>CM033440.1:71536788-73936788 GCA_019425775.1 Rafetus swinhoei
ACAACATAAATGATAACAGTAAATGTCCATCTTTCAAATTATTCCATTGTTAATCATTTAAGTGGTGGCTTGGGTGAAAACTTGTTTTTAAATATGTGTCCCATTTGAATGTAAACCTCTCCCAGAGCCCAAATGTCAAGAATTTTGGCCTTCGTGTGCAAAACCCATTTGATTCAATAGATTTTGTGCTAAAAGACTCCAACAAATGTGTGAATGCAGGTGTTATAGTCTTCCAGGTGTATACACATCTCTTAGGATTCCAAAGGGCCTGGCAACTCCAACTGGAATCAGTGGAAATCTCCCACTACCTTTGGTAAAAGTTGTGTCAGGTTCAGAATGTATTTGGAGTCTGGGCATGCACAAGATAAGGCCAGAGCCACTGAAAATCAAGGCCATGATCACCGATTATATTGCAAATGGAAAAAGAGGCCTTAAAATATTGCTATGTTTGATTTAATGTTTACTTAATAACTGACTAGACTTGTCAACAGATACGTTCCTGTATCCATGTATTTCTGGCAATTGCTACAAAAGGACACAAGTGAATTTTCACCTTTGTAGTAATGGATACTGTCATAAAAAAGAACTTTTCTGTGCTGGGCAGCTTCATGGACAGTAAATAAATGTAATTCACACACAGTAACATAATGGAAACATTGTGTCATGGTGTTGACATTTATTTTAAATGTCTGTGGTGGGAGTGAGGATAACTGATGTGAATAGGTCTTCTTAAAACCTACTACACCTACGTGCTTTGATGCACACAATTGTGATCTATGCAGGAATGTAAGTGAGGTTCTCTTCCCTGTGCATTCAGCCTAGTGCAGTGTATTTTAAACCCTCAGTATTAGTCTTCATTTGGTAATTGCGGGGCATTAATGTGTATGTAATTTCAATAATTTAACTTCAATTGGATGACTCTTACTGTTTGATTAGTTTAGCTTTCAGAAGTGTATGTGATTATGACCTGAAAGACAGATTAATAGCAGGATTATGGTTTTATAGATCATACAATTCATTATATTCACACTGATCAATATCTGGCACCAGTTACTACAACTTCAGTGTATATGTTTCATTCATTCAGATGGGCAGATCTATACCGGTATTTTTGTTACTTTAGTCTTCAGCCTATATCATGAGCAAAAGGCCTTTTCAAGGTCCCTCAACTGCAGCTCTTCTTACTTCAAGAAATAAGAATTGTGTAAAGAGTGTAAGGATTCAATGTCTCAGAAATCGGACATTTGCAGAAAACTGAAGCCATAGTCTTTATATTCATAATTTCTGCAAAAATAAGTGTAGTGCAACTGTTACCACTGAAATCTTCTCTCTGGCTACATCTACACTGGTGCGTTCTCACGCAAAAACTCTTTTGCGGAAGAGGTCTTCTGCAAAAACTCTTCCAGAAGAGAGCGTCTACACTGGCATGTGCTTTTGCGCAAGAGATGTCCATGCCTGTGTAGATGCTCTCTTGTGCAAGAAAGCTCTGATGGCCATTTTAACCATAGGGCTTTCTTGTGCAAGAAATTCATGTTGCCTGTCTACACTGGCCTCTTGCTCAAGAACAGTTGCGCAAAAGGGCTTATTCCTGAGCGGGAGCGTCAGAGTTCTGGCACAAGAAGCCCTGATTTCATACATTAGAACGTCAGTTCACTTGCGCAAGAACACACGGCCAGTGTAGACAGGCAGCAAGTTTTTGCACAAGAGCGGCCGCTTTTGCGTGAGATCGCGCCAGTATAGACACAGCGTCTGTGTCTTAATGTAAGGGTTTGATGCCTGGCTGCTTAAAATACTCTGTAGGAATACACAAGTTGAAAAGTGGCTGTGTCAATGACTTTCTTTTGTGTAGTGGGAGCAGCTAAAGGGCACATGCAAGAAATTGTTAGCTGTCCAAACTAGCAAGCATACAAAGTCCCAGTATTAGAACATAGCTATGAAGGAAGCTCAAAAGCCTGAGAGAAGGTCCATAAATAACATGGATGACTGACTGTTCAGTGCCTTGCTAATCTAAAGCATGAGTAACTTCTTTCAGGAATGTATCCATTTGGTTTTTTGATTAACCAAGACTGTTTTTATATATTAGAGAGAGAGAG
This sequence comes from Rafetus swinhoei, assembly GCA_019425775.1. NCBI lineage: Eukaryota > Metazoa > Chordata > Testudines > Trionychidae > Rafetus > Rafetus swinhoei. The sequence goes on from CM033440.1 coordinate 71,538,882, forward strand.
AAAGGAGATTATTATGGGATTGGTAGGTCTCTATATACCTATCCAATATTAAATCCCAGTATTCTAGGGGGAAAGATTGTAGATACTCAAGAAAGAAGAAAAGAAACAAGAAACTCTGAACAAGAAAAGAAGTATAAAATATTGAAAAGAACACTTTTCCCAGTTACTATTATTTGTTTTCATAGCACTGTGTATGTACATAGTAATGTACGATAAATAGATGTGTTGAATAAATGAGTCTTTGCCCCAGAGAGTTTATATTTCAAAAGCCTAAACAAGTCCAGTACAGAACAAGTGCCAAATAGATTGATAGTGCAAGTAGATAGAGCATCACTATTAGGCACAGAGGGAGAGATAGCTCAGTGGTTTGCTAAACCCAGGGTTATGAGTTCAATCTGTGAGGGGGCCATTTAGGGATCTGGGACACATCTGTCAGGGATGGTACTTGGTCCTGCTGTGAGAGCAGGGGACTGGATTTGATGACCTCTCAAGGTCCCTTCCAGTTCTATGAGATAGGTGTATTCCATATTGCAAAATTATTCCTATTTTTATTGAAATCTTGGATAGGAATTGACATGGAAGTGGACTTGGAATGAAAGTTAAATATATACTTATTGTCACAAATCTAAATTATATCCAATTTCAGTCTGTTGTTCTATCTACCAGCCTCTCGCATTTAGATGGACAATGTACACTATGAAGTTAACTTTAACCTCAAAGTAGCCAAATACACTGAATTTCATGAATCTCCCTGTAATCCCTTCTTTTTTCTGCCATGATTTGCAGAGTTAACCTCAAGAGCTGTTTTATAGGCAGGAGGTGCTAGAGTGTCTCTAAAACTTCCAAATTTGGATTTCACTAATCCACATTTCAGACCTCAGAGGCTAAGGATATTTTGGTCTCCCGGAGGTAGCAATTTAATTGTGAAAGTATCTTTTAGATGTATTTTTGCTTTTGTCTTTTCCTTTTTTCTGTTTCAAACTGTGCAACTTTTAAAAAAATTGAAACAGTATAGAGTAAATGCATTATATGTACACACACACAGAGAGAGAGAGAGAGAGAGAGAGAGAGAAGAACCTCTTCAGTTTGGACAAGGAGATACATTTAAAAATGTTTATCTAATTCAACCTCATCTTTTTAAGGTCTCTCCCCCATCTCTATCTGCAATTTATCTAATAATTGCTAGATTTCTCTTAACAGGCTGCAACCCCAACAGGCTTGTGGAATCCTCACTAAACATAACAAAAAGCAAAGCCAAAAAACAAAACAAAACACGTTTGGAACCTACATGACACTTGGAAGCTATCACTCTATTCTCTATCTCAGGGGTGGGGAACATAAGGCCTGGACCTGGCCCCCAAGTCTCAGGGCTCCCCTCCAGCGTTGGGAAGCCCGCAATGGTGCTCCAGACCCCCCACCCCCACTGTCTCTCCACGGGTTGGAGCACACAAAATGTACTAGCCTGGGTCCTCCTAGGCTTCTGGTGTGCGAGGGGAATGTGGGGAGTGTCTTTCTCCTTTTCAAAGGCCACATCAGTGAGAGTTTTTTGTTTGATTCTTTGTTTTTGCTTGTCACTTGTGGGCAGCCCCTGACTGATTTTTCTGTGAGTCAGTGGCCCCGATCCTAAAAAAGGTTTGCCACCCCTGCTCTATCTGAATCTGCCCTGTATATTGAAATTGTAACCTTTTCTAGGAAGAGACTGTCTCTTGTACTGTGTTTGTACCATGCTGTAGCACAATAGGAACCCCGGTCTTCGCAGGTGCTTCTAGCCATTACCATAATGTTAATAGTAAATGATAAATGATCATAATAATTCTGAGAACTTCTTTTTGTAGCACCAGCTTCAAACATGTAGTCCCATACAACATACTCTCCATGTGCGCGCCTCCCAATAGGCACCTGTCTTTTGGCAGCTTTCTCTTTCTTGGATTTATAAGTTAGTAACTTATTTCCTTCCAAAGATGCCCCACATTCCCCTAACCAGTAAAAATAAAACCTGCCTAACTTAGTTGGATAAGGTTTCAGAGCGCCAAGACTTTTGTGTCCTCTCTTCTGGACCTTGGAGACTTTGGAGTTCAATTAGCATGCTTTGGGGAATGTGGTAACTAAGGCACGATTTTCAGTCTGAAGCACCAGGGACTCATCAAATAGACTTTTATAAATTTTGGGCACCACAGATCTATAATTAAAAGTAGATGGGAATTGACTACATGGTATGTTTATCCTCATTACACCACTAACACAGTACTATTACCCTCATTGTAGAGATGAGAAACTAAGGCACAAAGAGATTAAGTGACCTGTCCAACAAGACAGGAAGATTTTGCTGATATCATGGGCATCTAGGGGTGATGAGAGTCACTGTTGCTCAGGCAGTGCCTCTTCATAGGCAATGACCCCGTGCCTGGGAGATTTATAGATTTTAAAATCAAAAGGATGTGACTATCTAATCTGGCCTCCTATTTAACACAGGTAATAGAATTTCACATGATTCCAGGCCCAATAATTTGTGGTAAAACTAGAACATATTTTAGATAGACATCCAGTTTAGATTTAGAAATCACACTGGTTAACATGATGACCTATTTTGGCCTAGTGTTCCCACAGGTCTGCATGCCCCAACTTGTATTCTGCAGGTGAGAAGCTGCTCCAGTTAAGCCTCTATCCTCTTTCTCCCCTTACTAGTGCTTCCAAGGGACTCTCTTCTCATAGAAGCTGGTTTCTCTTAATGGGAAGACCTGCTCTTCATCTCCTGGTCTGGAGTCAGTCCTCAAATAGTTTGGGATAGTCGTCTTATTTCCTTCTCCTTCCAAAAAAATGAGTATTCAGTTATAAATGTCTAATATAGCCACAAAACATGAAGTGTAGAAATGGAAAATACATGTCCTTGAGGGGTGATTTATTCATTTTATTTTCTTAAGTTACAGAGCAGATGACTCAGAAAAGAAAAATGACTATATGCACCATCGCTCAATGACAAACATTTTATTTCCTGAATGAACCATCTTGCAATTTTCAGAGCACAGTATTTTACATTTTCAAATAATATTAAGAAATACATGAGTGAAGAATTGTTACTGGAGCCTGGTGACATCAGATAAATTTGTATTTGAAGGAATCTCATCCCTTACTCTTGTTTTCTTAATTCCTTGATTGCTTTTATCTTATTTGCTAGCAACGTATAGAATGTTTGCCACCTGTCACTGTAGCAGAAAAGCCTCTTTTTTATAGACTCAGAAATACTGGATTTTAGGCTGGTCTGAGAGAGGTTAGGAGTTTTCTTTCATTGTTGTTCTAATTGGGTTTCTTTTCTTTTTTGTATTCCCAGGCTTTTATTCATAGGAACCCATTTGGTCAGTACTGATTGTGCATTCAGAAAGAAAGAGAGCTCAGGCATAGCTGATATCAATCCCACTTCATAAAAATGCTATTTGATACAGGGGTCGAGGAGATGCAAGAGTCACAGGGAAGCGGCCCAGGGAATGAGAGGCAGTAGAAGGGAGTGAAGGAAGGCAGGACAAGGCAGAGTAGTGGGTGGGCTTGAGTCCCCTTCCCTTCCTCCTTTGCACTGCATGTAGCTATTACTGGAGTGTGGCCTATACAGGCTGCTTGCACCTGGAGTGAGGGGCTAGATGTGGGCTGCAGTTGGCAATGATGATAGGTGGAAAACTGAGGACTACTGATACCCCCGGAAGGGGGTGAGAAACCAGAGTAGCGAACACCAGAGTCCTGGGAGTGACCTGGATACAGAGCCAAAGGGTGGAGAGAGTGCATAGTGATGACAGGTGACATACTGGCCATGTTTCTGTATTATGTAGATGTGTGTTTTGCAGCTTAACACAGGTATGCTTATCTTGGGGTTTGTCTAGACTGCAGAGATATCCCGGAAAAGCTTTGCCAAGGAACACTTCCACTTTTCCGAAAACAATATCAGAAAAGCGGACACATTTTGTCAGCATCCCTGTAAACTTTGTTTTATGAGGAAGAAGGAATGTTCCAAAAGAGGGGTTTTTTTTCCCAAAATTTGGCTCCGTATAGATGGGCCAAATTTTGGAAAAAACCCTTTTGGAAGTAAATCGGAAAAAGATACGCAATTTGCGTACTGCAAATTGTGTTTCTTTTTCTGATTTATCTTTGTAGTGTAGTCATAGCCTCAGTGACAGCATTCCATTAAAATATTTCTGACCAGCAGGAGCCTCAAAAGGTTTGGAGGATTGATTTGGATGGTTTATCTAAATGATTATCCTCTAGAGTGAGCAAAAAATGGTTGGAAATCTCATGAATACAGGATCTTTTTGGTGAGATTTATATTTGGCTTCCTTCCATTTGAGCTGGCAATATCCCAAGAACAGCTTGTTTCAGGGGCTTCCTCTTTTGATGTTATATGGCTTCTTTTTCAGGTCTTGGCCATGATAACAAGAAAAAATTAAAATCAAAAGAAGAAAGTTTACTAATTTATATTAGCCTTATAAAAATGTGTTCGGTTGGATTTGAATTTGAGCAAACATTCAGGACAGTTCTTATTAGAACTCCTTTCCTCATCTTTCATGAAAGTGCTCGCTTTTGAAAGAGTTACAATTATGGGGCTGTTCCAATTGTAAAGAAGTCCTTGTATATTTGCAGACAGCTCCTGGGTTGTGTCAGAAATGAATGTATAGTTTGCAGGTTCATAAATTAGTTACATTGAACAATTTCCACCTTGTGCTATGAGGAATGCAGTGACAGATAGATTCTGTGCTGTGTTTGCCTATGAGATGATTTCCTTGAAGTCTCATAATGAGTTGTATTTGGCAGGATTAATGAGTATTATAATGGTAAATGGATGTTTGCAGCTCAGTTGTGTTCCATCACATAGTAACATGGGGTTTCTGGTCCCTTGGAGGCCATAATTGGTGGCATTAATGCAGTTTTTAATTACACTTCTTGAAAAAATGAATTGGAACCAAAACAAAAGCTAAGTGATCATCTCTCTGTAGTGTCATGTGGTGTAAACATAGGACCATTGCTGTCTTTGCTATCTGTATTTTGAATTAGAGTGACTAGAGGAGAGAGTAACAACATATTATGGTACATTGAATTGGGATTTTTTTCTTATGTAACTTAAAAAACAATGAATCGTTCTGCTGCACCTCAGAGATGAACAAAAATGTAGATGGTATCATGAGCTTTCGTGGGCACAGCCCCTTTCCCCAAAAGCTCATTATACTATCTACATTTTTTGAGTCTCTAAGGTGCTGCAGAACTATTTGTTGTTTTTTAAGATTTTTTTCAGTTACATACTAACATGGTTACTACCCCTCTGAGGCTATGTCTAGACTGCAGAGTTTTTCCGGGATACCCTATCCAGGGAATGCGTCTGCTTTTTCAGAACAGTTACCAAAAAAGCCAGCGCGCGTTCTTTCAGCATCCCTGTATTCCTCTCGGTGACAGGAATAAGGGATGTTCTGAAAGAGGAGATTTTTCTGAAATTTGGCCCCGTGTAGACAGGCCAAATTTCAGAAAAGCTTCTTCTGAAAAAAAGGCAAAAAAAGATACGCAAATTGCGGTTCACAATTTGCGCATCTTTTTCTGATAAAAGTCTGCAGTTTAGATGTAGCCTGCAACTTTTCTTATGTAGTTAAATGGCTTTTAAATTCTAAGATGCAGAGGGCATTTCCCCCCCCATCTCGATGGCTCAACATGGTGAGCCTTGCTGAACCCGTGCTGAATTACCTGCATAATGGAGTCCATATAGTTCTAAGTATAGTTCTGCTCCTTCAGTGAATTTGCCAAGTGTTCTTTTGTAAAAAATGTAGGATAAACTCTAACTCCTTCTCTCCTCCCCATAACACACACAGGGCAAAATACTTATTACTGCAGTCAGTGAATATTGTCTGTACCATCATGACATGTTAGATTTTACTTGTGTCTTGTACTGGCAACTCTCTCTAGGGAGTGCTGTATCCAGATCATTGACAAGATGAGAGAGCCCCATATTAAAAATGTTGAGAATTATGTATATAGAAGCTTGGAGCAATCAACAACAGAAGAATAAATAAAAATTAAAAAAATCTTAACCATTGGTTTCTAATTAAATGGTACCATAAAATAAAAGTCAGTCTGGGTGGTTCTTTTAAAAGAAGTGTAATTACGGTTCCACCATCCTCTTGTAACATTACAATGTATAGTATTAAGGCACTGGTTACTTAAAAAGTTACAGGGTATTTATTACATAGTTTATCTATCTTCCTGAAGTGCTGTTAAACATTTGCTTCCAGACCTGCTGCAGTATCAGAGTTAGAAAAATGTAGCTAGAATTGCCATTTCTAATGTGATACTGAAACAGGGATTAACTCCTTATCCAAGGATCTCACTTTTATATCAGCCTTGGTGAACATAGCAAACCCACTTGTGATCCCTGTAGTTTTTTCATCTGATCTTCAATAAATCAACAGAGATATATCTGCAGGGTGTGTAGGCCCCTATCACTTTATTTCTATCTAAAGAAACAGAGCGCACAAGGCTGAAGTGACAGAAGGGCTTCAGGATGAAAGTTTAAGCTCCTGGTTGATGTGAGATCATTCAAAATCTTCAAACCAAGTCCAGATAAAGGAGCTATGTGACTAGATCCATATGTCCATGAAAATCTCTTTAAGCCAAATGGACCTATAAGGGAACTGGATCATCAGGGTGGGAGACAATGTGGATGAAGACAAAGGTATAAGCATTGAGGGTAGAGTGAAAAGGACAGACCTTGGCAATGGTATGGCGGGGAAAGGCCAGCAGTAAGTAAATGCCTTTTAATTAATGATCAGTTTCTGTTTACTATTTTGATTGAATACTGTAGAGAATGTAATATGTGTTAACTGTGCTAATTTCTTCAACATCTGGAAAATAAAGCCTTTATTCCCCAAACAATATGAACAGTAGTGCTGACTTCTGCCTATTTCCGAGGTGAAAGGAAGACATAACCAGGATGGAATGCAACTCCTAGAAGGTTAGTGTTTAAAAAAAATCCCTAAACCCTCTTTCACCAACAAGTACTGTGAAAATTACGCCACCTCTGCTGTTGGCTCTCCCAGACCATGTTGTATAGTGCATTTAATGCAAATTCAAGTCCTTCCTGATTAATTTTTATTATTATTATTTATTATTATTAGTATTATTACTAACATTTATAATGCAATACGGCCCTAATACTCCAGTTGTGTATTCAGACAATTTTATAACAAAATTCAGTTCCAACCCAAGGAGCTTACTGTAAATTATCTGAAAGTTTCCTGGTACAATAGTTTTATCAGTAGCTCAAATAATAATAACAAACATATAATTCCTAAATAAGCATGCCCATTCTTAGGGTTTCTGTGCTGACACCTTCCTGCTGTATCCCCCAGTTCTCTCTGCCTTCCCAAGTTACTGTTTTCACTTCCATTATTGCCAGGGTGGAATTAACTGGCTAACCTGCTTGGGTTCATCCAGTGGCTTTTTTCAGGATTCTTCTGTCTCCCAGTAAGAAAATAGGTCAACAGAAGAATTCTGCCATCCTGTTACAGTTAATGATACTGTACAGCATTGAAAAAAGAAGGGGTGTCCTTTCTGTCCTAGATTTTATAAGGGAATTGGTGGTAGGCAATCAAGAATCGGGGCTTTTAATGTTCATTTTACATGAAAAAAAGTTTGAGGGGATGCCAGTTTGCTAGATAAAAGCATAATGTAGCTGCCGGGATCCTCTACAGCATTTAATTCATTCAAAAACTGGATTAACTTTGAAAATGAAAAAGTTGCTTCTCTAGTCATGGAGGATGGTTTGTAGGCCTCCATAAATCAGGCTGAAAGCTGTAGAGGGTGGAGAGGCTTATGTAGATGAAGTCTCTACCTCATGAGGCTTGTACATACTTATCAGAATAAGAAAAAAAATCCAAAGTTGAATAAGTCAGCTAGGGTGTAGAAACAAAATATATGATCTTATGCAGCCTGGATAAACAGAATCTATGGGAAGGGAGAAATGTTCATGATATTGAAAAAAAAAATCAAAATGAAAAACAGCATCCGACACTGGAAAGGGTAGCGTGTGAAGATTTTTATTTTTTAAACACAGTGCAACATTAGAATTTTTACAAAATGATTTCACTTTAATTACTGGTGCTGTAATGTGTATGTTCAGATATAGATTCCCTATGTATGCGGCAGTCAAATCATGCACACATTTTTTTCAGTGGGTTGATTCCATTGTGCATATTCAAGCAAAATCAACTGCACATTTTTTACAGTGGGCTGAGTCTGTGAGGTCTTTCCTCTCTCAGCAGGAAATAAATCTCACATAATTTTAGAAGAGCAGACTATGGAAGAGCCAGTCACCTCCTATTTGCATTAACAGTGCTTGTTTATTTTAGCCAATGCAGTTGTAGTATATTTTTAAAATATATACCAATCATATTACAACATTCCCCTGTACAAGTACAATTCTTTATAGTCCTGTCCTGAACTCACATATAAACACCTATTGAAAACATTTAGTTAAATGATAGTAATGATAACCGAGTCTAATGCACAGAAAGATTTTGTTATCATATTTTTGTGTGTATATTTATTAATAATGCATTGATATAAAAGGTAAGAACATTTCACCTCTGGAAATGTGTATCTGCAATGTGTTCTTCCTATTGCACAAACATTTTTAGGACACCACTCAGCAGAACTGATGGGATATTTATTTAAACAAATATCAGTATTACCCAACTAGCTGGAAAATCCATGAGTTTGGTTTTGATAGCAGAGCATTTCTCAACAATTTATGTGTGCATGCAAATTTTGGTGCTTTGGATATAGGCTAAAGTATTTGTTTTATATGTATTATTTTGTTTGAATACAAGAAAGCTGGTTTGATTTGTATGTTTTCCCCTTATAGAATTGTTCCAAGGCTCTGTCAGAGATCACGTAGAGTAATTTTTCCCATCAATCTTTGCTGTGCAGCCATGCACGAATGCAGTAGGAAAAAGGGGGCAGAAATCAAATCACTTAATTGCAGCATTTTTCATCTACATCTTTTGTTTTATGGTGGTAAAGGCCTCGAAGTAGCCTACCATGATTCATGGCTGTCACTGCTGCCGTTAGCAGTTCAATCTTTCATTCTAGGCATTTTGGTACTGAAAGTACCTACACAATTACTTTGATGAATATGACTTGTTTGTTTTTTCCCCATTTTTAGCAGAGAGTGGTTGTGCTTAATACAGACATTTAAATAAGATAGTATTCATGGCTACTGCATCTGCATTGCATTTCAAAAGTTCTGTATTTAGTTTAATAATAATGCCATTTTATCATAAGAATTTAAGTTCACTCAGCTTACTGGGTTTTTTACTCCCAATATTTATGTTTATATAATGGAAAGATCTTCATATAACCCTTACTTCATTAAGAAGGATTAACTCTCCTGTAGAGGTCTGAGGCTGTGGCAATTTCTTCTCAAGTTTTTATTATTTTTATGTTTAAAGTCTTTTTATGAGAATGGCATGACAAAGCCAGCAAAGTGGTATGCTGTTAGCTGATGATAAACTAATAATGGTTTTAGACACATGTGCGTGCATCATAGAAAGCAACTAACAATATTTGCATATTAAGAGGAATGTCAGCAATGGCAGCAGGGGTTCTGAGACTAAATTTAAAAAAATCAGCTGTGTACTGTCAGCATAAAATGTACCTTCTTTAAGGAAAAGACAAAAAAAATACATGTGACTTAATTTCTTCATTAGCACACTCAGTTCTGAACTATTAATATATCTTGCAATGTACAACTTCACACTGTAACCACATGAAAATCCATTTAACACCCTACTTTCTCATCCCAGCCATCTTTCAATGCAGAATGTATTACTGGTTTGGATGGCTTTTGCATGGCTTCAGAAATTAGAATGACTTGGATTTCATCAAATACTCTAGTTTAAATTTGATATTGCTTTTTGTAACCCTGTTTTATACTCAAAGCTTTTGTCTTCATTTTGTTGTTGCTCATCCTCATTCACTTCATTTTATATTTTGTTTGCTTTGCACTGCAAGCTCTAGATTTTTGTTCCATAAAAAGACATTCATAGGAATGATTATACGTGCAACAAGAAGGTAGGACAAGTCTATCATTATACAGTGATAAAAATATTCAGTGCAGTCAGTGGCATACTGTTGAAATAAAACTCAGTATATTAACAGTGAGGTTGAGTAACCATTGGAAAAATTTACTGAGGGAGATGATGTATTTCCTATCACCGGCAATTTTAAAATAAAAATTGGATGCTTTTGTAAAAGTTGTACTCTAGGAATTATATTTGGAAAATTTGGTGGCCTGTGTTTATACTGGAGGTCAGACTAGGGTTATGTCTACACTAGAGAGCGTATAGCAGCATAACTGCAACAATGTGGCTACGCAGCTGTAAGATCGCTAGTGTAGCTGCTCTAAGCTGACAGGAGAGACCTCTTCAATTGTCATAAGCAATCTACTCCCACCCTCCCCCCAAGTGGCAGCTCCGTCAGTGGAAGAAGCTGTCTCATTGACATAGCGATGTGCACACTACTGTGTATATTTGTGTAATTTGTTGCTGAGGGATGTGTCTTTTTCACACCCCTGAGTGACATAAGTTATACTGACATAAGTGGTAGTGTAGACTTAACCAAAATATTCATAACAGTCCCTGCTGGCCTTGGAATCTATGAGTCTGTGAATTTTAAACAGAGTAAGGTTAAATACACAGTCCTCCAACCCCTTAAAACCGCACTAAACCTAATGAACCACCATAACTAAATCCACAATATTTAAACCTAAAATCTAATAATTAAAACTCTTTCAACAAACAAGCAAAGGGGGATAAAGTAAATTTACTACCTGATAACCCTTCAGCAAGGCTTGGGTAGTCAAATTGTACATTGCTGTTATTTAAAATACCTAACACCATAAGTCCATACCTCAAATTGTGGGAAACAGAAATGAATCACAAGTTCCTTCTTTTAAAATACATTTGGACAAGGAAGGAAAGGGAAGAGAGGGGAGTTTTCTAATGCCCTGATACTGCAAACATTTATGGAGAGGCAAATGTTCACCATTGTGAGTCATTCTGAGAGTGAGACTAACCATATCAGGAAAATTAAGCTTGTGTGTAAATCTTTGCAGCAGTGGAGCCTGGAAGGATCAAATCCAAACATATGTGTGGTCCCATGGAAGAGACGATCAAATACAATGGAGAAATACTCTAGATCCATGTTTCTCAAAGTGGGTGCAAGCCTGCTTTGGGAAAGTTGCTAGCAGGCTCATGCAGCTTAGTTTACCTAAAGGGTCTGTAACCATGGAGCCTTTCAGTTCGCTGTGGTTACGGACCTAGGCCCACTTTGGGAAAACCACTAGCAGGTTTGCACCATTTTGTTTATCTAAAGTTTAGATTAAAAAAAAAAACCAGTGCAGACCCACTTGCAGTTTTCCCAAAGTGGGCCTGTGGCCCACTTTGAGAAACACTGATATAGATTGATATGCAAAATGGGATCACTCATGAGTCCTAGGATCAGGCTCTTGAAGCAGACAACACATAAAAAATTGTCGTGCACTAACCATGGACAGTTAGTTAACTGTCTTCAAAGAAATGGAAAGTTAAAAAAATAATTCTACCACCCTTTCAGACAAAGATTTATTCACCTGACTAGCTTTATGCATACAATTCGTTCAACTAAACTCATTGGAACCATTCACATGTGTAAAATTGTTCACATGCATACAACTCTATGAGACTAGGGCCTAAAATTTTGAAATTAATTTTTGAAATCTTAATGTTGCTAAACTCCTCTCTCCTGGCCTTAACTGTGACCATATGAAGATATCTGAGCATTTCTCAGAATTAAGGGGAATTGTAAGAGGAATACAATATAAAACCAATGATGTACAGGACAGCCAATCATACGTGCTGGATTTCAGTTTTGAGGCCATCACATGATTGAGATTTACCAATTTTAAGAGGTTTAATTTTTCTGGAAACAGCACAAATTTGCCCTTTGGATTGCCCCCAGTACTAATTTACTTTGCATTGAAGTTAAGACCACCATCATTTCCAACAAACCAGCTGTTGGAATTTAAAACCACAAAACCCAAAACACAACTGGATTTAGAGCCCACCTCTACAAAGAACTTAAAAAAGATATTGTGCTATGGTCCTTAAGCCGTCCTTAAACTGGATGGGACTAATCATATGCTTCATACTGGGCACCTAATTGCTTTTCTAAATCAGGGTAATAGGTGGCTTTAACTTTGCCACAATGACATACTATCATAGGTAAACTAACATCATTAATGAATAGATATAATATACTTCAATATTGTGAAGATTCTTAGGTTAAAATGATACTATGCTGAATAAGACTGATTAATCAATTATAACATGAAAAGAATTGAGCTTAGCTTGCATTAGCTGTCTACTGCACAGACAATTGTTAGACTTTAAAAAAATGAGTGTAGGTTGGATTTTTCAGTGTAAAAGGAGGAAAGTAATTACATCTGTATTTTAGAATATACTTAAGAATACAAAAGAATTACTCATTACATTTTTTGTTATAGTATAATATAAACCAACAAAAGAAACAACAAATTGAGACCCTGATCTGGCAAAGACTTGAAGATAAGTCTAACTTTACTCATATAAGTCCAGTGAGCTACTCTTATGGATAGAGTCAGGCAAGTGAATAAGTGGGTTAGGATCTTAGGGCCTAAAGAAATGGGGAGAATTCTAGTTGGATTTTTAAAAGTTTGAAATAGTTAGCTGCATAACTGCTTTTGAAAATCTCACTGGGCAGCTCTCTGTCTTTAGAAACTTGAAGACCTTTTAAAATCTGGCTCTTAGTGCTTGTGTGGGGGTGTTAAATGTTATAGCCAATCACTAAAGTCATGCATACCAATCATTCTCATATACATGCATGAATGTGTGTAAGCATGTATATACACGCAATTATAATTTTGATTATTTTAATGTTAATTTTCTGTTATAATTATCTTTTTATTAAGTGATTAGACCAATCAAAATTTCAGCTTTTCAGTTTTAGTTTGTTTAAATGAGAACATATGCATGGTTGATGAAAGACATCACAAATACTTATTTTACATGCAAAGCTTGAATAATGTCCCCAAATATTATTTCACAATGCATTTTCCTAGCTGTAGAAACCAGATTATGTCTTTTAAGCAACAACATGTCTTGGCTCACTACCTGTTGGTTTGGGTAGTCACCAGCCTGCACTGCATAGCCGCTCTAACTTCCTGTTTTCATCCTGCACACTATGACTCTGGTCTCTTTGTGCTTGAGATCATCTGTGGTCATGAATGGACCAGGTTAATTTCAGCTATAAGTTAGGGCCACAATGTAGAATTATTTGAAATATTTAATTCAGCACTGTGTATTTGGTTATAACTCCAGAAAACTATACTATATGCTGAACCTGAGAGACTATATAGACAATTTGTAAGAGAACCACAGCCCATGAAATGTCATTAAAAGCTTATATCTAAAGTAAACTCGTACTCTACTGACATAGTACACTAAGTCAATACATGTGGGCTGCTTTCTGAAGCTGATGGATAAAAATGTGTTTAAGACAGAGGATGCTAATTTGGATTTTGATAGGAGGAATGCCTTAAAGGGGAAAGGTAGCAGGCTGCCTAGGGTGGTCCCTATCAAGAATGCTGCAACTCTTGATGGTTTCAGAGTGAGATAGTTTACTGCAGTTTACAACCTGCTTAATGCTGGAAAGAAAGCTTGTAACTGTTTTGCCTTCTCATCAGTATGTGATATGAAATAATCACAGTGGTTACTTAACAGTGATGAAAAGCTTCAGTAGCAAGGGGAAAGAGACTGCTAATCTGATTGAATGTGGGCATTTCAGGTTTGGAAATATGCACTACCTACTAAAATGAGCTATCGACTAATTCTGAAAGAAATGTTATATGGGCTTAATGTTCATCTTCATCCACACTATAATGAGAAGGATTAGACTGGCTTCCATATGTGGAATATTTATTTCAGCAATACAGGAAAATGTATTTCCCTAATATTTTTTCTGTATGCACAAAACCTTAAATTTTACAGATGTGATTAATGTTTTAATTTGCTGTTCTAGTTGGATACAAGTTTACCATACAATATAAATTACTTACAAAGAAATTTGCTTATATGGAGTTTAATTCATATGCTGTTTAACCACCATGTGTGGCATAGCTCTGCTGTCTCTATGGGACTGAGCAGTTGTGCAATTGATTTGAAAAATAAAAAATAATCAGGTTACACAAAGCATGTCTTAACAACCTAAACCAAAGCTTTTATGAAGCAAACATGTGGTATAATTAGTGTTTATTTTACCATGGATTAATAAACAGGAAATTAATTATCAGTTGTGAATTGAAAACCTGACAAATAATTTTGATTGGCCAGTCTTTAATTATTTATTTGTGTTGTCAATTGAGTACTTGTTCATAGATCACGTTTGCAGAGCAAAGGAAGGTTAATCAAACATATTACAGGGCAATATTTATATAAATCTGAGACCAGATCCTTAGCTAGTAGGAGTGAGGAGTTGAAACTGAAATCAGGAGTTATGTCTCAGGCTGAGAATCAGGCTACTAATTGTAGTCATATATATTTTTAAAAAGCAATAGAATTCTAGCTCAGGATTGCCTTTATTGCCTTCTCAAAGAACAGCTAAATGCAGTACTTCCTCGAAAAATGTATAAACTGATATGAATTCCTTAGTGCCCATAAATGTGTTTTTAGTGAACCATCTCCAGTGTGGACTCTAGCTTCTTACCTTTTTTGGTGCTCTTATAATAATATATAATATATGTAAAATATATAAAATCACCTCTTTACTTACTAGCTAATATGCAGCAACTAACTTCTCTTAAATGTTACATATCCAGAAGCTGCTGGTGTTAAGGGTTGCAGTAATTTCCTGACTCTGAAACAGGAGTTGGACTTAAATATTGTGATATTTTGTATTTCCTTGTTTAAGTCCAACTCCTGTTTTCATTTAAATGAATGGGAGCTTGATCACTGGCATCACTGGGGACAGGACTGGACCTTATGTAATATACATTTCCACACTAAGAACAGCTTCTCCTTAATCCTACTTCACTGCTGGGGAGGTGATTAAAAGACTGGAAGTCCTGTCCAGCCTTATAGTTCTGTGATTCTGTTATCAGAGAAAGAGAGGTTGGCCTGACTGAAATGAAGGCCAAAATCAGCCCCAGACAGAGGCAGAACTCTTAAACCAATAAACTCATTGGAGAACTCCCCCCCACCCCATTAGATGTAAAGCACATTTCTACAAGTGTAATAATTGTGATAACATATGTCCCTATTCATGACTAGTTCTAATGCATAAAGTTACATGTCCTTACTATTAATATGAAAGTTTCAGAGGGGTAGCCTTGTTAGTCTGTATGGAAAAAACTTTAAAAAACAACAAATAGTTCTGCATCATATTAGGGCACATCTACACAGCAGGGCAAAAGTCTAATTAAGATACATAACTTCAGCTATGTCAATTGGGTAACTAAAGTCGAAATAGCTTAATTCAGCTTTTGGTGCTGTCTACACAGCAGGAAGTTGAAGGAAGAACATTCTTCCTTCAACTTCCCTTACTCTTTGTGAAATGAGGGTTATAGGAGTTGGAGTAAGAAGTCCTCCAGCTCACTATTATTTTGGGATCTACATAAAATACAAGGGATTTTTTTAAAACTAAAGGCAAACTGCAGAACTCCTTAATAAAAATTATTTCAGGGTGAGTTTGGCAGGAGACAGTTTTGACAGTGCCAGGTGAACGAGGCAGAATTAATACCAACTCTATAGGAACTTTTCATGAGGGAAGAAACTTATGACTGTCTTTTTTTATCAAAATTTGCCATATCGGACCATGTTTTCTCCAAAGTTCATGTTACAAAGTCACTTCCTGAAGTCTGATTTATCCTATTGCCAAAAAAAAAAAAAAAATGGTTGGGGGGACAAACTAATTACAGTTCTTCTCTCTGTTCTGTCTCTCCCACCCACCCACTTCCCTCCTACTATTATAGATTAATGTTCACTGAAGCTATTTTTGTCCTATAAAACAAAAATAAAGCAAATTGACAGCACTTGAACCTGGAGTCCTCTCTTTAATCAAAGAAGAGGTAAAGTGTGGTCAGTGGTAATGCACACTTCCTCTACATTTTATCATCCGTTCACCTCAACCATGTCTGATAATTGCCTTTAATTGCAGTGAAGTTATACAATAATCCGATGTAATACCTTTTTGGTATCAACTGGCTTTGCCCTGGTTTGAACTAAATTCAAAAGGCCACATGGGCCATTATCTTTTTAACTTTGAAATACAGATACATGCCTAACTCATAAATAATCTCTGAAACTTCATTCAGCAAGCAATAATCTGATGTCTTTTGGGTCAAGTACAAATGCTTTCTGGAAAAGAGAAAAGAGGAAATCAAGTGTTTCTTTTAAATGATTACTTTGTATCTTCACTGAGAATAGGGGGAAAAAATCTCTGTTTAATTACTTATATTTTAAATAAACCATTTGTTTCCTTTCTTTGAGACTAAGTTGATTTGATCCAGAGAGCACACATACCCAGGGGATCACTCTGTTTTGATTTATGGAGCCTTTTATGCATCAGACAATCCTTCCAATCAGGAGGCACTGTTGTGCTTTTTATGATTTACAGTATAATGAAGCAAAGCAGCACAGTACATATGCATCACAAAGACTGGAAATAGACTGCAGGCCTCAACTATTGCCTTTTCCCAATAAGTACTGAAAAAGTGCACCCTTTTCTTCTGAATAATTATGTTCCTGATGAAGCTACAATATCATCAAGTATTCTTTGTTTTTCAAGAAGGGAGCAACAGGAGAGGCTATTACTTATTGCCATTCAGTGATAAATATTTTAGACTTCTGTTTATCATATATGTATGTTTTATTTAAACTTTTACAGAAGTGAAAGATCTAACTGCCTCACACAAGTTGTAGAGTTAGTCTGTCTTTATTGGAAAAATACTGCCCAGGGTAACATTTAACCCTTTGCAGATAGTGGATTCTTATGCAGACCTTACAGAGTTACCTAACCAATTTGTATGTATATAGATAAAAATGTGACACATGAGGTACCTCTGGACGGTAACTTTGCCAAATGCAAATTTGTAATGGTCATTGATATAATACATTCTCTTATACATTCCTTTTATTAGAAGTCTAATGAATGTATCCAGTGTTCAGAGGGTTAAAATACTTTCATATATTACAGCCAAGGTCACAGGGAAAAGAGAGCTACAGTGAGTGATTGTAAATATTAATATAACTAAGGCCAGTACTCAAGACATGTTAAAATTAATGCTGAAGTTATGACACAACTGAACAAAACAAGAATTCAGACTAGGATGTAGCTGTAACATTTATGTGCTCTGTAATGGTGCAGTATTGCAGACATCTGAGAGCAGGACATGCTGCTATATAAAATATAAACATCTTTACTCTGATACCAAGGGATTAATTGTTTTTTCTATAACTCCATAGATCAACATGATGTTACACAGAATAAAGGAAGATTCCATGTCCAAAAAAGAATGCAATCAGTTGAAGGCCCTGGATCCTGCAATAAGCACCAAACACCAGGATCCCCTCTCCCAGCACAGAACCCCTTTCAAGTCAATGGGGCTTCGCACAGGGGTGTGCATCATAGAGGCTGTTGCAGGATGAGGATTTCAGATGCACTTCTGTAAAAAGCATACATGCACGGATTGTTTCATGCCTATATGGATCCCTTTGAAAGACTACGGAGTAAGGTAGGGCTGGAACTATAGGAAGAAATAACATAAGGAGGAAAGGTTGGACAAAGGAGACAGTAAAATTATGCAGCTACACAGGAACAGAGTATGGTCTTCTTAGTGGTTCCTTTTTGTTTTTGGTAATATTCATGGGTTTGATTTAATCAGAACTGAGCCATCGAGAAGGTGGCAGTGGTTAGGGACGGTTTCATGTCTATTTTTGAACTGTTGCTTCTGGGACTGAGTTAAATGAAACACAACTCATGACTTCTTTAATTTTTTTCTTGCCCATAACATCAAATAGATATGATCCTGAGTTCGTATGTTCAGATCCAGCTCCAATTTTCCCCTTATGTTTAGGGAGTTCATTTTCTTTTTCCAGAGTACTTAGCTGGGGCAGCCAAAGCCAGGGACAAATTTTTCGAACTTCTGGACTACCATGCCAACTTGGAAATACCCTCAGTACCAGAGCTCTTCAGTTCTCCCTTGAATGCTACACTAGCCGCCTTTGAAAAGCCTCCATTTTCAGACCTCACATCCCTGTTGGGTTAGAATGACCCAAAGAATCCCTCAGTGCCATCTGGTACACCATAAACCACATAAGGCTTGCCACATTCATTGTCCCAACTCACTGTTGTCATAATCTTCATAGAAGAGGTGTCATATGTAAACTGGTAATACATTGGTCATTAATATTATTGTGCATTGTGTGTATAGGTGGTGCATAAAGGATTATGGATGTGTATTGGCGATACGTTGTTAAAAGATGTTCAGCAAGAAGTGTATGAGCTCAGCCTGTCCTAGACAAACGGAATGCCTTTCCCCCTGTTTTCTTGTGTGTCCATTGTAAACTGAGCTAGATAATATCTGAGAGGACAACGAAAAGTATATCTGTATATGAGATAAACAAAACCATCAAGCTAAGCCAGCAGGGGCAAAGACAGCTTAAAGCTCACAATGAAGGAAGGAGCTTGCCCTCCCAGGAAACCTTCCTGGTGCTTGAACAGACACAATAGACTTTGGGAAATGTCGGCAGAAGGAAACAGATATTTTGGCCATCACCTAGAGGACAAAGGAGGAGCAGCCCCTTTTGAGCTCATGAGATGTGGACTTTCTTGGTGTGAAAACCAAGAGTAGCTGGAATTGACTATAGGTGAGAAATCTGCTTAGGCAGAGATTCTAACTTGCTGAAGTGAGGTTTTAGTCACTACAAAGGGTGTTTCGCTTTGCTTTATTCATAACTGTCCCTGACCCTTGTATTCATAATTATCACATAAATATCTGTTCTTTTTGTTTAGTTATTCTTGTTTTATTACATAACTACCTCAGTTCTGTGTATTAAATTGAATGGTGAAATTCTCAGTTGAAATAAAAGGCTGGTGCGTGCTCTCTCTTTGAAAGAGCAAACTTATTAACTTCAGTAAGTATCCAGTGAGATGGTTTCTGGGAGATTTAGAAATGAAAGATTGTTGGAGTCACCCGGAAAGGAGTAATCAGGCTAGTGGAAGCCAAGGCTAGGCTATTGTGCAATGAACATGATGCTGACATCATGAGCCAAAGCTGTGCAGCACACAAGCAGACAGGTGGAAACAGAATTCCTGAGTGGAATGGATGAAACCCCTAAAAGCATCTCAGTTAGATGAGTCTCTACTGAAAATATGCCACCACACCAGGAAGTTGCATGGCCGGGAAGACCAAAAGTGGGAATTTATTTTTCTTGTACTCACAGAAAGGGGAACATCTATAAAGCCCCCAATATGATAATTTGCTTCACTTGTGCAGGGTTCCAGTGACTCAAGAAAAGTCTGTCCAGCTCAACAAATCTAACTAATAATTGGAGGAGAGGAAATCTATTCCTCTCAAATCTTCCTCCTCATCTCTACCTATGTTTATGAATATCCTGTGAAAACCACTGCCAAAAAGAAGGTAAGTAGCCAGGAGTTCTTCCCTCAGCTCTTTGAAGCTGAAGGAAAGCAGATAGGCTCATTAACAGCAGGTGAATCTTGTCCCCAATCAGAAGTTTATAAAAAAAAGTGCTCACTGAGTCAGAAGAGGGTGAGGAAAAAAAAAAATTTAGTAGAGAAAGATTGCCAGAACAGACACCCCACAGAAAATGGAGTTGAAAACCATGTGAGTGGTTTATCTTGAGGCTGAATAATTATATATTTATTTTGGTTTTGAGCCTGTCATTTTCCATATGCTATTTCTTGGCCACTCAATGGCTGCGAGTGACCACAGTAGTTCTAGAGACTATTGCCGTTGAACTGCAGTGCAGTGATGACATAAGTAAACCTGAAATTACTTCTGCACATATTTAATTTTAGACACATAGATAGTTCTACTGAATTCCCACAAAGAAGTGTGGGTTAAGATTTTGCCTTTTGCCCTGGTGGTTTCTATGTAGTTTGGTCCAAAGCTAAGCTTTTGTTGTTTTGAGACTCAAATTGTTTTGTTGGCTTTGAATCCTAAAATATATTGGTTCTCTAATTTAGCTAATTTCTAATTTAGCTTAATCCAAATCCAATTAAAATATATTATTATGAAATATTATTCTTGGTAAATAAAGAAAAAAGGAACTTTTCAAATTGGACTAATTGCGCTATATGGATTTGTGGTGTTATACGCAGATAATATGGTAATGTGTCTCCTCTGTTTATATACATCAACTTTTGAGAACATCTAGTGACTGTAACATGAACAGATTTAGGGACTGGGTAAAGATTCAAAAGGAATCCTTGTAGTTTATTTTATATAAGAACTCCTTGGCACAGACATTTTATGGTGTTTCAGTTGGCTACTACATCTGTTAGTATATGGAATTTTAATCTGGAAAGGTCCTTCTTTTTCAGTTGGGTTTCCAGGCAATGTGGTAATTAAAAAACTTCTGAGTAGAATTAAACATAAGGTCCTTTGCCTCCACCCTTTTATTGGGCTAGCTGCCTACTGTATCTCCATTGATTTGAAGGCAGAGGCAGATTTCAAGTGTGTGGGGCCAGACCTGCAAATGGAGGGGATTGTGGCAAGTGGGGAAAATGCTCTAGAGCCCAGTGATTCAAAATGGTCCAGGGCTCCCAGCCGCCACTGCTGCAACTATGGTGGTGGTAGCTGCTGGAGCTCTGGGCTCTTTAAATTGCTGCTGGAACCCCAGGTGGGTAGCACTAAGGGCTGGCTGGGGACAGTGTGGTGCACTACAGGTGGTGGTAAGGGCTGGCTGGCACCAGCCCCATGCCTTCCACCTGAGGACCTGCCCCTTCTGCGAGTGTGAAGCCAGTTCCCTCTTGCCCCTGGGCCCAGCAATTCTGTCAGCCCCCCTGTGTGCAGGCCTGGGCCAGAATAAGTAGGGGCTGTTCCCCACTTCTTCTGCCTGCAGTCTCCTTGCCCCTGCGCACCTGTTGTAGAAACAGGTTGGGGTACGGAGGCTTGTCTGGCTCCTCACTTAGAACTCTTGCCAGGGTGTGTGTGTTTGGGGAATGGGATGTCCATTTTTCTAGGACCTCCCAATTGGCTGGAGCCCTTGGGCACAGGTCCTGTTGGCTCAATGACTAATTTGACACTGCTTGCCTGGCTGTGCATTATGGTTTACCCCAAGCTTTAACAGAACTATCAACTGAAATCAGTTGAGCATGCAGACATGCCTTGTATCCCAAGTCATTCTGGAGAAATAAATATTCCAGCATACACATTGTAGTCCAAATTACTCCCTGGGGTAACACTATTGATGTCAGCAGAAACACATTTCTTTACTGTGCTGTGAAATTCATTGTACATCCTTGTGCCCTCTCTTCAGTTGATATTGTACTTTATGAAAACTATAGTGAGGCCACATGCCCAGCCTTGCAGCATGATGTTTTCCAATCGCTGCAAGTGTGTCACTTTAACATACTAGGGAATCTAGGGTGCAGTTCTTGTGTCTCTGCTCTGGAGTCTCCTGAGTTTGGGAGAAAAGAGAATCCTGTTTATTATGAAATTTAAAGGCTGGACTGCTAATAAAACATGTTGGTAGAGAGCAATTATTTGGCATTGCATGTGTGAACTAAATTAACAGAATGTTTTCTCAACTTCAAAACTATTAGATTTGTGATGTAGATTATCCATAAAATAATTTTCATATGACTATCTGCACACTCTATTTGCATATGAATAGTAATTCAATAACGTGTTTAATAAGCTATCACTTTTGTTGTAGTTAGCCGTATTCACACTGTATATTACTGCTGAATAATATACCCTCTTAAGTATATAGCTAGCAGTAGCGTTTTTTTAGCCAGGTTTCATTTCAAAGACTTTTCTGACACACAAGACATAAAAGATAAACACAGTTCTGCTGACTAGAGTAAGAGCTATGTTCTCCTGAATGCTTTCACTTTTTGAAAATAGCTGCCCTAGGATCCTGTCTTCCACTGAAATTGTTCCCTCATCTTAACTGTTTGCCAATCCTTTGACTTGTTTTTGACTTATGACAGGCAGCTTTAGTTGGGAGAGTTGGATACACTCTTCATTGCTGTATCACTTAAAACTCCAGCATTTGGTAAGAGTTGAACTGATAAGGAAGGGCAAACCTTAGCTAACAAGGTCTCCTCCCCCCCCCCCCACCCCATATACACATGCACGCACACTCCACCCCGAAAACATGATGTTTATAGAGTACCAGGTATCCTCTTTGAATGAGGTTGTTAAACATGACCTTTGTTTATGTGTAATGACATGCAGTTATCAGCACAATCAAAAACTTATTTAATCCTTTTCTAATTCTAAAGTGATTAGCAGGGGCTGAAAAATCACCTTATCTCACTAAAACACAGGTACAAACACAGAGTAAATATTTTGGTAAACAATTATTCTGCCCTTGCATATTCAGCAGTGTGCTAAATTATGCATAATCTTGCATAAGTAATAAGTGAAGGTAGCTTAAATTCAGGGTTTTTTTTTTTACCTGACCTATTTCTTTCAGTGCTGTTAGCTTCTTAAATCATGTATGAGCTTTCCGTAAGGCTTCAATGAGTAGTTCTAGTGGAGAGACTTCAGTAATAAATTTCAGGAGAAGACAAGTTTTTTGACAGGCATAATGCAACACATACAGAGTTTGGAACTCACACTCTGGGAATTTAGAGCAATCCTTGCAAAGCAGCTTTTCCCTGTTACATTAATAGAGAAAATGAAGTATGAAAGTCCTCAGGAATTACTGCTAGGTGTAATTTAAATAATTTACCAGAAGACAGTTCAGCACATGCATAGAACAGGGGCATACAGAGTTTGCCATAAGCAGTTTATAAATAAACTATATTCTGCTGAAGTAAGTCAGGCATAAATTATAACTATTCCTTTTGTGGCTATACTCTGTTCCTCATTGTAATAGTTATTAAAAAAAAATCTGGGTTATGACCTTCTACTAGAAATCATAGACATAGCCTGCCTTGTACCTTGCTTATGAGCATGCTTATATTTAATAGTTTGGCTGCTATGAGATCAAAGTAAAATTACTATTGCTGGGGAAAAAAGAAAAAATGCATTACATTTTTATAAACAGAATCTAGGTAGAATTTTTTAGCTCAGCGGAAAAAAATCATGCAGTGCCAAAGACCGTGGACTAGCATCTGACCATTTTATGAAAGCCTTATGCACTTTAATATATTATTCTATTTCTAGCCTCAAAATAACTTGAGTCCCAATAGAAATATGAAATGCAGATGCTAGAAAGTATGCAGCAGATACAAAATTTCTTAAACATACTTGTACAGATGGGACAGCCTCTACTGCTTAGAACACTAGGGTTATTAAAGACTGGACAGCCTGTATTGAGAGGAAACATTTTCATATACCCGTTGTCAGTGCTTAGAAATAGAATTTCAAGGTAAAAGTTCAGATGATCTAGAGTGCTTCATTTACTCTTAAAGACAATATTGAAAAGAATGTGAAATATGTTTGATTTTGTCAGATTTTAGTCCTGCATAAAATCACTGAAAATTATTTAATATTTATGTTGTCTTCCTTACATTATGAGCTATTGTGCACTTTGACACCCATAGTCTGAGGCACACAACTGTGTTATCTATCCCCAGCCTTTTATTCCCCAATTCATGGACTTCACCCTGCTGTTTCTGCACCATGAATGCACATTCTTTTGGAGTGCTACATGTTGTAAATGTCTTATCTCCTCTTAGTCACAAAAGACCATTAGCAAACTCAGGTGAATAAAGAACAAGATGGTGAACATTTGCTTCTTCCTTCCTTAGGCCCCAATTCAGCAAGTTACTTTATCAGATGTGTTACCAGATTTGCCCATTACTTTGGCATATGCTCATTTATTAGGGTTACTTTTCTGAGGGAAGTGGGGTTGATAATTCTGTCAAAGTGCTTCTTGTGTGACTTGTGTTCTCAGATGGAGCTCTGTTCTACTTTTCCCTTCTTCCAGTTTCCTCCCAATGGAGCTATTCTGCAAGATGTAGGTTCACCAGGCTGGGTGACAATTGACGTAGTTGAAGTTGTGTAGCTTAATTCAGCTTTTGACCTGCTGTATAGATGTGCCCTTAATGAGCAGGAATTTAGAGCGCTACAGAGACCTTTAGTTTACAAGGAGTGTTGCTGCAGAGTGAATGGGGAAGCCCAAAACTACCTCCCTCCCCCCAACATGTGTGGGAAGAGAGGGAGAGAAAAAGAGAAACAACCAGCTTAACTATGAACATTGTTTATTTCCAGGTAGTATTTCCAGGGAGTAACTATACAAGGGAAGCCAAACAAACAGTTTTACTATACTAAATCTACCTTAAATCTAATTACAAAAGTAATTTAGGAAACTGTAACTTGTCACATAAGGCAGGATCAGGAGGCAATACCTAGAGAAAAAAAATCTCTCACCGCTCTGTGAAGCTTGAATCGATCACAGTTCCCAGATGGCAATAATAGCTTGGGATCCAGTCAGGAGAAGACGAAGTTTCAATGGAACTGATCCTGGCATCAGAACACTTACTTGACCATGGGTAGGGATTTTTGTAGGGAAACAAAAGTGGGTCAAGGGGTGGGGGGGGACACAAGATCTATTTATGGGTAAACTGATGATTCATGAGAGTATTCTAAAAGTGTTTTATTTAAGCTAGACAACAGGTGCTCATCATTCCTGGGTTTGAGTTATGTACCTTCGAGGGAGTTGTTAATACATAGATTTCCCATCAGGCAATGCTTCCCTGATTTTTGTGTCCCAGAGTTCAGTACAGTTCTTGCCTTGAAATTGCTGATCTCTGATCTGTATGTTATTGGAAATGCCTCTCTGTCCACTCTTTGATGCAAATGATGGTAGGGGGCTTTCTGGAGGGTGTGTCTTTCCCTGCCTTTTCATTCAAGCCTTTCTTCTGATTGGCTTTGCTTTAGGCAGAGGTTGGGGTGGTTTTTCATGAATCAGTCTGGATAACATGCCCTGGTACTCCAGGAACACAGAGCTAGTAGGTAACAGATGCTTAACTTTAAGCACATGCTTCAGTCAGTTTCTGTTCAGGAAAGCACTTAACTGATATCTTTGTAGACAAGAGAACTCACCTGTATTTCTATAAGGTGGTATGTAAACATGCTGCATACAAAAAAGAGAAAAATCCAAAATGCTCTTGATTAACCCCCACTCCAACTACCCTTTCTGATAACCTTGTACTTGCTGCAACACCAGAATCTTTTTTAATAATCATATTTGCTATTTGTAGCATCATTTAAGCTTTTTTTTTTTTTTTTTTAACCCTTCCATAAAGTCATCCAACCAGCATTTTCATTGTATCAGTTATGCTGACCCAAGAATGGGTCAGCCAAACTTGTTAATACAATGACATCAACATTCCCCTGCTCTGGCATAATTTTTTCTAAATATATGATTGAAGAAGTAAAATAAAAACACCTATGTGCTGTGAGAAAATATTGATTTCTAGCCCCTGCCAGTCCCTGCTTCTCCCTGGATTGGGTGTCTTCTGTACTTCTGCTCTCTAACTATTGCAATGTGGATATTGTAAGAATGCACTCAGTAAGACCCTGATCCTGCAACTCATTATGCATGGGCAGCATTGCACCTGTCTGAAGCCCCCTGAATTAATTTTGGGCTCTGTGGGAGCATGGTGAGCTGCAGGATCAGGATATAAAGCTTGAAAGGGTAAAATAAGACCTTTGACTGTCTGGAAGGATATTCAGACACTACCACTGTAATTGATAGATTAGAATATTCTCCTATTGGTATAGATTTTATCTGAACATGACCACTATGTTTGCAGGATTTTTGTGCATACACTTTATATGTCTTCTGTGTTAATTTAGGAGGTAGTTTATTGGAAAACCTGTCTAAAAGAATGCCATCCATGCTTACAGCATGTGCCTTTAAGGAATATGCCTAATCCTTGCTAAATAGTGCTTAATGTTCATTGCCAGTCATTAGTGGGTAAATAGTTAAATTCATGAGGTTAGCAACTACTAAGGTAACTGTTTCCCCAGGAAAATCATGCCTAGATAGTGCTTATTCTGCTTTGATCTCATTTTCCCCAGGAAACTAGAGCTCTGGGACTCTCTTTGTTTGGGAATGCAGATCTTTGTTTCTTTTACTCAGTGGGCAGGAAGTATTTCCTATGTTCAGAAGTAATATTCACACATTAAAAGTCTGTTCATGTGATTTGTTTGTCCTGATTGACACCTTGAATTCGCTATAAGCAGCCTTTTAAAAAAAACAACAACAACAAAACAAGGATCATCGGTCTGGTTTAAGCAGTGATAGTTTCTAGCAGTGTGGCTTTTTTTCCATTATTAAATTGAGCCTTTAGTAGATTAAGTAATGTTAACAAGAAGTTTCTCCTTAATATGCAATAAATGTATCTTGTTGGAATAATAAAAATGGTTTAGTTCAAACAATTTCATTAACATATTTACCATGATCGCAGAAAATAATGTGCAAAATCAAATCAAATCACTGTCATGATCCTGACCCTGCATTGCAAATTAAAAACACAATAGTGTCATGCATCTCCACAGCTCAACTTGGGTTCACTTAATAGAACTATGACAAAAGCAAATGTTTTGTCACTTTCAGGCTGTTGCCATGAAAATTTGTAGTGCATAATTAATGATGATTCACTCTTTAATGCATGTATATAAAAGCATATGAAGTTGCCACTGGTGCCAGAGAAACAATATCTTTTTCCATGTAAAAATGGTAGTGCCATTTCAGCTCAAATAGTGAGTCAGAGGAAGGATAATGGAAGATGTCAGCAGCACAATAAATAAGATTAGAGTGGACAAGGAGAAGTGAAAAGTGTTAACTGCACTGAAATGTTCAATTAGAAAGGCAAAGCAAATCCTTTATGTATCATCTCTCTCCGCCTTCTTTTAAATGTTCCTGAATAAATGCAATCTAATTGCTTGAATGCTAGTTGATAAAATAATATAAAGCTTTTTCAAAGGAATGAATGTGTTATGTTGCTGAAGGTGGTTATTTTTAATATCCGTTTTTTAACCCACTAAGACCTTGAACATTTTCATTTTTAAATCAATGATGAATATTAGTGTTCCTCTTTCTGAAAGATCATAACTTCTACTAAGCAATGGCAAAAAATAAAGTATATGCTGGATACTGTGAATTGCATTGCTTTGCTAGTTTTCTTTAATGCAGATGATGTGTAAGTGATACATCCTGCTGGATTGCAAAGGATCCAACCGGAGGTGAATGATTAAGTGAGTACTGTTTTTATCAGATCACTTCTGATGTACCTATAACACGAATTGGCATTGAATTCGTTCTACAACAAAGCAAGTTCATCCACATGATGTTTCTAATTTTGTCTTTCTTGATCTGAAAATTTGAGAATTGCCTGTTTCATCCTAGTGCAAGTTATTCTCCAGTTGTAAGAGGACAGTCTGTATCTCTGTATTAAATTTAATCTTTTCCTCGGGTTTTTAACAATACACTTTGGAAATCCTTGTCATCGGATCATAATTTTTTTCTCACTGTTCCCAACCATGGGGCGGCTCCTTGAAGGCAATAATTTAAATATTGGGACCATTTCTGAATTAGGATTGGGAGACTTTGATCTACCTTTTCATTTGAAACTCCCAGTCTACCTCTTATCTAATTCCCTTCTGTCATAGCAATCGGGTAACCAGAACTCCTAGAAGATTTCAGTGTGACTTCATGAACAGACACCAGGGTGCTAGAGTGTAGTACTAGGCATATTTCCTTTTTAATACCTTATCCTTGTGGTAACTCCATAGGTGGAAAACTTCAGGGTACTTCCGATTCTGGACCTTGCATATGGTATTCCCTTCTCTTATTCCTTCCTAATTCAAGTCTGCATTTTAAATTGTTTCTAACATTTTGGAGTTCTGAAAATAATTTTCCATTACTGTCTGAACTGAGCTGGAGCTTTGATATGGCAAAATGCCAAGTCCTTTATTGGAGTTACTTAAGGGTGACATCTAATTCATCGAGTGCATGAGTCA
The DNA here is from genome assembly GCA_019425775.1 of Rafetus swinhoei. Taxonomy (NCBI): domain Eukaryota; kingdom Metazoa; phylum Chordata; order Testudines; family Trionychidae; genus Rafetus; species Rafetus swinhoei. The sequence continues at coordinate 71,567,146 of CM033440.1, forward strand.
CTCTTTCTGAGAAATTGCAAAGTTTTTAAACATTGTTCAGTGTTGGAGAGCCTCTGAGCTTCTTTAATACCTGAACTTTTGTCCTCAGACACACTTTCATGCTCTCAGCCAGCTTACCGTGAAAACCATGTACAGCTGATAAAATAGTTATCCAATAAACACTAATTGACATCAACAAAACCTTTGTGGAGTAGTAAGAAGGAAATGGTGTCAAGCGGACTCCATCATCTCTTAAAAACCTCAGGACATAGCAGATGACTCTGTGCTGTCACCAGTCCACCTCTATCCATAATTCTCACACTCTTCTAAGCCATGTCGATGTAGGCTAGCTTAATGGCTCCCCACCTAACTTGCCTTAAAGCATCTCTGACCAGACCAATCCTATTTAGACATAACTACCTAACTGACTCCACATCCCTTAGAATCCTAACTCTGAAGTTTAGTCTGGTGCAATCCCCAAGATAGTTTTCACTAAGGAGAATAATGAGGACATTAAGCTAATGAAGTCAGCCACTGAGTGAAGATGAGACCTAATATGACCTATGATGTTCCTTTTTTGCCATATCCAAAGACAAATGACTTCACTTGAAACTCAGTTGTGACCCATCTGAATGACCTAGCCACAGCAGGATGCTTACAGATCCAGCCATAGAATCATAAAAGTGCAGCACTGGAAGGGACCTCAAGAGGTCTAGTCCAGTCCCTTATATTCTGCAGGACTGTGTAATAAGCAGAATATCTTTAAGAACAGGTCAGACAAACACCTCTCAAAAACTTCCAGTGAGATTTTACTATCTTCCCTAGGCAATTTGTTCCAGTGCTTAAATACCCTGTTAGAAAACCAACCTAGACCTCCCTTGTCTCAATTTAAGTCCATTGCTTATCTCCTCAGAGATTGACGAGAATATTTTTTCTCACTCTTCCTTGTAACAAACTTGAATGTATTTGAAAACTGTTGTTATGCATTGGGTGCCGCCTCTTCAGTCTCAATGAAAAAACGGAGTTTAATCTTTCTCATAGCGCATGTTTTTTTAGAACTGTAATAATTTTTGTTGTTCTCCTCTGTACTTTTTCTCCAATTCCTGAAATGTAGTATCCAGAACTGGACACAGTATTTCAGCTGAGGCCTAATTAGCATGGAGTAGAGTGGAAACATTACTGAGATGGGGCTACTATAAGGTGGGTGCATAACTGGCTGGATAACCGTACTCAGAGAGTAGTTATTAATGGTTCACAATCCTGCTGGAAAGGTATAACAAGTGGGGTTCCGCAGAGGTTTGTTTTGGGACCGGCTCTGTTCAATATCTTCATCAACGATTTAGATATTGGTATAGAAAGTACGCTTATTAAGTTTGCAGATGATACCAAGCTGGGAGGGGTTGCGACTAATCTGGAGGATAGGGTAATTCAAAATGACCTGGACAAATTGGAGAAATGGTCTGAGGTAAATAGGATGAAGTTTAATAAAGACAAATGCAAAGTGCTCCACTTAGGAAGGAACAATCAGTTTCATACATACAGAATGGGAAGCGACTGTCTGGGAAGGAGTATGGCAGAAAGGGATCTAGGGGTTATAGTGGACCACAAGTTGAATATGAGTCAGCAGTGTGATGCTGTTGCAAAGAAAGCAAACATGATTCTGGGATGCATTAACAGGTGTGTTGTGAGCAAGATACGAGAAGTCATTCTTCCGCTCTACTCTGCGCTGGTTAGGCCTCAATTGGAGTATTGTGTCCAGTTCTGGGCATCGCATTTCAAGAAAGATGTGGAGAAATTGGAGAGGGTCCAGAGAAGAGCAACGACAATGATTAAAGGTCTAGAGAACATGACCTGTGAGGGAAGGCTGAAGGAATTGGGTTTGTTTAGTTTAGAAAAGAGAAGATTGAGGGGGGACATGATAACAGTTTTTAGATATCTAAAAGGGTGTCATAAGGAGGAGGGAGAAAACTTGTTCATCTTGGCTTCTAAAGATAGAACAAGAAGCAACGGGCTTAAACTGCAGCAAGGGAGGTTTAGGTTGGACATTAGGCAAAAGTTCCTAACTGTCAGGGTAGTCAAACACTGGAATAAATTGCCCAGGGATTTTGTGGAATCCCCATCTCTGGAGATATTTAAGAGTAGGTTAGATAAATGTCTATCAGGGATGGTCTAGACAGTATTTGGTCCTGCCACGGGGGCAGGGGACTGGACTCGATGACCTCTCGAGGTCCCTTCCAGTCCTAGTATTCTATGATTCTATGATTCTCAGGTTTGCTCACAACATGCCTGCTAATGCACCTCAGATTGATCATTGCTTTGTTTGAAACAGTGTTACATTGCCAGTGCCATTATATTATGATCTCCTGTAATTCCTGGATCTTTTTGCAGTATTCCTTCCTAGTCAGTCATCTCCCATTTTGTATGTGTAATTGATTCTTACTTCCTAAGTTTATTGAATTTCATCCTAATTACTTCAGACTATTTCCCTAGTTTGTCCAGATAATTTTGAATTTTAATCCTATGCTGTAAAAGCACCTGAAACTTCTCCAAGCTTGGTTTTGTCTTCAGTGTTATAAGTGTACTCTCTGTTGTCGTACCTCGGTGTTTTCGTACCTCGGTACCTTCGGTGGTTTGGTCTGTCAGTGTCAGCGTCGTCTGGTCAGGGTCATCCTGGCGTGCTCCTGACAGGACCTCTACTCCGTCGGTGATAATAAACTTTCGGCTGCGTGCGTAACAATCGGTACTCCCTTTATCTAGAGTGTTAGACCCCGTGCACTTGGGTCAACACAGGAGATTTCTGAGAGGCCCCGGAAACGACAGATGCAGGCAAGGTTTGAAATCAATCGAGCAGGTTTATTGTCAAATGCGAAGCTCTACCAGTTGGTAACAGAGATCAGTACAATGTTACACCACTGGGCACTATGGCCCGCGTTGACAAGGTACCAACACCGGGCAGGCCTATTGCCATATAACAGATATTAACAGCAGTTAGTCAAAGTTAAGCTACTGTGCGTTCTGTAAGTTCAGGCAATGACACCTGCCGTTCAGGCGCCTAGTGCGCCCCCCCCAAGGTCGGCCAGAGAGCACCTTTTGTGGTGTCCTTTTATAGACAGATACAACTTGCATCATTTCTTTATGTATGGGTTACCACCCTCTGGTGCTTAGATACCACCCCTCACCTTACGGAAGGGGGGCTTACTTACTATCCTTCATGCTGTCAATTCCGACCTGGTCCTGAACCTAGGTCGGTATGTGCATTCGTGTTTAGGGAGTTTTTGTACCAGGACATTCCTTAAGATGTTCCGTTACTCCCTTTCTGCTTACAGTCTGTTCTCTGTGCCTCCCTGTGTCCTAATTTACACAATTACACAGTTATGAGTATCTGAGTTACTGAACCAAAGTCTTGCTCACTAGATTGCAGGCCTATTGCTGTTTTCATGTTACAGGCCTTAGGGCTGCTGACTCCATGTTACTGACCCTCAACTTACTACATCTGTCATTATCTAAAGTTATGGAGATGTTGAGTAAAATTGGACACAGGAGCAATCCCTGTGGAACCCCACTTGTTATGCCATTCCAGCATGACTAAAACACTGATGACCATTCTCTGGCCCCTTATGGATCTCCTTATCAGCTGCTCTGGCCTAGGCAGCAGCCCCTTTAAAAGTTCACTCAGGGTACATCTACCCTGAGGCGCTATTTTGGGATACTTCCAGTATCCCGAAATAGCTATTCTGCATCTTTTAAGCAAGCCTGTTACTTCAAAATATAAACAGGCTTGCTTCTCTGATGTCCCTGTAAATCTCATTCCACAAGGATTAAGGAATGTTTCAGAATAGCGATTTATTTCAAAATTTGGCGCTGCCTACACAGCGCCAAATTACAAAATACACTATTTTGAAATTAACTCAAAATAAGCTACACAATGTGCGTAGCTCAAATTGCATAGCTTATTTCAAGCTAAGGGTGCAGTGTAGCTGCACCCTCAGAGTTTAAATGGATTAGAAGAGGAGAAATAGAGTGAAACAGCAAATTATGCAGACTCCTAGCTCAGTCAATATAAATTGGGGGATCGGAGGAGGAGGAGAGATCTGATTCTTTCCTTACTACACATGCCATGTTCTGCCTCCCCGCTCCCTTTTGGGCACTGACTTATGCCTACCAATCTGATGTGACCTAGGGAAGGATTGTATTTGATGTGTGTTAAACAGATAGCAGGTACCAATTGATTGCATTGTTTCAAGGGAGCAAACCAACAGGAAGGAAGGAAAAGGATATCGATAAATAATCCGAGTTTTATAACCTCAACCAAGAAACGTAGCCTGTGACTAGTTTACTAACTAAGTTCAGCATTACAGCAGCTAGCAGCTGGTCATTTTTGTATTCCCCAGTTAACACCAGGGGGACTGTGAACTTATAGGGCAGAATCGGCCAGTAAATAATTAAACAAATCTTAATTTAAGAAGGTTGAGAATTTAAGATGTAGCTTTTTTTTAATGTGTAAATATATGTGTGTGTTTGTACATGGGATGTGCTTTTCATTTGTATATTCTGTGTGGATGAAGAAAAATCTTAGCTTAATATGCTGTCATACTTATTTTGCAATAGTAATATTGCAAATATAGATTTTAAAATATGCACTTTTAGCAGAATTACATTGAAGTGCTTAAATATATTTAAATGAGTATATGCATATGAGAATATATGGTGCTTTTACATGCTGTTAAGTCTTCAACTATGGGCTTTTAGAGGCAGAGTCTTTATCTGTGTTTATATTTGTAGCACCTTGCTAAACGGGCCAGAGGAATATTTTTCAGGGTCATGCTTGCTCTATGACTTTTAGACTGATATTTTCAAAGATGCTCAAGGGAATAGCAGCATGAAAGTGATGCAGTTTCTTCAGATTTCTTCCTCCAGGGAAACAATTTAGAGACAACTTGGCATATGAGTTATTTCACACATTTTTTTTTTTCTTTTCTCCCTTACCTCATCCCACCTGACTCGAAAGTTGCAGGAGAAATGTAGAAAGCTGACAGCTGTGCAGCAGTTTGTACGAGGACTTAATGTTTGTGTTAGAGGATTTATTCAGACTACTCATCTTATACTGAAGATTTGGAACATAGAATTGGAATAGCCCACCTCGGCCACTGAGTCCAGTCCTCTACTGTTGCAGGAAGTATATCTCAAAACGCCTATTAACAGAAGCTCTCTAAGCCACTTTGAAGTTCCATGCTTTCTACTTTTTATACCCCTACTAATTAGCAATACGGGAAGGGTAGTGTGGCTCTGACCCTCTGACGCCTGTTCGTGACCTCTCTGGTAGGTTGCATGTAGCATCAAAGTGTTTCAAATTAAGAGAAAAAGAGTGAAATCTCACTAGAAAAAGAGGCCCTTCTCTGGATCAAGCCAACACTCTAATGATATAGAGGATGTTGTGTCCTTCCAGATTTTCATAGAACCTACTAATTAGCATTAAAAATCCTAATCCAATGAAGTTGGCAAATTCAAAGCTAATAAAATGAAATAGTGTTTTCAAATAATGCATTATTAGACTATGGAATTCATTGCCACTAGAAGTTATTGAAGATAAGAACTTTAAAAAAAAAAAAAAAAAAAAAAAGGATTGTAATACTTAATGTTACCAAATTTTGGAGGGGGTATAAAAACCTCATGCTTTGGGGTGAAGCCACCTTCTAAAATCAGGATGAGAACTGAAGTGGGGAGCAAATTATCCCACATCTATGACTGTGACATACACTACTTCTAAAGAATTCTGGACTACTGACAATTGTTGCAGGACTGTGAACTAGAGCCACTCTGGTTTGATCCAGTGTGGTTACTCTGCCAATATTGCATTTATTGGAATTCTGGCCTTGATTGTTTATTGCATATTGCTTATATGTCATGATCAATAGATCTGGGGAGAAGCAGGATCTTTTTGACCATTCACATACATATTCAAAAATTAATAATGTATTTAAAGACTGAGGAGCCTGGAGAGTGAAGCGTAAGTGGTATGTATGTAAATGGTAAATGATATCTTAAAAGCATATGTGAGATTTTAAAAGGATCCACATAGAAAATAATGAACTATTATTTAAAAAGGTAAATTGCAGCAATAGCACTACTCTAATGTCATTCCCACATAGCCATCACAGCTGAATCAGTAATGTAATTTCTTTGAAATGGATGCTGCTGTAGTTGCACTTATCATTTGCAGAAAAAAATACTTCTAATACTTCTACCAAATGATAAAACTATAATCATTTATTATTGTTTTACTAGAATTTTCCCTAGAATCTGAATAAGTTTTACCACTTGAAGCATACCATTTTTATTTCTATAACTAATATTGGTCTTCATAAAATATCTTACTTGGACTTCATTTTTGCTTTTGTGCAAGATTCAAATGTTGGTAGAAAATGGAAAAAAATCAAAGATATTGATTTATTAGAGTATTTTGCTTGTCTTATACATATATTGACATAACACTATTTCAGTCATTTTATATGATAGTGAATTCTTTCCCCTATTCTATATTTTATTTTAGGAGATGATTGGTTAGCATAGGGCTTGGCTATTCTGCCCCCGCATTTTGGACGATAGGAGTATGAATTGCAGCATGCACTAGCAGGCTATTTTGCAGTTCCCCTTGATGAACACTGTAGATGCAAAGTAAAAGGTACTTTGTGTTAACACAGTCCTGTTTAAGGATGAACTCGATACCTTTTTAAGTGAGAGCCAGCAATGTCCATACAGGGTACTGGGAGTTGCATACAATAAGCTGCAAATCACAATCCTGTTGTCTGAACTGAATGGCCATTAAACATAGCCTGAGGGAACTAGAACTTATTCCTAAATGTATATTGAAGTAAGGATGAAGTGTCAGAATAAAGAAGGATTGGACCAGAGTAATGAAGGGAGAAAAGAAATGGAAGCCTGCAAGGCCAGGGTTTTTTTTCTATCTCACAGTATTACCATTAATAAAGATGTGTCATGCCAAATTCCACCTTCATTTAAGTCTGTGCTTAACCTCCTCGTCTTTAGATTGTGTCTTCAGTGAGGTATCTCTTTAGCACAGAGGAACATAGGGATAGGGAAGGGTCATGTTTCTGATCCATTCTATGTAACATTTAGTCTTTAAATCAAGGTGTGGTGTCTTTCTGAACAATCTGCCATAGGCCAAACAGAAGTTATGGTCTTCATACGGAAAGCATTGGGCAAGGCTCTTTGGCCTGTTATGTAGGTCAGACTAACCATAATGGATCCAGCTGGCTTTAAAAATCTATGAATCTTTAAGAGGCAGGTAAACTGAGAGATGGTCTGTAATGAGTGTGACTATTGGTGATTGTAACCAGTATTCATAATTTACATGAGCCAAGGCAGCTGAATATAAGATACAGAGCTGGGTAGGAAACAGTTTTTTTCCTACCCCTAGGGGATTTGGGGGATTTTGATTAAAATTTTCCATCCCAAATAATAAGTCAAAAGTTCCTCAAATCAAACTTTGTGTGTGTGAGAGAGAGAAATCTGATTTTTACATTTTATTATAATTAACTTTAATATCTAAAGAAAGTCATTTTGGCCCAAATCCAAATTTTTTTATTTTGAAAGATGTGAAAATTGGACCTTTCAATAACTTTAAAATATTTTCACTTTTTTTTCAAAATGGGAAAATTGTTCAAACTGTCCTTTTCTGACATTGAGTTTCTGGTTTGATGAATTAGCGTTTTCCATGGGAAAAAATTAGAAAATTATCTGACCAGCTCTAATAAAAAAGGTTTTAAGTGTGTGGATAACTGTGTGATATGACATATAGTTAAGGTTATTTCTGAAAAGTGCACTATTTTAGTTTAAGTTTTTATGCCTCACAAATGACTGCAGTATCGAAGCACTTTCCAGTAGTGGATTAAGCAATGTGACTGATATTTGTCACATATTTGTGTTCTCATCCTCTCTCCAGGGCAAAAGGTATGTATGGTGAAATGTTTTGTTGGGGATTTCTTGTATAATATTCTCATGCTGCTATAGATTTTTAGAGAAGGCAAGATCAAAGAAATTCCGAGAGCAGAAGGTGGTGAGGTTCGTAAAGGTTTTCAGTTGCTGGGAGTTCATTCCACAGTCTTGGGCTGTTCCCAAAGAAGCTGTCTTCTGCACAAATTTTTTATCGTAGAAAGTTCCAATGTGCTGCAGGAGCAATGCAGGCAACCATCGTCTTCATCCCAAAGATTATATCCCTGGGATACTTTTTTAAAGAATGTGTGAAATAGGAGGATATGCATCTGTCATCTCTTACCTGGTCATTCTATATTTCCAAAAACTTCCATGTTGGATTTCGTATGTAGGGATTTCAGATGAAACACTCCTTGTTACTATGTTTCTATGTAAATATTAATGTAAATGTATTTGTCTTTGTTTTATCTTTATCAGCTGTAGTGGTCAATTGCGGAAGAACTTTGAACGTGTTAGTTTAGGGGTGGTGAGGCCTGCATTCCTTCCTTCCTTTTCCTTTCCCTCATATCTGATGAGCCAGAAGCAAGTCTTTGGGAACATACGCCATTTAAGATAAGCATTGTTGCCAGCATAGCAAGAACAAGTATAAGATAAGGTTAAAGGACAAGAACGCATAAACAACTCTGTTTACCCTAAAGTACTGATCACGTAAACAGGGCCAAAGGACAAGAAGAACCAGATCAGAACCAGATCGAGAACTAACAGCTAAACCCTGAGCCTAGCACGTAATCCCTGGAAATTTCCAAACTGCCAAACAGGGCAGGAAAACTGTATTTAAGGCTGCCTCAGAGCCTAGCAAATCGGACTTCACCAATGGGCTTTGGGTACCGGCGCCTTGGAAGCTGAGACAACCTCCCACTTTGTCCACAGCCTACCCGGGGTCCCAGGCTTGCAGGAAGGGACGTAAGATATGCCGCTTCTTTGTTATGTTGTTCTTCCATCTATGGGGCACAGCTGTTAGCTGTCAGATAATAAACTGTTTATGTTTGACAGATACCTGTGTGGCGTCCTTTGTACTTTGAGAACCCAGTGTCGGACCTGAGACTTACTCTTGCCGACTACATCAGCTATTCTCTTATTGCAGTTCACTATGCTTTTTTAAAGTATCCACACACAGATTGTGCATATTGCATTTTTCAGCTATTTTTATAAACAGATGCCAAAATTTATGAGATTTTTGTAGGCTTTTAAAAGAAAGGAAAAAATATAAGATAATTTAATCTCTTAAAAAAAAACAAAAAACAAAAACAAACAAACCTGGATCAAATTCTCTTTTGGATGTATGTGTGTGGGAGAGCCTCATTAAAAGCAGTAAAACTCAGTAAACAGTCAAGGAAAGAATTAAAACCTTTATAAATAAAATGACTTCTGCCCATAGAATAGTCTGTCTGTCTGTGTTTTATTGCAAAAATTCTTCCCAAAACATTTGTTTTTTCCAAATCCATTTCTTTTTTGACATATGTTAATTATGTTGTAATTTTTTTCAGAAGAGAAGTATTAACCATCCAATACTTCTTGTAGTAGAGCTAAATAGAGAAACCACAAATTAAACAAGATTAATGGGAAAACGAATAGAGATTTTGAAGGGACATCCAAGCACAATAATATACAATTGAAACATTTTCACATTAAAGATGAAAAAAATATTCAATTTCTTGACTGAATTAAATAGCCACTTTGAGGAATGTAGAACATTCTACTTTAGAGATGATTCTATCTCTTTTAAATAGTTTTGTAACCCTCTATGTTTTAAAAGTGTGGTGAAAATACACTTACTTATTCATTGATAAAAGGTACTTTGAGGAGAGGAAGGTGATCAGGAACAGCCAACATGGATTCATCAAGGGTAAGTCATGCTAGACCAACCTAATTGTCTTCTATGAAATAACTGGCTGTGTAGATATGAGGAAAGCAGTAGACATGATATATCTTGACTTTAGCAAAGCTTTTGATACGGTATCCTACAGTATTCTTGCCAGCAAGTTATAGTTTTAATTAGATGTATGGATAATAAAATGGACAGAAAGCTGACTAAATTGTTGGGCTCAGTGGGGAGTTATCAATGACTGCAGGTCTAACTAGCAGCCGGTATCAAACAAAATGCTCCATGGGTCAATCCTGGGGCTAGTTTTGTTCAGCATTTTCATTCATAGTCTGGATAATGGGATGGATAGCACAGTGAACAAGCTCATGGATGACACTAAACTGGGGGGAGCATTAGATATACAGGAGGGTAAGAATCTAGATAAATTGGAAAATTGGGCCAAAACAAATCTGATGAGGTTCAGCAAGGACAAGTGCATAGTCCTGCACTTCAGACAGAAGAATCCCAGGCACTGACACAAGCTGGGGAAGCAGCAGTTACGCAGAAAGGGACCTTGGGATCACAATGGATGACAAATTGGAGAGAGTGCAGCAGAGAGCAACAGAAATATATTAGTGGGCTGGGACACATGAGTTTTGAGGAGAGGCTGGGGGAACTGGGCTTATTTAGTCTGCAGAAGGGAAGAGTGTGTGGCGTTGGATTTGTTAGCCTTCTTCTACCTGAAGGGGGTTCCAAAGAGTCAGATCTTGACTGGTCTCAATGCTGGCAGATGACAGAACAAGGTTCAGTGATCGAAAGTTGCAGAGGAGGAGGTCTAGGTTGGATTTTAGGAAAAACTATTTCACTGGGAGGGTAGTGAAGCACTGGATACGTTGTCTAGGGACATGGTGGAATCTGCATCCTTACAGGTTTTTTAAGGCCCATCTTGACAAAGCCTTATCTAGAATTATTATTTGGGGTTGGCCATGCTTTGAGCACTGGTTTAGACTATCACCTTCTTGATGTCACTTTCAATCCCAATCTTCTATGAATCTATGATACTTTTTTCTTTTTTTTTCCACATCTTGATTGAGTGGAGACACTGGATGTATGGCTTATTACAACAACTTCATTAACTCCAGTTTCCCCTTTGTTTTCCTACCTTGAATCATCTCTCTCAGTTTTTTGATGCTTACACTAAATGAACAGTTCTCAAACATTAGGAACCTGATTTGAAAATGTTGGGGCCCCACTAAAGTCTCTGCTCAGCCCTTGCCCTGCCCCCTTCTCCGAGGCCCCAACCTTCACTTACTCCATTCCCCTTCCCTCTCTTGCACTTTCTCTCCACCCTCATGCACTTTCAGCAGCCTTGTGCAGTGAATTGGGGTACAGGCTCTGGGAGGGATTTGGGTGCAGAAGGGTGGATGTGCTGTGGACTTTGAGCTGGGGCAGGGAGTTGGGATGCAAGAAGGGTGAAGAGCATAGACTCTGGCAGGATGGTGCTTACTTCTGGCAGCTCCTAAAAGCAACTGGCATATCCCTCTGGCAGCGGCTCCTTAAGTCGGGAGTGCCCTGCTGTGGTCTCTGTGTTCCATTCCTACCAGCTGCGGTTCCTGGTCAATAGGAGCTGTAAAATTGGCACTTGAGGCAGGGGAAACCTGAGGAAACCCTACCCCCAGGAGCTGCATGGAAGCAGCGTGGAGCCTAGGTAGGTAGGAAGGATATGTTAACTCTGCTGTGCTGCTGGACTTTTACTGTGCAGGAGGTGCTTTGAGAGAGGGTGAGAAGTTAATCAGGGCCCACAGATCTGCTGAGGTACCCGCAAGGACCTCTACATGTCTGCAGATGCCAGTCTGAGAAACACTGCACTAAACAACCTGTATCATCTTGCATTCTGTTGCAATGCAGGGAGGTCCTTTCCCAGACCCGAAGAAGTGTGGCTCGAAAGCTGGCCTCTCACCAGCGTAAGTTGGTCCAACAGTCAATGTTAACTCACCCACTTTGTCTTTCTAAATTCTAACTGAGTAGTGATTATTTGCCTTCCCAATATCCCCACTTTTTTTCAATTAGTATTGAATTCATTTTTTTGTTCTGAACTTTAAACTGCAGTTGGTTTCCACTCCGATTGTGGCTGCATTCAGTGGCACGAGGTGATTTCTATATCTACAGAATAGTAAAAACTGTAGAATGCTTTGGGATAATTGGTGTTCCTATATTAACATTCACCCAGTTAATTATTTTATTTTTATCTGTACAAGCACTATTTACACTAATAGCAATATAAAAATAACGAACAAAATGAAACTAATTAAATTTTTTCTTTGCTAATTACATTTTGCTTAATGGGTGTGTCAGACATTTGAATAGCACAATTAAGTTTTGAAAAAGAGACCCTGAGAAATATAGCTGTTTCAAAGTTATTTATTTTTGACCGTTACACACTTCTGTAACATGGGTACTGAACTGAGACAAAGGAAAAGTGCTTTTTTATTTACTTAACGTTAGTGTCACACAATATAACTTTATTGCTACATCACCTGAGGTGGCATAAAAATGACATGATGCAAATTAAGATGGAAAATATGGAGTATGCAAATGGATTGAGTAGCTTTGAAAAGTAGGTAGACTATAATTTTAAAATGCTTCAGACCTGTCAGAAGCACTTTTAGTTCCCAGTTAAGAGCTGCTAGTTGTGGTAGTGGGGGTCAAATTGAAACTGGTAAGAATTTAATAAGGAGGAGAAGGAGAGAGAGGTGATATATTCCCTAGAATATTTTTAAAAGGTTGTTTAAAGAGCAATAGTCCAATGACTATGAAATAAAAACTAAAGTTGATACGCAGTTTAAATTCCTTTTTTGTGGTCTGGGTATATTTCCTTCAGCAACAATGGTATAAGGCTGAAAAAGTCTGTTTAATCCTTATTGTCTTTTGGAGTAAGTGGGATTCTATGTATCTGATGGCAAAATGTGGATCTTAGTAACAGATACCTGTAAATTGTATTTCACTTGAGAGACCTCATTTAGTCCTACATTTACTTTTGTTGCACTCAAATTTGGTGCCCCTGACTTAGTTGCTGGAAATTATTTACATCAGAAATGAAAGAATCGTTAAATTGATATTGCAGATAGGGCTATTTGCGCTAATGGAAGAAATCCCCCAGCATTTTAACTTTCCTGCTTGAATAATTTTGTGTCCCTGTTGTATTAATTTAGATGGAATAAATGGACTAAAGGTGTTAACCAAGTCACTGTCTAGCATTAAACAGTGTTAAATAAGGTCTGGGGTTTGGCATTCACAGACTTTAGTTTGCTTAGTACTATGGCAAAAACACCATTAAAAAGCCCTTAAACTTTTTATTAAAGAGACAGAAAAGATAAAGTTAGTGCATCCGAAATGTAAAGTACTAAGTAAGGCTTTTATGTTAACATTTTTGTTCCTTTTTCTTTAGCGTTTAACCTTTAGAAAAATTAATCCCCCCACCTTCTAACAGTGTCTTAGATTCTTAAATGGTAAACTGTCCTTTTGGCTGAAAAAGTTTGATGCATCAAACTGGAGCGGCGGTTGTTTCTGCTGCTGCTAACATTCAATACTATCCTTTTAAGTAAAAAACCTAAATAGCTAGCTGAAATGGTCCTGGACCTGATGTTAAAGTTCAAAGCCATTTCAGGTTCTGGATGAAATTCAGCTGGGTCCGATCAGTGTGGTGATTTCCTCTGGATTCCTTTTTTTTTTTTTAATAAAGGGCTGTTGTTTTGTCATAGTTAACTCGTGATTACAATTAATTGGTTTGAGTTAATTAAAAATTAATTGCAATGAATCACAGTTTTGTTAACACTGCTAAGCAATGGAATACCAACTAAACTTTATTAAATATTTTGGATGTTTTTCTACATTTTCAATTACAACTCTGTAAAAATGTACACTGCTCACTATATTATGTTTATTACAAATATTTGAATTGTAAAAATGATAAACAAAAGAAATAGTATTTTTCAATATATTTTGTGCAAGTACAGGTTGCACCTCCCAAAACTGGGACTCTTTCGTCTGACAACATCCATGGTTCAGCAGGACCATTGGATGTTCCTGAATGAGAGAGCCCGGGGCAGGAGGGCCAGCAGCTGAGAACCGTGCACATGGCAAGGCTGGTGGTAGTGGGGCCATAGCCTCAGCACCCCAGTGGTGATAGCGGGGCCATAGTAATGGGACAGGGGCAGCCCAGAAACCCAGCGGGGGGCCAGGGCAACCCGTGCGACTGTGCTGCAGCAGCCCAATTGGGGCTGCATGCTGGCCCGGCAATGGGGGCAGAGCTGCAGCAGCCTGGCTGGCAGTAAGGCCAGGACATGGCAGCTGAGCAGGGAAAACGCATCAGGGGCCGTGGCAGCGGAGCTGGGGCTGAGACAACTGGGCTGGGGCTGTGGTAGGCTGGCAGCCTGATTGGGGCTATGTGCCGGCTGGCAGTGTGGCAGGAAGCTAAGGGGACCAGTGGTAGGGGACTTTTCCTGCTCCGGCAAATTCCCTCATCCGGAACTGCCCAGATCCCAAGGGTGCTGGACCAAGGAGGTCCAACCTGTACAGCAGTGCGATCTCTCAATCTCTTCATTTATGAAAATGCAACTTACAAATGTAGGTTGCTTTATAATTGCACTAAAAATCAAACAATATAAAACTTAAGCACTTACAAGTACACTTAGTGCTCCTTTTTTGTTCAGCCATTTGCTAAGAGAAACAAAGGTTGTCTTTTTTTCAGGGGATACTGTTACCCAGGTTTTATTTACAATGTCACTTGAAAGTGAGAACAGGCATTCCCATGGCACTTTTATAGCAAGCATGGCACTTTTATAGCAAGCATTTACATGCATAAATGCTAAATATTCCTATGTCCTTTGTGCTAGCACCACTATCCCAGAGGATATGCTTCCATACTCAAGATGCTCATTAAAAATAATGCAATAATTAAATTTGTGACTCCATGATGGCTTTTGCTCTGTATTTTACCTGAATTCTGCCATACATTTCCTGTTATAGCAGCCTCAGATGAGATGAAAAGTTTGCTTTAAGAACAACTTTACTATAGATTTGACAAAAGACAAAGGATGCATCTACACAGTATCCTTACCTAAAAATAAGCTGTGCAATTTGCACTCCGCTAATTGCATAGCTTATTTTGATCTTATTTTGAAATGGCTTATTTCAAAATTTGACGCTCTCTACACAGTGCCAAATTTGAAATAAGGCACTATTCTGAAACCTCTCTTATCCCTTGTGCAATGAGGTTTACAGGGACGTTGGAATAGTGAATCTGTTATATTTCAATATAACGGGCTTGCTCTGAAGACACGGAATAGAAATAGCTCTGCAGTGTAGATGTAGTCAAAGGTACTAATGTGAGATTGCTAAAGATAACTACAGGAATCTGAAATGCTATCCAAAATCTGGAGGAAAAGATGTGGAATATGCTTTCAGAAGTCTTAAAAGAGCAACACCCTGCTGCAGAAAACTACACAACCTTAACACCAAAAAAGAACATCAACCTTCTTTCTGCTGGTGAAACCTGGCTCTAGTGATGAAAATGAACATGCATTGGACCACACTGCTTTGGATCATGATCAAGCAGAATATGTTAGCAACATGGATTCATGTCCTCTGCAATATGGTTGAAGCATGAAGGGACACATGAATCTTTAGCGCATCTGACATGCACGTATTTTACAGTTCTGGCTAGAGCAGTGCCACGCAAATGCCTGCTCTCACCTTTCAGTTGACACTGAAAACAAGAAGCAGGAAGAAGTATCTCCTGCAAATACAAATAAACTCTTCCGAGTGGACAAAGTAGGAGTGGACTTCCAGGCTCTGAAATTTTACATTGTGTTCTTTTTTAATAGAGTTATTTGTCGTAAATCATTCTACATATAGAAGTTCAACTTTTATGATGAAGAGATTGCACTACAGTAGCTGTAATGGGGGAATTGCAGCATAAAGGAGTTAGAGAAATTTCAGCAGTAAATTTGCTGAACAACTGCCTCATGGGAAAGTCAATTCAGCCAGTTAATCCAGCCTACAGAAGGAAATGGAGGTATGAGACTCCTGAATTACAATCCCCAGGGGATTGTCCGGTCATCTGAAGAAGTGGGCTGTGGCCACGAAAGCTCATGATACCATCTGCATGTTTTGTTAGTCTATAAAGTGCTACCAGACCATTTGCTTGCTGTTTTTTTTCTGTAACTGACTAACTCGACTACCCCCTGAAAATCCCCAGGGGCACATCAAAGCATTTTTAAGCAAAATTTTCAATTTTCAGCCAAAATGTTTTGGGTGCAAACAAAGTTTTTCCATTTTGGGGTGTCCAGATGTGGGTTTTTTAAACTATGAAAAGTCAAAGTTTCCAACTAGGTAAAAAAAAATCTAAACAAAATGTTGACAGCTTTACTTCCACAGAAGTAAAGGGGAAGTTGTCTATGCAAAACTGGAACTTGGCTACTGTTATGTAAAGCCTCCATATCTTGTAGTACACAGAGCATAGCACCATTGTAGAGATGGGTTGATTGTAACCGGGCTTATGCTGTTTAGAAGTCTGGCTACTTGCTGCATAAGACTGAGCAGAAGCTTAAATCTTTAAATCTCAGTAAATAGGATGTCCTTTTTTAATAGGACAGAGTTTAGCTAGATATGTTTATACCTACTTGTAGAATAATTGGCCAATAACTAAATATCCATGATTAAAAATACTGGGCAAGTTTCTGGGCTAAAACATTTACTTGAAAATTTTCCACAGGAGGAGCATATCTCCATTCTAGCTGCCTGTAATGGGATGTGCTTTCTGAGGTCGTATTTAGGAAATCAGGGCTTGACAAAGCACATAGTGACAAGTACCTTCCCTGGCTCTAGCTTCTATAAAATACAAAAAAGCAGAGAAAACTGAAGATAAGAATGGGCAGGAAATGGATACACTAATATGGCAAAAGCCACATTTTTTTATCCTGTTTTCTAGCAAAGTTTTGACATGTACCAAAATTCTTAGCAATGGCATGGACACATACAGATACAGCCTATGGCAGACATAATTTTGTATTCATTACGTAATTATTTGTTAATCAATTGCAGTGATTTCCAATAATATTTTTACAAATGTGTTGGCAAGTAATTAGTATTACCACAATATTCTCTCTCTGGTAATATAAGGTGTGCTGCAGTGATGTTGGTAAAATGCAAAAGATTTAATCACTGAATAAGTCGCAGTTTAAAATGAAGATTCAAATTAAAGTATATTATTAAGAAGCACTGTAACTACATCATAAAGGGTCAAAACTTACTATTTTTTTTTATCATCTGAAGATCCAGTTGAGATCCTCTCTCCCTTAAAGCTGATAGGAGTTTTGCCAGCAGGATTGCACTAAAAAAGATGTAGTTATCTTAATTTCCCTGTGGTAGAACTTTGTGATTTGAAAGGCAAACGTGCTGTACACAGATGTGCCAAGGTCACTCATTCCTGGAAAAGAAGCATAGTGCTAAGTGCTTTTTAAGATACATTGAAATTCATATGAAGACCTTTCAAATGGTGTACTCTTAACGATACCAGAGACAAACGTGAACCATGATGAAATACATTTGAGTGGAACATGGGGATTGATTTCTGGTATTTAAGTGTATTTTGGCTGGATTTCCAACTTGCACAATTTGTGCACACAGTTACGCACATAGAGAACATTCTGCATATGCAGTTAGGAAAACTTGTCTGTGAACTGAAGATCTTAGCAGATATTTCCAAGTGTCTCATATGTATTCTGCATTAATAGTAATAAAATGCAGAAAACAGATTTTAAATGTTTGAAAATCTGAATTTTGAAAAATAAATTGTTTTAATTTATCTGAAAAGCTGGGACACTAGTCATCTTCAAAAGACAGTAATTATTTCTTTCATACCACCACTGTGTAGACATATCAGGAACCAATAAATGTACAAATGAATCATTAATTTAGAGAATGTTGAGGGGGGAAAAAAGAGAAAATTAAGCCAGATAGTTACATTTGGGATGATTTACATGCCTGTTTTGAATGTCCTAGAAGTTCAAAAGGGAATATTGAAGCCGAGAGTTAAGGAATGAGTTAGAGACCCAAATAAGGCTAGTTATCTTCTGACAAATGCAGTTGCAGTTATTTATGTAAAATATTTTTACCCCCCTTCTATTTAAAATATTCGAGGCGACTTACAAAAATTTTAAAACACAATTCAAATATATATAAAAAATTAAAATACAAGACCCCAGAGGGGGACACAACCTGCTAAAAATGTCTTGAGACGAGGAACACACACAGACTCAAACATCAATAAAAGCACGAATAAAAAGGGTGGCTTTAGCCTGATGCATGTTGTAAGAATCTTTTTTAGATTTAGAGATGTAAAGCCATAACTTTTATATTTAGAGAGGTAAAAGGAGAGAGGTATTTACCTGTAGTAAATATTATATATGCAATTAGGCATGCAACTGCTACTCTAGGGCCACACGTGGGATTTAGTGTTGATTAATAAAAAAATATTCAAGATCATGCTATGCAAGAAAGTTAGAATATAAACAATTCCAAAATTTTTTTAAACCTGTGTCTAAAGTTAGGATTATAAATAAAAGTATCCTGATTTCTACAGGTCCAGATCCCATCAGTCAATGACATGCTCTGATAATCAAGGCCACATTTATTTAAGTGCTTAAATATAGATTCTGTATTCTAACTTTGGGAACCAACGTTTAAAATTGCCCAATTGTTTAAAAGTGCTCAGTGGAAATATGTGCCAGGATTTACTGCTGATGGTCTGTCCCTCAATATTGTTTTACATAAATATATCATGCATTGTTTTTTCAGAATAGAATATGCCTTCAACTAGACTCAGAGCATGTGCAAGTCCCACTGAAATCAATGGGTGCTGTGCATTTGGTAATTTTAGTAGAACAATGGAGAAAAACAAGAGTGAAAACATTCCCCATGTTTTGCCTAAATTCTTGGAATCTACTCATTAATAGGCACTAGCTAACAAATTTACAGCTGAATCAGAAACATGATTTTTTTACCTGAAGAACTTTTTCACCGTGGCATTAAATATGGGGACAGTGGCAAAAATCCTCCTAGAACCTTTCGAGTAGACAGAGATCTCTTTATCTTTAAAAAGCCCTAGAACTTTTAAGGTGGTGTTCTCAGCCTTAGCATTACTAACAAAGTAACAAAAGAAACAACTCAGTTAAAAAAGTTAAGACATTTGAAAATGTTGGGAGAGAAAAGGGAGGAAGGAAATCTGGACTGACTACTTTGGTATCATTCTGGTAGTTAATGTTCAATAAAATTTTCACAACCACAAATCATTCTACATATTTGATCATTTGAAGTCTTTGTATTTCTGGTTTTCTGAGCCCCTGAAGAGTCATTTTAAATCCTCTTCACATATGTAACATTTTCCTGTGAGACTAGGTAGCTAGAGAGTGAACTTGAAACCCTATAATAAAAATGTTTGTTATATTTTCAGGGAGAGGGAAGAGGATAAGAGGAGAAATTATAAACAATTTTATTTGTAATAGCTGTGAGCTCAGAAAAAATTGTTTAACCTGAGATTTAAATTTTTGTTTTCTTTTTTGTGTGATTACTATTGAAAAGTCTAAAAGGACTACTTGTAAAAACCCAGAAGCTACATTTCCATTTGAGTTGGCCCCCGTTTAATGCCTGAAGTCTAACAGTCAGGGTAATATTGTTTGGAAGGCCTTCAACTCAGAAACTTGCTTTCCTTGTTGATTCAATTTACCCTGAAAAAGAGTTAGCTATGCATTTTCTGTTGACATTGTTTTTCAACTGAAAGAGAAGTTTCTAAAAAAATGCAATATTCTATTAACAAACTTTTATTTTACTCAAAATTTGATTTTTTCCATCACGAAAATTGAAAAGAATTTTTTTTTCATGTTTGTTTGATCCAAATTGTAGTATTCCATTTTTGAACAGATCTAAAATGTTCCACATTAATTCGTTTCAATAAAATATTTAAATTGTATTTTTTCTGAAATAGCAAATTACCTTAGAGAAGTTGTTGGTTCTCCTATTAGCCAGGAGGATTACATCTTGCACAGTGCAATGCAGACTTGAGTGAGTTGCAGGCTGCATCATAGGAGACATATGACTCTCCATACAGAGCGACCAGGGAGCGAAGCGGACAGGAGCTGCAGACAGGGGAGTTTGAGAGGGACCGCAAGAGATCCCGCCGCTGAACAGGCTACTTGGTGAGAGTACTTGCTTTTGGTGTGAGTGAGTTTGCTCGACTGTTTGAATTTTGTTTGTTTGTTGAATTCTGAATCTGATTTCAGGTGTCTGCGGTTTCAGTTTCAGCTGCTGTGGCAGTTGGGACTAAGTGCCTGACCCTTCGTTCCCTCAATTGCTCTCTTGATTGCATCTGGTCAGCCTTCCCCTGTGTGACTCACGAGGGGGAAGGCCTGGCCTAGGCAAGCAGGCTTAAAAGCCAGAGGCAGAGCGACCAGGGAGCGAAGTGGACAGGAGCTGAAGACAGGGGAGTTTGAGAGGGAGTTTGGCAGAGGGAGGCCTACGATGGTCAGGAAGACCCGCAACACCTGTGCCAGCACTGCTTCTGTCTCCTCCACTGGCGCCTGTAGCCAGACAGAGTGCCTGAGCATGGATGCCTCTACCCAGATCCTGGTGTGGTTTTGCAGGGACTGTGGATTGCAATTCCCACTTATTGATATCCAGGCTGGGGAGATCATCCAATGCGAAAGGTGCTTGCTGGTGGAATCTCTCAGGCAGCAGGTGGCAGAGCTACAGGAGGAAGAGGCTAGGTTGAGGAGCACCCGCATCCATGAGGAATTCCTGGACCGTGTTCATGAGGAGACAGCTGAGGTAGCTGTCCTGGTACACAGGACTGGGGACACACCACTGGTGGAGGAGGAGACGACTCAGGGTGGAGAGTGGCAGCTGGTTACTTCTGGCAGCAGGCACTGCTCCACCCCTGCTCCGAACCCTCCCGCCGTGGTACTAAGAAACCGTTATGCTCTTCTTCATACAGGAGATAAGCAATCACCCCCCTACACCGGAGGAGGAGAAGCCCCGTACCCCCAAGGCTGGGAGGTCTGCTGCCACCACTGCGAATAGGAAACGTAGAGTAGTGGTGGTCGGAGACTCTCTTCTGAGGGGGACGGAAGCGCCCATCTGTCGCCCTGACATTTCATCTCGGGAGGTATGCTGTCTGCCGGGGGGCCCGTATCCGAGATGTTACGGAGGCATTGTCAAGGATTATCCGGCCCTCTGACTACTACCCCATGCTACTCATCCATGTGGGCACTAATGATACTGTGAGGTGTGACACTGAGCGGATCAAGAGTGACTACAGGGCTCTGGGAGTACGGGTGAAGGAGTTTGGAGCGCAGGTGGTATTCTCTTCGATCCTTCCTGTCGAAGGTAGGGGCCCGGGCAGAGACAGGTGCATCCTGGAGGTGAATGCCTGGCTGCGAGGAGGGCTTTGGCTTCCTCGACCATGGGATGCTATTCCAGAAAGGACTGCTAAGCAGGGATGGCGTCCACCTTACGAGGAGGGGGAAGACCCTGTTTGCACAGAATGGCTAACCTAGTGAGGAGGGCTTTAAACTAGGTTCGACGGGGACAGGTGAGCAAAGCCCACAGGTAAGTGGAGAACATGGAGACCTGGGAGATGGGTCGGAAATGGGAGGGAGCGTGGGCTACAATGGCAGAGAGAAAGGAGGGTCAGGCAAAACTGGGAGGCAAGGTCAAATCAGGATCTTAGATGCCTATATACAAATGCAAGAAGTATGGGAAATAAGCAGGAAGAACTGGAAGTGCTAATAAATAAGTACAATTATGACATTGTTGGCATCACAGAAACTTGGTGGGATAATACACATGATTGGAACGTTTGTATGGAAGTACAGCTTGCTCAGGAAGGATAGACAGGGAAAAAGGAGGAGGTGTTGCCTTATACATTAAAAATGAACACACTTGGAGTGAGGTGGAGATGGACATAGGAGACGGAAGTGTTGAGAGTCTCTGGGTTAGGCTAAAAGGGATTAAAAACAAAGGTGATGTCATGCTAGGAGTCTACTATAGGCCACCTACCCAGGTAGAAGAAGTGGATGAGGCTTTTTTCAAACAACTAACAAAATCATCCAAAGCCCAAGATTTGGTGGTGATGGGGGACTTTAACTATCCAGATATATGTTGGGAAAATAACACTGCAGGGCACAGACTATCCAATAAGTTCTTGGACTGCATTGGAGACAACTTTTTATTTCAGAAGGTTGAAAAAGCTACTGGGGGGAAGCTGTTCTAGATTTGATCCTAACAAATAGGGAGGAACTGGTTGAGAATTTGAAAGTGGAAGGCAGCTTGGGTGAAAGTGATCATGAAATCATAGAGTTCACAATTCTAAGGAAGGGTAGAAGGGAGAAGCAAAATAGAGACAATGGATTTCGGAAGGTGGATTTTGGTAAGCTCAGAGAGCTGATAGGTAAGGTCCATGGGAATCGAGACTGAGGGGAAAAACAACTGAGGAGAGTTGGCAGTTTTTCAAAGGACATTGTTAAGGGCCCAAAGCAAGCTATTCCGATGTGTCGGAAAGATAGAAAATACGGCAAAAGACCGCCTTGGCTTAACCACGAGATCTTGCATGATCTAAAAATAAAAAGGAGTCATATAAAAATGGAAAGTAGGACAAATTACAAAGGATGAATATAGGCAAACAGCACAGGAATGCAGGGGCAAGATTAGAAAGGCAAAGGCACAGAATGAGCTCAAACTAGCTACGGAATAAAGGGAAACAAGAAGACTTTTTATAAATACATTAGAAGCAAGAGGAAGACCAAGGAGAGGGTAGGCCCACTGGTCAGTGAGGAGGGAGAAACAGTAACAGGAAACTTGGAAATGGCAGAGATGCTCAATGACTTCTTTGTTTCGGTCTTCACCGAGAAGTCTGTAGGAATGCCTAACATAGTGAATGCTAGTGGGAAGGGGGTAGTTTTAGAAGGTAAAATAAAAAGAACAAGTCAAAAATCACCTAGAAAAGTTAGATGCCTGCAAGTCACCAGGGCCTGATGAAATGCATCCTAGAATACTCAAGGAGCTGATAGAGGAGGTATCTGAGCCTCTAGCTATCATCTTTGGAAAATCATGGGAGACAGGAGAGATTCCAGAAGACTGGAAAAGGGCAAATATAGTGCCCATTTATAAAAAGGGAAATAAGAACAACCCAGGAAACTACAGACCAGTTAGTTTAACTTCTGTGCCAGGAAGATAATGGAGCAAGTAATTAAGGAAATCATCTGTAAACACTTGGAATGTGGCAAGGTGATAGGGAACAGCCAGCATGGATTTGTAAAGAACAAATCGTGTCAAACCAATCTGATAGCTTTCTTTAATAGGATAACGAGTCTTGTGGATAAGGGAGAAGCGGTGGATGTGGTATACCTAGACTTTAGTAAGGCGTTTGATACGGTCTCGCATGATATTCTTATCAATAAACTAGGTAAATACAACTTAGATGGGGCTACTATAAGGTGGGTGCATAACTGGCTGGATAACCGTACTCAGAGAGTAGTTATTAATGGTTCACAATCCTGCTGGAAAGGCATAACAAGTGGGGTTCCGCAGGGGTCTGTTTTGGGACCGGCTCTGTTCAATATCTTCAACGATTTAGATATTGGTATAGAAAGTACGCTTATTAAGTTTGCAGATGATACCAAGCTGGGAGGGGTTGCGAGTGCTTTGGAGGATAGGGTCATAATTCAAAATGACCTGGACAAATTGGAGAAATGGTCTGAGGTAAATAGGATGAAGTTTAATAAAGACAAATGCAAAGTGCTCCACTTAGGAAGGAACAATCAGTTTCATACATACAGAATGGGAAGCGACTGTCTGGGAAGGAGTATGGCAGAAAGGGATCTAGGGGTTATAGTGGACCACAAGTTGAATTTGAGTCAGCAGTGTGATGCTGTTGCAAAGAAAGCAAATATGATTCTGGGATGCATTAACAGGTGTGCTGTGAGCAAGATACGAGAAGTCATTCTTCCGCTCTACTCTGCGCTGGTTAGGCCTCAATTGGAGTATTGTGTCCAGTTCTGGGCACCGCATTTCAAGAAAGATGTGGAGAAATTGGAGAGGGTCCAGAGAAGAGCAACGACAATGATTAAAGGTCTAGAGAACATGACCTATGAGGGAAGACTGAAGGAATTGGGTTTGTTTAGTTTAGAAAAGAGAAGATTGAGGGGGGACATGATAACAGTTTTTAGATATCTAAAAGGGTGTCATAAGGAGGAGGGAGAAAACTTGTTCATCTTGGCTTCTAAAGATAGAACAAGAAGCAATGGGCTTAAACTGCAGCAAGGGAGGTTTAGGTTGGACATTAGGCAAAATTTCCTAACTGTCAGGGTAGTCAGACACTGGAATAAATTGCCCAGGGAGGTTGTGGAATCTCCATCTCTGGAGACATTTAAGAGTAGGTTAGATAAATGTCTATCAGGGATGGTCTAGACAGTATTTGGTCCTGCCATGAGGGCAGGGGACTGGACTCGATGACCTCTCGAGGTCCCTTCCAGTCCTAGTATTCTATGATTCTATGATTATGGAAGATTTAGTCCAAATAGGGATTCTGACCCATATGGGCCTGAAGTGCAAACCTCGTAAGTCAGTGCACCATTATGAAAAAATGCAATTAAACGTTCTATTGCCTCAAAATGAAGCATTTTTGGACAAGTTCAATAAATCAAAATTAATTTATTCAATTCTGGGTATGTCAAAATGTTTCATTTCTATGAAAATGTTGAAATGAGATTTTGACACGAGTCTAATTTTTTTAGAACTTACATTTCAGAATTATTTTCAAAATGTCAACTTTTTGCCATTAAAACGTTCCCTGTTTTAGCTTTTCTACTGCAAAGAAATTATTAATAATTAGAATGAAGGAACTGGAACCTGTTTCCTACCTCCTTGGTGAGTTCCCTAAGAAATGGACCATAGCGTCACTCCTTCTCTTTTGCACTGTCTCTCTCTCTGACCCAGTGGTAAAAAGTAATGTATCCATAGTGGAACTGTCACTGAGAGAAAGAAATGCTGGAATCCAGTGGTTAGGGCGCCTCCCTGGGAAGTGGGGGAAGCAGGGTCTAATTCCTCATTGGAACAGAGATTGAAGGAGGCAGAGCACATGACTAAAGAGTTAATTAGGAATTAAAGCAGGATCTCCCTCTTCCACTTCTGGATGGTATAGGGAATTGAACCTGGCGCTCTCACCTCCCAGTTAACTGCTCTGTTGGACTAAAAGTTGTAATGTAGGAATGGTCTTGATCCACTGGGATTTAAAATGGAGCTGATCTGGTAGGCAGCCTCCCTGCACACTAGCAAACTGTGTCCTGCACATGACCTAGCAGACAGACATCTGTTTTACCCTAGTTTGTGAATTGCTCTGGGGCTTAGATGACAGTTCAAGATCTGGACTCCTAAAGGAAGGTAGAAACTTAGGCTCAGAGAGAACTTTTATCCTGAAAATGTCAAATTTGTTTAGGCACCTACAGGGGGGAATTTTGTCCTTCATTCCAGAGCCAAAATGGGACTTAAGCCTCAGAATTAAGCCCTAAATCTCAGGTTTAAGCATCTAAGTACTTGGTGACTCTGAACCTGAGATTTGCATGTGGAAGGGCCTAGTTAACTAATTAATTTGCACTTATTTCTCAACTTCAGAAAATAATCCTGTTTTGTTGTTCTCCATCCATTACTGCTAATATCAAAGAGTGCAGGCCAAAACTAAGGTATGCAACCAAATTCAGAGGATTTTAGGTAGAGATACTTCCATCTTCTGGCCTCCTCTATGTATATGTTACATGAATTTAGATCCCTTCCAGATTCTCCATTTTAAATTCTCCTTGGACTAACTGCTTGTGACTCAAAGTTTCATACACTTGCCGATATGTAACTGATGCTTCATGTGATTGGAGGTAGCTCTCTGCCCAGTGTTTTAGGTGTTAAAGCCATCTATAAAAGCCTCCCTTTTCATCCAGCTAGGCAGTGAAAGTAGTAGAGTAGATGAAGAAATGTTACTGAGCCTATTATAAGACATATGGAGTACTTTGGATGGGCAAATGGACAGAATGATGTTCTAGAAAGTATTATTTAGGGTTTTTTTTATTTGTTTAAACTAATTTTGGTACCTTTTCCCCCTGTTCAAACAGGACTACATTAATTCAAACTAGGAACTTTTTAGTTCATGCCCACAGTGTCCATACAGAGGTTAATCACAGCATTTTGGTGTGCATTGTTTTTCACAAGGCTGTCATCCATGCTGCAAGGCAGTATAAACGTAGCCTGAGGGACTATAAATTGGTGTACATCACATGTAAAAGGCCACAAAAGCACAAATAAGCACTTAATAGGAGGGTGTAAGAATGTGACCGCTACCTTACACCCTTCTATTTCTTTTACCTTGTGCCATGTAGTTTCCACTAATGTAGACTCCCTTTTACACATGTATAAGTGGGTTATAGTAAATCTAGAAAATCTAAGAGTTAGACCATTTTTCATATAACTCCTGAACTTTTGTCCTTAATTTAAAAAAGAAAAACACACAACTGTGCTTATTTTCATAAGTAGGGCTATGTTTCTGTGTGTGTGGGAGAGAGAGAATGTGCACATACTTCAATTTAACTGGACTAGAAAGATGTTCATATATAATTTAATGACATCTGTATACTTCCAAAAAGCCAGTTGCAACCAAGCAATTACATTTATCCACTAATTGTGAGCAGACAGAGGTTAACTGCAATGGTTAAATCTAACCCTTCTATATGATAAAGCAGCTAGAGGCATGTTCTCATTCAACAAAAGTTCTACTCTGCTTGCATGGGTAGTATTTTGGCTGTTTTTAAACTTCTTGCATAAGTGTCACCATTATAATCTTTTAATTAATATTGTGCTGGAGAGTGAAGTCATGAATGAATGATACTAGTGGTTATTGCCATAGTGCCCAGAAGGATGCTACTGTTTTGCCAAAAATGTTCTGTTGCTAATGTGAGGCCTGTTGACAGACTACTGTTTATATATGTCAACATGATGCCAAGTCAATTGTTTCACTACAGGAATTCTGGCTTGGCCCCAGTGGTTGTCTGAAGCTTTGTAAGGCGGGAAGGGGGAACCAAACATTCTATAGTGGAAAATGAAAGAGAAAGGCTCTTTAGACTTTTATCTTACTCCTATTATAACTACACTCCAATGAAGATATGAAGTGAATTAATAATCCAACAATTCTGCAAAACAATTTTCTATATTCTATTCTCTGAGCAGAGAGGGGAATTTGAATTTAAGTGTATCTATTAACTGAAAGGCTTCAATCTATTTGTACTGGAAGTTTAATTATATAATACAGAACTGTGTATAAAATGCTGCAGCATGTTTACAAGTGAATTTTTGTGCTTGTGAAAGGCACCAGTTTTGTGGAATTGCTTTCTATTCAGCTACTCATGTGGCTCAGCACAGTGAGTTGATCACAGGTTTCCCAATGCTGACCTGCTCATGTGCCCCTCATGCAGTGAGAGGGTAAGTTCAGATTGCATGCTTATTTGATGCTACTGGAAATGATCTCATCAGAAAGTAAGAGGTAGTGGATATTGTTTGGCTTCTAGGAAAAGGTGTGTGGCCCCTTTAAGAGCTAAAAAGCCGAGAATTGACTTAAGAACATAAGAGCGGCCATCCTCGGTCAGATAAAAGGTCCATCTAGCCCAGTATCCTGTCTGTCGACAGTGGCCAATACCAGATACCCCAGAGGGAGGTATCACAATAGCTAATCCTCATGTGATCCCTCCCCATCACCCATCTCCAGAGAAATAGTCTAGGGATACCATTCCTACCCATCCTGGCTAATAGCCATTGAGGGACCTAACCTCCATGAATCTATCTAGCTCTTTTTGGAACCCTGTTAAAGTTCTAGCCTTCACTACATCCTCTGGCAAGGAGTTCCACAGGTTGACAGTGTGCTGAGTGAAGAAAAACTTCCTTTTGTTTGTTTTAAACCTGTTGCCTATTAATTTCATTTGGTGACCCCTAGTTCTTTTATTGTGGGAATAAGTAAATAACTTTTCCTTATTCATTTTTTCCATACCAGTCATGATTTTATAGACCTCTATCATATTCCCCCTTAGTCTCCTCTTTTTTAAGCTGGAAAGTCTAGTTCTTTTAAATCTCCCTTCATATGGGACCCGTTCCAAACCCCTAATCATTTTTGTTGCCCTCATCTGAACCTTTTCCAATGCCAATGTATCTTTTTTGAGATGAGGCGAACACATCTGTACACAGTATTCAGTATGTGGGCATACCATGGTTTTATATCAATGCAATAAGATATTTTCTGTCTTATTCTGTCTTATCCCTTTTTTGATTACTCCTAATGTTCTATTTGCTTTTTTGACGACTGCTGCACACTGAGTGGATGTTTTCAGAGAACTATCCACAATGACTCCAAGATGTCTCTCTTGAGTAGTTGTAGCCAAATTAGTCCCCACCATATTGTATACTTGCAGAAATACCCAGTGTCGCCCAGGGAAAATATAGTGAAAGGTGTGATGAATGAATTACGTCAGTTACATTAACATAGCATATTTTATTGGAAATACTTTTCTCTGATATATTACTTTAAGAAATTAACATAGCTAGTGATGTGCTTACAAAATGACAAATCCCATAGGGTCTCTATTCTCAATCCCCACAAATCAGGAATGCCCATCTTCCCTTACAGACTTTATGCAAACCAATGCCTGCAGCCTCCTTGCCAGAAGTCCTGAGAAATGGAGGGGATGTCTCCTGGGCTCGGCAGCAGCATCAAATCACTGCTCCCCAAGTAGCCACTCCCTGAGTCCCTTCAATGCATGCTCCATGGGGCAGCCTGAATGGACTTCCTAGTGGCAGCTGGACTGGTTGCATTGATCAGACAAAGCGAAAGACCTTCAGACCAGGTGCAATGAGTGATATCTAGATGATGAGAACGTGCAGCACCTGAACGTACCTGTTCTAATGAGAATAGGCTGTTCTGAGTGTACCGGGTCCTCCTCAGGCTCCACGGTGCTCAAAATCTTGTCCTCCTACCCACCTCCTCTTTGTATTGTGAGCTGAATCCTGCGAAGTGCATAATGACCGTGGCACTTGCTGATAACACACACAGCCCTGCTAGAAGAACACACTCAGCCCAAAGGAGGGCGAGTGGTGGGATGGCTCGTTTGGGTGTGCAGGGAGAGAAGCAACTTTAATTTCCAGAATGGGTTCAGTTGGAGCCCGGCTGCGTGAAGAAGTTGAGAGGCTGTGATAGCTGCAGGCTTCTCCCAGCCACAATTAGACCCCAGCCAGCATCAGCCACATTTAGGTCTGTCCTGGAGACCTGCTGGTGCCCTAGTATAGGGGAGGTTGTTGATTCTCTGCCCCACTGCAGCCTCTCCCCCATGGGCTTTGCCTTGATGGTGCTTCAGGTGCCCACATGCTTTATCCTCTAGGATCTTGTAGTTGCAGTTTGTGACATGCTTAACAGAAGAGTCCAGCAAATGCCTATGATCAGGCGCTACTAAAAGCTAATTATCAGTGGGCCCAATTGGGGCTCTGGGGAAACCGGGGGAAACCAATTTTGAGAGAGAACTAATCCAGTTATTAAAGTTAGGAAATCAGTAGTATCCGTTCAACATTTGGTGTTTCTAGCTCTTACCGTTTCAGAGATCTTTTGGGACAAACAGACAAACAAACTTTCAGAAATATTTATGAGAGATAGGTGGGTGGGTTTTTTCCAATGTGCATTACTTTGCATTTATCAACATTAAATTTCATTTGCCATTTTGTTGCCCAATCACTTAGTTTGGTGAGATCTTTTTGAAGCTCTTCACAGTCTGCTTTGGACTTAACTATCTTGAGCAGTTTGGGATCATCTGCAAATTTTGCCATCTCACTGTATACCCCTTTCTCTATATAATTTATAAATAAATTGAATAGGATTGGTCTCAGAACAGACCCTTGGGGGACCTCTCTCCACCCAAAAAATGTATTTATTCCTACCCTTTGTTTCCTGTCTTTTAATCAGTTATCAATCCCCGAAGTGACCTTCCCTCTTCTCCCATGACAACTTACTTTACTTAAGAGCCTTTGGTGAAGGACCTTGTCAAAGGCTTTCTGGAAATCTAAGTATACTATATCCACTGGATCCCCCTTATCCACGTTTGTTGACCCCCTCAAAGAACTCTAGCAGATTAGTAAGGCATGATTTCCCTTTACAGAAACCATGTTGACTTCCCCCAACAAATGTTGTTCATCCATGTGTCTGACAATTTTGTTCTTTACTATAGTTTCAACTAATTTGCCTGGTACTGATGTTAGACTTACCGGTCTGTAATTGCCAGGATCACCTCTAGAGCCCTTTTTAAATATTGGCATCATGTTAGGTATCTTCTAATCATTAGGTACTGTCATGATCATGAGGGTTAGCCAGCAGCCTGAGGACTAAGGGGTTAACTGTACCTAACTCAGGTAGAGTTGGCCAATAGGAATGTAGGTAGGAATTTCAAACTAGGACAAAGGAATTTTTGGGTTTCCCTCTTTTGGTCTCTGAGAGTTTCCTCCAGCTACTGAAGGAGACAGACATGTCTCTCTCTCCAAGAAACAATTCTTCACTTTCTGTAAGTAGGGTAAAGTTTAGATAAATCCGTTAGGTTTTATTGTTTTATGGTTTGGATATGGGATCTGCTGTCTGTGCACTTTTTAAAAAATGTTTTGGCTTTCCTTTTTAACTAAGTTCTAGGCCCATGGAGTTTCTCCATGAGTATGTTGTTTTCTTACTTTTCTATCTAATCATTATGCTTGAAACAGGAATAGTGTGGTGATAATAAAAGTTTTCCCTTTTCTTTTTATTAACCTGGTATTAGTTAATGGTTGTGTCCTGGTTTGTACTTTAGGAGTGAGATTTCCCAAATAGTCTCTCCCCTGATTTTCTTTATTAATATTTGGGTGGTGGCAGCAGAGATTTTATTCACAAAATCTAGGTTGTTAAGATTTTGGGGGGAAGTTTTATACCAAAGCCTGGTAGATAAGGTTTTGGGGTACTTTTGCTGGCCCCCACTTCTGCATTTATCGTGCCAGAGTGGGGAAGGAGCCATGACAGGTACGGAGATTTAAAGGATAGGTTACAAACCACAGTTAATAGTTCCACAATTTCCCATTTGAGTTCTTTCAGAAGTTTTGGGTGAATGCCATCTGGTCCTGGTGACTTGTTACTGTTAAGTTTATCAATTTGTTCCAAAACCTCCTCTAATGACACCTCAATCTGGGACAATTCCTCTGATTTGTCACCTAAAAAGAATGGCTCAGGGTTGAGAATCTCCCCAATATCCTCAGCTGTGAAGACCGAATCAAAGAATTCATTTAGCTTCTCTGCTATGACTTTATCATGTTTGAGTGCTCCTTTAGCATCTTGATCGTCCACCGGCCCCACTGGTTGTTTAGCCGGCTTCCTGCTTCTGATGTACTTAAAAAACATTTTACTATTACTTTTTGAGTTTTTGGCTAGCTGTTCTTCAAACTCCCCTTTGGCTTTTCTTATTATAGTTTTACACTTAATTTAAGAGAGTTTATGGTCCTTTCTATTTTCCTCACTAGGATTTGGCTTCCACTTTTTAAAAGATATCTTTTCATCTGTCACTGCTTTTTTTTTTTTCCTGGTTGTTAAGCCATGGTGGCACTTTTTTGGTTCTCTTACTGTGTTTTTTTTTTAATGTGGGGTATACATTTAAGCTGGGCCTCTATTATGGTGTCTTTGAAAGTTGGGCCTCTATTATGGTGTCTCAGCTTGCAGAGATTTTACTTTTGTCACTTTACCTTTTAATTTCTGTTTAACTAACTTCTTCAATTTTGTTCAGTTCCCCTTTCTGAAATGAAATGCCACAGTATTGGGCTGTTCAGGTGTTTTTCACACCACAGGGATGTTAAATTTTATTATATTATGGTCACTATTTCCAAGCAGTCCAGTTATATTTACCGCTTGAACCAGATCCTGCACTCCACCTAGGATTAAATCAAGAACAGCCTCTCCCCTTATGGGTTCCAGAACCAGTTGCTCAAAGAAGCAGTCATTTAAGGTATCAAGAACTTTTATCTCTGCATCCTGTCCTGAGGTGACGTGTACCCAGTCAATATGAGGATAGTTGAAATCCCCCACTATTATCGAGTTTTTTAATTTGATAGCTTCGCTAATTTCCCTTAGCATTTCATAGTCACTATCACTGTCCTGATCAGGTGGTTGATAATATATCCCTACTGCTATATTCTTCTTATTGGAGCATGGAATTAGTATCCATACAGATTCTATGGAAAATTTTGGCTCATTTAAGATTTTTACTTCATTTGATTCTACATTTTCCTTTATGTGTAGTGCCACTCTCCCACCAGCACCACCTGTTCTGTCCTTCCGATATATTTTGTACCCTGGTATGACTGTGTCATATTGATTGTCCTCATTCCACCAAGTTTCTATGATGCCTATTATATCGATATCCTCCTTTAAAGTGAGGCACTCTAGTTCACCCATTTTACTATTTAGACTTCTAGCATTTGTGTATAAGCACTTTAATAATTTGTCACTATTTATTTATTTGCCATTTCTTGATGTTAGACTCCTTTTCATTTGATTGTCTCATATGATCTGACTCATACTTCCATCCTCTCCTCCTGACTAGAACATAGAGCGTCTCTATTAATAGAACCTCCCCTAATAGATGTCTATGTCCGACCGATGTGCTCCTCTGCACCAGCGGCTTTCCCCCAGCCCTTAGTTTAAAAAGATTGTAGAACAGTTTTTAATGTTAAGTGCCAGCAGTCTGGTTTCATTTTGCTTTAGGTGGAACTGTTGCTGCAACAGTTTCATACCAAGTCAGCATGGGGATACTGATGTATCTTCCCTCTCTACCCCAGGTACCAGAGGAGAGGGGAGACGATTTACATCCATGCTGGATGTTAAATTCCCCTCTTACCTGGACCTGGTGGAGTAATACTCATCCACTCAGCCCTGGAAGCAGATAAATAGCAGGTTTAGTCATGATTGATCGAGAGACTCTACTAGTTGTTCCTTTCATGGGGGACTAAGAGAGAATTTCCCCCTCACCACCAGATTGGTCAAGTTAAGATGCTTTTCCCACAGCAGGTTGGGCCAGATGTGAAATGGCGGTTGTGCTATGATGTCACAACTCATAACATGAGCATAAGGAAGATGCTCACTCCAGGTACTGCAGAAAGAAGGAACATGGTGATGCAATATAATGGATTGATAACGGCATTAAAGGAGGCTTTCTTTAAAGAAGTGAAAATGTGGATTTGGAGCTGAAATGATGGAGTATGTGATGGGGTGAAATCACAGAAATCCCCTAGGGTTATCACTCTGGTGTGCTGATCATGCCACTGACACCCACCTTTCTGCTCTCTGGGTTTTCCTACTACCCTGGTTTTCCCCAGATAAGGCACAGAGGCGCTGGTCTTCACCAGACAAGGCACTGAACCCTCAAACAGGACCCCCAAACAGGACTAGAACTCCCAATACTTCTGTTCGTCTCTGTAAAAGTTTTGCACAGGGAAAGTTCATAAGGTTAGTGCCCTTTATCAGGGATATAGAGAGATGTATGGTAGTTGCTCTCCTCCCCACCCCCCAACAATTATTTACACTGGGCTTGATAATAAACAAAATCATATTTTATTAAGTGCAAAAAGTAGGATTTACGTGAGTGAAAGTGAAAACAGTCTGATCAAATTAAGTTACCAAATTAAAACAAACAGAAAACACATAGCTCATTCTAATTCACTAAAAAACTTGTTGCATGCAAATTCTTGCCCTAAACAGCTGTTCTGATTTCAGGTAAAATGACTTCAAATCAGAGTGGGTTTTTTTTTACTCTAACTTGGGTCTACAGCTTCTATGAAGTTCTCTGTCTCCTTTTAGCATGTACCAGTCAGTTTCAAAGGCCAGCTGAAGACAAAAGCTTATTGCTTCCCATGATTAAATAGATTTTCCCTCCAAGCAGGAATATTTTGTTTGACATCTCCCATCCCCATAGAAAAGTACCAGGTTCAAGATGGATTCGAGGACCAGGTGGTATGGCCACATGTCATTTTAGGACCAACCACCATTTGGACTTACAGGACAAACAAGATTGTTCACAGGTCATTGATTTGAACACTAAGTTTCCGGGGCACCAGCATGGTTCTCATTAGCACATTTAGAAGTGTAAACATATCCACATTTCGTATTTCTAATTTCACATACAGGAATGATATATGCACAGAATAGGATATACACATTCAGCAGATTGTAGCATTAAAATGTAAAGGTTATATGAGATAGTCGGAAGCATCTTCAAGTTATGCATATTCATATTCACAAGCCAATTCTCATGAGGCATGGGGGGAGAGGGGCTCACAAAGCCAATGTCCCATCATTCTTATTTGAGGAGGTAGTGTCTAGGTATCCGCAGTGAGTAAGATGGAGACCAGGATGGGAGAAAGGAGAGGGCTGACTACAGCCCCCACTCAGATAATATAGATAATTAGGCATGTACACTAAACTTGTATTGTTCACTCCCTGACACTTAGGAATAAATATGTGGCCTAATTTAAACAATATCCAGTGTCTCCTGTCCTTCCAGCATACTTGGACAAAGGTCCTGTACTAGACAAAAAAAGCAGTGCTGATGAAGTTGCTAATTTGATTAAAACCTTAGCACATAATTCTTTTGTTTGCTATAGAGGAAGGTAGTCTGCTACTGGCTTTTAGAAAATACAAGATATTAACATAACTGGTTGGGTCCAGTAGGGCAACTCCTACATTTATATGAAGAGAAATCTTGTCTGTATACAAATGTATCCATCTTGGAACATTAGTGTATTTGGAATTTTCATAAACCTAACTGCTATTGCAAAAAATATCTTTAATTTTTTGTCTAAGCCAGTTTTAGCAACTAAACGACTACCAGCTCACAGTCAGAATCCATAAGGCATGGTCCTTTCCTCTAGCCAGGAAAAATATCTATGGGTCTCACAGGAATGTATCAGAAAAAAATCATAAGAACAAGGAAATTTTATGGAAAAATACCTCCAGGTTTCATTAGAACAGTATTTATGGTGTCTGCAAAAGGAGATAAAAGTTTACTCTGCCCAAGGCCCATATAGCATGGTTTACTAAATGATCTGATAGACCCTCTAAAATATTCAACTGAAGAACCAAATTTTGAAAATGTGATGCTCCAGTTTGTCAGTGGTAGTTGTATATATTTAAGAACTACATGGCTCAAAAAATAGATCATATTTTTAATCCAAGTTGAAAAGCACTATAAATGGTATGGTGTCATAATGAAATGAGAAACAATTGTGAAGCTGGAATGAAAATGAGAGTGGTTTCTGACAATGCAAATCCTAGCTAGAAATGGGAGAACCTCCAGGAGGTTTTAATACATACCTGGATATGTATCTGAACACAGGAGATTTCTGTCTATGCCCT
Source organism: Rafetus swinhoei (assembly GCA_019425775.1). Taxonomy (NCBI): domain Eukaryota; kingdom Metazoa; phylum Chordata; order Testudines; family Trionychidae; genus Rafetus; species Rafetus swinhoei. The sequence continues at coordinate 71,602,485 of CM033440.1, forward strand.
GCAGCTAACTCATGCTCAGAAATAGGTCCTTTAATATTTCTCCCTGTATCTCTCCTTCCTCACATACAAGCTTAGTTACTCATTTCCTGTTATCTACATAAAGACTCAGTAGCTTGCTGGCCTCAGTAGCTTGCTGATGCACAGGACAATGGGGAGACCTTTGCAACTTTGGGAGTTCAGAAGAGAACATTGGATGCTTCTGCTGTCATTAGTAGGTGTCTGACATGCCTCTGTTTCAGGTTTTTTGGACCAGCTGACCTGCAGAATTTTTAACATTTCTTCTATCAAATCCCTTTATCAATGATCTATTAGAACTCATACAGAATGCCTGATACATGAATGCACAACAGAAATTGAAAATTTACTACAGGGCATTGGTGTCCCTTTAACAGATGAAAGCACTGTAGGGTTGCTAAGCCCCTTGGCTCAAAAAGGTTAATTGGAAAACCCTTTCCATAACTCCATTGCATGATAGGTGAAAGCAGCTTCCCTGAGCTTTTATTCTGAAAAGGGGAGCAATATCAGGACCCAGCAGAATTTTTTCAGTATTCTGCTGTCACAATTGGTGGAAGGAAGATCTCTGCTGAGGGTGAACTAGGAGGGCTTTATCGCTAATGAGCTTATGTAGCCGTCACTACAACCATAAAGATCTGGATGGGATGGGAGGCCTGGTGACCATCCCCTCCAAAAAAATCACATTATGGGGTGGACTTACCTCTTTCCCCACTAGCAATCTTGGAATGCCTGCAGGAGACTTGAAGCCTGGAGCTGTCTCGCTAAATATGCTAACCATAGATACAGGGAGGGAACCTCCAAGATATAGTTCCTTATAAGAGAATTGAAAATGTTGTCATTTAAGAGGGCTAACACTGGGAAGGTTATTGAGGAGTTAGCACTAAGCTGGATCGCTGGAAGCCAAAGCGAGGTCACTCATTAAGATATCATAAAAATGATTGGGAGACTCTGTGAAGAAAGCCTTTTACTCACTCATGCACTGAGATGAGAGCCATGCCTTGGGACAGATGTTTTTTAGCACTTTGAGTTTTATTTTTCTGAATTATTTTTCCAAATACACTCAGACCACAATAAGGGTTTTGAATTGACAAGCAATTGTGTAGAATCTCAATAACAAAGACTGAAAGAAGACGACTAAAGGGCAGGGTAGAGGCACTCCAGTTATGAAAGGGTGCAAAAGGACAGTGGACATCTTTTAGTGATTAGTGAAAATGCAAGGTTCCAACTTTTTCCTATTAATTTCTGGTTCATGCTTTCTTCTTAATTTTACTTTGAAAACAAACAAAAATGATCGTCTTATTTTAGGGGTCTTTTGTTAAATGAATTTTGATCTAAAATTCTAGCTGTACTATTCGAAAAAATGTCTATGTATAGAATAACATGGGCAGAACAAAATGTTGTAAACCCCATAGGAGGCCAAGGACCACTTTAAAAATCATGAAAAATCCAAACTCAAATGATGAAGAAGCATGAGCATTATAAATCATTGCTTTCTTGCCATACAGCCGGCTAATCCAGAAATCTGCATCATTTTTATTTTCCCAGTCGTGTAATCTCATACAGCTCTCGAGCCTTTGGGAATCCAATTAGCTGATGAGGAGTTCAGTTCTGTTCCACCAGGTGGTACAGCGAAACACTCATCCCCTGCTGGAACAGAGTATTTTACCAGAAGGTAGGTTACAGAAGGGGCTGCTTTTTACCTATTCACAAACCAAATGAAGAGAGTATTTAACTGGTGAAGAAAATTGGAGTGGTTCACAGTTAACAAATGCCATCAGGATGCCTTTTATACTAGAGGAGTCAATGTGATTAGCTCACAGTTCTCACACACTGTAGGCCATAAGAGGTGCTTCCCAATGGCATATATTAATTTTATAAACTAGAGTCATAGTAAGTGACAGTAATTTTATTAATAGAAAAATATTCTCAGTATTCTAACTTAGACCAACTGCAGCAGTACACTTGAATTTTTTCTTGTCCTATAGTATTTACAATATATGCATGTAATTTGTTCTTGAACAATGACTCAGACATGCATTTATCTTGTGGAATGTGCATTTCAAAATATTAATGTGCAGGCATTTGTGTTCTGGCATAAGATCATCTTTTTTTCTCTTTCCCTGAGAAGAGGTTTTTTCCTTTTTTTTATTAACCAGTAGTAATGGATTCTAACTCTCTGAATAATTTTTTGAATATTTACCATTTCTCATATATTTTGTTATTTATATTATGATAATGCACAAAATGTGCTTAGTGCTGTAGCCATATATGGAGATTCAGTCCCCAAATAGTTTATAGTTTATACTTTACGGTTCTAGTTTTGCAGTGAGCTCTATTTAGGCTGACCTGTAAGCCTAGGTATAGAAGTTTACAGGATTGAGGTTTATAATACATTTCTATGGCTGACATATTGACTTCAAGATTTGGGCTAAATTTCACATTCAGATTTGAGTCTTGCAGTTGATATTTGGTGTTGAGTGAGGATCTAATTCAAAGACCATTTTCTTATAATCATATACTTCAATGCCGTGATCATCCATGAATCCACTTATTTTCAGATTTATAGCTCTACATGGCAGATTGTAATTTACCTTTGATCTATATATGCAGCTTCTACAGAAATTAATTGGAGTTTCATATACAGCTGAAATCAAGTACATATCTCCTTTCTTATGTTTGGTAGAGTAGATTTTGCTAAAAGGCTATGTGTTGGAACACAAAATTAGCAAAAGGCTGCAAATTTCCCTAAGCTCTGTATTTGCTCAATTGATTCAGACAGACACCATTAGAACTTTCTGATTGTCAGTAATATTACTTATGGTTTCAAATTTTCCCCCAGATGGTCAGCAAAATAAGAAGATACCTAGGCAGACTTTTAAAAAGTCTTTTAAAGTTTGCCTCAACAAAATTGCCTGGCTTTCTCTGACTTCAAATGGAAACATTTGACAGTTGGTCTTTTGCCTAGACACAGTGTCTTGGCATCACTAGGAACCTGGAAGTGCTCCCTATGATGAAATTGTGTCTTGGTGAATGGAACAATGTTGTGCAGTTGTTATAACACTTGGATATTTACCTCTTGATCCCAAAGAGGCCTTCTTCCTTTCCTAACAAAAGATTTAAGAGCCACTCTTTCCACAGTTATTTTATCCTTGTTTTCTGATGCACATGAATAATATAACACATCATCCATGGTAATGGCAAAAAAAATCCCATAAAGATTGTCTCCACTAATCTTTTTCAAGTGGCAGGTTACTTTGATGGAGGGGAAAGCTGAGGGCTAGAATCCACACTAGCTTCTTAATTAAATTCTTCTATGAGACTCCACTGTTCGCCATGCATGCCTTTGCTTACAAGTTGAGGCAATGTCAGTAGAGAAACTATTTTGGCTGAATTTAAGTTTATTTGGGATGAAAATAAAAAATAACTCTTTTTTTTTTTTTTTTTTTTTTTTTAAGAACCATGATACCAAATTCATGAAGATCACCAGAAAAGTTTACTTTGATTGGAGCTGGTTCTTCAATTTATTTTTAAACTGTTTTAAAAATATTTATGGCATGTCCATTAAAACACCTGTTGATCTATTTGGTTAGTGTGATTACATGTATAATATTTTGGACAGAACAACAGGAATACATCCTCTGTAAATATGGGAACAATCAACCCTTGCCCTGAATATCTTAGTCAAAATCAGACAAATTGCAATGTAATCATTTAGAGGCAATAACAAATGGTATAATGCAAATCTTAGAAATGGATGGAAAATGTTATATTCAAAGGAAAGGCCATGGTGACACCAGGCTAACTATATTTTATGTGCATTATGGTAATAGGTTGATGGTTAATGGCTTCCTAGTTATTGTGTAATGATATCTGAGATACCTTGGTGAAATTTCTCCAGTTTGCACACATCCTTCTTGAAATGTCACACCCCAAACTGGACAGAATACTCCATTTGAAGCCTAATCAGCATGAAGTAGAGGGATGTTTGCTTTTTGCAACAGTGTTACACTGTTCATTCATATTTAAATTGTGACCCACTAAAACTCCCAGATCCCTTCTTGCAGTACTCCTTCCTAGACAGTCATTTCCCATCTTGTATATGTGCAACTTTTTGTTCCTTCCTAAATGGAGTACTTTGCATTTGTCCTTATTGAATTTCATCCTATTTACCATTTCTCTAGTTTGTCCAGATCATTTGGGATTTTAATCCTATCCTTGAAAGCACTTGCAATCCTCTTCTCCCAGCTTGGAATCATCCACAAGCTTTGTAAGATATTTTAAAATAATATTTTGGGTTTCCATTTGAGCACCACAAATGATTGCCAGAGCGGATTTTCTCAGTGTTCAAAGCAGAGCAAAGCTATTTTTTCTTTTATCTTCCAAATCTGTTAACTGAGTCTGATGTCTACAATCCAGGTTTAAGTCCTTCTACTTCATATATCATCACCAACTATTTCTAACAAGTTCTGATGCCTGAATCCTTCTTATCTGCCAACTGTGTAAATGATGCAGAAAATAGAGTTGGTATATACAGCTCTTTAAAAACGGGCTGTTTTCTAAGTGTCTTTAGAGAAGGTATGTTTTTGTTTAAATTAAGCAAAAGATTATCAGGAAGGCACTAACCAAAGTACTATTGTTCTAGAACCACTTTCCCAGTCATAAACTTAAGTGGCTTACAATGTTTCCAAGTTTATAGGCTGAAAAGGGCAGCTATATTCTCTGATATTAATTATTCACTGTTCAAAATCTTTAAAAAAAAAATGTCTATATGGCCATTGGCAAGATACTCAGATTAAACTTTATCATTTTTCCTAAAGATGAGCTTTCAGAACCTAATACAAAAACTCACTGCTGTTATGTTATCTTTTTTTCTCTGAGAAATTGTTTGTACCATGGTTACACATGACTTTTTCTCATTTATTCTAAATCAAGCATATATTTCATTCATTTTCCCCCTTGGTACTTCCACACTTTTAGTTTATTTAATAAACACTATTTGAATCGGGTATTTAAAAGTTTGATCGCATTTAAATGTCATAGTGAACTCCAGAATAGGTTGAAGTTAAATGGACTGCATAGAAAGGCTTAGTTATTTTATAGGTTACACATCATCTACTTTATGCAGAGTATTTGTGGATTTTCTTTGTAAAAATCATAGAACAATTATGCTACACTTAATTATTGTGCTGAGAAAAAGGAAAAAAAAATAAAATGGACATCTATTAAATGGGGAATAACTGCTAAGCAATAGCAAGGGCACCATTTTGAGCACAAAGGGGGGCCGCAGCCGTGCATTCTGGGACACAGCTAGCTTTTCATCCTGTTCCTCAGATGCTAAGAGAGTGAGGGGAAAGTGCTTGCATTCCATACATGCCTCGTACACCTGACTGGTGAAGGGAGATCACCAGCCAGGTGTGAGAGGAATGCACAGAATGCAAGCACTTGGCCTTCACTCCCTTAGCATCTGGGGAACTGAATGAAAAGCTAGCTGCAACCCAGAGTGCACGGATGTTGCCCCTTCTCTCCTCCCAATGTGCTTGAAATGGCACCCTTGAGCAATAGTACTGCTGAAAAGGATCTGGGGGGTTACAGGGGATCACAAATTGAGTCAACAATGTGATGCAGCTATGAAAAAGGCTAATACAGTTGTGTTATGTGTGACCAGGACTGTCGTAAGAAAGACATGGGAGGTAATTGTCCTGTTCTATTGAGCATTGGTGAGGCCATGGCTGGAGTACTGTATCTGTTTCTGGGTGCAATACTTGAAGAAAGAGATGAAAAAATGGACATAGTCCAAAGGAGAGCAGCAAAAAATACAAAAGTGTACGTAACAGGAACCATGAGGAAAAGCTGAAAGAAATTTGTCAGGTTAGCCCTGAGAGAAGAACACAGAGATGGACCTGATAACTACCTTCAAATATGTTGAGTGTAGTTATAAAGAGATCTGTGATTTATTGTTCTACATATCCACTTTGAGTAGGGCAAGAAATCATCACCTTAATTGGCAGCAAAGGAGATTAAGGTTAGAAATTAAGAAAAACTATCTAAATATAAAAGTGTCAAAGGGGTAGCCATGCTAGTCTGTAACTTTAAAAACGAGTAGTCCTGTGGAACCTTAGCCCTGGTCTACCCTAAGGAGTTATTTTGAAATTATTTCAGGAGTTATTTCAAAATAATTTCCTAGTGTAGACATGCCCTTAAACTAACAAAAGCTCAAGATACTATATATATTTTTGTTAGTCTGTGAGATGCCACAGGACTATACATTGTATCTAAATATAATAACAGTTAAACACTGGAACAGGTTATCATCTGAAGTTGTGGATTGATCATCACTGGAGATTTTAAAGAACAAATTAGACAAATGCAATCACAGATGGACTAGGTTTACTTGGAGGAGGAATAACAGGTAGTTCAATTTAGGGCTTTAATTCGAAATGCCGGGTCCCTGCCGCGTGTAGACACGGGCAGTTAGTCCAGACTTGTAAATTTCAAAAATGGTGACCGGCTGGGAAGATGCAAATCAAGCACGGGATATTTAAATCCCGGGCTTGATTTGCAACTTCGAATGCCTACATTAGCCTCCCTCATTCGAACTAGGGGGCTAGTGTAGACATACCCTTAGTATTTAAGGTGCCACAGGACTCCTCATTGTTTTTGTGAATACAGACTAGCATGGCTACCTCTCTGATACTCATGATCTCAAAGTGAGTCCTCGGCATGACTGAATAGTACAATAGTATAATGGATGCTGCATGTATTTATTTGTAAGGGGTCCAGTGAAAAGTTAATGGAACAATAAAACAATGAGATAAATCCTTTGTTGCTTCCATCCCCACCTCGTAAAGCAAGGGGGACAATATAAGGGTCCAGTAGGAATGTACACAATGGTTGGGAATGTCGCCTCCAGAAACCTTTTGGTGGATACAGGTGCCACTGGCTTCTGCTGCACTCTATAGTCTCCATTCTACAGAAAGGACTAGGCTAGTGGGTGCTGGGTTAATGTAGTCAGCTACTTGCCCTCTTTGGGGCACAGCAGGAATTTGGCAGCAAAGAGAAGAGAGGAGACACTGACACAGCCTAGCATCTCCTTCAGCCACTATTACTTGATTACCTCTCGAGGACTCTTCCAGTTCTAGTATTGTATGATTCTATTGGGAGTCTGTAGGAGAGAAATTGAAATTCAAGGGGAAAAAAAGTGGGAAAGGAAAGAACCAAAGATTCCCTAGGAGGTTGTGAAAATATTTCCATATGTGACACATGAGGTGGTATTTTGAATTGGGATATGATACTTACCAGCCTTAAGAGAAACAGATGTCAGGGATACATTGAGAGGATAGGGAAAAAGTGAGTATTAGAGATGAAATGAAACAGTGCATACACCTTTCTGTCTTTGTTAGTGCCCCCTTTTTCCTTGATGAAAAATATTTAACAAGAATTAATACTGAAATCAATAAAGAAAACTTGTAGCATCAAGTGCTAATCAATGTGATTAACGATAACAGAATTAGACATCACTTGCTATCTTGCAGAAAGAAAAATGAATGTGGAAGATGAAAATGTATCACTTGGGTTTTCCAACAATAGGAACTTTAGAAGTCTCTGCACAACTCGATTCATCATACTATTCCATATTAGCTTCCAGGCTGTGGTATCTTCTGATTCCAATTACTGCTTCTGATGGGTGCAGCATCACTGAATGCTCAGGTTTTCTCACAATCCAGGAAGGGTGAGAGATTCCAAAGTGCCATTTTAAAATGGATGGAAGTCACTTTTGAGGATCTTATCTTTTAACATTTTCCATCTTCAACATCTTCAATACCGTGTAAAACTTCTGTCGACTATATTTTCCACTTCCTTGTAGCCCTGACATCTTGTTTAATTGATATATTGGCTTTAAGGCCAGAACCGATCATCTGTATTATCTAGTTTGATCTCTTTCACATTGCTGGACGCAGAAGCTCACACCACCCATTCCTGTAATAGAATCATAATATGTGATTAGTTACTGAAGTCCTCTAATTGTGGTTTAAAGACTTCACATTACTGAGAACCCACCATTTACACTACATTAAACCTGTAAGTGACCTATGCCCCATGCTGCAGAGAAAGGCAAGCCCCTGATCCTGCAGGATCTATGCCGGTCTGACCTGGGGGAAAATTCTTTCCTGACCCCAAATATGGCCACCAGCCAGACATAGAAAATGAAGTTCTCTCTCGTAACTCAAGCCCTTCCCATCAAGAACCCCATCACAGATGGTTGAATGTATTTGCTGTTCACAGTTCATGTCATTCTAGGCAGTCTCATCATATCATTCCCTCCCTAACTTCTCAAACTCAGTCTTGAAGCCAGTTAGGTGTTTTGCCCCCCCCCCCAATCCCCACACACACACATACACTGCTCCCCTTGGAAAGCTGTTTCAGAAATCCACTCTAGTGGATAGAAACAGTCATCTAATTTCAAGCCTAAACTTGTTGATGGCCAGTTTATATACATTTGTTCTTATGTACACATTGGTACTTAACTTAAATAACTCTTCCCCCTTCCTACTGTTTATCCTTCTACTGTATTTATATAGAGCAGTAATGTCTCCCCTCAGCCTTCCTTTGGTTAGGCTAAAGAAGCCACACTCCTTGAACCGCTTCTCATATGCTTAATTTTTTTTTTTGTTAACCCAATTAATTTTACAGATGGCAGACACTGTGGGGCAGATCTCAAGCTGAGCACACTGCAAAGCTGATTGAGGAACTTGTCTGCTGGAGGAGAAGTGCTGGAAATGTCACTCTCTGAATGTGGAAAGAGACTGAGGGGAAACAGACTGAGACACAGATGTGGGGATGCCAGCAGAGGGCACCGGCATGGGCCCCTGTTAGGTGTATACTCTGGAAGAGGTTGTGAGTCTCACAGAGTGTAACTCGACTGGAGGACTGAGTAGTCAAAAAGGCTGTGAAAACTGAGGCAGTGCAGGAACGTGCACTTGGCCAGAGGGGTGCACTTGATGCAGGTGAGTGTCACTCCCTTACATTTCTGCTTAAAAAAATTTTTTTTAAAAAACAACATTTTTTTTATTCATGTATTTGTGATAAATTCAGTAATTTTTCCAAATCCACCTTAAACCATTGGATTTGTATGTATAGTCTACTCCTTTGGCTTTGAAGTTTCCCATTATCACAAATATGTCACATTTTGGCTTGAGCTCTGCCATTTACTATAAAACTTTTTTTTCCAGCTGAAAAGTTTTGTTGCATTTGGCAGAACAGACAGAACAAGTGAGAGGAGAAATATAATACAACAAGATTTCTGCTTCTACAATTCAGTGGAGTATCAGCATAATGTCTGGTACAAATTCTATCTAGCCCTTATGGAAAAGTTTAGGGAACTTAATAATAACTACTCAGTATAATTTAAAGGATTCTGTAGCAAGGACAGAAATCTCTATTAAAAAGATTTTAAAAAATCCATAGAAACCATGTTCTTCTCCTGAAGAGTACTTTAAAGATCAAGTGGTAGAATTTTATTAGGTATGCCAAGTGTGTTGGATTAATATAGCCAAACAGTTGAATAATGTGTGTGACACATACCTTATAACATCATGAAGGACTAATTGGAATAAATGTTAGATAATCTTGCCTTAGCCATTGAACCTTTTTTTGCAGGCCACTTCTGCCACAGGAGTGGGTGTGTGAACTCCTTGTGCTGATGTTTGTTTTAACGTTTTTCTCTCATATTTGGGCTTTAAGACTGAAAAGCTGGAGAAGTATCAAAAGCTACCTACTTGAAAGTTTAAACATCCATGCATATACTTCTGAAGACTTTGTACTGATATGAAGAATTTGTAAGAAATGTTAAGAATATAAATAGGTTATGAACATGAAAAATTTGTTTTTTAAACATCTGGGGCACAAACTACTACTATATTCTGAGACATTAACTGTAATGGTAGATCTCAGAATATTTTTTCAGTCGGTAATCCCATGGGATCAAACCATAAGAAACACTTTCACACAGATCAGTTCCTTGATTTCCTAATGTTAAGTTGTTTGGAGGCATCTGTAGGAGGGAAACGATCTTATCTGTTACTATATGTGAACTGTTGAATGCAACTAGAAATCAGAAAGGAATATCCATTTGGATATGGCACCCCATAGCAGCATGAAATGTTGGACAAGCATTGGATACTTCATGCTTTTCATTTAATGAACTGTTTCTTTATTACTCTGCAAAGCTTGTATAATACGCATTTATGGTTTAAAAAGTGCCCTGCATCCCACTTCATGGGAAGGGGACCTCATTTAGATTAACATGTGACTTCAACAGCAGGTGGTAGAATGAATCAACTGTTTCAATTACTGCTTTTGCACATGACTTTCATGTGTTGCTAAGATTATCAGAGGAACCTGATTACAGCCCCTTAGATGCTATTGTTTGTACAATGATTAAGCTGTGTGGGTTTTGTTGTTGTTGTTGTTAGGGTATTTTTAGATTAGAAACCTAAAGAGCTTTTTGGCATGAGGCAAAAGCACTGTGTGTAGAGATCAGACAGATAGTGAGTATCATTGCCCTGTAGCTTATCTCCACATATACAGCTCCCTGGTGGATCCCTATGATAAACATTACTGGAACAATTAGCTGCTGCTGACATAGAATCCAGACACAATGGCAGTGGCCAGCACTACAGAGCCAAAAATTATAGAGCCAAGAACCATAAAAAAGCAACACCAAGCTACTCTCCCCATGCAATTGCTGTCATAAAACCCTCCCAGTGTTATGTTTGCATAGCTGGCTTCACCGATATGGCACCAAAACACAAAAGAAGCAGCAGCAGCACTTGTCTTTGTTTAGTTGAAATTACAAGTCATTGAATTAGTATGTCATCTTTATTGGGCTGTCATGCAGCAGAGGTGAGAAGGCTCTCTGTAATGGATGGAAGAGTTTGATGGTCTAAAAGACAGGCTCACAGATGGCTGTTGATATAAAACAGTTTGCCCTTTAAAAAAAAAAAAAAAAAAAAAAAAGATTAGGCAGGGAGGCTGAATTGGTCTCCACTGATTTGCGTAGGTGTAACTAACAATATTTATGTAAGATTCATCTTTGAGTCTGGAGCTAAAGGGTGACCTAAGAGGTTGTCTAAATTATAACTTAGAAGTGCATGCTAAGCCATTTCAAAAATTTAAATGTTAGCGAGGCAACTTGGCTTAAAAGATGAAGCAGTAAAGGTCTTGCTCTGAAAGCTGTTACCACTACCCTGACATGGACAAAGTTATCCTTGTGATGTTCTGCAGCACCAGCAGAATTCTTGTATGGAGAATCAATGGAGTTGAAAAGCAAATATCAGGAAAATCAAGAGGAAATTGTTGTTACGTTTTCAGAAGCCAACTAGTACTCTTTTCCATGCCCTATTTAGACTGGGGAAATAAACTGCTGACCAAAATTTGCTTCTAGTGCAAGATACTGTACCTTGAATAAAATATCTGTTTTAAATTAAATACAACAAGACCACTGCTCTGTGGGAGCAGTTTCAGACATTTTCCTCCCATTTCTGGTTCTGCTGCATTTTAAAAAGTATTTTGTGTTGCAACTTTTACCAAATTAAGTTCTAGTTTGGTGTAAGTCTACATTTAGTTGTTCAAAAGCGGCGAGGAGTCCTGCGGCACCTTATAGACTAACCGAAGTGTTGGAGCATAAGCTTTTGTGGGCGAAGACCCACTTCGTCAGATGCAACAGTTGTTCAAAGTTCACTTGTGTGATGTGCTGATCTCCTTTAATAACGGTTGAGTAGATGGCACTTAGCACCTTGCCAAGACTGTTCAGCAGGTCCCAGTATCATACTTCCCAGTTCTCCTCTTCAGATCCAAAGCAAAACCTTCCTTTGAATTAAGGGCCAAACAAGGAACATTTTAAGAACATGATGACTCAGAGGTTTGTTTATATTTTCTGAAGTTTTGGATAGTTCTATGGGACTGTTCTGTGGTCAGCATTATTTCACTGCAGTTTGTGGAAACAGTAAAATAACTTGTTAGCTTGTTTTGTTTTTCCTCTCCTTTATGCTGGAAATTTGACCAGATCAAAGAGAATGCCCAGTTGGATTCCTTTGGTTCATTTTGTTTTGTTCCCCTCCCTTCCCCCCTTCCCTATGTTGTCCCTAGCCTTGAGAGTCATTGGATTTTTTTTCTAAATAATATCACAACCATCTTATTTTTATCTATATAAATTAATTAAAAATATTGCAGTATTAGAAAAAGGAAGAGATGGTATCAAGAACTAGAGACCCTGTCATCCTCCTTGGAGCTATTGTGTTCCTACTATATAGGGAACTGGTAGCTCTAACTCCCACATGCTAAGTTTCCCCCTTATTTGTGGAAGTGGCATTGTTACTTTCCTGCTCCCAGACATGCTGACAAGGATCTAACCCCCACTGAATTGGCATAGTGATAGAGCACCTCAATCTTGATAGCATTCCCTAGTTGTTTTCCAGGTGCCCTTGTGTTTCCCAGGAATGCTAATTCTAATTACTCTATTTCTCCCTATTCTCCTATAGGGAATTCCTTCTTCTTGCCAGACTGGGACTAGGGAGAACACTAGGCTGCAGTAACCCCCATGTAGCTGCTATGATGGGAGAGAGCGAATGTGTTTGTCTTTACGCAGAGGGGAAAAACCTGCATCTCGATGTCCGTAAGTAGTGCTCAGGATCTAGTCCTAGAAGTGAATATAGCTGAACAATTTAGTAATAGTGACTCTAAAATAATTAAACTTGGCTGCCTTGTAAAGGGGGGGAGGGATGCAAAAAAAAATCACCATAGTACTTTTTAACTTCAAAAAGGGGTACTACACAAAAATGAGGATGGCAATTAAGCAGAACTTACAAGGAAAATTCATAAGAGTGAAATGCCTACAAGCTGCGTAGAAACTATTTAAGAATAGAATAGAGGCTCAACTATATGTATATGCCGTTAAAAACAAAACAAAACCAAAAAAACCAAAACCAAAGTGAGGACCAAAAAATTCCCTATGCCTAAACAGCAGAGTAAAAGGCGTGGATAGAGGCAAAACGGCCTTTTTTTAAAAAAAATTGGAAGTCAAATCATAATGAGGAAAATACAAAGGAATATAAGTTCTGGAAAGTCAAGCGTAGAGGTATAATTAAGCATGCCAAGAAAAAAAATTGGAGAGCTATTAGCAAAATATAAACATTCGAACAGCAAACCCCTCAACAAAACTGAAAAACCAAATTAAGTATATAAGAAACAGCACCAAATGGTATTCACCCAAATGTTCTCAAGTAATTCAAATGTGAAATTGCAGCACTACTGTCTATGGTATGCAACAATGAGGAGTCCTGTGACACCTTGAAGACTAACTGATTTATTTGGGCATGAGCTTTCATAAGCAAAAAATACTTTGTCAGATGAATGGAGTAGAAATTACGGAGTAGCACATGAAAGGAAGGGATTTGCCTTATCAAGTTGAGGATGAGTAATGCCCCTCAGCCAGGCCCACTGGCCAAACCAGACAGTGTCTACGCAAAATAACAGACACAAATCAGACATCAAGAGCTGCAATTCATTTCCAAACTTGACACTATTAATCTGGATTTGAATAGGGACTAGGAATAGCTATCTTACTACTGAAGCCATTTTCCCTCTCTTGGTTTTCACCTCATCAGCTGTGGGAGTGGGCAACATCCATCCTGACTGAATTGGCCTCATTAGCCTTGGTCTTCCACTTGATAAATAACAGCCTTTTTTCCACTCTTCTGTAATTACCTCTCCATGCATCTGACAAAGTGGGCTTTTGCCCATGAAAGGTTATGCCCAAATAAATCTGCTAGTTTTAAAGTGCCCCAGGATGACTCATTTTTTTGTGGATGCAGACTAACATGGCTACCAATAATCCCTCTAATTTTTTTCACTGTGTGCAGAATAAATGTTATGTGCTCTGCTAATCTAACTGGGGGGTGCTTGACTTCCCTTCTCCCAAGCTTCCGCCTCTGCCCCCCTCTTCCCTCCACTTTCCACCCCTGGGGGCTGCTGAATGCCACAAAACAGGTCTTGGGAGTAGGCGAGGAGTACTGGAAGGGATGGGGAGGAGCTGATGAGTGGGGTTCCTCGCAGGCAAGAGACATTGAGAAGGGGGAAGGAGTTTGGCTACTTGCGGATGCTGAGCACCTGCAAATTTTTTCTGTAGGTGCTCCAGCCCCAGAGCACCCACAGACTTGGCTCATAGGGTCATAGTAGGATGGCTTGTTTTATATTGCTATCAGGAGACTGGAATCATGTGGAAACGGTGGGATAGGCAGGAATTAGAGGCTATAGAACCACCACAAGAAGTCATCAAGAGTTGCTTATGTGGCTATGACTGAAACAATCTGTGAGCATGCTGTGTCTACGCAGCAGGGCATATCTTGAACTAAGTTACACAAGCTGAGCTACGTCAATTGCGTAGCTTATTTCAAAATAACTTATTTCAAATTTGGGAGCATCTACACAGCACTTATTTCAAAATAGAGCACTCTTCCTCTGACTTCCCTTACTCCTCGTACAATGAGGGTTATAGGAGTTGGAGTAAGAAGTCCTCCAGCTTCACAGTATTTCAACATTATTTTGAAATAACTGCCTGTTGTGTAGATGCAGACTAAGTTATTTCGAAATAATGCTAGTTATTTCAAAATGACGTTGCTGTGTAGATGTACCCTTAATGATGTTAAACACCTGTAATGAATTCTGTGATAAGTAAAATGTAGCCTCTGTATAAAGTTAAAAGCACTCTGTTAATTAAGCCTTTAAAAGGATGAGGTGGGGTTGTTTTGTTTTTCTTTAATTGTTTTAGTTTGGGGGTGTAGTTTTGGGGGGTTTTTTTATTCGTTTGTTTGTTTTTGCTGTTTAACCTAGGGCATGAGTTCTAATCAGTTGGATTGGCCAATTTTTTTTCTGTAAAGTTATATTTTTTTAGCATTTTATTACTATAGATTGTCTCCATTTTCATTTCAAGATGAAAAAACAAACCATAAATACATTTTGGAGCAATTTTACCACAAGTATCCTGTTTAAAAAAGAAACATTTGGATACTTTGAGAAATATTTCAAAGTATCCGACATCTTAAACTCTAAATCAGGCTAGGAAGAGTCTCTTTTCTTTGCTGTATTAGCAATTGTATTTCATTTTGTGTAATGCTTATTAAATTGTTACTTTTTCATGTAATTAACTGGGACACTAAATCAACTGTTGTTAATGAGGGAGATTCTAAATATGTCCAATGCACTCAATCTTTCCTTCTTAATTTAGCCTTGTTGGTTTGTACAGAGTCAGCAATATTTTATTTGTTTTCTATATTTTAGTAATACATGTACTTAAATTCTATTGCTATTTGGATGTGTCCTTAATTTACCATCTGTAACATGTGAATAAACAAATGACGTGGAAATCCAAGGACGCGGTAGGGAGCAGCTCAGACATTTTGCACCTGAGCATATGCGTAAAAACAAACCTCACTTTTTCTTAGAAAGTGCTATGTCTTTCAGACAGTTAAGGAGTAACAGATGTTGGGGACTCAGTAGGAAGCTAAGAGTATGCTGGTATGTCACTCATGTCTCTTGAACAAGCTGCTGTGAGTTAGAGAACCAGATTTTCTGTATAGACTCTTAGTGTCTCAGAAGATAATGGGCTTCCCCTCAAAACCAAATTCCTATAGTTCTCAATTTATATTGGAGAAGTTACATATTTTTCAAAAAAGTTTCATGATTGCAACCTGCTAGATAGAGTGCATCAATTAAATACATTTGATACAGATGGATATTGCTGAGAACTATGTTGTGTGAAATATGACTCCTTTGCATTTCTGAATGAGAAATATAAATTGATAGAATGTCTCAGGTAACACTCAGAGCCTGATTAGCGAAAGTGCAAGTAGCATTTGAAAGGCTTTCAATCAGGATAGTAGGTAGCCTCCATGTTGGCTCTAAAGGGATACTAAATTATACTTTGATATGGGAAGATTCAATGTCCTTCTGTATATACAAGTGTGTATAAACAGTGACTATGTGTTAGTTGGCAAGTGCAGCAACATACAATACAAAATATAGCATCAGCAAGTAAAATATTAAATGAAACTGGAGCGTGCAGCTTGTATGGGGCAGAGAAAGAGTCAGCATGTGATAAAAAACATCGCCAAAATGTTAATATAGTACAAGGGACACTTTCATGCTTGATATCGTATGGAATAAGGTCATACTTGGCCATATAAAAGTAGCCTGGCAAGTATAATTGACAGATATCCAGCGTCAAGAGACAGAGCTCACTAAGGGTGTCTAGACTACAGGGTTTTTTTTTTTAAGTGGTCTTTTTTCGAGAAAACTTCACCTGTGTCTAGACTGCTGCCACGTTCTTTTGAAATTAAATCGAAAGAATGTGGCAGTTTTTTCGACCATGGAAACCTCATTTTACGAGGAATAACACCTTTTTTCAAAAGTGCTCTTTCAAAAAAAGCTCTATTTAATGCAAACAGGGCTTTTTCAAAAGAGAGCATCCAGACTGCCTGGGTGCTCTCTTTCAAAAAAGCAACTTGCTTTTTTGAAATAAGTGGTTGCAGTCTAGACGCTCTTTCAAAAGAGGCATGTTTGAAAGATTCTTTCGAAAAAGCCTCTTTCAAAAGAGGCTTGTAGTCTAGACGTACCCTAACGGTACATCTACACAGTAGGGCTAAAGTCAAATTAAGCTACACAACTTCAGCTATGTCACTTGCTTAGCTTGAGTCGAAATAGCTTAACTCAAAGTTTGGCAGTGCCTCAGAATTCTCCACTGTCACGATATGTCTACACAGCAGCGTTATTTTGAAATAACTGATGTTATTCTAAAATAACATAGTGCACGTCTACACTACGAGCCTTTATTTCAAAATAATGTTGAGCTAGAGGACTTCTTACTCTGACTCATGGTAACCCTCATTTCATGGGGAGTAAGGGAAGTTGAAGGAAGAGTGTTCTTCCTTCGACTTCCTGCTGTGTAGACAGTGCCAGTGTAGACATTCAAATACTTTGACAGCCTGAATATAGAACTCTAGAAACATAAGCACTATATTTTTCTTATTTTTATTTTGGTAAGTTCAGTTGCTTGGGCCTATCTGGTCTACAAGAGGGTAGGAGATACAAGTTCATTTTTGAACTATTTATCTTGGATTTTATTGGGCTACTTTGTTTTTCAAACACATGTTGATTTATTGAAGATACTTTTATTTTAGACTGTTGGGGGGAATATTATAGTCTGTTCTTGGGATTAGGAAAATAACGTATTTTGTTAACAAGGTGGAGAGAGGAACAGTCACCTTAAATGGAGCACTCTATCAATGGTGCTAGAGATATTTCCAAAAAACTTAGTGAAGTCATGCAAGGAAAAAAGCATGGGGATTCCATGGAGTGACATAATTAGAGGACTAATTGGTCATTATCTTCTGTCCTCACAGGGGTTATCCACAGTGGTGGCCTTTGGATGTTGAGGAGATTCATTAAGATGATTCTTTGCGAACCCTTCACCCCATACTTAACTGATTAAGAATATAAAAAAGGGATGCAGGAAAGACTTTTTCTCCCCAAACGTTGTGGTCCTCCATTGCAAAAGTGTGGAGTCCCAGTATTTCTACAGGTTGAGCTTCTAAAATCCAGGACTCTGTGGTCCAGCAACATCCGTGGTCCAGTAGGACCACGGATGTTGCTGGACCAGAGAGCCCCAGCTGATCAGGTTCAGAAGTGCAGCCCAGGCTGGGCTGGTGGTGGGGAGCGCAGCCCCAGTCAGAGCTGGAGGCATCAGGGCCAGCAGCCAGGACTCAGTTCTAGCTGGGGCTGGCGAGGTGGGAAGTGCAGCCTTGCCTGCGGCTGGTGCTGTTGGGAGGGGAGTGGCACAGCCCCATTCATGGCTGGTGGCAGGGAGAGTAGCCCCAGTTGGGGCTGGAGGCAGCAGGTCCAGCAGCCAGGAACACAGTCCTGGCCCGGGCTGTTGACAGAGAGCGCAACCTTGGTCAGTACTGGAAGCAGAGGGGCCAGCAGCTGGGAGCTCAGCCTGGGCAGACTCCATGGAGGCAGTGGGACCAGCTCCTGTTTGGGGCTGGTGTGGTGGGGGATGCAGCCCCAGCCAGGGCTGGAGGCAGCAGGGCAGGTGGCACAGAGCACAGCCCTAGCCAGGAGCAGAGCCTGACCTCCCCTTGTCTGGCAAACTCCGTGGTTTGGGATCACTCAGGTCCCCAGGGTGCTGGACAAGGGAGGTTTGACCTGTGCTGGTCTTCTATCACAGTAGCCAACATTTCAAAGGATAGTTCTCAAAACAAATGGATCCCACCTACTGAAGTTAGCGCTGTAGCAAATGTTACCCCTTGTATAGTAAATACTATACACACACGAGCGGATAACAATAATTCCATGAAGTAGATAAATTGCATTATCATGCTTTTATAGTGGAGTAAACAGTGGCAGAAAGGATTAAGTGTTTTAACCTGAGCAACAGAGAGAGAGAGACTGCATCAGAGAAGGGGTAAAATCACAAGAATCCAATAATCTCAGCCTCATACTCCATTCTCTTATGTGTTTGAGTTGCTTCTCCTCTCCTTGAGTGGAAAAGAAAGTACATGAATAAAGTGACAAAATTAGAAACTGAGCAATGGTTTACCCTAGTTTGCTTTCAGATAGGCCTATGCATGTAAGAAGAAGGGTTTGCAAGACTGCTGAATACTTCTAGGTCCAATTTAAGAACATCTATGGGTACCAGAACCCTCCAAATAAGGAATTTTATAGATTTTTTTTTAATCTAGAATATTGCTTTTTATTCACAATTTTTCAAAATCTCCAGGGGCCCAGAGCCAACTTATAGTATCAGGTGTGATGTTATTTCTTTAACAAGTGTTATCATTGTTTATTTGCCCATAGTCTTAAAAAAATAGCTGAAAACAAAGGAAATGTGACGAAAATGCTGAACTTGCCGTCTATTCTTATCCTTCCTCCCTTTTCCACTATGGGTACAGAAAGGTAGCTGGTTATTAGAACCTGCATAATATTTTTGTGTTCACTTCAGCTTGGTGTGAAGGGCAAGGAATTTGATTTTAAAGAGGTAATGAGTGACATGCTAGGCCCACAGAAGTCAATGAGAGGTTTCTCCCTGACTTTAGTGGGTCCAGGATTTCACCCAATAAGTTTTAAATATCTCCTACATTGTCAACATTTTTCAGCATGAGTGTGCTGCTGCATCAGAACAATTTTAAAAAAGTTTTCAGTCCCAATGACATGTATACCCTGAAAACCTTTCACCTAAATTTGTATCCAATGTTCCTCTTCTTGCCTCCCCCCATTTCATGGCATCTCATATGGTTATTTGCATACAATAGATAGCATTTGATAATATAGAGAAATATACCTGTCACTTGCACTCTGTATATTCGTTCAGCAAGTTTTCTAGTTAATTTTTGTTCACCAGCAAACACTTTTATTATGACCTCATCAAGTTGTAGAGCTGTTCATAGTGTCGAACTTACTTGACAACTTTTTTTTTTCCTTTTCATTCTTGTTGAATCTTTCCTTAACAGCATGTTCCCAAAAGATCGGGCAGTGGAATATAGACATATGTCCTAAGTGGACTGGTCTTGGTCCTCCAGATAAAATTTTATGATTATGAAAAGCTTTATGTGATAGCTTTACTATAGTAAAGCTATCACAACAGGCATATCATGTTTTTGTGCATTGTTGTATTGGAAAGTGACAGACAGATTAAACTAAATACAAGGGTGATAGTTATTTTTACTACTGGCTTTTGAATTCACTTACATAATATTGTGACTACAGATGATTAGGGGAACAGAGAAAAATGTGAAATATGTTCAAAAGCATTAAATAGTGGTTCCTTAAGATAAAAAAAAACCTTAATCATCGCTAGCATTTTTGGAGGGGGGTGGAGACTTTTTTTTATTAACTATCATTTTCATCTAAAAATGATGCCAGCAAATGGAAATTTGAAAAATTTCCATCAGCTCTAGTTGTCTGTTCAATAGCCCATAACTAGAGCCTATCTAATGATGTTTATTTACCCATATAAATGTCCAATCTCATTCTGAACGTTACAGAACTCTGTTTTGGTGGTGCCTTGGGGGAGCAAGTCCTGTGGGTAAATTGTGTGTATAAAATAAATCTTCATATCATTTGTTGCCTTTCAATTTCTTTGAATGTCCCCATGTGCTAGGAGTAAGGGTGAACTGAAGCTCTTGATTGTCTTCTCTGTCCTATTCATTATTTTAGGAATCTGTAACCTATCCCTTCATTCTTCAACAGTCACAATCTTTTCCACCTTTTCTCATATGCAGGTTTTTCCATCTGTCTGATCACTTTTCCCGTTTGCCTTTAAACACCTTGTGCTTCTGTAACATTCCCTCAGGAACTGTCAGAACTGAACACAGTTTTCCAAAGGCAGTTGTACCACTGATTTATATAACGGAATTGTAATCTTTTCAGTATTATTTTCTTTCCTGTGCCGTATGTGGAGGTTTTCATTAACCTGTCTAGATGATGCCCAGATCTTTCTCCTGAAGTGTTTATGGTTAATTTAGAGCCTAGCAATGCATGTGTTTTCATCCAAGATTCTCAACGTACTTCACAAGCATTACCTAATGGGCTATCACCATAGTAACTAGTGACTTAAGCTAACAGCTAAGCCTTGCAAAACTCCTTTGTATGTAGCTCCTATATTTGTATAACTATTATACTAGCTTTAAAGATAGAGAAAACAAAGCTGACATGGGTTAAGTGCAATATTATATGGTGGCAGAGCTAGTAGTAGTATCTAAGATTCCTGACCCTGACTTGTGCTTTATTCACTAGGTCATCTGTCAGATAACTAGGAAGATTATTCATATCTCAACTAGAACAGATCTTTTAGGGAAAAAAAATATCCAATCTTTATTTAGGAATTGTGAGGGATGGAAAATCCACCATAACCCTTAGTATATTCTTATAATGCTTAATTACTCTCACTGTTAAAAATGTACACTTTGTTTCCAATGTGACTATGTCTAGCTCTAGCCAGGAATTTTTTTTATATCTTTGTCTGCGAAGATGAAGCCTAATATCAAATTTTTGTTCCCTATCTGTGGATTTTTAGACTGTAATCAAGCCATCCCTTAATTTTCTCTTTGTTAAACTAACCTTTGTTTTCTCTTTGTTAAACTCACCATAAGGCATATTTTCCAGTCCTTTACTCGTTCTTGTGGCTCTTCTCTGAAACCTCTTCCTTCATCAACATAATCTGTGTTGTGGACACCAAAATTGGATGCAGTATTTCTTGTGCAGTTGCACAAGAGCCAAATATAACCTTACTTCTCCTCTAGTTTCCTTTGTTTCCTCAGTTTTCCTCTGTTGTTGAGGCAGATAATGATTCTATATGAGTTAAGTGGGAGGAGCCAGGGTATTTACAATTACCTCATTCACCCTGGCTTCATTCTCAATCTCAATTTAGAAGGATAGTTGTTTTATTTTGTAGAAATAAGCAAGGATGTGGGAAGGAGCTAAATATCTTTATAAAACAAAACATGATGATACCAGAAACTCTTAGGAGCAATACTAATGCTTTTAAATGAAGGTTTTATTTGTCTCTGAGCTGCAAAGAGAAGTCACTAATGAGATGTCATTTAAATTCTAACACCTGTTTAATGGCATTTTTTCTCTTCCCCAAAGAGTGAGCTATTTATGAATGTTTGCAGTTTTCGAAGTGTATCTACAAGAATTATTTTTAAACAATGCTGTGTATTTTTCAATATGTTTAGTTACTACAACTGCATATAATAAAACCACCAAAAGCTACCCAATGTTATCTTTGTTATTCCATTGTAAAAGTAAATTTAACTCAAAAATAACTTACAAAGAAAATATATTAATCAGGATCCTTGTTGCATATTTTGGAAGAAATTAATGTATGTGTTGTATGAAAGAGCATTGGCATTTAAATGATAGTGCTAAACTTAAGGATAGTTAAAATTTTAGGGTACTGTATGCATTATGTTTTACAGTCCATGTTGGGTCTGAGGAGCAGAACTACTCTGACAAGCAGTAGTTGCAGGATCAGGGCCTAAAATAGATTTACCTCCAGGGTTCTGGAACAGTTTTATAACGGGGGTGCTGAAAGCCATTGAACCAAACTGTAAGCCCTATATACAATGGAAACTCCTGCAAACCAGGGGATGCTGCAGCACCCACCCACACACCTGTACAGGTTGGACCACTCTAGTCCAGCACACTCTGGCACTGCAACATCCATGGTCCGGCATGATTTTAGTTAGCCATATGTCCACTTATTGTGGGTGTGGCTAAGTTTTGCGTGGTCCCATAAAGTTTGTTTGCAGCCACCAGCTCCCAGTGTTCTGTGCTGTTACTTTGCTCTGATTTGCTGATAAATGCAGTCTAAGAGCCCAGTAAGCAGTTGAAGTGTTGGTAATGCTGCTAGAAAATATTGACCTCCTGGGGTTCAGCAAATTCTCTGGTTTGGCACTGCACAGGTCCTAAGGGTGCTGGACTAGGAAGGTTCAACCTGTACTTTCAGCACCTATGATTATCACAGTGGAGGGAACAATGTTTAAGGAGAATGGGAAAGACAAAGGACTTCAACAGTCCAAGCTACATAGTTTTGATACGTAGTCACACTTTGAATTCCTTTGCAGCTATAATTTTTTGGGGGTAAAGTATTTTAATGTTTGTATAAATGAACACACAGAGTTAGTAGGAAGTAGTAGAACTAGATGGGAATTTCTTGATATGGATTGTTGTTGGAAAATGCCAGTTAACCGAGACAAAATTTTCACATGAATGCATCAAGTTTGATGAAACTTTGGTTGAGATGGGTTTCTCAGGGGCGTAGGGGTGGGCATGCACATGTGTGCAAAGGTCCTGGAACTAGGGGTGCCACCTTACCGGCCGTTGCACCTTGGTTTGAAGTGGTTTCCATTATAAACAAGGTTTACAGTTTGGTTCAATGGCTCTCGGCACCTTCACTATAAAAATTGCCCCAGCACCCATGTGTGTGGCGGTGGCTGTACTTACCCATATGCAGATACATAGAATATACAGCTGTGTAGGGCACCCAAAAATTTGGGGCACCACTGTGTTTTAATGCCCACCCACCTCTTCCTATCCCTGTTCTGTGGCTCTGCTTCCTCTGAAGAGGATCTAGTTAACTTAAAAGTCTGCCAGACCTATTAGCACAACAGTGAACCTGTGAAAGAGCCACTCAAGTGGTAATTAAGCCATTTAATAGGGATTTGCCAATCCCATGAATATACAGTCAGTTTTTGAATGTACTGTTGTTCTACAGGATCTTTACATTTTGCTTTTAAAATTACATTAGTGTGTCTCTTACGATTATAAAATCACATCTCTAAAATAGTCATCCTTCCTGCTCCGGGCTGCCAACGGGCACAGGAGTACCATTTTAGTAGTACTGCACAGGGCCCAATAAATCCTAAGGACATCTCTGGAGAGACCTACCCCTAAGAATAGTGAATAACTGGATGGCTAGGGCATTAACTTTGGAGGTGGGAAACCTTGCTTGAAGTCCTGTTCTACGTGATTCAGACCAGTGACTTGAACTCATTCCTGATAATTGAAGTGTCAAGCTCATTCTAGGGAACTAACTGGTTAACCGGTAAGCATCACATTTATGCTTACCAGTTATCAGTTAACTGGCTGGGCCGGAGCAGTTTCCCCTCTCCCCCGTCCCCCTCAGTATGGGCAGGCAGGCTGCTCCAGCCTCTCTGGGCTCACTGCACTGCAGACTGTGGAAGTTCCAGCCCAGCTGGGCCCACCACATCACAGGGCTGGGGGCACTCCAGCCTGGCCAGAGCAGCCCCTATTTACAGCAGGCCTGGCCTGGCCATGCAGCCTAAGGTGCAGTGGGCCCAGCCAGGCTGGAGTGGCCCCTTGCCCTTGGGATCCTGTCTAACTGGTTAAGTTTAACCAGTTAACTGCTTCTGACCATTGCAAGATGGTACAGTTCTGGTGTGGAAGGCTGGGGAGTTGTGGGGGAATTGTGTGGTTCACGTGTGGCTGGAAGTCCATTTATGTAACAAAGTTGAGCATGACCCTGCGTGTGGATGTTTGTACAAGTACGGTGCCTGTCGGAGGTTTGTTGCTGGACATCAGCACCATAGTGTGAGAGGCAACCCAGCTGGTGGGTTTGGAAGGGTCAGAGGTCCCACAGTTCAGGTTGGACCCCAGGGATCCTGTTAAGCTTGGGATTTTCTAAGAAATTTCTGATTCCCTTAAATTCTGTTTAAAATCCAAATTTGTACAATTAAAAAGTTAGTGGATTTATCTTAACTATATTGAAACCATAAATGAAATGCATGTTGCTAGGAACCCAAACAGTTGTTTGGGGTTTTATTGTTGTTTTTAAAAAAATATGTATGGTCTGATGGATACTGTATGAGATTCAGTTTTCTTTTAAGAGCCCTTCTGGGTTGCTAGTGTCCATTTTAGCAAGCGGGAGGTATGACAAAGAACAGCTGTTTGTAAGTTAAACTCAAAGTGAAGATCAGCCTTTGAATGAAGGTAAGAGTAGGTTATTATGGAGAATATCTCCTTAAGCTGCCTTTTGGATTTAACCTAAGTGAGTAAGACTCTTTCAAAAGAGAGAATGACTGAGCCCTATTTAAGAAGCCTCTCTCTCTCTCTCTCTCTCTCTCTCTCTCTCTCTCTGGCCTAAGTGTTCTGCACGTTATGAGGCAGAAAAGAATATTTGTTTTGGAAGTGATTACATGTTTTGTTTCTCTTTTTAAAAAACTACAACATTTCTCCTCGTGATCTTCCCCCATGCTTCCTAGTTGTAGTTTCATTATGTCTCTCCCTTCAAACCATAGCATTTGCCAAAATTCTTGCTAGTTTCAGCTGTTCTATTCTGAGAATGTAGAATGGATTTTGTTTTAAATTTACAGTGGATTGTATTTTCTTTGTGTTTTAGAGTCTGGCTTGCATTTCTGATCTGTCGAGTCTTATATGAGATTGCAGACCAAAGAACATGAGCTTAATCAGAATGTTCTGTAATTATCCACTGGCTTCATTCAAACAGGATGATGCAAATCTTGCATGTTGCTAAAGGAAGCAAGTATATTCATTTTCTATCCAGTTTCCATCTTGCATTAAAAAAGCTAAATATCCACTCTGTAAATAGAGATGAATCAGCAATCTATATACTATCTATTCATCATACATATTTCACAAAGAGGATATTGTGGTGGCTGGAAAGTTCTTACAAAAATAATATGGAAATCCGGAACTTGATGTGAAGTGTCAGAGAGCTTCTTACTGTTATTTACCTTATCAGCTTTTGCTTTCTGAAATCAATGGAAGGGCATCAAGTTCAGCTAATCCATATTTCTGAGTATGAAATTGAATTTATAGTCTGTAGTATGTTGACTACCGCTTGCATTTAAGGCATAATTGATTTTTATTGAAAAGCCAGCAGGCACATCAAAAATTTCCACAAACCACAAGGATGTTAAATTTTACCCTGTTTAGATAATAGTGTTGCTTTATTTATCCTTTAAAGTGAAGCTTTTATATTTATATCAGCAAATGCTGTGGTAGTGTGACTGATGCCTTGTGAAACCATCAATCCATAGTTCTGTTAAACTCTATAGTCCTGAAATAAGCAACTTTATATTGCTAAGGTAGATGTCTATGGCTGGTTTGTTTTAAGAATAAATGGAATAATAAATCTGCACAAAAGAAACCATTTCATGTCATGAAGCAAAGTTATTTTTCTTCATTCCAATAAATAGCTAGCACCATTACTTTTTCTATCCTGTTCTGTTCCCTAGCCTTCTCCATTTTTAGCACAGTTTCATAGACTCCTTTTCCTTTCCTCAAAAGAGTAATGCTGTATCTGATTTTAATTGCTTATGGATAACTGGCTGACTAATCCACAACACGAATTCTAGTTTCCAAGGCATTGACTTCATTGCCTTCAGGTCCTAAGGTAAACTTAATCACAGACTAGATTTTAGTACCAACAAGCATTTTGTGGCGACTTTCTTCTCAGCCAATTAAACCAGCACTGATTTTACTTCCTTCACTCTTTCACCCTTCAAATTTTTCATGCATGTCCTTGCATTTTGCCTGTTTCATCACATCAATGCACATATGCATTAGATAGTAAAAGTTACACACATAAGTAAAGAAGCCATGGTTGCCCCGCAAAGGATGTTCTAATAGCACAATAACATCTATGGGAATTTTAAAGATGAGACGATGAGCATTGTATGAGTGTGTGTGACTGAAGAGTGTTCAAAACAATTTGTCAAATGCACAAAAATACAAACCCTGAAGAGATTAAACATTAGCTTCTTAGAGTAAAACCACCTGAAAGAAGCACTGTACTTTTCGCAAAGGCAGATATATTTGAAGCTGTGTATGGCAGGTACAGGCACAAATCCTATTAATAAGTAACAGGATTTGTGCCTGAATCTGTCACCTAGCACTTTGAAAACTTCACCTCAAACTGTCTACAAACTTTCACAGCTATCTTTCTTTTTTTTCCCCCTCTTTCTACAACATGCCTGGGATTGAGCTCTCAAATTCCAGACTCTCTTTTTGTTTACAGAGTATTGTTAACCACAAGCATTTCTTTGACATGTTGGGATTAAAATTTAAGTTGTAACTAAGGCAGCTGACCAGCTCAGGTGATTGAAAAGGGACTGGGGTCTGGACTGCTGCTGCCACTACCGCAGCAGCAGCTGGAGCCCTGGGCCCTTTAAATAGCTTCAGAGCCCTTTGTGGCCTCGTCCAGGCTTCACTGAGGGCTGACTGGGAGAGATATGGTGCCCTTAGCCCCGTTCCTTCTGCCTTTCTGGGGAACCAGAGCTGAGCCCTCCCCACATTGTCCAGGGCCCAGTGGAATATGTCACCCACCCTGTTTGTAATTAACTGAAACTGTAGTGTTCTGGGGGGGGAAACCCTTTGATATAAAAATATGTATTGGTGTATGTATATCTTCAGATGGGAAGAAGTGGAAGATTTTCACAAAATACCATTGGCAACATCCTTGTGTGACAAGGTGTTGTCGGCAAGAGTAAGTCTCAGGTCCGACACTGGGTTCTCAAAGTACAAAGGAAGCTACACAGGTAGCTATCAAACACAAGTAGTTTATTTCCTGACAGCTAACAGCTGCACCCCTTAACTAGAAGGGCAACATAACAAAGAAGCAGCATATCTTACGTCCCTTCCTGCTAGCCGGGGATCCCGAGTCGGCTGCGGACAAAGTGGGAGGTTGTCTCAGCTTCCGAGGCACTGGTACCCAAAGCCCATCGTTGAGGTCCAAATTGCTGTGCTTTGGTGCAGCCTTAAATACATTTCTCTTGCCTTGTTTTGCAGTTTGGAAATTTCCAGGGGTTACTCATTATGTGCTGATGTAGGATTTAGCTGTTAGTTATTCATCTGGTTCTGATCTAGTTCTTCTTGTTCTTTGGTCTTGTTTACCTGGTCAGTATGTTAGGGTAAACAGAATTGTTTGTGTTCTTGCCCTTTACTCTTATCTTATACTTGTTCTTGCTATACTGGCAACAATGCTTATGTTCCCAAAGACTTGCTTCTGGCTCATCAGATAAAGGGAAAGGGGGGGAAAGAATGCAGGCCTCACCACCCCTAAACTTGCACGTACAAAGTTCTTCCGCAATTAACCCCGAGGCAAGTAAATATTATGCCCATTAGACAGGGGGAAATATGAGCTTATATGAGGCTTTTTTAAAAATGCAGAAATACAAAGAACTGGGGACATAGTCTCAACTAGTATAAATTCAAGTAGGTACACTAGTCAGCCTCAGCTGAGAATTTGGCTCCTGGTTCCTGCCACCAATGTACCCTCTAACTTTTTGCTGCCACGTGCAGAATAAATGTTATGTACGCTGAGGCATGTGTACCACCAGCAGAAATGCATGCTGTTGGCTGTGGGCACTCTGCGAATCAGCTGGGTATCTCCTGAATCTCTCCTAGGTGGCTGGCCAAGCACATAACTTACAGAGAACAGTGTCTGTTTCCCTTTCCTCCTCTCCTTCCCCCTCAAAAAAAAGAAAACACAAAAAACCCTTATAATTTAATGAGAAGTGACTTGCCTAAAGTCACACTGCAATGTAGTGATATAGCAGGGCCTAAAATGCAGGATTGCTAGTTTGCAGGCTCCTGTTCTAACCACAGACCAGTTTCTGGCCATACAAGGCTATGAGATAGCAGTTTCTCTCTTCAGTCATTGTCTTATTAGTTACGTTGTTTTTTCAAACCCTCCCCCCTACCCTAATCCATTTACTGACTCAATTTTCTCCTTCTCTTACTTACTCCGCCCGACCCCCCCACACACACACAATTATAGTTGTTTGTATTGTGCAAGTGCCTAAAAGAGTTAGTCATGGATCGCATTGTCCTAGTTGCTGAACAAACATGAATCATATTAGTCCCTGCTCCAAAGAGCTTGCACTTGAAGTGTCAGGTAGGAGACAGTGTATGAATACAGACAACCAGGAGAGCTCAAAGAAACAGTGTTTAAAAAAAAAAAAAGGCCTTATTTGGATGGTCTTGGTTTTTCATGTAATGTCTACATGACTCAGGAACACCTTTTGATACACCTGAAATGCACTAGTTTTTCACTTGAGTTTTTAATATATATACACAAAATATTTGTTCAAGACATATTGCTGTACCAAGTAGAATTTGTCCTTTGTTCATCTAAGAAAAGCAGTCCTTTGGCATGTTCAGTTGGATGAAAAATGTTTGAAGGGAAGAAAAAAGCTGCACGAGCATAGCCTTTGACCAGAAGATTAGCTATGTCTATACAGGAGGGCACGCTTGGAACTGAATCTTGAGGTTCGCCAGCAGTGCAAATCTGCATGTTTCACCTTATCAGCTTATAAAACTTCCCATTCAGCCATATGGATAAGGGTAACCATTAGCAGAAACATGCCTCTTGGCCCTCTAGTGATCATTTTAAGGTGGAGTGCAGTGGGGGCTATAGTTAAATTCAGAAATATAGCACCAAAATATGAATATTTGGGGGGAGAGGGAGGGTCTACTTGTATTCACCATGGTCCTGGTTCCAGCTGTGTCTCAGAGTCTGCCTCAGGTACATCAGGGGATGCTTTCTCAACTGGCTTCTCGGGCTTGAGACACAAAATCACACACTACTTATCCTCCACAGTCCCTGCAGACTACTCATCCAGGGCCTTATCTGGATCGTGATGGACAATGAGGCCAGCAGGATTAAGAAGGTGGTCATGAGCATCTTCAGGTTCTTCTCGGTACATCCTGAACAGCTCATTGTAGAACTGGTATGTATGATGATCTCTCCCAAAGCAACTGTTTGAGTCTTTTGCCTTATTACACAGAAACTTCAGGTGCTATGTATTGCAGGAGCTGGGCCAGGATCTTCTCAATGCTCACTGGCTCCAGTCTTTGTAAAATTTCCTAGAACAGGTGTTTGTTCCTGCTGCTCCAAAAGATGTTGTGGAAGATAGTGTACTCCAACCACCCACTGATCAGGTATAAAAAAGGGTCTGTGTATTGTGGGAATGGGGGTGGAGGGCTGCTGAGATTCAAGACATTGTAGCCGGCCCCATTGGAATGTAACTGGTGGGACATGACCTCCCTTTGTTTCTCCCCCTCAGCTGTAGCTTGACCTAGTTCCTGTTAAGTAAATGTGGTTTAGACAGTTCCTGTTATGTTGAAAAGTCCCCGTAATGTTAAATATTTGTTAAAACCATACTGCCTTAATAGGATCAATTGTATTCCTACTTATGAATATGTATGAGTGCATGAGGAATTGTGAGTGAGAACTGCCAGTCATAAAGCAGCACAGCATGCATTACCTTTTATGGTTAAGGTAAACTCTGGCAAAGTGCTTAAATGGCAACCAGGTGGGGTCTTTTGCCTCAGAAAACTGTAACAGCACACCAAACTCAGGACTGGATCGGAAGCAGTAGAGCTTTTCCATGGATCCAAAGGGACCCCAGCGAGCTCTGTGTCACCTCGTGGCCAATCTCTGGGAAAGCTGTGGCCTGGCCTGTCTCAGCCACTTGTGAAATTGAAACTAACTCTTGCTGCCTGCAGCCTGCCTCCAAACAGTCAATATGAATGGGGGGGGGGGGGGGGGGGGAGTGGGAGAGAGTATTGCCACACCATTAAGAATCTGTACTAATAAACAAGCTTCCAATAGTCCTCAAGTTCACCCTTTGTCTGGGGTTATTCCTTGCCTGATTCCAAGGGCAGGCAACAGATATAATACACACATCCCTGTTGCAAACTGTCATTGGTATGAGGCTAAGCCAACAGTCGTGTACTTTTCCCACACACTCAGGAAGTTGTGCACTACTCACCTTCAGTCAATGCTTCTGGGGGGGGTCAGATGTGGAACAGTCACA
The DNA here is from genome assembly GCA_019425775.1 of Rafetus swinhoei. NCBI lineage: Eukaryota > Metazoa > Chordata > Testudines > Trionychidae > Rafetus > Rafetus swinhoei. The sequence continues at coordinate 71,632,916 of CM033440.1, forward strand.
TGTCTGGACACATGTGTAGACATAGCCAAATTGAATCTTAATGGCACTTTTACAGTGTTTCATCAATAGCTTAGTATTTGAATAACTTTCTAGGAAAAAGCTTGTACTCCGAGGAATGTCGGAGTTGGAACCTGCCAGTTTGATACCAGCACATTTTGGTATACTTGTGTCTTGTCTCACTATCCCACATACTTAAAAAATTGATCAAGAAGTGTGATGGGCTGGGCCAGGTCTGGGCACTGCTGAGGGCATCTGCTCAGGGCGAATTGCTCAAAACCAGGGCTCCTTACAGCCCCAGACTGGAGATCTTTCCCAAACAGGCCACCAACTAGTCACACCGTGCACTTCAGCTTCCAATCCGGTCAGCAGGAAGCCTCACGAGCAAAACCCCTCAGACACCCAGTTCTCCCTGTGCCACAATCAGCCCCAGGCCTTGCACACAGGTGAAGGGTTATGAACCCAATCTCACCTACCCCGAATGGGTTCTCCCAGTCCCAAAGAACCAGCCACAGATTCCTGGTCAATTTACACTTTAGATCTTACCCACAAGATCACGCTGGGCCAATTCTTTAGAATCTAAAATCTAAAGGTTTATTAATAAAAGAAAGAAAAGGTTGAGAGTAAGGTTGTTAAGGAGAATACATTACATGCACCAATCACCAAGTTCTTGATGCAGGCTCTCAGCAGAGATGTCTGTAGCCAGACAGGAACCCCCCCTGTAACATCCATTTTTGCTTGCCCCTCTCTGAGATGCCTGGAGCACACAGGGTACACACAGAGCAGTAAGATCAGCATAGTCTTTGAAGCCTTGACAGAAGGCCCGGATATGCTGGCTGCTGTGACCCTGGATGACTGTAAACAGAGATACGCCAATTGTTGACCTTGAGGCTGCAGAGGAGTGCCCTTGACTGAAACCCATATTGACTGAAACACACACACTCATCCGGGGGGAGGAATCTCCCGCCCAGTAAAGAATGCCCAGTACTCACAATTTAGTTATCTCTCTTGCAAGTGTAAATTAAGTTGAAACTCCTTTGTAAGAACTGGCGTCACAAAGACGGACCAACACAATTTGGCATCTTAGATAAGAAAGAGGATACGGGCCCCTATGGGTATAAAGATGGGTCCACAGCACACTTACTCTGAGCATCAATCTACCATCTATCTGCTGGTCGGGTTAGGTGATTGGCCTCCCGAGGTTCCACGGGGACGCCCACCTCGTATTCGTCTTTCCTAGGAATTGGGGGACCGGCCCTGGCCTGATGCGCGGAGTTGAGAGGCACAGAAGGGGTTAAAAATTGTACCTGTATGTGTCCTTTGTTTAAGTACGTATACATAGAATTAGATCTCTTTAAAGATTAAGCTGTCACTTGGTACCATTATTATTCTTATTTTCTATCTTCTCTTTCCTTTCTAACCATTTTCCCTTTTTTAAGGACCTGCATTTGTCAATAATTAAGAAGTAGAGCAATAGCCATTGTAACCATATGATTTATAAGCTTCTTTAATAAAGCTGTAACTGTTTACGCTTTAACCTGACTCCTTCAGTTGCTGTAACAGAACCAAGCACAATTTAAAAGAACTCCAGCCGGTCATAAGGGACAGATACAGGCAGAGCTGGGCATTTGGATCGTGTCGTTTCCAGAGGACAGATCCGTGGGGCATCTCTCAGCCTTCCCTAGGCTCGCTGCTGCGACAGGACCTTGTGTCCCAGCAGTTGAAGACTCGGGTGTATCTCACACACACTCACACACACCCACACCCACACACACACACACACACACACACTGCCCTGACCATCGGCTGACAATGTTACAAATTGCTAGCTTAAATGTCTCTGTTATACATCCTTTGTCAGGATGGGTCCACAATCCTTCCCGGCTCTCTGTCCATCTAGGATCAGTAGCAGAATTGAAGACAAAATGGAGTCCACCTCATGGCACTTTATATCCATTCCTGGTACCTCCCCAAGCTGGAGCTGGTCACGTGGCCAAGAGACCTAGCCCTTTGTCCCGTGCCAGCAGTCATTAGATACTGAATGGTTTTCAGGTTTCCAGAAGCATTCCTCAGATGCGTATTGGGCACCTTGAGATCCATTGTCCTTGGGGCTGTGCTAATTAGCATAGTCATTGACTGAACAATCCTTCTTTACAACAGGCAGTCCAGGTCCATTGCTCTGTCTCAGGCAGAGAACATTTACAGTACAAGCCCAGAGACCATATTCATAACCCCACATACAGACATCATACACGTACATAAGTAGCATACACAGAATCAGTAGAACATAAGCTTTCATTTGAGACCTTACATGGCCCCCTTTGTATAGATTTTTGGGCAAACACCTCCCCCCCCGTGGGCACAGCAGTGATCTTAAAATCCAATAACATGACAAGAAGTCTCCTATTTGTTTTTGTTTTTGAAACTGAATGCTAAACTGCTACCACTGATTGCCATTTGATTTGTCTGATGCTTCCTGAGGGTTTTCAGGCTTGGGAGGCATCTTTGTGGCTGCACCAAAGTCTGGTAACACAAACACTGCCTCCCAGCCTTTGCAAGCCTTGTTCTTTTTGTACAGGTTGGTGAAAAGTGCATACCCATCCCCCAAGTCTTTGAAGGGTCTCTCTGGAGTGCCCAGCCCCGATCCACTGAACAGACTCAGAATTCTTAGATCCACTGCTTTTGAAAGACTGGTACACACCAGCTTGTAAGGGTCAGCTCAGGATCCCCACTCTTCTACACATGCAATGCTTGCGTACCTGTGGGCTGCAGCTAATTTAAGGCTAAAGAACAGAGATTTAATTGATACAAAGTAAGAATATTGGAAACAGATGTTGCATATAAAACAAAATCATAACACACTTCCTAGAGCCTAAACTAGTAAGCAGATGTACATGAAAACAGGTCTCACCCATCAACGAATATGTCATTAGAGCTAAGTAAAAAAAGATTTTCCCATTCTGAGAGTTGGACAGGTTTTGAAAGATTTTGATACATTTTTCTGGCTTGATTCAAGGGGGGAAAAAGTCAACCTTGAAATTTTTCCAAAACTAATCATTTTGCAATAGTTTCAGATTTGGTCAGACAAAATGTTTTGATTCCATTTTTTATTCTTTTTTTTGTTAATCATTTTAAATAAAGGTTAACTAAAAATTCAAAACAGATTTGTTTAGATCCAGAAAATGGATCTTTTCATTTGAAAATTATCTAAACAAGACATTTCAACAATTTAAAACCTTTTTGTGATTAATTTTAGAATCCTATGACTTTCACTAAACTATTCCTTCCCCACCAATCATTTTGGTTTCAAAGAATTGACAATTTCTAATTGAAAAATGCATTGTCAGAAAATTCCTGGCCAACTCTATTTGTCAGTTCTCATGTGAAATATATAAAGGGCATTACTTATAAGTAGTGAAATACGAGCTACTTCCTTAAAAATACAAGCAGCAATTTGGCTACCACGCAAGGATGACATTTTTGTATGAATACAATTTAGATATGTCATATTAACAATTTAGTCTTCTATCAAGGGGAAATGTATCTGCATTCATTTTCATGGAGATGATCTGAAAATTACTGATAAGATGAATTTGTGCCACCAAATTTCTAAAATTTCTAATCTGTTTGAGAATGAATATGGAGTTCATTCTGTACTATAAAATGAACCATTGTTGGAAGGGAGAGGAATAGGTGGTGGTAGAAAACTGATTCTCAAGCAATATGAGCTTCTGTCTCCCTATAACCATTCTCTTTTAGAACCTTTCAGGTGAATTTTAGAGAAGTGTTTAGATACTCCCTTTCCAGCCAGAACCACAAATATAAATATACAAAGATGAAGCCTTCTGGCATCTTTTTTCTTCTTTTGTATATGTAATATCACTGGCCTTCTGCAAAACTAATGCCTGCCATATTTGCAAATTAGATTTTGCTAACTGTACACCACACTTCAATTTAACTTGTAAGTAAAAATGGACCCAGACCAAAATGTTGGATCCCAATACCTGTACATTTGGATATAGTTCAAGTCCATTTTGATTTATTTTCTAGCATATTGATCCCCTTATCTTTAAAGTGTTTGTGTCAATTTGTTTTTAATATATTTCCATTTCTTTTCTAGTAACAAGCATTACTGAAGCATAACAAGACTGGTATTTTCTTGCAGAAAGGAATACAGGATGCATTTTGCTCAAGAATAAAATGGATCACTGTAGAAAACTGTTTAATGCATCATTGTGGTTGAGGTCTTAAATACACACAACTCAGGAAACTCAGTTATATTTCCTAAAGCAACCATATCTTGCCACCGGGGGCATGCACAGTATTTTCTGGTGCTGAAATGTATATAATTAAATATATAATATATTTCTAACTTATGTTCACAGTGATCAGATTTTTTATACAGGAGCCATAGGATGAATTTTATGTTTGTGTGTTTAAATTCTCAACCACAACATTTTTTTTAATACTGGATTTCTTTGTTAATAGAGAGAAACAGAAAACAAAACTGTGATTAATTATATTTTCAGCTACTCACATTATATAAAGAGAAATAGTTCTATGTTCTAAGAAATACATCTGATTGATGGGGATTTCAGATGGGTGCTTTGAGGCATATATTTCATTGACAGCACTATTGGATATTAAAATAAATGCAGTAGGTCAAATTTTGCTACATCTACACAATTGTAGTGACACTAATGTTGTAGTATGAGGGTAATGGAAGCCAGTGTCCAGGCTACTGCAAGCACTATAGTGTGTGGAACTCTGTAACACCAGCAAACCAAGTGCCAGTTCATACCACGCTCAGTTCCCTGTAAGCTGAGACCCCACACAGTGCTAGGCAACCCACCCAGCCTGGACTTGCCATGTCCAGGAGAAAGATGTCCTGCCCTCTGCTCTGGCCCAGTCCTGCCAGGGCCTGGTATGGCCAGGGTAATGGCAACTATCCAGGACCCCAGCCCCGGAGCTGCCATGTCAGGGACTGGTATCTCTGGTCCCTCAGCCCAAGTGCTGTGGTCCTCTTTCCCCACTGTAGTCCTGGGGCAGCATGCACCACAAATCCATCATCCTTAGTACCCCCTTAGAGCCCTCACACCATTGCCCCAGCCCTGAGCCCCTGTCCGCACTCCAGAGCCCACAACCCCAGCTGGAGTCCTTATATCTCTGTAGCCTAACCCTCTTCCCCACCCTGAGCCACTTCCCACCCTCCAAACCCCTCTGTTCCATCACCACCACATTAGTTTGACATATCACCTCCATGTTGGTGCACATAACAAATTTCATTCCTCACATGTGTGGGGAAAATTAAAGGGAATTCTGATGCTAAGGGCCCCAGTCCTCAGCTGAGTGCTGAACAATACCCAGCTGGAAACCAGTCTGGCTCCCTGGTGTGTTAACATTGTTAAAATAGATACAAAAATTAATAAAAATGTGTTTAATGAAAACCTTGTAAGTTGTTGTATACATCCATGCCTTTTATAATATCTGTATCCCATGTTAAAAGGTAAGAGATTAAATGTTTGCTCTGTACTTGTAAAAGTGTTTGCTCTGAAACTGTAAATCTCTACAGACGGGAATGAAGCATTACCAAGTGTGAAATATTAGTTTGCCACAGGAAGTGTTATCACCTGCCCAACAAAAGAAGACTCATAGATTTTAGACAAACCAGCAGAGGACAAAATAATTTGATTGCTCCTCCAACACTCATGAAGAAGAGATGTGCATGAGGACTCTGGAAGAAGGGAATAAAAATCTGGTAGGAAGATTCTGGATCATGATGCTGCTTAGGCTCTGAGGAGCAAGGATTACTAAGCATAAGCAAAAGATCCCCAGTGCTTAGCCGGGGTCCAATAGACTTATAGAACTTGATCATTGTAGAAGCTTCTGCCATGTTTGGAACCTAAGTCTGTGACTCATTTGTGCATGTATGTTTATCAGTTTTAACCTTGTAAATAACTCACATCTTTTTTTCCCTCAGTTAATAAATCTGTAGACAATTTATTACAGGCTTCGCTATTACAGTTTTGGTGTGAAATCTAAGATAAAATTGAGCTAATGGAAGTGACTGGCTTTTTGGGACATGGGGGGGTAACATGAATATTGTGATTTCTTTTTTTTTTTTTTTTTATGTTGAAGACCATCTATCACAAAGGTAAGCTTGCCTAGGTGGGAAGGTAGGCTGGAAAATCCAAGGGGACTATTTGTGATTCCATATTAAGGCTGTTCTAGTACTTGAGGAGTTCACGGTTGGGTTGGGATGGGTTGGGTTGAAGAAGTCTATGTTTAGAATATTCAATCAGTTTGGGGTTTATGCCCTAATTTGTAAGAGTCTGCCCTGAGTTGGAGATGCTTGAACCACTCCAGACAGCTTGACGCTTTGCATTTATTATATGGATTTAAAAAAAAAAAGTGGAGGCCATCTCTTAGTTCACATGTGACTCATAATAAAAAGGTGTTTCAAAATAAATGTTTATATAAACTCCAAGTAACTTCAGAGAGAATCGTGTGAGTTGATCTAACTACTTACAGCGTCACCTCCCTCCATAAAGCACCAGAAATGTAATGATGCTTTATGCGTGAGTGATTTGTTTTTGCTGAATGGATATCACGAACAAAAATGTCAGTGTCTGTTTTGTACGCTACTGGGTAAAAAGTGAATGCACTTGCATGATGTTTGTATGTATTTCTGCTTTTCACAAAGCTATAGTAAATAATAGCTTCTGGCTAGACTTCAGTTATGAAGAGCTTGTAATTACATGGCCATTGTTTGAAGGTCATGTTAAAGTTCGTTTTCATAAAGCAGCAATACTCCCAGTTGGATATTCCTTGTAAACTCTATAAAGCATCACCCAGAGTTCACCTACAAAGAGACTCTGGCATAGAATCATAGAACTGGAAGAACCCCAAGAGGTGAGGAACACCAGGGCCAAGCTCCATCTAGAGCATCCCTGACAGTTGTTTCTCTAACCTGCTCTTAAAAATCTCCAATGAAGGAGATTTCACAACATCCTTAGGCAATTTGTTTCAATGGTTAACCGCCCAATGGTTGGGAAGTTTTTCCTAATGCATAGTTTTAACAGCTCTAAATAGAAGAAGTCAGCTAAAACAGTAATTTTCAGGATCCGAGAAAATGATGAGAGATCAAATTGTGATGGATTACTGTAGGGGTCAATTGTGGAAGAACTCTGTACGTGTGAAGTATAGGGGTGGTGAGGCCTGCATTCCCGCCTTCCCATCCCCCCCCCTTCCCTACTACTGATGAGTCAGAAGCAAGCCTCTAGGAACATAGGCCATTGTAGCAAGAACAAATTGTAGATAAGGGCGGGAATATAATAATCTTGTTTACCTAAATGTACTGGTCATGTAAACAAAGTCAAAGGGCAAGCAGTACAGCTGAGCCATACTGTAACAAGTGATGAGTAACCCCTGGAAATTTCCAAGCTGCAGAACAAGTATTTAAAGCTGCACCAGAGCACAGCAATTTGGACCTCACTGATGGGCTTTGGGTACCAGAGCCTCGGAAGCTGAGACAGTCTCCCACTTCATCAGTAGCCAAAACGGGGTTCCTGGCTAGCAGAAGGGATGTAAGAATGCTGCTTTTCCTATCATGTTATTCTTTCAGTTAAGGGGCACAGCTGATAGCTGTCAGAAAATAAACTGCTTGTGTTTGACAGATACCTGTGTAGCATGTCTTTGTACTTTGAGAACCCAGTGTCGGACCTGAGATTCACTCTTGCCGGCAACATTTCGCACAGCGAGCAGGGTTCTCTTGGTACAAATCACTCAGCATGTGGAAGAAGGGGAAGAAGATGGGCGAGGGAGAGAGTAAGGTAGAGTGCCAAATTCCAGGCTGGCCGTGCACATCAGCCTGGGGTTCGGTTGCTCAAATCTGGTATGATGTAATGCCTGCCATGTGGTTTGAGGGGGAGCTAGCTGATGGGGTCAGTTCTGCTAGTATCCAAAAGGTGCTGGAGGCGTTGGAAGTGCATAAGAAGGATAAGGGGGTGCATCAGGCTGGATGGCTATTCCTAAGCGCATTCCGCAGTGTATGTGAAGAGGAGAAGGAGTAAACTATGTTTTTAGCTTGTGTTTATATTATTCAGACCTTGAAAGCAAATTGGAAAACATTTACCAACCCTTAATCTCACTCAAAAGTTACTGCTGCACTCTGGCTGTTATGAAAAACCCTGTATTGAGGAGTTTAAAAAAAAATAGCTGACTGCAAACATTAACATTTGGATTTACCCATGTAAAGGAATCAGAAGGTATGATGGCTAATCAAGGAGTCCACCTTTCTTACTAAATTAGTAAAGGACAAAACCTGTGTCATTGGAAAGGAGCCATTTAGCAGAAAAAGCAGGTTCAGGTACAGACCATAAGAAGGAAATAAGCATGTGAAAGGGGGTAAGAAGTTTGGGGCCCTGTGTGGGCATAGTAGAAAGAATAAGAAAAGCAGTAGTACAGGCACTGGAAAGTTAAATTACTGGGAACGAGGAAAGTTTTTTTTATTTGAGGGACAATGCAAGTCATTAAGGGTACGAGAAGGTGGGACGTTGACTCCGTGAGAGTGTGGAAGGAATTAAGCAATTGTTGTAATGTGTTAGAGGAAAATCTGCCATAAAAAAACTCCTATGTTTCTTTGCAGCCTTTTTTTTTAAGAAATATGTAAATAATCCAGGCAAAAAGACAATCTAATTTAAATAGTTAAATATGAACACTTTTATTAAATTTGCTAAATAAAGTAAAGGAGTATTACAAAATATAACGTACCACCCCCATTAGGGTAGGAAAATGTTTTTGTCTTTCAGAACATCAGAAAGAGCTGGTACCAGCTGAACAGCAACTGAAAAAAAACCCATGGTTCTACTGCCATGACATAAGTTGTGTTTTGTGTTCTAAGTTTGTCTTGTGGCACATGTATTGCAAACATTGTTGTGTATTTTTTTTTTTAAATGAAAGGACATTCTAAGTAAAGCAAAAGCGTGAGCTAGGGAAAAAAACTGTTCAGCAAGGGAAAAAGAAAGAAAAAGAATTTGGCCCAATCAAACAGCACCTCTAAAAAACAAAGCTGAAGGATAATAGTTTGGTAATTGTTTAAGGTAGTTGAATGCTAACAATGTCTCCACAGGTGAACAAAACAGGAACTAAAAGGTAACTATGAGGCCATTCCTGCTGCAGCTCCTGCTACCCCTATTGGAGCCTGACAGAGTGTCTACACTTGCCTCCTACTTCGAACTAGGGAGGCAAATGAAGCATACCGAAGTTGCAAATCAAGCGCGGGATTTAAATATCCCACGCTTAATTGGCATATTCGCGGCCAGTCACCATTTTAAAACGCCGGTCACCCGATTTAACTTGTCGCATGTAGACGTGGTAGTCCGATTTAAAACCCTTCCCTCGAATTAACTGTTACTCCTCATTGCATGGACTACCGTGTCTACACGCGGCAAGTTAAATCAGGCGACCAGCATTTTAAAAGGGCGACGAATATGCTAATCAAGCGCGCGATGTTTAAATCCCACGCTTGATTTGCAACTTCGGTATGCTTCATTTGCCTCCCTAGTTCGAACTAGGGGCCAAGTGTAGACATACCCAGGGGCAGCACGGAGTGTGCCATGTGAAAAGGAGGATTGGGAGTGGGGTACCAACCCCCCCTCCACTGGGTTTGCTTTGCTTTAATTGCCACACTAATGAAATATTTAGCTTTTGCAGAACTTGCCCACTAACCATGGAAGGGGCTTGGCTAGAGATAACAATAAATCTGCAAGTGGAACATCAGAAACTTTGGATAAAATCATACACCAGTGCTCACAACAATAGGGAAACTAGTAACCTCACCATTGTAATAACAACTGATCACCCAGTTACTCTGGTGCCAGGTGCCTGATGCCTTGAAAGGCCTCAAAAATACCTGGAGAAAATCATGGAATTGCATGGGTTCCCCATTAATAATGAAAGAGATTCTTAAACCAAGCTGTGGTCCTCTTCGGGGGACGGTATTTGCATTTAATGCAACCAGTGTCCAAATCACCTTTAAAAGAGGACAGCTGCATATTGACAGCCAAGGAAAATACAAGGTGCTGGGCTACCCCTCATTTAAACACAACTTTGCATACTGTGAGAACACTGGCATTGAAAGAACCACACAATCCTCTGTATTAGAACTTGAGTAGCATCTCATAGGTAGCCAACCAAACACTGAGATCAAGTCCTGCATTAATGACACCAGCATTGTGCCTGAGGAAGTCAGGCCTGCTGACTCTGGATGGGGCCTCCCACTTAAAGCACAGACAGAGGTCACCCCGGAAGCATGGCAAATCTTTGTGGCAATGGCCCATGTTGAATGAAGTGCCTTCAGCTGAGAACGATTAACCGAGTTCTCAGGAACAAAGTAAGAATGGGGAAAGCTCTAGCTATCAGCACACAAGGAACTGTAGCAGACCTTTTAGATGGTCAAGTCCACCCAGCCCTTATGAAAGTGGTGGGAGCCCCATCTCTCCACTACCCCTCCGTCGGAATGGGTAAACAGAGAATCCATGAGAATACACCGGCCGATATGGACGGGCCTTAGCATGATCTTTACCCTTCTAGCACCTGGTGCACAACATGGGCAAGCACCCATGGACATCCTTCACACTCAACTAGTGAGAATGGTGATCTCCCTGCTGGTGTTAAGGCGAGGTCCTGTTACCAGAATAAAAGGTGTGGCATACCCCAAAGTCACTGGAAAGGCGCTGTACCCCAGTGAATGTTGTACCCACTCTGACGACGAGATTCTATGTACATGCCCATATTATGCTTTAACGAATCTGTCTAGGTTCAAAGTGGCTGTTACGAAGAAACTAATGCATGCAGAGTTGGTCCAAATAAATGGAACCAGAACCACTCCATTGAGTTAAATGGAAAGCCCTGCCTCTCAACACACCTATCCAGGTGTATGACAGTCCCTTGCAGGGCAATCCTGACTGACCGTTGGCAGGGCACGGCTCTACCGTACTCCACCAATGATGGATAACCTAACATGGGATCTGGAATGGCACTATGGCAGTAAGTACCTAGAGGAGGGCCTACTGGCCCTGCAGGCAATGATTGAGGAGTTGGTGGCCGAGGCCCAGAGACACATTTGGGAAGGCCGACTGAGGTATACTCAGTTAGAGGAAACCGTGGACCAGGCTAATACCAAGTATTCCAAGGCCCTAAACCAGGCAGTGGAGGTTAAAACTATAGTCATGGGCAGTGCTATCTCGGGATGGAATACCCCAGGGCTGAATTTAGGTGTTGGTTTGCCAAATTATGTGGCGTGCATCAATTATAACATTCCTACTGGTACTAGTGCTCTACCAACAATTCCAAAGTAAGCTAAAAATGTTAAAATTGCTGTATTTAACCTGGTGGGTTAGAGAACCCTAGGTTAAGAGAAGGGAACGTAGGAACAGGTATTTAACCCACTGTAGCCAGTAGCTCTTTGATATATAGGTAAAACCTTAAACTATTGGTCTGTGGCTAAGCTGTCCCCCCCAGAAACCTGCTGTTTGGTTGGAGCAAAGAGACAAGGCCTAGCAGGCCTAGCTGAAGTCAAAACAGATAACGGGAAGCTTGGAAAAAACAGGCCAGACGCAGAAAAGCAGTCCTGTCTGTTTATAAGCTAGGCATCACAACACTAAACGGAAAGCCATAATTGGATACCACTAGCATGAATTTCAAATATACACTCAAGTTTATGGCCCTGCGAGGTGCCCCACAGTCTGCATGGGAAAGAGACACCCAGCTGCCCTCTTAAGGCCAACCACAAATTGTTGCTAAGGAACTAGAAATAGCGCCCCCCCCTTCACAAGCCTAACTTGCTAATTTACCAAAGACATATTATAAACAATTGCTGCTGTGTATCTTTCTTTATTTTGTTTTTGCTTTATACCTCCAGACAAGCGCCTATGGACCACACCTATCACCTCCAGGAAGACACCGTTACCACTCCTATGCATCTGAATTGGAATATGGGGGCTTGTCTGGGATCCAAGCTTGTGAGCTAATCGGGAGCTGGAGACTGACATCCAAAGAGAGGCATGCTTACGTAAATGCCCCGGAATGAATGGATGTGTCCCTTTAAACACCACATTCTAGATCCTTGTAGAATAGAAACTGATACAGTGGGGGGAGTGTGTTATGGATGGTATATTCAATCAGACCACTGTGGTACTCACTAATCATGTGGGGTGCTTGTGTGTGGTATCTACACACCTGTTACCTGGAGTGACCAGACACCCAGTTTACCCCCCGTCCGTGAATGCAGGTGCAATGCCTCTGCCCTAGAAGCTGGCGACCACATTTATGCCAAGCCAGTGTATCAGCAATCTGAGGTTTTGGCTAAAATGTTTTCCCCAAATTGGACTCTTTTCCTCGGGCCAAAATGGCAAACAGTGTGGGATCAGATCCACACCCTTAACAAAATGCAAGAAATAAAACACCAGGTCATCCTCAAATTGCTGACTCCCTAATTAAGGGGCATACCTGGGTAAGGTGCAGAGCCCCACCACCCAGGGGTAGAATGTAGGAGTCAATTGCGGAAGAACTCTATACGTGTGAAGTATAGGGGTGGTGAGGCCTGTATTCTCCCCCCTTTTGCCATTCCCCCCTGCTTTCCCTACTACTGATGAGCCAGAAGCAAACCTCTAGGAACATAGGCCATTGTAGCAAGACCAAATTGTAGATAAGGGCAGAAACATAACAATCTTGTTTACCTAAATGTACTGATCATGTAAACAAAGTCAAAGGACAAGCAGTACAGCTGAGCCATACTGTAACAAGCGATGAGTAACCCCTGGAAATTTCCAAGCTTCAGAACAAGGTAGAGACATAGTATTTAAAGCTGCACCAGAGCACAGCAATTTGGACCTCACTGATAGGCTTTGGGTACCAACACCTCGGAAGCTGAGACAGTCTCCCACTTCATCCACAGCCGAAATGAGGTTCCCCGGCTAGCAGAAAGGATGTAAGAATGCCGCTTTTCCTATCATGTTATTCTTTTAGTTAAGGGGCACCGCTGATAGCTGTCAGAAAATAAACTGCTTGTGTTTGACAGATACCTGTGTAGCATGTCTTTGTACTTTGAGAACCCAGTGTTGGACCTGAGACTTACTCTTGCTGGCAACAATTACAAAAAGATATAGCTGTAAAAGACTATTAAGAAGTGCAAGATCTAAATCTGGTAAGAGCAGTAAGAATTTGTCAAACTTCTGGCAATGGACACACTCAACACGTTTTGTCAGACTATCTAGCTAAACAGCAAGATATCCTACAAAAATGGTGACATTCTGGTCATGAATAGCATTGTATGATATGTATATTGTGTATTAAAAAGTTGTGTATTAAAAAGTTAAGTCTGTGTGCTAGACATAAGGTCTTAAAATACGTTTTAGAGGCAGTGAATAAACTAGCCTGCCTTAGACAAATGTAAATTTACGCTGCCTTAGACAAATGTGAATTTTAGCTTGTAGGCAGAGGAAAATGAAAATATATTCACATATAAGGTAGGCGCAAGTAGCAAGTGGAGGAGGAAACAGCTTCATAAGCGTATTGGGGGTACACACTGGAGTCTGAATATTCAGGAGGCCTTCCTGGCTCCTGTGGCAAAGACAATGGATTTTGGGAAAATGCAAGGGGAGCAAAGGGACTTTCTAGTTATCACTGACTCAGGGGACAGAGGAGACATCACTCTCTGATTCTGTGAATGTTGGATCGATCTTCCTGAAGGTCTGGAAATGTTGGTGGCTTTAATGTAAGAGAGAAGGCTGTATGGACAAAGGTTGTAACATTCTAAAATTAAGTCTTAGATTGATTTTGTACTCATTCTTTGTTATCTCTGCTTAGTATCACTTAAAACTCTGTTCTTTATTTATAAACGTATTCCTAGTTTTACAGTTAACCATCACAGCATTGTTTTTAAGATAGCGTGTCCTCATCAGGCCAGAAGACTGGTGTGTACATGGTCTCTTTTGGAGGCAGCAAACAATCATTTCTCCATGTGTCCACAGAAGGATATTGGACAAGGCAGAGAGATGTCTTTAGGGAACTCAGGAAGTGGGGTACATTGAATGTTACCTACAAGACAAGGTCTAGACTGATAGTTTTGTGGAATTTGTGAGGCAGACAGGATGTAACCCACATGCCTAATATCTTTAAGAGTATACAGAGAGAAGGGTGGGAAAGGAATGGGTTGTCTCTGGGTGACTTGCTAAGGAGATGCATGATTGCTATTCTACACCCATAAGTGTCTGCAACTGGGTGTAGTATTTTGGGGCATGCTCAATAGACTCCATTGAGGGCAAGTAATCATGGCAGCTGCTTTAAGGGGAGGACATGTGACTTGGATTGGGAAAGACTAAGCCACAGGAATAGAAGGCATTTTCAGCACGTTTGTGCTACTATTAACTTTCTAACTATGAAGCCCCAGCACTGTTAATTACAGAAATGGGAAAATCATTTCTTTTGTTTTAGTTATATATCATAATGTTTAATTAAAGCAACATTATTTTAGTCAAATTGTGTTAGCCAGTATGACTTGCCAATTCTTTTCTTTCTTTTTAAATGTGATGATAGAGAAAGAGTCATCCATATTTTGCTATACTCAGTCTTGTATTTTTCTTGTGACGGGGTTTTTCACCTATATACATAATAGTGACTGGTTCATGAATTAGTTAGCTGACTAGCTTACTGAGTGATTCCACAGTTCAGCAGAAGAGAAACAGGCTGCGTGAATTCTGGCTGGAGATTCTTGTGAGCCAAAGCAGAGAATATTACTGCTGCGCTTTTGACTCGGCAGAATGTACAGAGTTGAAATCCAAAGCCTTTAGCTGAGGCTCAGTGAACACAACCTCAGGTTTTAAAATTTTGAGTTCCTTATCACAGCTTTTCTATAGGGACCGATGTGTTTAGAATTAATATATTACTTTTGTTTATATTTATGTACAACTAAAATGATGTTTGTGGATTATGAAGTAGGCTTGTTATTTAGAAAAAATTAAGCTAGTCTTATGTTTTAGAAGTCTAAAATTCTATAAAGTTAGTACTTAATTTTTAAGTTTATTCCTTTTGTTCTTTTTGGGCTCCTTTATGGGGAGTTTGACCCAATGCAATCCTTGCAAAACCTCAGTGTCTGAATTCTGGGCTTCCATGTGCATGAGACAGAAGCTATGTCTAGACTACATCCCTCTTTCGAAAGAGGGATGTAAATTAGACATATAAAAATTGCAAATGAAGCCGGGATTTGAATTTCCCGTGCTTCATTTGCATAATCTCATCATGGCATTCTTTTGAAAAACCCTATTTCGAAAGTGAAACCACAGTCTAGACGCTAGTCTTTCGAAAAGAAAAGCCTTTTTCAAAAGATCCTGTAAACCTCATTTTTTGAGTACAGGATCTTTTGAAAAAGGCTTTTCTTTTCGAAAGAACCACGTCTAGACCGTGGTTTCACTTTCAAAATAGCATTTTTTGAAAACGCTGTGACGTGATTATTCAAGTGTTCAAGTACATTTCATATGCTCAGAACAGTCTGAACAATTGTCGTTTTTGGCTGACATTTTCCATGGATCTCAAAATTTCAAAATTGATTGAACTGTTTTCATAGTATGTAAAAGTGAAAGAAAAAAGCCATATTCATATATTTTCCACAGCAGAAGTGTGGCTTTTTTCCCTTGTGTGTGCATGTAAGTCACATGGTTTCACTTCCTGAGGCCTAGTCTGCAGACTAATCTGCAAAACCAGTTAGGCAACTAATCAGTATGAAATATCTGATAAATTGAACTTTTTGGACCCAATCCTGAATTGTGATCCATACAGACATACTGCATCTGAACAGAGACCTTTTGAAGACACAGAGGGTATACAGCAGCATTATTTTGGATTAACTGATGTTATTTCTTAATAAAATGTGTGTCTACACAGCAAGCCATTATTTTAAACAATGTCGAGATGCAGGACTTCTTACTCTGAGTCCTGTAACCTTCATTTCATGAGGACTAAGGGAAGTTGAAGGAAGAGAGTTTTTCCTTTGACTTCCTGCTGCGTAGACAGCACCAAAAGCTGAATTAAGCTACTTCGACTTCAACTATGCAATTGATGTTGCTGAAGTTGCATAGCTTAATTCGACTTTTCCCCTGCTGTGTAGACACACCCTAAGAAACCACATGGGTAATACAGTCCATCCAAATAGATCACAGTGTGGACTCAGAGCCTCTACTGCTGTTTATGAAGATTAGAGCAAATCCTGTTTCCACTGAAGTCAATGGATATTATGTGACATTGATTTGATTGTGAACGTTACTAAGCCCAATAACAATATTTAGTAAAAGCGACAAGGAGTCCTGTAGCACCTTATAGACTAACAGATGTATTGGAACATAAGCTTTCGTGGGCTTATGCATGTCAGATGCATGTCAATGTTTAGTAGTGACTATTAAAGCCTGCATATACCAATCGTTCCCACATAGTAGTACCACATCTGCAGTGATCGTTTCAAGTTAGCTTCATGAGGAGGAGCTGTGTTGTCTCCAATATATGAGTGCTAAGTATTGGTAAATACTGAGGATGAAATCTTGGCCTAGTTGAAATCTAAGTATTCTACTATTTTCCTCAATAAGGCCAGGATTTCCCCTTGACTTTTAATGGTGGCCATAGTATTCACTGTAGAATAGTTGCATAGACATTTGACTCAGCAGCCATGGAAGTACATAGTTAAACCTCTTGAGAGCTATTTCCCCCACTTTTTCTTAGAACAAAACAAGCAGACCCCTCCCACACGCCATGAAAATTAAACTGGGTATTTTACTTGTTATATTTACCAAATTTTATTTGTACAGTTATGTTATATTACTTAGTGACAGATTCTCCCATGCACTGAGGCAGCTCTATGTTGATGCCAACCTACTCTAACACTAGCTTACATTGAACATCCTTTGGTAGTGTGGTGTTGGTGTAGTAGTGGGTGCAGTGGAAAGAAACGTTTGTCCCTTTCCCCATGTTATTCTGTGCACTCCTTAGTCACAACCAATGACCAGGGACACTGTTATAGCTACATTCTCTTTCTTATAAAAACCCCATGCATGAACTGAAATGAGACTTTTTCTGTCGTCCTGACGTGATTTTATTTTTCTAAGTTGCTTTAACCAAGGTTATTCTACTTTCAGAATGTTCAGGCTCTGGTTCCTTTATGCAGTCACACTGCTAAAGAGAGAGACCACCATCTCTGTGGTCTATAGGAGTGATGATTTCTCTAGTGGCACAAAAGGCACTTTAAGAAAGAGGCTACGTTACGTGTAATTGCTGCTATAAGAAGACTGTACACAGAGCCATGCTTGGCCACCCACACTCTGTTTGGAGTTAGGACATGATTTGTTAGATTACAGCCTTAAGTATTTTGCTTGTTGCATCCAAGAGAGGAGATCTATGCAGAAAACAACAAAACGGAAAACAGCATTTTCAGGTTAGAGTAAATCCTTTCAGGCAATGACTTATCTTTGCCCTATGTTAAAATGTACCTCTTATTCTGTAAGCTAAACATCAGAAAAATTAGGGCTAATAGTAATAATGATTTAAAAAGTTCTAAATAGTCTATTTTGATTTCTGCAATCAGATATTGTTGCTATCATTTAGCAGCCCCCAAATCCTGCTACCCGATTCCAAGCACTTTGCTGTAGACATAAGTGTGATCATGAAAGTAGAATACAAATAGGTATTTCAATAAATGGAAACAAATGAGCTTTTCCTTACCAAAGAATTACGGAAAATCAGCCCTTCCTCTGAAGCTAATCCCCCAACCGATAAGGCTGTGAATCTCTCCTCCCTACACGCGCACAGATGGTTTGCAATAGAAAGATGACAAATGAGTTCTGTTTGGCTGGATTAATGGGTATTATCATGTTAATGGATGTTTATGGTACGGTTTGGGAAATCACGTGGTGTGTAAAAGTGTTGGTCTTCCCAGTAGCTCAAGCTTGTGTGTGTAGGTATTGTTAACTAACCCTTTATGTGTAGTATGTTTTTGGTCTCTTTAATGAGTCACAGCTAAACTAGTTCTGGAGGTACTATCCGCATGCTTAAGATCTTTCATCATGGGTTTTATCTTTTGACATGCAAAATATAAATGGTTCAGATTTTCCTTCCACTGTCTTTGTGAATGCAGCCATCTCATGATCCTGAGTCTAGTTTGTTGCAATCGCTTTTGAAATCTGACATATTGATCAAGAGTTTAGCCTTAGTAACTACTGCACATACATCAATTCTTGTTGATGATGTCAGGTCAGATTTGAAAGCAAGATGATCCTATATCCAACTGGGCAACTCCTACCATTTGCATGCGTTGATGCTGGTAACCTATTCTGGTAACAGAGGTTTATGTTGCATAATTAAGACAACAGTGTTTTTTGCTAACCTGGCCAGGACCTGACATATGGTCATCACTAAAGAGAAGTGGGGGTGGGGAGGGGAAGACACAGACTGGTCAATGAATTAAAATTCCTCAAATATTTAAATTTACACACAAATGAATGTGCTTTTGGTCCAGATTTTTTTAAAAACAACCTTATTGAAGGCTTTCAACACTACCTGCTTATTTTGGGTAAAGAGGAAAGGAGAGAACTATGTTGGTTTATAATACTTTCTTTTCTTACTCCATTGCAAGGATCCTTAATTTCCTACTCCACTTCAGCATTATTTCTGCAGACCTTATCCTAAACTGACAGACTTTTTATGTTAACTATATATAACCAAATACATTTATCAGTTTTTCTGTGTGAATTATTGCTTAAAACTCTAAATGTCTGTTTATATGTGAAAATATAAAGTTTGAAAATATACTGTTACAGTATATGCATAGAAACTGCAGTTTGGTTTTGGAATTTTGGCTGAATCTTTCTTTAAAAGATGTAATTCAATACTGTATCTCTCAAGGGAAATAGAAGAAGCTCCCAACAACTGGTACATGTAAAATTATATTGAACAAGGCTCCATAAAAATATTAGAGGGGGCAATTGTAACTTGGCATGGTGATGAACAAATAACTTTCTTCCGTCTCTAATTTGTGTTTTTCTGAAATTTGGGATTTCAGATTGTTTTACCAGAATAGTGTCATTTTAGATTATGTAGTGCAAAAAGTCTAAAAAGATCTGAAATCCTTACCGGAGGGTAATGATGTACTGAAATGGATCTCACCATTTATATAGTATTCTTCCACTATACAATATAAAATAATTTCTTCATGTCTTTTCTTTCTGTAAAAATTCACCATGCGTATGTGGACCTCACAGATGCAGCTTTAATTGAAAGTAATGTCAAAAACACTGTTTTGATCTATTTCCTTTCTTTGACAGTCTCTGTTTTTTGGAATGTGTTGAGTCTATCTGACTCTCCTCTGTTCAGAAATTCATCTGGAAATTTACATATTTTAAAGACTTCATGCTCTATAATACAGCTGAGCCTAAAAGTGCAAGCTACACAGAAACTGAGGTGTGAAAGAGAAATTTCTCAATTTCATTCCTTAACTGAAATATAAAAAACAATTCTTTAAAATATGGGTATTGCTACACAAGTCTTCTGAATAGGCGTGGCAGAGGAATAAAGTTTGCCTGATCTGATAACAGAGAGCCTATGTCTGGTTTTTTTTTAAATAATTTTTTTATTTTATGTACATTCATTAATTTACAGTGCTATCATGGAAATGCACAGAATGTTTCATATGTTCTGAAATATATTCTATTCAAGAATTCCAATAAATTACATCATATTCTATAGGGTGATAAAGTCTGTTTGTTAAAATGTAATAGGCCTCTTATAGCAAAGTGCTGAATGCCTTGAAAAGACATTGATACCATTAGGAAGTGAAGGTTCTTAGCATCTCTCAGAACTAAAGAAAAAAATGGAAATAAGCTAAACTTCCATAAAGCTTCTCCTACTTCAGTTAACAAATGTCATGAAGAGTGATCTTTGAGAGAGGTTGTTAGCTGCAGATAACTTTTCTCTAAATGAATTATGAACTTAAATGAAGGATGAATTGAATCTAAGGCATTGTATGTGGCCTTATTTCACCCTGTCACATAAAAGTAGACCCAGTTCTGCAAGCTCTATGCTGAATGCCATGGCCTGCAAACAACTTTCAGATTATATTGTTGTACATCGTGTGGAATGATTGTACATCATCAGGCATTGTCTGGGCTTTTCAGCTTGCATTGACATTATCTTCTTTTATCACCAGAACCCTGCTATTGCCAGGTCAAGTAAAGGAGGAGGGGGAGAAGAGGGAGGCTCAGGAGCTGTAAAATTTTAAAGTAGGCAAATATATGTAATAAAGCACCTTTAATAATATCTGGTTTATATAGTCCGGATGTTGGGATTTTATATAAAGAGCCCCTGTACATGAAGAATAGGATACATACCTATGACAGCAGCCTACATCAAATTCTGAGGTAAAAGCATTTAGGTCATTTGCAAACTTTGGATAGCTGCACAGAGAGAAAGAGAGAATCTGTATTCCATTAAACCTTTTGCTTATCTTATAGTCATGCAAATGGAACTCATAAAGGGTTAAAATGCTTTATTTAACCCACCACTGCTAGTTACCACTACAGCCTCTGTGTGGGGCAGTGGAACTCAGCACCAGTTTTTAGGCCTTAATTCAGCAGCACATCCCTTTTCATTAAAGTACTTAAGCATATGCCATTAGCATTAACTCAGGCTATAGATGAGCTGACACTGGGCAGGTTAGTAATAAGAAAGGGATGGTCAGGGTCTGTAGCTAGCACTCCAGCCTCGAACTCAGGAGTTCCTGATTCAATTCCCTGCTTCACTAGACTGCCTATGTGACCTTGGTCTCTTTGTGCTTCGGTTCCACATCTGTGAAACAAGGGTAATAGCACATACCTCACAGGTCTATGGAGCAGATAAACACATCAAAGATGGTGAGGCACTGACTAGGGTGACGGACCCCATGTAAGGACCTTGCATAATAGATCAAACCTCTAGTTTCTGAAATTGGAGTGGTTTCTTTGTAGAAAATAGAAGCTAAACCACTTCAGAGAATGTTTTTGTCCAATTCCCTATTCTTTTGCTTTCTCTGATGGTTGGAATGGCAACATTTTATCTCCACCTGTGAACTGTGTAAACAGCTCCCTCAGTGGATCATTCACTAGGCCTGCTGTGTCACAGTGTCAGCATCAGTTCAGCGTAGCAACTGAATGCTTTTTCTTTCAGCAGGGATCTCACTCTTTCTCTGACTCCACTAACCTGTGATATCTCTAGTCTGCTCCTGAACTAAGCTCTCCTACTTACAACATGTGTGCTATTGATCCACCACTGGCCACGCTCAACTTCTATAGAAATTACTGTGCAAAAAGAATAGTAATGAATGTAGTACCTTTCTCTGTATGGTATTTGCAGAGATTGTTTTAAAGAATCATCACTTTGGATTTCTCAGCCCATCAAGGTCCAGAAATTAGCATGGGAATAGTAGGGCTTCAGTCAGAAGATCTGAGAGATTCACACATGCCTGACAAATCAAAATGATTTTGTTGGCAGTAGTACCATTAGCAACAAGGCATTCTATTATAAGAATAGTTATTGTTACAAACTTGTTTTATGAACTAGCAATTTTCAGTCCAGCAAGTATTAGTATCTGTATTAATGGTATTGGGCAAATGCGTTCAAATATATAATTGCTTCACATTTTGCAGAGGATTTTTGGAGTAGATTTTCGTGTTTTATCAGAGAATCACCACAGGGCCATCCCAATGACAACCTATGATGTTTTATATTGTTTTTTGACAAAAACGATTTTTAAATTTCTTTTGGTATGAATCCTTCAGGGCTTTTTTCTCCGTTTTCTGTAATATGCTCTTTCCCCTCATATTGTGACAACAACAAATTGTTGTAGAGACTGTTCAAGGTTCTGAGACTTCAGTACCTCCCACTCGTGATAGCCATTGTGAGAGTATGTGTGAGTGAGAGAAAGCAAGTGAGAGAGCTCTGCTTTCAGAGATGGTACTTTTTTCAATGTTTTATTATGTTTAGAAATAGTAGAAATCTTATAACAACATTATATCACTGTTTCATCTGAAGCAAGTTTAGATGTTGTCACAATGATATACTTTGTAATGGATTTATTATTAAACTGTCTGCATAATGGAGTTGAATGGAGCTGTAACAGTTGAACTCTAACGAAGTTCTAATGCAAGATTGTAAAATTTGAACACAAAGTGGATTTCTCCAGTGACAGATATTTCCCAACTCCCAATGACAAATCAGGTGACTGAATGCAAAAAACATTGACGGCATGTGTTATGTGTACATCTTTATTATCATTTTCCTATTGCATTCATAATATGGACATAATGTAAAACTGATATATAGCTGATCATGTAATGACCAGTGGCACATTGCATCTTTCTTAGTAGGTGTCTGTCCTCTTGTCTTATTTGGGAATATACAGTTTAACAAGACACTTGCCATCATTTTCTTAACAGGGATAATAAACAGAACAATTCTGCATAAAAGCTTCCTATCAGCTTCTTTCATGCTTTTTCTTTTCAGAAGGCTGCCTTAGGGTTTAAGCAATTTAGTTGTCTGACCTGCATCCTTTCTCTGCAGTCTGCAGTTCTTTTGTTTAACATTAGTATGTGGGCAAACAGCATTCAGAGCTGTGCAGAGCTTATCAGCCTGTGTTCAGTCGACCAGAACCCCATTCTGTGTATCTAAGAGGGGCCACGTTTAATGCTTCACAGTGGGAGCATCTGCAGTTTCCCAAAATGACTTGTTTATCAGATAAACTCTGTCCTTGCACTGACACATAGTGGATCTTCAATATCATGCACTCCAGTATGAAAATGTGCAAAGCGGGGTATGCACAACGCATAATAAGTGAACTTTATGCATAAAGTGTGGTGACATACATACCCTGTAATATCACATGGATTTTCACTGAATATATGTAGTAATTACAGTCCATGGTAATACCCCTGGGAAACTTTTGCATTATCTCTTGAAAAAAGATTACTCTTTCCCACAATATTTGAAACATCCAAGTAAAGTAATAAATGCTTGTTATTTTTACATATTTTTTTTTGTGCCAATTAAAACTAGCATTAAGGGGGCTGACTTTTAACACCTCGGGCAAGAGATTTAAAGCAAAGGCTGAAACGGAGACAAAACATGGCTCTGCCGAGGTACAGCAGTTCGTAAGATATGCAGGATAACATATGGTTCTTTTCTGAAGCCTCTGCAATAGTGAGGCACAGCTATACTAATACACCACAACAATTCAAGGAAATCTTGTCTCTTTCATGCTGATGTTTTAGAAGAGATTAGTCAGGCTGTTAGCTATTAATCACTAAATTATCATTTATGTTTTGTCTATTTTGCATATGCAATACTTGCCTTTAAATATGCAGATCTATTTCAGATATTGTGTTGAGTTAAATAGAAAAAATAAATATATATTTTAGCACTAAGTAAAGATGATCAGAAGAAGCAGATTAGGGTTAATTTAGTGTCTAGGGTTTTATTCAAAACCCTCCCATCAAGAATGATGAAAATCTCATGAGATCACATGTCTTTGCAATATTTCTGCCCTTGTAGACTGGACTGAGATCTTTTGAGAATAACATTAGCTGTTCTTGTGAGGTTTTGGCTTCAGCAAAACCAGAAATGATATCCCTGTCCTTTTTTTGAAACTGACTGAAAGTCAGAACTACATGTGGATATGTTAAGATCCACAGTTTTGATTTGAAACCTTTTCTACCTCACTGAAATTGAAGAATTCATATTCATAATTTCACCTCTGGACCATTTCTAATATGAACAGTTTTATTGTATTAAATTTATACGAACACATGGTAGTGGCCCAAAAGGAGTCTTATACAATTAACTTTATTGTCTCAATAATTAAGACTTTCATTATAAAAATGAGAATAATATTGAAAATCCACGGATTCATTTTCTATACATACAATAACTTTGCTGAAGCTTCACTCCAGAAACCGAGACTTACACCATAGTAAGAAACACTTATTTCCCCTTCTTTCCTTACATTGTTTTACACTGACTGGCCAACTATTCATGGGGAAATTGTAACTGTTAATGAGGGTTAAAGGGAAGTTCTTCATTAAATGTCATTCAGGTTGAAGACATTTATATCATGAAGTCCATATTCCTCCATACACCTTTCCTTATTCATCCATCTGCTTCCTCTCTCACCCAAAAGAGACTATCCACTGGATCCCTGGCAGCATCTTCTGATTACTTGCTGTTTTCCTGACACTAAATCTATTGTAATATTCCTTGCATGGGCTGCAGAGTTTGGCCTTTTCACCCTGCTGTTTTGGTTGGCTTTAGATGCAGAGAAAAGAATATGAAAAAGGAGAAGGGGGAGGGAGGGAAGTTGGGAATGTTGAAGCTAAAAAAAAAAGGCAAATGTTTTTAGCGCCTTCATCTAGACATGTGTCCCCTCACTCTGTGACATGGCTGCTCCAATGTTGCCATGGTGAGGATTTCTAATCATCCCTACACATGACAGGCTCCTATTTGTCTGCACTCCCTTGGGTGTAAATTTCCAGGCTTAAAAAAAAAAATCCATGTGAGCGTATCATCCGCCGTGCAGATGTTTCACTGCTTTAGAATATCAGGCAGCTGCTTGTGCCACTGTCGACAGCTAATTGGAGACTGCATCGCAGGAACAGAGGCGTAATTATGGCATAAATACACATCCTCTGGTGCATCATTGTATCTCTATTAACAGAAAATTTTAAACAGTGTTCAGAGTGTAATTAGTGTAGTTGATAAAGTTGTAAAACATGTAAATAAGGGAAATAGCAGGTACGTGGCCAATCCACTACCCAGCACTAGGGGATGCAGATTATTGCCTATTTAGAAATAATTAGCAAAGCTGCATTAGCAAAGCCTGTGTCCAACAGAAGCAATGCAAACATTTATTCTAGTAACAGCTCTTTCTGTGCTAGCCATGAAAATCTACTAATATTGGTAATTTAGCCTTCATTACCAGAGGATAAAGCATGAAAAGAGCTCAGACATGAAATATGACAAGTAATATTAATTTTTATTCCAAGGGAAAGGATGCTTTCTTGGGTTGCATGCTGATTTCTCGGCAGGGTCTCAGCAGCTAGTGCAGAGGAGACGGTGGGAAGCTGGTAGTTGAGAATTCAGGATATGGAGCTGGCTCTCTGCTGGAGGTATACCCTGGAGTAACTATGACAGTGGGCTGATGAGGCATGCTGTGGTTAGTGCCCAGCCAAACCTTGGGTCACAGTTCAAAACAAGCACCGAGGCATTAAACTTCTGTCCTTATAGACCTATGCTGAATTTTGCATCCTCGCTCTATTCCTACTCCAAATGATTTGTAAAATCCCTTTTTTTTCTTCTTTTAAACTGCCCTCCCCAATGTGTCTGATAAAAAACAGCTATGCTGGGCAAGTTGCAATTTGAAGAGGTGTGTGTTCTGTTACTTTGCAATTACGTCTTGCACCTTGGAAATGATAGCTTCATCCTTTACAGAATATATCTTAGATTCTGTTGCTAAAAAACATTACACTGTGACCACTAACATACCCGCCAAAATGTTGAGTTTGCCTTACAAATGTAGTTCCTAATGAAGGAAAATGTCACTAGCACCTCAGATATAGATCTGGTGACCAACAGGAGGATCAGAGAGGCTAAATGTTCAGGAAAGGGAGAGGGGTGTGCATAACATGCCTCATGGTTTACTTTTTTCTCTGAGGCACAGAGGAATAAATTAAAACTCCATCTTACAGTGTCAGCTAAGTTGGGCTGCAGCCTTAACTCTGTGTGTGTGTGTGTGTGTGTGTGTGTGTCTGTCTGTCTGTCTGTCTGAGGAACAAGAGAATTCTGCTTGACAAGTGCCAGTATTTTAAAAAAGAAGTCTAACAAGGATGCTATCTGTGGCTCAGGCAAATACATTTCCCCACTTAGCTACTGTTTCCTGAGCATTTTAAAAATTCAGTGCTACAGCTCTCACCACAGACACTAAAATCCTGCCAAACAATGGTTGAATTTCATGTAATACAATGTGGGATTTTATTTTTTTTTAAAAGCTAGAGATGAAGAGGAGCTGGACAAGCTACTATACAAAGTATTAAAATGTAAAATAAGCCATAGCACTGTGGTGGGGGAAAGCCTTTTGTAGCTCAAGGGTTCATTGTGTGTATTTTATCATCAGTGACTAAATGAAAATGGTGAAAATACTGAAGTTTATTATTTAAGTGGCTTTTTTCCACACTTTGGTGGAGATTTATTATCTATCCTGACCACCCCACCCCTTTTAGATGAAAGCCAGAATTGAAGAGCTGAACTCATTCAGATTTTTGCCTGCCTTACAGCTAAGTTCAGACAATGGCCCCTTAATCTGTTCTAATATGACCATTCATTTCAGCTCTAGTATGCCCATTTATATAGTAATCATCTATATTTCTGTCTTAAAGAGCTAGGCGGATGGAGGGATGCATATACATTTTATGTAAAATCCGTATGTTTTTAAATGCTGCTGTGTATGTAAACAATGTACATGTATGTATAGTAACATGGAAAGGAGTGTATATATAGTAACATGGAAAGGAGTTCCAATAGCACTGGAATAACTATACTTCCATTGACGTCAGTAGGAGTGTTACTACTGACTTCTCTCAAAGGAGAGAGGCCAACACTGAGCGCTTTTGATAATCCCACTGTGTGGGCTAGGTAAAATATTTGTGTATGTACAGCCAGATATATAAGGTATTATTTTGTACTTTTATAGGGGTGTGAGCGCACACATACCCATCTGTGTGACAATTTCATTAGTAGTGTAATAACCAAGAGACAATATTGTGCATTCTGCACACACAGAGTTTCACACACCAGTTTTATCACTGATCTGATGCTTTTCTTAAGTACACATTCTTGGAAAGGATTAAAACTCGTAATCACAAAGGGTCGTTTGCGTACACACTTTTCTGGATCAGAAATTTTGACAGGCATCCTGGATAGCTTTCAGTATTTTGCTGGCCATTACCCATTTGTTAGAAAGAGGCGGCAGGGGGCAGATGGGAGAGATGCTACTTGATATCAGGAGCAGTTTTCCCCCCACTTTCGTGTTTAAACCTCACACTTTTTTTTAATAGAAAAAGAAGCAGTAGTTACATCTACAGTGTCAGGGTGGGACCAATGGACACAAACTCTGACCTGCAAACACTGAGAGAAATATCCTATTCATCTCCATAAAGAGAAACAGAGGCTGAAATGAGAGAAAAGATGTGCAAAGAAAATGCCTCTGTTTGAGACAAAACATGAAAGAAGACATAAAAACAGGGATTACCTACGGTACTTGCCCTCTACCTATTTTTTGGGGGAAGAAACAAATCCAACAAACACTGCAAGGAACGATCCTACCATGTTTCAGTTTGTTCATGATCTTGTATTTGTAAACTTTGTTATCTTAGCTCCCCTAGACACAGAGTTTAATTTTTCTCTGAAGTTATGGCACATCTAGACCGAAGGCTCTTTGTGGTAAGCAAACTAACATGTATATCCTTGTTCTGTAAAAACAGCAATATGATGATTTTCTCTAAAGTATGTTGACCTGTCCTCTCACTTCTCTTTACTCTGCAGGTGCTTTTCACTGTGCTCTCATAGGTGAAGTGCATGAAAGTGCACAAACAATTTAAAAAATACCTTTTGCTCAGACATGTTCAAAGCTACAGGCGGCCTGTTATCTGTCAACCAGAGTGATCTGCATGGGTGAATAGTTAGTCCATGTATATTACATCTTTGTAGTCATTCATAGGAAGTCTGGACAGGCTACTGGATTGAGCATTGATCTAGAAGTTGGGAGAACTGGGTCCCATTAGTTGCTGCATAAATTTAGGCAAGTCAGTTCACCTTTGACTCCATTTCTCAGGCTGTAAAACAGAGATAAAGCACTGAGAGACCATTGAAAAAGTAGTTTGAAAGAATGAAGTGTGCAGCTGCTGTTTTTATTATTATTTGGGAGCAGGCCTGTATATCCCACTAAATCTGTTTTGGGGCAACTCAGTAGAGTCCACCATTACAAAAGGAAACCTAGATGTGGAAGAGAAAAGTATTGCTTTCCTTAGTTAAAGAGAAGGTGATTTTCTTCAGGGATCATAGGGAGTTTTCAGCTGGGGACAAACTTTGTGCTTCAATCAGACAAAAGCTTGGAGTATTTGTTACCTTTCATTAAAATAATCTGTTCTTTCTGTACTGAAGGTTTGCCTGATAGCGTAAGTAACATCAATATTAAATTTGTAGATGTTAATTCCTTTAATGCATGTGATTAAGACTTGTTTGGTTGGATACTTTTGTGTTGATAAAACCGAAGTCTTTACATGAGAACAGTTCCATGCCATTGCTTTATAGTGTGCAGTACAGTATGATGACATTGAGAGTTAGAGATACATAGACAATTATCAATACTGTCTCCAGTGTATCCATGCCCTCTGACTTTGCTGACATTACTGGTCCTAGATATACTGCTAGATTTGGATTACCAAATATCAGCAACACACTTTCACTAAAATAGCTATGAAGTGCATTTGTGGCTGTTTGTGAAAATTTTTTGTAAGTTTTATTTGCTGATAAGCAGCAGCTGTTACCATATTATCAATTAGCATTAAATTGGCATCTTTGGGGTCAGTTGGTGCACATAGGAAAAGACCTGCTCTCAATTAAGTTTTACATTACGCTGAAAATTTCAGAGGGAATTCACACATTCCTAAAAATGTTAGATTTCCTCTAGGTATGCGTGAAAGCCAGCACATTATTGTTCTGGAGGTAGCCCCACTATATATATATATATATATATCTCCTTACCCCTCTATCTCTTATCATAAAATCTTGCAAAAAAAGTATTTGTATTTTGAGTCATTGTTGGCTGAGGAACAGCTCTGCACCAAGTCCTAAAGATAGGAACTAATAGCTCACAGGACTGAGTCAAGACTCCTGAGTTCTGTTCCTGGTTCGGCCCCCAACTTGCTGAGCCACCTTGTTCAAGTCACTGAAACTCTCCTGGCCTGAATTATACCCCTTCCACAAATGGATCCGAGATACACCTTAGTCACAGCTATGTTAACGTTTGTAAAGCACACTGAGCTCCTTAGATTGAATGGAAAAGTATAAATACAAGTATTATTATTAAGGTTTCCATAAGTTTATTATATCAAGATCAGTCACCCCTAAGGTTTTATCATGGTTATAAATGCTTTATTTATAAGCATCTGATTTAAGTCATCTGTCGCACTGGTGTGTTTATTTTCCTTTATTTCCTGTTGACACAAGATGGTATCTTGATTTAATAATGACTCTGGGACAAAAATATTATCTTCTTATTTCTACAATTACTGTATAGATAAACTTGCTCTTTCCCATGAGTATGCTATATACATATAATAAAAATATGTTTGTGTGTATGTATACGCTTCTTCCCTTCCTGGTCTAGGAGGAATTCCCCATACTTTAAATTGGGAAAACTACCGAAGCAAGTCACATCTCTAAACCAGAAGAAAACTTTTAAGTGTGCCCACTGTATATGTCTATATATGAATCCACTTTTTTAACACATCAAATAGTTGATTTTTTACAAGCTGCAAAGCCTTCTGTATAACACTGAGTTCATCAAAGTGCCATGTGAATGCTTAGTTGCTTGATGTATGCTGTTGCTTACATTCTTATGTTCACTATAACATGCTCAGACTGGTGTATTTATAGAGTCAGAATTAAAACTAGGATTATAGCTAACCTTTTAAGATCTGTTGTAATAGAAACTCTGTCTGACTAGCAGAGTAAAAGATGTCTAACTGGCTTAAAAAAAAAACTTGGTAGGATGTTTTAAGTGAAGTGTTGATATTAAATTTGGCCTGAAAAGGGTTCAGCCTGTCCTAGTACTAGAGCAACTTCACTTTCATAAGTCTGTTCTATGAGGTCTTCTACCTTAGGCCAGATGGTATCCTCCTGTTCCTGAATATTTTCTCGTATGCGTGCAGTATTAAAAGCAAGACCCCTTTTCAATCACTAAAGGGACTAATATTGTTTTTGGCCAGTATAACAGGTAGTCACATGATATAGTGTGACTAATATACAGAAACTTTCACAGAGACTGAAATTTTACTTGCTGTTAGGACAGGTGATTAAGGTTAGTATGTGACCATTAGTATAGGTTTCACTAGCATAATAATAATCTTACTATTATATAACTCTTTTCATCTGAAGGCTCCTCGAATGCAATGCAAACTTAACATTGATATGAAAAACTGTACAGTGATCTCTTATACCCTGTCTGCAGTAAAACACAGCAGCTGTTCAATAGCACATAACATCCCCAAACTTTTTAGAACATGCAGTGATGAATGCTTAAAAAACTAGAACCAGATTTGCTAAACTGGGGTGCATTAAAGTAAGCTGCTGAAATTCCAATTTAGGTAGATAAATCCTATATGCTGCCTGTCTTGAAGAGGTTCTTAGCAGTATGCCTCTCTCCCTGCCACCCATAAGAGCTGTAGGATGTTTACTTTGTCAGAAAAACAAGGCTTACATGGCTAACTTTAGGTCACTGGTCTCCAACCTTTTTAACCACAGGATTACTTTTTCAATTTAAGAGCAATGTAAGATCTACCTCAGCCCAAATACCCTTGCCCTGCTTCCCTTCTGCCCCTTCTCTGAGGCCCTGCACCTGCTCCACCCCTTCTCCGAGGCCTAACCCTGCTCCCTTCATCCCCCATCCTCATTCACGTTCACCAGGCTGGGGTAGTGGGTTGGGGTGCAGGCTCTGGTCTTGGGATAAAGGAGTTTGGAGTGTGGGAGGGGCTCCGGGTTTAGCCCAGAGTGGGGGATTGGGATCCGGGGGGGATTCAAGGTGCTAACTCTGGGAGTTTGGGTGCAGGGGAACTCACATCTGGGGCAGGAGTACTGATGTGAGGTGAAAATATTCTCATTCTCGGAGAATATTCTCCAAAAGATTATTTCCCAAGAATTTTTGAGAATTTTCTAATTTTTCATTTCCTCTTGAAATAATATATTGTATTCAACTTTTAGAACACCCTGAATGTTAAAGAGCTTTTTTGATCATTCAAGATCGTTTGAGAATGTTATAGAATGTTCCAGAATGTTATTGAACTTTCTAGAACATTCATGAGTCAGGAATTCTGACTGTTATGGAACTTTCTGGAAGCATCACAAAAAGTATATAAAGAGGCAATAACACATTTATTCTCTTTTGTGAAAGGTGTAATTGTGTTTTCATCAGTATGAAAAGAAGAACTAAGCCTAAAAGTGATGGGTGGGATTATTTCCTTCATAAAACAGTTAGGCTGTGTCTACATTGGCGCGATCTTGCGCCAAAGCGGCTGCTTTTGCTCAAAAACATGCTGCCTGTCTACACTGGCCACGAGTTCTTGTGCAAGAACACTGACGTTCTAATGTGTGAAATCAGTGCTTCTTGCGCAAGAACTATGATGCTCCCGCTCAGGAATAAGTCCTCTTGCACAACTGTTCTTGCGCAAGAGGCCAGCGTAGACAGGCAACATGAATTTCTTGCACAAGAAAGCCTGATGGCTAAAATGGCCATCGGAGCTTTCTTGCACAAGAGAGCATCTACACTGGCACGGATGCTCTTGCACAAAAGCACATCTCTTGCGCAAAGGCACATGCCAGTGTAGACGCTGTCTTGCGCAAATACTCTAACGCAAAAACTCTTGAGTTAAAGAGTATTTGTGCAAAATCTTGCCAATGTAGCAGTAGCCGTAGGGTATGTCTATACTAGCCCCCTAGTTCAAACTAGGGAGGCTAATGTAGGCATTTGAACTTGCAAATGAAGCCCGGGATTTAAATATCCTGGGCTTTATTTGCATGTTCCCGATCGTCGCCATTTTTAAATGCCACTAGTCGGACTAACTGCCCGCTACGCGGCAGTTAAACAGTAATTCGAACTAAGTCCTTAGTTTGAATTACCTGTTACACCTCATTCCAGGAGGAGTAACAGGTAATTTGAACTAAGGACTTAGTTCAATTACCCTTTAACTGCCGTGTGTTGCGGAGCAGTTAGTCCGACTATTGGTATTTAAAAATGGCGATCGACGGAACATGTAAATAATAAAGCCCGGGATATTTAAATCCCGGGCTTCATTTGCAAGTTTGAATGCCTACATTAGCCTCCCTAGTTTGAACTAGGGGCTAGTGTAGACATACCCTTAAAGACAAAGCGTTATGTGTTATATGAATGTAAGTACTGCAAGGCTGAATACATCAGAAATGCGACAAGGATGAGAAAGCATATTTCCAATTGTTTGAAGACTCCTGCTTACATCAAGGAAAAGGCAACAAAATTCTCAGTCCAGAAGCAGATCACCTCAACCATCAACTTCATCAACATCTATAGAACACTGCGATAGTGCTAGTGAATTTACATCACCACCTTCCACATCTAGTTCAGCCAAGGTGTCTCACTCTATAAGTTGCTACTTTGATTCTATGAATGAAACTGAAAATGAAGTTTTGGGTGAATTTTTTGCATGAGCTATATTCTCATCGGGATCGCCTCTTTCACTGGTTGAAAATGAAGATTGGATTACTTTCATGCAAAAATTAAGACCATCTTACAAGATGCCATCCAGGTACACACTTTCTAACAAACTTTGGAAGCTGAATATCAACATGTTGATGCTCTTACAAAAACAAAAATTGCTGAAGCCTCTTCTCTTGCACTGCAGTGTGATGCTTGGAGCAACCGAAGAAATGAATCTGTTATAAATTTTATTATATCAACACCCCAACCAGTGTTTTACAAGACAGTGGCAACCGATGTTGAACGCCATACTGCTGAGTATATGGCATTCCGTATGGAAGAAATAATGACAGAAATAGGCACTGAAAAATTTGGTGCCATTGTCACTGATAATGCTGCAGCAACGGTGGAATCCTTATCAATGCTTAACGAAAAATACAATCACATTGCTATGTACACTTGTGCTGCTCATACACTAAATTTGTTAATTGGTGACATCAGTAACTTAAAATCTGTTCAAGAAACTGAAGCTACCTGTAAAACTATTGTGAAGGAAATTAACAAATCACAAGTTTTACGAGCTCATTTTACTGCATTTCAAAAAGAGAAAAATCAAACTTGTACACTTAAATTGCCAGTTAAAACTAGGTGGGGTTCCATTTTATATTGTTTGAAAAGCTTATTGAAATCAAAAAATGTCTTAAAATGCCTTGCTGTCCATGAAGATTTACAGACTAAACTGAGAAAACGTACCAGGAATTCAATCCTGGATGAAGATGTATTTTGGATACGGGTCCAAAAACTGCATGCACTGATAAGTCCTGTTGTTAAATGGATTACGCTGCTTGAATCTGACCAGCCAAAAATGAGCAAAGTTCCTGAATGTTTCAGGGAATTAAGCGATCATTTTGATAGGCTACTTCCCGAAAGTCCACTTACCAAACAAGAAAAACAGGATGTGATGAAAAGTTTTGAAAAAGAAAAGATATGGCTCTAAAAACATTCACTATGCTGCAAATATTCTAGATCCAAAATTCAATGGTGAGTGCCTTACTAGAAATGAACAAATACAAGGAACTGAATTCATCGATAAATTAGTCACAAGAATGTATGGCACTGATCACTCAGCAAAAGTCATTGCAGAGCTTGCAGAGTATCATGCTAAAGAAGTGATAGAAATGTAGCCATGTTAGTCTGGTGTAGCTGAAACAAAACCTAATAAACCATCTTGTTAGTCTTTAAAGTGCTACATAGTCCTGTTTTTTGTTTCATGCTAAAGAAGGTTTTTTTGGAAAATCATATGTAACAAAATCAGCTGGCTCAGTAGATCCAGTAACATGGTGGAAAGGTATTTGCTATGGATCAAAATTAGGAAAAGCAGCGATCAACATATTGAGTATGCCACCAACAACGGCAGCAACTGAAAGAAGTTTCAGTACTTACAGTATCATTCATAATGCAAAAAGAAACAAGTTAACACAAGAAAGGGCAGGCAAGCTGACATTCATAGCCCATAATATAAAGCTTCTTAAAAACCCAGATGATGCTCCGTTGAAATCCCCAAGAGAAAAAAGGAAACAGAACCAGAGAAATGAGGAAGAAGAAATTGATGATGCTGAAGAGAAAGAAGAAGAAGTCGAAGAAGAGGATATGTATGAGGAAGAAGAAGAGATAGAAATATATGGGTCAGATTCAGAAAGTTCAGATTCTGATTAGACTTGTATTCAATCCAGAAAGTTAAAAATATTTGTATCCTGCAACAGAAGATTTGTAATAAAAGTTCTAGTAATTTAAACCTCTGTCTTTTTTTTTCTTTACTTTCCCGAATTTTCATTTTACCAATTGGAAACTTTCATGATTCTTGAAGTTTTATTAAAGAAAGACATTATTATAAATAGTAAAATTCTTTAAAAACTATTTAACAAATATTTAAATAGGAGGTTGGGTGCAGAAGGTTCAGGGCTGGGACAGGAGTTCAGGAGGCAGGCTCTGGCTGGGCACTATTTAACTGAGATAGCTTCCGGGTGGTGGAACAATGGGGTTAAGGCAGGTTTACTCCTGCTCTGGCCTTGCACCACTCCTGAAAGCAACTGGCATGTACAGCAATGGCTCCATGGCATCATGTGCTGCCCCTCATCTACAGGCACTGAGCCCACAGCTCCTACTAGCCATGGTTCCCATTATTCATCAATGAGAGCTGCAGGAGTGGTGTCTGTAGGCAAGGTCAGCATGTGGAGACTCCCTGCTCTGCCTTTCTCAGGGGCCGAAGGGACATACCAGCTACATCCAGGAGCTGCGATTACCATAGGGATAATGGCTCCAGCCATGACAGGTTAGGCATTTTAAAACTCACTACTCAAAGAATTAAATTTAAGCATAAGAGAGAAATGAAAATTAAGAAATGCACAGACCAGTCAAAAATCACACCTAACACTTTGAAAGCAGTAAAATAAATAACGCCTCTCCCCAGCACATATCTGTTGGGTCGGGAGATGAGAGGGAAGGACAGTCTGTGTTTGTGAGAATGACAGAGACACACACACTGTGTTAGAGTGACAGAGATTTGCATTGCCAAGCTCCCTCCATCCTCTTCTCTCTGTATGGAGATGGGGTACAAAAGTGGGGGAGGAGGGACACCCTGACATCAGCACCCCCCTTCTCCCTCCCACACGCTGCACAGGAAGCAGGAGGCTTCCAGGGGGGCAGTTCCAAGGCAAAGGGCAGGAGCAGCATGACAGTGGGTGGAGGGGCAACTGAAGTGCCAGCGCTTGATAGCTTCCTGGCCAAACCAGTCAGGATCACCCATCAGAGGCTCCAAGATCTACTGGTAGATCCCAATCTACTGGTTGGTGACCACCACTTTAGGCATTCAAGTGTCAATTTCTGCCCGGTGACTGTGAGTGACCATGGGTAATAAAGTATCATATTCTTTAAAAGATAATTGATACAATGCAACTTTGTTTAAATTGAGTGCCCACTCTTGATATATGTAAATAGCTCCTCTTGATGATAAAAATAAGTTTTTGTTCTAGACAAACAGGCTGCAGCTTTATTAAGTAACTCATCTTAAGTAATGTTAATTATCTATCCAGCAATAACTCATCCACTAGCCTGTGCTGTCTGGTGGAGGGTTGCCCTCAGCCTCCATCTCCCTCCATGTGACACTAGTATTAAGGCTGTGACTCCAATGCCCATCAGTCATACAGGTTATGGGGATTGTCACCTTTTGGTACCAGAATTTAGGAGGCCCATCCTTATTGTCTATCATCTTTAGAGACTGCCTTCCCCTAAATTCACTTCCAGGGAAATTAATGTAGAGGAACTAGACCCCTTATTGATATATTGCCTCTAATTGCAACAGGATGAATTCTACAATCTCACCTACTCTTTGATGGACAAGGCAACCCACCCCCTCCAACCCACTGTCTAGAATGAACTGGCAATGAGGGGAAAATTCCGTTCCAATCCCCCAAGGTGGAAGGGTATGATGCCCACAGTAAAGGCCCCAAAGCAGGTCTTACTCTAATCCCACATGAGGTGAGGAAAAGGGGAATCTTCCCTGATGGCACAGAATGGCACCTCAGGTAAGAGAAAGGTCTTATAAGACCACCGTTGAATGCATGGGAACCAAATGGTTTACAAGGCACCCGTCTGATCAGCCAAGAAGCCTCCCAGAGTGCATAGAAGGATGGGAGAAATCAGTGGGT
Source organism: Rafetus swinhoei (assembly GCA_019425775.1). Taxonomy (NCBI): domain Eukaryota; kingdom Metazoa; phylum Chordata; order Testudines; family Trionychidae; genus Rafetus; species Rafetus swinhoei. Next base: position 71,669,186 of record CM033440.1, read on the forward strand.
GATACAGTTCTTTAAAAGAGGGGTTTTCTTTTCCCTGCTGTCCCAGACAAAGCCTCCTCACCTGCATGAGGAGATAAGTGGAATGTAATGGCACTTCAGGAGATTATCCATTTTAAAAGTTTAGCTGCCTTTTTTCTATCTGCCTAACAATAACTAAAGGACAGAGTCTAATCTCAGAGGGGCATTGGTGTGTGTCTTGAAAAATGTGCTACTATGCAAGAGCATTTTTCAGCATCATCTTTAGTGTTCATTATGCACTGAGTCTTGCCCAATTAGCTCCATGTAAAATTTTACCAATAAAAATCCTAGATTATAATCACACCAACATTGTTAGTGACAGTTGCAAAGCAAGGGATGAGTTAGCAATATTTTGTTTTACTGAGCTCATTTCTCTAAAGACAATTCTGTGCTGTTCTTGTTAGCATGTTACATTAAATAGTGAAAATGGCCAGCAATAGATGGCAGGAGTGATATAACATATTTGATAAAATATTTTATACAAAAAAAGACCTGTAAACATTAAAGAATATTATAGCTGTTTGTGGTACTCAAAATATTATCCTAATTATTGAATTAGTTGGAGGTAAGAAGGAAAACAGAAGGTAAGCATTAGATGCTGTGACAGCCATGTTTTGCTTCCTGGTAATCTAGGATATTGCTTGATTTTTCAGACAGCGTTAAAACCAGACATACTGTAGTTTTTAAAAAAAGGCTAATCTGCTATGAAGCATTCTAACAAAGTATCTAAAAGGAGATCATGGAATAACATCTACTGACCTATTTCTAAATTTGTGTTAGAGTTCAGATTTTTGAAAAATTTCAATTACATTCGTGTCCATAGGGGTGTGTAATATTTTGTCTGTATCACTTTTAGCAAGTATTTTATCACCCAGGAGTGCAGTTGTGATTCTTGGAGAATAATAACACACAAGCTTTATTCTCAAGCCTGGGAGACTGTTATCCTGACCTCTGTTTACTGCTATTAAACACAGAAGATTTACTTTGAAGCATTCATTTAAGGAGGTGAGTTATTATTCCTTTGCTTGACCTTAGCCCATCGTATATATATCATGGTGTTCTATAAGACCATTGTATGCAAGAAAATTAGTTTAAAAATAAGAAAAAGAGAAAAGTGGGGAAGGCAATTATAATTCGTATTTATCAAAAGTTATGACAATTAAGTAATCCATTTATAATCTTATTTTTTTCCAAAAAAATACATTTGGCATAGATTTAATTGATCAATGGTACAGGTGGCTTGAAATTAACCCTAATCTTCCATTTAGAATGTTATGCTAGCTATTGCTTATATTTATTACTAGAATACATGATTCTTAAAAGCATAAAAAATTGTTTTCAAGCTGTTCCCCTAATGAACTGGAAATAGTAATCCTGTCAAATATAATACAGAAATAGTGATATAAGCCTATGGCATCTATTTGTTACTGGAGAACAAAAGCCTTCATCCATTTCCTTTAGAGAATGACATTTTTGTAATTCGCTGCCCATTTCATTTGTTCTAAAAGGACTTCGTAGTTTGACAAATATCCCACAGAAATGGCTTCTGATGCTTGATAGGATAATGTGCAGCCCCTTAGGACAAGGGCAAAGGCAGCAAACTTATCATCCTTTAGTTTAGCTTAGCATGGGTCAGTAACAGTGCCAGGGGTGACAGAAGATGTTAAAGTGTGGGAAGCAAGAACTAAGAGCTGTAGGAGGGTAGTTTTTATAGTTTATCCTTTCTTTTACCATGAAGCTGCAGAGACAGCTTGAATCACATTGTTGATTTGGTTCATTGCACGCCACAATAACTGCTCCAGTAGGAGGAGAAGAAAAAAAACCCACTTATGGGTCATTCTCACCAATATTGTATGACATTTCAGCACTTATCCTAGAAGAGGAGGAAATACATGTTTAATATTTTAGCTTCAAGTTAATATTTTAAAAATGCATTATCCCACTTGGAGGTCTGGTGTGTGAGAAATCTGTGGAATATCGCCATGAGACTGATGGAGGAACAAAGGGTTCAACATGTTTTGTTGTGTTCTGTAACTTGTTCTGAGTCACTTTCTCCAGCAAAGCGAGAAAAGAATAAGCATTGGCTCCTGTGGAGTGTTACATTTAAAAATCAACAAGCTAGACTTTAAAATCATGATGATGGCTTTCATTCATCAATAGCTGCAAACCATTTAGAAATGTCATTTTAGAAATGTGTTTAACAGAGTTAGTTCTTCCCGAGTAGTAAATTGTTTTCCCTCTGTTATAGATCTTATAAGCTTGGTCCTGATCTTATTGGACACTGTGCAAAGAATTCCCTCCGAGCGTTATCAGAGTGACTGGACATATGAGTAGGATCAGGCCCTTGATTTTTATCTTGGTTGCAAATTGTGGTGAGCTTTATAGTAATCCAATGATTCCTGCAATTCGTTATTTCAATGTCAAATTGCTAAACATTTGCTCAGAATACTAGAGTGCTAACTATTGCCCTTCGTTATAGTGCCTTTTAAGAAACATAGGCATTTATATATCCATGCCAAATGCATTTTATTGTTTGGCTAAACGAAACCCACAATCATAATTGGTTTGTATAATGATGAGGGGGTTTGTGAACCACAGGTGGCTCCGTTGGTGAACTGGACTTTGCATTTTGGTTTGCAGGAGTTAGAAGAAAACTAATCTTTTCACATTATTTTGAAGGATCAAATCTGATTAATCCGAGCCTCCAAACACCTCCCCACAAATCTGATTAATCCGAGCCTCCTTCCTTATCTCTTCTTTGCCCCTCACCCCCACCTTCTGTTACAATATCTAATTTGTTAGTTCATCATTTGTTAACTTTCTTCATTATATTCCTTTGTTATATATGGTCATTCCAATTCACTTATGATCTGAAGAAGTGGGTCTGCCCCACGAAAGCTCATCACCCTAATAAACTATCTTGTTAGTCTTTAAAGTGCTACATATTTTTTCCTTTTGTTTTACCCCCACCAAGAGACACCTTTCCCCCTTGACAACATGGGAAAATTGTAGTCCAATTTTCAAGTTGACTTGAGCACTTAGGATCCTAAGTCACTTAGGATAACAGAATTGAAAACAATTCCTTCTCACTGAACTGCCTCCATTTTGTCTCTTAACTGCACTTTTGAAAATAAGTCTTTTTTTAATCACATAGGACATTGTAAAATTTTTACTCCTTGTCTTCAGATTGGCCCTGGGGCTTGGTTTTGTGGGAGAACATCCATTGCTCATGTACACAATTGTGACATAAAGTTAAATAATACTCTAGCCTAAATCTCATGGCTCAGAGTGATTGAATTGTGAATATTTTTCAGAGATCCAATAAAAATTTGACTGTGTAGCAAATTACATTGCATTTTGGTTTAAAAGGTTTCCCAATAAACTTTTCCATGCATATTGCCCTACACAGTGAAAGCTGTACATGCTCTTTGACCCCATACGGCCACATCCACTACAGATTAATTACAGAAATTCTCCTCACTGCATTTGTGACTCTGGTTAAATCAGACCCATTTTACAAAGGAAACTAAACAATTTTATAGTGTTACAACAGATCACATGAATAAATGTGTTGTAAGAGTCTGCATATACTGATATGAGAACCTATGAAGGGACTGATTCAGCGCAGAAGGACTGAAAGTTTTGACATGGTTTAATGAGCTGTGTGCTAACTCCATCTGAGTAATTAACAGTCTTGACAGTCCTTCTGAACACAGATATCATCTGTAAGAATGTTTAATTCTATGAGTATCAACAGTTTTTGCATTCAAGGTAGATGCAGATCTGGATAGGTGGTGGGTGGTATTTGTTTGTTTTGTTTTGTTTTTGTTTTTGTTTGTTTTGGGGTTTTTTTGTTTGTTAAGTAGTGATAACTATATTTGTGTATCATTAGTCACTAAGGGCCACATTTTCAGATGTGGGCACTCATTTTTTACTATGCTTGTTTTTTAGTGAGTACCCAAATTAAGACACCTTGTCACTCTCTTCTAGTGGTGTGAAGGAATGGCTGCTTCCATTTGGGTTCAGCTTCCCTGAAAACAGGTGCAAGGCATCCTGATCCAGGCATTCACAATTCATGGACACTTGTGAAAATATTAGTAATGAAAATACCAAAACATAAAATGCTCAAACAATTAGCTAGGTAAAAATTAAAAATTCTATACCAGTTGCATGATTTATTGGAAAGGATGTGTGTAAATATGTGTATAGCTGATGTGAACAAAGGAACATGAGATAGATATGATAAGATAATTAAACTTCCTTTAAAAACTTTTACCCATACTTCCTGGCAGGGCTGTTGGTCCAGTTTAGTTTGACAAGTGCATGTGGTTGGACTGTGAATTTGAAAGTCAGTATGAACACCAGATTCTCTCCCTCAGGCTTGGCAAGAGATCCTGACTGGAAACCAGAGTTTCAACCCACTTCCAGCTTCCAGCTAGGAAGTTAGAAGAGGTATGATGAAAAGAGCCACAATAGAGGCACACTTCTTCACAAGCAATGCCATTCTCTAAATGAATGCCCACACTTTCAAAACCTATAAACAGCACTGGACCTCTCCTCATGATTTGTTCCAGGTCAATTTTAACTAGCACCAATGGCCTAAGTAGATTACAGACCACAGAATGTGCGTGAAGACCAAATTGTCTTTATACCTTCAGAAACTTTAACTGGAATCCAGAGTCTCAATCCACTTCCAAGGAAACTAGAAGCTATATAGAGGCAATCACTCTCACCAGGTATTGCCATGCTCATGACCAGTGCCCAGGCATCCCACTGGGCCATCCTGCCCAATCCCACTGGAAACTGCCCAAGTTGCAACCTTTGTAATTTATACCCCACAAAGCTAGACCCTCCTGGATGCTCTATGAACAGTGAAAAAGCCCACACAGGAGCTTACCAATTTTGCTATGTGGGAAAAATCCCTTCAAGCCCCCAGAGCTGGCAATCTAGGCCCAGGCATCAACAGAGACACAGCAACTAGATGATTGTGGAAAGGAGGGGCTGACATAGGGAGCCCCTAGAATATTCCCCTTGGCAGACAACTGTATTAACTTCCCTCATGCCCTCCAACCCCAAACCCATCTGCCTTTGGCAGGAGCACTGGGCTGGACAGACCCCAGTGTTGTGGCCCTTAACACTGTGTGAAGTAAGTGGGGAGAGTGAAATGAACAGGAGTATTGGCTCCAGACTCTGAAAACAAAGGGAGGAGAGAATGGGAAAGGAAAAGAGGGCAAGGGGAATGTTGAACTCTAACTTAACTGCTTCCACTTGAGATCATTTTCTTCCTGTCCCCCACCCCAGAAAGTGCCCCCACTGCTTCCAGCCCTCTCCATGTGTGCCCTGGCATGCAAAGTGAGCATTTCCCTGAGATGCCACGGAAGAGGTAAGGGTCAGACATTGTTGGAGGATTTCTACCACACTCAGATATATGTGCTGTAAGTAGGACCTGTGGAAGGATTATTATGCCCAGGACAGAACCTACTTCTCCTCCAAGCAGCTAGTAAATGTGCCTGGCTTCAAGATTGATCTCTGAAAGCTCTGAAGCAAAATACCTAGTCACCAGTTTCAATATCAACAGGTGGTGGGGGTGGAATATGGGTGGAGACGAATTGGCACTCTCCCTCTCTGGCTTCCTTAAGGAGTTTTAAGTTCAGCTCATTTTCAAATCCCACCCATGACTATTACTTCATAACAGCAGCCTGTTGAGCATTTATTACCTTATTCTGCTGTGTAAAGTACCACATTCCTTTGTGGTACTAAGTAAGGGTATGTCTAGACTACATGGCTCCGTCGACGGAGCCATGTAGCTGAGTTTATTAGACATAGGAAAATGAAGAGGTGATTTAAATAATCACCGCTTCATTTACATCAAAATGGCCACTGCGCTGTGCCGATCAGCTGTTTGGCGGCACAGCGCGGTAGTCTGGATGCGCCGCAGTCGACAAGGGAAGCCATTGTCGACTGCTCCGGTAAACCTCATTTCACGAGGCATAACGGAGCGGTTGACAAGGGCTTCCCTTGTCGACGCGGCGCGTCCAGACTACCGTGCTGTGCCACCAAACAGCTGATTGGCACAGCGCGGCAGCCATTTTGATGTAAATGAAGCAGCAATTATTTAAATCGCCACTTCATTTTCCTATGTCTAGTAAACTCATCTACATGGCTCCGTCAACGGAGCCATGTAGTCTAGACATACCCTAAGTGTGTAATGATTATCTGGGAGGAGGCGGAAGAAATAGAAACTCACATTTTTTCCTTTTAATACAGTAGGCACATTTGACTCCATGTGTTAACTGGCAGGCCCCTGAGAGCAGCAAATTTGGCTGGAGCAGCGGTTTGAACCATCCACAGTCCTTTCTGCATGAAGGATGAGGGGGCAAGTGCAATCTCCGACAATACCAAAAGTGAGCTGGGCTCCCCTGGAGGGAGTGTAGAACCAGGCCAGATTGGAAATTCATTAGTTCAGTAATTTACTGGGCAGCCTTCTCTAGATTAGCTCCACAGAAGCCCAATCTAGAATTTAAAGCTACCTCCCCAAGCGAAAACTCTTAGGAGGTTGGCAACACAGCTATCTTCTACCAGGCTGAATCTTTCCTTCTGATACAGCTTCCCTTTGGGTATAACAATGTGTCTCTGGGCGTGAACGTGACCCACTATCGTATTTAAAATACTTGGCTTTCCGGTACTTTAATATTAAAGTGTTCCTCATGGCATCACTATACACTGGAATTCATCTTTTTTCTAAGAGTGCATTTGTTCTATGGAAGAAACAGTCCTTTTATTTTTAAGTTAAAATTCCCAGATGATGATATTCATATATCATGCAAATCTTTACATGTTGATGGATATAACTTTTCTACTTAACAGATCTTATTCCTGGCTATGCTTGTCACCGGTTTAAGCAATCCATGTGTAATTGATTTATCCAGTAAAAAAGATAACATTTGCTTTAAGCTCCTCTGATAGCTTTACAGCCTTTACATTAGCAGAAATACTTCCGTCTCCACTGTCATTCTTGTAAAATATAATTATGATGTATCCATCACAGGTTAAAAAACCCCCCAGAGATTGTGGGAGACAATGCTAATTTTCCCCTGAGTTCAGCACTGCATAAATGTCATATTATCCAGCTCTGACTATATGGGCCCACCAAACAGTGCTCCCATCTCTGGACTCGGGTTATCCATAGCCCACATTTTCTAGTAGGACTTGAGGTTTTTCTGATTCAGAAGTAAACACGGTTGGCTGCGTCTAGACTGGCAAGTTTTTCCACAAAAGCGGCCGCTTTTGCGGAAAAACTTGCCAGCTATCTACTGGCGGCAGATTTGCAAGAACACTGACGATCTAATGTAAGATCGTCAGTGTTCTTCGCAAATCTATGATGCTCCTGTTTGGGAAAAAGCCTCTTGCGCAAATGTATTTGCAAGAGGGCCAGTGTAGACAGGAGGAGGACTGTTTTGTGCAAAAAGCCCGATGGTGAAAATGGCTATCGGGGCTTTCTTCATAAATCCATCTAGATTGTACGGATGCTTTTCAAAAAGTGCTTTGCGCAAAAGCATCCGTGCCAATCTAAACGCTCTTTCATAAATGCTTTTAACGGAAAAACATTTCCGTTAAAAGCATTTCCGGAAAATCATGCCAGTCTAGACGTAGCCGTTATGTTCTTGCAGGTGAATAGAATTGCAAACTTCTCTTTCATTGCATCAGATAGCGCAAAAAAAAAAAAAAATCATTTAAACTTTTTTCAGGATCTGAGGTTAAAAAATACAAGAACAGCTGAAGGAAAAATCAGCTTTTGCCTGGAAAGGATATTCAAACACAAAATAAGGCTGATGGGTGTGGGAATTTAAGTGTGCCAAATAGACAGGACCTCAGAAGACATTGGGTGGCCTCTATTTTCCTGTCTGTGCTCTGTAGTGTAATCAGTAGACCTGCCTGTGTTCATGTCCTTTACTACCAACTGCTCATCAGCAGGAAGGAAAGCCTAAATGGTGGAATTCTAATAGGTTTTGATTGTTATGTCTTGATGATTATTACTTGCAGATCCATAAAAAGACTTTCCTCATTTAACATTTACTCACAAATAAAATGTTCACTTTCCAAGGTGAAACAGAAGTCTGTTAGGCTTTTTAGTTCCAACACAGGTGAGGCTTTTATTGGTAACCCACAAACTGTACATCAGTTAAGTAGCACTCAGAAGTGTGACATTAAAGGAGTCAAGGAAACTCTCCCTTTCTAGCTGAGCATAACAAGCCTAACATGAATTCACCTAACTGAGAGAAACCCTCCTCAGCAACAGTGTAACAGGCCACTTGCCTCTTGAGCATCCACTCCTGGGTAGTGGTCACTCTGCAGCTTCCTGCCTTTGCTCCTCCTCTTACTACTGCCAAAGGTAATTCGATCACTCTCTTTGTAAGAGTCCAATTTGCTTAATCCTGTGGGTAGGGTACACACACTGGCCTTCCAGGCCCTACCTCCAGTTCAGTAAATCTCTCCCTTGGCAAATTTAATATAATCAAATTAGGAGTGAATGAGGATTTAGACTGGTTATCCCACTATAAAGGCAATTTTCCCTCTCTTGATATTCACACCTCTGCATCAGCTGCTGTGAGTGAGTCACATCCATCTTGACTGAATTGGCCTCATTAACACTGGTCCTGCACTTGATAAGTAACTCCCTTTTTTTGTTGTACTAGTACATATAATATATAAAATATCCCTGCCTCTGTAACTTCCACTGCAATTTATCTGATGAAGTGGGTTTTACCCACAAAAGTTTATGCACTTAAATTGCAGCAAGGGAGGTTTAGGTTGGACATTAGGAAAAACTTCCTAAATGTCAGGGTGGTTAAACACTGGAACAAATTGCGTAGGGAGGTTGTAGAATCTCCATCTCTGGAGATATGTAAGAGCAGGTTGGTTAGACATCTATCAGGGATGATCTAGACTGTACTGAGTCTAGGGCAGGGCACTGGACTTGATGATCTCTCAAGGTCCCTTCAAGTTCTAGAATTCTATGATTCTATGATTCTAGGTTTATGACCTAATACATCTGTTAGTCTCTAAGGTGATACAGAACTGCTCGTTGTTCTCCCTTCTTAGGTAAGGGGTGTCCAGTCTTCCTTCCCAGAGCTGAGTCCTAGTTCACTGTCACTCCCAGGCTTTACTGGGCTAGTATTCAGGATCTTTTCTGAGCTTTCCCCTTCTTCATATTTTCCTGCTGTCTTTTATAGGCAAATCAGCTCCCCACCATCAGGCTCTATCCAGGTGTTAATGGGGCATGGGTGGATCAGAACAGTTCCTTCAGTAATCAGGCTTGGCTGGTCCCAGTCTTCCAGCACCTTGCAGGATCAAGCGCTAAGTGAACACCTCAGGGGCAATCACTTGAAACAAAATTTCATTGTGTTCCAGATTACCAACACTTCAGTTGGTTTTTTCCACTTAATGCTCTGTGATTGGATTCTGGTTTTACTTGCTTGGTGGGTATGTGTGCAGAGTGGGGATGGTGGCAGGCAAGAAGTCTGTTGTGGTATTCCAATCATGTGCCAAGAATAATTGTTTGCTGCTTAAGAGAAATCCAATTCCAGATAAAACACCTTTTTGGTCCCCCTCTGTCATTTTATTTTATTTTATATATTTTAATTTGAGCTTTCCATTTTTGTGTGTGATTTGGACTAGAGGAAACTGCATATTGTAAAGGAAAGTGAATATTTCTCAAATCCAAAATATTGAGGGACAGAGAGAAAATACAAGCAAGCTGAATAAATTGATTATGCAGAATGCAAAAATACTGAATGGTTAGGATTGGTGTGGCAGAACTGTGGTCCATAAAATTTAGATCCCACCCTAGATGTGTCTCATATCTGTGTCTGTTTGAGATGGATTATAAGGCAAAACACATTTCATTTTCTTAGCATAAATGTTTCTAATAAAAAATACTTGGCAAAGTTAGTGGGTTGGAGTAAGAAAGGCACTGGTAGTTTGGATTCGGATTTTTGTTTGTTTTAATATTTTTGACAAAACTATAGATAAATTCGTTGCTTGTTGGAACATTAATATGTATAATTTGATACTTATTTAAAATCTAAGCCTTTGCTTTTCTTCAATTGAAAGGGTATCAACTTGATACATTTTAACTGCCAAAAGAACTTATAAGGCAAAAAAATTCTGTATGATTGTTTAAAATACATAAATCTGGATTTGATTTCAATTTACAATCATTCTAAAATAATAACACTGGATTTCTATAGTTCTTTTCTATAGTTGTTTGCAAAAAATTAAAACTCATAATGCTGTTGGGGAAATTGTATTACTGTATTTTTGCTACCATTGTGCTACTTCTGTTCACCATTTTGAACTCTCTGTGGGCCTCAAGAAGACAGAGGCTACATCCCAGTCTGTCTAGAAAGAGTCCAGCACTCCAATGATCACTGCTGCTGATACTGTCCCCAAGACTATTGATAAGTTTCACTACCTTGGAAGCATACTGTCCTCCAGCATAAACACTGATGTCGATGTATGTAGTCAACTAGCTAAAGCCAATGTTGACTTTGGAAGATTGACCAAGTGCTTGTGGAATGACCATGGTGTTAAACTTCACATGAAGGGAATAGTTTATTAGGCAGTTGTCCTGAATATCCTACTGTATGGTTTAGGGTCATGGACCATATATCACTGTCATGTTTTGAAATTTGATCAATTCCATATGCACTGCCTCATGACAAAATTCCTAATGTGGATGTCCTTAAACTGTGTGGTGTCATGGGCTTGGAAGCAATGTTTATGAACAGAGTTTTGCTGGATTGGTCATATTGTCAGGATGGATGACACATGGATACTGATGATGGTCTTCTATGGCCAGTTTGTTTATGGAAAGCCCTCTATTGGTGGTCAGTATAAGCAGATTGTTCAGAGAGAGAATACGGACTGATGTCAGAATAAACTCTCAATGAGCTGGACTGGCAACAGCAATGCTGATGGAACTGATCCTGGATGGTAGACATGAGTTAAGCCTCCTGTCCTGAGACATTGACTCACTCAGTCAGGAGGAAGTGAACCCTAATCTGAATCCAAAGCCATGCCCTTAAGTGAGATCAGACCAGGCAGCTGCCACAGGAGAAGTCAGGACTTGTGGGGGGAAAGCCCACCCCAAATGCTTAGACTACACTGATTCATGGTGAGGCCATCAAAGAGGTGGACTCTGAGCATCGAACACATATTAAGATGGTGAGGAAGAACAGGTGAACAGACTTCTTGCAAGTCAACATGGGATTTCTTAAATTTATCAACATAATCACTTTTAATTTCTGATATTCTCTCATTTGTGTTCCCCTTCCTATCTATTAAGACTCTTTTGTTCCAAAACAAGAATGCCTGTGAGTGGGGAAGAACCATGTGACAATATGACCAGAAAAAGTTGTATTTTTTTAATTAATTTTGCAGAACAGGAATACCAATGAGACACTTGATGGGCATATGAGTCATTATTCTGAACCTGGTCTTGTTTTTGCTAATGCTACTGGATGGAAGGGTTATAAATAAAAAGGCAAGGCCACTGTGTAAATGAAAATATATTGTGTTAAGGGATTGTGTTAAAACAAGATAGTGCCCTAACCACATTAAAACAGACATTTTGTGCTTAACTAAGTAGTCTAGACTAACGACTATCAAAACTGAGAATTGTTGGTATTTAACTTTTTTTGTTACCATTTGGAACAAAGAAAAATATTTTCAAAATTTTCCTGTAAAGTGAAAAATCAGAAAAAACGTTTTAAAAATTTAATGTTGGAAAAAATTCACTTTGAAACTGAATTTTCATTTCCAACTTATTTTGTTTTATATTTTTGAAATGCAAGAATAATTTTAGTAGTTTCAGTGCATAATCTGATATATCATAGCATGGCATATTATACACTAGTGCTACTGATATATCATATGACACAATATAATTGAAATATTCTGGTATTTTGTTTCATTTTATTTTTAAAACCATTAAGGGCAACTAATTTTTAGCGCAGACTAAAACATTTCATCTTATTTTCTAGATCAAATTGCCTCCTGTTTGTGTGGTAATGAAACAATTTCATACTTTGAACAAGAAAAGAAGATATGCTCTCTGTAAAGCTCCTCACTAATCAGAGAAGTAGCTATTTTCAGTATCCTAGAAAAATTACTGTAGGCTAAAATTAGGATGGATATTCAACAGCATTATGTACTGCCACGGGTGCTAACCAGAGCAATTTAGGTAAAATAGTCTAGAACTACCTATACATTTTGATGCTGCATTCTGCTATTTTGTTTGTAATGTACTTAAAAAAAAAAAAACACATGGAAGCTGCTATTACTGCTCTGAATATTGCCTGCCATGTTAAAAATACTTAACACTCAAGATTTCAAAATATTTGCACTTTTTTATTCCATTCTCTCATTCTTTGAACTGCTGCTGTAGCAAATTTCCTCCATTGCTAACACCATAAATGACATGCTAAGAAGACCTCTATATTGCTTTTACTTCTGCCTAACATAAATGTTGTTTCATCAGAAACTAATTTTAGCAATCATCCTAAATCTTATTTTCTAAAAAAAATCATGTGAACAAAACTTCACCCACAACAATGTACATAGAAAAAAGGATGACTTAAAAGGACAGAGTGAATCAATGTGAGCTTTAGAACTATCTGAATGTTTGCAAATTTCCTGCAAGCTCTAATTTTGAAGCATTTGGACTTCTTTGCTGCTGGAGGTTAGATACCATATTTTGGATGCTATGGATTGGAGGACCTCCTATCCTCTTGTGGTCACTAAAGATAACATGGAACTCTTTGTCAGGCCTTGTCTCCACTTACTGGAGGATTGACAGTCTGGTGATCGATCTTCTAGGGTTTGATTTAGGGGGGTCTAGTAAAGACCCCCTAAGTCAAATGCTGAGGGTGCCTTCGTCGACCACGGTACTTGTTGACTCCAGCTACACAATTCACATTCTGGAGTTGCATCCATTTTCTCCACCAGTGTAGACCTGCTTTCAGAGCAGAAATATTTAACTCTTGAGTCTCAGCAAACTTCCAACTTAGTCAACAAGTAAATACTCATTTAATTTTCAATTTGTTTTATAGTTCACTTTCTGCCCTAAAATGCTATGTGCTGCTGTTGCTGTGCTCCATATGTATCTCACTTTTGGGGAGAAAGGCACTGAAAAGCAAGCAATGTCTTTTGGGACCGCTTTCCCTTATCCCTGCTGTTCCTTTACCCTGGATTCTGATGGTGTGAAAGGGAACAAAGCGCCATGTGCCCATCACTTATTTCTAAGAGTCACAAGAGTATTGGGCTAAGTGCATCTGACAGAGATACAGCCAAACTATGTTTAAATTAGTATTGAAAGCCCTATAGCAAAGATTTAAATGGAGGCTTCTAGTAATAAATAAGTAATTTAATAAGCTTCTAATAATAAAATCTGGTATTAATCTATGGTATCATAGAAAGATTTTTTTAATCGTGTTTGAAACTTTGTTCTGTTGATATGATTATATCCTGTTGACAGGACCTTAGATTAGAGTAATCAAAGTACATCCTATTCCACAGTTCCAGTTTTATAACAAATAACTGGTATTCACATCATTTGCTAACACTTTCTAAATGACTCAAACAAGTCATGAATAAGAAAAGACATTCTGTAAGCTTGCACTTACAGAATTCTCACTGCAAAGGAAACACCTTTTCTAAAATCCATATATTTAGCAAGGCTGTCTCTATTTGCCTTTGGCTCTTTGAGAAGTGGCAACAAATAGAAAGGGGAAATGAAATTGTTTAAAATGGCCCACAATGAAGCAAGAACATTAGATATATTAAAAAAACCTACAAGAACTCTTTGTGTGTAGCTATATTATTTTCAATTTTGATTCAGGTTTGGGCATTTTTGTACTGATATTATCAATGTGACTGGGGGCCATATGTCTTGGTTGCTAAACCTGATTTGGACACTAGACGTTCTATCACACTGTTCAGTGAGTGCATTGCTAGGATTTTTGAGAAGGGCCTTCTGAATCTATTCTGACACTATGGGGCTCTCTCTGTATATTCAATCACCTCTCAGGGCACATCTACATAGCAGGGCTAAATCCGAAATAAGCTACATAACTTGAGCTACGTCAATAATGTAGCTTAGTTGAAATAGCTTATTTCAGCTTTTGGCGCTGTCTTCACAACAGGAAGTCTGAGTTAGAGCACTCTTCCTCTGACTTCCTTTACTCCTCATAAAATGAGGGTTACAGAAGTCAGAGTAAGAAGTCCTCCAGCTTGACATTATTTCGACATTGACAAAATAACTTATTGCTGTGTAGACGTGGACTATGTTATTTTGGACTAACATCAATTATTCCAAAATAACGCTGCTGCGTAGACATAGCCTTAGAGACTGATGCTCAAGTCCTGTTCATCCAGAGGCCTGATCAATAGCTGGTGAACAATGTACTTAGCATGGGAGATAAAAGTGCATCATCTTTGGCTATTGGTTCATTTCTCTCTCCATCTAGGAAACACGCTTGAGAGTATGTGAAGTCCCAGCAGAGGCCTATGTTGTCTGTTTTTTCTTCTCTGTTTCCATTTGGGGACTGGTTTTTCTTGTACAGGTAGAGGGATTCCTGAAAATCTTCTCAACCTTTTTTTCAAGGAACGCTTGCATTAGAAAATGCTGAGGAAAAGTAATCTTCTCTCAAATGGGAAAAACAGAGAAAATTGTGCAGCAGTATCATGGGGAAGAGGGTTAATTCTCATTATTCTTAATTTTCAAGAGAAAATTGTTGTCTACATTTTTTAAATGTTATAGTAAATTTAGTACACTCACTTCTGCTTAATACACACCAAGCTGGTGTATATATTTTTGTTTGTTAGTCTCTAAGGTGCCATGGAGCTACTCATTGTTTTTAAAGTTACAGAGTATCATGGCTACCCATCTGAGACTTTTTACCAAATTGGGCAGGCAGTGACTACAGCCTCTAATGCTAAAACTTCCTTTTACTATTGTTACCTTCTCCTCCCTCATGCCATGATCCTTGCCATCGGCCTATTTAAGTTTGTATTTTGTTAGGTTTATTCCACTCACATGTTATGTCTTATTTTTCAGGTCAAGGGCTGTCATTTACTATGTTTGTCTAGTGCCTATCATAATGGGCTCCTGACCTGACTGAAATTTCTGTCCACCTACAGAATATGCATATTAAAATAATAGAAGTTTGAAGTTCAGTTCAATATTTTTGTTATGTCCATGAGGAGGAAGAAAAGAGATAATCATACTTCTCAAATTGGGGAAGGTGAGATAATGAAGTTATTTTTAAATCACCTATGAAATCCAAGATAGCTGACTAGATTTTGCTCAAACTTAAAATCACTTTTGGACAAAGTAAAAGTGTGACTTAAAAATGCAATTGGTGTAATTTACTGTAGAGAAGTTCAAACTTGAAATGAGGAATGAAATTAAATTTAAAACATGTTTGACTGTGCCATCAGTTTCTGTGATGGCTAGTAATTTCTTTATAACACACCTCCAATTTTTCACTTAAAAAGACAACTTGTGTTGTACCTGCTATTTTCTTGATAAATGAAAACAGGTTTTTTGCTGTTGAACTGATAATAGGCTGTTATTATACTAATATGAAGATATCTTCACCAAATCTATCAAGAATTAGGAATGTAAGTGCAATACAAGTCATTTTATTGGCACATTTCCCAGGAAACTGATTTATCCTTGCAATAACGAATACCAACAAGTACTTAATTGAGCAATATTTATGAAATGTCATCATCTTAATAGGAACAATTTCAGCCAGTGCCAAGTGGTTAAGTGGTGTTTGGTATGAAATTCTGAGCTGGAATTTTTAACCAGGTGCTAAATGCAGCTAACAGTCCACGCTTTGGTGTTTTAATATGGAAACTGGCATAAGGTGTGAGAGAGTGAGTATAACTTTTAAGTCTAATTCTGCACATGCAGCTGCTCAGTAGAAAATGGTGAATACAGGTATACAGAAGACAAAATGTGCCCCATGTGCTTATTTGATACAATATTTCATTAAAGATCATTTCAGTCTCTTTCTTAGTAGTACACGAGGCAGAGAAGTGGTGGATTCTACTGAATGGAGATGTGCTTTAGTCAATGCAAGTGACTGTGCTGAAGAAAGGGACAACTGGCTGAAATTTTGAGGCTTGTGTTATATAGGAGGTCAGACAAGATGATCTAATGGTCCCTTCTTGCCTTAAAATCTATTAATCTATTCCTAATTGAGAACGTCACCTAGCACAGTAGGCTGTCCGTTTAAGTACTTCATTAAGAGGATTCTATGATTAATTTAAAGGGATGAAGGAAACCTAAATCAACTTGTGCTAATTCACTTAAGCTCAGTGAAACAAGAAGTTTACCCCCATACCTAGTACTTATCCATTTCAGTATAGGTAGCGTGATCATGTGACAAAAATACCCTTTATTATGAGTGAAATTTATTCCAGTACAGAGGACTTGCTGAAGGAATTATTTGACAGCACCATTTAAAGCCTTAATCTATAGGGGTATGTCTACACTAAAGTGTTATTTCGAAATATCTAATTTCGAAATAGTTATTTCAAAATATCTTATTTCAAAATAGCGCATCTTATTTCGAAATAACGCAGCTTTTTGCTATTTCGAAATAGCGCGTCCACACTGATTGGACGCTGAATCGCATTTAAGGCCAGCCAGAACTGGTTCTGACAGGGCATTAGGTCAGAAGTTACCTTGTGGCCAGGGCGGCCAGCAGGGCACTCTGGGAAGGGCTGGAGGCCCCCTATTTCGAAATAAGTGTCTACACAGCACTTATTTTGAAATAGCAATTTTGAAATTGGCGCTATTCCTCATGGAATGAGGTTTACCAATTTCGAAATAAGCCCTCCACTATTTCGAATTAATTTCAAAATAGCAGTTGGCTTGTGTAGATGCTAGGAAAGTTATTTCGAAATAACAGCTGTTATTTTGAAATAACTTTGCTCGGAGAATATTCTGTCCTGGGGCATTTTGCACCCATAAATTCTTATCAAGAGGGCACAGTTAAGGTTGTGTAGGAATCTTTAATAACTGTCTAGAATCCTAGTCTATTAAAATTTCACTGTGGAGAGTATTTTAATATAGGCATGCAAAATGCTACAGTTATGAGCACAGTCCAAGTACCTATATAGAACAGAATAGTCTTTTTTGCATTTATGTTGCATCAGTTCATATTCTGATCATTTTGAATATCTTCTTCCTCATAAGCACTATTATTCTATAATCATTTTAGTCTTTCATCAGAAAATTCCCTGTCATCTTGCAGAAAATGCATTTTTCTCTCTCAAATGGATTGGTGTGTGAAATTTTTCAAATAAATTGTTTATTTCAGAGGTAGGTATTAAAGGTGGGAAATTGAGAAAGCTTTAAAATGTACTAACTGAAAAAATAGCCATAAGTACTCTTTTTGTGTCCAAATTATACTACACATAATTAAAATATTCTCACTTTTACTGATATTTAAGAAGTCATTTTTAAAGCAGCATTCCTCCATAAAGATGTTATCAAAAAGCATAAATTGCTTTATATAATTTTGTTAAATATCACAAAATTATGAGGAGGAGTAAGGGAGGCTAATGGGAGGAGTAAGGGAGGCTAATGGGAGCCTTCCACTGTGGGCATAGCTGGAGTTGCGTACCTTAAGCTGGCCTACCTGGTCTAATATAGACCAGGCTTTAGGGTGCATCTACACATCAGGGCATAACTCGAGTAAATTTATTTCACTAAAATATTTCACTAAAGTGTAAATTTATTTCACTAAAAAGAGTAAATTTATTTCACTAAAATATTTTCATGATTTGTGTCCTCCCTGCTCCTAATACTCCCAGGTGTGTTTGTTAAGACATGTAAGACCTAATTTTCTAAGTATTAGGAAAATACCACTAGTGTACATCCCATTATGACGACAGCAGTAGTAGCAGAAATAGATTTTTTTTCTGAATATCAAGTTATGAGATTGAATCATGATGCTACAATCTTCGGCTGTATGTTTCGCTTATGGAGATGCAGCGTAATACTCTTGGTAGAGACTTACTAGTTAAAACATACCAGGTCTGATTCTTATTTACTTTAAAGCTCCTTCACCCAAATCTGCCAATCTAAAGGGTTCTTAAATTAGACATAAATTACATTTATACTTGCTCTAAGGCCCCTTTATGCTCCCAAAGTGGTGTGGAAAGGGGTGTTAGAGTAAATAGGATCAGGACTACAGTTTTTATGTTGCATGTACATCTGGCAGTACTGAAATGAAAATTATGAATAAAAAATAATTATCATATGTAGAAATGTAATATTTTAAAGACACCTTGTTAAAATGTTTAATGATGCTTTTGTGGGAAGAACTGAACTGGAAAAATAGTCCAATGCTATGAGGGACTGCTTTTGTGCTGTTATTTGAGAAGATTCTGTAACACACACTTATATTCATCTATATTTTACAGCTTCTCGTTTTAAATGAGTTATTCTCTGCTCCTAACAGCATATCTGAAGGATTTAATCAACTCTACAACTTCGGCTGCCTTTCCCCCTATTCTCTTAGGGCATGTCTTTACTTATGAGAAGATCAATGCTCCGGAGGTCGATCTTCTAGCGTTTGATTTAGTGGGTCTAGTATAGACCCGTAAATCAAATGCTGAGGGGGGCAGCCCCCACCGGCATCTGGTACTACTCCTTCTGTGACGAGTAAGGGAGGCTAATGGGAGCCTCCCACTGTGGGCATAGCTGGAGTTGCATACCTTAAGCTGGCCTACCTGGTCTAATATAGACCAGACTTTAGGGTGCATCTACACAGCAGGGCATAACTCGAAATACACTACACAAATTGAGCTATGTCAATTGCGTAGCTTATTTTGAAATAGTTTATTTCGAAATTGGGAGTATCTACACAGCACTTATTTCTAAATAGAGCACTCTTCCTCCAACTTCCCTTACTCCTCACACAATGAGGGTTATAGGAGTCAGAGTAAGAAGTCCTACAGGTTGACAATATTTCAACATTATTTCAAAATTACTGCCTGCTGTGTAGATGCAGGCTAAGTTATTTCGAAGTAATGTTAGTTATTTCGAAATAATGTTGCTGTCTAGTCGTACCCTTAGTGTTAAAAGTAGTGATTGCCACTCTGACCCTAGTTTTGTGGAAATGCAATTCATGGTCTCAGGAAATGCAACAGCACACATGTTACAGGAACATCTACTTGGAAATATTTTTGAGTTTATCAACAGTCAAGGCAGTTTGGATACCCAGCTCCCACTCATTTAAGTGAAAATTAGGTTTATATATCTCTTTCATCATCATCATCATCATCATCCTTCACGCCCACTGGCATATAGGGCAGCCATATATCTCTTTAGTAACTTTGAAAATGTAAGTTTTTTAAAGCAGGGAATGCTTTCTGTTTTGTGCTAGTATAGTGCCTGCCACCATAAGATCCTGGCACGAATGGAGATCTTGACACTACTGCAGTACAAATAATAATAAACATTTCAGCCTATTAGCACTGCTTTTTAACCCTGCTTCCATCTGAAAAGCTTTTGCAAGTGTCCAACTGCATGTGCATAAAGGGAGAAAATGTAATATTGGAAAGCTTAAAAAATGAGGAAACAAGACTATCAATTTCACTTATGATGTTCTGATGGACAGCCAATTTATAATTTTAGAAACTGGACTGGTAGACTTTGTCTAGGCAAGTAAACTTGTATTATAAACTTTCAAGTCAAACCTATCTCTCAATAAAACTCATATATAAAAAGATGACATAAAAAACTGCATCAAAAGAGCAATGAGATTGCTGTGGACAACACTCAAAAATGAGGACATTTCAAAGTTGAGGGTCTCTCCCCAAACTTTTCCCACCCTGTGTATAAGCCTTTATGATGCAATCTTTAATTTTATGATTATACACCAACATACTACAGACCTGCTGTTTTCTTTAGAGCACAGACTGGACAGTATGCAGCAAATGAGGTTTCTTATGAAAGTATATTTTTATCCTTGCTGCTCAAGATGTTGAATCCTACCCCACTAATTGAACAGTGAGGGCCTGATATAAAGCCCATACAAGTCAACTGGTGTCTTTCCACTGATTTCCAGGGGCTGGATCAGGTCCTGACTGAGGCAGTGGTCCAAAGGATTTTAGTGGAATTATACCTGTGTAATGGTGGAGGATCAGAAGGTGAACCAGTCTCTTTTTCTCTTGTGATTCACTGCCAAAGTGATTCCTACAGAAACACACACACTGAAATGAGTGTGCCCTTATCGTGAATTCATTTGGCATTCATTATAATAGTTGTGCTCATCAATCTGATTAGTACTCATATGGATGTCAGTGATGTCCATTGTAATTTATTATTAGTTAATGAACACCTATATTAGGATCATATCATACTCCTTTTTAAAACTGCTTAAAAAGGTTAGTCATACAAGTTTTGTGTCAGCCAAGTTCTGGGCCTCAGATCAATCCTCCTCTTCCAGTGCCTGCAGGATCTGTGAGCCTGGCAAAGGTTATGCACACAGTTTTTGTGAAGAAGCAACAAAGGCAGGGATCCTTTAGTGTTGTTTCCAGCAACAATTGCTGACTAATCCAGTGAGCGCATACACAAACAGGGAAACAATGTCTAGTCCTCTCATCTTATATGCAATGTGAATCAGATGTGGAGCAATACAATATAAATGGGGAGAGAATATTTGGTCCTTCTGTAACACTGTTAACCTTCAAAGCCTTATGCATAAAGATAATATTTATAAAGCCACAGTGATCGAGAAATTCTCCTCATTTTACAAATAGAGAAACTAAGGCTGAGAAATGTACTTATTTGTCAGGACTCCCAGAAGGAGATGATTTTAGAGGATTTGGATTGGGACACAAGAGTTGCTGGCTCTGATTGAACTATGTTTGTCACTGGACTACATCTCTTTCTTTGCTTCCGTTCCACCAGTCCTGCTGCTTAACATGGCTGGAAAAAATCCCATAACCAGGCAAAGTTCCTTTTCTACAAATGTGTTCTCTCTCCTCCTACAGGTCGTCTCTACTCCTGATCAATTACCAGTATTTCTCCACCCACACATCTTATAAACCCCTTCCTACTGCCCCTATACTTGTCATCTTCCATGTAATCCCACTTCTTAGGCTGTCTCTTGGGCATATCATCCTGGTTGTCTCATCATCCAATTGTATTTACTACGTTCAAAACTCAACTCTTTATTTCCTCTGAGAATCTTTCCATTCCTCTTGTCACTGATAACAATACCACCATCCTCCATGTCACTCAGCAGTTATCACCTACTACCACCACTCTCACCCCACATACCCAGGTCACATCTACACCTTGCTGCTGTTTCATCCCTAATGTTTAAGATCTGACTTTTCTTTTTGACCACTTAGCTAAAAGTTTTGTTCAAGCCTATATCTCTCACTTTAACTTTTGCAATATCCTCCTCTCTGACCTTTCAGTCATTCATCTCCTTGACACAGCCCGCTCAAAACATAGCTGCTGAATTCATCTTCTTTTGTCTGTCATTCTATCCATGACATCGTCCCCACTGAATTTCTCCATGAATTCTGCCTTTTCTATCTGCTGATTAATTTTAAGTTTCTCATCCTCATAGTCAAGGTCACAACCCTTCCTGCTTATTAGATCTTGTATCTTCTTTCACTATGATAATGCTCAAGCAAGTGATGGGTGATTCCTGCTGTCTGAGGACTTCGGAGCCCCTGGGATGTCTTAGATGCTTGCATTTGGAGAGGATGGGGGCTTTCCTTTCAGACTCTCAACCCCCTCAATGGCTGGAGAGTTCAGTACCAAACACTGGGCCTAACCTGAATGGCCAGTAAATGGGAACCTATTGCCTTGCGGGATTGGTGAGTATCCTCCCGGAGGGCAGAAACTACAAAGTTCCCTTTTGGCCTCTGTAGAACTATTGTCTGCTCTCTACCAGACCTACCCAGCAACTGACTGGAACTTCCTGCTTTAAATGTCTATTCCACTCCTAGCATGACTGATAGGATCAGGAAGGTGGACTCAACCTTGCCCTCAGTGGCTCTTTAACTCTTTTGTTACCAGTGTGGGTTATATTCACCCTGTCACAATCCTGCCCCCCTCTCACTCCCTGCTGCTTGTTCTCAACCATTTCTGAATACTCTTTTATGCTCCCCTAAGGCATGGAACACCTTCTCTGAACTGATCTTCAAGGCCACAACTGTCCACCACTGTCAAACACCCATTTCCCCTATTAGCTAACTAATACTACCTGTGTTAAAAGCAGGGCGATCCCAAGGAGGGTGTGGGCCTGGGGCAACCCCTCCCCACCATGCCACTGCAGGCCCTGCTCCTCCCTGCCCTCACTCAACCCCTCCCCAAGCCCCGTCCCCACTCCACCCTGCCCCCTTACTTCCTCCCCCAAGCAATGCAGCCTGGGGGATTATGGTGGCCTAGTGTGGCAGCAGCAAGGGGGTTGCCTTCCCCTCACTCACCAAGGGGGCAGTGGGAGCCTGAGCAGCCCAGCAACCTGCTCCGTCATGCCATGCCACCCTCCCAACATGCTGCACCTCTCTTTTCTGCTGCAGCAGGAACCAGAGCACCCTGGGGCCAGAGCTCTCTGCTTCCCACTGCTGCTAAGAAGCCATGTGCAGTGGGCCAGGAAGAGGGTGGCACTGTGGGGGTGAAGCAGGCTGCTGGGCCACTCCAGCTCCTGCTGCCAGCATGGTGAGTGGGGGAGGAGGGAGGAAGTGGCCCTTGCTGCTGCTGCAACAGGCCCCCATAATCCCTCAGGTCCCTCCCATCCATAGGATATCAACAGGATGGCTCTGGTTAAAAGGGTAATTTGAAGATTGCTGATAATTTATTTAGGGGGTGAAAATGTGTGCTATGTTATATTGTACTACCCCACCCTTTTTATATTGCTTGTCTTCTCAGACTGAAAGCTCTGTTTCAGGGACTGCCGCCTTCATATATGTTGGGACAGCACTCCACACTTGACCAGGGCTAGTGGAATACAAATAACTACAATAATAATAATCCTTACCTAGAAAACCTAATTCAGAACTTCAGATATCCCTTGGGTTAGGTATTGAGCCATGTAAAGGACGGCTGTGTCATGTGTTCATATGAAATTCCAAATTTAAATCCGACAAAACACCACAGAGGGATCATATTGCATTTCCACAAAGAAGTTGGATTAAATGTGAATTTAGTTCAAGTTCTGATTTGAACATATTAAAACACTGGAACATTTTTTTTAATGAAAACATAGATCTTTTTGCCTGCTGAAATACTTTTGTTGTTTTGGTGTAATTTGTAAGGTAATATTGATGTAGCTTGTTCATTGATACATAGCAATTTCTTGTCATACATGATCATCATCCTTGCACACAAATTATTAATTACAAGAGTTGATTTCTGTGAGTCTATCATGTTTCCTCCATTTTTGTCAAAAATGAGTGTGTTGTATTTGGGATCCGCAATATCATCTGCAACAGAAGAAATAATAATTTACAGGCATGTTAGACTGAAGTAGGCAATAGTTGTTTATAAAATATTACAGCTTTAAGTCTATGGCAACTTTAAACATTCCAGTGTTTGCTGCAAGGCATGAGGAGACAATAACACAGCTCATTTCCTCTGCTGAGCTCTCTTTGCTGCCTTGTACAACACTTATTTCAAAGCACGCCACAGCTTAGAACTGTCGTGATCCCCATTAATATAAAATCATTGACCTCTGCTCCTGCTGGTGCGACTAAATTACATTCTGCTGCTCAGCAGCAGCCGCATATGGGGCCAGCTCTTTTAGTCATGGCCAGGTGCCTTGATGTCAGCGCAGCCCCTCCTACGCTCAGGGTTTTTCTTTAATGAGGATTATGCACCTTCAAAGATCTAGGAGGCCCTACTCCCAGGATGGTAGCCTTTCTAATGGCATCTGGTTTTATCTCAGACAGTAATTTAGTATTGTAGGAGGCTGTAGAGATTCAGTCTATTTTTAAGGTCAGTGAGGAATTGAAAGAATGTGTGCTTTTGTAGTGCTCCTCCCCCCAACACGCACTAGATTAAATCCAAAAACAGTGTGCACAGTAATATCACATTTCTATGAAGCCTTGCAGCCCAGTGTGTTAAAACAATATCCTGTATCATGTCAAACCCCAGGTGTGAAAAATTCTGTTTATGCAATATGATATAATCAAGAATGAAAAAAAGCTCAGCTTTATAGTCTGCATGTAATTATATTCCTTTAAAATGATTTTGTTCTTTTATAGGATTGATACAATTTCCCTGAGTGTGGTCAGATTTTCTCACTGTGTGGTCTTCCTCCTTTTTTTCCCTGACTCTTTTTCCATGTTTCTACCCTCTCTCTTCTGCCACATATACAGAGAGATGCTCTGGTGTGTGAAACTCCAGTGCTTGCAGTCTGTATCTAGAAGACTGGAGCTCTGCAGCAAAGTTCTATCTCAACTTTCCCCAAATGATTGAGTTCAGAAATAGGGCTTAAGGCCCTGATGTGGGTGGACCCTGGTTCTCAGACAGGTACCCTAGCATAGAAATAGGGCCTTCCTAACTATCACAAGGGTATTGCATGAGCCACCTATTTGCACTGACACAAAAAAAAGATGACCAGTATCTTTTTTGTTAATAGGTCTGATTCTACAAATTATTAAATATTGTCAATCTGTGTTTGCAATGTACAACACCTTTTCAAGACGTGTCGGATCCCTGCAGGATTGGATCCTAGGAGAGCAAATAACTGGAGAATTAGTGCAAAAAAAATTTCTAAAAGACGTACAATTAAATCAGGATATTTGCAATATCTTTGGGAAATGTAAATAGTTTAGTAACTATTACATTCACTTATTCATGCTTTAGACTACTACAAAATTTTAATTGGATTTTATGTTTGCAATTAATTTAAATTTGGTGAAATCTATGATTTCTGTTTGGAACAACAATATTGCATTTACACAAAGGGATTGTGTAAAATACTAGTAAATGTTGTTGATGATTAAAGTAATCAGATTGTTAATATGGTCTATTATATTCTGTCCTGTTTTCTCCGTCAAATTTAGTGAAGCCCCTTAAGTGACCTGAAAAGGGAAGGTTAATGTTTAGAAGGCTCTCATGGCCATATACAAGTACAAAGGGTGGTTGAATTTAAATAAATCATTTAAATGTAAAGGAGCAATTCTTGATTTTTTTTCTTTCATATTCCTCTTTGTTTGGTGTGTATGTGGAAGAGGAGTGGGGAGAAAAGGAGGCTTGTAATTGTGTTTCGTGCTTTGTAAAAACTAACGTCTGGATTAACAACTCGCTTCTGGAAGCTGATACCCAAACAGAGGGCTTTCTTTTCAGAAAGATGTCCTAACCCCAGTCACACGACTGCTAATTTGGCTTTTCTCTTAATCTCTGCAGAACTTGCTGAACAGAAGCGCAACTATGCGCATGCTAATAGCTCACTTTCTACAAACTCCCCTTTCTCCCTGAGAGTATCTGGTGTGCAAAGCTGAGCTGGAACAAAGATACACTAATTATTCTCCATTAATTTGTCTGCCTGAATGGTCCTAAATACCAGAGTGATTAATTAGCACAAGGCAGCCAGGGCAGGATGTCACACCCTTCTCTGCGTTTAAGTGTCGGCAAGGTTGTGCTCAAGTGTTGACAACAGCATATCTTTAATTTTCTCTGAGAAGAAAAGTTTAGTCAGTACAATTAATTTGAGCTTGACTAGCTTGCAGAAATAAATGTATTGTGGAATAATATTACTGCTGCACAGGCAATTTTTTGCATCCTTAGGGTACAGTAAAACTTTTTGGCAACTCAGTTATTGAATATTGTTTTTCTATAATTGTTTCAATTTGGCTTAATTACTTTTGTGCATTTTGCAGTAAAAAAAACGTGGATCATGAAGCAGTTAGAAATTATTATCCTTAATGACTTGAGATGGGGTACAGATGAATGAGTAAATGTGAAAGATGAATTAGAGAAGAGACAAATAGACAACGTCACTACAGTTTTTTGTAGCCTTTTTAATTGAATGCTGTCTCATAGTGACTTGCCTCAGATGTATGTTAATGTCATTTTAAAATTATGGACTACTTATTCCTCATAAGCCAAATAAATTAAATCAAAATAACTTAAAATTAAAACCTATTCTTGTAATATTTCACCTGAGACCCAGCCTTGCTTTATGGTTGTTCCTATTTTAATGTACAATTGCTAAAGGAACGGCTAGCAATACAATCTGTTAAAATTAACATCATAATAATATTAAGGTTTTTATACACACATTTTATGCACTGAATAAAAGCTGCTATTCAGCAAAGATGGCTACAGAAAATCAAATTATCAGTGTAAGAAAGTTGCTAAGAGTAACACGTCTTTGTATCCACACTGCAGCTCCCCTCAAGCCTCAGACAATTCCCCCAAAGAGGCCAATTCAGGAGCTGCAGAGAGAGCTTCCTCTCTTGATTCTCTATTGGATTCTATTGTTTTCCTATTCAATTAAATCCCCATATGAAGCATTAAGCCGTGTTGTGATGCACACAGTCAGCTCAAATATACTACTGTACAATTTCCTTTAACCAAAACCTCCTGGGAAACTTGCCCCTCTGCCACGTTGAAATTATCAGAACGTATTTTACTGCTAGGATTTCTTTACTCATCTGGAGTAGTGCACAGGATCCATCACACAAATGTGTGATATTTGGGCAGGGTCTGACCAGCTGTGCCTGTAAGCTTTTATTAGTATTGTCTTTATTCATTTATAGGACACAAAATATGCTAAGTGCTTTGCAGACAGATATAAAGACAAAGTCCTTGCTCCATAAGGATATGAGATGGGATGCCATAAAAAGCAGATGATCCAGTGGTAATGTCCCATGTCTGGTTCCATATGTTGTTCATTTTCTTCCATGCTTGTTCGGTGGTGGTTTTTTGGAGGGGAAAGGTGGTTGCATTAACTTCCAATATAAGCAGAAGCTGGTGTTACCTGATAAATTGATAGCATTTGACACTATAAATCAACAGATCCATTCCCTAATACTCAAAGCTCTCATGAGCCTGTGAACAAAAACGTTGCCTCCTGGCTCTCTTGCAATGAGGAAGGGTGCTACCATTCAGGATCTGCACACTATGTCCTTCTCACCAATTTTTTAAAAGCAGCTCCTGGCAGAGGTTTGTGGAAATAAACATATTGATTATGAAAGAACAGATACATCACAGTGTGTGGCATTGCACATGTTGATAATTTTGGTAATTCCCTTTTTCTTTTCCTGAAAGCTGCAAGAAATTCACTGCTCTCAAGAAAGGTGAATTAATGGTTCAGTGACTCACAAAGTATCTTGACTAGCTGCTCTACAACATGCGCTAAGTGGTTACAAAACAAGAGATGGGGTTAAACCTTTATTCTAATCTTTATTATCCAGAGGCACCACAGAGAACTATAAAAGGGTAGAATCCAACACACATACTCCCTTAACTGGACTCTCTGGTCCGGCAACATCCCTAGTCCGGCATGGACCATGGATGTTCCTGGACCACAGAGCCCAGGAAGAGGGAGTTCTGGCAGCAGGGGCAGGAGTGCTATAAGGGGCACTGGCAACTCAGCTGGGAGCCCAGACTGTGTGTGAGGGGGGTGGGGCACGGACAGCATGATGAGGAGTTCTGTGCCCAGCAGAGCTCCCTGGTCCCAGTGTCTGGGGAGCTCTAGCCTGGCCCCAGCCATGGACCCCTGGCCCCAGCCAGGAAGCTCCGATCCGAGCAGCAGCCAGGGAGCTCTGGCCCCATCCCGGGCCACTGAGCTCTGGTCATGTTCTGGCTTCAGCGGCCAGGGATCTCCAGCCCCAGTGACAGCCAGGGAGCTCTGGCCCAGGCTGTGGAGCTCCAGCCCCATCTCTCCCCCCCCAGCCACAGAGCTCCAACCCCAGCTGTGGAGCCAGGTGACTGCAGAGCTCTGACCCAGCTGTGGAGCCACGTGGCTGTGGAGCTCTGGCCAGAGAGCTCCGCTGGGGCCAGAACTCCCTGCCATGCCAGAGTATGGATGTTGCCAGACCGAGGAGTCCCAGTTAAGGGAGGTGCAACCTGTAGTGTATTTGTCCAGCAAGAGGTGATACACCTAAGCCTTCTTTTGAAAAGTAATAATGAAAGAGAGTCGGTATATACCTCAAACAGTAGAATAGGATAATGTTACTTTGGTCATGTGAATCACACTGTGCCTGAAGGGAACAGATCTGAGTTGTGTGTGTGACTATTTTGTTGGTTTGTTTGCTGCACCCCCTCCCCCTCTTTTGCTTCATTGTTCTATTACTTTTTCAGGCTGTACCTCTCCTTTTCCACCTCACAGAAATCAAGTGCAGAGTCCTATGCATCTAGGACCAGTTTCAGTGCTGACCAATACACTGCATATTAGCAGCACAGAACTTGGCTGGATAGATTTCCTTTGTAAATAATACTTTGTAAGTTGGCTCTTCCCTTCTTTATCAACCTGCAGAATGATTCAACTCTTCTGGACAAAGGCCAGTCTCCAGTTTCTAATGGTTCTGAATTGTGTAGGGTTGGGCAAATGATGGCCTATGGGCTACATCCAGCCCTCCCACTTCATTGCCCCACTCTGGTGCTCCGAGCGGGGTTGGGGGTTTGCCCTGCTCCATCTGTTCAGCTCTCCAGCTGAGGCCCACCATACAATTGGATGGTCCGCCATAAAGTTTCCATATCCAGATGTGGTCCTCAAGGCCAAAAAGTTTGTCCACTCCTGATTTGGCAGTTGTGGCCATGACATTTCAATGTGTGGAACATCTCTGTAAGAATTCTCACTGAAGCTCATTGATATTGTGGATGCTCATTTCATTCCAGAAATTGACTGGGTTGGGGGACCTGAAAGATGGAATTTAAAATCCTATTTTTAGAACAGAACCTGGAATGTTCTTTGCTTCTAGAGGAACTGGTGTATTTTTTTTATCATTCCAAAGATGTAATCCTGAGCAATTAAGCTAAGCAAAATTTGACAAGAAATGGGAGGGTACCAGGACACACGCAAATGGGTTCTTCTGGTCTTCTGATTGTTTGGTGCTGTCTTTTCTATCATACAGAAATCTACCAGGCTCAATTTATTTGCTGTCTCCAGAAAAGCATTTGGTGAGCTCTTAGCTGCCTAGTGAACAACTAGTACATGAGCATCACTTCTTCACAGTGGGATAGGGACAGCTTTGATAATGTATTACCCTTTCTAAGATATCTAAAATATGGACCAATCCTATTTTCAACATGTTATTTATAGACTCTATACATCACACAAGTCATTTGGACACGATTTTATGCTGACATGAGGAAGCCTCAGGGAAATATTAAAAAAAAATCCATCAGGTCACTAATAGCTGTTTGCTGTCCTCCTCTCAAAATGAAAGACAATGGATACGGTTTATGACAAAGCCCTGGCTGGAATGAATTAGTTGGGATTGGTCCTGCTTCTAGGAAGATGTTGGAATAGATGACCTTCTGAGGTCTCTTCCAACCCTAACCTTCTATCATTCTATGAAATCTCCATGACTGGGGGATTTTGCATATTCTTACCAATTTCTCTAAATAATTCATATTCACAAAACCAAGCAGATTTTTGGTCAAAAAGGGGCCAGGCAAAAGCAAATTTCAAAGACCATGTGTCTTTTGGGAAAGGACTTCAGACAAAGAACCTGCAGGAGAGGGAGTTTCAAGTGTTTTGGATTGAATGGAAGCAGATGTGTGAACAGGTGCAAGAGACGTAGATGGAAGAGGATCTCAGAAAGAAGAATTGGGCAATAGTTTAGCAAAACACCCAAGCATGTCTGTAACTTGAAACACATGAGTAACCCCATATTCTCTTCAGTGGGATTATTTGTATGCTTAAAGCTTTGCTGGACTGGGCCCTGGATAGGTGTGTCTTCCATTGGGAATATCTGGAGAAATACAGCAAAAAAAGTAAATCTTGAAACATTCTGGAGAATTCAGCTCCTGATCAAAAGCTCTGAAGCTTATGGGAGTCTATCCATTGACCTCACTGGGCTTTTTCCAGATGTACATCCACATCTTTGTCTCAATGCTATTTGGAATCCCTCTGTTCAGGTACTCAATGAGGGTGTATTTTGTGTTCTGAAATAAGTTTGCAGAAAGGAAAAGCCTTGTATGTACTAGGGCAAATTTGTGAGAGTACTTGCCTTGGACATGTTTTCAAAACTGTTTAGAAAAGTGCTTATTTGCAGAATACCATAAATTAGTTGAAAAATCACAAATATTCACATATTACTAGTGAACAAAAGTGGAACTCCCTGTTTATAAAGTTTGTCATTTATTCAGCAAAAAGAAACAATACAACATGTCTTAAGCAACCAAACATACAGCGCAATCAACAAAACAGTGAATACTCATAGTTTCTGGTTTGAGAACAAAGCCAAAGGCTAAAATTTGCTCATGAAAACTATGTCCCCAATCCTGAAGGAAATCTCCAGTGGCATATTCCCATGGATTTCATTGGGGGTCCCCAGAGGCACAGATGTCTGTTGGCACAGATTTTTTGGGCCTGGAGGCTATACAACAATTGTGAAGTATGATCCCATGAATCATCACAAATATTGCTTGTGGATATTTCTAAAACACAAAAAGGCTTCACACTCTCTTGTACTGAGAAACTAAACTAAGGGTCTGTGGATTTTTTAAAATTTAGTACTCACTTCCGCATATAAATTATACCTCTAGAAAAAAGAAAAAGTGTAGTAACATTTTGACAAAAGTTCCAGAAGAAGCAATTCAGTTCTCAGATGAGAAGCCAAATAGAAATGTTCATCAAAACATGTGTGCATACGCACAATAGAATAATACATATATTTTACATCATTACATCAGGGTCATGGAAAGAGTTTTATTTGCACAGTCAACAATAGTATCATGATTTTTATTAGTAGCAAAAGACAGAGTGAGAGACTACTAATTATTTTTCAGCCTGAGGGGTATTTTTTTTCCGAAATGACTGTTAATTTGATCATTGTCGTGCAGTTCACAGATTTACATGAACTTTATTTCAGTGTGACACATGGGTAAGAACTTGACTAAGATTGTTGCTTTATTAATGGTTTTCAGCGAATGTATTAAAAAGTGCTAAGCATGTGGGTGTAGGGATGATATTGAGAATACTCAGAAGGTTGAATCCTTTTGGAAGTAGCTAGCCTGAAGCCCTTTCCAGGTGATATTTTCTTTGTTCATGCAGTGAGATGTTAGGCCTGCAAGAATAAAATGAAATCCAAGTGAAATGAGAATTTGTTGATGTTGTCTCAGATCTTAGCAAAGCGGTGGTGCTGGAACAATTTGTATAATGAGGGTGCTGAAAGCCATTGAGCAAAACTGTAAACAATGTATGTGATGGAAAATATTTTAAGTCAGGAGATGCTAGTGCAACTGCAGCACCTCTAATTCCAGCAGCTAGGTACTGAAGTGATAAGTATGCTTTGCTAGAAGTATTATTTTTCCTAAATGGGAGCCTAGTAAATCTAGGAGTCAATGATTTTTTTAAGGTAATGTTGTAATCAATAAATTCTGTTTTAAGTGTTTGTTTACATATGTGTTACCGTATAAACAAAATTGTAATGATCTGGCCACCAGATTCAGGAAAGAAGTTCTTGGAATATGTCAGCCTTTCACACAACATTTCAGTATTTTCCAATCTAGGCTGTATCCTCTCCTTTCAATCTTCATAGACATAATTCCCTCAATCCTAAAGTTACGTGTGCAATCTGAATATTTTCAATCTGAATGGCCCTCAGTTTAGATTGAAAGACTATAGAACAGAAAAGGAACAAAACTAAAGTCTCCATAATATTGTTTAACAATTCAATTAAAACTGTGCTTAATAACAACTATTTTTTAATCTCATGATTAACTGTGATTATTTTTTAAATCATTTCAAAGCCCTATCATAAAACCCAACAGCTGAGCATAGAAGGGGGCTGCAGAGTGACAGAGACTTCAGTCACTGTTAGAGTGAAAGAAGACAAGCTAGGAAGCAGCCAAAGGATATAGCATTATGGGACAAGACTGTACAGACCTTGCCTTCTTGTTGTAGGATTCCTGGGATGGAAGCCAGTGTAGAGTGTGGGCCTGAGTTCCCCTTCCAAGAACCAGGGAAGTGGCACTGCTAAGGGACAGAGAAAGAGAAGAAACAATATTGCTTCACTGGTTAATCGTTTCAACATAGGTTCTGCTGCTTGGCACCAGCACTGCCATGGCTGTGGTGTCCAGCTGTGTGACTGAGGTCCCACCACCCAAAAGGGCTGCTCTGTGCAGCTGGCTGCTGCTCGAGTTAATAGACAAGGGCTGGTTAATGAGTAAGCATACTAGTAAGCCTCTGTACACACTGGTATGCTTACTGGTTAACATCACTATTCAGTGATTGTGGGTCCTGAGAGACTTTGATGCATGTTATTTCCTGAAAGGAGAAGACCTGGTCAGGGACAACCCGTTCCATGTTCTGTTTATTAAACTAAGCTATCCTCTATAACAGAGATATCTATACTGCACATTACAATCAGACATAAGTTCTTCCCTGATAAATAAATTTCTAAATAGTAAGTACCCTGAAGGACTTCATTTGTAGACTTTTGCTGTTGTTTTGTTGTTTATAGAAAACTTTGCTTGAGGCATATATAAACTAGATACCCAAAAATTTGGACAGTATTATTTTTAAAGCTCACCAGTGAGATCAGTGCTATGGTGTATTTACTATTTTTTCATTTTCGTAACATTTTCCTTCACTGTAAGGATAAAATTCCTTTGCAGGTGGGAAAGTGCATCCCAGCTTGGGTACATAGATATGCACTAGTTCTGGCTGAGCTACCATGCTAAAAGTAACCCAATAGCCAATTGTAGTTCTGATAGTTGCTTGATAGCTAGAGCAAGCTGGTGCCCATGCTCCCCTGGCTACACATGCTAGCTTGAACAGAGCTAGTACACGTCTATCTACTGGAGCTGGGAAGCATGCTCCCACCTGCAGAATATACATGCCCTAATTTTCTTTGTGCATATTAGAAAAGGCTAAGACTCTTGTTTCAGCAACAAAACAGTGTAAAAAAATTGCTGTTTCCCCCCATCACTTGCCTGTTCAGTTTTTAGCATTTTCCTGTAAACCTACTGAATGAGCTTCAAAAAATGAACACATATTCTGGGAACCACTGAGCAATGCTGACAAACTGCATCTAAAAATGCCTCTCAGGTCTTTAACATCTGTATGCCCAATAGATGTAGCTCTTCAGCTCTTGATAGGATTGAAATCCCATTTTTAAAAGCTAAATAAGTAAGCTTCACAACTGCATCATTTATTTAAGTTTGTCTTAAGAATAAATTCTTCTAATCGATATCATTCTTGTAACATGAAAAGCTCTTTTCTGTGACTTTAGTATGAAAATTCAGCTTTATTTTAAGTACAAAGAACATAAGCAGAAGTGAATCGTGGGTAAAAACATGGCTTTTAAATCAACCTGCTTCTTCATTTTTGAAAGCATCCTGTATAAGGAAAATAACCTGAAATCCTGCTGCTTTAACTTGGAAATAATGAATATAAAAATGGGTCTGACCTGCAAATTATATCTGAACTTTCTTATACTTTGTGATTTGTTGTGATCTAGGGCTTGAGGCTAACCCATGATAGCAATGTAACCAGGTGTGCATATTATTACCTGACCAAATGGATATTGACACTATCACTACTTCCTTAGCTTTAGGATAAAATACACTGTAGTCCTATATTTTTTTTTCAGACTGAAGCATTGGATTTCAATCATTATGCACTAGTTCTGAAAATGGAAGGTAAAAGCTAGATACATTGACCACTTTTGGCAAACCATCCGCTTGCTCTCTCTCTCTCCCTCCCGGGGCTATGGTTGGTCCTTGATGCAGGTTTTGGGAGGCTCTTCAGGGAAACCAAGCCACCTGTATGTTAACAGCTTGGCTACTCCAAGCATGATGACTTTGGGGCTTTATTTAAGGGAAAGTAAAATTTGAGGGGTGGGAGGGAAATGAAGGGTTATTTGGTGCATGTGCAGTAGTTCTATAACACCATAGAACCACTGATCATTTCTCCCATTGTCCTGCAAAGGGCAATTGCAGCTCTAATGCTTTGAATTAAATAGACACTGAGTTTCCCCTTTTGATGGAGAAAGCAAATGTGTGGTACAATGAAAATGTCACCACTGGTTAAAGAGTTCAATTAATCAAAATATTCATTGTGAAAAATGATTTTCAACAAAGTTTTTACTCACTAACCTCTGAGAAAGGAGGATCAACTTTATAAAATTAAAAAAATAATTTTTTGGTGCACAATATTTCTTACAGTTGGATGTTCATTAAACAAATTCTACTTCTAGATTTTAATTTACACTTTTGAACTTTGAAAACCCTTCCACCAAAAAAAGTTGTTGCGGTATCTGTACAAAGCCACATGTTTTAAAATATAAAAACTTGCCTGTAAATCAGGAGCGACTGATTTCTGCTCCAATTTTGCCACTCTACACTATTTAACACTATTTAATTTGCCACACAGCAACCTACTTTGCACACCATAATTAGGCCTCATAGCTCCTTTGTAGTAGGAAGTAGGTAAAACTACACGGCCCTCTGCATCTACACTGCAGGGCTTAACTAGAAATAAGCTATGCAAATCGAGCTACATCAATTGCGTATCTTATTTTGAAATAGCTTCTTTCGAAATTGGGAGCATCTACACAGCACTTATTTCAAAATAGAGCACTCTTCCTCCAACTTCCCTTATTCCTGGTACAATGAGGGTTACAGGAATCAGAGTAAGAAGTCCTCCAGCTTGACAGTATTTTGACATTATTTTGAATAACTGCCTGTTGTGTAGACGTGGACTAAGTTATTTAGAAATAATGTTGCTGTGTATATGTACCCTGATAAGCTCTTTAAGCCTTATGTTCCCTGTTAAATAACATGGCCAAAGTCACCAAGCAAGATTACAGTGAATAACTGCCTGTTGTGTAGACATGGACTAAGTTATTTAGAAATAATGTTGCTGTGTATATGTACCCTGATAAGCTCTTTAAGCCTTATGTTTCCTGTTAAATAACATGGCCAAAGTCACCAAGCAAGATTATAAAACATGGCTGTTATCTCCAAATCCTATGCTTAATGTATGGAACTACATTGCCCCTAAGCAAGATTAGTTGGAATTTTCATGTGGGGACATTTGGACATACAGCAGAGAATGTGAACACTTAATTTGGGATGCCCTGGAATTTGGGATTATTTTCAATGCTGAGGCTAGGTGCTTCAGGTGTTCTTGACAGCCAACCCCTGATCTAGTACCCAAACTACCCTGGCTTCTTGACTCAGGCCTAACAACTAATGGACAAGTCCTATGCAAGGGAAAATTTAAAAGGTGGAAGAGGTACAGACAAAGAAAGTATCACTTTTTGACATATTGTAATATTAGGGTATTTTCAAAACTAGCAGTGCTAGTGTTCTGAAATAGTCAGCCTCTGATCTGGTCTTAAGTTGTCTAGTGGCTTTGAAGCCAGCTGCATACAGAGACTGGGATTTTCTGAAGTTAACTGTCACGGTGGGCATTGCTACCCGGCTGCTGCTGAACAAACGTGTTGCTAAATGTAAAAGTATCCTCCCATGACTAAGCCCTGATCCCTGGGACAGGGAATGCTAAAGAATACTGTTGGTGAAGTAGGCATATATATCAAGGACAGTTTCAGGTTGTGCTAGGCATACAAACATTACAACGCTAACTGGAGGCACCGTATCCAGCGAACTCTTCTCAGTAGTTCCCTGTGCATTACCAATCAGTTCTGAACGTGCATGCTATAGTCCTACTTTAGCCACCTATGTGCAACAGTTATTCAAAACAATGATGGCAGCCAATGTCATGACAGAATTTAAGCAGAGCATGAACCTCTGAGAGGGCCAGGAACAATGTGCCCTCTAATCTTTTTCATCCATGTGTAGATTTTTTCCATTCAAGGGTGGAATAAATTTGTATGTGTACCAAAGCATGTGCAAATGTTCACCAATAGTAGAAACAAAAAAACTACCAGTGGGTGCTTTCACTCACTTATCAGCTGGGCAGCATTTAGATCTTTCCTGAACAGCCACACAGCTGAACAGCTGACAGGGAACACTTGGCCAGGAACATATGTCTGTCAACTGTGAAGACAGTATTAAGATCACAGAGGCGACTGACTAATACAGTAGCTGGGATACTGTGATTGAACAACTTTTCCTTACTTTATCTCATATCAAACAAAAAGGGAGGAGTGAAGGAGCTAGGGTAGTTATAGTCACCCATGACCACAGAGGGGGGCAGCAAGCACCCCATGTAGCTGCCACTGGCTGGCAGCACCCACTGCCCTGGCCTGCCCGGGGAGCAGCTGCCGGTCATCACATGACCCACCTCCTGCTCCCAAGCCAGCCCTGGGAAGAAGCTAGTGGATGGAGTGCATGCCCCCCAGGCCCAACTGGGGAAAGCCTGGTGATCAGGGTGTGTGCCCCACCCACGCTGACTCTGGGGAGAAGCAGGTGGCCACTCCCACACCCTTGCCCTAAACCTACACCACCTCCTGTGAGCTCCCTTCCTCCCATCTCCTGCCCTCACTCCTGCACTCCCCCCCCACCTGAGCCACCCCTCAACCCCCAAACTGACTCCTTGTACCCCTCACTCATCCAGCCTCCTGCCCTGAATCCTCCACTTCCCCAAATGTGTCAATTCCGTTGTCCTAAATAGTTTCATAATGAAACAAGGACATTTTACCATACTAAACTTATTTCTGTGCAGAATCTCCCCAGACTGCTTGGTTACCAGAATTGTGGTGCTACCTAGGACATCTCTCCACCCAGACTGAGGTAAATGGCCATTGCAGCAAAAATAATATTGGGAGGAGCCTTTTCTGCTCTTGCTGCTGCTACAGCATGGGAGCAGGGATAGTCTGGTCCCCTGAATATCCTTTCTGTGAGGGATTTATCACAGAGTGCCTATCTTAATGAACATATAAAGAACTGGGGGTAAAGAAGCTGTCTGTATTTGAACATTGGGGACGGCCAGTTGGTAATAGGGATGTTAAATATTGGTTAATTGAATAGTCAAGTAACCTCATGAATTCTTATCGCTTAGTCAACTATTCTATAGTCCCCTGGGGTGGGGCCAGCGGCCGCTGTAGCAGAAGCAGCAGTGCAGGGTGTCAGGCAGAAGCTGGTCTAAAAGGGCAGCCAGTTTAAAAACCAGCTCCCCTTGTAGATTGGCTGGCCTATTGCCCAGTGCTGCTGCCTCTGATAAAAAGGCAGCAGTGCGGGGTGGCAACAGCCCCTTTCTAAGGTGGGTCTGAGCTCCTGGACCCAGCACAAGCCGGAACTGAGCTGGGCTGCCTGCCTAGCTGGCTCCTAATACACTTTAAATACAGACCTGCAGCAGGAGTAAGTTCTGGACCCAGTGCAAGCCAGATCTGAGCTAGGCTGCTGGCCAGCCTGCTAAAAAATTTACTGGCCAGGGTGGGGGAGGGAAATGCATGTAGTCTATAGCATTAACCTGTAAGCTTTTGCTTATCGGTTAATCAACTATACTATTACATCCCTAGTTGAGAACATTGTTATTCACCCAACAAAAACATAACTAAGGATAAAAGGAATAGAGCCCAATGCCTTTTGTGAAAAAAAGTATGACGTCAAGTCCTCTGTGTTTCTATTTATGTGTCTGTATGTTTGGCTTTTTTTAAACATAAATTTTGGGAATATAATCTCAGATGAAATTCCCTTGATTTTAGACTAACAGATTAGAGCCCCTCTAGTTTTAATAGGTGGAAAATGGCTAATATTTCCATCTATAATTGTATAGCGTGATTCTGAACACCATAATGTGTTTAGATTTCTCACACCAGGAAAAGTTTGACCACCTCCTGAAGACAATTACATTCTGCCTCAGTCTCTTGCCTGTATTTTCCTAATGTTTCAAACATAAGACTAGTAGAATGGTCCATATTCTTTTTTCTGACGACTTTGCTTCGGCTCTAAACTTCTAAGCAATGATGCCCACCTGAATAGAGAACAACCCGCATCCTGCTTTTGGTTAAATCAAAAATGACAACATTCTGGCTGAAAGTGTAATTATTGTTTTGGTTTTTGTTAACCTTTTTTCTGTTTAGGCAATATTAAGTCAATCCACCTGGAGCTTAATACTGTATGTTACTATAGTAACTTTACAGCCTGTTTGACTGTGACAAAGGGGCTTCATCTCGTCCATTTCATGCTCCTGTGTCGACCTACTCCCTCCCAGTGTTTTATTATATCTGTCTTTAAGAGTATCTGCAGGAGCCACAGCTGCTGTGCTTTTGTAGCAGAAAGCAGCTTTCACTGTGTGAAATGCTCTGCTCTAAGAGGTCTTATGGGCTGATGGCATTATTGAATTTCAAAGCAAACAACATTAAATTGTTTAAAGCTAATATTCATGTTTTGCTGTACACCATGTATTTTTGCAGAACAGAACAGTATATAATCACTGCCTGATGCCCTTGAGAACAAAACCAGAGAATAAAGTAATGTAGAATACGAAAGGACTTGAAAGTAATTCAGTTTTCAAATAAAAAAAAAATGTGTGGGGGGCTCAGGAAAAGCATTAACTTAGCATGCTGGAGTTAGCAGTTTGTAAAATGAAAAATCAAATAATACTTCTACAAACCCATGGTCAGATTTTACCCAGTTAAACTGGTGTAAATCTGGTATAACTCTGTCAATTTTAATTGAGTTACTCCAGATTTATGCTGGTATAACCGAGAATAGAATATGACCCAGGAGTGTAAAATGTTAGTGGTTTAAGACTTTCAAACTGTTTGTCTGTTCATTTTACAGTCTGGCTGTTATATAAATACTATGAGCAGTCATGTAACAAGCAGCTACACAGCTATTTAGTTTACTAGCTCAGCACAACTGTTTCATGTTATTTGTCCCTATTGTTTAAATTTACGTTAGTTTGTTTTCTGAAGAGGAGTTTTTTTACAATAGCTTCATTCTTTACATTGTACAGGTAGATACAGATCACAGTGCTGCCAATATGAAAATATTTTGTATTTTTAGTGTATTCAATGCAAACCTGTAATTATTGATAATATTCTATCTGAACATGTCCTTTACAAATAAATACATTGTTTTCATTAGCTTTCATCTGGCCTCTTCAATTATTACAACCTTCTTTCTGTATTGATTTATATTTAAAAAATGTAAATGTGTTTATAGTGATATGAGGGAGCTCTGGTGAAGTTCCTTCTTAAGAATTTCAAT
Organism: Rafetus swinhoei; assembly: GCA_019425775.1. Lineage (NCBI taxonomy): Eukaryota > Metazoa > Chordata > Testudines > Trionychidae > Rafetus > Rafetus swinhoei. The sequence continues at coordinate 71,708,553 of CM033440.1, forward strand.
AGAGCCATTCTCCAGTTGTGTTAATTGTTGCATTGGGAGGACAGTGAATGCTGAATGCTAGCTTGTTAACTTGCTAAGCAGCTGGTCAGCAGGGTAGTTTGATTCCAGCCAGGCTCTTGACACCTCTACCAAGGGTTATTGATACCTCACACACCCCAGCTGAGACAGATTGTTTTAGTCGTGCTTCATATCCATAGCACAGCCTGTAGTTAGAAAAAAAGTGATTGACAGCTCACACCTCCTGGGCCCTTCTTACTACCAGACACAACATCTGCTATGCCCTGTGGAGCAGTGAACCAACACACACTGAGAGAACTGTTTCTAGTATTGTCAGGGTTGGTTTTGTTTAACCCTTTGTGGCTGCTCTCTGGAGATGCACATAGGGAATTTTTTGTAATCCTCTACACACAGTTAAAATGTATGTAATATTTGACTCAGGAAAACATTGGCAGCAGTGCTGGTGCTGAGAAACCGTTCTGTTGCTGCTCTTCAGAGGTATCCTTAGTGTGCTTTTGACTGCCAGACAGAATTTTGTTACCTCATTGTTGTGGGATTAGCCCATTTGCTCAACCATATAATGAATGCAATTTAGTAGTGGCACAGATTTTTTTAATGGTATTTATTAATCATAGAAAATGTTCATTGAATTTGTAGTGATCAATAATATACATTGGGAGTAAAAAAAATCAAAGGGTTAAGAAAGTGAGTACATTTGTTCACTAGAAAGAAAGGTCAAAGTTTGTTCTGGTTAAAGGTTATGTGATACAGGCAAATGTGACATTATTTTAGTTTTCTGATACCAGAGAGAGAGAAAAGCTATCTTCAAAAAACTAGCCTGTAATATACTTGCCAACTGCAGCTTCTTCACTACAGAAATGCAAATGATCCCAATGTTTGATTACAAATATGGTTCATTAAATATACATGTAAGACGCTTTTGTAAACTGTCTTCAGTATGTGAAAAATGTTAAGAAATGTTTAACAGTTTCCAAATATAAATTTGATGGGTTTCAAATACGTTTTGACATGTTAGAAGGACTGATTTGTCTTAGCTGATTTATAAAATAAGTCTGAAAACTACTATTAAAGCTTAGAATTGAAGAGATACATTTTTATTATGAAATATTATTTCACTTTCATCATACAGATATTACCAGTGAGGCTTTCATAAAAAATACCAGGCAAAGCTACAGTAAGTGGAGCAAAAAGCTTTGGTCCTTTTTATTTTCACTGGACCAGAGGCCGGCTTTCCCTCACTTTGTAATAGATCAGAATTGATGCTTGCCAGCCATATTATCTGTGTTTACAATTCCATAAGGATGTGTTATGCTAGAAAGGAACTAATAGCATTATTTATTATATCTTTATTATAGCAGTGTAATTAGCAATGTTATTATTGCTAAGCATCACTATCGCCTCTTGTCAGCATCATGTAACTCCAACATAAGTCACTGTCTATTTTATATCCTGAAGGAAAATATTGGCTAGATTTCTATGATGCTATCTTTTAGTGCTTCACAGGATTACACTGTTATAAAAATGCAATGTTTTACTGTTCTGGAGAACAGAGGGTGTGTTTTGTTTTGGTTTATTTCCCACTCCCTGTAACTGATAATTCTGATGTCAAAAGCTGCCAGTTCTGAAATCGACTATGGATTTCCCCCAAAATAATTTACAGGCACCAACTGTATGAAGCAGTCACAAGTAACATGTCACAAAAGATGTTTTCTAACCAAAGATTATGTTCTCTTTACTGTATGTCACTACTAAGCAACAAACATTCTGAATGCATTATAAATGTTTGGGATTTACAAGGTTGCCCATAAATAAGTTTGATATAAGGATCCAGGGAATGCTAGACTTATACTATAGAAAGTATTAGAATGGAGAGCTTTGTTCTATGATGTATATATTAGCTGCAGTTAGGATCATTTTAAGCCTCTATAGCAAAACCTTTATGTGAAAGTTAGCAGATTGTATATCTGTGGTATACAACAAAGGCTTCCAGCCCACTATATATATGATGACTGAGGTAAGGAAGTCACTATGCATTTCTGAGCTTGAAGAAAAGCTCTTCTCAAAGGACAAGTAGTGACAAATTTGCCACTCAGACTTTCATACAAACTATGGCCCTGATCCAGCAAAGCACTTAAGCACAAGTACACCTACTGACTTCAGTGGCACTGCTCAGATCCTTAGTTAAACATGTGCTCAAGGGCTTTCTAGATCATGGTCTTATATAGGTTATATAGGAGCATAGAAATTGCTTTAGGGCAGGTCTACACTTCAAAATTCAGTGACTCTACCTTATGTTGGCATACAACCACTGCAGTAATTATATCTCTTGTGCCACTCTATGCTTTGTGTCCTTACCAGGAGAGTTTTTATCAATTGTACTGTCAGTGTAGGGAATTGTGGGATGGCTTATAAAAGCCACTAATTGTTGACATAGTCATGCATGACACTTTGTCCACCTAACTGCATGACATTGATGCTACACCTCTCGTGGTGGTGGAGTTATTAAGTCAGAGAATGAAGGCAGTTATATCCACAGAAGTGAAATTTAAATGTAGACACTTCTACTGTTAGGTCAACCTAAGCTGTCTTACATTAACCTAATTATGTAGCATAGGTAAGGCCTGCATGAGGCTAGTGTTCCATTTAGCCCAATGGTCTGTCCCTCTCTGTTATTGCCCTGTACCAGATGTTTCAGAAAAAGGTGAAAGAAACCTTGTGGGCAGTTGAGTAACCCAGTGGTCACCAACCAGCAGATCGGGATCTACTGGTAGATCTTGGAGCCTTTGACAGGTGATCCTGACAGGTTTGGCCAGAAGGCTGTCAAGTGCCTGCACTTCATCTGCCCCTTTCAGCACTGCCATGTTGCTCCTGCCCTCTGCCTTGGAGCTACCACCCTAACCCCGGGAACCTCTTGCTTGCTGTGCAGGGCAAAGAAGAAGAGGAGGGGGTGCTGATGTCAGGGTGCCACTCCCTCCACCCTGTACCCCATCTCCACAGAGCAGGGGGCAGGGATGGAGAGAGTTTGCTGGTTGCTTTTGAGAGTGGTGCAGGGCCAGAGTAGGGGTGAGTCTGCCTTCATCCCCTGCACCACCACCCAGAAGCCACCTGTGGTAAGCAGTGCCCAGCTGGAACCTTCATTCCAAACCCTGGCCCCAGTTCTGAACCCCTCCTGTATCCCAAATCCCTGCTCTAGCTGAGTTCTCCTTCACCCAAACTCCCTCCCAGAACCTGCACCCTGAACCCTCTCCTGCACCTTAACTCCCTGCCCCAGGCTCAGCTCAGAACCCCTCCCACACTCCCAATCCTTTAGCCCAAGATCAGAGTCCACATCCCCCTCCCCTGGCCCTCTGCCCCCAGCCTCATAAAAGTGAGTGAGGATGGGGGAGGGAGAGAGGTTGGAGTGAGCAGGGGTGGGGCCTTGGAGAAGGGATGGGAAGGAGGCAGGGCAAGGATTTTGGGGTTTGAAATGGATCCTGGATTGCATTTAAATTCAAAAAGTGATCTCATGGTTAAAAAGGTTGGAGATCTCTAGAGTAATCTATCCAGTGAAAGCTTTCCTAGCCCTCATTAGTTGCGGATTATGATTTGAAATATGGCTGGTGCAGGCAAATGCTTCTGGAAGGCAGGGCAACAAGTGCACCACAGTGCTAACAAGTGGAAGTTTTGTCCAAAAATACTTGTGTAAACTTTTTTTTCCTACAGAAGTACCATGGAATCATTAATGACTCTATGGAACAGATAAAACTTGAAAACTGAGGTCCTAATCAGAAAGTCCCTTTTCCCCTCCTGTTATCCCATCCAATATACTACGTGAACCTTGATGTACTTATATATGTACCTTACTCCAGTTTTAACTGCCTAACTTGTAATTGACTAACTGGATGAAATTTTATTGTCTGTGGTATACAGGACATCTGGTTAGATGATCTGATGCTTCCTTCTGTACAAGTCAAGGCCAGAAGTTAGGAGGATGAAGAACTATTGAGAATGGAATGTATAGCTCCAGTGAGTCAAGGTATTCAAATTGTGCTGTTTTGCCTGTCAAGACAGCTCCTTTATTAATGAAAGATTTTCATATTGGTGAAAACATGGTAAAGAACATCTTCAGTAAACAAAAATAAGCCCTTTGGAGGCAGGCAACCTCTTTATACAGCAGTACCTTGATCCTGATTGAGGTCTGTCGGGCCTCTGTAATTATAAATATTACAGTATAGCAATGTATGTTTGTGAATATTTTTCTGTGTTTAACCTCTCTACATTTGGTGTTTCAGCATATTTCAGTAATGATTGTCTCCCTCTTCTTTCCAGTTTCTCACTTCTGTTTGAATCTCTGGTGATGCGGGGATGCTGGAACGGTTTGATAGCACGGGTTCTGAGAGCAAGTAAAACAAACTGTAAACCCTGCATATGATGGAAACCACTTTAAGTCTGGGGGTGTGCACCTCATTCCAATACCTATGTGATGATGTAATAATGCTTTATGACATCACAATTTTGTTCCCTAGGGAATAATTGAAATGTTGCTAGCTCAGTCTTATGAGCCAAAGTTTGTTTGGCACTTGCCAAAGGGAATTATAACGAGGAGATACATATCACCAGGTTTAATTTCCTCTTGTGATTTCTTATTGAGCTGCACACATCCTGACACATTTCCGAGGATTTTTTTTAATGAAAATGCTACTTCACTACCTGTCATGCTCCACCCTCCTAGATTGCAGGCACAATTTATTTCAGTGGCTGACAACTGAGCATAATCTACAGTGCTGACACAAAATTTTAAAATAAATTTTAAAAACTTCTCTCTAGGAAGCCTTATTTTTCACATATATCACTTCCCATTTCATTGGATCCCAAATGAATGGGCTGACATTGCACTGCTGTAAAAAAAAATCAAATAAAACATTTGTTTCTAGATATTTCTCCCCAGCTGGCAGGAAACAGGGTTTGCATCAGGCTGGAACTTGAGAGCATGCCTGCACCCTGCAATTCAACTGTGAGTGCTGTAAGAACAGCTGCCTGACCCCCAGTCTGGTAACAAATTAAAACACAAATGGTACGTATGAAATAGCTCCAGGTATTTAATTTCTGTGGTCTGCTTCCCTTCACTATCTGAGAGAGACTGAAAATTAAGTCCCTATGTCTGGTTAAAAGACAGGAAACAAAGGGTAGGTATAAATGGTAAATTTTCAGAATGGAGAGGGGTAACTAGTGGTGTTCCCCAAGGGTCTATCCTGGGACCAAACCTATTCAACTTATTTATAAATGATCTAGGGAAAGGGGTAAACTGTGAGGTGGCAAAGTTTGCAGATGATGCTAAACTGCTCAAGGTAGTTAAGACCAAAGCAGACTGTGAAGAACTTCAAAAAGATCTCACCAAACGAAGTGACTGGGCAACAAAATGGCAAATGAAACTTAATGTGGATAAATGTAAAGTAATGCACATTGGGAAAAATAACCCCAACTATACATATAATATGATGAGAGCTAATTTAGCTACAACTAATCAGGAAAGCGATCTTGGAGTCATTGTGGATAGTTCTCTGAAGACGTCCACGCAGTGTGCAGAGGCAGTCAAAAAAGCAAACAGGATGTTAGGAATCATTAAAAAAGGGATAGAGAATAAGACGGAGAATATCTTATTGACCTTATATAAATCCATGGTACACCCACATCTGGAATATTGCATACAGATGTGGTCTCCTCATCTCAAAAAAGATATACTGGCATTAGAAAAGGTTCAGAGAAGGGCAACTAAAATGATTAGGGGTTTGGAACGGGTCCTATATGAGGAGAGATTAAAGAGACTGGGACTTTTCAGCTTGGAAAAGAGGAGACTAAGGGGAGATATGATAGAGGTCTATAAAATCATGAGTGGTATGGAGAAAGTGAATAAGGAAAAGTTATTTACTTGTTCCCATAATATAAGAACTAGGGGCCACCAAATGAAACTAATGGGCAGCAGGTTTAAAACAAATAAAAGGAAGTTCTTCTTCACGCAGCACATAGTCAATCTGTAGAACTCCTTGCTTGAGGAGGTTGTGAAAGCTAGGACTATAACAGGGTTTAAAAGAGAACTAGATAAATTCATGGAGGTTAAGTCCATAAATGACTATTAGCCAGTATCGGTAAGGAATGGTGTCCCTAGCCTCTGTTTGTCAGAGGGTGGAGATGGATGGCAGGAGAGAGATCACTTGATCATTACCTGTTCGATTCACTCCCTCTGGGGTACCTGGCACTGGCCACTGTCGGCAGACAGAATACTGGGCTGGATGGACCTTTGATCTGACCCAGTATGGCCATTCTTATGTTCTTATGTCCAAAACATGAAACTTTAAGGTATGTCTATACTAGCACTTTTGTTGGTGAAAAAAACCACACATAGGTTACACGAATAGGAGCACTGGTATGAACAGTGCTTTGTCAGTAGGAAATCCTCTCCCACCAACATAGTTACAGCTGCTCATGGGGGGTAGTTTAATTATGTTAAATGGAGAGCTCTCTCCCATCCGGATTGAACGGTTACATAGGAGATTTTACAATGGTGCAGCGACACCAGTAGAGCAAGATCTCTAGGGTAGCCATAGCCTTAGACTATTATATAGGAATCTCCTTGATGTTCAATGGAATTAATTCAGGGGAAAATATTTTTTTCATATTTTTTGCTGTAATTCAAGAAATAATTGGTTTTTACCGGTGGTGTGTTCTCCCTTTTGCAAAGCTATTTAAAATATTTAAAAATACAATGCAAAAGGATCCTCTTTCTGTCCATCTTTTGTATAGCCCACCTAAAATGGTCGGGGGAGGCCAAGATGCACGCTGTCCTTCCATGAGCTGCTCTTGATTATTTAGTCTGGCCTACAGCAGCATGGCCCAAGCCATAGAACTTGACAAAATTCAGCTCTGGAATTTACTATGAAGCCTGAGCCTTCTAGTCTGACTGCTTTCAGAAAACCTAATTGTCCAGACTTCTCAGTTGCTGCCCGCTCCCTGACCCTCAGCATTTTATAACACATGTGTACAGTGCAATGTGCAGATATGATACTTTACAGATGACTAGAAGAAGGGTTGGTTTGCCAAGGAACCAGTTTGGATCTTTCAATCTAATAACAACAAGCATGAAAATGACAAAGGTTACATGCACCTGTGTTACACAGTAAAGGCAATAAGATAAGCTATTTATGCATATATCTTGTCAGTTTCTTTTTATTTCCAATTGTTTAATACTCATGGTAAATCCTGTATTATCAATCTACTGAAAAGGAGGAAACTGACAAAAATAGTTTCTTTGATATATTTGAATAACAAACTTGAAAAAAGCAGTCTGCTTCCTGACATTTTATAAGTAGAAATAAGTTAAAATAACCGGGCAAATTCTTCTCTGAACTCTACCTGTCTTCTAACATTTTCATCTTACGGGAGTTGGGTGTAGGGGCTAGTTCACTGGACTGTGCGTCAGGAGTCCTGGACTCTGTTCCTGACTCTTCCACTAATCTGCTATGTGAGTTTGGACAAATCAATTCATCCCTCTATGCCTCTGGTTCCCTGCCTACTCTTTGTCTGTTCTTTCAATTGAGTGTTTCAGATTTAGAGTGTAAGTTCCATGGGGACTGTCTCTTACCATGTGTTTGTACAGAGTCTGTACAGAGTATTGTATCAGAGTCTCTAGGTACTATTGTCATGCAAGTAATTGTAATTTCCTTCCCATCTCCAAATTAGACCAAATTGCTCTGCTGATTTGCAAAATGTTCCATAGATTCACTCCAATCTAGTGCTCTCACCAACTGTCCACCTACTTCATAACCATTTACTCCCCTTGATTCCTGGTCTCTTTGCTTTTCTCTTCTCCCACTCTGAAGAGCTGGGAGCAAGGTCACTCCTCCTATTATGCTGCTCGGTTTCTCTATCTCCTCTCTCTCTCTTTCTCTCTCTCTCTCTCTGAGCTGCCAAGTAACCTCTATGAATTTCTCCTTAAGCCTTCTTTTTCTTTAGTTTATGATTCTTCCTCGCTATAAGCTTTTTCAGTGTTCCAGGTGAAAGACATTATATAAACATGAATTGCATTTTAATAGATTACTAAGGCTTGGGTAAATGTTAAAATATAGACTGTGGACATCAGTGTAAATTATTTTCTTAATTGGAAGTCTTACCATTTTTAAGCTACTCCATAGTATAAATACAAGATTATTCTAAAGAAAATACATAAAAAGATGCAGACAGCTAAAAGGGCCCTCTTGAAAATATTTTCCTGGCATATATATGGGAAGTTATATTCCCTAGTAAAATCCCTTTTTGTTGCTGTAGTTGCTTTGCATAAACAGAACCATTTAAAAATGTAAACAGATTTGTATGTAGATTTCCAAATACCTAAGACATTGTTATTGAAATATGTCTATTTACCTATGATATAGAAATTACAGAGATATATATCATAAGCTTGATGTCTATTGTATACATTTCTGGTTATATCAAATATTTAATACCAGCTATACTTTGGGAATTGTTAGCATCTCCTTTAAAACTTGCCTGAGGCAGTTACAAGATGGAATGTAAAAAGTGGTTTTGATTATCGTTTTGGATTGTCACCTTGACAGTTTGGGTTGGGTTTTATAGGCATGGTGAAAGAACACACACCGACACACACAATTGCTCCTTTTCACTCTGCATCACTTTCCCTGTAGACAGTGCAGTGCAGGAACAACTCAGGAATAGAATAGACATGAAAGGATTACCAAGTGGAGCTATTCAAGAGAAAACTTGCTCATTGTTATTTGGAGGCAGGAATATGTAATTGCTAAGGGACATTAAATAAAACCTGGTAGATTTTTGAGTGGTCAGATATATTACTTTCTTTATCTGGCAGCACCTTCAGCTTTTGTAGTCTACTGAGTAAATAGAAAACATTTAATTCTGAAAACACTAAGAAAGAATGGTTCGAGGCTATTGCTTCAGTTTTGTAGGGGGAATTTTTGTGTGAACATATTGAGTCCCTGAACTTTAAAACTAGAATGCTACATTTGCTGCTGTTGGCTTATCTTCCTAGGTAAATAAGTGATTGGTTGATTTTAATTTGGAGTCTTCTGAGCCTTGATGTTTTAGGCTCAGTGGTTGACTCAAATCTCCAGTGTGTACTAGGGGAAAGAAAATCTTATCCGAAGTGGAAGAAAATCTGATAACAATTGGGAATTCAGCATATTCTCAGATACTGAGATGATGAAGTCTAGATAAATACAAAGAATAAAGTACTTTGGATATTTTACCTAGTTTTTGTTTGACTTGCATATGCAGAGTGAAGGCTGTTGTGTCTATGATTCTGCTCCGTGTTCAGATGCTGAGTCACCAGAAAGAATCTGAAAAATGAAGCGATCGTGTGGGGGGAGGAGGGACAGAACAATGTTAATTTCAGCATCATCTCAAAATTGAATTGTAAATGGAGAATTGTCACTGAGCAGGTCTGTTTCCAGTGTGGCCCCTCCGGGATTGATCCTTGTCCCTACACTATGCAACATTTATATCAATGCCCTAGAAGAAAACATAAAATCATCACTGATAAAGTCTGTAGACAACACGTAAATTGGGAGGGGTGATAAATATTGGAAAGGACAGGTCACTGCTTCACAGCAAGCTGGATCACTTGGTAAAGTCACTGTATTGTTTCAGGCCAATTCCACAGGCCAAATACACAGGGAAGCCTTGGAACTTAACTTCACTTACAGGTTTGATTCCTATCACAAAGGTATGAATAAAGACATTGGCTGAATGGCCCTCTACATTCCACATCCTAATGACATAAAAAAAACAAACAATGGGTATTTAAGAACAATTTGCAACTTCTTTATCAACTTCATGTAGCATGGAGACTCTAATTTACTATTTCTTTCCCTTTTTTCCCTTCCCCCCCATCCCCTATTTATTTCGAAACTGGACCTTTAATAACTCCATTCATCTGAAGAAGTGGGTTGTGCCCATGAAAGCTCATGATACCCAGAGCTGTAACAAGGGTGGGGCAAGTGGGGCACTTGCCCCAGGCGCAGTACATTTAGGGGTACAAAATTAAAAATTAGAAAGTTAAAATATTATTTCATTTATATGTTTACTATCATCTATTTGCAATCTCAATATATGTGCAATTAACAACATGTGCAATGAATAAAATTAATACAAAAAAATTAAGAATTTTATCATTTTGGGGCAGGGGGGTGGGGGAAGGGAGCGCTGTTCAGTAGCTTGCCCCAGTCACAGAAAACCTTAGTTTCAGCTCTGATGATACCATCTACATGTTTTGTTAGTCTTTAAGATGCTGCAAGATTATTTGTTGTTTTTTTGAGTTTTTCCAGTTACAGACTAACTTGACTACCCCTCTGAAGCTTTTGGTAAACTCGGTGCAAGCAAATATAAGATGGCTAAGTGTAAATGTATTCATCTAGGAACAAAGAATGCATGCTATCCTTACAGGATGAAGGACTCTATCCTGGGAAACTAACTCTGAAGAAGATCTGGGTCATATTGGATAATCAGCTGAACACATGGGTGACTCATATAAGAGGCTTGGGGTGGGGAGGGGTCCGGAGGAGGCTAAGCATCTCCAAAAAAGGCTAGCCTTCTAGAGGGCAAGAAATAGCAGATGCAGTAAGGGTCACCTCCCTTTGCAGGCACATTGGCCCAATGCCTTTGGAGCCAGAAGCTCCCCAGCAGTGTGGGTCACTTCGATCATGTCTGCACCCATCTGCTGCCCCAAGGCACTGCCCCTGCTTGGCCTCTTCCTTTGAGGCCCCACCCTCTCTCTGTCTCTTCCTATTCTGGTTCCACCTCTTCCCACTCCTGATTCCACTTTTAAAAGTGATGAGGCCATGGCCCCCTTCTCTCCCTTAGCTGAGATGCTCTGGTATCAGCATCAGAGAGGTAGCCGTGTTAGTCTGAATCTGCAAAAGTGGCGAGGAGTCCTGTGGCACCTTATAGACTAACGGAAGTGTTGGAGCATAAGCTTTCATGGGCAAAGACCCACTTCATCAGATGCATGTAGTGGAAATTTCCAGAGGCAGGTATAAATATGCAGGCCAGAAATGACTAGGTGGATCCAATCAGGGAGGATGAGGCCCACTTCTAGTAGATGATCTGGAGGAGTGAATAGCAAGAGAGGAGAAGCTGCTTTTGTAGTTAGCTAGCCATTCACAGTCTTTGTTTAATCCTGAGTTGATTGTGTCAAACCTGAAGATGAACTGTAGCTCAGCAGTTTCTCTTTGAAGTCTGGTCTTGAAGTTTTTTTGCTGCAGGATGGCTACCTTTAGATCTGCAATTGTGTGTCCAGGGAGATTGAAGTGTTCCCCTACAGGTTTTTGTATATTGCCATTCCTAATATCTGATTTGTGTCCATTTATTCTTTTACGTAGGGACTGTCCAGTTCGGCCGATGTATATAGCAGAGGGGCATTGTTGGCACATGATGGCATATATTACGTTAGTAGATGTGCAGGAGAATGAACCAGTGATGGTATGGCTGATCTGGTTAGGTCCTGAGACGGTGTTGCTGGTGTATATATGTGGGCAGAGTTGGCACCGAGGTCTGTTGCATGGATTGGTTCCTCCAACACTTCGGTTAGTCTATAAGGTGTCACAGGACTCCTCGCCACTTTTGGTATCAGCATGCACTGCTTCTCATTGTCTGGCCCAGCTGTAGGACGACTCCCGCTGCTGTCCATGTTGATGTCAGAACAACTCAGCTAAGGAGTGCCAGATCCTTGGTCCCATTGCTTTTAAAAGTGAGAAGGCTATGCCCTACCACTTTTCCCTCTCCTTAAGCAGGAACAATGGAGTGGGGGAGAGGAGTTAGGAAGGAGCTGGTGGGCTTCAGGAGAAGAGGTGGAGGGGGTGTTGGAAGAGGCAGAATGAGGATCGAGCTACTAGGGGGAAGACAGAGTGATGGCAGGTCCTTGGATCGAGGGGCAAGGCATGGTCTGGGCACTGGTTCCCCCATTTCTAAGAAGCTTCTGGTGATCATTTAGGCCTTCATTACACTATAAATGAAAGAGTAATGAGACATTGATGGCTGAACATGAGCTCCCAGAGGTACACTGAGGCCAAAAGAGCTATTGCGCTCCTGGGGTGCATAAACAAGAGAATGTGAAGGAGGATCAAAAAGTTATTTTACCTCTGTATTTGGTGCTGAGGTGGCCGCTGCTGGAATATTGTATCTAATGCTTGTGCTCACAACTCAGGAAGGTGTTAATAAACTGGATTCAGAGACGAGCTACGAGAATGATTAAAGGATTAGAAAACCTGTTTTACAGTGGTGAACTTAAGGAGCTCTATTTAGTTTAAGAAAAAGGAGGTTAAGGGGTGACATAATTACAGGCTATAAGTATCTATCTGTGGAACAAATCTAGCAGTCTAGCTAGATATACTATGAGCCAATGGCTGGAAGTTGAAGCTAGATATATTCAGACTGGAAATAAGATATAAGTTTAATAGAGAGGGTAATTACCGATTGCAACAATTTACTAAGGGCTGTGGTGAATTCTTCATTGATGACAATTTTTAAATTAATATTGGATTTTTTTAAAAAGAAAACAAGTTTTTAATGGGAAGTTCTGTGACCTGTGTTTAAATAGGAGGTCAGATTGGATGAGTAGTCTCTTCTGGAACTGTGCTTTTTCTTTACACAGTTTGACTGGAAGCTGAGTGTCAAGATTCTTTGTAACTGACACCCATGCATAATAATGACTTGGATGTATTAATGTCCATCTTTACATTGAGTCTGCATGTAGCTCTACCCTGAAATCCACAAGCCTCTGTGAAGCACACTGATTTTTTTCATTTAAGTCCTTTTATTACAGTGGTGCCAGCTACTGCCGCTATAGTTCTGTGTCTGTCAGCATTTCCATTATAAACCTTATTTTCAAGGGATTTATAACTTAGCCATTTTAATTCACATTGGTCTGAAACTTGCCATAGAAATTCTCTTCATAGAGCAGGTGCCACTTTCTTTTCTTTTTTCCCCCCTTTACGTTTGATTTAAACCTGTATAGTTCTTTTAGAATTAATGATGCACAAATACAGAACATGGGACTGGATGGAGTAACTTGTTTTTATGCAGGGCAGGGGCTAGAAGGAATCTGCCTGTAAATGCCTGGATTTAAAAAATAACATTTATTAACAGTCCTGGTTGCTTTGTATGTTGGTAAACAAAGTCTTTGTCACAGCAAATTTAAATAGGATGCACTATGCTCACACCATACATTTTTTGTTCTGTTTCCTATTCTGATTTTGATTCATACCATTTAAGAGTGTGCTGCAAACAATGTAGAAAACACATGAGTTTGATGAACTTCTTGTACAAACATTTAAACAGAAATGGTTACGTTGACACAAACATTACATAATATGGTCACAAAAAGAAGGATAAATGCTACTGTTAGTCAGTTGCGCAATCTTTGTTTCAAATCATACCTGTGCCAGTGAGGCAGTGATAATATCGCATTTCTTCTGAAATTTTCTGCAATGATGATGCTATTCATTTAAGGCCTGATCCAAAATCTACTGAAGAAAATATTACAGGAGCCATGCCATGCCATCTTTGTCAGCAGTGTGGTGTGGTAGTGGGAAGCTAGCAACAGCAACATAAAGCTACTTCGTGTTGGCGGTATGTCTATCCATCCATCCATCCATCCATCCAGAAACTGAGCTGCTGGATCCGGCCCGCAGGCTGCATGATCCAGGCCACAGGTTGCCCTGCTGGAACCCTCAGGCACAGAGCAGCCAGTTACTTCAGAACAACCCAATGCCACTTTAAGCTGCCAGTTCTTTTGCGCAGCCTGGGGCTGCATCAGGCAGGGAGCTTGCTTCAGGGTTCTGCAGGGCTGATGGCTGGGAGCTGCCTAGGTAAGAGCCTCCTGGCCACAGGCTGCCTTTGGCAACCCAGCCCCTTCCTCCCCACAACTCCTTCCCCTTGGTCACCATCCAAATCCTTTGCACTTCTCTCCCCTTCTCCCCCAGGTCACAACTCCCTTCCAGACCCTGCACCTCTTCGTACAGCAGGCCAGAATCATTTCCCCAGGCCAGAATCCTCTCCTGCAAGTATACCCCCTCCTGGACCCTGCATTCCAGGCCCTTGCCCCAGATCACAACTCACTCAAACTCTCTGGCAGACCCCACACTCTTCCTACACCCCAGTCCTCTCGCCCAAGCTACCTTCTGCATCTAACCTCCATCCCAGACCCTGCACCGCCTTCATAGAAAAGTGTGGCCCTTGACCAAAATCTTGGAGTGGCCCCCATCAAAAATGATTGCCCACCCTTGTTGTAATATATGGGCTTCTTTCTGCAGGATCTGAATGTCTCAGACAATTTGACCAGAGGAATGTCAAAGAATATCTGTATTTTCATTTGACATTGGAGACTTCAGAGGCTTTATAGTGATTTTCAATTTGATATTTTTCTTGGCCTCAGCCTCTTAAAACATAGGCAAATAAACTAGAGATTTGCCATCCATTTGAAAATCAGTCAATTTAAGAACATTGAAAGTAATTTCAGATTCTTTGCCTGCCTGTGTCCCCTGCTGGAACCTCCTGCTCAGGACTCCCAGAACTGTGAGGCACTGTTACTTCTCTGCCTCAGTAAGTGAGGTAATAGAGATGTAGCCGTGTTAGTCTAGTTTAGCTGAAACAAAAAACAGGACTATGTAGCACTTTAAAGACTAACAAGATGGTTTATTAGGTGATGAGCTTTCGTGGGCCAGACCCACTTCCTCAGATCAAAGCACTTTTTGCGGAAAAGCATCCGTGCCAATCTAGACGCGCTTTTCCGCAAAAAAGCCCTGATCGCCATTTTCGCGATCGGGCCTTTTTTGCGGAAAACAAATCTCAGCTGTCTACACTGGCCCTTTGTGCAAAGTTTTGCGCAAAAGGGACTTTTGCCCGAAAGAACAGCATAGTATTTCAAAAAGCACTGATTTCTTACAGTAGGAAGTCAGTGCTTTTGCGGAAATTCAAGCAGCCAGTGTAGACAGCTGGCAAGTTTTTCCACAAAAGCAGCTGATTTTGCGGAAAAACTTGCCAGTCTAGACACAGCCATGAAGAACATATTTTTTCAGCGTGCACACACAACTCTTTGTACATAACTTATACATACATTACACAATGACCAATATGTCATCAGTTTACATATGACACTTTTTTATTATATATGCTGATAATAGTATATTTGGGTTGATGAATGTGTCAGGTCTGAAAGCAGAGGGTCAGCCATACTGTAACTGACAACTGGCATTTAGGGGTTCCCAAGGTCACGCCAGCTGTTTATTATAATTTTACAGATGTATTTTTTTTTGCAGGGGACTTGTCTTGATGACCTCTCAAGGTTCCTTCCAGTTTTATGATTTTTAAAAATATGTTCAGGTTCGTGTTGCTGACCAAACACTAAAAAATTAAAAATAAAAACCGAGAAAAGCATGCATGTGGTGAGACAATAAAACAGACTATTTAGAAGGAGTAGTTGATGCACAAAGTAAATAATCTGGGGGGAGTGAGGGGTGGGAGTGGAATCAATGAGAGAAAATATTTTTGCCTCTCATCTTTTCTTCTCTTTACTTAATCTCTGAGTTTGCAGCTCTCCACATACGAGCATGTTCCTGTGTGTAGCCACATTGAAATGTGTCTGTTCATATTTAATTGCAGAACTGGGGCATAGGTTTTATTTCAAATAGTAGGATGTTTAAATATATTGGACTGAATTTGAAATGTTTAAAAATGGTTATAATTGCCTTTATGCATTATATGCTACACTACTGTGAACAAAATAAATGAACTTTAATTCCTTGGTTAATTCTTAATATTAATATTAAATGTTGAAGTATGACTTGTAGCTAATTCTTTTCTGATAGACAATAGATGATGGTCTTTTCCATCTCTAATTTCTGATTTTATGCTCATTCTATAAAGCATTCAGACCTGGTAGGTGCTATTTTAAAGGACTCAGATTGAAATACCTTACTCACAACAAAAAAATACCTTGTACCATGAGTAGTCCTATTTAAGTCAATTGGGCTAGTAATGGAGTTAGTTACTACACAGTGTGAATAAGGGTATCTCAGTCTAGCTGCAGCAGGGGTTCTGAGCCAGAAGGTAACTCAGAACCCTTTCACTGATATAAATTAATTGATCCTGTGTTTAGGTCCCAGTTAACAAGTAGGATCCCAGCTGAATGGGGTACTTTGTAGGGGAAGCAGCCTCAGCAGCTGAAAAGGGAAAAATGAAGAAGAAGCAATGAAGGGAGTGTAAGGGGGAAGGGAGGAACCGTCTTCCGAAATAATGGTACATCTCTCTGCAAACAAAATGTATTACTAATTTTGCTAATGTATTGCTAATTTTTCCAGCGATATGTAGACCAAATGTGTTTTGTACAAAAATTGTAGGAGCTGAATTTCTTTGTGGACTTACCATACGTTCTGCTGGCTATATTAAGTATTATACTTTGCTTATATGTGTAATGTTCATATCTGGCAAGGGGGAAAGTATTTACAAATGAAAATGAGAGAGTCATAAGATTAAAATGCATGGACTTCAAATTTCCTAGAGGTGAGAGAGAGAGAGAGAGAGAGAGATGCTGTGATGATGCTTCTTATTGTAACTGGGCACAGAAGCACAAAGCTTGCAAATAGAATTAGTTGAAACCTTTTTCAAACAAAAGTTTTAAGGGATATTTTCACAAAGTAGCACAAAAAACATTTAGTAGCAATCTGCTTAGATCAGTGATCAAATTACTAGCTGTTATTTTTTTCATACGTGAAACAAAATATGCACTTTCAAAATAGGTGGCTTTTATTGTATCTTCTAGAAAGCAATTAAAGATTTTAAGGAAAAAATCTCTATGGAAGGTAGCTCACTCTTTAAAGTCCTTAAGATCTGACTTCCAGTGAGAGACTTAAGAAGTTCTATTTAGCTTATCAGAACAAAGGTTAAGAGGTGACTTGATCATTGTGTATAAAGTACATACATAGGAGATTTCTGATCTTAGAGAGCACTTTAATCTAGCAAAGGCATAATGATATTTCAATCACTGCAAGACGAAACCAGATAAATTCAGACTAGAAATAAGATGCACGTTTTTACCTGTGAGAGCAATTAACCACTGAAACATTTTACCAGAGAATGTAGTGGATTCTCCAATGTTTAGACAAGATTAGATGTCTTTCTAAAAGATATATTCTGTAGCTCAACCACAAGTTACTGCGCTTAGGAATCATTGGGTGCAATTCTATGACCTGTGTTACACAAGAGGTCAGATTAGGATTATTAGGATAATCTTTCTTGAAGTGTAATCTTCAAGCAGTCAGGCAAGTGTACTTCTTGTGTTTAAAGGCGCATTTCACAGTAATCAGAATTGTGGTTACACCACACAATGCATGTTAAGGTGCAATGTATGTGATATAAAATTGAGTAAATAATGTTGGTTGCCCAGCAGCTTCTAACTCTGATTAGAAGTTGGAGGATATGAGGAAGTTTTTCTGACTGACTCATTTATATAGAGCTATAGTTATCAATGGCACTTTACAGATTTGATTGTGTACTAATTCTGCTACATTCTTTTAAATGTACATCCATAGGGTAAAATCCTGGACCATTGATGTTATTGGGGCTAACACTTTAATCACATGTCACGTTGAATAAATTGTTAGTATATGGATACAGCCCCAGTGTATAGCGTGTTCTGAAAATAATTAATTCCATGCTCCTTCAGATACTGTGAAGCTCCTACATGGTCTGAAAAAAAATGCAGCAAGAAACAAAGTTGCCTTAAGTGCACATCTTTGATCTTCTGACATCTTCTTTTGAATCTTCCCTTATGGAAAGGTCACTTTTTGGTAGTCTCTTTAAACACCCATTCATATATATAAAATACAAGAGTGCTGGTAATTCAGAACTTTATTTCCCCCCTTTTAGTATACTTTTTTATATCAATACAATGTATATTAAAATTTACTCTCCTCCTGCACCCAGAAGAGTTATTTATTGATCCATAGCTATGTCAACAAGTACATAAATCAAAATTCAGGTGAAAAGTTTCAATTAATTTTCTTCATTCAGTTTTTTGGATTGTTGTGGTTATCTATCTTTATGAGCTGGGATGGGTATATATAAGTTGATATGTTATTGGCTTGTGAAATGGTGAACGGGCTACTTATTGAACACACCAAATATGATGTGCTTTTCATCAATATGTTATGTCACAGGTCTGAAGTGTTTTACCATTGTCTTTAGACTCAGCAAAGCAAGTAGAATACATTTGCAGTAGCGTATATACATGGTGTCAGGCTATCAAATTGGTCAGAAGATTGAATATGTCATTCTTGAGTTTAGAACATGTGTAACATGTCTGTGGAGTCATGAACTTCAGTTTTGCTTCTGAAATTGTCTGTTTTAGTGCTATTAGAATACAATTGTCAGCAGCAGTTAACTTGTGTGAATTGTGAATATGATAAAACACAATAGAGCAAAATTTATAGACTGCTGCCTGTATGGAGTAGCTCACTCTGTTTTCCAATGTGTAATTAATGTAAAATAAAATAGAAATGGAAGACTGAATAAACCTCTAACCAGAAGGTAAAGTGAGAATTTCAGTGTATGCAGAACATTTTTTTGCTACATTGTGGTTGTATTTTACTGATTTATGATTTGGTAAAACTCCCCATATGTTGTAGGTGATAGCAATTAAATGATCTGTAAGATTTGTCTTTTTAGGCCATTTATATTGCCATTTGCTGAAAAAAAACCCACTGGCTGCATTAATTTTCTTTAGGACTCTGAAAATTCATAGTTGTAGTTCTTTTGAAAATGAATTCATATTGAAATAGTTGCTACTCTATGTAAGAAAAAAGAGATTGATCTTGTCCCTGCTGAGCTCACTGGGGCAGGATTGGACCTGAAGTTGCAGTTCATTGTTGGCTTTATGTAGCTGCTAACATGAATGGTGCTTCTTCTCAGCAAAGTGGCTAATCTCAGCAGTAAATTAATGAATGGTAACAGTCTGACTATAACTCTATTTCCAGATCTATCTCAACATGCAAACATGTTCTTGTGGTATTGGGGACTGTACATTGAAGTGGTTTAGCTTCCTGGGCAGGAAATCTGGGGGAAAGGTTTTGAAGAAGCCCATGTTTTGTCATGCAAAGCAGTTGGAAGGTGTTCATGAATAAAGAGGATCTTTCAAGCACCTTGAATCTAGAATGATTAGTGTATACCACATCCCAGACTGATAACAGTAAACCCTAAATACCACTCTATATAAATGTTGCAAATGCTATGTGTTTTACACTGGGGCCAAAAAATGCTACAATGTTTTAGAACATTTTAAAAAAATGAGTGGTCCTATATTTCATATCCCTCTTCTTGTAAAACTAGGTATCTTAGTCATCACATTGTTAAGTCATAGAATCATAGAATACTAGGACTGGAAGGGACCTCGAGAGGTCATCCAGTCCAGTCCCCTGCCCTCATGGCAGGACCCAGTACTGTCTAGACTATCTCTGATAGACATTTATCTAACCTACTCTTAAATATCTCCAGAGATGGAGATTCCACAACCTCCCTGGGCAATTTATTCCAGTGTTTAATCACCCTGACAGTTAGGAAGTTTTTCCTAATGTCCAACCTAAATCTCCCTTGCTGCAGTTTAGCTTTGCTTCTTGTTCTATCCTCAGAGGCCAGGAAGAAGAATTTTTCTCCCTCCTCCTTGTGATACCCTTTTAGATACCTGAAAACCGCTAGCATGTCCCCTCTCAATCTTCTCTTTTCCAAACTAAATAAGCCCAATTCTTTCAGTCTTCCTTCAAAGGTCATGTTCTCTAGACCTTTAATCATTCTTGTTGCTCTTCTCTGGACCTTCTCCAGTTTCTCTACATCTTTCTTGAAATGTGGTTCCCAGAAAGTCTAATCATAGATGCCTAAGAAGGAGAGGAAAACTATAGCTAATCCATTTTAGAAAACTCTAAAATTCCCTAAATAGTTTTGGAGATACAATACTGTTATAATATTAATACAATAACTCTAAAAGTAAATGTTGGGCTCTTTTGAACAGCTGTGTATCTCCCTGTCACAGGGTATGCAGGCACACCCACAGCACCTCCTGCTGATCACTCTTGGAAATAGCTCTTCAGCTATGGAGCACTCCCTTTTGGCCCGTGTCTCTCCCACTACTACCTATTTTCCTCCACCTCTGTGTTAGGACCCATGTCCCTCCCAGACTGTGGTGTCCTCCCATCTGGGTACAGCCCTGCTGCAGTGCCCCTCCACTCTGGGGTCCTCCCTCTCTGGCAACCCCCAACCCTCTATGCCCACCTTGCCTCAATGACCTCCTGCCGGTCTTCCTCTAGCCCTTGTCACAGGGGCAAATTGTAGTCTGAAATGGCCACTCATCATTGGCAAGGGGATGTGGACCTGTTGCCTTTGCCTATCCTGGCAGTTTCTGTGCAGCTCTAGTATCCTCAGGCCATGTTTCAAGCCCTGCAACCTGGGAGCTTGCCTGGCCAGAGCTTCCCCAGCTCTGCTTGCCTTTCCCCAGCCCTGCTCTAAGTCAGGAAGCCTCTAGCTTCCCTGGCAGCTAGGTCCCTCCTGCTCCACCATGGGAGCAAGAGTGAGTCCATCTCCACCCCTCCAGGAGGCTTTATTCTTACTGCCCTCAGCTGGGCCGGCCCTAATTGGCTCATAGCAGCCCCAGCTGCAGGCTCCACAGCTCCACCACTCCAGCCCTCTCCCAGGCTGGGTTTTAACCCTTAAAAAGTGAGTGCAGGGGAGATGGCCCATCACACTCCCCTTTTACAGTGCTTTCAATTTTAGTCTTGATGGATCAAGCAATGGCACACATTAAAACTGTCAATAGTCCAGGACACCACAATTCTTGTCCTGAACCTCATAACTTTTAAATTGAAAGTGGGTTTTCATCCACATTTGAAGGAAGAAAAGGAAACCCATTTCAAGCACCTTTTTTGTTTGATTTTGCGACTTCTGTTTGGAGGTGCTGACAGTTTTAGAATTTTTAGAGTACTCTTGGAAACATAGATTAGAAGACAGATAAGGCAGTCAAAGGTGCATGTCATCATTACAGATTCTGAAATGTAGTATATAGATATTGGAACTGTATAGGTGAAGTATGTGCATATATATATATATATATATATATATATATATATACACACATATATATACAGTATATAAAAAGTGTGTATATATATGGTATATATAAAGTATGTGTGTATGTGTGTATATATATATATATATATACACACTTGTGTGTAATAAAATAATGAAGAAGAGTTGATACATACTGTATTTCAAAATTTAAAGAACCCTCTTCTCATGGTATTCTACTTATAACATATGCTTTTTAAAAACATCATTCAAATGAAAGGCTGAAATTTTGCTCTTTAAATTTTTAATAAGTAAATGGGATGAGAATTTTCTGATTTGAAAGTTACCAAATTTGTGTCCTTTAGGTTTTTAAAAGAAAAGGTTTCCAGATCTAGTCCCCATAAAATAGTAAATCTTAGCCCTCATCACTGACAATTTTTAAATCGAGCTTGGATGTTTTTCTGAAATATGTGCTCTAGGAATTCTATTAGGGGAAGTTCTATGGCCCGTATTACACAAGAGGTCATATTGGATGATCATAAGTGTCCCTTCTGGCCTTAAAAACTGTGAATCTATGAATCTAGTTAAATCAATTTACACTATATTTAAAACACATCTGCACAACCATTTTAGCATCACTTATCTAGCTCTGATTTCTGAGCGGCTCAGTCTCCTTTGCAAATTGTCTCAAAATCATCATTAAAATAAGGGAAATAGTCAGTCCTTAAATTGTCACTTTAATAAAAAACATGGGGATACATTCTAAAAGCTACCAAAAAGTGACCTTTCCTTAAGGAAAGATTCTCAAGTGTTTTAAATAAATGATATCCATTTAGTCATGAGAAAAAATATTTGTACTAATCAGGAGGTGTGACTAGCTACTGAAAAGCCTGCATTGAAAAACCTTCAGATACAGCTGCTCTCTTTAAAAATACATGCTAATATCTGAGCACTTGTTAAGGGCCACTGTGTACAGAAGCACTTGCATATTTCCAAGCTCTCTGAGATGAAACTAACCCATGTCTGCACACAATTTGCAGATGGCCTTTGTACGTGTACAGGAACCTTTGCATTTTGCGACGCTGTTGTGATTTATTTTTTGGTCAATAGTTAATTAACACAGCTCAAAGCAGCAATTAATTATAATTAACATTTGTCAAAATGGAAAGCATATTTTCGTTAACAATTGAAGGGTGTTGTTTTTTTTTTTTTTCAATTTTATGACAAAAACAATTTTATGTTGGTGAAAGAAAATCATTTTCTCTTATTTCCCATGCCCATCACCTCCCCCTTTCCTCCCACTGTAGAAAAGTACTTCCAAAGGCTTAGAAAAATATTTCCAAAGTATCTTATTGATTCCCCAGGTAGGCAGAACTTCAGGGGGAGTGGGACTTTTTGATGAGAAGGGAGAACTGAATAGGCCTCATAGATTCTCCACTTATCATATTTAAAACCTCAGCTTCACCCTGAGCTCTGGTCTACAGTAGGGAGTTACATTGAAATAATTCCCCTTATTTTGAAATAGTAAGTGAAGCATCCACACTACTAAGCCCATTATTTTAAAATAACGGGCTGGATATTTTGAAATCTGTACCCATGCATTCCTTGGGGAATAAGCTTATTTTAGAATAATTATTTTGAGAGTTATTTTTTGGAATGTAGTTATTTTGAAATAATTTCCTAATGTAGACAATCCCTGAGAGTTTACATCTATTTGGGAGTAGGAAGTTTGAAAATGTTTTGCAGATTTTCTTCATTGAATAAATTCTGTTTTTAGAAATCTAGACTTAAGCCTTACTCCTGGCTATGATATATCATAGTATCTGAGCACCTCTCAGTCTGTAATACATTTATCCTTTCACCATCCTTTGGGGTAGCAAAGTAGATTTTCCCCATTTTACAGGTGGATAATGAGGCATAGCAAGACTAAATGACTGGCCCAGGGTCAGAAAGAAAATCTGTGATAGAAATGGAAATTGAACTTGGGTCTCACAAGTCCCAGACTACAGGCCTAACCACTAGATTCTGAAAAGCAAACACAGGGATTGTTTTTAGTTATAAATAATTTAATATATTGTTAAAGTGTCCTATTTGAACCCTGCCACTTCAACATCGATTCCAAATCCTTTTAATTTTCAGTAGCTGTAATTTAAAGCAATTTTAGTCCTGAAAAGTAGGAAGGAAAAATAAATATTTATCATGTTTAATATGCATGTACATTAACAGTATATGTACATGATGGCTCTATCTTTGCTTGTGAGGCAAAATAAAATAATTCACTTGTGACTACAGCACTTGTGAGTTATCCCTCCTCACAAGAGAAGATAAATGTCAGAGGAGAGTTCAATTCTTATGTATTCTTGCCAGTGAGTTGGGAATTTATCATAAGTGCTTTGGAATTTATCTTGATGAGACATGGGTAAGTTCATCATGGGTAATTTGGGAGCCCTTACGGTGTACAGATGAATTCCATATTCTTAGTACAATGGTGAATTTTTTATATCTTTTCTATCTGTAAACACTCTTATTTTTAAAATCATATAAGTTGGAGCTCTTAACCAGAGGCATTTTCTTGACAAAGGGAGGATAAAAAGCAGGGAGTGGGAGGAAAAGGAATGGGAAAAAGAGGGGGCAAGGCGAACAAAAGAAAAACATCAAATAATTAAGGTCTTGCTGTAAAGTACACAAAGTTTTAAGGTGGCAAATGCAATCTTATATTTGTTATTTTATTTTCAGACTTTTGAGTTCTTAGATGTTCATCGTGATCATTCTCTTAATATAGCATTTATATACAGAGTAGACATATACCACAGATAGATATACTGTATCATAGCTGTGATATATTGCATTTGAAACACTTGAGCAAACTTTCACCAAAAGTAATATTTAATTAAAATTAGGGGTGTGTGTTCATCATTTAACTCATGCAATTAACTCAAAAAATTATTGATTTGAAAAATTGGTTGAGATTAATTGCCGTTTTCATTGCATTGTTAAATAGTAGAATGCCAATATTAAATATTTAATAAATTTCTAATGTTTTTCTACATTTTCAAAAATAATTATTTCAATTATAACACAGAATAGAAAGTATACAGTGCTCACCTCATATAATTATTTTAATAAAAATATTTGCACTGTAAAACTGATGAACAGAAAAATACCATTTCTTTCACATGAAAGTGCACCTTACAAAGACAGCACTCAAAACCAAACAGTTGCATGACAAACAAATAAAAAAGAAACTTTAGAGCTGTGGTGTCCAAACAGTTCTGAAGCAGTAGCCACTACAGTGGCTACTGCTATAGTGAACTAGCCACACTCAACCAGCCAAATAGACACATGTGTCTAATGCAGTGTTTCTTAAGCTGTGTTCTGCAGCACACCGGTGTGCTACGGAGAACAACAAAGTTAAAAATGGCTGCCCTTAAAGGGGGCAGGCGACTTTTTTTTTTTCTCAATAACTTCCTCCATGACCCTATTTTTCTTCCTTGATGTTCCTCATAAAAATATTGTTTGGTGTTCCTCCATCTTAAAAAGTTTAAGAAACACTGGGCTAGTGTGTTGGATACCATGGCTTTAGAGCCTACTAGTCTACACAGTCCTACTTCTTGTTCAGCTAATTACTAAGACAAAAAAGTTTGTTTACGTTATGGGAGGTAATGCTGCCCACTTCCTATTTACAATGTGATCTGAATTCAAGGTATTTACATATCAGATATTCCAAATATTCATATGCCCCTTCGTGCTTCACCACCATTTCAGAGGACATGATTCTATGCTGATGACGCTCATTAAAAAAATGTTAGTTAAATTTGTTAATGAACTTTTTGGAGGAGAATTGTATATCTTCTGCTCTGTTTTACCCACATTTGGCTACATATTTCATATTACAGAAGTTTCAGAAAATGGCCCAGCATATACTGATCATTTTAAGAACACTTTCACTGCAGATCTGACACAACACAAAGGTACCAATATGAGATTTTTAAAGATAGATACAACACTCAATCCTAGGTTTAAGAATCTGAAGTACTTTCCAAAATCTGAAAAGGATGAGAGATAGAGCATGCTCTCAGAAGTTGTAAGAGTAATACTCTAATGCAGAAACTACAGAAACTGAACTACCAAAGAAGAAAACTAACCCTCCACTGGAAGTATCTGACTCACATGATGAAAATGAACATGCATCGGTCCGCACTGCTTTGGATCACTATGGAGTGGAACCCATCATCAGCGAGTCCTCTAAAATGGTGCTTGAAGCATGAACGGGCACATTTCAGGTGACATTGTAAACAAGAAGTAGGCAGCATTATCTCCTGCAAATGTAAACAAATTTATTTGTCTGAGTGATTGGCTAAACATAAAAGGACTGAGTGGACTTGCATGGTCTAACATTTAAAATTATTTTAATTTTGAATGCAGTTATTTTTTGTATATAATTCTATATTTGTAAGTTCAACCTTCATGATGAAGGAATTTCACTACAGTAATTGTGTTAGGTGAATTGAAAAATACTATTTCTTTTGTTTTTTACAGTGCAAATATTTGTAATTAAAAATAAACATAAAATGAGCACTGTATGCTTTGTAATCTGTGTTGTAATCAAAATCAATATGTTTGAAAATGTAGAAGACATTCGAAAGTATTTAAATAAAGGGTATTCTATTATTACGAGAAGTCCTGTGGCACCTTATAGACTAACAGATTTATTGGAGCATAAGCTTTCGTGGGCGAAGACCCACTTCGTCAGATGCATGTCTGACGAAGTAGGTCTTTGCCCATGAAAGCGTATGCTACGATAAGTCTGTTGGTCTATAAGGTGCCACAGGGACTTCTCATTGTTTTTGCAGATACAGACTAACACGGCTACCCTCTGATACTTATTCTATTATTAGCAATTCAATTAATTGTGTGATTTAATTTTTTTAATTGCTTGACAGTCCTACTTTTAAAACTCTTAAAGCTTTCTCCACTTCTTTTCCTCCCATTTCTGATTATCTTTCATTTGTACTGAAGATATGGGCCTGATTCATGGGTACAGTATATGTCCCATTGTGCTGCTCTGGTCTTGCAGGAAGGCTTTGAAATCAATTGCTTTTCAGTCCTTAGGGACACTCCAGTTTTATTCCAGAGGCATAGAGCGGGGAGGCTGATCTATACCTACATCTTCTCAGATACGTCAAACATTCATGCCCCTTTGTGTTTTGGACATGCTTCTATGCTGATAATGCTCATTAAAAAAATGTCAGTTAAATTTGTGAGTGAACATATCAGCATATCAGCTTACAGTGTGGGAAATGTAATGGTAATGTAACTGGGGAAAAGAACCGAGACCAGAGCACCACTATCTTCTGGTTATTCTCAGTTGTCACAATGATCCTTTGGGGTAGTGGAAACTGAATGCAGTTTAGAGGAGCCTTGAAACTGCTCTATCATATCTGGGTGGCCATATTAGACCCTTAGATTAATCTAATCTAATCTACTCTAATCTAGATTTGATAGCCCAACCATAATAGCAGCACAAAAATGTCTTTAAGCCTCTTTTCACTTCCACTTCAGTGGAGGTTTGCCAAGTGGAACATGAACAGATTCAAGACTCAGGGCCTGGGTTTTGTTGTTGTTGTTTGTTTGTTTGTTTGTTTGTTTTCATTTTTTTAAATAAGCCTTTTGCTCCTGATGGAACAGCTCATGGCTCCTGAAGCCACAATTGTTTCCATGGTGTTGAAATGGGAAACACAAACACTAAATTGTGATTCCATTGAGAAATGCCATCAGGCAGGAGTGAGCTAACTGAAAAAAAAGTCTATTTACAAACACACACAAATCCTGACTCAGACATCTTTGTAAAAAGAATACAGCAAAAATACTTGACCATGAATAAACTATAGATAAATGATTAAACTTGTGAAAGTTGGCTGGCTTGCAAAAGTAGCCTTTTAATCAGAAAAATCCCTGGACTCAAGTACAGCATTAAGGTTTTTCTTATAAGATTCATATTATAGATTCTTTAGGTATCAGCATTGCATTATGCTGTAATAGAGCATATTTCATTGTGACATATTGTCCTATTTGTCACTTTGCGTCATGTTGCTATATCTCAAAAGCCACAGCATTACCTAGATTTTTTTTTTATTTTGGTGAAGGAAGGCAAATGGACACCTCATCTGTGACATTGAAACAAGGGTATTTCAAGGATCAGCAACTCAGAATCAGAAGTAATTTTAAGTGGATGTTTTAAGGACGAGATACCTTGGGGAAGTGGTTATTGAAACTGATATTTAAAAAACCTTTGTGTATCCAAGAAAAAACAAAATGTTTGATTTTGAATATTTCCGTCTTATAAGAAAAATGGTCTGCCTGTAAATATGTATATATTTTAGATAGAAGAGCACCTTTCTTTATTTTTATAAAAATAAATCAATTCTAATTTTTCATAACAAGAAAACATTGAGTACATCAGTGAGTCTGATTGTGCAGCATGTACGTCAGTTACCGTACTTAAAGACTTCTCATTAATTTCATAAAGTTATCCTTCTAGGAAATGAGTAAATGTATCTGCATGTATTAGCTAAATAAATACGTTGTGTACACTTTTAAGTTCATATTTGTGTTCAGGCTAATACACTGCAACCTTGAGCACAGTAGGAGCTATGAGAATCAAGGGAGCCATCAACCATCCTGATTAGACTGCCCACTGAGCACAAGTGATATCAAAGCAAGGTAGCTTTAGCCAGCATTAAAAACCAAATGCCAGGAACTGCAGGCACATAATATGGAATGAACTGCTTGTTGGCATTTACAAAATAATGAGTTGGTGCAGAAATGGACCGATTGTCCCAAAAACAGTCCTGTATGATCAGTGAAGCTCATGGGAATGTGGAAATGTGACTTGTGGAATTGAAAACTTAATCATAGACACCACTGTACACGCATTTATGGGGACACTTGTTTCTATATAATCTGTTCACATAACATAATAATATAACTGCTAATGATTGCCAGGCACGTAGGTACAGTGTTGAGATTGTAAATTGACGTACTCCCCTTTTTTTTTGGTGGGTGGAAAGAGAGAGTGCAAAGACTACGAGGGACATGTTTTCAAAATATCATAAGATTTTAGCCATATGACTCCTCGAGAAGCTAGTCATGATTGATGTCTAATAATTTTTTTAAATGAATGCATAGAGGTACAATTATTTTGGGAAAGAGGTCTGTATATTTGCCTATTAGGGTTGTGTTAAGGGTACAGCAGATTGAAAAAAGACTAGCAGCTTGTGGGCTGGTGACAAACTCTTCCGTTGCTGGCTTACTATAGAGAGCTTTAGAGATGCCTGCTGCTATCCACTGGTATGGTAGAATGTGCATTCTGGATGAACCTTGCTTAGTTGAAGGATTTCCTGTTCAAGGCCCTCTGCATCATTTATATATTTTAGAAATGTGCATCTGTCTCTCTGCCTGTCCATCCATGAGTTCCTTTATTCAAGAAATCCTCCTAAGCAATATGAGCTAGGACCACCAAATTTGGTATGTAGCTTCCTCTTATCCTAACTTAAAGCAAGGTCAGGGTTTGGTTGTACCAGGACAATGAGATGTGTCTGAAATGTGATTTTCTCATAAAATGGAAAGATAGGGGTCTGGTAGGAGGAAGAGTTATACTGTGGAAATACCACAGGAAGGCAGCAAGTGCTCTAGAAAGAAGCCACTGCATGGCTTTCACCACCCCCAAGCCAGCCTTGCAGTGCACCAGCAGGATGCTAGTGCACTCTCTTCCCTACTCTGGGCTGGCCTGGAGAGTGCCAGCAGAAGATCTGCATGGCCCAGTAGAGGCCTACGTGTCCCACCCTGCCCCCGAGCCGGCTCTGGCAAAGCCATCAGACAAGGTGCTCAGTCTCCACGCCACCTCTCAGGTCAGGCCCAGGGCAAAGCCAGCAGCCAGAGTGCATGCCTCCCTGCCGGCCATCATCAGGGAGAAGCCAGCAGCCGGGGTACACATTCCCTCACACACACTCCAGGCCGACCAGGGGAGAATCCAAATAAAATAAATATTGAATGTGATGTGGGAGGAGTGGTTTTGCAAGGCACCCTTTCCATCCATACATTTCATAGATGGGTTCTCTGGGCTGTCCAAAGATAATGTGAAGGGTAGTGCTGAGATTTGAGCCACAGGAGAATCAATACATATGCGGATCCAGAGGTCATAACATAAAAAAATGGCCAGCATAGAGTAGTTGCAGATGTATTCCAAACTATAGACAAGTGCAGTGGTCGCAGCACTTAACCCTATGGCCCTGCTGTCCTCATCTGTTGCACTTTTCATCCATGGAAAGCCTGACTGGTCAGGTTTTGTGTGTTTGAAATAAATGTCACCCTACTTGGAAAGCTACACAGAATACCAATATGTGAAAAGATTGTCCATAGATTTATTTCAAATGTCCCTCATGCCACTTGCTTAATTCCCAATATCACCTACTTCCAACAGAAATTTGATGTCTCCTCACTTTCCTTGTTGAAAACTGTCACAAATATCATGAAACTGAAGCTGATAGAATAAAGTTTTTCAGAGTGCAGGAATGGATCACACGGGTTTCAGTTTCTTGTGTAAATAACTTTTATGTGCTTCATTGTGTGTCTTTGTCATGCAGACCACCCACATTTGAGCACTGGAATCTTGACTGATACCTCAAATTGAACACTCATGGTCCTATAAGACTGTTCCTACAGCCAGAGTCACAGTGATTGATGGTGAAACACAAGGCTTCATACAATGAAGATCTTAGATCTGGCTCAGTCCTGCAAATGCATGGATATCTGAGGAGGTGGCACCAGGTAGGGTCAGAGCATATGTACTCTTAAGTTGTTGTGGAGAGCTTGAGGGCATGATGTACTGGGGTATTTTTGTCCATCCAAGAGACATGGCTGACAATAATACAATGCAATTGTAAAAGGATATTTGAACATGCCTCCTTTAGATGGATTCGATGAATTCCATGTCACATGGGGCAGTAGAATTAACCTATCCACCATGTTTTTTAAAGTGGCAGGAATATGGTATATGCTTTTTGCCAGGTTATAGATGCTATACAGGCCTCTGACATCTTTTGCACTTCTCCTTTCTGCCATTCTCACATCATTTTTTTTCTGATAAAAATATTTTTATTTCAATTCAACTATGTTTGCACATAAGCCTAATTGTGACGTTTCATATTCTGAAAAATAAACCTGCTCTGATAGATAGATGTATGTTTTATGGAATCAAAATGTCAGTAGCCTTTGGTCCAAGTAATAAAATCAGCTCTTACATAGAAACAAGCAGTGCTGTTAAGGCTTTAACATCCTCGTAAAGCATCATGAGTCACTCAGTACATCATCTTCAGGTACGAGATCTTTCAGTCCTTTTTTCCTAGTATCCATCAATCAAAGTTTATAGGCTCACAAATGGCTTGGCCAACACTCAGTAGTAATATTTTAGCCATATTTATACTTCAAATAAAATCCATAGAGGAGATCTAAGGTAAATCTGTGGCAGTTGTTTGCTATTCTTTCTTAATTTCTAAAGAAAATAGATGCATTTTGCTTCTAGTGAAAGCATACAATTGTTGAATTGAATCAGTTGCAACACAAGTCACTGCCTTCATCTACACCAATGACCAATGCTGATACCTATATCTTTTCATGGAGATCAAAACACAATGGAATAAAAATGGCAGGGCCAGAAAGGCTTTGAAAAGGGAACTATATAGGTAACATTAACATATTCTTCTGTGTTAATGTAGTAGTATGGTGGAAAAACCTAAGCAACACCACATAGTGACTAATCTGTTCTTTTTGCCCAGAGGCACATGTTATAATAAATAGATAACTGGTGCAGAATCTTAGCATTTTGAAACTAGATACAAACCTTGTATGGCTAAACAAGGAAGCTAACTTCTTAAGGGATACAGGGGGTTGGGTCATTGATTCCCAGATAATACATTCCTGATAGACGAAAGAAAAAATATTTGAAAACATTCCATGGTAACCTGGGTTCAGCTCTATGAAATATTCTGAAAGAGTGTGACTGACTTAACTATGCAAAGAGTTGGCTAGTGGATGCTCTTCTTTCATGTCATATTTATCATACTGTAAATCAGCACAGAATTCTCCCTTCTTTGACTATTAAGACATGATTATTATTTTGAGATTTCTGTTCTGTCACAGCACATTTCATTTTGCTATATTTTCATAAAATTTCTTCATTATTTCTTATACCTCACCTTAAGAGATTATATTTAGCTAGGTTTTTTTCTCCATATTCTATTCAGCTTCATTAATATAAATGAAGACTCATAGAATCATAGAACACTAGAACTGGAAGGGACATCAAGAGGTCATGAGTCCAGTCCCCTGCCCTCATGGCAGGACCAAGCACTGTCTAGATCATCCCTGGCAGGTGTCTGTCTAACCTGCTCTTCAATATCTCCAGTGATGGAGATTCTACAACCCCCCTATGCAATTTATTCCAGTGTTTAACTACCCTGACAGGCAGGAAGTTTTTCCTAATGTCCAACCTAAACCTCGCTTGCTGGAGTTTAAGCTCATTGCTTCTTGTTCTAGCCTCAAAGGCCAAGGAGAGCAATTTTTCTCCCTCTTCTTATAACACCCTTTTAGATACTTGAAAACCACTATCATGTCCCTTCTCAGTCTTCTCTTTTCTAAATGAAATAAGCCCAATTCGTTCAGTCTTCCCTCATAGCTCATGTTTTCTAGACCTTTAATCATTTTTGGTGCTCTTCTCTGGACCTTCTCCAATTTCTCCACATCTTTCTTGAAATGTGGTGCCCAGAACTGGACACAGTACTCCAAATGAAGTCTAATCAGCACAAAATAGAGCAGGAGAATGACTTCTCGTGTTTTGCTCACAACACTCCTATGCATCCCAAAATCATGTTTGCTTTTTTTGCAAGTGTCACACTGTTGACTCATGTTTAACTTGTCATCCATTATGACCCCAAAAATTCCTTTCAACAGCACTCTTTCCTAGACAATCACTGCCCATTCTGAATGGCTGCGTCTAGACTGGCATGATTTTCCGCAAATGCTTTTAACGGAAAAGTTTTTCCGTTAAAAGCATTTGCGGAAAAGAGCATCTAGATTGGCACGGATGCTTTTGCGCAAAAGCACTTCTTGTGGAAAAGCATCTGTGCCAATCTAGACACGGTTTTTCGCAAGAAAGCCCCGATCGCCATTTTCGCCATCGGGGCTTTTTTGCACAAAACAGTTTTTACCTGTCTACACTGGCCCTCTTGCACAAATACATTTGCGCAAGAGGGCTTATCCCTGAGCGGGAGCATCAGTGTTCTTGTGCAAATTCAAGCGGCTAGTGTAGACAGCTGGCAAGTTTTTACGCAAAAGTGGCTGCTTTTGCGCAAAAACTTGCCAGTCTAGACGCAGCCTATGTGTGAAATGGATTGTTCCTTCCTAAATGGAGTACTTTGAATTTGTCCTTATTAAACTTCATCCTCTTTACCTCAGACCATTTCTCTAGTTTGTCCAGATCATTTTGAATTTTGACCCTCTCCTCCAAAGCATTTACAATCCCTCTCAGCTTGGTATCATTTGCATGTTTACTTTGTCATCATTCTTGGTATCATTTGCATGTTTACTTTGTCATCAATCAAATATTATCTCTTTTAAAATTATGTTACACAGCTTGAATAATCTTACATTTTAAATATTTTGTGTTGAGAAACATGATTAACTTTGTAAAGTTATGCCAGCAGGGCTTTTTAAACTCCTAACTTCTAAAGCCCCACCTAACCCTTTATAAAACTGTAGGCTCAACTGTAAAGGACAATTAAGTAGCTAATGTGATACTGTAAGAACATAAGAACTGTCATACTGGGTCAGACCAAAGGTCCATCTAGCCCAGTGTCCTGTTTGCTGACAGTGGCCAATGCTAGATGCCATCAGAAGTAATGAACAGAACTGGTAATCATCAAACGATCCCATGCCTGTCACCCATTCCCATCCTTTGACAAACAGGGGCTAGGGACACCATTCCTATCTATTCTGGCTAATAGCCACTGATGGACCTAGCCTCCATGAATTTATCTAGTTCCTTTTTGAAACCTAGCTTTCACAACATCCTCTGGCAAGGAGTTCCACAGGTTGACTATGAGTTGTGAATATAAAGCTCTTAAAACAAAGCTTAGAGGAGGATTTTTATTCCTCAGAAATCAATACAATTATAAGCACCACTGCACCCAAGATTTAAGATATAGAATTGCTATTGTAAGATTTTTCAAAGGTTCATTTTGAACTATTTTCTCCCTTGTACTTTTTTTCCAGTACTGTGATTAAATATTGCATTATTACTGCCTATTTTTGTTAATATCTTAATATTGAGCAAAAATAAATGCTATGCCATTTTTTCTTCTGATTCCAGTCTTTGCCATGGGAATTAATTATCAGTGATGTGACATTACACTCCATATTCTTTATGAAAATATGCTTATGATATGGATGTGATATAATCAAGATGTACTTTATGCAGTATGGCTCATGTAAATCATCATTGGAAAGATTATGATTTACAAAATGTGGTTATCCAATTTGTAGGCCAGTATCATTTCTGTAAATTACGTTAGGAATTTTGACCATGTATCTGTATTTCAAATGTGCTACTTTGGTGTTACCCACAAATAGCTCTTCAGGTACAACAGTGAAAAAGCCAGACAAGGCTGATGGCCCATTAGCTCAGACAATGGACTCTGAAAGAACTTAGTTTTCCTGTGGTACTCCAGACAGCTTGTGAGTAATGGCTGCCACAGCCCTGCAGATCTATTTTTCATTTTATGGATCATACATTCAGGAGCTGGACTCTTGGTACCTGATTATTCGGACTGTTGTCCATGCACCCTTAGGGCCATGCCAAGTCAAAAGAAGGTATAGCAATCCAGAAGTGCACTTAAAATAACTTTTTACACCCCTACTCCTCCAGCTGTAGAGCTTCAGTTCAGCATACTATTTAAGATATACTTAGGCCCATCCCAATTTACCAAAGGATCTTAAGACAGTTGTGGGTAATCTGTGGCTGCACATCATCTGTCTGCCCCCCGCCCTCCCCTATGCATACACTGACCACCCATCCTGGATTTTCTGGGACAGTCCCAATTTTTAATCTCCTGTCCTGGTGTCCACATGAAGCACTGAAATATCCTGGAAAGCCCTGTGTCTTCAACACAGCTAGAAGTGGCTGAGCACTGCTGCCACACACACACACGCCCCTTGGCTGGGGGAACAGCAGGCTCAGGGACACTTTCTGGAGGCTTTCCCTGCTGCTTGGGAATCCAGCCAATAGGAGCAGTGGAATCCAGCCCCTGTTGGGTGCACACAAAAGCAAGTCATTTGCAAAGGTGGGGGAGGGGTGCAGGGAACCAACACGCAGCTCAGCTGGGCTGGGAAGGGGGCTGCAGGGGAAGAGGGGAAGCCAGTGGGGGGGGGCGGGGCGGTCAGCAGAGGGCCTGAAATTACCTCCCCTTGTCCAGAAAATCCCTTATTCAGAAACATTCAGGTCCCGAGGGTGCCTACCCAAGTGCCTTACCCCAACTCCCCCCCTGCACCCTCCCATCTGGTCAGACACCCTACTCCCAGTCCACTCCTGCACCCTCCCCCTTGG
The DNA here is from genome assembly GCA_019425775.1 of Rafetus swinhoei. Lineage (NCBI taxonomy): Eukaryota > Metazoa > Chordata > Testudines > Trionychidae > Rafetus > Rafetus swinhoei. Next base: position 71,743,345 of record CM033440.1, read on the forward strand.
CCAGACACCCTACCCCTATGCTGGTCCTGATCCACCATTGCTCCTGCACCCTTCCTCCTGGCCACACACTGCACCCTTCCTTGCTCTTGCTCCCTCCCCCTTGCCAGACACCCTGCTCCCAGCCTGCTTCTGCAACCTACTTCCCACCCAGATCTCAAAACCTCTCCCCCTTCTGCACCTCATGTCCTTCCCAGATCCTGCACCCTATCCCTATCCCACTCGTTGGCAGCCCTGTTCCACATGCTGAACCCTTCATTTTTGTCCCCACCCCAGAACCTAAGGGGGGGATCCATAAAATCCATCAGAAAAGTAAATCTGGCCTATGGGAAGCCCTGAACATCAGTCCTCCCTGTCCCTTCCCCCTCACCCTGTGGGGATGAAGCACCAGAGGAGTGAGGTATCTCAGTTGGGGGCCACCACAATGAGGGTTGAGGGTTGGTCCCTAACCCAGTAAAGGTTGCCCAGTCCTGCCATAAATAAAGAAAACATTGAAACCTTCAGTGTTTTACTTGATTTAAAATGAAGTTTGATAAACTAACATGAGAAAATTAAAAATACTGAATCTGTTTAATAATTTAAATTAAACCATTCTCCTTAGCTGCAGCACTAGCAAAATGGCTTAGGCATAATTATGTAATTAACGGTGAGTTTCCATTAGCAACTGGTGGCCATGGAAAGGTTTACATTAAGCCAGGTGGTCTACAGGCCAAAAAGTTTGAGAACCACTGAAATAGAGGCACCCAGGCCTTTCTCCCCAAGAGACCACCCCTGGCTCTCTGATGCTCTACAAGAGCCCACAGAGAGAATGGATCTGTTACCACTGTGGTGAAATCATCGTGTCCCTCTGGTGTGGGTGTTGGACAGACTCTTTGTGAGTGTTTCTCATCCAAACAGTTGATGATTTAAACAGTGAGTTAAGATGCCATGTGAAAACACTTGGTGCATCCACAGAGACACAGGATGTATCATCTGTCTACAGAGAGGGTTGTCATGATGTGTGTGTCTGGTTAAACAAGCCTTTTGTGAGCCATGAAGAGGTGAGATGTTTTGACTTCTAGTTTCAAGGGGTTTGTTCTTTTATCTTCGGGCTGTACATTGTCTAGACCTGAATACAGTTAGCTGTGACAAGGCATTTCTGAGTTATTCTGACACACAGAGTGAAACCGGTACTAATGATCCCATGTCTGATAGCACTGCTATCAGAAGAAGTCAATTCAAAGTCTCTACAATTTTCTTCAAAAGATTGCCTCTCCCAAGCAGTGGAGCTTTTACCGATTGGTTCCTTATATTTTTGAAGTGTGACTAAATGTTAACTGAATCTTGGTTAATGTCAGCAGACTATGTTGGGCCCAATGCTAAATTAAAGTTTAAATTGGATCAGGCCCTTCATAAGCAGGGAAGTGGTCTCATCTGGCAATTATTATTAGATATTATTTACATAAGATAGGCATTGCCATCATGGTATTGAGATGTACATTTCTCATTAGCTTTACAAATAAAATAGCCGAGCACCATTGACCTCCATGGGAAATGTACCTTTCAAGCAGTGGTGATGGGAATTAGTGACATGGTCTTCTCCGCCCTGTAATTGTCATGGTTAGTTCAGTATCATCATTCTGGCTTGTGGAAACAGAGGAGACTTGATAGTTTTCCAGTAACGTCAAAAAATGCAGTTGCAGTACATCTCATTAGGGATGTAAATTCCCATTAATCAGTTAACCACTTAATGTTAGGTCACCCTAGGACTGCTGCCAGCTCCCAGCCTACTCTGGAGCAGCCCATGTCCACAGTAGCCTGGACTCCCCACACAGAAAGGCTGCTCCAAACACTGGCACAGTCCCTGCCTCCAGAACCTCCAGGTCTCCCACAGACAGAGGGTGTTCCAGATGAAAGCAACCCCTATCTGCAGTGGGACCTCTGTGGGGCTGGAGCAGCCCCTTGCCCACAACAGGTGGAGAGCTGCTCCAGCCCCCTCTGATTACCAGTTAATTGGAACTGGTGAGCATCCTCCATTAAGATGACTAAGGAAGTTGCCCCATGAAATTGTGGGATAGTTCTAGATGACTGCCAAGCTCTGAGTCAAATGGGGCTGCCTCTACACTGCGAAGTAATAGGCCTCAGATCTTGGATCTCATCTTGAACCAAGTTGGACTTCTAGCACTCCCGGCAAGCAAGTGGGCAGGGCCTAAAGGGCTGGGGCATGTCTAGTGGTGTCAGGGGGCATGAGTAATATGTTCCCATTTTTAATTCAGAAAATATGGTCACCATACCTATGCACCTCTTTTGCATAGGGGCACTGAAGCACCACACTTCCTACTCATCCCCTCTCCTCCCAGTACTTTTGGAGCACCAAGAATTGCCTGATTTGTGCTCCGTCCCTTCTCCTCCCTTTCCTCCCAGAGCTAGAACCTTGCCAATCATCTGTTCATGGCTGTTCAAGCTTTGGGAGGGAAGAGTAGGAACAGGGGTGGAGAGCAAATCAAGTGATTCATGGTGCTCCTAAAGTGCAGGGAGGGAGATGGACAAGTAGGAAGTGCAGAGCTCCAGTGCCCCAATGTGTGAAAGGTACATGAGGGGAAGCGGGCTGGTGGGGGGAGAGGGTGTTGGCCGCTGTGGAACCCTAGTGTGCCATTGTCCACCACTGGTCATGTGACCAACTAAGATGGAGGGCCACTCATGCAGCCCACTCACTATTTTTTGGTTGCCCATCACTGACCTAAGAATATGCCCAAGGTTAAATGTGCATCTCACTAATAGATTTTTTCAAAGTAAGATTGGATTATAATAGATACAAGAGAGGAGCTCTGTATAAACCTAAAATCTTGTCTTTATCACTAATAGAAGTCATTCCAATATATTACCTCATCCTCGTCTCTCTAAAATCCTGTGTCCAACATGGCTACAACATTGCATACACCAGGGATCATTATGATCACCTAGCTGGATCTCTGAATTAACGCAGAATATTAAATTTCACACACACACCATTGGAACTGGGTGAGAAATGGCTTTCTTGTCCTATGAAAATTTAAGATTTCAAAAATAGAAACATTTTGAAAAATTTCAATTTTCTCAGAGAAAGAGAGAGAGGGAGGGAGGGAGAGAAACCCCTGTAAAATAGCCAATAAGATGGTGATTAAGGAAACCATCTGGGTTACTTATGTCCCAACAAAGTACCTTAGCTATTGTATTAGCTATATTAGGATGAGGGTGGATCTATCTGGTTTTGACCAGAAATACATCCTGGACCTGATGAAGTTTTGATACATTCCCATGAAAATTTTGGGAATTTTCAATAAAACATTTGTAGTTGAAAAATTCTCAACCAGCTATAACTCTAAGTGCTTTGCTAAATAAGTGTGAAGTGAAGCTCTGTTTGCAAAGATAAAGTCCTCTGAGTCTTCAAAGGAAGTATTCTTGGTTTTGTTTAAAGAGGATTGAAGTTGTCTTAAAAAGTTTTCAAGACTCTGATTTAACCTGAAAACTGCATGTCAGTCATTACAAATGAATTCGTACAGCTGTCAGCTTTGAATTGTTTTGAGTTTTTTTATTAGCAATAGTTAAGTACTAAAAATGATGGGAATGTTTAACAGAAAAGTTATTAAAATACTACATTGTCAAAACCATTTAATACCAGATTATAATATACATGTGTACATTGATAAAACTTTGGCTTATTATGATAAAGGATTTGCAATAAAAATAATACACAAAGTCTCCCCAAAGTGTTTTCATTAAAATGGAATTGGAAAGAACATAGTTTATTAAAAAATCAATGATATTTATAATATTGCAGGTTGAATTTTAATAAATATATTTCAAAATATTTTAAACCTGATTCACTATAGTTTAACAAAAAAGTATAAATTTAATCCTAAACTATTAGCCAGTTCATAAATAGCTGTTAAGAAAAATACTAACCGATTATTAACTGGATTACATTCTTTAAAAATCTGTTTTTAATGAGAAGGTATATTTTAGAACAGGCAGATAAAAAAGATTTCTTGGTCACTCAACTACACAAAGATAAGTACAACCCAAATATTTTACTAAGGAGTCCTACTCCCAAATAATATAATTGATATAATGTGTACCATACATGTTTTCATGTATGTAGCTTTTTATTTCTTGCAAACCTATGGGATGGTTTGAGCAATAAAATCCTGGTACCGCAAACCCTTATAGATATTCCACTTTAAAAACCTGAATAGTCATTCTGACTGCAGTGGCACAGCTCACAAACTTAAAGTTAAGCATGTTCATAAATGATTGCAAGATCAAAGTGTAAGATTCTATTCAGCATCTGTACAGATGGCAGAATCTAGTCCTTTATTGACTGTACCTGGTTAGACCTACAATAGCTATGTCTTTGTTTTTCCTTTTATTTTACTATTGACTCTGGATAATAAGGTGACATTTCTATACCAGTTTGTAAGTATTTCTTTATAGGTAAGCCTGGTAATGTAAGAAATAACGGTGATATTTATTAATTTGGGCATTTTAGTCTTAAAGTGCCTGAATTAGCTCTCTAACAGAAAACCTAACAATTTTATATTTCTATTGGAATTTGGAGGAGAAATAAAACCCTTTCTGTTGGACATAGGTTTGGTAAAAATTTCTTTCACAAAATCTCAGTCTTGGGCCAAGTAGGATTTGAAACAGTCCCTTTCATGTGAAAAACATAATCCTGGAAGGTCTCATCTGTTTGTATTGACAATATAGGTTTTGTATTTTACGCTGTGGAAGGCCTGGACCCAGAGGTAACGTGCGGTGACAAGAGTGATTATTAGCTGAAGGTTGATCATTCTTTTAAAAGCCATGAACCAAAGCAAAAAAAAGTTAATTTTATTTTCACTTAAATAGTTTGCCTTTTCATTTATATTATTCCCATTTTGGAACAAAAAGGCTTCAGTTATTGACACAATATTGGAATATGCAAGAGGTGGTTTTGAAGATCTTAAGTTCACCCACCAAACTAGTCAGGTTCTTGATCACATTGATTCTAATGCTTGGGAAGAAGAGATGAGCAAGTCTACAGATTTTCTAATGGTTAAAAGCACAACAGTGACTAGGACATGAGTAGTGTATTAGTTGAGTGAAGCAGCAGGGGAGTGTGTGATTGATGATCTCTGCACTCTCCGGGAGCTATCACAGCATTAATGGAAATGATTGCAAAGGATTGGAGAGATAAAAGGATAATCTCCATAGCTAAAACAAAATAAAGTGTAAAACAGTCATGAATAATTTTAAACTTTTTTATCCACTCAGTTAACAGAAAAAGAGAGAGAGAGAGAGAGAGACTTCTTTATTTGGGCCTCTGAAAAAGGACGAATGGTAAATAATCATTGTGCAGCCAAAGACTTTGTCAATACTATCTACTGTTTTCATTAGCACCATTGCATTTGTGATGGTCATATATTTGTCTTTCAACCATGTCCAGCTTGCATAGCTGTGATATCTCTTGGTTCTCCCTTTGATTGGAAAAGATGCAACCTTTATTTGGAACGAGAGGCAATTTTAAATTGGTAGCAAGTCTCAGACAGGTAGCCATGTTTGTCTTTATCTGCAAAAGCAATGATGGGGCTGGTGGCACCTTAAAGACTTAGATTTATTTGGGCACAAAAGATTTCATGGGTAAAAACCATTTTGTCAGATGCACGTTGTTGACTCTGGACCTTGGTTGTAAAATGGTATAGAGATAAGATTTTAAATTCTACCACTGAGTTTGTCTTGTGGAAAGCACATGTATTGTTCTTTCCTGAAAACAATGGACTCTGTGTACAGGTGTAATACTGAGGATGTGTTCTGTCCCAGATCTTTCTCTGAACCTTCTTAATTTTTACAACTAGAATATAATATGCAGTAGAATGGAAATTTTTGCTGTGGGTGAGTATATGAGGGGAGCCATTGACATTCTATCTTTTTAATAACACAGGCAACAGAAAAAGAAAGAGTGGAATTGCGTGATTTGAACCAATGCTTCAGTAATTCTCTGTGTACTGTCTTCTGCAGGTCCACATTGTGTCTTTGAGTTTGCTGTCATTCTGGAATAAAAAAGATTAAAAGAGTCCTAGATTATGTTAATTTTCCTGACTTTTTACTTTAAAGTGACATGGCTAGGATCTGAAAATTAAAGGGGCCTATAGGAAGCAGGAAGACTACATTTTCCCTCCCCTATACAGACTGCAAGATATTAGGAAGAGAGAGATGCACTTTTCACTTAATTCAAAGCATGTACTTCCAAACTGTATGCTTAGAAATGAGAGACATGTTCTGTATCACAGTGTGGGTAAAAAGAGTGAAAAAGAGTGCTCTTAATGTATTGGTGTGTATAAATATGAATAAAATTAGTATGGGAAATAAAGTAGATAGGTATCAGTCATAGTACATGATGGAGAATAAGACCCGCTTCATTTTTTTAAAAATAGGGGGATTAAGATTGTGAGGGCAATAGAGAGGCTTGATGCTGGTAACACAAGCTGTTTGAATGTAGCAGAAGGCAAAAATTCAAAGAATACAGAATTGAAAGGAAGTGAAATTGTAGGTGAGTGCATATATTTGTAAGATGTTGTGCTGTGTGGAAAAGGCACAATAATTCTGTGGCTCCAAGAGCCATTAAATCCTTTCCTGGAATGTTGGTGGTGCCGCACTGCAGTGTGCCACACTACTACGGATTATGTCCTTCTGGCACTCACTCCCGATTATGTTTGGAATTGTGGCAGCAAAGCATTTCGACGGAAGTCCTCTTCCTCCTAATATTGATCACATTTTGGCATGTAATAGCAGCAAATAAGCAAATTTTCCTTCACTTGGCTTGGATGACAAATTAAACTTTTTGCAAATGTGTCTTTGAACTCTCGGACAGTGGCCTAAAGCTTGCAGATTTTATTCTCTCTTACGAGTTAACCAAAAGGTGTCTTGTAGCAGCTATTGTCAAGTTTGTCAGGCCCTAAAAGTGACTGCACAGCCCAGAAAACTACTTGCTACTCTGGCAAAGAGAGCTGCCTTTGAAGCACTGATTAGTGGTTGAAAACCCCACACCCAATCTATCATCCACTTTATTCATTACACACCTCTGAGTATATCAATTACAGACATTCAGACTAAGACTAAGCCCTAGCCATCCTCTATGGAGTACTTATTCCAGGTCCCACAGACTACTGTGTTCCCTGTTATTTTTACCACACCTGAGCAGAATGCATTTTCTTATGAGCCCCAATGTGGAGGTCACGTGCGACACAGAGGTGATTTGCCACACATCATCTTCATATTGGTGCACATAACAAAATTCATGTGGTGGGAGTGGGGCCAAAGGGTTCTGTGTTTGGAAAGGGGCTCAGGGCTGGGACAGAGGGTTGGGGTACAAGAACTGTAGCAGGGGTGCAGGCTCTGGAGTTGGGCTGGAGATGAGGGAGGGTGCCAAGCGCTGAGGGGAGCTCAAGCTGTGGCAGGGGGTTGGGCCAGAGTTAGTGCTTGGGATGGGAGGCAGTATGTGTAGGCCAACCTTTCCCCTAGAGCTACAGGGACATGTTGATCACTTCCTGGAGTGGTACAGGAGCAAGGCCCTACTGCATTGTTGGACTTTTAGAGGCTGATCTCCTGGTTTGGATACAGTAGCCTTGGGGAGATTGGCCCTGATTCTGGGAGACTCCCAGCAAAACACGGAGGGTTGGCAACCCTATGGTCCAGAGAACACTTTTTTGTCTTTAATGCAGTCTCATTTATGTCAGGAACAAATGCTTTATCTTCAGATATTCCTTCCTTTTAAGGTTCTGGAATGACAGAAACATACAATGTTCTGGTTTCCTCATTCCATAAGATGAGCATGTCTCAATTATATTTGACAAATTAGACATGGTCTTCGAGCCAGTTGTGTGATGTCTTGAGCCCCTCCCACCCAGCACCTTGAGCATGCCATAGACCACTCGATTGTGGAAGATTCTAGGAAGTATGGGAAGGAGATGTTTGGGGGCTGCTGGTAGGTTCTAAGCACCCACCATAGCACCATAGAGTTGGCTCCTAATGATGAAACCCATAGTACAGCAAGAGAAAAAACTTCACTATTTTTTATTTGTAGAAATGTAATAGGGGGAAGACTTCTGATTGAAGACTAATCAGGGGAGAGAGGACAAAAGTTTGAATTTTTTTTGTTTCACGGTTTTCAATGCAAAGTGTGTGTGTGTGTGTGTGTGTGAAAAATTTTAATATTTTGTTTTTTAGGGTTTTTTCTCTCCCGCTACCATGCTCCTTTCCACATCTCTTTCCTCCCTTTTTTCTATTTTTCACTGAAAATGTGGTAAATGAGCAAGACCAACAAAAAAATTAAAATGTTTCAGTTTTCAATGAAAGTTTCTTTTTCTTTCAAAAAAAGCATTACAGTATTTTAAAAAATACTTAGTTCAAAAAACGTTGACCACCGATACTGGTGACTTTGAAAGCAAGATAGTGCTCCTGTTCTGTACTAAGTAATCTTGTGTTGTATCAAGGCAAACTTTACCCATTGTTTGGAGTTTTGTTATATTGGTAACACAAATACAAAGTAGTTCAGGTAATATATTTTATTGATTTAGTTGGGATTGGTCCTGCCTAGAGCAGGGGGCTGGACTTGATGACCTTCTGAGGTCTCTTCCAGCTCTATGGTTCTATGATTCTATGATTCTATTGGGCAAACTTCTGTTGGTGGAAGGTACAAGCTTTCAACCTACACAGAGCTCTCTTTCATATAACGCACCTTGTCTCTCTCATCTCCTGGGACCAATGCAGCCACAACATACTGCAAATAAATATTAATGACAGTTCTTAAGCTTCAGCATAAGCTTTCTTTTAAGCCTTGCTGTTCCTATGACTTTTTACAGAACATCCTTGTCTCTGCCCTATATTTCACCTGACCAGAAGAGCACACAGACGTCTTATATCCTGATGCAATGAGCAAATCACATCAACTATTCTGAGTCAAAAAAACTTCCTCAGTGGTTTCATGCAGCTGCTTACTCTTGCTGACAGCATGAGTCAATAGAGAACCGCTGCATCCCTATACAGTTCATAGAGCCTACCATCCTGTTACAAATGTCAAACAGATTGCCACACAATTAACTCCTTGCTATACAGGTAGCAGAAGTAAACAAGGTGCTGACCTAAGTCATTGTTTGAGTCAGATCTTTATAGCATAATGGATATTATTGTATAGATATAATAATGGCCTAGATAAAAAGAACTAAAATTGAGAACATGGCTACCCTTAACTCATGGTATGTTATAACGTGATGAAGAAATATATTAGTAAATATAAACTAATGTCAAATAGAAGAAAATGCAAGCAGGTTCCTTGTAGAATAAATCAAGCAGAATATACAAGGTAATACATTCCCATCAGTTTCCTGGCTGTATGGGCAAAGGGGGATTAAACAAGGCTGTGGTTTAAATTTATAGTGGTTCTCACTTATGAGTCAGGCCTCAGTCATGTATGAGAGACACTAGGCCTATAATAATGGCACAAACCAAACAAAATAGATTCTCAGAGAGCAGATGCCTTTAGGACATGTGTGCTACAGTGCAATGGAGAAAAATAAAATGTCAGAGGAAAATCTAACAAATCCCTAGCTGTATCTCCCCCCAATCGAAAACTGAAAATCCTAAGATTTTCCTCTCTGTTGACTCATTTACTCACCTTCAGCTTTGCTACCCTTTCCTTTTCCCTCTTGTGACTGGTTTTTTTCTAACATAATGTAAATCAGTAAAACAATATAGCACCTCTTTAAATGAATCCTGAGTGCTCAGGGGCTCACAAAATCATCCTCTTTGTGGCCTCACTTGTCAGCCTTATATAGTCCACAGTAGCTACAAGCTAATACCTCAGGGGAAAGTATCTGAAACACAAGTGTTTACTTGTCAAACAGGAAAGCCCAAAAGAGACTTAGGGGTGATAATAGACTGCAAATGGGACATGAGCAGATAATGTGATATGATGTAGGAAAAGCCCTGTAATTTTGGACTGTTTCTTCAAGATATATATAGTTATGGTCACCTCAATTCCAGAAAGGTAGGTGTTTGTTTGTGTATTCCCATATTGACTCTCTTGTACACTAAGTCCTCTTTACACTGCCCTGGCAGCAGAATGCTGCTCAGGGCAATATACAAATCTATATAACAATGCATCCCAAACTGTGAGACTTGGTTCCCTAAAGGAGCCATGGCGTGTTCTTGGGGGAGCCATAAGTGTTTAGGAAATTTAATGTAGGGAACAAGACCCTACTGGTAGTGGTTGAACAAAATAAGTTTTTTTCCATCTTTAATTTCTATGAGTGTTTTCATTTAAAGTATTATACAACCATATAAAAACACTTGAATATATGAATGCTTCCACATTATATTTTTGGACCATAATCTCAGAAACAAGTATGGTATAAGTTGAAAGGAGAGGGAAGTAAATATTTTACATGGGGAGCATTCCATAGAGATAGAAATGCATCATACCAAGGTCTTGCTTAGATTGTGTTATTTCCCAGTGTTGTTATATGTTTTACAAGACAGAATATTGATTTAGTGCAGTGCTGGTTCTCTTGTTGTGCCTTCCAGGCAATATTCATTTAAAAAAAATCTTCATGCTTAGCTAAAAATACTATATACTGTGCTGCAGCATTGCATTGTGTTTGAGGGCTGTGAATTTTATATCCCAAGTAAAAGTGTGATGCAACTTGTGACAATTAGCACTCGACATTTGTAACAATGATCATCTCAAGTTCACCCAAATCTGTAGAACGTTCCTCGCTTTGGTCCAGACTGCACTGATATATTTGTAATGCACGTGTGTCATTCTGAAGGAACTAATAACAGAGATTACATATATTATTTGAAACAAAAGTAAAAAATGTATAAAATGTTAGTCTGGATACTCATTGTCGTGGCAGTGATTTTTTTCTGCCAGTTCTTAGTGGTTTACAGCTTGAACTCTAATGTAAGTCTTCACTGGTATGCAGATCACTCAGAATCTCATATCAGTTATCCTGTCCCTGTCAGTGAAGTGTGTTGCCTGCAGAGAGGATGTTTTCTGCCCTTCTGGACTTAAGATTGCCCTTACCACCTCCTTGGATGGTACAAAGCTTAAAGGAGTCAAAGAAAATATATCTTCCTTACTCTTTAACTGTATTTATTTTATGTTGTCTGTTTCCCTGCCTGCAGCACTGCTAGTGTTCCCAGAGCTCACGAACCTATTTACTTTCCATCCACAACTTGCTCCAGAAGGCTTTGTTCCTGTCTATCACAGTGGGAGGAAATGCTTCCAGCCTTCTGGGTTGCATCACGGCTGTTGAATGCAGACAAGGAATATAAACAAGCTCTGGACCCCGAGGGACACATCTGGTATGGAGGGAATCTAGCCAGTCCTGAGGTGATTTTAACCTTCATGACTGACTATTTTCCAGGAGCTTGCTGAGGCTAGTAAAAAGTGTGGTGGAAAAAGGAAAAGCTAGAGCAGGTCTCCTGACCAGAACTACTCCCCACCACCTACTTCCCCCGCTAGGTCTCAGATCAATGCTCCCCTCCTCCAACCAATGGGGAAACAACATATATGGGCAATACTCCAGTGGAGATCAGGGTTCAGACAAAACCATTGCAGAGTCCAAAATGGGAACACTGAGCACCCTGCCACCACTTGTCATTGCAGGAGAAAAGAGAACAGTGCTTTAGCTTCAGCGAGGTTGGAGGAATGAAGGATGGAAAGGACATGTGACCATTGTATAGCGACAAAGCAGAATGAAGTAAGAGGGAAGCTGTTCCTCACTTTAGAAACCTAAAGACAAATATGTTCATGCTTAGTAGTCAGATGTGAAAGATAAGTCTGGCTGATTCTACTGAATGTTGGAGTCACTCACTTGTGCTGGATACAGTTGAATAATGGTAACGTGTTCATTCTCATATATTTATTAATGCTACTGGATTGGGCTTTTGAAGCAATTAGGAAACCCTGAGAGGAACCATTCTTGAAGAAAAAGGAGAAAGTGCTTATGCTGTCCACCTAAAACTCATTCTGCCATTTTCTTTTTAACTTGCCCTTAGAGTGTACCATTTTTCATTTTTTATTTATTTTTAATATCTCCAAGAAATAGCTCTCCAGATGCTTCTATAGTACATTTACTTTTCAAAGGGAATATTTTAGCTTGCACATTAAGAATAAAACTGGGATAATAAAAGCAAAAAAAAGCCCCATTTTGTTTTCCCTTCTTTCCCAATAAGAATTAAACAATGTCCCCCATCCACATTCATGACAATGAACAAGAAAAAAAAAAGAGCATGTTTGGCCGGTGAAAGACAGTAGGAGATTTTTTTCTGCATTAGGAAGAGAGTAGACTGTTCTTCTGAAGTCAGAAAATACTGAGAAGTCTTCTGATGAAAACAGGGAAGTGCAGAGGCTGCTGTCTGTCCACTCTGCGTGTTATGTGGAGATGGAAAACTAATTTCCATAAAAGCAAGTATCTTCTCAGTGTAATGAACACTTTTACATGAGCTGCAGTTAGAATATTTTTTCTTCATCTGAAATATATATGCCCCATTGGCATGTTTCCCTGTTAACTAGGGCTGTGTGAAATATGCAGGATTCACAGTGGTGTTTGCAAGGTAATGGTCCATTTGCTGGGTGATGACCATATATCTTGCCTGTAGATTTGCTTTGGAATTCCAAGTAAGATAAATCAAAGCTTCTGAGGAATGATCTCCCACTGTACTAAATCTTAGGACCTCTTACCCTCAATTATTTTAGGTTCATCAGGTAGGGCTTGAGGGTCTTCTTACCTCTATTGCTGGGCACAGATTATGTGCCTCCCACTAGGGCTTTTGAGGGATGCTGGCTAGCACCTCTTCTTTCCTGGGGAAGCATAAAGTATGGCCCCTGCCACCCCAGGCCTTCTGAACTGGCTGGAAGTGCCTAACATTCCCCCCAGCACCAGCAGGGCAGCATCAGAAGGAAACACTCCCTTCCCTGTAGCAGATGGCTCTATAGCAGCAGTGGGCAGCCAAGTCTAGTGAATGGGCCACTTGTCCCAGAACTGGAACACCACAAATCAGCTGGTTAAGCTTTGGGAGGGAGGGGTAGGAGCAGGTGTGGAAAGAAAATCAGGCGATTCATGGTGCTCCAGAAGTGCTGCGAGGGGAGTGGTACGTGCAGGACTCCAGTGCCCCAGTGCATGAGAGGCACATGGGGTGGGGGCAGACGGGATGTGTTGGCTGCGAGTGGAACACAATGGGTCACATGTGGCTTGTGGGCCACAAGTTTTCCTCTACTGCTCTGTAGGCTAATTTGGTAGCTGGGGAATGGTAAACAGAAGAGGGCTTGGAGCTAAGATGGGAAATGTAGGTTTTGCAACAAAGCAAGGGAGGCTGGCTCAGTGAAGGACAAGTTATCTATTTGCAGGAAGAAAGTCTGTAGGTCTCCTTACTTTGTAGACTTCCTCCCTGAGATTCCCAAAGTGAAACTTGGATGTAGGCCCAATTTGAGCCATATATATATTTCTTAGTCTCTAAGCGCACATCTATACAGCAGGGATAAAGCTGAAATACGTTATGTGACTTGAGCTTTGTCAATTGTGTAGCTTAAGTCAAAATGGCACAGTAGGAAATCTGAAGAAGTGCACTCTTCCTCCAAATTCCCTTCCTCCTTGTACAATGAGGGTTACAGGAGTCAGAGTAAGAAGTCCTCCAGCTTGACAGTATTTTGACATAATTTCAAAATAACTGCCTGCTGTGTAGATGTGGACTAAGTTATTTCAAAATAACTTTAGTTATTTTGAAATAATGTTGTTGTCATCAAAATAGCACATCCATACTGATTGGAGACTGAATCGCATTTAAAGCCCTCTCCCAACCCCCTGGAAACAGTCTGGGCATGGTATCAGGACAGCACCCACTTCCTGTATCTGCTACCTGAGGCTATCTGAGGCTCATGCTTAAAGGGGCTACCCTCTATGGCCATGTCTCAGGCTCTTCACCTTTGCCTACCTCCCCGAGGGACAACAAACGTATCACACTGCATGCTCTGGTTGCTCTTGTGGACAACCACAGCACTTCTGTCATGGAGCTGGACCTGCTGCAAAGCACTCGCTGGCTCTTAGTCCTCCTGCTGCACTTCCTGGTGCAGTTACTGCAGGCTGCCCATATGGCACTGCAGGACCAGGACCCACAGCTCACCGCAGGGCATCTCCTCAACTCTCTCCACATGCTGCTGTCTGACCAGCGGGCCTCCAATTATATTAACAGGAAGGGGTACTTTTCAGTCATGCTGCAGGCTCTCATGGACCACTGAGGCCGACTCACCAACATCAGTGTCAGGTGGTCAGGGAAGGTACACAACACCCACATCTTTAGGAACTGCAGCCTGTTTCAGAAGATGCACACCAGCACTTTTTTCCCTGACTGCACCTTCAGGGTCAGGAACGTTGACATGCCAATGTGCATCGTGGGGGATGCAGCCTACCCTTTGTGCCCCTAGCTAATGAAGCCCTACATGGGACACCTGGACCCCACCAAAAAACGTTTCAACAGTAGGCTCGGCAGGGCCTGCATTGTCGTGGAGGGCACCTTTGGGTGTTTGAAGGGGCGGTGCCACTGCTTCCTCACCCACCTAGACCTCGGCAAGTGGACCATCCTCCAGGTGGGTATCAGCCTGCTGTGTCCTACACAACCTGTGCGAGAACAAGGGAAACACGTTCCTGTCAGGGTGGGGGCAGAGGCTGAGCAGCTCGCAAGGGTCTTTGAGCAGCCGTGCATAGCCACCATCTGCTGCAGGCCCATCACGGGGCTGTACACATCTGGGAGGCTCTGAGGGAGAATTTCAGACAAGGACAGCTGTGATGAACAAGAAAGGGAAAGGAGTCTTGGAGAGCTGGCAATATTTTAAAGAAGCCTTATTGAAGGCACAAGAAGAAACCATCCCGATGCACAGTATGAAAAGCAAATATGGTAGGCGACCAGATTGGCTTACAAGGGAAATCCTTGGCAAGCTTAAACACAAAAAGGAAGCTTATAAGTAGTGGAAACTTGGACAGATGACTTGGGAGGAGTATAAATATATTGCTCAAGAATGCAGGGGAGTAATCAGGAAGGCGAAAGCAGTTAGCAAGGGATGTGAAGGGTAACAAGAAAGGTTTCTACAGGCATGTTAGCAATAAGAGGGTGATCAGAGAGGATGTGGGGCCCTTACTGGATGAGGGAGGTAACCTAGTGACAGATGATGTGGGAAAAGCTGAAGTACTCAATGCTTTCTTTGCCTCTGTCTTCACAGACAAGGTCAGCTCCCAGACTACTGCATTAGGCAACGCAGTACGGGAAGGAGGTGGACAATCCTTGGTGGAGAAAGACCAGGTTAAGAACTATTTAGAAAAGCTAGACATACACAAATCCATGGGTCAGGATTTAATGCATCTGAGGGTACTGAGGGAGTTGGCAAATGTCATTGTAGAGCCTTTGGCCATTACCTTTGGAAACTCATGGAGATAGGGAGAGGTCCCAGATGACTGGAGAAAGGCAAATGTAGTGCCCATCTTTAAAAAAGGGAAGAAGGACAATCCAGGGAACAACAGACCAGTCAGCCTTACCTCAGTCCCCAGAAAAATCATGGAGGGGATCCTCAAGGAATCCATTTTGAAGCACTTGGAAGAGGGGAAAGTGATCAGGAATAGTCAATATGGATTCACGAAGGGCAAGTCGTGCCTGACCAATCTGATTAGCTTCTATGATGAGGTAACTGGCTCTGTGGTTATGGGAAAGTCAGTGGATGTGATATACCTTGACTTTAGCAAAGCTTTTGATACGGTCTCCCACAATATTCTTGCCAGCAAGTTAAGGAAGTATGGATTGGATAAATGGACTGAAAAGTGGACACAATGCTGGCTAGATTGTCAGGCCCAATGGGTAGTGATCAGTGGTTGGTGGTCGGTTTCAACTGGAGTGCCCCAAGGATCAGTTCTAGGGCCGGTTTTGTTCAACATCTTTATTAATGACCTGGATGAGGGGATGGATTGCACCCTCAGCAAGTTTGCAGATGACACTAAGCTAGGGGGAGAGGTAGACACGTTGGAGGGTAGGGATAGAGTCCAGAGTGACCTAGACAAATCCTCCACATTGGAGGATTGGGCCAAAAGAAATCTGATGAGGTTCAACAAGGACAAGTGCAGAGTCCTGCACTTGGGACGGAAGAATCCCAAGCATTGGTACAGGCAGGGGACCGACTGGCTAAGTAGGCTGGATATGAGTCAACAGTGTGCCCTTGTGGCCAAGAAAATAATGGCATATTCGGGTGCATTAGGAGGAGTATTTCCAGCAGAACTAGAGAAGCTATTATTCCCCTTTATTCGGCACTGGTGAGGCCACACCTGGAGTATTGCGTCCAGTTCTGGGCCCCCCACTACAGAAAGGATGTGGGCACATTGGAGAGGGTCCAGCAGAGAGCAACCAAAATGATTTGGGGGCTGAAGCACATGACCTATGAGGAGAGGCTGAGGGATTTGGGGTTATTTAGTCTGCAGAAGAGAAGAGTAAGGGGGGATTTGATAGCAGCCTTCAACTTCCTGAAGGGAGGTTCCAAAGAGGATGGAGAGAGGCTGTTCTCAGTAGTGACGGATGCCAGAACAAGGAGCAATGGTCTCAAGTTACAGTGGGAGAGGTCTAGTTTGGATATTAGGAAAAACTATTTCACTAGGAGGGTGGTGAAGCACTGGAATGGGTTACCTAGGGAGGTGGTGGAATCTCCATTCCTATAGGTTTTTAAGTCTCTGCTTGACAAGCCCTGGATGGGATTATTTAGTTGGGGTTGGTCCTGCTTCCAGCAGGGGGCTGGACTCGATGACCTCCTGAGGTCTTTTCTAGCCCTATGATTCTATGACACTCCCCTGTGTGCCTTTCCTTCCTCACCCCTCTCTTCCCCTGCCCTTCCTTCCCTCGTCCCCTCTGCTCCTCTCACCTGCAGATACAATAAATGAGACTTTTTGTTTTGAAAGAATAAACTGTTGTTTTTATCTGGGGTAAATATAACTGGGGAGGGACTGGAGAAATAACCTGGGAGGGGGAAGGTAGGGTAGGAAGAGGAGAGGGTGAGAGATGGGGCTCGGACTGGTGCCTGCCTTGGGTGGTCCCACCGGCCCGTGTGCAGGGCCCTCGGCAGCCATGGTGGGGACTAGGGGAAGAAGCTGGTGGGGCAGGAGCAGAAGCAGCAGCAGTAGCAGGACCGGGGGTAGAGTGACTGCTGGCCACAAGATGGGCGGTGGTGGCAGTGTGTGCCGCTCACATGCTCTGGGTCTCCTGGGACAGCTCCTGCCATATGGTGTGGCACATCTCTTTGTCAGCACAGCTCTCCACTAGGTCAGCATCCAACCTCCAGTTCTGCCATTTCAGAAACCACTGCAGGGCACTCAGGCAGGCAATGTGTTCCCGTTGCAAGTCTTCCTGAGGTCGTCTGCAGCAGTGGCTCTCGTGGTGTTGTGAGGCTGGCTTGAGAGGTGGTGGGTTCACCTCACTTGCAGCTGGTCCAACTGTGAAGAACAGAGAAGACAGTCATCCCAGGTGACAGGGTGCCTGAAGCTTCTTCCTCATGTGTGAGTCAACTCCAAAAGGTCAGATGATGGCAATGTGCCTCAAGCAAGGCCATCTGTGGCCTAGACAGCAGGCACTGTTCTGCAGGGGCATGGACATCCCAGGGGAGCCTTGCTACCTTCACGTCCCAGAGACAAGCAGGCATGAGTAGGTGCCAGCCAGGCTGGGAGCCTGTGGAGGGAGGGGGGCAACGGGGTAGCTTGCCTTCCCTTTGTACCACACACATGCTGGGTCTGGCAGTGGTAGCATCCCACAGGGAGAGGACTTCTATCCCTGCCCTCTGAAGGAGGGGGGAGCATGTTAGGAGGTGTGTGTGAGTGGCAGACATTCTTTACTGTGGAGGGTGGTACTGGGGTACCCTCTTTTTCCTCCCTCCTGGCAGGACCCCCTGGCAGGGAATTGGCATCCTCCACCGCGCCATGCTTGCCTGGGAGTGGATGCTGCCCCGGAAGTGCAGACATGACCCTGTGCCATGCGTGGCTGTTGCGTGTGTGTCCATGACCCCAGCCTCCTTAATGGTGGCTTGTGGTGGGAAGGTGTTCCACCATAGGGTCAGGAGTAAGGCAGGCCTGTATAGGAACCCCATGAGCAGGAGTGCAAGGTTCCTGTGTGGCAGCCTCATTGTGGCTGTGTGCTCTGGACTGGTGCTCTATGTGCACCCTGTCACATAAAAAGCTATATGTAGGCCTGCATGGGTTAAATTTGTATTCTTCTAGGCCAGTCATGAGCCCTGCTGGTAAAAATACCAGGTGTTGTTTATCAGATGGCTTTCATCAGCTGCAGCTCCCTATGCTTGCTAGCTGAGAGCTGAGTATGGGATAAATAACATGACCTAGGTTCTCAGCCCCATGGGAACACTGAAAGCGGCATGGGCTAGTATGTGCACATCCGGTAAACAATTGTAGTTTCACTAGAGTCTCACAGGGGACCTAGACCTCAGAGGATGCCCTGGATTCCCCCAGCTGGAGCCACGTCTACTATGGCCTGGTGCGATGTGATAGGAACGGGACTCCCCGCAGACTGAAGGGGCGTAAAGATTTCCAAGTGCCCATTGCTCGCTTTTGTGCATTGCTCTGCCTATGCTTATTGGCGTATTACTTTGAAGTAGCTGTGTAATCATCTGGCAGTATTAAGCCTGGAATAGTAGTGATGTAGTGAGATTAATAAAAGCAACTATCCCTAATCGACTCTGTCTTGAAGCGAATCCATAATCCTATTGGGCACTGGCCTCTTCTGCCTGAGGCCCCACCGCTTCTGGGCTTCTGGAGCTGAGCCCCATCCCCACCTTGCCCAAGACCCAGAGAATTTTGTCAGCTGCCCCGGAGGCAGTTTCAATGGCAATTTACATGAATCTTTTTTTCCTCATTCAATGAGAGTGCAGCAGTTCCTCTGATTCACAAGTTGACGGTGACACCTCACTCTGGTGCTCAGATCAGTGCACTGACTGACCATAGACTATCTGAGATCAAGTTTAAAGTCCTAAGGGCAAATTCTACTATACAGGTGAACATATAACTAAGGCTGTGTCCAGACTACACCTCTCTGTCGACAGAAAGATGTAGATTAGGCACGTTGAAATTGCTAATGAAGCAGGGATTTAAATAGCCCGTGCTTCATTAGCATAAACATGGCCACCACTTTTTTTCAAAATGGAGCTTTTCCGAAAAAACCTGGCAGTCTAGATGCGGATCTGTCGAAAATAAACCCTTTTTCAACAGATCCTGTATTCCTCAAAAAATGCGTTTTGAAAAAAAGCGGCGGCAATGTTTATGCTAATGAAGTATGGGATATTTAAATCCCTGCTTCATTAGCAATTTCGACGTGCTTGATTTGCATCCCTCTGTCGACAGAGAGATGCAGTCTAGACATAGCCTAAGAGAAGAATTTGGGCCTTAGCTTGATCTTCACATCTCTCAGTAGGAAGCATGATTATTGTGTTTAGAACAAAGGGTAAGGATGCTTTGTCAAAGGCTTTATATACACACAGTATGAGACATCAGTCATTTTTTAGTTAAGTTTTGATAGCATTTTGGGAGTTCCTGAGTTACAGGAATCCTCATGTAACTATTCATACTGCCGTACCTTTATAAGACATACTTTTCTTTGCTTAGACACTGAAACATACTACAGTAAATGTGGCCTGAAATAATAGATTTAATATTATTTTCACATGAAAACATAATTAAGATAGTTAAATGAAAATAAACACCAGGAAGTGAGACAATTTGTAGTTAAAATTTCCCAAAAGTCATTAACACTGTCCCAGATTCCCACTGAGCCTGAACCACAGACTCCAGAAACCCTCATATAACCAGTACATATCCATATGGGCCAGAGGCCGTCACAAATAACTTTGAGGTTTTATTATATTTCATTTTCATGGATTGAGAATTGCACATTTCATTTATGCCTTATTTGGAAGTTTGCAATTCCTGTGTTAAATACACCACTCTAGCCAATCTTGTAGCCCAGGCCAGTGGCTTAGATAAGGTTCCCAAACTTTTTGACAGCACAACTCCATTCTAATTTATTATTTCCTCATGGTACCCCAGACAGCATGATGGATGCCATTTTGAAAAACAAAATGGTGTCCTCTGCACAGCATGACCGCACATACATCATAGGTCTGACACTATGCCTCATGAGGATGCCATTTTGTAGAGCAAAATGGTGTCTTCCATGTAGTGTGACCTCCATGCACCATAAGTGTGATGTCATGCCACATAGAAGATGCCTTTTTGACTTCCTGTGGTGCCTGCAACATCATGCTATGTGGATGATTCCATTTTGTACAGCAAAAATGGCATCTTCCATGCGTCATGATCTTTTACACATCATTTAGATGAAGTCATGCTGTGCAGTGCAAAATTGTGTCCTCTGCACACTAGGGCTCACCATGAATATTTTAAATAGAAAGGCGGGGTAAAAATATTTAAATAAAAAAAATAAAATGACTCTATCTGACAATGGCACAGTCACATTCAGAGTTGCAGTACAGACGGGAACCACTGTAATAGAACAGATAGTAGGTCTTTATTGCTAGCAGTTGATGTCATTTCTCATATATATAAGGGGCTAGCTAGCAGACCGGGATCATTTGTTTGAAAATCCACTCACTTGTCAACAAATGACAAGTCGAAACAGCTCTGGTTCACTTAGGATTCCCTTACTTCATGACTAAAGATCCTTCTTTCCTGACAACCTGGAAAGCAACCACTTGGGTTTTGCTTCATGTTTTTTGCAAGAACGCTATAGAGGTAGGCCAATATTTTCCTGCTTCAGTGACCAATGTTGCGTTTTTTGGGGAAATTGGGAATCTCAGATTACAATGAAATGGTTTTATTTAACTGTTACACTGCAAGAGTCTGTATTCTGTATCTTACTCAGAGAATCCCAAAACTGTGTATGCCTCCTTGTTCTACCTCTTTTATGAATAAATTTTTGCTTTGTCCACAAGATGGCACTTTGCCATATCTAAAACTAGTGATGCAAATCCATATTTAGGCATGTGAATTTTCAGTGGTGCCATTAACTTCCATTAACTAAATACAGTCAGTGCTTAGAAGGAAGGCAGACTGCAATTTGTTATTATGCTAAAATATTGCTTTTGAAATTCAGAGTCAAAGGCAATGGGATAATTTTCTTTTTTCAAGGACAGTCCAGGTTCTCATCTCCTCTTTTTTTCATGCTACAGTTGTCTGGTACATGGAGTAGGATTATGAGTATGACACTGAGATTATGAAGCCATTGATTTGTCTGCTGTTGAAGTTAGTACCTCCCATTTTTTGTTTTTGTTTTTAGCAAGGGATGACATCATCAATACAGTTGCAGTGTACTGTCTCCATCTGCTGGTAGTGAGGAAACTATATCTGAGGCCTGGTCTATACTGCCACTTAAATTGATGCAACTTATATCACTCAGAGCCTGAGAAAATCACTTGAGTGACGTACCTTACATTAACTTAACACAGAGTCTAAAACTGCAGTGTGTCATCAAGAAATTCTCTCCTGCCAATTTGCCTTATGCCTCTGAGAGATAGAGTACAGAAGTCGAGGAAGAGCATACTGCCATTGACTTATCACGTTTTCACCATATCCACTAAATCGACACCACTGCACTGATCGCAGCAATGCCAGCTTGGCATACTAGTGTAGATGAACCCATAAGTATTTGGACTGGTATAGTAGATACTGAAGAAAGAAAGTTATCAGTGTAGAAAAGGAAAAAATACACATATCAATAAAGGATATTTGAAGTATCCAAAATTGAGATTCAAACTGAATGGGAATTGTTATGAATAAGAAAAGTGGGAGGGTCAGAGAATTTGCTCACAGATCATTTCTTGTACAGACTAGAATAAATATTCCCCTTTTAAAATTCAATGCTATATTAAAGCATTAAGAAAATTATTATAATAGTTGTAAAGACTTAAACAAACTAATGATTTCTAATGTGATTGAATCATAGATATGTAAAACTATAAAAAGGTCATCTTTATTGTGAATTCTGATTCATAGTTGCATAACTAATCACGACAACTTTATTAATTGCATATTACTAAGGGTTTTCTTTTTTATTAGAGAACAAGCGACTTCCTTCCCTTGTAGTGGTGTATATTTCTCTGTGTGATAGAGATTAATGCATAAAGCTTTTCAGGAAACTGCCTCATTGATTTTGTTGCCTTTATATTTGTCTTCCTTAGGTGACTTACAGTAACATAGATGGAGGGGATGTAACACATTTCACTGGGACATCAAATACTGTGCTTTCGGCAACTGGAGTTCTTGTTTTAATTCTGGAAAACCAGTAAGTTGGTTGAGATGTGTCTTTTTCCCCTATCTTTCATATACCCAGTCACTCCCCAAATAGGTTTTTTTAAACACAGGTTAATTCATGGACTCCTACTTTATTCAATTCTATTGGTTAATTAGAAAATGCATTATTAAGCTAGCTGGAGCAGTGTGCACTGGAATGTTATTTTGAAGTGCATGTATTTTTCATAGGGATTTCAATTTCCATAGTGTAATGACTTAATCTGCCTACAGATTTATACAAAGCTTAATTTATGTATTCATACATATAATTAGATATAGTATTGTGACCAGTGTGTATATATAATTTTTAAACCAGCATATGTAGACTTCTTTCAAAAAACAGAAACTTTCTAATGTTAGCATTTAACTTTGACAGCTCCATGTTCATTTTTATGATTATTTTAGAGCAACTTCACCTGAAATGAAATTTATTATATACTGCATTTATATAACCTAACAACAAACAGAAGACACTTGACTCTAGAAACAAAAACCTTTATTAAAAGAAAGTCTTAGATCGGTACCTTAAAAAGCCTTTAGTTCAGGAATAGTGTCCACGAAAGAATGCAAGAGCATTGGTAGGGTAGTTTTAAAAAATGTCCTGACAGAGTCAAGGTGATGGCCATTTTTAGCTGCCCTGCTATCCATCACCTCTTTCAGCCAGGCATACTCCATCATATGCAACAGCCTCATGAATTTATGCATCAAGCTGTGCAGCCAGTCGTGCCGAGGGCTCTGGTGACAAGTGAAATTGCTGTGCGCCTCATTTAGCTGTTTATTGCGCCTGAGTACGTGTTGCAGCTGTCATCGTACGATGGGATGATAGTGCTCGTTAATAGACAAGACAGGCAAATAATGATGGAGACTACAGCAAGAGATGCTCAGCTGCCAATAGGCTCTCAGCAATATCATATACATCCACAAAGTTTTCAATCAAAAATAACACTGCAGGAAATACTGAGGCCAGCAGCTTTTATTTTATCCAACTGGCAGCAAAGCTTAAACTTTTGGAAAAAGAGAGCCCAATGTGCTACATAACATAACTTCCTGGTATTTGCGCTTTTCTTTTTTTTCAATCTGCTAATCTTTGAGAGGAACAGTTGGGAAATGAAAAAATAAACTAATGTGGCATTCTCCCCCTCACCACCATTTTGTTCTCTAATTAAATCCCCATCTGACATAAGGCAAAATATTTTGCCTCATTTAAACTTTGTGCCTAATAGTACTGCACCAGAAATTTTCTGAACACTGTTTTGAGATTGTTAGGAAGTTTTGTTTTGTAAATTTCAGTTTTCTCGTTATGCTTTGCCTATCAGTCCATCTATGTAGATTCTCTGTAAAAAATGTGGCATTGTCTTAGTGGCATGCAGAATCTTCTTTGATATAAAATGAATTATTCTACAAAAACATATTTTTTGTGGGAAATATAGGTCAGCAATTAATACACATATCTGTTTCTAAAACTCTGTTTATAATGATGGTGCTGTGTTCTGCCTTTCATCTCCACTGTGAAATCTGTGGTATGCTGCCATTTACAACATTTACCTTGCTGTGATACAAAATTCTTAGCTCCAAGTAACAGCTTTATAGACTATAGCGTGAATTTTTTAATTTACTTATGGGAAAATCAATTTTGTTTACTAATTAAATCCACTAATTAAAACAGGAGATAAAGAGTTAATGTGTTTGATGTAATTAGAAGAAGTGCTTGTGTTTGTTAGATGAAGAAACTTTATGTAAACGTTCCTGGAATTTTCTGTGGAATGGTACTCTTATCCAATGTTTTAATTTGTAATCGGTAGGCACTTTACTGCATATTAATTGCAAGGTTTACACTTAAAATAGATGTTAAATAATATAAAACTCTATACATATTCTCAAAAATATAATTGCAGTGTATAATATGCTATAATATAATCAAAGAATTATGCAATAATAAATTCTAAATGAAAAATAAGAGAATTGGTGGCTATTTATTCAGGATTAATAAACATTTTCTAAATGTAATGGACCTGACTTTTCAGATTATTACAATAAAATAAATGAAAAAAAAGCAAAAAAATAAAATCACAATATATAATTTAATGAATATGTGTATTAGGCTGCTTTCAGTCTAACACGGACCTGGCAGAATTGAACCTACAATAGACTTATGGTACTTTGTAATTATAGCACCTTTCATGTGATGGCCTCAAAATATTTTACAGAGGGGTAAGTATTACTCTCACATTATTGATGGAGAAACAGAAGGAAAGTTAAATGACCTGTAGTTTATCATTTGTTACCTATATTGCATTATATTACATTTTGCAGATTGTAGTCTGCCAATGGGAGGGGCAAAGGGGGCAACTGTCCTATGGCCCGGTGATTCAGTCACTGCATTAAACCCAAGGCAGAGTGCTCTGGGCAGCTCTGAAGCACTGGTGAGGGGAGGTTAGCCCTAGCTCTGCCCCTTCTGCCCAAGACTCTGTCCCTTCCAGAAGTGCAAAGTCAGGAGCTCCCTACCTTGGCTAGGGGCCTGGAAATTCTGTCAGCCCCCCTGTACTCTTGTTGGTTGTTTATATTATAGTGGCACTTAGAAACAACAAATGCAATCAGGGCTCCATTGTATAAAGTAGTGAACGGACCATGGGAAAAGAGTCCCTGCCCCCAAAGCTAACATTCAAAGGATAGGTTTACACTGTGGACTTTAATCAGCATAGTTATGTTGGTCACTGGTGTATTGTGTGCTATGCACACTATGAGTGTCCATACTAGGAGTGCTTTACTGGTATATTGTATCATTATACATTTTTTACACTGCAGTGACATCCTTTGATCATGTATACAGAGCTTTATATTATTTAACATCTATTCTAAGTGCAAACCGTACGGTTAATATGCCTTACAATCTACATTTTAATTAAAATTAAAATTGAGATACATTGTGTGCTGTGTATCTCTACTGGCAAAGTGCTCATAATATAATAGAGTGTGCCTGTGGACAAGATAGAGAAAAGTAGTACTAGCCTCATTTTCCAGAGACACAAAGAGATGAGGTGATATGCGAGATGTCACACAGGATGTCTTGGTCGGAGCTGAGTGTGCCACCCAGATCTCCTAAAACTAGTCAACAATTTCTCAATACAAAAATTTTATTGAAAAAAACTAACATTTTCAAAAGCAAAAACTATAGTGGAAAAATTTAGATTTTTTGAAATTATCTTTATTTCAATTACCCTAGAAAATGAAAAACTATAGACATACCATCGCCACGCCACCCATGTTTCTCCTGTTCTTGTCCTTTTTTATTTTCCTCTGCCCTTCTCTTTCACTAGCAAATTGGAAAGAAGAACAATTTAAATAAACAAAATTTAAAAAAACAATTTAAATAAACAAAAACCTATTGCAGTCTAAACCTGCAAAATAAAAATGAGTTTTGAAATTTTCAAAACTTCCTGTTATTTTTAAATCAATTTTCTAACCACCTCTAGTATAAAATTCCTCTTGCTTCCTTGTGATTACATCAGTTTTGAACTGATATTAGCTCCTTTGAGCTCAGTGATTTACATCAGTGAAAGCAAGAAGAGAATCAGACCCAATGGAGTGTATAATATATGAATAACTACAGTTACATACAAAAACAGGATAGTGCATGCACATATATATAGCCTAACTTCTGATTTATGACTTTACTATATGACATGTAATATCCATGAACAGTTTGTTGATCTTTTCTCATTTGTGCTGAGATTATTGTGTAGAGTGGATACAGTCTATCCACTACAACATCACTGCATTAAAAATAATCTTTCATTTGTTTTTGTCATTTACAGAGTTAATGGTCAGCAACTTTGTGCATGCTGATTTTTTTCTTAATGAAATGGAAAAGGGATGTGTACTACATAAAAAAAAATAAGTTTTATAAATGTTTCATAAAATGGTTGCTACAATCAAAGGAACTGCTATGAAAATTAAATTACTGGGCTGACTCTGAAAATCAGCATAATATGCTCTGTTTAATTCAGTCATGCTAAGATGTTAGATTCTCCTTCATTCTCTCTGCTTTCTCTCTCCTTCACCTGGGGGCATCTGCTGATGAGTCTCTTCTAGAGGTTGTTTAATGACTATTTTACTGCAACTGTCAGCTTTCTAAAGCCCAGTGGCTTTGGGCATCACTGTATTACCAGCCTTTTTACACAATTTGCCTGACTGTAAATCTGAGGTTTAAAAGAACAAGAAAAGCTCTTATTTGATTTAATGACTGGCTGACAGGGGTTGATTAATCTTTTTATGCTTAGATGTTTTACTCATAGAGGTCATCATCTGTTTGTTTACCCTTTTCTTCTCCCACCCTGGCCAATCAAAAACACATAAAAAATTTGAAATTACACACCAGGGGAGCTGAGTGATGTAGTGGATAAAACCTTTGCTCTTCATCTAAGAATTAGCATTACAGAAGGCTCCCTTTTCAGGATCAGGGCCCTAGACACTGTGCAAACACTGGAAGCCACAGTGAAATCTTTAGGACATGGCTTTTTAATATAAGACAAAGTGCACCAAATGGGTATACAGGTCAATAGGACAGAATGAGGAAATACAAGGATACCACTGATAGGAACAGTTAGAAGCATTCTTAAAAGTTTTTATAAGATATCCATGATTAACATACCTATTATTATTTTGTAGATCTGTAGTAAATTAAATAAATGCTCTAGTGCGACCTGCCCACAGGTGGATTATCCATGTTACAAAAATACCGCATCAACTGTGTGGGGTCAGAGCTTCAAAACAACTTACATTCCATTTTCAAAAGTGATGGAGGTGATTAAAACCCTAAGTCTCAGTGACTTTCAATGAGGGTAATATTTTCAAAAACACTATGTAATTTAGAAGCCTAAATATAATTTTCAAATGTCATTGGGAAGTCTCAGTCTCACTGAAGTGCCTAACTCACTTGAACATTTTAACCTGTCAGAAAGTATAGTAGGTAGCTACTGGGCAAAATAAGAAGGCATTTCCTTTCCCAGATGCCTTTATTAGGCCCTTCTGTGTAAGCATTTGATGATGTTTTCTGACTATGTGTCATTGAAATAATATGAGACACTTCGTAGGATTTCAGCATGATTCAAAAGAGCAGGATGCATACAGTCATTCCCGTCTTTAATCTCCCCATGCTGTCCTGTCTACTCTATCTTCTGCTTTACATTGTAAACTATTTTGTCTCATACAGCGCTGAGCACAGTATTAGCATTTAACTGCTACTGTTAATAGTAATTGTATATGTTCAATCTGGGTCTGGGCAAGTTGTAAAAACATATAATGGACAGGACTGTTTTGACAAATTTGAATGTTCATGTGAGTTCCTACGGAGGCACGCTAGATTTCCTCATTTTAAAACTGAAAGGGATTATGTAACCTTTTGTCAAATGATTTAGAAGTACGGACTACTGTCACAGTGATCCCTGCTGCCAGCTTCTGAAAAGCCCTGAAAGAAGAAAGCTTCAAGCAGTTTAGTTGTCAGCCTACTTGGATGCAATGATGCTCAGTGAAGACAAAAGTGGTTAATTTTCAGGTTCATGTCTCCAGGGGACTTGCTAACTTCCTAAGAATGTGGGAGAGTCACCAAACACAATGATCTGTGGTGGAGAAATTAGGACAGTGGAGATCCATGTCTGAAGTAAGTCCTGATTCACTCTGCCTCTTTTCTATGCCAGAAATCTTTCTCTTATCCCAGGCCTCTTTTCTGACATGACTTGTCTATTTTATTGCCAGTTCCTGTCCTATTTCCTTGACTTGGTACCATTATGGAGACAAACCATAAGTCAAACCTTGTGTGCAGGACAAGTGGGAAGCTGGCTGAAGGAGAAAATGGATAGGTGGACCCAGAGTCAGAGAGGAGGTGGATGGTGTATTGAGAGTACCAGCTTAGAAAGTACAAAGCATCCTGGTGCTTGACAGGGATCAAGAGAATGAGAAGAAAGAACATTCAAGGAGATTGGAGATAGGTGATGCAATAGTTTTAAGGGGAGAGAGAAGACAAGGCACTGAAAAAGAGAGTGATGGTATAGTAGTACTCCGGGAATTATGTATAGGAATGGGTGAATCACTCTTACTGACTTGAATTCGCAAAAATATATGGGTGTCACTCAACTTTTCATCACTGATTTTAATTTTTATTCAGTGTTGTTTTCTAGCAGAGAGGAATCCTGTATTATATTTTAGAGTTGGAGAATCCACCCTAAAACTTTCAGCTGTCACAAGTGTGGGATGTAGTGGTTTACTCTGTATTTCCTTCCTTTTTGAAACTTGAATGTTTCTCTTCCCTTCTCTGTTCCTTTATCACCGTCTTTTGGTGGTTTGAGCGTGTTTATTTTGCTCCACCCCTTCCTGCCCTGTTTTCTATATCCCCTGCTATGCTGCTTTCCTCCTTCCTCATCACTTCCTCCTCTCTCCTCAAACCCAGTTCAAACTGAACTTTCAAACACGTGATGCTCCAGTGGGACAGAAATGAGACAGTGAATTTTCCCATCCTTAGGTACATTGACTTCTATATTATCCTCATTTCTTTCATCATGCAACTGAAGGGTAAGCAAAAGTACTTTAATAGTCTGCTATCCAGTATATCTGGAAGTTGAAGTTAGACAGTCTATGAAATAGGAACAGTAAGAGACATTCTGATTGCTCTGTCAAGGTTATCCAATGAGCATTTTATCCCTAGCATATGCTCCATGAAGCTCCGTAATCAGAAAGAAGTGCTGCTCATCTGCTAGTCCAATATGTTTATAAAATAAGGCACTAAAAAGTTGTTAACATACTGCTCCACATGGTTATAGTTAGCCACATTATTGCCCTGTAGAGAAGCTGTCACAGTTGGTAGAGAAAAGAATTATGGCTTTTCTGCTTTGAGACCTGTGGATAGACACAGTAAATTACCAGGCAAAGTGCAAGCCAGAACAATGGAGAATTGACACTTGTCCTTCCTTGCTCTCTCAACTTGTGTGAGCCACATTCTGCCATAGGCCAGCTGCTAACTGGTACCAAATCGACTCGGGTCATCCATATTAATAATAAGTCAGGTGGGATGGCTTTGTAAAAAGGAAGCATAAAAAGAAATCTTTTGGAGTGTCAAAATCATTCTGTGCTTTACACACACCATCCATTCCCATATGTTACTAATACCACACTCTGTTTAGTTGCCCACAATGTAGGGAAAGTTAAATGATCTTCAAGATCTCTTTGCTGTATCTGGTTATGGTCTTTCAGATTTATTTAAAAGCTCTGATGACTACAGATGCTTTTGTAAATGTACTTTTATTATATTGACAAAGTATCTCTTCTCTAAATTGAACCCCTAAATTCTTGACGAGAAAGAGACTAATCTAACCTTGATATTTTGATTCTCTGTTACCAGAATTAAAGCTGGGACTTAAGTTGTACAGGAAAATTCTTCTGAACTTCCTGATCATGGCCTTTTATATTTTTAAATGTTACTGTACCTTGTCAGATGTCACTCTGAAATCCCAGGAGTATGCTCGTAAATATGAACTCATATCATCCATCTAAATATGGATTTCATATTTTAATCTCTATCATTTGGCAGGTTTAGGATGGGGAAATACTGGAGCTGCAGATTCCTGTTTTTTGCCTTAGCACAGCTTCAACCATTTTGGCAAGCATGTGTCAGTTTGATCGATAATGATGTCTGGATTAGCTGTCCCAGTGGCAAAAATGGGCTCTTTTTAGGCTTTTTGCCAGATTTTGAAAGCCACTATGACATTCTGCCAAGCAAGCAAGATCTGAATGCTGATTGAACCCCTTTTTTTAAAAAAAAGTGCAGACTAATAGGCGCTAACGCGTGAATAATAATTAGTGCAATTAAGTGGCTGGCATGCTGCCTGTGAAATTTTCAGAGTGCACAGTTAAACAATTCTACAGAGTTTTGTCATGTATAGATATAACCAAACCCTAAGAATGACCAAGAATGACACATTCATGAAGAACACTCTGCTACCATATGTAGAGATCTTTAAGGGTTTCACCCTGCAGAGGATGAACATATTTGAAGACTCTGCAATAAAAAAGCATCCTCTAAATGGTACGTAGTTCTTCACAGTACCATAGAACCTTAGTGCTCAGCAGCTTTTGCAGCTCTCAAAAAAGTCTTATTTGAGAGCCTTTGATAAAGGCCTTTCCAACAGCAAATGGGTCAGAACCTGCAAAATGCTCAGTGTCCTTAACTCACGTTGAAGTTGATGTGTGTTAAGGAATGCAACACCGTGTAGGGGTCTTTCAGCATTTCTTGAGTCAGTCTCTGAGTATCTAGAACAGTCTCCTGTACAAATGTCTTCTATATGTTTAGGGATGTGTCTGGGGGCTTTCATGAAATGAATCAAGGACATTCTGACACCTACCATCTCTCATCTTCTTCAATATCTGTGGTATTTAGAAAGTATAGGCAATACATTGCTGCTTCACACCTCCTTTGGTGAGAGTAGCTATTCGCATGCATAGGAGGGAACAGTAAGATGCTGAAGAAACAAATATAAGTTTCACCTGTTGTTGTCAGACTTAGCTAGTAGGTAAAGCAGCTTCCAACAGAAATTTTAATTCCACTGGGTTTGTAAAGGGGTATGTATAATAAAGAAGGAAAATACATAGAAAATTGTGTTGAAAATCAGTCCCTCAGTGTGGGTAGTTGGTGTAGCCATTTAATAAAAATAGAGGTGTTTAACTTGGTGGTCTTAAAACATTTACTCGGTTTAATAGAAAATCATGAAGGGAGCATATGGCTTTCTATGAACTGCTTCTGGGTCAGGCTATGAGATTACAATGCCCTTATCGGTTTTGCTGTATACAAGTAACTCTTCAACACAGATTTAAAACAAACACAATAGCTATCATCTGCTTTGACTTAATAGCGTAAATATATTAAAATAGGTAACTATTTTTTAACATTTGCTTACAGATTTAACTATAGAAAAAAGTAGATACAAAGATTGCCATCAAAACATCAGTGTTCCTTATGCTTAGAAAAGGAAGTCTTGATGTGGAAGATGTTAATGTTTGAATAGTAATGGTGGTATTCTCTATAAGTACTGATCTCTCTTCTGTTTAAATGTTTCCTTGTACAGATTTCCAGGAACATTCTACTTGGAGACAAAACAAAGTTTATTGAATGAATTAATGTAATCCACTCATAATAAACATATATATGCAAATTTTCAAAGTTCATATTGGGTTTATAAATATATAAAGGGGTTGCAATCTGACCTTCATGCTTTGCTTTTGAAGGTTGATGGCAACCCCTCTCACAAACAGTTAAAGGCTTGAATAACTGGGAAATAAAAAAGACATAATTGAAATAACGATAAAAATAGCACAACTGACAGACAATGACAGAGCACTAAATGGCAGATAGTAAGAACTGAAAGACAAATTTATGCAAAATAAGGAATAAACATCAAAGAATGAATCTTGCTCAAAGTTAAAGGCAGAGAGTCACTTTACGATGAAAGAGCTAGTTAAAGGTATATATGCAGTTTCTAATACATTAACAGCCCGCAACTAAGATGCAACCAACTCTCTAATATGTTGTATGTGGTTTCATGTGTGAAGAATTGGTTGTTAAAGCTTTAAAGCTACCAACATAGCTGCCTCAAAAAACAGAAGAATCATGTAAAATCTCCTCGTGCCTTCCTTACTTTCATTATGTAATACACACACACACACACACACACACACACACCCCTACCTACCTTTCACAGGAGTATCATGAGGCTCAATTCATTACTGTTTGTAAAACACTCCAAGATTTTCTAATAAAGGGGATACAGCCATTAAAATTGTTATTAATATATCAGTAATTGAAACATTAACACAATTGATCTAATTAAACAAGAGGATTTAGCTCAATCACAGAAAAAAGTAAGGCACACAGCACTTTTCTATGGCTTCAAAATATTTTTTTTATTTATCTGTTCAAAGGCAGGGACAGTAGCATTTTGGCTATACTATTTTGACTCTACTGTAGAAAGCCTAAACGTACAGTGGGTAAAAGGGTATAGAGAATAGTGTTAGCTAATCAACATTTTTGCCATCAACTAAAGCAGGAGGCTCAACAGCTATAAAATGCAAGAGAATCTCAAGCATCAACAACATGTTGGAAAGTTCTTTACTATAGATATAAAATTCACAAGTTAATGTGGATCCAAACTGAATCACAAGAAAGAAAAATGAACACAAACATTCAGATGTTCAAGTAACACATAATAGGCATCTTGTTAAAGAGGAGGTTGAGTATCAGGATAGAAGAAGAATGTTCTGATCAATAATTTTATCTCATAAATTGAAAGATTGAAAGACTGATTTCAACCCAGAAAGATAAATACAGTAGAAATAGCCATTCCCTTTCAGGTACAGTCTCATTTCTGATATGTACAACATGGAGACTGTTAACAAGTATAAGTGGTATTAGGAATGTATAGTTATTTAGTCAACATTCAACTCAAGTAAAAAGTAGTAAAGAAGCCAGATGACAGATCATGTAATGCTGAAGGTTTGTTACACAGAATAGAGAAAATGTTGATGAGAAAATGCACTTCAAGGAAAAATACTTAGGAAGAATTAGATCAGGGTATGTATGGAAGGTAAAATTCTACTTTTTATCATGTAAAGATCAAATCCAATGTGCACAACAAACTCAAACCTTTCCAGTTGCCCAAGGGGTAAAGACTGGCCAAGGCTTAAATTTCTAAAGTTAAAATAATTATGCCTATTTTTTCCAGCTCATCTCTAAGCACATAGGACTTGATTCAAAAGCAATTGAAGTAAGGGGAATGGCTCCCTTTTATTCAGGGGACTTTTGATCAAACCTACAATTTGCAGTTAGTGCACTGTACTAAAACATGAACCACACATTTAAAAAAATCAATTTTGGAATTGGGGAGGCATGTAAAGAAATATTGAGGTAAACAGCCCAGCAAGCAGAAATAAGGAAAGAAGGGGCAAGGGGTAAACCTGTGATGATCTCTCTTTCACTTTTCCCTGGCAGGCAATCCACAGTTTTATTTCTATTTTTAAAATCACAGTTTTTAGAAGCAAAACAAACTATGCAGAGGTCAGTTTTCTGTTAACAATGGATCTAAAAGTAGTTTTTTAAAGACAACACACACACAAATCTTTAAAACACCTAGGCCCAAGATGCCCTGTCTCTACACCCTATTGTTCCAGGCACATAGAAAAAAGACAAGATACAAGGGGGATGTGGTTTAATTAGATCACAGCTTTCTTACTCATCTGGGAATACCCTGTTATAAATTGTACAGTGCAGGTTATAATTTCCTTTGTTGTTTCCACCTATTTCCAACCCATTCTCTGCCAGTTCCTGGCAGTCTACTTCCTTCCTTTTGAATGAGGGTTGAAAGGCTGGGGATAGGAGACAATCTCCATTAGGAGCCCCAACCTCATTCCTCAGCTTCTATAGATGCTTTCCCATAAGTCCCCTTCCAGGTCCAATTTGTCAAGGAACTGGACCCCCGATGGAATTAGCACCAGCACTAGAAACCTGCCACCTACTAAGTCGCAGCAATTTGAACTCAATATTCTGACCTGAGGACCTGAGCTGTTGTGGGGAGGATGAAAAATCCCACCCACTTCAGACAATCAGAGGGTGACAGAAAAATTCCTTCTTAGTTCAAAAAAAGGCAAAAAGTGCAAAGCCTATTTCAGACAAAAATGCTGGCCATGTTCTGATACTGTGAGTAGGAGAGTGAGGACTGCTGTTCAGGATGAAAGGAAGCTCCATCTGGAAGAAACAGGGTATAAATACCCTCCTTCCCTCAGGTGCATATAGGGCATTGGCTCACCTGAGGCTCTTTTGGCCTGCACTACCTCAGGTGACACTTTCTGCATGCAAAGGAATAGGAATATCCATAAAGAAGCCACAACTCCTTTTTTTCCCCTTTAGGCAGACAAAGCCCACACCTGAAATTCTGGTTACAGGGAGCTCACTTTATCTGCTCTCTCTCTCTCTCTCTCTCTCTCTCTCACTCAGTGCATTCAGGACATTGCTGAATACAGAACACATTACTCTGAACTATGAAAAAACCTCAGCATAGGTGCTGAGACATAGGGTACATCTACACTGCATCCCTAGTTCGGACTAGGGATGCAAATGGAGACGACCGAAGTAGTTAATGAAGCAGGGATTTAAATATCACGCGCTTCATTAACATGATCTCGCCGGTGTGCTAGTTCGAATCACAGCTGATTCGAACCAGGAAGTGCGCTGGCGAGATCATGTTAATGAAACGCGGGATATTTAAATCCCCGCTTCATTAACTACTTCGGTCATCTCCATTTGCATCCCTAGTCCGAACTAGGGATGCAGTGTAGACGTACCCTTAGTGCTTTGGCTCACCATGCTTCTTTTGCATTGAGCACTAAACCAGACAGAGCAAAGTCATAGGAACTTTGGCCATAGGCCATAAACATATGATGAAGGAAGGAGTTATGGGATTGCTTTTAATTTTTCTACCCTTCCACACATATTGCGTAGTCTCAGGATTTTTTTGGTGTTTGCTATTTTTTGCTCAACGCCTTAGCACCTGGAGTCACATGATTATGTGAGAATTTCAGTTTTCATTTAAAAAATATTCCTAGCCCTCATAGTTGTAGAGAAAAGTTTGAAAACCTAATGTGGTTTGTTCTGTATATATTACACTGTCTCACAATTATTACAATACATGTGTTTTCAACATTGTTGAAATCATGAGTGGTCAGAAATTTGGCACTCCTACCAACCTCCACTTGAAATGTGATTTCTAAGTTCAGGGCCAATAGGGATAGCATAGCTGATTGCCAATTATTTATTTATATGAGAAAACTTTAAAATTATTTGTAACCATCAATCTGTGCACGTACCTCATTTATGTATTCACATAATTTACATAAGTACCACCTTTCCATATTCTCCTTTTGTCTGATTGCTTATTACACTTTACATTATTACACTTATTGCATCATGTCATAAAATTAGCCTTAGTTGTGCAAATACTTGTGTGTGCTTGGTGTTAAACAGATATGTGAGTAATTCTATTGACCCACATGCTTAAAGTTACTGTGTTTAATTACAGTACTAAATCAGGCCCAAAGGGTAAAACTTGCATCAATGTCATTGACTTTCAAGAAAACTTCAGCTCCTAAGGCACTTAAGTTTTGTCCTTAGGGCCTGATTCAAAGGTCATTGAAGCCAGCAGAAAGACTCCCATGAAGCATAATGGACTTTGGATCAGGCCCCTATAGGCTTGATGCTCTGAGGTGCTAAGTATGGCTGCCAATTAATTTCAGTTAATTCATGTGATTATCTCAAGACAAATTAACTCAATTAAAAAAAATTAATCATGATTAATTGCAATTTTTAAAGCACTGTTAAATAGTAAATATCAATTGAAATTTATTATATATAAAATAAGTACTGAAGTTAATTTAAATTACAACCCAGAAAACAAGTATACAGTGCTCACTTTATAGTATTGTTTTTGATTACACAACAGACACAGTGTTTTTCAGTTCAACTCCTGCAAATACTGTAGTGCAATCTCTTTATAACAAAAGTACAACTTACAGATGTAAAATTATTTTCCATTACATAACTGCATTCAAACACAAAATAATGTAAAACTTTAATGCCTACATGTCCACCCCGTCCTACTTTCTGTTCAGCCAATCATTAAGACAAACACGCTTATTTACAATTACAGGAGATAATGCTTCCTGCTTCTTATTTACAATGATACCTGAACGTGAGAACAGGGAGTTAAGATACTGTTGTTTACATGCCAGATATGCTAAACATTAATATTTCCCATACTGCTTTGGCTACTGCACCAGAAGACATGTTTCAGTGCTGATGACTCTTGTTAAAAATATAATGTATTAATTAAATGTAGACTGAACTCTTTGAGGGGAAATTGTCTGCATGTGCAGTTTTGTTGTTTTACCCACATTCTGTCATTTTTTTAGTGCTGTAGAAGTCTTGAATGACAACCCAACACATGTTTGATTTAAGAACACTTTCTTTGCAAATTTGACAAAACACAAAGAAGGCACCAATGTGAGATTTCTAAACATAGCTATATCACTCAATCCAAGATTTAAGAGTCTGAAGTGCCTTCCAAAATCTGAGAAGGACGAGATGTAGAACATGCTGTCAGAAGTCTTAAAAGAGCAACATTCTGCTGCAGAAACTACAAAACACAAACCACCAAAAAAAAAAAAAAAAAAAAAGAAAATCAACTTTCTGTTGGTGGCATCTGATTCAGATGATGAAAATGAATGTGCAATATATTGTCCACACTGCTTTGGATCACTATCCAGCAGAACCCATGAGCAGCATGGAAACATGTCCTTTGGAATTATGGTTGAAGCATAAAGAGGCATATAAATGTTTAGCATATGTGGCACATAAATACTTCACAGTGGTGGTTACAATAGTCTCATGCAAATGCCTGTTTTCACCTGACATTGCAGAAGTGGGCAAAATTATCTCCCATAAATGTAAACAAATTTGTTTATCTTGGCGAGTATCAGAACAAGAAGTAGGACTTGCAGCTCTAAAGTTTTACATGGTCTTGTGTTTGAGTGCAGTTGCATAACAAAAGTAATTCTACATTTTGTAAGTTGCACTTTCATGATAAATAGATTGCTTTATTTTACTTGTATGAAAAATATTGTTTTATAGAGAAAATATTAGTAATTAAAATAATATAAAGGGAGCACTTTACATTTTGTATTCTGTTATGAAATTGAAGTAAATATGTATATAAATATTTGAAAATGTATAAATAAATAAAAAAAATGTGGTTCTCTTAGGGCATGTCTTTACTAGGAAATAATTCAAAATAAGTAAAATAAAAAAACCTCCCAAAATAACAAAATTGAAATAGCGCATTTACACTACAAGGCAGCATCAAAATAGCTCAAATTATTTTGAAATAGCGTGTCCACACTGATTGAAGCCTGCTTCAGACTTAGACCCTCAGAAGCACTCTGGGGAGGGCACCAGGAGGGCAGATACTTCCTGCTTAGTCATGCAAGCTGAGACATGTGCTTACAGGGCCTCCTCTTTACAGCCACGTCTCACACGCCACTCGTACACTGCCTCCCCCTAGTGAAACATCAAACCGACACACTGTGCTTTGGTTGCCCTTGCAGATGCCACAGCACTTCCAACAATATTTAATATGAAATCAAATAAAAAAGAAAATTAACAGTACCCTTGGAGTACATGTATCATCATCCTTTCTAGCAACTCAAGCTAGTAAACACACCAAAATGCATATTATCCACACATAGCTCAGCTTTAAGATGCTAAACAAATCTATGAGTCAACTAGAAATAGTATTTGCAAGAAGAGCATGACTAATACAATATTTACTGACGCTGGAAAGGAGAGTAAAATGCATCCACTAAGGCTTATACTGTTTCTCTGGGGAGAATGTCTAAGATCCATGCTGTAAAAACAGATAAAAGTTCTCCTGGTTTTAAACTTTCACCTTGGTGTGTTCTCACCAACTCAAAGATTGAAAGTCCAAGAACAAATTAACACATGGCTTCAGGGTTTGTAAATAGATGCATGTTTTAAAGAGCTTGCAAATAAGGCTTCGTTCTACAAAACACCTAGTACTTCCTACTTCGGACTCATAAGAGCCAGAACTCTACCACATAGAAAAGATCTGGCCTTAATGTAATACGATGTACCATGTATTAATTAGTAAAACAGGATTTTTTTTAAATCATTACAATATCTGCAACACTCCCAAAATTTCTGTTAAAAGAATCTTTTTTCTTTCTTATCTTAAGCCATTAACGCTTATGTAAACTTTTGTTTGAAATGTAATCATGAAAATGTCCTGGCAAACACACACACCATGAAGCCTGCTTCCCTTCCCCCCCCACTTCCAACCCCGACAGAGGGGACTGTCATCTGGCCTGCAGTAAGTGAATTAGGACACCCCAAACAAACTCCCCCCTACCTCACTGCACAGAGACCAGCACCTACCCACTCCGTCTTTCTCCAACCTACCCCATGCATTCAGCCCCTTACCTCCCCTCCTCCAAACATTTATTTCCTCCTTATATCTCCCTCTGTTTACCTGCTCTGGCTCTGGGAGCTGCTTAGTTCAAGCAGGCAGCTAGCTCCATTCAGCTGCTGCTTAGCCAGATGCTCCAACCCCCCTGGCCAGTCAGCTGAACTCCCCTGCCTTAGCAGGAGTTTTGAAACTCTGAGCAGGGCTCAAAAACAGCTGTGCAGCCATGCAGCTTACAGGGAACACTGGAGAGAAGTAAAGAAAACTACCTATGTTCCTCTTACTCCTGGCTAGAGAGGGGAGGCAAGAGACAGTATCCTGATACGGTAGGGAATCAAGAAGGGGCTACTGCCTCTCCAGTTTCCACCCCAAAAAGGCACCATGGGCTTCAGCCTTCTCCTGGCTGGCAGGAGCATGGCAGAGGGAGGTTGGAGCAGTGCACCGCTTCTGCCTTTCCTGGCCAGCTGGAGCATAGGGGAGGGAGATGGGCAACGCACCACCCGAGCCTGGCTGGAATCAGCCCGATGGTAGACCATGGGAGAGGCGGTGTGTTTGCACCCTCCCTGCATATGGGCCTGACTTGACTTGCCCCACTGAGTTCAGTAGAACTTGTTTAAGCACAAATATTTGCTAGATTGAATCAGAAGACTAAACTCTGTGCATCAAAACCTTTAGTTGTAAATTCTGCAGGTAAAATACCATGTCTACTTATGTGTTCCTAAAACACCTTGAATAATGGAGCCACAAACCTGTTTAGGTCACATAGGCACTACAATAAGCCCCATACCTACAGATGGTTGAGTGATATTTGTCAGATAATTTATATTGTCTCCACTAATTTTTTCAAATAATATCTGATTATTTTTCCTGGTTATTTATCCAGCTCTAGCCGTGAATCTGGAGGTGGGGAGACAGATACTGAAGTAGCTCTCCTGAATCATTTTCACTCCTCAACCCTGCTTTCTCTTGGCTGTGTCAGTGAGATGTGCAAAGCTCCTCCTTCCTCTCAGTAATTTTTCAAACTATGCCCATGGGTATTTTTCACTTTTGAGCAGGGTTTGGCAGTAATAAAGCATTACTCATTTCTCTGCTTTATTTCTTTGAGACACAAGAGCAAACATACAGTAAGTGATAGCTCTGTTCAAATGTTACTGTATCAAATAAGTGAGCAAGGCTTGCATACATTATCCCATCACAGAGAAGGAATAATTTGCTTGGATGCTATGAGAATGTAAATTAACTGCAAAATTTGCTTTTACCAGCCTTCTTACTATAATTCACCCCAATCATTTGAAATAAATTGCTATTTATTTTGCTATGATGTCCTCACACTTGGGACTTCTACTTTTTTAATGTGAAAGTTAAGATATTTATTTAAATTATCAGGAATATTCAATTAAAAACACTCTTGCAAGAGATTACAATTTATCGTTCTTCAGAGATAATGAACCAACTTTTACAGAGTAGCCATTTTCTACTCTACCTGAATGTCTCCCATGAAGGAAGATGGTGATTTCTGTTAACTATCATAACACTGGAGAGCAAAAAGGCAAGTTGATTAAGTTAAAGAGGTGTTTAAACCTCCAAGAGAAAACAACATGCTTTGCTTCTGAAGTATTCCCAGTAGAAGCTGGGGAAATCTTACATGTCCTCCCTCTATGATCCATTATTATAACTTAGCTGTTTGTAGATCCTCAGTGGGTCATCGTATTTTAGACTTGCTAACAGTGTAAACACAATCGGGGACTTCTAATTACTGCAGATAGTCTCAGAAACTTTCCACTTAGGTAAAGCACAAAGAAAAGCCTGGGAAGCTAATGTTTCCCATTGTTGTTACATTTTGTTAATGTACATTAGCATAACTTTCACTTTTCTGGATCTCTAGTGTAAAGATTCTTTTTCATATATAATAGCATTTGGTATAATTTACACTAAATGGTGTAAATCCCTGATCCTGCAAACACATAAATGCTTAACTATATACATGAATATTCCCAATTATTATTATTTCTTATTTATTGCATAGAACACCAAAGAAGCCAGTAACCATCACATACTACATATACACCTTAGGAAAACTGATGAATAAAAATTAGTATAAACATATTCCTTACTATATAATTTAATTTGACCTGAACTGTTATCCATAGAACATATTAGCAATAGACCTAACTTTGCTATATTCTGAATGTATAATAAATAATAATAGTGATCACAATTAAACTCTTTAGAGTTTATCATTTGCAGATAAAATTAACTTTACTGTCATGTTCTGTTCAAAGCATTCCTATAGCTAGCCTGTGGATTAATGTAGAATGCCTCAGTAACATTCCACATATAATTGCATGATAATAATCACATTTTAAAGGAAACCACTGTGAAAAAGATTAAATTTAATTATTACTTATTAGCAATTTTAAAATTATGTTCATGAGTTTTAAAAAATTAAACATCAACTCCAATGGAGTTCTGTCAAATTACTAAACTGAGGGTATGACCGCACATCATCTTGTGTTTCTAATATATCACAGCGCACACTGTTGATAGTTACATAGCATACATACACACATGAGAGCTTCAATAATGGTGGCAAAATGAGGATCTCTGCTTTTTCTTGTGTCCTTGTGTTGTACTAAATAACAGAATTCCCATAGTTCAGGTTTTGCTGCTTCTGATGCAGGGGTTTATATCTGAGTTTAGAAAACGTGAGACATATGGTGAATATGTGAGCTGGTCAGCAATCAAGAATGATTAATTCAGGTTTGGTCTATCAATTATGTGAGAGAATTTTTTTTTAATCTGGAGACTCACTAGAATATTATAATTCCCTTTGCCTGCCAACAACAGCTGACTTGAACCCATAAACTATGGTGCATTGATCTATTAGTTCAGCTACTTCAATAAGTCTTTTCAATAAATACATTTGGGATCTGGCTTTATTTCCCCATCATCACCATAGGCATCCTTGTTCCGTGTGATCTAATATGTACAGTGGCATCTGCACACAATCTAATATCTGTTCTGAATAGCAATACATAATTCACTATGAGGAGAGTGGTTGTGAAGTATCCTACAGTTAAATGACTTAGAGTTGTAAGCATTTCACTGCCTCTGATGAAAAGAATTATAACACCAAACCTTCACCTTCCTGAAACAGCTGGATTACCTTACCAAAAGGACCCAATCTTCTTCCTTGTTTGTATTTTTATCCTATGTCCCTTTCTTAGATTGTTTCCCTGCCTCATGTCACTATACTGTGCTGACAGCAATTCTTGTAGAGAGTCGAATGGCAAGATTAACTTCAAATGCTTCCTTCTCCCCACCTTCAGCCCCTGCCTGTCATTGTATCTTCCTGAGTAAGCAAAGTGAATGTGGTCAGAACAGCAAGGGACTGTTGCTTTTTTTCCCTTTCTCAAGGACAGCCATCCTTCTCATCAGCAAATCCATGCAAGCTGCTAGAGTACCACATATTAAGCTGCATTTTCAGTCATGAGGTTACTCTCTCACAGTTGAAGCATTCAGCATAATAATATTTTATACCTGGTGTTTCTGTAGTCCTTTCCAGATACCAGTGTCATCTATCATCATCCATGAGTTAGGTCACTTTTACTCCATCTTACAAATGGGGAAACAGAAGTACAAAGTGATTAAGGAACTCAAAAGAGGTCACTCAGGAAATGGGTGGCAGGGTGGGGAATAGACACCAGTCTCTTAGTTCCCAATCCGGTGCTTTAAACACCAGATCACACTTTGGATTAAAACAAGATGTGGGACAAGAGAAAATATACCTATAAAAAATATTTGAGACAGGAGAGATTCCTTTATGTTCATTGTCATGAACATACAAATGGGTATTAAATATATACCAAAGGCAAGTAGAGCGCCTTTAATTAAATGAACTATTTGCCCTCTATTGATTGTTAATTCTTCTGCCAGATGGAGCCAGTAGCAGCCATGGCCAAGTTCAATATCTAGGGGTTGCTTTCCATCCATCCAACACAGAACTGGCTCGAGCACCCATCCAGTAACCTGGGAAATTCACACACCACCTCAGGCACTTCTGAGAGGCAATGCTTCCCCACTCACAAGCAGAGTCTGAGGAAAGAAAAGAATCTTTTAATAAAAGGGAGGAAAGTAACTTGCATTAATTTGGGAAACACCACAAACCAGGTTCATAAACAAAAAGCATGAGTAAAAGTCCCACCCGAAGTTGGTTGGACAGTGCCCTTTCCTATCAGGTTCTTAAGGCCAGCACTCAAAATGTTCCATTTACATGCCCAACCCTTCTCAGCACTTCACTCACAGTTGCTGCCCTTGGTCAGAGCAGACCCAGAGTAGAGAGGTGCATCCACAGAATTCTTCTTCCATCCTAGGGAGGGTGTGTGTGTGCAGATAAAGAGGCATCTTACTCATTCCTGTGCTCACTCGCCATCCACCTGCTCACTGCTCTCTGCTGCCACCCTGCTGACTGCTCGTTGCACCTCTTTGCCACCACCCTACTGGCTGTTCATTATGCTGCCACTGCCCTGCCGGCCATTCATCTCTCCATCACTGTCCTGCTGTCTGTGTGTCACCATCCGCTGCCATCCACCTCCTGGCTGTGACATCTGCCCATCAGTCTCAAGTGATTTCAGTTCCCAGAGATTTCAAGTCTTAGCAAGAAGGATAGAAGAAACACAAGTCCAACACTATTAACATTGCACTAAGTGCAAGCTGGTCACCATTTTGGAAGAAAAAATTAGAGGACTTGAGGCCCAAGTATCGACCCTACGTTCCATCAGAGAGGATGAAGACTGAGAGGATTTAATCATGCAGGCACAGCAGGCTGAAGAGCCAGTCAAGGAAGTACAGGACAAGGAAGAAATCTGGCAGCATGTAACCTCTAGAAGAAGAAGAAGGCCAACTCAGGGACCTCTCAGGGAAGAAATCAGAAGGGAACACCATCTACTGGAAGGCATGGGATGCGTAGTCCTAGGGATGGAGGTTCCACGACCACTACCCCCAAAAAAAGAAGACAGGTGGTGGTGGTCAGGGACTCCCTCCTAAGAGGGACTGAGTCATCCATCTGCCATCCAGACCTGCAATCTTGAGAAGTGTGCTGCTTACCAGGAGCTCGCATTCAGAATGTGACCGAGAGTCTTCCAAAAGTGATTAAACATTCGGATCGTTACCCCTTCCTGCTTCTCCATGTAGGAACTAATGATACAGCCAAGAACGACCTTGTGCGGGACATCCTTGGTGAGCTTAAATACAAAATGGAAGCTTACAATAAGTGGAAACTTGGATGGATGACTAAGGAGGAGTATAAATATATTGCTCGAGAATGCAGGGGAGATATCAGGAAGGTGAAAGCGCAATTGGAATTGCAGCTAGCAAGGGATATGAAGGATAACAAGAAAGGTTTCTACAGGCATGTTAGCAATAAGAGGGTGATCAGAGAGGGTGTGGGGTCCTTACTGGATCAGGCAGGTTACCTAATGACAGATGATGTGGGAAAAGCTGAAGTACTCAATGCTTTCTTTGCTTCTGTCTTCACGGACGAGGTCAGCTCCCAGACTAATGCACTAGGCAACGCAGTATGGGAAGGAGGTGGATAGCCCTTGGTGGGGAAAGAACAAGTTAGGAACTATTTAGAAAAGCTAAACATACACAAATCCATGGGCCCGGATTTAATGCATCCGAGGGTACTGAGGGAGTTGGCAAATGTCATTGCGGAGCCTTTAGCCATTATTTTTGAAAACTCATGGAGATCGGGAAAGATCCCAGATGACTGGAAAAAGGCAAATGTGGTGCCCATCTTTAAAAAAGGGGAGAAGGACAATCCAGGGAACGACAGACCAGTCAGCCTTACCTCAGTCCCCAGAAAAATCATGGAGGGGATTCTCAAGGAATCCATTTTGAAGCACCTGGAAGAGGGGAAAGTGATCAGGAATAGTCAATATGGATTCACGAAGGGCAAGTCGTGCCTGACCAATCTGATTAGCTTCTATGATGAGGTAACTGGCCCTGTGGATATGGGAAAGTCAGTGGATGTGATATACCTTGACTTTAGCAAAGCTTTTGATATGGTCTTCCACAATATTCTTGCCAGCAAGTTAAGGAAATATGGATTGGATACATGGACTGTAAGATGGATAGAAAGCTCACTAGACTGTCGGGCCCAACAGGTAGTGATTAACGGCTCGATGTCAGGTTGGCGGTCAGTTTCTAGCGGAGTGCCCCAAGGATCTGTTCTAGGACCGGTTTTGTTCAACATCTTTATTAATGACCTGGATGAAGGGATGGATTACACCCTCAGCAAGTTCACAGATGACACTAAGCTAGGAGGAGAGGTAGATATGCTGGAGGGCAGGGATAGGGTCCAGAGTGACCTGGACAGATTAGAGGATTGGGCCAAAAGAAATCTGATGAGGTTCAACAAGGACAAGTGCAGAGTCCTGCACTTGGGACGGAAGAATCCCAAG
The DNA here is from genome assembly GCA_019425775.1 of Rafetus swinhoei. Classification (NCBI taxonomy): domain Eukaryota; kingdom Metazoa; phylum Chordata; order Testudines; family Trionychidae; genus Rafetus; species Rafetus swinhoei. The sequence continues at coordinate 71,788,270 of CM033440.1, forward strand.
CATTGTTACAGGCTGGGGACCGACTGGCTAAGTAGCAGTCCAGCTGAAAAGGAGCTGGGGATTACAGTGGATGAGAAGCTGGACATGAGTCAACAGTGTGCCCTTGTAGCCAAGAGGGATAATGACGTATTAGGTTGCATTAGGAGAAGCATTGCCAGCAGATCCAGAGAAGTGATTATTCCCCTTTATTCGGCTTTGATGAGGCCACATCTGGAGTGTTGTGTCCAGTTCTGGGCCCCCCACTATAGAAATGATGTGGATGCATTGGAGAGGGTCTAGCGGAGGATGACCAAAATGATTAGGGAGCACATGACCTATGAGAAGAGACTGAGGAATTTGGGTTTGTTTAGTCTGCAGAAGAGAATAGTGAGGGGGGATTTGATAGCAGCCTTCAACTTCCTGAAGGGAGGTTCCAAAGAGGACAGAGAAAGGCTGTTCACGGTAGTGACAGATGGCAGAGCAAGGAGCAATGGTCTCAAGTTACAGTTGGAGAGGTCTAGGTTGGATATTAGGAAAAACTATTTCACTAGGAGGGTGGTGAAGCACTGGAAGGGGTTACCTAGGGAGGTGGTGGAATCTCCATCCCTAAAGGTTTTTAAGTCTCGGCTTGACAAAGCCCTGGCTGAGTTGATTTAATTGGGATTGGTCCTGTCTTGGGTAGGGGGTTGGACTTGATGACCTCCTGAGGTCTCTTCCAGTTCTATGATTCTATGATTCTAACATAAGAAAGAAGCTCTTAAAGATGCCTATTTAGCACTATTTTTTGAACAGTGAGGGGGGAAAAACCACTCCAGGCAGTGGAGGGCATGCAGCTTCCTGACCATATAACCTTTCCTCATCACCTTAACTCTCATAAATCTCTGAAAGTTGAGCTCCTGCTTCGCAAGGTTATTTCTGCTAATTGTGAGCCTTTTCCTTTGGAACAATTTAGCACAGTCCTTCTTATCTCTATTCCACAAAATTACACATATTGATAATTACATTTTAGCTATCCCTGCATTTAATACAAACATGGCTGGTGTTGGGTCACAAATTAAGTGGATTACAATGGACAAAATATCAATCTGCTGAATATCTAAAAAATCTAAGCAAAGCAGGAGCAAACTGTATTTACATAGACATATCCAGGGGAAGCTATAAGGGAAGCACTCCTTCAGATCCTGCTTACATAATTCTAACCAAAACAAGAGGGCTACTATAGGACTTTTGCTTTAGAACAGCAACTTGAGATACAACATTCAGGTTTGTCATCCATTGTATGGCTTCTGATAGCATGCCATGAAAGATCTGGAGAAAGATTCCAAAGGCCAGTGGTTTACTTGTTGTACCATGATTTTGGATGCCTTCTTTTGGATGTCTTTTCTTCATTTTCCATTTGTTTAGCAGGTAACTGCAATGCCCATATAAGAGTCCGATGCAGTTCTCTCTAATCCATAGTTCACATGGCATGATGAAGCCAGGTGGTTGTTCTGTAGGAGCCATGATCAGGTCTTAATTCTTGACCTTGCTGTTTTCCCACAGCCTCTGCCACTTGACTTTTGATGACAGCCCTAAAGTTTTGAAAGTTTTGGCCTCTACCCACAAGGCAGCAACTCAGCAAGGAGTGGGAGGCGGGGAGAGGCATGGAGATATCTGAATTAATTATTTTGTGGTCATGTACTGTTATGGTTACTGTTTTTCTTTGAACAGATCATGGTAAGACATGCATGAGAACGGGAAGCCAGATGGCCAATATTGATTTCAGCACTCTCGTGAGATTTTCATAGCAGTGTTCAATTACGTAACTAGTTTTATATGTGTACTACCTGCCTAACCTGGTGAGCAATATTCAGCTGCTGAGAAGATGAAGGCCAAGTTGGCTGTCCACAAGGTATGAGAATTTGCTACTCAATTCCTCTCCATCTTCATGATCTTTATCTTGGAAGCTATCTGCACTAGCTTTGGTAGTATGTGAGTCTATGGTTGAGAATAGTGTTTTTTTTGTTTAAAAAAACCAAAAAAGGTGCCGGTACTCCAGGGGAAAAGTTGTTGAGAAAAAAAAACAGCTCACATAAATACAGCTGGTTTTTTGATGCTTCAGTCAGAGTTATCATGTAACAGGGTTTGAGACTCACCGGTGTGGCGGCCTCCTGCTGGTCATATTGGGAATTAGCCCAATCTGCAGCAAGGTGCTCTTTCTGGCCAATGTTTCATCCATTATCGCTTTGCACTCTCTCTGCCCTCTCACTCTAGACTCATGTTGCTCCCAGGACCATGGTGTTCTTTTCAGGACACTGCCCTCCAGCAGCACCTACTACACTGTTCTCTCACCCCTTTATAAGGATGTCAGCAGTCCTCAGTCTTGACCTGCCCCCAAGGCCAATTGCAGCCAACATCTCGCCCCTCATCTCACGGTTAAACTGTAGCCTGTATAGGCCACAATCCAGTGGTGAATACATGCAATGCAAATAGGGAAGGAGGGAATGCAGGCTTGCCTACTACTCTGGGCCCCAGCCCAGGGACCTCTGGTGGCAGCCTTGTCCTGTCATCCGTCATTCTTCTCTACTGCCCTTCATTCCCTGAGTCATTTCCCTGTCACTCTTTGCACCTGTATCAAGGTCTACATCCTGGCAGGTGTCAGGCCAGACCCTCACTCTAGCTCCCCTGAGCCTGCCCAGCACTGCTCTATCCAGGGTGCTTTCTCTCAGGGACCCTGTCCTGCATCCTCCCTTGTCAGGACCCTACTGCTCTCTGCTCTTATGAGCAACTACTTATAACAGGGCCACTCTAGCAAGCTGACCTCATTGGCTCCTTACAAGTGTCTCTCTGATTAGCTGGGGCTCTGTGTGCACTTCCTCCAACCTGCTTGCTTCCCACAACCCTACTTTCATCCACCCATCCCCCATGATTCCTGAGCATGCTCCGTACAAGCCAAGCAGCAAACTGTTGCAGTTAAGAATTGCCTCTGGAGCTAAGGCATGAGCTTTAAAGCAGACCTCAAGTATGAAATCCAGTGGTTCAAACTTTAGGGGGATCACATAAATGCTGCCCTTGGGGAGCCTGTTATTCAGTAGATGAAGTCACTGAACAATTTATTTAAGGGTGCACAAATTTGCAGGTGATGAGCATGCTTGCTAGTGGACACAATGTTGTTCTGCACAGGACTATTTTCAACACTTACTGAAGCAGGCTCTCTTGTCAAACCATGTCACTTGTTGAGGACAGCTCCCCAAGGCCACTGTTGTTTTGATCTTACTTGATAGCTGGCCAAGATGTAGATCATGAGTGCAATTATCTGATTGAAGATGCTTCAGCCAAATCTAACCCCAGATTATTCTTTAGGGCTTTAGTCTTCAAAGATGGCATGGATGTAAATCTCTGGACTAACATCCTTTCTAGGAGTTTGCACATTATGCATAGGAATTATATATAATAAGTGTTTTGGAAATCCTCGTCAGCTTTCCCCGGGTTCAGGATGCGGGTTATGTTTATGCATTTTGCCAAAGCCACAGACATATCAACATATATTTTTCAGAAATTCTGGGAGGATGCAGACTTACCATGGATGTATGAGGACTACTGAAATCTCTAACCCATACTGAAGTTGCATTTTGGTAGAACCAATGTGGGTCAATTTGGTGGTTTATAAATATTGTTTCTCATAAGCTAACCAATTCTAAATGAGACGGCATATGGTGTTGAATGATACAAATCCACAGAGCAGATGTTATCAATCCATCCATTGGCCTGCCATTATGTAGTATCCTGGAATGCAACAGTTTGATGCTTTTTTCATTCTCTGGTACATGAGTTTCTTATAGCACAAGAACATTGATCTTTTGTTTTGCATAGAAGTTTGGTCAAGGAATCACTTTTTTCAGTGAGAGACCTTGTTCATTTAGTTGGCATACATGTAGGTATGAACTTACATTTCATTGTCTGCCATGAAAGGAGAAAGGCTGATTGGCAGCCTTGCAATCTAAAAAGTAACTTCAGTGACAATCTCAAGTGGCCCTCTTCAGGGCAAAATATATGTTTAACTTTTTAAAAATCCAAACTCAGTTGCTATTTTCATTTGATCATGATTCCCATGTTTTATCTGAGCATTACTTGATTCATTTATTTTTATTCTCTTGTCCTTTTGTTTCCTTTTTGACAATAGGCAGTTCAATTATTAAATTCCTTGTTTTCTTTTAAGCTTAGCAGTTGTCTTAATCATTCTGTTTTGTTGCTTCTTTCTTTTCATCTGACTTGTATTTAATGTCAATATCCAGGGCCCAATTTTAAAATATATAACATGTTTACTGACTTTTTCCCCTTCACTCTGCACTGATTCTCACTATTGGCCCTTATTATTACTTGTTTGTTATTAAAGAACCTTTCTTTTACAGTAATTTTTACTGTGCTTTTGTTTTAGGCCTTTTTAAGTTAAAATATTTTAATTCTGGCAGCACAAAGTGATATTAATGAAAACCAAATATGATGTATGTGTGTGCATATATAGAGAGCACATAGTCTCTTTTAAAAGTGCTATTATTTGTATGTAGAATGTAAAGACATGGGAGTTTTGTGCAAGAGTACAGGGCAGAATATGGCTCAAAGCAGCATTTTAGAATGTCTAGTGTCTATAATACTGCTTCCTCTCTTTGGCCAAACACCCCTTCCCCCCCCCAAAAAAAAACCTTTGTACTTCAAAAATAAAAAAGTATAAAACTGCATAACCAACATTTATACAAAATCATGCCTATGAAAAACATTGAGGCTGTGTCTACATTGGCACCCTTTTTGGAAAAAGGGATGCTAATGAGACCAGTCATGATGCAAATTATCGGGGATTTAAATATCCCCGCGGTATTTGCATTTACATGCCGCTTTTTCGGCTCGGGGCTTTGCCGGAAAAAGCGCCAGTCTAGACGGGGATCTTGCGGAAAATAAACCCTTTCCGCAAGATCTCTTATTCCTACTTGCAAGGAATAAGGGTTTATTCCTACTTGCAAGTAGGAATAAGAGATCTTGCGGAAAAGGGTTTATTTTCCGCAAGATCCTCGCCTAGACTGGCGCTTTTTCCGGCAAAGCCCGAGCCGGAAAAAAGCGGCAGTTATGTAACAGAAATACCGCTGGGGATATTTAAATCTCGCGATTTGCAATTGCGACTGGTCTCATTAGCATCCCTTTTTCGAAAAAGGGTGCCAATGTAGACACAGCCTGAATGTTTAGCTGGTTTATATCCTGAACCATGTGCTTTATAATCTTTACCCACTTTATTCCTATCTAAGGAAATTGTGAGTATTAAACAATAGCTGTTATTCATAATAATGCCCAATCCTCTTTTGAATCTTGCTAAGCTCTTTGTTTCAATAACATCTTGTGGCACTGAGTTCCAAAAGTTAACTATGTTGTGTGAAAATGTAATCAGTTTTAAATGTGATTAATCCAGTTTTGCCTTGTTCTTGTATTATCAGGTTCAGCAAGTAACTTTGTTAGCTTCTCTATGCCATCTATTGTTATCTAACTTTATCATGTCACCTCTCACTCATGCCTTACCTCAACCAGATAGTCCAAATATTTTTTATCTTTTTCTAATGCAGAAGTCTTTCTGTGTCTTTCCATTGCATTTTTTTGTCCTTTCTTGGTCTGCCATTATTTTTGTTTGTTTCTGAGAGAGAATAACCAAGCAGAAATATAGTATTCCATGTATCAATGGCATTATAATATTTTCAGTAATAGTCTATTCCTTTCTCAATACAGCCATCCTCTTTTCTGTTTTTTGACCCTGCTAGCACACTGAATATATATTTTCAATAATCAGACCTACAATGAGGAGTTAATGTTATAAGATTAGAAAATAAGAATTCCTGGTTGTCAGTCCTGTACTTAGATCACTAGACTGCTGTCTCATAGAATAATGTATAGGAAGTGTTCCAAAGAGCACATGTATGCATGGCCAAAGAACACAGGCTGTTTTCATGAAAGATCTTCAGGGGGACACAACAGAAGATTAATTCTGCTGTCCTCAGATTGCAGCCATTGTATCAGTCATACAGTGGTCTCTTGCTCTTCCAGATCACCTCATCCAAAATGTAAAGAACATAGGATCTTGTTGAGCAGATCTGCATATTTATCAATAGATCTTATACATTTTCTATTCTCTGTACACAGAGTTGCTTTGCATTGGGATGCAGAAGTCTATGAGAGGCCCTATTCAGTGGCGTACAACACCAGATCATTGTATCTAGCTCCTCATGCAAGAGAACGGCAATAAACTCACTCCATTCAGAGCACTCTGTGCCTGCAGAAGGGTGCTCCCTTTCTGTCAAATGATTCTAATTAAATATTTTACAGGATCCAAATGTAGCATAACACACATCTGAACTTCAAAAGTACCATGCTGCCTCTGCTATGGGTTGCTTTTTGATATTTGAAGAAAGTGAGCTCTTTATTTTGAAGATCAATGATGTTAGGATATGCATCTAAGTAGCACAGGCTTTCAGTATGGTCTCTAAGCCTAAACCGGCTAGTTTTTGTAGTTAGATGTTTTATCTGAAATATTGAATATGCATTTCAAGAGGACAAGTGCAACTGGCTGTTATAGTTCCTGGTTCTGCTGCTCTCATACAAGCCATATCAAGACAAGAAAAAGACATATTGGTTTGCTCTCAAATAAAAAAAATCTATTTATTTTCCTTTACCCCTAATTATACAGTCCAGTAGGCAAACCCATTATTCATACTGGTGAGAAGTTATTTGTGCAAATAATGCCATCAGGATAAGTGAATGAAGTTACTTTGGTAAGTAACTGGACACCTGTCTTAATAAAGGGTTCACAGTCTAGCCCATATACTGTTTTCTTTAAATCAAGAGCTGAAATCTATCAGTCCTTTTCAGGTGTCCCTGCTTGTTGTACATTTCATTTGTTTAATTAATCACCCATTGCCTTATTTGACTTCCATTGATTTGTTTTGTTTTCATTCTCTTGTTATTGTTTATTTTTTTTGTCAAATCTGAATTCTGAAAAAAACAGAAATTAAATTTAAGGTGTCAGGAAGCACTGGTGTCTGAAGGATTTGTACCACATGCCCAAGAAAACCACTGGAAACCACACTAACCTGCTCTTGGAGCCCTCCGTAAGAGCAAGATGAGTCTGTGAGTAGTAAAATGACTCCAAGAGAAGCTGCTGTTATCTTATTCTTATTTCCCTCTAGCACAGGTCTTTTTATAGAGAAAATAGAGTTTTGTTGTTAAGACAACAAACAGAGAATCAGGAGGCCTGATTTCAATCTCCTTGTCTTCCACAGCTAGTCTATATGTGTTTGGATGAGTCACTCAGGCCTAATTTTCAAATGTGTTCAATAGATACGGCTGCCTTCATTTTTGGGTGTTCATATTTAGATCCCAAACAGGAGGCACCCAAGATGAATGAATGCTTTTGGAAGATGTAAGGCTTAATGCCTGTGCCTCCAGTTTTCTCATCAATAAAATGGGGATGATGATTATAACAATAGCCAAGTTTGTGAGATGTTGTGAAGCTAAATAACTGTAAAGCACTCTGGGGATAAGTCTACACTGCAATTAAATATCTTTGGCTGGCCTTTGTCAGCTAAGTTGGGTTTACAGAGCTCAGGCAAAGGGGCTATGGAAGTATGGTGTAAGTGATCAGGTTCCAGCTACAGCCTGAGCTCTGGGATCCTTCCACCTTGCAGGGTCCTAGAGCCCAGGGTCCAGTCCGAGCCTGAATGATTACACTGCAATTAAACAGCCCTTTAGCCCAAACCACATGAGCCAGAGTCAGCAGGCACAGGCTAGGCACAGGTGCAAATGATTATTATTTTCTGGGCATGAAGGTCACAGGCGTGAAATGTCATTTTCACTTAAAGTATCATATAAAAACCTGTGCTTTTGTCTCAAACACTTTATGAAGCAAATTAATGCCTCTTGCATGCTTTGAGGGCTCCTTAATTTTTTCTTTTTAGGCTGGTTGTGATCAACGAAAAGAAATTGTTGATCACTGCTTACTGACACATTTCAGAATCTAAAATGTTTAATCTTCATAGATACAAGTGAGAAATATGTTTCTTGGTAACGTTAAGCATTATTGGTCCTGGAATTAGTTAACATGTTGCTTCCTATAATCAATTTTAGGACAATTTATATTCATAAACACCAATCTGTTGTAGCCAAATATTGGTTAGAGAAACTGAAATAAAATGGAACCTCTTCATTAGCATTAACCCAAATTAATTTCTCTCTATGATGTGATTGAAGAAGGTGGGCATGGTTCATTAGATGTCAGAACTACAAAATGGCATGCATAAGTTAGCACAATGAACACTTTATGCTAAGAGAGGTGCAAGGCTAAGATAGCAGAGATGTCACACAGTTGCAAGTCAAGACTGAATTGCATTAGCAGAACCAATTGGGAACCTTACTCTGCTCATACTCCACTTGTCAGCATTATTAGCAGTGCAATTTTATGTCCAACATATCTATCAGTGTGACACTCACAATTAGTTTGCACATTAACTGACAGTATAGATTAGGGCTACTCAACACGTGGCCTGTGGGCCGCATGCAGCCCACGGCCCATTTGTTTGCGGCTTACAGTGTGGTTTGGGTTTATGTGGGGCTCAACATGTGGCCTGCGGGTGCAATCCTTTGAACTTGGCCTCCACTGGGAAAATGCTCCACAATTGCGAGGCATCTCCCAGGAAGGGTGAGCATTGAAAGATGCAAGTAGACAGGCTGCCTGGAACAGATGGGTACAGGGTGTCAGCGTTTCAAGCCCCCAGGAAAGAGGTGCCAGGAGCGCCGGGGCATTGTGGGAAGTGCTGGCTGCTTAGCCTTGTGGGCAGTACATGAGAGATGCTGACTGGCTCATACTGGCCATGTTTGGATCCGGCACCACAGTTTATGGCTTAATCTTTATATTCATGCCCGTCAGTGTGAAAGAAGCTATTTGAATATATGTACATATATATTTGCATATATATGCAACCACATTTAAGTTGTGGCCCTCAGTATGGGCTGTGAATATCATTGTGGCCTCCAGGGCTTCCAAAGTTGAGTAGCGCTGGTATAGATTATGCCGTGCACTTGTAGCTATGTCAGTCCTGGGATATTAGAGAGAGATAAGGTGGGTGAGGTAATACCTTTTTTGGTCAAACTTCTGTTGGTGAGAGAGACAAGCTTTCAAACCACACAGAGCTCTTCTTCAGGTCTGGGAAAGGAACTTCCAGAGTCACAGCAAAATGCAAGCTGGAATGGATAGGTTAGCATACATAGTACGTAGATTAAAGGGCCATTCAAGGTACATTGGGCTATTAAACTTCTGCTGTCAACAAAGAAAGGGGATTAGTGGGTTACAGCATGTTGTTAACCATCCCAAACACACCAAGAAATCTGTTATGTACAACCAAGCCCAGAGATACCACAGATTGTGCTCGGAGGAGACAGTCCAGCATATAAGCTTTATCACACTCAAAACCATCTTCACCAAACAAGGACACTCCACCAGAGAAGTAGATCACACCATGGAAAGGGCCAACCACATGCCCCGCAAGAACCCGCTTCAATACTGAAATAATCACCCAACAGCAGACCCAACAGTTGTTACCTATCACATTACACTGGAACCCATGTAGGGTATTATCAAACAACTATAAGCCCTAACCTATGGCAGGGGTGGGCAAACCTTTTAGCCTGAAGCTGCATCTGGCTATGGCTCTTGAGGATGAGGCCATAAGGCACTGGGAGCACTGCTGTGTAGAAGTGGAGTTCTACTCCCTGAAATGGTGTGGGGAAGTCATGCCTGCGCAGTGTGGCACTGCTGCTTGTTGGAAGAAGATAGAATTCTTAGTGAGGAGCTGGGAAGCACTGGGCAAGCTGATAAGGTCAAGCTCCCAACCCTGCTCCCCACTAGGAGTGATGGGAGTGCAGAGTGAGGCAAGCCTCTGAACCCGCTCTCTGGTGAGAGACTGCAGGCCAGATAAAAAGGTCAGCTGGGCTGGATGCCTATGGTGTTCCATGGAGACCTCACCCTTAAAGAAATCTTTCCTGAGACTTCACTTCTGGCCTACAAACAATACCACAGTCTCCCCAAGCACATATTCAGAAGCATGCTCCCCACAGACCAGGACATACCAACCCGAACAGACCCACATCCAGACAGAAGAAAAGATGCAAAACCTGTACCATATCTGCATGGTTAAAATGATCAGCACCTACCACAACAAACCTTTCAAGAACAATAGATCCACTTAAACATGCCTGTCACAGCATGTGGTATATCTCATCCAACAACAACTATGTAGGTGAAACCAAACAATCACTATGCTCTCGAATGAACTGACACAGGAAAATGATCAAAGGCAAAATACGCTATCATCTATGGGTGAATGCTTTTCACCAGTCATTATATATCTCACCTATCAGTCTTCATCCTTAAAGGGAACCTGTGTAACACCTTCAAAAGACTTAAAAAAACAACAATGGTCCTGTAGCAACTTCGGGTATGTCTACACAGTAACATTATTTCGAAATAACTAGCGTTATTTCAAAATAACTTAGTGCGCGTTCTACAGAGTAGGCAGTTATTTTGAAATAATGTAGAAATACTGTCAAGCTGGAGGACTTTTTACTCTGACTCCGGTAACCCTTATTGTACGAGGAGTAAGGGAAGTCAGAGGAAGAGTGCTCTATTTTGAAATAAGTGCTGCGCAGACGCTCCCAATTTCGAAATCAACTATTTCGAAATAAGCTATGCAGTTGACGTAGTACAAATTGCGTAGCTTATTTTGAGTTAAGCCCTCCTGTGTAGATGCACCCTTAGAAACTAACAAAAATATATAGATAGTATCATGAGCTTTTGTGGGCACAATCCACTGCTTCAGATAACAAATATTTGAAGGGTGTTTTAGGAAGGATTTGCAGTGCCTTATGGGGTAGGTACAGTGTCACATAATGAAGGTTTCTCAATCCCAGCATTCCATGGGCAGGCTACTAGATTGAGAGCTGCTTTTGAATTGCCCTGGCAACCTGCAACCCAGCCATTTCTGTCACAAGGTATGTATCCTGTACTGCTGTTCAGCATTGTGCTGTGTGTTATGCACAAAAGGCTATAAGAGGAGCTCAGCATGGGGCTATTCAGCTGGGCGATGCCCTGAGGGAGCATATGAACACTGAGCCAAACTAGAGTGTGTTGCTGTAGTTGCTGAGCCTGGCATTGTTTGTGTGCACCACTATGCTATGAACCTTGAAATAATTGCTGTGGGTGCCCAAAAAGTAAACACATTGTAAATCACTTTTAAAAATCACACTCAATAATATGACCAATCTGACATTGCTGTTCACTAATATAAGAAGAAGTGGTGATTGGGGTGAGGAAGAGTGTGTGACAGGGAGTGTGTGTGTGTGTTTGTGTGTGTGTGTTGAGGGAGAATGAGTGGAGGGGAGTGGCACACTATCTCTTTAAGTTCAGATATCAGGCAGAACCAACCAGTCCTGAGACAGAAGCTGGTGCACAGACAGCTGGGGTCACCTTGCTCCCCCCATCCCAGCTTAGCAGAAACTGATACACATGTGAAGGAAGAGGGGAAACCCTGACATAGCCACTGCCACCCTCCCTGACTCTGCACAGCAGGGCATGAGGCTCTTTCCCCGCCCTGCCCTTGCCCCCCACCCCCCTCCCACCAGGAGTAACCCACTCTGCTTTGCCCGCCCCTGCCATCCCAGAGCTGAGGACAGAAGAATCCCATATTAATGTTTTGATTCTGTAATTTTCTCTGAATTCTTCCACAATCTCCTCTCCCCACAGACCGGGAGATCCACTCATTATGCTGTAGTCCAGGCAGGAGTGTGTATGCTGACAGGAGCTGGCATGATTGGCTGGGTAGTACCCATGTGAGCTCTCCATGCTAAGCAATTTCCCAAGTTCCTGGGGCTTTGAAAGAGGAGGACTCATTCCTGTGTAGCTGGGATGCAGGGCAACAGAGTTCAAAACAGTCAGCAAAGTGGTTGTGGAAGGCCTTGTGGGATATCTTTTGGATGCCAGTTATGCCATAACAAACACAGCATCTACACCAGGGGTGGGCAATAATTTTTGCATGGGGGCCATTTCATGAACTTTGATAGGTGGTCGCTGGCTAGCCCCGCCCTGGAAAGGTGGAAGGTGTGGGCCTCAGGTTCAAAGGGGCCTCAGGTTAAAGGGGCAGCTCCCTCTAGGCACCACGTGCCCCTAGTGAGGGGGGAGCAAACTTCATGTGCTCCCCTGTCCCTAGGCCAATCGAGACCTGAGGATGTAAGAGTGCACAAAGACATTTACTGTTGAAAAAAGTTGGTGGCTTCCTCTAGGCACCACATGCCCATGGCAGAGAGAGAGAGCCCCTAACCCCTTTGAACAGTGAATGACTTTGTGCACTCCCTCACCCTTAGGTCTTGATTGGTCTGGCGATGGGGGAGTGGCAGTGAAGGCTTTGGGCCAGATCAAATGGCTTGGCGGGCTGGATCCAGCCTGCAGGCCATATCTTGCCCATCTCTGGTCTACATTGACACTTTGTTGATCTAACTTTGACACAAAAAGGTCTATGGCTCTGGCCGGGGTGGTTTTATTTTGTTGGCAGAGTAAGAGAGTTTTATCAGTGAGAGGAGCATTGCAATGTGTACACCTCCACTAATTTGTCAAGAGAAGCTGCCTTTTGCCAACAAAACTGTGCACATGGCCTCAGCAACAGACATTGGTCCAATAGAATATGTCACCCCACTCACTGAAGATACAATAAATCAGAAGTTGGTGAAGGTTGCAGATGACATAATAAACAAAGAAGTCTTGGAGAGAGTTTTGTAACCAAGCACTAAAGTGCTTATAATTTTGTAAGGTAAGAGGCAGCAAAGGTCAAGCATTTGTGCTGTGTGCAGAGAGGGCTGGATATAATTTCAGAGACGTTCGGGGCTGAACAGGTTGTGATTCTTGGATAATTTGTATTCATCATTTGAGGCAGTGAATTGTAAAGTGATGTCCTTGCCTTAGTCTGTTTGCAAATGCTGTTTTTGCTTTTTGCTATGTTGACTTCATTCCTCAAAGACTACCCACCTTTTCTCTATACTGTATCTTATACAAACTGTACAACTCCGAGACCTCTAATTTTTCCTAAAAGCCTAGTGACAAAGTGGTTTGCCTGCTTTTGTATGGCAAAACACTCGTATATGTCATTGCAGTCTCAATAATTACACTGGGAGCCTCACCCAGCTGTTGGAAATGATGCCAACTTTATTCTCTTTGTAGTAATCTCATTTGTACTTAACTATGGGAATTTACAACTCAGGAGAAGGGAGTGCACAACTGGAGGTCAAAATGACTATGAACTTATTTTTTGACATGATGCGAGATTATTAGTAATATGCATGTAGTCAAAGCAATGTAACTTCCACTTGTATCTACATTCTTATATTGGTTAAGGGGGAAAAGGTTCAGACCCAAGTAGGGGCCCTTTAACCTGAGCCCCGCTGACCAAAGCTGAAGCCCTCAGGCTTAGGCTTTGAGTGGTGGCACTCGGGCTTCAGCCCTCAGGCCCCAGCAAGTCTAAGCCAGTTCTGATGACCCTATTAAACCAGGATTGCAACCCACTTTGCAGTCTCAACCCACAGTTTGAGAACCACAGCATTCGATAATGCTATTAATACCTAGCATGGTTTTTTCTTTTAATACATTTTTAGAAGTACCAAAATGGAAACAAACTGTAAACTTCCCACTGTCCTGAGCATGACATTTATTTTTTGTACAAGCTGAAACCTTACTACGTAGTTTAGAAATGTGCATCTGTCTGTCAGTCTGGCTGTCCGTCTGTGAGTCCATTTGTTCAAGAACTCCTCCTACAGGGTAAGAGCTAGGGCCACCAAATTTGATATACAGCTTCCTCTTATCATAACTTAAAGCAAGGTCAGAATTTGGTTGTGCCAGGATAATGGGATGTGTGTGGAATTTGATTGTTTCTCATAAAATGGAAAGGGAGGAGTCTGGTAGAAGGAAGTTATACTGCAGAATGGCCACACAGGGGCAGAAAGGAGCCAGAGATGGGAACCAGGATATGGCCCCATCTGGCCAGCAGGGGATAAGGGTAGAGAAAGACACAGGTATCTACTAAATATTTCGGAGAGTTTGTCTGTATGTCTGTGTGTCTGTCCATCCCCCTACTGGGGGACATGCCCCCTCACCCAGCTGTGCCTGCTGTAGTTGCAGTGGGCATGGACAGGCGCTTCTCACCTGGCCCCAAGCTGCTGTGGTGAGAGAGGACTGGGCTTGTCCTCTCTCCCCAGAGCAACCAGCATATTGAAACCCTCATTCCCAGCCCTAACCCAGAACAAGGATTTAAATGAAGAAAAACAAAACTTATTTGAGGTAAGGACCTGAGCAACTCCAGGTAAATCTTCTAGTGTTATATATTAGAAAGTCCAGCCAAGTCCAATTATCTGATTGGCTGAACGTTGGTGCTTTATAACGACATGGAATGGTATTTATTTTGCTTTCACAAATTATTTACAGAATGCAAATGTTATAGTTCTTTTTCTCTCTCTCTTTGCTGTGACAAGAGGACATTTTGCATACTGTCTTCACAGTAGTAGTTATCACTTACTAATACTTTTAATGAAATGTAAAATCACTGTTTTCATAGACACATTATTATTATGCCAATAGTACTATTGAAGAATCAGACCTCTGATTAGAGTGTTAAATAAGGCCACTGGGAGAAGAAATGGAGGCCAAATTGCTGCTGTATGTCAAGTGAAATCACCTGGGTGACCTTGTAAGAATGGCTAAGGCCATGTTCCAGATCCTGTGACTTGCTAGGAGTAGGGCTATATTTAGGCATTATTAATGTGAGGTTTTAATAAAGATGTCTGACAATGGCAATTTCTCTTCTGAGTCATTCAAAAATGTCATTTCCATGATTACTAAATCACATAGAACTTTGTGCTTAAAATGGCCTCTTGTTTGTTTTCAGTGAAAATAATACTAGAGGCAGGGAATCGATTTTAATCAATCTTTTCATGGGAATAGAACAGCAAATTCACCAGAATGCTTTCTGTCCTCTCCCTTCTCTCCTTTACAGGGCACAATTCTGCCTTCATAAATGTAAGCATAACTTGTAATCAGTTCTGCTAGAGCGGCATGAATGTAAATAAATTAGAATTGGGCTCATAGGGTCAGATCATGTTCACAACGATGCTAAGGAAATGTTTGCCATTAGAGCAATGGTCCACAAGATACCTAGTAACGCCTGCATTCTGGAAGGTGCTGAACAACATTTGAAAATATCAAGCACCCCCCACTACCACTGAGATCACCTACAAAATCTTTCAAAAACATGTCCTAAAGCCCCTCTCTTGCTATTAGCTGAGCACCCAGAATTCTCCTTGAATCCCAGAATCCCAACAGTTGAGGATGCTGAGCACATCTTGGGGCATGCACTTGGCTCCTTCTTTAACACAAATGTTCCCCTGGCTTAAAGACATGCTTTCAAAAGGGTACGGAGCACTATATGGTTACGTGTTCTGTTCCTGGCCCCTTCTGGCATTGGCCATGATCAGAAGACAGGCTACTGGGTTAGATGGCCCATTGGCCTGACTCAGTATGGTGTTTTTTTGCTGACACACCCTAAAACGGGTTATTTTGAATAGGAAAAATGTAGCCAGTGAAATTACTTAAACATTTAAAAGTAGCAGCCTGATTTAAGCCAAATGAAAGACTAACATGTATTTAGTTTCAATAACTTGTTTTCTAAAATGATTTGTGAATAATGGTAGTACTCCAAGCTATTAAAATGAACTTTCTGCCTAACCACCCAACAAAGGCTTTAGGGAGACCCAAATTCATACTGAGTAGCAACTTCTATATTCTATTCAAATGTGCAGATGACATCTTTCTTTGAATATCCAGGCCCGATGACCTGGGGGGGAGATGTGCTGTGTCATAGACTTGAATGATAGAAAGGCAATATTCCTCCTGCAGACTCTAATTGGAACCACTCTGTGCAGCTGAAGAATTTAGCAACTCTTTATTATTCTATTTAATGGCCCTTTTACATTTACAAATCATTTATCAGACTCATCCCCAAATGAAAAATGGTGGTAATAGCAAAGATATTTGGCACAATACAGTTGGCTTGTTATCCAAAGGTTTTGTGTGGAGGCACAAAAGTGCAAGAGATGATGTCATACCCTGGAGTGGGTGCAAAAGGGGAATCATTCTTTAGTTCTGGCTGACTTCCCAGGTTTTTCTCAGTCCCGGTCTACCGGAATCTGCCACGGTGCTTTCTGTCACAGTTGTAAAATACTTTTGGAGAAACATAAAGTTTTTATGAGAAGAAGGATAAAAGAGATGACTTATTCTAGGGCTAAGGGTTAATATTTGCACTTGTGGATTGACTTTGAGGATTAAAAATAAAGAGATAGAGAGAGTCCTTTGTTTCTCCTTGAAGCTATTCTGACGAAACAGCTCTCCTTTACAAAATGGAAGATAGTGAGGTGCTCCACTGGGGCTGGTGAGGTTTTGGTGGCTATGCCTACTGCTGCTGATTTTCTTAAATGAAAAATGAAGAAGTTTTTAAAAATACTATTTATTTTATTTCCAATTCAGTCAGTGGGGATTGGAGACCTTGGAGTCCTCTAAGACACTGAGTACAATGCCCAATTCTTTTAGAACATATTTTTAAGCAGGCAGGTCTGTCTCAGAGACAGAATACTTTCTTCCATGTGTTTGCCCTTTTCATATAATATTTACTTAGCACAACATAATTCAAAATGTCACCGAGGTTTGAGCATCTTCTGAAGAATGGAAATGCTAAGATACTAAAACTGCATGCTGTCAAAAACCATCTTAAGTGATCTGGTTCGTCAAGTAAATGCAGTAAGTAGAATTGAATTTGGGGGATTTTTTTCTTTTATGATGAACAAGGAATGATTATAATACCTGTGATATACTTGACTTTTTTTTTTTTTTTTTTTGAGGGAGGGAAGTCTCTTAGTTCTTGAAGTTTATTAAAGCTTTAAGCTGTCAGGTTATTACTGTCATTTCCAAGGAAGGAAAGAGCTACTGATGTAAAATTAATTTATTGAATGGAATTGTTTTGCCCCAGGGGAATAACATCACCATTTAATTTAATTTCCCCATCATATTGTCTCATTTGCAGAGGGAAAAAAACTTTCCCTTTTAACCAGAAAAGACTTTATGCTGAATGGTCCTTATAGCTTTTTCTTCTCTTGTTCACTTTTTTTCAATAAATTTTACTTCCTGTATTTTGGAAAACACTGAATTCTCAGAGTTTGGCCTGATTCAAAATCCTTTGAAATCAATGGGCATTTTTCCACTGACTTCTCTGAGTTTTGGATCAGGTCAAAGGAGAAGAGAATAATATAAAATAAAAATGGACTAAATGTTAGAAAGCATGGCTGAACCACTTGCCAGGCAGTCCAGGATGCTTTCAGCATCCAGGCAACCTGAGCCACTTCATCCCTGATGAAATTAGCAGGGAGCAAAACACTCTTGAATAGTTCAGTAGGACAAGACTTATTTTTCACAAATCAACATATTGCCAGATCCAAACTGCTGCATCAGTGAAGATGGAGGCTCCTAGTCCCACCTTTTTTACCGCCTGTTCAGTCAGATTGAAGTTACTTACATAGAATCTATTTCCATAGGAAAACAGCAATTTGCTTGGTAGTAGATAAATGATTTAAACTTTCCTAGTTGATCCAGAAGGAAACCATTTTTAAGTAGGGAAAACTACAAAAGAAAGATCTTGACTGAAAAGTTTACCCTCCCCTTCCAGTCCTCTCAATTCTTTCCCCTATGTTTAACAATCATTCGATGCCTTGTGAAGGTTACTAAGAAAGTAAATAAAGTGATTCCAATCTCCTTGCTAGCCATGTGTATAACTTATAACGGAGGAAATGAGAGGATATATAAGAGGAAAGAGGATATGAAAGTTTGGTTAAAAGGTTTATGGTGTAATTATATGTATACTACGAACCTGGCAAGGGGTGGGTGTGGGGTTGCCAGATGGTTTCAACAAAAATACGGGACAAATTTGACTTTACATCACAATCTACATTACATCTTATTTAGAAAATAACGGACATTTATATTTTCTCATTTATGTTTTCTCAATTTGTTTCCCGAACAGAAAGCTCAAATACTGGACTGTCCGGTTCAAAACTGGACACCTGGCAACCCTAGGTGGGTATTTTTGTTATAGAAGTTGATGCCCTGGCTAGAGTTATGTGACTCACACCAGGTTCAAATGTCACACTGCCAGTTATCTGAAAATCTTATAATTTGGATCCAGAAGGCTGAAGAGTATTAGACACCTGCTGCAGAGCACTGCCTGCACAGGGTTACAGCAAAGTTAAGGTGAAACACTGAGATCCAAGATAAATTAATCAGGCTTTAACACTTGAACTTTGAGAGAATTCAATCAGGCTGAAGTCAAGAGAAAATATATCTACTTGGAACAGAAGACTAATTGCTGTAGAGATTTTTTGTGCCTAATAGCTACGTATTCAAAGGGTACCTGCAACAAGCATTATAGACCATTTCAGTTTTGAAATCGGGGGGAGGGGAGAAAGGGCGTAGTCCCTGACAAACTCTATCTGAGATTCCCTAATAAAAAGATGTAAAGTCTAGATATTGGGAAAGAGAGGACAGGAAGGAAGTAAAGATTCAAAGTAAGTCCTGGTACAAACCAAGGAAGTTGAAAGAAAACACAAGAATCCCTTTGGGAGTTTGAATCACCCAAATAAAGACAGCAGTGGTACCTTTCTAACAGAAGCAAGCAGAAATAAAGGTCAGTCCCTAGGAAGTTGATGCTGCTGAAGGTAGTGTCTATCCATTTGGGTAGGAAGTTTCTGGAATTTCTATGGTCAGCCCTGAGAACTAAGCCCTACATTTTGATCTGTTTCTGTTTATTACTTGTCTGTAGTTTGGTTTGTCCAAGTAGCCAGCCCAGGGGATATTGGAATGGCATTTGAATCTGACAGTTTTCTCTTACTATGATCTAGCCCCAAAGAATGAGCCCCTTTGGGGAAGATGGTTTTGTTTCATATTCACAGAGAAGCCTCTGGCGTTTTGTGGTGGCAGAACCATAGTACCATATATTAAGCCTCTATATGTATCTATATTTAATAAATGAGCAAGGGACAGTCTTTTTGTGCACATATTTTTTCCAGAAAATTGCCTCTTTTTTTCTCTTTTACTAGCTCTAATATAGAGAGAAGCCAGCTAGACTGCTGTACAATTTCTAAAGAAGAGGACTGGCCAGTAGCCAATGTTTTCATTGCGTGGTGCTGGCTGCTATCTTGGGTGTTTCTGATCATGCATTCAGAGGTAATATACTATAGGAAATCTTTATATAGAAAGAAATTTGTGGTTTAAGTTATGTAGTGCAGTGGCCTCCATCATGGCTGACATCAAGGATTGAACTTGGAAACTCTAGAGTGGAAAAAATGTAAGAGTAAAACTTTCAAAAAGCAACCTACATGACTTATGAGCATTTCCTGACTGATGTTTCTCTGAGTCTCTACAACCTAAATTGTAAATGGGAGCTATAATAGATCAATAAGCTCTGTTTATTGGGCACAGGGAGGGGACATGTAACATGCATGCATCAATGGACTATATATGCACAGAGCAGAGAGTCAGAACACCTGAGTTCTAATCCTGACACTGACTCATTGCCTTGAGCAAACCTTAACCTCTGAACTTCACAGGCTTAATTACTCTGTCAGTAACATGGGAAGAAGAAGAATATAGGCTTAGCTGCCTCACAAGGGGTTTTGAAGATATATTAGTTAAAAGGCTTGATTTATTTTCTGGATTGTTCTGCTGTAGTTTCAACTGTGGCTCCACTGTGGTGTAAAGAAAACTCAGCTGTTGCCTGTCTAGGAGAATGAGCATGGCCAGCCATAATGGATGCATGATTTGATCACATTTCCAAGGTAGCTTCCACTGGCAGGGTTCACATAGGCTATGTCTAGACTGGCAAGATTTAGTGCAAATACTCTAAACGCAAGAGTTTTTGCATTAGAGTATTTGAGTAAGAGAGTGTCTATACTGGCATGTGCCTTTGAGCAAAAGATTTGCTTTTGCGCAAAAGCATCCGTGCCAGTGTAGACGCTCTCTTGCGCAAGAAAGCTCCGATGGCCATTTTAGCCATTGGGCTTTCTTGCGCAAGAAATTGATGTTACCTGTCTACACTGGCCTCTTGTGCAAGAACACTTGCGCAAGAGGACTTATCCCTGAGCGGGAGCGTCAGAGTATTTGCGCAAGAAGAACTGATTTCATACAGTAGAACGTCAATGTTCTTGTGCAAATACTTGCGGCCAGTGTAGACAGGCGGCAAGATTTTGCGCAAAAGCGGCCGCTTTTGCACTAAATCTTGCCAACGTAGACACAGCCATAGAGTTTTGTCTGGAACTAAAAATTTCCCCTTTGAAGCCCTTCTTTTCCCCTCTGGAGCAGAGCATCAGTATTCTCCTGCATTCCCTCCCACACTGGGAAATTCCTTTCATGTGTGGATGCCCTTTCACATGCAAGTGCAGCCTGTGTCCATTGGAATACTGCATGCCCAAGACTGACAAAGCATTTTTGCAGGGAGAAGGTGCTATCATAAACCATGATTGCAAATAAAAAAAATCGCTAGCAAAGATTCTATCCATTGCTAATAGAAACAAAATTCTGTCAAGGGTACCAGGGTAAAGCCTTCTTACAAAGGTAGGGAGAAGACCCAAAGGCAAGTATTCACATCTGAAAGAGAAGAGACTAAGCCATGGAGCACCTAGAAGTATAAGCATCTCCTAGAAATATGCTTTAGAAACAAAATAATAATTATGATATAATATTCCAGACTCATAGATAGCAAATCTCAATATTTATCACATCAAGAAAGACCAGATGGGATTAAATAGATTTTAAAAACCAAAGGTGAAAATTTTAAAAGGGCTTATAATGGGAGTTGATACTTATTTGGAGACAATAGGCTACGTCTACATTGGCGCAATCTTGCGCAAATGCTCTTTAACGCAAGAGTTCTTGCGTTAAGTAGTTGCGCAAGAGAGCGTCTACATTGGCAGGATGCTCTTGCGCAAAAGCAGGAGCCCGGAACCATTTTGGAGAGGGCAAAAGGGCACCAGCCCTTTCCAGGGGCGGGGGCTGGAGCTCCTTTGAGACACATGCTTAAAGGGATCTCCCTGGACAGCCGTTTCTCTCCTGCTGCGAGCTTTAGGACCTCTTTCAGGGACTGACAGCCGTAGCAGTTCTACTTGTGGTTGCCCTCTGCCTTGTTGGACACCACAGCCTTGTGCCTTAGTGCCATTAGCTGATTTTTTGACCTTAGCTCTCTTCTTGTGCTATGGAGCCAGGGGTGGCCTTGTGCCTGCTCTGGCCCCTTCCGGCCATTTTGGAGTGCCTGCAGCTGCTGCTCCATGCTGCTGCACTCGTCGTCCAGGACCTCGAGGCGCAGGTCGCTCTGGACTCCCTCACCAGGGAGGTGGTGGCGTCCCTGTGGCATCCCCACCCCACAGTGGAGAGGCCCCTGTGGAGACTGGACACTGGTGGGACCAGCTGGTCCTGGGGCAATGGGACGACCAGCAATGGCTCTGGAACTTTCAGATGTGAAAGCAGACATTCCTGGAGTTATGTGCCTGGCTTGCCCCTGCACTCCAGAGAAGCACCACCCGGCTGCGGGCACCCATCCCCGTGGACAAGAGGGTCACCATCGCACTCTGGAAGGTGGCCACCCCGGACAGCTACCGATCGGTGGCACACCAGTTCAGGGTGGGCAGATCCACTGTCGGTGCCGTCATCATGCAGGTAAGTCCTGGGGTGCTGCACTCCATGCCCAGGGGCAGGCAAGACTCCAGGCTGGGCTGATGGGGAATGCCCCGTCACTCAGGGGTTTGGGCCATCCCTCCCTTGCACAGGCTTGCTGGTGGGGGGGGGATGGCGGCCCATGTGGCGAGGGGGCCCTGGTGTGTGTGAGTGTGAGGACAGAGGGCATCACGGGGTGGGGAACCCCCCACGGGAGAACACACTCACCCTGCCTTATGTGATGCGTTCCCCTGTGTTTCTGTGCACCCTTCTGCAGGTCGTCCGTGCCATCAATGACGTCCTGCTCCAGCGAGTCATCCACCTGCAGGACGTGGAGGCTACGGTGGCTGGCTTCGCTGCCCTGGGGTTCCCCAACTGCGGGGGAGCCCTGGATGCAACCTACATCCCCGTCTGTGCCCTGGAGCATCGAGTGGCCCATTTTTTAAACCGAAAGGGGTACTTCTCCATTGTACTCCAGGCCCTCGTGGACCACCGTGGCCGCTTCCTGGACATTTATGCGGGCTGGTCCGGCAGGGCACACGACACCTGCATTCTATGAAACTCCGGCCTGTTTGGCAGGCTGGAGGTGGGCACTTTCTTCCCCCAGTGGGAATTTACTGTCGGGGACGTGCCCGTGCCCATGTGTGTTGTGGGGGGCGCAGCCTACCCCCTGCTGCCCTGGTTAATGCGGCCCTATATGGGGTGGACAGACCACAACTGGGCATGGTTCAATGACTGCCTCAACCGGGCCCGCAACCAGGTGGAGTGCGCCTTCGGCCGCCTGAAAGCCCGGTTTCGCTGTTTGCTCACCCGTCTGGAGATGGGTGAGAGGAATGTCCCCCAGGTAGTGGCCGCGTACTGTGCGCTCCACAACATCGTGGAGCGGAAGGAGGAGGCCTTCCTCCTGGCATGGATGGCAGGTGAGGGCCAGGCCTTCGAACAGCCCCACACAGCTGCCATCCGCCAGGTGTACCATGATGGGGTGCGCATCCGGGAGGCCCTGACGTAGATGTTCTCCCAGGCCCCACAGTAGGGTTGCCTCTGTCTCCCTTGACATCTCCCTCCCATCCCCAACCTTCCCTCCTCCCCTCTCCTTACCTCCCAATAAATAACCAACACAGGATTTTTTGGAAAACAAACAACGTTTGAAACTTTTTATTTACAATGGGGGGACGTAGGGTGGGAGGGGGGAGGAGGCTCTGAACTGGGAGGGGGGAGCTACTGCTGGGAGGGGTGGCCCCTGCGACTGCCTCTGTGGGGGCGGACCAGGACATGGGGGTCAGGCCGCATTGGGGCAGGCAGCACGGGGAGGTGGGCAGGATGGGGTGCATCAGGAGGGGGCATTGTGGGAGCAGGAGGGGCAGCAGGAGGAGGGGGCACGGGCATTGGTATGGGAGGGATGGCGGGTGCATGGGGCAATGCCATGCCATAATGCACCACGTGCCCAATGTGTGCGGTGAGGGCGGTGATGGCATCTCCAATGCGGTCACACTGGGCCTGGAAGTGGCTTCAGGCCTGCTGGCGCCACTCCAGGTCCGCCTCCACCCAGCGTGTGATGGCTGCCTCAATGCATTCGACAGCCTGGACGTGCCGCCAAAGAAGTTGGTCCCGCTGCTGGACCCGCCGGCTTGGTGCCTGGGCGGTTGGAGGTGCTGCCGCTGCCGCAGGGCTAGAGAGTCCCCCCACTCCTGGTTGGTCCCAATGCAGGGAACAGAGGAAAGAATGTGTCAGTCAGGCAGCCCGGCCATCATCCCCACACCCCACGCCCTCCACCCCTGAGCCCAGGTGACACCACGGTACTGTGGCTTGGGCCCAATGGTCCCCCCCCCCACTTTGTTGTATGTTTGCATACAGGACCGCCCCCGGAGAAGGGTGCTCCTCCATGTATTGTAACCACCGGTCTGTGTCCTGACCCCTTGGGGGGAGGGGGGAGAGGGTGCATGTGTTGTGTTAACCTGTGAAACTCCCTGCCGGGGGAGGCTGTGAGGATTTGGGCTAATCAATGGTGTTTGGCAGGGATCAAGATGAATCCCCACAACAGTGCCTGGGAGCACATATGGCAGACGTGGTCTGGGCTCTCAGATCCCCAACACGTGGATGTCTCCTGGATGGAACCAGGGGTGATTGGGGAGTGTACCATCCTTGCAGTGAAACTCAAGTGGCCCTAGGGCCGGCCCGAGCGCTTCCCCCCCTCCCCCTCCCACTAGCCCTCACACACGTAGCCCAGGGACATGTGTGGCCACAGTGGGGACTTCCCTCGGGGGGCCAGCCAAGGCATCAGGAGCAGGCGAGGGGCTCAGTGGGGGCCACGCTCACAGGGCTTTGTCGCTGCGGTTTTCCCAGAAGCAGCTGGCTGTGCCGCAGAGCCAGGCATGGAACAGTGTGCTGTTCCGTGTGCTGCACCCTTTCCCGGGAGGTATGGGCTCTGGCCTGAGCCCCTGGGGCCCTGGCTGGTTCCAGCTGGCATCCACCCTTCCCCCTGGTCCCCCAGATGTGTGCAAGCAGCACGGTCCCAGGCGTGCCCTGGAGCTGCCTGCTGCAGCCACATGCCACTCAGTCACCAGGCTGCACGTGGTTGCACGTGCTGCATACTGGTAATGCTACACAGCGTGCAGCTCACGCAGCCTGAGTGATGCTCCCTCCCCCTCCCCCTCGGGCGCCTGGCTCCCCCCGGCCCTTGTGAGTGCAAAGTGCAACACTCACCAGTGGATCCTTCCCCGACCTCCGATGATGCATGGGAGACGTCCGGGCTGCCTGAAAGGACCTCGAGCTGCAGGGTCATGGTGCTGCCCTGGTCCTCCTCCTCCTCCGACCCACTGGGTAGCTCTGGGTCATCCCCCGCCTCACTGGGCCTGGTGACGGGGGAGGGGTGCCTGCTGGTGTCAACTGGCACCGATGGTCCCTGGGTACACCGATGGTACACGCTGCCTCTCCTAGGATAGCGTGGAGCCGCTGGTAATGGGGGCAGCTGTCGGCTCCTATCCCCTGGCCCTCGCTGGCCTGGACATAGCCCAGGCGCAGCTCCTTGACCTTAGCCCGGACCTGTTCAAGGGTCCGGGCTGGATGACCCTAGTCGGAGAGCGCCTGGGCCATTTGGCGGAAGATGTCCACATTCCGCCGATGGGCACGGACATAGTGGAGGGCCTCTTCCTCTCCCCAGAGGTCCAGGAGGGCCTCAATCTCCCCTGGGGACCAGGAAGGGGCATGCCGCTTTGTGTCCCTTGGGGCCTCCTGCGCTGGGGGTGCGGGTTGTTCCCCCCCTGGAGTGGCCATCTTGGGTGGTCTGGTGGCTGTTGGAGGGAGCAGAGCCGTGCGGCAGAGCTGGGTGGCAGAGGTGGCAAAGGTGCTTCTGCCTGGTGGCCTCTGCAGGCTGCGTCTGCCTTTAAGGGGGCTCGGGTTACCAGGAAGTCCGGAGCTGCCTGCACGTACAGAGCGTCCAAGCGGCCACTAGGGCTTTTTTCTGTTTGGACGGCTCTTGTGCAAAATCTCTTGGCTGCTTGTCTACACTGGCCTCTTGCACAAGAACAGTTGCGCAAGAGGGCTTCTTCCTGAGCGGGAGTGTCAGTGTTCTTGCGCAAGAACTCACAGCCAGTGTAGACAGGCAGCAAGTTTTTGCGCGAAAGCGGCTGCTTTTGCACAAGATCGCACCAATGTAGACACAGCCTAGGAGGAAAATAGCTACAAGCATACAATGAGGCTAGTTGCTGGTTATTGCTTAAATGAAATGACTTACTACACAGCACTACAGCTTCAGTTACAATTTCCATTCTGCTTAAATGAACCACTGAAGCTTCAGAGAAATTAAGTTCAAGTAACAAATTCCAGTCAATGGATCTGTGTTTATTAAGAGTTCACCAGAACCAGAAAGAAGGGAAAGGTTATAGTTTGTGCATTACATTAAACTGCATTCTATCAAAATGTCCCCATCCTACTCTAAAGAAAGCTGACCATCTACACAGCTTGCTATTTACTGATTGATACATTTTTATAACTTGAGTTGAGGTGACCAGAGCCTTGAATAAGCATACCTTTCCATTGTCATATTAATCCAATAAATAAACAAATGAGGTTTTGTAGTGCCTCCTTTTCTAAATAGACTACTGACAGTATTAGTATACATCACTGCTGGAGAGAAAGGTATGCATCAGTATTCATGTCGCATTCCCATTGGTACCTAGCCCAAGATGAGGAAGCTAATGATCCAATCAGTGAACCAAATTTGGTGATGAATCCTGGTCACATGCCACCTGAGGCATGTTGAACATATGCCAGGAAAACTGTTTGAGATAACTTTTTTTTGTCTTTTTGATAAGTTTGTTGTCTGTGAGATGAGATGCTTAATTTGGTTGATTCAAGAATTTGGTTTCATAAGAAGTAGTTTTTAGGAGGGTAAACCTACAAATGTTGTGTACATTGACTTCTTTTTGGCTTTAGTTCTTGCTATTCTTATTCTCTCCAGGGATTCTGCTTTCCCCACAAATAGAATGGTGACTGGGATTAACCAAGTACCTTTTTAGTTAGCTACCTATTTAAATTTCTCTCTTCTCTGTCACCATTTTTTAAAATTTTCCAATCACTAAGGAGTAAATATTATAGTTAAATTATTCCTTTCTCTTGTCTATCTATATGGAAAAGACATATACCTGGAGGTGGTTGAGAATTTTCTGTTAAAATGTTTTTTCATAGAAAATGTTTCCCTACAATATTTACATTTTCTAATGAAAAGTTTTGATTTGGCTAAAAATGTTTTACTTTCAATTAGAAAAACCTGAAATATTTAATTGATTCCTCTTTGCTTGAATCAAAACATTTTGTTTTTTCAGACTGAAGCAAACTGCTTCATTTTGGGTCACTTGGGACCCTCATGAGAGTTGTAATTCAAGCCTCTCATGCCCCATTTCTCCCTATAATCTGAGCTTCCTGACTAGACTATAACTCCCATGATGCACTGCAATCTTCCCTCTGTCTGAGCCACTGTGATGCATCGTGGGAATACCATGACCATGGTGCATAAAAGCAAATGTATCCCATATGGGAAACCCAGCCCATAGCAAAAAATCAGAGCATAAGGAATTCAAATGTTATTTCCCTTAAGGCACCATTTTAGCTCAGGAGGATGCAGCTTAATTCTGAACCAAGCCAAACCAAACCATTCTGACTCAGGAATACCTAAATGTTTGGTTTTGATAAAAATGTCTCAACCTATGCGGCTACATATGTCAATGTTTCTGAAACAATTTTTTCCTGAACTTTATATCCCATAAAACAATTCAATATTTCAAGATTTTTGTTTCAATTTGTGATAAAAAACAGTTATCAGAATGATTGGAATTCCACACAAGAAGAAATTTTGATTTTCCATTACAAAAGGTGACAATGACAACAACAATTAAAGGATTGCAGAAAGAAAGAGTTTGGAGATGACACCAGGAAGTCAGACTGTATGCATGTAGCTTAAATGTTACCAGTTGTAGAATAACTGTAAATATTTCTCTCAGTAAAGAAGCATTTTAGTTTTAAAAGTATGGAACCCTATTATGTTATTATCCAGTGCATGATATATGAAACAGTGCTCCATAATGACACTGTTAGTTTACAGAAGAGTTTGCCCATACAGCTCAATTTAATATAGTCATATACTGTATTTAGAAGAAACTTCACTCATCACAAATGTATCATAGGTCCATAATTAGGCCCTTATTTCTTTGGTTTATTTATTTTTTGTGTGCACGTATTCTTGCTGAGACAACACTATAACGTTAGTAGGGCTGCAGTCTTAGGCAAGATAATGCTAGGGATTTAAACAAAAAAAATTATAATTTGTCTTGTGATTATTCTCTCTTTATCATGCAATTGAAAAACTGGTAGATTTCATTTATGGCTTTTGTAAGCATTTGTCAGCAATCATGTCCATTTCTTTTGGGGGAAAGTAATACAAAAATTCTGTTGATGACTTGAGCTGCCAATGCATTGAAGCAAACCTGTTAAAGCATAGAGAACTAAATGTGCAATTACTAGTTTCACAGCATCAGATATTTTTCTCACTTTCTTTCACTCCGTCCTCTGTAATATGATTGTTTTAATACCTAGGAAATTAATTTGATGTACCAGTTCTTTTTGTAATACATATGTTCTTGATTATGGTATCTACTTTAATTATCAAAGGCCTTTTTAAAATCCTTACTTCATTAAAAATTATACATTAAATTGTATACACTCTTACTAACTCATGTGCAGAGATGGAATATTCAAGTATGAAATTCAGTGCACAAAAAGTGCCCTCCATTAAGAAGAACGATGGTGTTGGAGTTAAAAAATTAGACTGGGCTATAAATGTTCTGGATTTGGATCCTGTCTCTACCAGAGACTTTATTGGGTGATCTTAGGCAAGCCTGCTGGAGGAGAATTTTTAGAGGTGGCTATTTTACTCTTTTTCTAGTTGCAGCAGATTAGGAGAAATTTCCCAAGTCAAATATGGGCAGTGCTGGATATTTCTGAGTAAATATCTGAGTATTTACTTCTGATTTTATTTCCCAAGCTGTGACATCAGCTGCAAACTCAGGTCAGGTCTACACTTACCCCCAAGACTGAGTCACACAATGATGGTACACTATAAACTTTCTTTAAAAACAAACAAACGAACAAAACCCCTGATCTCCATTACAAACATGGGTTGCTATAACTACATTACTCAGTGCTAGATTTTCCCAGATGCCTGAGTGACATAGTTTTATTGATTTAACCTCCATGTAGACAGCCTGATGTTGAAGGGAGGATTCTCCCATCAATATAGCTAATGCCTCTTGGGGAGGTGGAGTAGTTACGCAGGTGGGAGAAACTCTCCCATCAGCATAGATTTCTTCAAGAAGCATTGCAGAGCTTTAAGTGTATACAAACCCTTAGTCTCATGATTGTGAAGAAAAAATTTCAAATGTGAACTGATTGTAGCCAACAGAGA
Source organism: Rafetus swinhoei (assembly GCA_019425775.1). Classification (NCBI taxonomy): domain Eukaryota; kingdom Metazoa; phylum Chordata; order Testudines; family Trionychidae; genus Rafetus; species Rafetus swinhoei. The sequence goes on from CM033440.1 coordinate 71,817,060, forward strand.
GGTTTACCTGATGAACTAACAGCTATTAAAACCATGGAGAGAGCCACCTGGCCCATACCTCCTCACACCATATCAGACAAGGCTCCCACTGCTTGACCTTTTCTTCTCTTGATGAAGCTCAGATGTCTTCTGGGTTTGACTGCTCCCTTTTGACTGCACAATTCAGATGGCAGTAAAATCAATGTCACTCCCAGCAGATTATACATGCAAATGACCATTTATCAATATTAGGCATCTGAATTATAATGCTCGGTAGAGAATTACAGGCCATCTCCTAGTAATTATGTTGGTCTCTTTGCAGATTCATGTAGAGGTCACTGCATCTTGGTTCTCAATCTCAAGTTTTTTTTCACAACCATAATGGTTGGGTTTCTTTTTTAAATGAGGCTCTGGAAAAAAGATGACAACTTAAAATTTTAAAAGTACCAGGTCATCACCCTGGAGTGACTCAGTCCAATTCCAGTGACTGCGCAGTGATAGGAAGAACCCACAGACACCCAGGAAATATGCAATATAAAAGTAATAAAAATACTGCTCATGTGACCACCTGAGTCATATTATCCCTGCTCTCTCTTAGCTGCAGAAGAAATATGGGACTACTATAGCTCACTTAGACACAAAAATTATACATTTTAAATAAGAGATCTTGTCAGGAGCTCTCCACTCAGAATAGCAGCTCAGATCAGTGAACATCATACTCAGGGGAGCTGATACTCTTGCTGGGCCCATGGGAAAAATGTGGGATGGGGCCCAGCACCACACTCCTGGAAGGGGCAGGGCCTTAGATGGAAGGGGTGGGGCTAGGGGCAGCCAAGTGTCAATGCCACCTGGATTACAGCGTGCCCCCCAACCCTCAGAGCCACCTGGATGCTGCAACATGGTCTGGCAGCAATAGAGGTGGCGAGTGGAGGCCCCTTGGCCCCACCAATTGAAACTGGTCATATTGCCCCAGGGACATGGTTCCCTATGTTAAGGTAAGTTCTGGTCTATGATTTGTACAGGGTACATTGGAAGTAGAAATAGTGACAACTTGTGGCAGGCATACAGAGATAGAAAGTTTCCAAACTGATGTCAGAGTTTTATATGTTAGTCCTGGTTGGTGAATTCTGCAATTGTTTCCTTTGGATCCATAGTAAAATTAAAGAATTCCCTCAGAACTGCTAAATGTGCATTCTGTGCGGAAATGGCGCTTCTATAGTTACGCTTCAGTCTAGAGTGATAACCAGACTTCAAAATTTGCTAGTTGCCACTTTTAAAAATGAGCTCGCCCAGTACTCTCATTTATCTATGGAAACATTAACCAGTTTGTAAGAGTGGTTAATGGATAGATACAGCATAATGCTAGTAATGTTCAAGGCCTATACCAGAAATACGTAGCTGACATTAACATTTTGTCACATAGTTAATTTGATTAACTCAACCTCACTACCTAAACTAGGGCCAATCTCCCCACGTATTTGTGTAGCTTTGTAGGTCCATTCATGTGGATTCCTTCATTGGGTCAAGGCATTAACAAAATAAGTAACAGACAGAGTTTTTAACATTCATTGTGAGGCCATAGCTGACTCTTAGTGAGTAACAGACCCTGTATTATACCAATACTGTCTGGGGCAGCACCTGAGCTGTGGGTTTGGCGAGGAGAACGTTTGAAGCCTGTGTGGGGTGGAGAAGCTGATCTTTTCTGAGAAAAACACTGTTTCAAGAGCAGCTGCTATTTCCCCCCCTCCCCCATCCCTTTCTTCTGATCAGGTCATTTTAAATGCATTTCAAAACTTGACACTAAAGAGAAAATGAGACTTTTCTTTGAAATGCTGGAATTTTCCGAGAAAAATATCCACCCTCTCCCCAAGCTATAGACACTTCAAACAGGCTGAACAAGGAGTCAGAACTCTTTGGGTTGGAGAAGCTGTTATCTTGAAAGCTGCTACAGGCTACAACCTCTTAGAGGATCCTATAGTCTAAACTGTAGCTTTATATTCAGTTAAAATAAGCTAAATAGAAAAAAATCAAGGCATAAACTTTAAAGATTAAGGCAAAATTCTTCTCTTAGAGCCAGACAGCTGCACTCTACTTCTTTCTTCTGCTCTCCCTACATGTTCAGATCTCCCATTGATGTCAAAAGGGGAACCAAAAGGAGAGCAGAATACCAAAATTGAGTTGAAGCTGAGAGAAGGATTTTGCCCTTAACAATGAGGAGTTATGTTCTATATGGGATTCCAACTCTGAAACATTTTTGTGATATATCGTTATAAATATATATGTAAAATTGTGTTAAAATGTATGCCAAAGGAAATTTTTACCATGTGGTAGGATAGTGACTCTGATGTGACTGGAAGTGGGTTAAAGGAATACATTGTAAATCAGAAAGTCTGTGTTCTCTTCCAAGGTCTGCTATTCACTTGGTGTGAGGTGTTAAGGAAAACTGGTAGATTACAAATGGATAGGGATTTTGTTTCTCTGCTTTAGAAGATTGTTGTGAAACTAGCTCATTAACTAATGAGGCATTTTAAGAATCTTTGATGAAAGGTGCTTTAGGAGTGCAAAATAGTACTATTGTCTGCAAGTGTTGAGAGCGGAGGACACTGACCATTCAGTCTGAAATGAGCCAAAAATGTGATACCTGACCTGACCCTACCTGAGTTAATTAAAAATCCCCAGCTGACATATGCACAATGATTACTTAAGTACCCTGACATCCTTTGGACTATTCATCCAACGAGAATCAAATGTAAATTTGATGATGACATTGCAGTGTGCTAATGTCTATCACAAGGGTGGGCAAATTCTGACTGAGAGCCAAATCCGGTCCGCCAGGTTTAGTCCCTGGCAGGCTCCCACGTCTATGTTTACCTGCACTTCCACAGGCACCAGGTGATCGCACCTCTTGTCGGCTGTGGATCGCTCTTCGCAGCCACTAGGAGTGGCAGAAAATAGTATCCCACTCCATGCCACTTCTTGCCATTCCCAGTGGTTGTGAATGGCAATTCCTGGCTGACGAGAGCTGTGATTGCTCAATACCTGTAGAGGCGCAGGTAAATGTAGTGGCAGTTGGCAGGCTGCCATATTTTATTGCCTACCTTTAATCTATCATATTAGTATTACAGCCAGAGAAATACCTCACAAAAATACCTTAAAATAATGTGTGTCGTTACTTTATGGCAGGCTAGAGAATAAGTAGTAGTACACAAACATCAAAAGTGTGGGATAATTACTTGGTCTGGAATAGTTTTAAAGTTCAGGATTGAAATCCTGGTTCCATTGATGTCACTGGCAAAACTCCCATTGACTTCAAGTAACCAGAATTGTAGATAAATTTGCAAACCTATTCTGAACAATTCAGTTTCTTTGGTCAGCAACACTATGGTGGAAAAATCACAAGAATAGAATAGAAATTCCCTGTGTTTCAGCTTCTGGGCTATGCCCCTGTCTGAAAGAGAAGGAGCATCAAAAATATTCTGTTCTAGTATGGCTTACAGATTCTTATATTTGTAATAGTTTTTCCTTATCTATTAACTGGGGAATATATGGCTTATCTCTGAGAAGATGAATACAGAGCTTTCACATCTGAAGTGCCGCCAAAGTCTCCAGAAATGAGCATGAAGCCTTCTTGAATAATGCCACATATCCTGCTATGATTATTGTTTTGTCTTGCTTAGACTTCTGCTAATGAAACAGTGTATGAATAAGGTCATAGAACACTCCTATAACAGGTTAGGAAGGGTACCAGTGTGGGGAGAAACTGGGTGGTTCACTCTTCTGTGTCAGTAATAGATTGAACAAAAGCCACTTGCAGAGTTGTTAATTGCAAGTTGTAGTTAAGCAGGTATATCGTGAGCCAAAAGATTGCTGCCTGCAGGAGCACTCCATATTCTGAGCTGATCTCATGCAATCAAAACCAGATTGGGAGACTTGTTGAGTGCAGTTCCTGCGGCACATGCTCTCTGATGTTTGATAATACCAAACAAGAGTACCATATTTATGCAAAAATATTAGCTAGTGTTTTTATTAAAGGCATGCTTTATTAATCTTACTAAATCACAGTGTGTCGGTTGCTTTCTGACTGCCTCTCAAGTAAAACAGGGATTGACTGTGCAGTAACACTGTTTATGTCATGCTTGACTAGTTTAAGGTGAGGCTTTGAGTAGTTTTATTGCTTTTGTTTATATAGGTAAACCCAATCTGAGCATTTGAAATGATTGATGAAGTGCAGTCCCTCTTGGAGTGTTTGTCATCACTCATGTGCTGAAGTGACATTTCTTTATGTATTTTGGCATAAACATATGCAACTACTGGCAAAGCATTTGACCCTAGGGTCTGACTATTTGTCATTCTATTCTTCCGCCCACAACCAGCACCCCCAAAGTCAAGCAAGTTACTGTATATTCTATCTGCATGCACCTTGCTAATTATTCAAGAGACAATAAAATAGTCCTGTGGCTGAGACTGCATAAATTGCTGAATGTGCAGTCTTCATTTCACAAGCTAGGTACTATGTAGTAATATAAATAAAGTTGAGATGTGTGTAAATGTCAAGAGCGACAGCCATATTGAACTACAATAGCTTTTCGGTGGAACCTGAAGCCTAGTCTATATCTATAGAATAAGGCAAAACACCAAGCATAGAATTTAGCAAATCAAATGCAGGCAGAGATTAAGTAAAATACGTTAAACGTAACCAATAATTCACATTATGTGGACAGAGATAAATGGATGGTTGCTTAACCTCCAGGCTCAGGGTTCAGACTGTGTGTTGTCTTGTTGAAAAACAGCTGATTATTTATTGGGGAAAATGTCAGGGAAAAAATTAAACTGTAAAGTAATTTTCCCTGGAAAGTAATCTATGTCATTTATAGAATACATCAACATTTTTTTTTAATCCAAGAGTCATAAAAGCACAGTATCTCCTTATTGGACTAAATATCCAAGTTTTTACATCATCTACGTTACTACATTTCTCTCAGTATAGATATGACTATTTAAATGCATACAAGGGATGACAAATATATTATATAGTCCCATTCCATATACAAATAACAAGTACATGAAGTAGGATTAATTTATAAAATTAGGTACTTTTTTCAAATGTGGCTATCTAAATGTGGGACCTGCACTCCATATTTAGGTATTTCAATGCATGACCTTATTTTCAGAGATACTGGACCCCTCAGGTTCCATTTACAGCTAGCCAGGGATCTCTATTGCTGCTACGGCACGTTATTGACAATACTGAGGAATATCTAGGTTTTCTATAACCCTGATTTTTTTGTTTGTTTCAGATATGAAGCGAGGTCTCTCTTTTTAATGACACTTTTGTCATTTATATATATTATGTCAATATCTCATGGATATATGTGTTATTCAGGTAGAAAATCCCTGGTAAATACAGTCTTCTCATGTGAAGTAACAGCATAGTATGTATGTGATATAAAGTCGAGCATTAATTAGTATACACTGGTCACATGGCTATGCACTGGCCTTTCTCAGTGCCAACATTTACAAAGAGAGAGAGAAAAGAGAAAAAAGCACAAAGTAATAGATGTGTTTGTCTGCATTCTTTTGTCCTGATATCCTTAATGATTATTATTTTATTTTATTTTAATGTCTAACTATTGCACTGGGATTTTTGTGCCTATCTTTGGGTTTCTTTTTTTTTTCTTATGTTTAAAAAAACCAAGACAGACACTCTGAAAGTTTTTAATTTTCTCAATATCACATCTTTATACATATTTGCTACATAGTAGAGGAAAGGTAACAGTTGTGCTGATCAAATCTTTGTTCTTCTTTATAGTGAACTACCTGACCCTGTTTTGGAATGTTAAATATTGTTATTTTGTGCTTCCCTTCTTTCTAGAGTATACTTTAAGTCAAGAGATATCAAAATATTTCTGGGTTTAGTGATTTTTTTTTCAATTTTAACTTGAAGTATGTCACTGTTTTGGAATATGTATTATACATTGGATATGCAATAAGTCATGTGTAAAACAAATACAGTACCACTTTAAGCACATGCCTCACTTGGTAAAAGAATGTATTCCAATTACATTAATCCATCAATGGTTCATTTCCTCAGATAATTGGCTACTTATATGCATCTTTATTTGCATCCACTAAATACATAGCCTAGAGTTACCAGTATCTGTGTTAAGGCTAATGATTTCATCCTATGTTAACATTTCTCTAAGCTAGGACCACCTTCAAAGACTTGTCTTAAGTGGGTAAAATTAATTTAAAAATGTGTGGGGGGATGAAATATTGGCTGATTTCCTGAATCAAATTACTTGGGCCCGATTCTGCAAGGTATTGAGTGCCTCTTATGAGGAATTTTTGTAATGATAGTGCAATATGATATTTGGTTGATCACTGGACTTCCATTAAACCATGCTTTTAAAAATCATGGTTTTTAGTTTAGTTAAAGTATTACTGTGATGGCATTTAATTACTGTTTTTTGTTTCTGATTGTAATGGTGTCAGCACCCACCTCTTCATAAGTGCCCACGCTCCAACTTGCCTGCAATCCCTCAATTTTAAACACCTTTCACAGGTTCCCCCCTTTCTGATCAGGTGTAAACCCTATGTTTCTTTCAGTTATTATAACACAGATGAAACTGCAAATGAAATTTCCACAAAGAGTCAAAACTGGAAGAGAATTTTTTAAACAATGCTGAGAACACCTGAGTGAATCAAAGAAAGAATAATTAAATCCACCATTTGAAAAATAACATACTTGTCCCATTCTTCTACAGACTGATAACTGTTGTCACGTATAGCAAAAATGGTCAAGCACATGCTAGGTTCTTAACAATTACATTGGAGGGTTAACATACAAATATTTCAGTGAGTTTTCCTCCTTAATAAAGAACAATTTCCCTCGACTGACTGTCACTTCTTTCAGGATTACTCTTGAAGAACCAGTCAGTTACCAAGTCCTACTTTTTTGTTACTAGGTAAAGAAAGAAACACAACCTTTGATCTGAAAATGCATCTCTGACCCAAAATATGGCATTGTTGATGACAATTGCCTCTTTTTTCCTGCATGTATAATGTTTTTTCTTGTGCAGTTTTATAAACCTAATAACCATATCAATCAAGGTGCTTGAAAGTGAAGCAGCACACAGCACTGCAGTGTGTGATGGATGCTGAGGTTAAGAATATGTTTGAAGTCCTGAATGGATGGCAAGGTTGTTTTCATTTCTAAGTTAACAGAATATAAAGTAGATTATGACTCCTAGAGACAAAGTATCCTCAGAGAAGCAACTAAAGTTTGCAAATATGAGGAAAAAATATTTAAATTTAAGATCTCACCACTCAAATACTTTTTCAGTTCTTGGAATTTAAAATGGGGTTGAGGATGACAAAGAAATGCATCTCACAAACTTAAAAGTAAATTAATTTGATTTTCCCCCACATTCTTCAAACCTCTCTTACTGCTACTTCATACTTGTACATTAGAGCTGGCAACCTGACCCTTTTTATGTCTTTCTTATGGCTGGCCAGCTGGTACCCTTCTTTCTTCACCATTCTTTAGGTGAATGGTTAATTTGCTCCTCCCATTCATATTCTCAGGATGGTGGGGCTCACTGCTGAGACGTGTACACCTTAGAGATGTCCCAGAGATGTCCTGGTTTTCCAGGAAATAAAGTTTCCCAATGGTGTGATAGTCTCTGTCATGTTAGCCTTGCAGTTTTAATAGACAGTGGCAGTAACAGTGCCATAAATTATTTAGTTCCACTGCAGGTGACAAAGGGATGGGCTGGCGTCCCACTCCTTTGAAGATAGTCCAGGAAGTATTCACACACAAAAAAAGAGTAGTTAATTAATAATCACCTTTGAAGCAGAAACAGAATAAGAATCATCATTGATAAATCCACATTTTCACATAATAGATTTTTCCTTTAAAAGCTTTGCTACATGTAGTCTGTGTTGATAATTCCATTGCAAATTGTAGATCACAAGCAGACACATGTTCTGCTTTTATACTGCTGAAGCAGAAATCAGTAAATTTAAAACATTTAAAATTTGCTTTAGGATCTTAACCTCTCTGTTCCTCGCTCTCCTATCTGTGCAATTGGGGTAATGAACTTTGAAAATCACAAATAAGATCTTGTATAACAGTTAAATATTTTTATAACAAACAGAATTGGTTCATATGGGGCAAGCAGGCTAACCAGAGTACCTTTAAGGGTACTAAACTATTCATGGAGGAGTCAAAAAATGGTCAAGAACTTATAAAGATGTGTGCCTGATCCTCTCTACCTATAAATCCCTGGGGGAAAAGGTGCTTTTAACAAATAATGGAACACTTTGTGTGGTTGGTTCAGTTCTGTATGGTGCTTATTATGGAAAGGCCACTCAGGAGTGGTACTGAAAATTTTTTTGGTGTGGGTGTGCTGAGCCACACTCTTACTTCTGACCACACTTCTCACTGCCCCCTAGAGCTGGGGCTGTCAGCCAGGACCCTGCCTGTGGGGCCAGTGGCAAACACCTGGTATCCAGTGGCTGGGCAGAAACTGGTATGTGGGGCCTGACACAGGGCCAGCAGCTGAGCAGGACACAGTGCCCAATTACAGAGAGAGACTTGCAGAAGTGGAATTCATCTACAAATTTGATAGTTAACCTAGGCTTGAATAAAGACATTAACTGGTTGGCACATTACAAAGCCAATTTCTTCTGCAGGTCCAGGATATCTTCAAAATACCTTGAGCATGGATTGATGCATGTCCCTTGGCACTTCAGCAAATGGGTAATTTATCGTTTCTTCTTACCAGCCTAATTTTTTTTGGTAGGCCTATCACCACTTCTTCTATGGACGCCTGGCCCTCCTAGCAACTTGTCCTTTTGTGGACCATTTTCCAAAGAGTATGCAAAGGGTAAGATATGGTCAACCATTTTTTTTTTGTTTTTGCATGACCCTAATTACTCCTCTGGGTCCCACTGTGGCTACATACAGCCCTTAAAATTACTCTGGGATGGAGATGCTCCTGAATGTACTATAATAAACTATGTTTATGGGAACTCTTTCAGAGGAGATAATGAAATTAAATGTCCAAGCATTTCAAAACCTCAAGTAAGTAAATACATATATAGAGTTCATTTCAGTTCAGGTTAAAATTCTGAACAAAGGTTATATTATCTGAATCGATTCCTTCATCTTTTATCCATGTTACGAAAGTGTTTAATAAAAATGTTATTAACTGTGAATATAATACATATACAGTCAACTGATTCAATGGTCATTCAAAAGTTATCCAGAATTAAATTAAAAATAGAACAGGTGCCGTACTGGGTTTATGTATTGTATCTCTACATAAATAGAGAATTGTCTGGCTACTAAGCTTTAAATGTGTTGAGGTAGGGATTTATGGTTTGTTTTTGAAAGTGAAATGTGTTGCTAGTGAAAGACTTTACAGTTCCTTGTTGTGTTCTAATAACCATTAAGTGAAATTTCTTTAATGTTGTCTAACATTTGTTCACTTTTATATACTCTTCCCTTCTTGAGGTATACCACAATCCCATTCACTTCAGTCTCCTTAAGAACATCTGTTGCATTTCTCACATGACAATGACAAAAACTTCACTGCGCTCCAATAAAATAAATCAGACCAATTAATTAGAGTACTGTCATATATTTGCTATTTAATTTCATTCTGCTTACTTTTATTGAAGGTTAGTCTTCTGCATATGCTGTAGCAGCACTGATGAAGTATTGTAATTGAAGGTATAGGAGGTGTTGCGGAGCTAATCAGTAATACTGATATTGCTTCTCACCTTTGAACTGATGTCTAGGCAGAAAACTTGGCAAGCAGAAATCATTTTGCATTTCATAAGGTCTTTCTCTCTATTAGAGCACAAGCAGGTTTGGTAAAGTATTGTGTATCCTTCTTAATAAGTCACAAATCATTTAAGAACACTGCCAGTTGCTACAGTATGGATCCAGAAAAAGTATTAAAACTCCCTCTGAATGATGTAGGCACCTAAATGCAATTGTACCCAAGTTTTTGCAGTAAAAGTTCACTTAGAGCCTATTATTTCTGCCTGTGGGCCATCCACATTGTAACATCCCTCTAGAGGTCCAGACACCTAACTCCCACCTAAGCCCAAGACTGCAAACTGGGGGAAGATAGGCATTCATCTTCCTAAGTCATTGGTGGCATCTGATCAACAGGTGGCTTCTGAGCTAGGGATGTGAAAGTGTAACCATGTAGATCTACATGGTTACACACAGGCTCACGGTACATACAGGGAGTCGGCTTAAAAGTCAGCCCCTACCCCACGCTATTCTGGATTGGGCCCATCAGGCCAGTCCATATAAAATAATTGGAGGGATATTTCTCCTCATAACTTTTAGCCCAGGGGTCAGGAACTCACCTGGGATGTGGAGGTCTCCATCCCCCAGTTCAAGTCCCTCTCTCCATCTGGGAGAGGGAAGGGAAGAAGTGATTTTAAGAAAGATTTGCCACCTGTCAGGTTCAAAGATTCTAGAACTGTCATCTAAGAATGTGAAGGTGGTCGGAAACTTGGAAAGAAGTGATCATGACCAGTGTTCCCTCTAAGCTGCAGGGCAGCACAGCTTCACAGGTGATTAATCAGCCCCACCCAGTCAGACACTCAGAGCTCCTTGCATGGAGCTGTCTGACTGGGTGGAGCTGATTAATCACCTGTGAACTGTGCTGCCATGCTTAGAGAAAACACTGATCTGATAGAATTCAAGATCCTATGGAAAAGAGGACATGAGAACAGAAAAATAAGGATACTGGACTTTAAAAAGGAAAATTTCAGCCTGCTCAGAGAAATATTAGACCAGGTCCCATGGAAAAACCAGTTAGGAAGAAAAGGAACCAAAGGTGTGACACCAGAGGTTCAGCATTGAACTATTCCAATGCAGAGATGAGATTAGAAGAACCACAGGAGGCCAGTGTGGCTGCACAAGGACATTTTTAGCTATCTAAACAACAAAAGGGATACATACAGGATATGGAAGGAAGGGCATTTCACTAAGAAAGTACGCATGGGACTAGCGCGAGCATATAGGGCCAAAATAAGGAAAGCCAAGGCAAAGAATGAGTTACAGTTGACTAGAAATGTTAGTGACAACAAGAAGATATTCTTAAAATATGTCACACAATAAAGAAAGATTAAGGACAGTATGAGTCCCTTGCTCAATGGTGAGCTGGTAACAGAAGATGATTGGACAGCAGAGCTGTTCAATGCCTACTTTGCTTCAGTCTTCTCACAAAAAATAGCATGACTGGATGACCATTGAAATTACAATAGACAATAAAGGGGAAGGGATGCAGACTGGGATAAGTAAAGAACACATCAGAGATCTTCTGAACAATATGAACAAATTCAAATCAGCAGGGCCAGATGCTATCCATCTGAGGCTATGTCTACACAGCGGAGCTATTTCGGGATACTTCACGAAATAGATATTCTATATCTTAAGTTCAAGCCTATTAAATCAAAATATAATGGGCTTGCTATTCTGATGTCCCGTAAACCTCATGGCATGAGGGATAAGGGGCGCCTTATTTTCCCCCTTCTGCTCCCCCTCCTGCTCTGGCATCTCCCTCTGCTGCTCTGGCTTTTCTCCCTAGCTGCCCTCATGGCCACCAAAGGCCCCACACAAGAGGCAGAGGTACTGTCCAAGGCACTCACCAGTCCCAGCCTCATCCCTGAGCCTCATTTCCCCACTACCAGGTTCCTTCCCCAGTCCCTCCCCAGTTACATTTACCCAAATAAAATACACAGTTTATTCATTGAAAACAAAAGGTCTGGTTTATTTTATTGGAGGGGGAGGCAGAGAAAGGGGGAGGAGTGAGGACAGGGGAAGGGAAGGGTGAAGGAGGAAAGGCACACTGGGGCACTGCAGAGGCCCCTTGTAGGGAGGTCCAGGGGAGAGTCTCATGGGTGCCCTTGTGTGAAACTCTCCCTTAGGGCCTCTCAGATGTACACAGCCCCCTGATGGGCCAGCTGGATGGCAGCCATGTGTGGCTGCTAAAAGGCCCTGGTGAGCCACTAAGCATCTGGCCCCCACTGTGGCAGAAATGTTTCCCTTTTGTTCTCACATATACTGTGGAGGACACAGCACACCGACACCACTTGGGGGATGATCCACTGGCCAAGGTCCAGCCAGGTGATGAGGCGGCGGTACCTCCCTTTCAGACGCCCAAAGGCACCCTCCACCAACATGCGGGCCATCCTGAGCCTGGCTTTAAACTGTTCCTTGGTGGGGTCTGAGTGTCCAGTGGTACAGGGATTAATCATCCATGGGAGCAAAAAATACAGATTAGATTGCCTTTAGTGTCACTGTGGTATACTGAGCTACAGAGCTGCATATCTAATTCAAACATTTCTCATCTGCTCTCTAAAATTAATTACATCACATTTTAAATATGCAATACAATATAATATAGGAAGGGTGTCATCATTATCCATACAGCAGTTTAAGAATCATAGCATGGTAACCCTGTTCTCCATTATGTAAATCTTGTGAAAATTTTCTTCAATTTGATACTAATCCTGGTTTTGCCATATGATTAGTTTATTATGTCTAAAATTTAGTTTGTAATAAATATTGGGGAAATAAAATACTATGCCTTTGTCCCTTCCTAATAAATATCTGGACTTGTAGCAGTTTAAACTGATAATATGATGTGGAACAATTGGGCCATCAGAAATAAAACAGTCTATCTTCATTGCGGAGGCTCTAAATCCTATTCTTAAGTCAACACTGATGCTACTAAATATACTAAATGCTACTATGTATTTGAACAGAGACATGCCTCTCTAGATCTTCCATTGCCAAAAAGAGGATGCACACTTGTCATTTCACTAAAATTTTAAAGTGACCTTACAACTCTAAACATACCCACAGCTTTTATTTGGCTCTCAGTGTTATACCCAAATCGCTAATGTTCAGTAAATGCACAATTTTAGCTGTTTCCTTATTTTTATTTATATATTCTAGTGTGTAATAGCAATAAAACTCCAGGCAGTGCATTTCTAAGGGATTATTATGTTTCTCAAGTGGTTGGAGTCACTTGGCCTTCAGCCTTATGTCTTATAACACCACCCCAGGCTTTCTATAATCACCCAAATGCAATGGTCTGTCATGTCTTATTGCTCAATTAAATGCTAGTGCTAGGGGGTCACTAAACCATAGGGATGAATACCACTCACTGTAGTATTATTGCCTGCAAGTGAGGTGTGTTGTTTCATCTTTGCTGAGCAAGTTGTGTGTGAATACACCATGTAGTCATTGGTGAATTGAGTCCTTAGGACTACCACAGTTTATTGCTCCTTTTACCTTGTATGTCTTGGAATGAAAACCTCTGCATTGTTGGATTTATTAAAGGAATTTGAAATAAATAGAGAATTACAGCTAAAGATGTGATTTTTCCTACACATTGTAATCTTTCCTTTTGTTGTTTTTTTTCCCTTTGCAATACCCTGTTCTGAGCCATAGCTAATAGAGATATAAATGGGTATTTCCTTAGCCTTTTGATTGGTCACCTTTTTAATTATTGGATACCTCTCTGAGTCTCATTTATTAGTCCCTCAAGGTCACACGTGCAATTATTATACAAAATTGAGGTTATTCAAAATAATATAGATTTTTTACTGTTTTCTCTCCATTGATGACTTCATTGTCCTTTCTACTCTTTCTTTCATTGGTAAAGCACAATTAAAAGCACTTTATGCTCATTCAGTTTTGCTCATATTCTCAGATTGCGTGCTGTCTCTTTGAACACCATTCTTGATTTAATATAATATATTACAATTAAAACTGAGAAAATAATGGATTTTTTGGTTCACTAGCACAAAATTAAAACAGAAAAAATTATTTCAAGTCAAACCAAAAAGGAATGCTTTTCCAGGTTGTGGCAAATCAAAAAGTTGGAAAAAGTTTTGTTTATATTTTGAGTAGAATGGACAATTTTGTGAAACATAATGAATTACAAAATACTGTGGTCTCTGTATTTTTCAATAAATATTTTGTTCCCCAAATTATACCCATCTTGAAAAACGATGCTGTTCATAAGGATATCTTATTTAATGCTATGGCAACAAAATTTACTGCAACAACATGAAAAAATATCAACAGAGCAAAGTGACAGGCAAAACCAAACTGAGTTTTTTCTATTAACTCTTAAAAACAGAAAGAGCTAACTGCATGCTGTAATAGTAGAACTCTATCCACCAAGCAGGATATTTGGGTTTGCTCCCTGAGGCTATGTCTACATTATGGGGTTTTTCGGGGGTACTGGAGGTATCCCGGAAAAGCTCCGCCACGTCTAGGGAGTGCGTCTGCTCTTCCGCTGTTTTTTGCGGAAGAGCAGAAGTGCTCTTTCAGAAGCCCTGTCTTCCTCCTCCCACAAGGAAGACGGGCTCTTCCAAAAGAGGAAGTGTAGATGGGCCAAATTTTGGAAAAGCCTCTTCCAAAAAAACTATTGGAAAAAGGTACGCAAATTGCAGAGCCTATTGATATGCCTATTGATATGCACCCAAGTCCAGAGTGTGGCACTTAAACAACTGGTGTAGCTCTTAGAGGTGGTAAATGCCTGCAGTTCCCATTGACTTTAATGGAACTTGATGGTGCTTAACATTTTCTGAAAATGTAAGTTCTTAGATATAGATTTAGAGGCTTATTTTAGGCAATCAAATTTGAACATCTCGACCATAGTGTCTGCATATCTGTACAGGAACATCTGAACTGAAGCAAGAAGTAAGAGAGCTTCTGCTAAAATAGCACTTCAGAGATTAAGTACAGTTCTAAGGGGCAAGGATTTCACTTTAGGAACCTAACCAGAGTACACAGGATAGCCTAAAATGACAAAATTGGGTGCTTACCACAGATTAAAATTCACAGATTCATAGATTCCAAGGCCAGGAGGGACTATTGAGATCATGAACTTCCACATAGCACTGACCATGGAACTTTCCCAAAATAATTGCTTAGAAAAACATCCAAACTTAATTTAAAAATCATCAATTATAGAGAAACCATCATGATTCTTGGTAAATTACCTTGTAAAAATTATACCTTTTTTCTATTTCTGTTTGTCCAACTTCCAGCCATTGGATCATATTATATTTTTTCTGCTAAAATGAAGAGTCCAATACTATACATTTGTACTCCATATATATATTTATAGACGCTGATCAAGTCATGCTTAACCTTTTCTTTCTTAAGCTAAATAGATCGAGCTCCTTTGTTTATCACTATAAAGCATGTTTGCTAAACCTTTATACTCATATAATCAACCTTTTCCTGAGCCCTTACAATATAGCAACATCCTTCTTAATTGTGGGCATGAGAACTGGACACAGCATTCCAGCTGTGACTATGCCACTGTCAAATACGGAGACAAAATAACCTCTCTACTCCTACTCAAGATTCCCTTATTTATGCATCCAGATCACATTAACCCTTTTAGATATTGTGTCAGCCTGGGAGCTCATGTTCAGCTGATTATCCACTTCCACCCCAAAGTCTTTTTCAGAGTCATTGCTCCCCAGGATAGAGTCCTGCATCCTGTAAGTAAGGCCTACATTCTTTTTTCTTAGATGCATACATTCACAGGTAGCTTTATTAAAATGTGTATTATTTTCATTTGCATGTTCTAAGTGTGACCAACACATAGAACAATTCTAGATATTCTAATAGTCTTACACAAATGCCTAAGCATTATAAGACAATTGGATGTTACATGGTATAAATATCTAATAGGACTAGCATAGTTATGAACCATCTGTCCCAATGGTTAAAAGACCAATACATATCTTGAGCATGGTCTGGTGAATTGAGGATGATTAAACTGACTTGCTAGCCACCCGTATCACAAACATTATATTAGAATACTAGGCAACTTTCTTTGAGGAAGATACAGATATTCACCATTATTGTGAAAAGAAGAATATGTTTAAGTGTTTTAGTTTTAGTAGTAACAAAAAACCCTAATCTAGTCGTCATTAAAACTTGATGCTCTGATTCGGTTCTTGGCTTTTGCTAGTTTGCAATTAAAATTAAATGTTGTTCATATGAAATTGCAAATGTATCTGGGGTGAATAATTACAAAACAGAAAAATATAAAATACAGCTGCCTGGTGAACCTCAACTAACTGTCTTGAGAGACCTCCCCAGTTAAATTAGAATAATAAGACTGGAGAGCCAGATCAAATGGAGTTAGGTAAGTGTATAAGTTTCCCTATTACATATTAATCCTGATGATTCTTGGGCCTCTTACAAAGGGAGACTAGAAGATATGCAGGATTGTTGAAAATTGTGTGGAAATCTAGGAGGACAAATATTCACTGGAATGTGTTACATTTATTTTCTTATTTACCTGCTTTGCAATTTAAACAGGTGAAAGAGTGATAACCTATTGTGCCATCTAGTCCCATTCATGTTTAAATTTGCACAAGTCCCTCCTCCCTCTACCCCCAACCTTCAAGCCTTTGGAAAATCTTCAGTACTCCATGTGATTCATCAGATGCTAGCCTGTGATTTGGAATAAATAGTCCATTAGCCATGTTTTAGAATGTCTATGGCTTCTAAAACCCTTTGTTGCTTGTTGACCTTCAGCAGCTTTAACAGGGGAATGTGAAAGGAAGAAAGAGGTTTGAGCATTCTATTTAATGCAGATTTCTTTGCTGTCTCCTGCCTTTTGCTGTAAAGACTTTGGGTGTACCCATCATTCAGTCACTAAGATTTTAAATTGCACCCTAAGAAGCAAAGCACATATTTAAATTCTTATTGCTTAAACTGGAAATCATGCTTTATCAGCACTGTGCAGAGGACAGAAATTTTATTTCAAGAAGGATTTCAAGATTTTGAAATATGGCTTTGTTCAGAATGAAACCTGAAAATTGAGAGGTTCACTATGAGGGAAAATACTGTGGAAAAAAATCATTTGGGGTCCATCAAAATGTTTTTTTTTATTTTGACAAAATCAGAACATTTCCTTTCAATTTTGACTTAATTTGTAATAAGGTATATAATACAAATTAAAAATTAATTGAAAAGTTGTTTCAAAACTAAAAATTGAAATGTTTTGTTCTGAAAATTTAGAAAAAGGACAGTATAACATTGTTGTAACTTTTCCCCTCTCTCTGTGTTCTTCTGAAATGAACTTCTGTGAAGCATTTTGTGAAATATTTCAATTTTGATTAAAGTGTACTCAGCAGATTATGTTTCCACTGATGTTGCTTTGACTAGTTCCATATTTTAGAAGATGAGAATTAAAGCTTGACAGTGTAAATACCTCTTTGTAGGCTAGATACCCTAAACATGTGCTATGGTTTTCATCCTCTGTGATTATATCCCAATGGTCTTGCATTTTGCTGACCCTTCTGAGGCCCTTTTGTGTTCGTTACTTCAAAAAGTCCAAGAGAAGTACATTTTATAATATGTTTTAAAATTTCAGTTCAATGGATTTGGTGCCAGCTGCAGCTAATGTACTGACATGAATTGTAAACATCTAATGTACACCTATGGTAATGAAATATACTATAAATATTTTGACATCAAAATCGGCATGCCACCCCCCTCCTCAGTGCTCTGGGGTTGTAGCTGGGGTTGATGGCTATTGTGGGGGGGCCTCTGGGTTCCCATGGAGTGGGAGGGCACAAGAAGGGCAGGACCACAGGGAGTCTGGGGAGGCCAGTGGCTCATGTGCCACCCAGAGACTTGGTCCGGCACAGTGTAGGTATAGAGTGTAGTGTGTTTCTGTGCAAGATAAAAAATGCTGAATAGATCAGGAATGGCAGGAGAACCCATTCCTGAACGCATATGTTTGCAGCAATGTGACCAGGTTACTCCTTTTTAGTGTCAGGAGTAATGACCAAAGAAAACAAAGCTAAGTTATTTCCTTAGTATGCTGAAGATTGAGATAAGCTCACATCTTAGGTGAGTCCATTATCCACTCAGACCCTGCCTTTTAAAAAAATATTCACTTGAGGGTTAAGGAATCAGGAGAAAAGGATCCTGAGAATTATTCTCCTCAGTTTGGGGGACAACGTTGTTTACAGTAGAGGGCTATTGTACTTTTACAAGCTTTCTGCTGCATGCTATACAAGAACTTGCAGGTTTAAGGTGTAAGAGGGTACAGTAATTGTGTAGTAGATAGGGAAGTAGATAAAGTTCTAAATGCAGGACTGAAAAAGAGGAACTCCTCGATTCTAATCCCTGGTCTTATCTGAAGCCACATAGAGAATCTACATCAGTCACTTTGGCCGTAAACTATTAAAGTCCAAGTGTATTTATACACCTGGATCATTCATTCCATGGTCACTGGAAGAACTTATGCTTTGCGGATCCGGGCACAGGAAATCTTTCAAGTGCAGGACTGCAGTGGCACAATGGATTTATTTCATGGACCATAGTTCAAACCCCAACAGTGACTGAGGAAGGGGGCACTACTACAGTTAGGACATATATGAATTCAGTCCACTTCTTAGTCCCTCTCTTATGTTAATACTTTCCATAGGAAGTGGGGGGATACTATGGCAAAAGGTTCCTGATAAAAATATGGCTAGACAGACTAATTGCTTAGGCAGGTTCCAGCAGCAGAAAACTATTGGCCACTCACTCGTAATTAAATTAGCAATGTCTTCTTTGGGTGCAATCCCCAATCAGGTGCAGTTATTTATGCGTGCAAATGTAAGGCTTACTTCATGTTAGGAGTATGCTGTTTATTCAGAACTATGTACATGCACAAATTCCTGACTTGTCTGAACACCATGTGTATGCAACATTGAGCATGCATGTTAAACTTTAGGCCTCCTTTCTGCCTCAGTATTCCTGTGTATTCTCAGATAATATTATAAGGCCTTTGCAAACATTAAAGAAGACGGACATGACTATAAATATTAAACCTAGTTCTGCTGCAATGCAAAATAGTATTTTCTTAAAAATCTCTTAAAATACTGATTTAATTAGTAAGATTCAGGTTTGATTGGTGGCAGGTTTCTGCAGTTATAAAAATACTCTATATGTGTGCATGCATGTTTTGGGATGCCTCAGAATCTCAGATCATCTCTCAAAGTCTCCATCTTTCATTGGCAACATAACTGGATTATACAGACCTTGGGAAAGCTATTCTGAGAAGCAAGCTTAGCTGAGGACAGCTACTGTACAATGTTAAGTCACTATGAAAATATATGGCATAAGGACCATTTCAGTGCATCTTCTCTTACACAATGGTGCACTGAACATTGCTTCAAAGTACTGCTCTTGTGTGTATTTCATGGGATTCAAAACACCTCAAGTCCATACAGCTATTGTGTTAATCTGGTTGCGTTGCATCTATAATAGTCACCTTGTGCTGAAGCTAAAGTGTCTGGAATCTAATGGTGCCTACATAACTGGTCAAATTTATAGAAGGTAAAACTGATTATTCTGTGCTAGCAGTGGCTGGGATCATGTTTGACGAGGGTCTGGCAGAAAACCCTCTTTAACTTCAGAATACACCCGTCAGAAAATATGACAGCACTTTCACTAGGGATTTGGGGTAGCCAGTGACATCTTATGTCAAGCTGTATTGTATCTGAAAAAGCAACACTGAGAGAGAGAATATGAAAGCCAAGTATTTTTAAACAGAAATTAATGCTGAGAGGTAACAGGTGCCTAATTGAGCATTCAGGCAATCTCCTAATTTTATATCTTCTCTTTGTTTTTTTTATTTTGTTGTGAGAAGTGACAAAAGAACTAATGATACAGATAAAAATCAGTTAAAAATCCTAAGGAATCCCTATGAATAAATAAGAAACAGCCAAAAGACAGAGTAGCTGTGATTGCTCACAGGAACAGCGTGGACGTCTTTTTCAACTGCAGCAGGAAAGGAGGTGAAGGTGGGCTGTACCTCTTGCAATTTCTGAATATTATGCTGCTCTTTCGCTTTTCAAGTGTCTGGCCAGTCACATGCTAGACAACTGAAACCCATGAGCAAGAACAAATTGGTATATGCAAGCACATAGAATTACAAGGTAAGTACTTTTCCATTCTCTCCATTGTTTTAGGGCCAAATCCATTACCCAGAATCAACTGGATGTATTTAGGTTCACCTGGCTGGAATTTAGCTATCAGTATCTTATCTCTCATTCCCTTTTACTTGCCTTCCCAACCCGCAAAAGCACAGTTTTGGAGAGATAAAGGCTTTTTTATTTAACTTTTCCTATCCTTCCACTGTGGACAAGGAGATAGTGCTCAGATACAAGATATATACCTATACAGTCTGTTTAGTATTTTGGACTTGAAATTATATTTTATCAAGATGGAACAAGGAATGTTTCAGCCCATTTGAAATATTAGTTGCATGTGCTTTCTTCCAAACCCCAAGTTTTGCATTCTTTTCAGAGTACCCTTTATTTGGCATGTAATGATTTGAGAGCTGTTGAAATCTTTACATTATCCCAGTAATGTGTCAATTAATGAAGGCATTTTATCCAGATTACAAAGATTTGTCTGAAGTGGCCACTGCTTTGTTAAAGCTGTTTTGTGGACATCTTCATAATTAATGGAAAAATCATTAGGAATTCAGTCTTTATTAACCCCTGTAGCTGCAGGGGCCCATTTCATCTTAATTGCATTCATTTGGCACTGGCAGTATTATACAGCATAATCACTAATAAATGATCTTTTAATTTGTACCAATCAACAGAGCTTGCTTTCATGCCAATATTCCTGTTTCTTTGATGTTGACCTGTCTTGATTTTTGACCATTTGGGTTTAAGATGATTTACTGGAAAATCAATATCAATACCAGATCTGCCACATTCATACATCTGTGGTGAAGTTCAGTTTGAGTGATTTTGACTGAAATAAGCAGTGCTTGATTATCCATTCAGATTTCATAAAATAAACTGGCTGTGAAATCTAATCCTGTATTTGTATTCAAAAGCAAATAATTAGAAAATGTAAGAAATCTGCAGAGTTGGGACAGCTTTAGGGGTAACACTTCAGATTCTACTAATTAACCAACTTCATAATCTCTTAAAGGCCTTCGCCAATAGTGTAATGTGCTATTACCCATTAGCAAGGCCAATGGGGGCTGTGGCTACACTTGTTAATAGGAAAATCTGTGACACTGTCTCTCATTATCCCCCTGTCAGCACTGTCTCTGTAGTGTAAAATGGCTATCATTGTTCTGTTGGTCAGCTAACCAGAAACCAAGCTACTGTAAAGAAATAATCTAGAGCTAATTGAAAATGACTGAAACATACTTTTATCAGCCAGCTACCTCTTCTTATTTGTGGAAAATATAAAATCTTGTGAGGAAAGGATTGAACCAGGAATACTGATTTAGCTAAGAAACAAAACAAAAACAAAACAAACAAGCTAATATTTCAGCCTCTTAGTTATGTATAAAATATCATAGAATCATAGAATACTAGGACTGGAAGGGACCTCGAGAGGTCATCGAGTCCAGTCCCCTGCCCTCATGGCAGGACCAAATACTGTCTAGACCATCCCTGATAGACATTTATCTAACCTACTCTTAAATATCTCCACAGATGGAGATTCCACAACCTCCTGGGCAATTTATTCCAGTGTCTGACTACCCTGACAGTTAGGAACTTTTTCTAATGTCCAACCTAAACCTCCTTGCTGCAGTTTAAGCCCATTGCTTCTTGTTCTATCCTCAGAGGCCAAGATGAACAAGTTTCTCCCTCCTCCTTATGACACCCTTTTAGATATCTAAAAACTGCTATCATGTTCCCCCTCAATCTTCTCTTTTCTAAACTAAACAAACCCAATTCCTTCAGTCTTCCCTCATAGGTCATGTTCTCTAGACCTTTAATCATTCTCGTTGCTCTTCTCTGGACCCTCTCCAATTTCTCCACATCTTTCTTGAAATGCGGTGCCCAGAACTGGACACAATACTCCAACTGAGGCCTAACCAGCGCAGAGTAGAGCGGAAGAATGACTTCTCATGTCTTGCTCACAACACACCTATTAATGCATCCCAGAATCATGTTTGCTTTCTTTGCAACAGCATCACACTGCTGACTCATATTCAACTTGTGGTCCACTATAACCCCTAGATCCCTTTCTGCCGTACTCCTTCCCAGACAGTCGCTTCCCATTCTGTATGTATGAAACTGATTGTTCCTTCCTAAGTGGAGCACTTTGCATTTGTCTTTATTAAACTTCATCCTATTTACCTCAGACCATTTCTCCAATTTGTCCAGGTCATTTTGAATTATGACCCTATCCTCCAGAGCAGTCGCAACCCCTCCCAGCTTGGTATCATCTGCAAACTTAATAAGTGTACTTTCTATACCAATATCTAAATCGTTGATGAAGATATTGAACAGAGCCGGTCCCAAAACAGACCCCTCGGAACCCCACTTGTTATGCCTTTCCAGCAGGATTGTGAACCATTAATAACTACTCTCTGAGTACGGTTATCCAGCCAGTTATGCACCCACCTTATAGTAGCCCCATCTAAGTTGTATTTACCTAGTTTATTGATAAGAATATCATGCGAGACCGTATCAAACGCCTTACTAAAGTCTAGGTATACCACATCCACCGCTTCTCCCTTATCCACAAGACTCGTTATCCTATTAAAGAAAGCTATCAGATTGGTTTGACACGATTTGTTCTTTACAAATCCATGCTGGCTGTTCCCTATCACCTTGCCACATTCCAAGTGTTTACAGATGATTTCCTTATTACTTGCTCCATTATCTTCCCTGGCACAGAAGTTAAACTAACTGGTCTATAGTTTCCTGGGTTGTTCTTATTTCCCTTTTTATAAATGGGCACTATATTTGCCCTTTTCCACTCTTCTGGAATCTCTCCTGTCTCCCATGATTTTCCAAAGATGATAGCTAGAGACTCAGATACCTCCTCTATCAGCTCCTTGAGTATTCTAGGATGCATTTCATCAGGCCCTGGTGACTTGCAGGCATCTAACTTTTCTAGGTGATTTTTGACTTGTTCTTTTTTTATTTTACCTTCTAAAACTACCCCCGTCCCACTAGCATTCACTATGTTAGGCATTCCTACAGACTTCTCAGTGAAGACCGAAACAAAGAAGTCATTGAGCATCTCTGCCATTTCCAAGTCTCCTGTTACTGTTTCTCCCTCCTCACTGACCAGTGAGCCTACCCTCTCCTTGGTCTTCCTCTTGCTTCTAATGTATTTATAAAAAGTCTTCTTGTTTCCCTTTATTCCGTAGCTAGTTTGTGCTCATTCTGTGCCTTTGCCTTTCTAATCTTGCCCCTGCATTCCTGTGCTGTTTGCCTATATTCATCCTTTGTAATTTGTCCTACTTTCCATTTTTATATGACTCCTTTTTATTTTTAGATCATGCAAGATCTCGTGGTTAAGCCAAGGCGGTCTTTTGCGGTATTTTTTATCTTTCCAACACATCGGAATAGCTTGCTTTTGGGCCCTTAACAATGTCCCTTTGAAAAACTGCCAACTCTCCTCAGTTGTTTTTCCCCTCAGTCTCGATTCCCATGGGACCTTACCTATCAGCTCTCTGAGCTTACCAAAATCCGCCTTCCCGAAATCCATTGTCTCTATTTTGCTGTTCTCTCTTCTACCCTTCCTTAGAATTGTGAACTCTATAATTTCATGATCACTTTCACCCAAGCTGCCTTCCACTTTCAAATTCTCAACCAGTTCCTCCCTATTTGTTAGTATCAAATCTAGAACAGTTTCCCCCCTGGTAGCTTTTTCAACCTTCTGAAATAAAAAGTTGTCTCCAATGCAGTCCAAGAACTTATTGGATAGTCTGTGCCCTGCAGTGTTATTTTCCCAACATATATCTGGATAGTTGAAGTCCCCATCACCACCAAATCTTGGGCTTTGGATGATTTTGTTAGTTGTTTGAAAAAGCCTCATCCACTTCTTCCACCTGGGTAGGTGGCCTGTAGTAGACTCCTAGCATGACATCACCTTTGTTTTTAATCCCTTTTAGCCTAACCCAGAGACTCTCAACACTTCCGTCTCCTATGTCCATCTCCACCTCACTCCAAGTGTGTTCATTTTTAATGTATAAGGCAACACCACCTCCCTTTTTTCCCTGTATATCCTTCCTGAGCAAGCTGTACCCTTCCATACAAACATTCCAATCATGTGTATTATCCCACCAAGTTTCTGTGATGCCAACAATGTCATAATTGTACTTATTTATTAGCACTTCCAGTTCTTCCTGCTTATTTCCTATACTTCTCGCATTTGTATATAGGCATCTAAGATCCTGATTTGACCTTGCCTCCCAGTTTTTCCCTGACCCTCCTTTCTCTCTGCCATTGTAGCCCACGCTCCCTCCCATATCCCAGGATATTGGCATATCCTGCCCAATATTTTACTCTGAGTACTGAATGAATTTCTGAGACTTTACAAGTCAATTTTCTAATTCGTTTTCATTCAAATTAATTTAGACCTACACACAAATGTCTTACTACTTTAACTATACTGTTATAATTAAAGCAATACAACTTCACTACTGTAGATATAGTTATACTATTATAAAAGTGTTCATGCTAGTATATATTTTGGGGGATAAGCTATTCCAGTACAGTGGCATCCAGCACAAGGGTTGTGCTGTTGTCATAACTATTTTGGTCCCAAATACTCTCTTTATAATAAAAACAGAATAATGTTTCGCCATTATTCCTTGTAATTGAAGGGTACTCTTTCAGAAGATACTGAAGAAAATCTTCATAGAAGTCAGTGAAGAATTGTCCATTTTCAAAATGGACAACGTGTTGTTTAGTTTGCAGTGGGACTAAGGCACTGCTGTTATCAAAAATGACTACTTCTCTCTTTACCTGCCTCCGATAGTGTTTCTTTTTCCTTGAGACAGCATAGATAACTGTAATTTCTCTGACGTCAGTATGACTTTACTTTTGTTAGGAACAGTAACCTTAGTCGCCATTTTGAAATACGACATTTAACCAAAGGCAGCCATTGAGCTCAGTCCTATATCTTAAAATAAGAGACATCTTGAAAGAGGCAATTCTTTTCGAGTTGCTCTGAAGGGAATATTTTTAGTCTGTGTTGACAGATAACCTTTCAATTATGAAAAATGGGAAGCAAAAAATATTGGTAATTCTAAATATTTCTGTTGCACCTGATCTATCAACATAACAAGCCTTCAGTGAAGAGGAGCAAGATACGTGTATGTGTCTGTGTGTGTGCACATGCATGTACATGTGTGTTTG
This sequence comes from Rafetus swinhoei, assembly GCA_019425775.1. Taxonomy (NCBI): domain Eukaryota; kingdom Metazoa; phylum Chordata; order Testudines; family Trionychidae; genus Rafetus; species Rafetus swinhoei. The sequence goes on from CM033440.1 coordinate 71,842,242, forward strand.
AGAACTTGCAGAGAAATTAGTTGGTATGTGAGGGAGGGATAAATAAGTGTACTTTCAGGGAATGTAGCAAGTGAAGGAAAGGGAAAGTGTGGTTGTGCACGGCTGGACGTGTTCATGTGTGAGAAGGAATGTGAAGGACAAGAGAGAGGTGGTAACTGTGCCTTTAGACTGCTTTGGCTATAAAAATTACCTGTAAATGTATCTTTACTGACCAATATGTTCTGATTACTTTCTGCTGCTACAGAATACCATAAAACACCCAGAGCACACTGGTTTCTTGTTTAGTGTTTTCATATGAAATTTTAATTAAAAAAAATACAAGAAAATTACCAGCCAAGAATTATTTTTAAATTAAGATTGAGAGCATGTGTTAATAATTTAAAGTAAATTACATTAGAGAGATGTTGTAATTATCCTGAAAAAAGCATTATAAACCCAAGAAATTAGAGTTAAGGTTAAACAGCAAAACCAAACTTCTTAAAATAGGACACCCAAACATCTGTAACTCTAATCTATATTTGCACCAAGAGGAGAAAATATGAAAAAGTCTGTCTTTAAAACTCCATTCAATCATCTGAAACTGGAAACACTAAATTGCATTAATCTTAACCATATCATTATTGAATGGTGCTACTCCCAAGCAGATTCAGGTTTATTTGGGTATCTTAACTATGAATTTCTTTGTGTTAACACGTTTTGATTTCTTGTATGTTTAAACTTAACTCTGAGTGTTCTAGGTTTATAATGCTTGGGGTTTTTTAATTATTACAGAACCCCTATAAATATAATTTAGCCTAACTACTGATTGTGCTAGTTTTCAGTTGGGATTCATTGTGAGAAATAATTGTTTATAAGAATATTTTACTTTTCACAGAACTTATGTTTGGAATCATCTACTAATTATATAGTCCACGGCATTATCCCTTACAAAAGTTATGTGAAAGCATACAAAGCCAATATATATCCCCCTCCATAAAGTATAGTGAAGACCCACCTGCTCTGTGAAGCATTTGGCTATGTGACTACTCTCTGTTTCCTTAGCTCTCTTTAATTGTTTTGTTCTAGAGACCATGGTTGTCACAAAGTGACTGTCCCATTGAAGGGGGAGCATTGGCTTGTACACTTGTACTGCTCATCTATTGCCCAAATGGGTTTTAAGGAGGAGGAGCACCTGAGTCTTATAAAAAAAAGGAATGTGCCAAAGGGCAACTGGCTTCAGAACCTGAGAATGACGAAGTATCTGGAAGAGCACCTGAGAACTCTTATATGGTTCTCCTGCAATACCTTTGACTGAAGGGACTGATTTTTGTCCTGAAAGCCAGAATGCTGAAGAAGTCTGAGGGCCAGGGGAGAGTATGATCCATGGGAGCAGAAAAGATTCCAGCCAAGATGGGCGTGGAGTGTCCTACCAAGGTAGAGAAGAATTGCAGAGACCAAACTCGGAGGAGAAGAATAGCCTCAGCATAGAGCATTATATTGCATTGTATTTTATGCCAATATATTAGGCTGTGAGAAAAGGTGCAGTACTGGACAAAAATAAATCCTGTGTAGGAAGGAAATGGAAGAAGGGCCTCAACAGAGCTACAGCTGGTCTCAGGGGCACAGCAGCGCATGGAGGCCCATTTACAATGCCTTTAAGCATTAGCCTGATTTGTCACACTATGCTTGCTGTATAGTGCTATGGATATGTATGGAGCTTTATAAACTCTTGAACCTGCAAATTTCTGTGTGCTTCCTATGAAAAGCTGGATACTTTGGTCTTAGCTCCAGTTTATATGAGGGCCCAAAAGGCTTAGGTGCAAAGAAGAATTTACTCTGCCTGGTTACTTACTTTCCCAACCTGGAGTTGGGAGTGGTCAGCACTTTCCAGAAGACAAACACCATCTCACAAGAGTAAGCCCTAAATGATTGTTGATTTGCATAATAATGACAGCTGAAATCTATATCCATTTTAGGCTATGTATACACTACAGAGTTTTTTCGGAAAAACAGACATTTTTTGGAAAAAAAGTCATTTACGTCCACACTGCAATTGCATTATTTTAAAAAAATATCGAAAGAACAGAGAGTTTTTTCTGACATTGGTAAACCTCTTTCTACGAGGAAGAAGCCTTTTCCGAAAGAGCCTTTTTGGAAAAAGGCATGTGTGGATGGGGAAGAGGGAGTTCTTCCGAAAGAAGAGGAAAGAGGAAAAAGTACAGGTGCCCTGGTGACCACTCCAACCATAATAATCACAGCTTAAATGCAAGATAGCGTCCATTCAGTGTAGATGCTATCTTTCGAAAAAACTGATCACTTTTTCGATGCGCTTTGGCAGTGTGGACACTCTCTTTCGGAAGAAGTTTTTTTTTGGAAGATCTCTTCCGGAAAAGCTTCTTCCGAAAGAAGCCTGAAGTCTAGACGTAGCCTTGGGTACCAGTTAATTTTCACATTTTTAGAAGCTAGTGAAAAAAACTGAAGACTTTTTGTCCATCAGAACATGCCCCCTTTTGCATTACTCCAGTTCCCCCAGGTGACCATCTACTGTAGGTCTCTTCAGAATAACCTCAATGTTCTTGCCTCAACATCCTTACTCACCAGGATTTTTTTTTAAACACGTTTATTATTCTCATCATGGATGAGTACTTACGTCTGTTCTGAATTTGTTCTTTAATTTTCACTTATGTTCCTTTTGCCCTATATTCTTGTGCTGGTCTGAAAGTAACAGTTCATGTTGACATTATCTGTTCCATTTAATATTTTAAATACTTTAATTAAATCTCCTGTTAAGTGATTTTTCTTTCTAGACTTCACAGATTTAGATGTTCCAGCTTGTCCTTAGTGCTTGTACTTTCAACCTTGCCACCTTTTCAACTATAGCAATTTCATATCTGTTATATTTGAGAGTAACATTCTGTTGTTTGAATATTGCCTGTAATGTCTGTATAAGTCCATGATACGCCCACATCTTGAATACTGCATACAGATGTGGTCATCTCAAAAAAGATATGTTAGCATTGGAAAAAGTTCAGAAAAGGGCAACAAAAATTATTAGGGGTTTGGAATGGCTGCCATATGAAGAGAGATTAAAAAGACTAGGACTTTTCAGCTTAGAAATGAGGAGTCTAAGGGGGGGATATGATAGAGGTCTATAAAATCATGACTGGTGTGGAGAAAGTGAATAAGGAAAAGTTATTTACTTGTTCCCATGCTGTACAAATTGGGAGGTCACCAAATAATATTAATAGGTAGCAGATTTAAAACAAACAAAAGGAAGTATTAACTCATGCAATGCAAAACCTTGCCAGAGAATGTTGTGAAGACCATTCAAAATAAAACTAGATAAATTAATGGAGGATAGGTCCATCAATGCTTATTAGTCAGTATGAGTAGGAATGGTGTCCCTACCCTCTGTTTGTCAGAGGCTGGGAATGGGTGACAGGGGTGGAATCACTTGATGATCATCTGTTCTGTTCACTCCTTCTGGGGCACCTGGTATTGGCCACTGTTAGAAGACAGAATAGTGGGCTAGATGGACCTTTGGTCTGACCCAGTATGGTCATTCTTATGCTTTTATGTTCTTAGTCATATTATATTGTTGCCAGGAAAATTGTCTAGGACACCATTGTTGTTGGAATCACTTTTTAGAACAGAGGTGGGGAATAAAAAACCCACAACCCACAGGGTTAGTCCCTGGCGGGCTGCCGCCATTATGTTTACCTGCACCTCTGCAGGTATAGGAGGATCACAGTTTGGTTGGTCGCACTGTTCAAGGCCAATCTGAGCGGTGGGAAGCATCGCGGACTGGGACACCGCTTCCCACTGCTCGCATAGGCTGTGAATGGCGATTTACAACCAATCAGAGCTGCGATCCTGCGATACCTGCAGAGGCACAAGTAAATATGGAGGTAGGGGCCTGCCAGGGACTAACCCTGCAGACTGGATCCAGCCCAGAGGCCGGAATTTGCCCACCCCTGTTTTAGAAGATCCTTGTCAAATCATCCTGCATTAGTTCAATATTATCTGTCATTTACATGTGGTTTATATTTATGAGTACAGTGGTTACTAATCCCTAGATAGCGATGTTGGTTCTTTAAAGCCATGTTGTCACCCCTTCTGAGCATGATGAAAATACTTAGGAGTTTAACCTGATGATTATTCATTACTGTTATTTACTTCCCTAGATATGGTGGTATCTTGCCTGATGTATTTTGTTACTGTCATGAGCACCAGTAGATTTAAATATGTGGTTCTTAGGCTTATGCTAATACTTCCGAAGCTCCACATGACACAGCCAGTTCAAAGCAAAGTCCCACACTGTAACTTATAGAAAGGGAACTAAAATTACTGAAACATTTTTACTTTTGTAAATCCCTCCCCAGGTTACATGGGAGCAGGTAACTCTCACCTATGTGCTAAGGTGCCTGATATTCTTGATATTAAACATCTTGAGTATCTCAGTGGTGGTGTTGGATAACTGTGGATCCTCTATCCACCCCTCTGCTGCAAACCCTTACTTCTAAAGGAATTCAAAATTAGTAGTGCTTCCACTTGGCTGGCCCCCTGTACATGCCTCAATGGTGTACAGCTAAGTAAAAATTAATTAACAAATAAAGTATACAGTAATCAATGAAACTTAACTGACATTTACATTGCCACCATTTACCTCATCCCAGAGTGTACACTTCTCTGGATTTCAGAGTCCTGGAGATTTGCTTGCTTGCGTGTATGCGCTCGAAGATCTGCAGCTGCAAGAGCTGTGTAATAATCCAGTCAAAGCAGCAAGCTGAACAACCCCTCTGACACTGGAGCCACCAAACTCCACCAGTTCTAGATCCTAGTTCCTTGAGAAGATCACTCTGCCTGTCCTCAGACTCAGATTCGCGTTGTGCTGTGCTCCTTCCCTTGCAAGCACTTTCTCAAACAATAGTCCCAGTTATTCACAGTCCTTCCCTGCAGGCCCCTCTCAGTCAACTTCAGGCACAGCAAACATCTTGTGCCTTCTTAGAAAACCAACAACAACCTCCGAAGCTCCCTGCCTGATCAAAGCCCCAGCAGGCTCTCAGTAGCTCATGGTTTGGAAATAGCTCCACACCAGCAATCTGGCTCCTCTCTCCAAAACAGAGCCTGCCATCTCTCTGTCTCTCTCTCTCTCTCTCTGCACTGCCTAGAAGAGAAACAATTTCTCCCATTTTCCCCCAAGGCATCATGGGAGTTGTGGCGTCCAGGGCTAGATTGCAGACAGATCTTTCCAGTAAAATAGTGCAATGAAATAAGGTAGCTTGTTACTGGGCACTGTCTTATCTCCAGTTTAACATCCTACCAGCAGACGCCTCCATAAATAGAAGTGGGTGAATAGTTGGAGTTTTTGTTGTTGTTCAAACAGCAAACTGAAAAATAAGAAAATAATGCAGGTTTGCTTCGGAAAATGTCCAGAATTTGTCAGCCAGTTGGAAAAGTCTGTTCAAAACTTTTAATTACAGTTAGCTATAAGAGACTGTATGTGTGCGGACATCTGTTCCCTCCACTTTATAACCTTTACCCCAGTGGTTAAGGCACTTGCTTGCGGTGGGAGAGCCAGGATTCAATCGTTACTCTGGAGCAGGCATTTGAACTCAGGTGTCCCCCTGCCAAGTAAGTGTCTAGCCATTAGGTCTATAACTTATTTTGCTCTCAATTCCTCCTAGCTGTTCCACTTTGTAGAAATATATACATATTCATTGGGCCAAAGAGAGAATGATAGCCTTATGATTAAGGCGCTCATCTGGATGCTCAGAGTTGTGGATTCAAATCCCACATCCAAATCAGGTAGATGATCTGCTAGGTGAGTCTACACAGCAGTGTTATTTTGGAATAACATCCATTATTCCGAAATAACAATGCGAGCATCTACACGGCAATTCTGTTATTTTGAAATAAATTCAAAGTAACAGATGGCTTATTCTGACTTCTGTAAACCTCATTTCATGAGGAATAACACCTGTTCCAAAATAGCTATTAGTAGTGTGGATGCTCCACTGCTGCTATTTTGAAATAGCTCCTCCCCAGGACCATTCAAGGTAATTACTCTCCAGTGGCTCCTGAAATTGAGGTAGCACGTCCACATCAGAGAAGCCTGCCTTGGACTATTTTTGAGGCTTCCCTGTAGTGTAGATGTGCTATTTCAAAATAAGCCATTTTGGAGTATTTCTTCCAGAATAGCTTATTGTGAAATAAGCGTGCTGTGTAGATGTACCCTTAGAATCCACCTCTCTTGCTCCAGGCTGGTGATTAGATGGTATACCTGGGTGGGAGGCGCTTTTGGAGGTTCAATGCTGAGTTTCCCATATCCCAAGTAACTTTTCTGATCAAGAGGTGAAAGGTTAGAAGAGCCACATTTACATAAGTCTTTGGAGTCTGAACATGGAAATCTTTTTTCCCAGACAAAATTAATTGGTTCATATTCATGAATATTTTCAGGTCAGCTAAAACTTTATTTTTTTTAGCAAATAAACAATTCAATTCAGAATTGCACCCAGCTCTCCTCTGTAGCCTCCAGAGTCAGTGGAAGCCAGAGGCTGCATATAAGCAAGCTGGGGGCAGCAGCCTGGAGCTGCCTGCAGAGGGAATGCCAGATAGCTAGTCACCTGGGAGGCTGAAGATGAAGGGCTTGAGATCTGGACAAACACACACCTTGTTGCTGGTAGGAGGCAAGCAATAACTGTATCAGCATGAGCATAGTAATGAAGTAAGATTGGAGCTTCCATCAGTAGTAAACACTGTGGAAATGTTACATTTGGATTCTGTTCCTTGTCAACTGTTGGATTGAACTGCCTCTAGATACTGGCTTGAGAACTGGTGGGGTTTGTTCTGTTCGTTTTATTATACTTGTTAAAGCAAATGTGTTATATCAAGTGTTTTTGTTATAACTGTCAAACCTTTAATCAAGCTAGGGCATTTGTATCACTTATTTTTAGCAGGCCCAGTAAAGAAATCCTCTTATTACACGTCCAAATGTTCTAAGGTATTACTGCCATTCTACAAAGCAGCAGTGAGACTCCATTTGGAATACTGTGTAGTATTCAGATCACCCATGTTGAAGAATCATGAACTTAGACTGGAACAGGTGCCGAGAAAGGCTACTATGATGATTAGGAGAATAGAGAGCCTATTTTACAAGAGAAGACTGAAAGAGCTTGGCTCATTTAGCTTAGCCAAATGAAGACTGAGAGGGAGATATGATTGCTCCCTGTAAATTCATCTGGGAGCTGAACACCCGGGAGGGAGAAGAACTGTTTAAGCTAAATGAAAATGTTGGCACAAGAACAAATGGGCATAAACTGGACATGAATAAATTTAAGCTGGCTATTAGAAGACTGTTTCTAACTATTAGAGGAGTTCTAGAACTGCCTCCCAATAATAGCGGGGATAAAAATCTGAACTGATGGAGCAGAATATTATTAACTGGATTCTGTGACCTGGTACTTGATTTTCCAGGACATCCCTTCCTGACCAATGTCCTGTGTTCCTAAAAAACCATAAAAAGCAAACAGAATTGAACAAAATATTGTATTGTCACTTTATTATGTATAGCATATTAGCATCATTTTTCATATTATTGTAACAGTTCTGGTTTTAATAATGAGGAATATTGCTATAGATTCCCCTTATGACATTCTAAAAACAGGGGAAGCATATTTGTTTAAATATTAGGACAGGGTAATTGTTTTGAAGTCTCTTAAAACTGGAATTTAAAGAGATACTGTAACAGCAAAAGATTTCCCATCTTCCAACAAACTTTCTGAGAGTGCACTTCGGCACCCTTTTTGGCTTTGTGCTGTCATCGCATTTGATTTGCTATCTGGATGTAATGTTATGTGCCATATTGTCACAATTTAGGAAGGAGCAGTAAATTGAAGTCAAGTCCTCATTGGAATGAAACTTCCATTTTAAGGAGAAATTCAGATCTATTCAGTTTGACCTTGGAACTTGAATTAAATCTTTAGAAACTCAACTTTCTCCAGGGAAGTATGAGGTTTGTATGAGCATGGATATATTAAAAGCTCGCACAGCTCTGGTACAGTATGTATGCTGGGGTTGTTAATTTCTAATTTAAAGGACAATGAGAAAATCAAAGGGTTTCACCTGAACTAATTTTCACTGACTTAATTTGTTATACTCAAAACTGATTTATAAGCATTTAACGTTCCATAAAAACAGTATTAAAGTTCAGTTACAATTGTTCCTGAACCACATTTTATGTTGGATTTTTAACTTCATTTTGAATTGAATTTTTGTAGTTTGGGGTGGTATAAAAAGCACATCAAGTGAGGATAGACTCCAATTTTGTTTAGTAATAAGCAGCATTTTTATGTATGGGTCGGTGTACACATTCTCAACAAATCATTCAGAAAGAAATATCGATCGGATGTGGTTATCGAGGAGGAGGATGGCATTTACTTGCTTGAAATTTGATGCATATAATACATAAGGGGACATCATTGATTCAGCCATAAAACAAATCTATTTAAATTGTCAAGTTCAGGCAGTTAGATGCAATACATTTTCAAGAACTCTACATCCCCACATAATATTGAAAGAGAGCAATATTCCAAATAAGGGATAGAAAATCCAGTATTCTGCCCCACCTACCACAGACAATTACTATTCCAAATCCCCTCTTTTGGAGCTAACATAGTGGATGTGAAATTGGAATTTGCCAGACTCCATTGGGAGGCAACACCTAAGACTTCCCGTTCCCTGTACATTGATGAGTTTGATAAAAATGATCTCGTCTTCATTAACTCTATGTGCAGAGTCTTAATACAAAGTTGGAATGCCCATTTGTAGAACTAAAGGAATCATTTTGACATGCTGTTAAGATGTTGATGACCCATTTTAGTTTAACTTCAGTAGATGCCAAGAAATACTGCTAAATTAACCCAAGCATCACTAATGCAGAAATGATAGGTCTTCTGCGACCTATGTGTCAGAGCGAATTGCGAGGAAAATAAAAAACCTTTGGTACATACAATTCCTCGCTTTGTAGTAGAATTTTTATATTGTAGATCTGATTTTTAAGGGGGGAACAAAAGGAGGCAGCCCTCTCCCTCAAGTACAAGGAACACTAGCCAAAGAAGTCTCTCTACTGGCATTTCCAACCTGGGGATGGTGAATGCATGAGGGGTAATGCTCTGTAAATCCAGTTAATTTGTGTCCTTGAATGTATGAGTAAGATGTGCATTTCTGCTTAATGGAAATGAGCTTGTTATGTGCCCAAGTGGAGTGAAAGAATGTCCTTGATGGAGCAGTGCTGACATTTTAGTAGCATAATGTGCCCTTGTATTTTTAGCAGTTGGATGGGAAAGTAACATTACATGATCTATTGGAGCATGTGGGGTGCAGGGAGGTTGCTTTCTGTTATCTCTTTTTTGCTTTTTTTAGCGACACCATCATAGTGTTCATCCCATCAAAACAGCAAAAAAAAGTGATGGATTTAACATCCCTGGGGACTAATATCCCTTGCTTAATGACAGAACAGTTACAGCACAAGCAACAGCTGCACATATGTCATTTGAACCTTGTTCTAGAATGAAAACCTCCAGTATGGGGGAGTGAGGGTCAGCCATTGTGATTCCTCTGCTGAAATGACGAACAGGAGACTCTCTTAATCAGGGGTGGGAAAATTCCAGCCCGTGGGCTGGAATCGGTCCACAGGGTTAGTCCCTGGTGGGCCACCACCTCCATATTTATCTGTGCCTCTGCAGGTATCGGAGGATCACAGTTGTGGTTGGCCTCAAATCACCATTCATGACCAATGCAAGTGGTGGGAAGTGGTGTCCCAGTCCACGATGCTTTCTGCTGCTCAGATTGGACAAGAACAGAGCTTTGTGGCCAGCCAGAGCTGTGATCCTCCCATACCTGCGGCGGTGCGGGTTAACATAGTGGCAGTGGCCCGCCAGGGACTAACCCTGTGGACCATCATTTTTCTATTGTCCATCCCTGCTCTTAATGCTAATTATGGGGGATATTTTCCACTGGGAGAACTGAGACCCTGAGCTAATGTGGATGAGGTAATACCTTTACTGGTGAGAGAGACAAGCTTTCAAGCTATAAGAGATCTTCCTCAGCTCTACTCAGGCCAAGTCAATGCTACACACTTACTTGGGTAAAGGTACATCCACACCCATAAGTGACATAGTTATAATGGCTTAGCCCCTCCCCCCAAAAGTGTTAAGTTGTCTCTCTCCCATCAGCTTAAAATGTCTTCACACAAAGTACGAAACTGATGCAATATAACTGTGCCGTCTTGCTCCCAGTGTCACAGCTAAATACACGATCAACAGATTGTTTAGCACAAGTAGTTAACACATATTCTAAGGGACCATTCAAGGTGAAGTGACCTGTTAACACCCTTGCTGTCAGAAGACCAAAAGGAGAGGTTAGTGAGTTTCATATAACTTGTTGGATTTATGGCTTATTACAGCGTCTTTATTCAGAACATGACTTTTTGTCTAGCAAAGTCATGAATTAAAGATTCCAGGCTCATATTTTGTCATGACTCCAACACTACCTACCCTAAGATAAGGCATTCAGATAGGAGTCACTACCCAAACGTGCTACTCAGAACCAGCAACTTAGAAGTGAAAGGCTCTGATGAATCTTCTTGTTCTCAAAAATACCTTTTCTAAATGAAATACTGAGCAAACATGATTTTTTCGACTCTGCATTTTCATGACTGTATATGGATATATTGGGTGTCACAGGATCCAATATATATGGATATATTGGAAGTGAGTTTCTGCAATAATTAATTGTGATTGTTATCATGCATGGTGATAACCATAGGAAGAAATAGATGGAGGGTCCAGGATGGCAGCAACTGATGGCAGCACCTCTCTTCTAAGACAACCTTTTTATTTCATTACTTTTCCATACGTAGTTAACATTTTGTTTTTCTGCTGACTCATTCATTTCCCCATAAACCTTCATGCATGCAGCTGAGAAGTGTTGACTTTCTCTCCCTCTCTTGTTTGTAAGATATAATCAAGGTATAAGTGTAATCTTTTAGAAGGTAAAAATAGTTTGTGGTCTTTAAGACACAGAAGAAAGTGGGAATCACAGAAATGAGCAGGGATTTTTTTTTTTTCCTTATGAGTAGGAGCCTTTGTTCACTGAAACAATTGTTTAAATGAGAATTAATTAAATAATACATTTTACTGTTGGAAATATGTAATGTAACCTGGAATCCTTTATTCAAACTGATAATTTTTGTTCATGTTGTCACATTACAAAAAAATCTTAACATGTCTTGTGTGTGACTGAAAATACAAAACACTATGGGAAAGATAACTAATAAAAAAGGACTGCATTTTCCTTCCCCTCAAAGCCATCACAGAAAGAAATTACAAAAAAAAAAAATGCATAATTTGATGTGGTAGGAAAAGGAAAGAAAATAGCAAAGAGATTCTGATAGGTCATTTTTTCATACATGAGCATTTAGTCTACAGTAATCTACCAGGACTGTCAAATTTGATTGAAAGATAATGCAAGTTTTTTTTTCCTTGCCACAATTTATAGCATGTATCCATTAGGAATAATTATGGTTGCATGATTTTGCTAGCTGTTATCTCTACAAGTGTTACTAATGGTTTTATCAATTACTCCCTGTCCAATAACTGCATGGTTGTAACCTAATTTAAAGACACTCTATCACCGGGCTGATTTGTGTAGTAGTAAATGACAGCATTTGAGACACCAGCCAAACGACTCACTTCAGTGACTTAGTTAGTCTCTAATAATTAACAATTAGTAGGTACGGTAGAAAAGCTCCTGAAACTGGAACTCCCATGTTCCCCTCAGTTATCTATATACCAAAAGTTATAGAGACTTTGCTCTAGTATGTAGAAAATCTATGTCCTCTATGGATTTGGGGACAATTAAGTAATAAAGGTTAACATCAGTGGAATAAAACAGAAATGAACTCTAGTATACAGAGGTGTAATGCCGCACGTACTAAGGATCAAAACTGGAAAAAGGTTTGCTCTTTATGGTTTTGCTGTTAGTGCTAGTGCCACAGTTCACAGGCAAAACCAATATGCTAAAAGAGGAATAGTGCTGAGCAAATTGGGTTGTTTTCTTGAACTTTAGAACTAAAATGCTGGATGTGCAAAAGGAAGCACTTCATTACAGATCATTACTGAGGTTTTATGTACATCTCAGAAAGGTATTGCTTGCTCAGAACAAACTGGAAAGATGTCTGAAATCTATTTTAAATGAATGTAAAAGATTATATTCCTCTAAGGATAATATCTCTGAGGATTTTAAAGATTTTTTTCCAATTAAAAATCTCTCTTCCAAAATAAGACTTTGAACTTTAGATTTAAAGATTCAGTATTCTGCATGTAGCTATATCTTTATAGGCACAGAGACATTTAAAATAATAGTGAGTGAAACGGAGTTAAGATTTTTGCAGTGTGCAGCCCTTCTGCACTCTCCGTTAGTATATTTGAATTTAGCCTGATGGGGCAAAATAGCCTCAAATAATTCATCATTTGGATTATTGTGTCAAACCTTAGTATGTCAACCCTTACAAATTAACCATGATCCTGAAGTAACAATCTTTTTTTTAGTAGCCTGGAGGGTGGTGTGTTTATAAAATGCTACACTTTACCTACTCTTTGGTATGATGACATTTTCAGGCTTACATGCAAAACTGATATCTGCTGTGAAGCTTACATAGTGTTCTTAGGAACATAGGAACCATCATACCACATTAGATCAGTGATCCATCTAACTTAGTCCTCTATCTTTGATAGTAGCCAATTTCACTGCTTCAGAGGAAGGTGCAAGATATCCTGTGGAGAACAACGATAGAAAAAGTCTGCCTATATAGGAAGTTACTTCCTGAACCACTTTAATTACTAGTTGGTTTATGCTTGAGGAGCTAAAATATATACATCATTTGTAGTACAATGGTGAATGTTGTCATTATCTATGTTTATTTGTATTAACTCTTCATCTCAAAGATATCTGGTTGCAATGACAAAAAACAGGACTATGTAGCACTTTAAAGACTAACAAGATGGTTTATTAGGTGATGAGCTTTCATGGGCCAGACCCACTTCCTCAGATCAAATAGTGGAAGAAAATTGGCATGACCATATATACCAAAGAATACAATCAAAAAAATGAACACATATGAAAAGGACAAATCAAATTTCAGATCAGAAGGGGGATGAGGGGGGGAGGTAAATGTCTGTGAGCTAATGATATTAGAGGTGATAATTGGGGAAGCTATCTTTGTAATGGGTAAGATAATTAGCGTCCTTGTTAAGACCTAGGTGTAAAGTGTCGAATTTAAGCATGAATGACAGTTCAGAGGATTCTCTTTCAAGTCTGGTGTTAAAATGTCTTTGAAGCAGGATGCAAGTAGTTAAGTCCTTGAGACAATGCCCTTTCTGGTTGAAATGGCAAGAAACTGTTTTTTCTTTGTGATCCTGTCTAATATCTGTTTTGTGAGCATTGATTCTTTGGCGAAGCAGACGGACACTGTCGGCACATGATAGCATAAATTATATTTCTGGATGAGCAGGAATATGTGTTCTTGATATTATAACTCAATTGGTTAGGTCCAATAATGGTATCAGCAGAATGAATATGTGGACAAAGCTGGCAATGGGGTTTGTTGCAAGGGAAAGTTCCAGGGTTGGTATTAGTGTGGTATGTCCTGTGGTTGTTGGTAAGAATCATCTTGAGGTTAGGTGGTTGTCTATTAGTGTGGTATGTCCTGTGGTTGTTGGTAAGAATCATTTTGAGGTTAGGTGGTTGTCTATAGGTTGTCTATAGGAAGTGGGTCTGGCCCACGAAAGCTCATCACCTAATAAACCATCTTGTTAGTCTTTAAAGTGCTACATAGCCCTGTTTTTTGTTTCAGCTAGACCAGACTAACATGGCTACATTTCTATTACTGGTTGCAAAGAGTTCCCCCAGTTATTTTTCTTTCCAAAATATAAAGGTGTTTTAATCAGATTTAATTTAAATGAAATTTCACCTCATGTCCCCTTGTTTTCTGTATTCTCAGAATGGGTAAATGAGAGTTCCTGATTTACTTTCTCTATACAATTCATCATTTTATATCTTCCTGTTATCTCCCTTCTTATTCCTCCCCTTTCTAAATTAAGCAATCCCAGTCTTTTTACTCTCTGCTCGAGTGGTAACTTTTCATTTTAATCATTTTCTTTGACTGTTTTTGAGCCGCCTCTATTTTTTCTGTACCCTCTTGAGATAGACTGAATGCAGCACTCCAGGTGAGGACACGCCATTCATTTATGTACTGTCATTATAATATTTTGGGGTATTATTTCCTATTCTGCAAGTGCTGCCATAACATAAATACTAAATAATGTTGAATTTGACAAAATCTGTATCTCTGTCTTTGACTTACGGTGGTAATGAGGTTCTGAAATAGTAATAGAGTAACATTTGCCCACTCAATGTGCTGCTAAAACAACTCCATGTCTGGAATAGTAAATAGAGTCATGTTCTTCAAAATGTAGTTTTAACCCCACCCGCCCTTCCTGGTTCATCTGCATATTCTTTTGAAAACCACTCATTGAGTATCTGTAGCCCAAATGATGTCATCAGGCACAGCATGCAGCCACTAGAAGTGGGACAATTATAATTTTTGTAGCTGATTAATCATCATGAAAAAGTAACAGTCAATTGACTCAATCATACATCCATGGTGATTAATCATACTGCACTTGTGTTTTTTTACAAGTATTTTACCTACAGTGCAGATGTTGGTTGATTTTTCTCCTTTAGCCTTTTACTTGGTCACAGATGTTAAGTAATCACCTAGTCCTGATGCTTGACTTACCCTAATCTTCGCTGCTATACCCCCTTAAAAGCAAATGTGTCTTTATTGGAAGGAAAATGTTAAGATACTATAACATGATTTTTGTTTACTGGTTAATCAATATCTGAAATAGTGTGATTATTAAAAGCATCTGTGATTACAGATCATAATTATGGCTATTTCCCTATTTGTTCCTAGTCAAACACTGATGGCATGATTACTACTAAAATATTAACAGAGACAGATAGTTTGTTATTTTTATCATGTTACCATTTAGATTATATTTAGAAAGTCTAATATAAAGTCATAAAAAGACTCACCTGGCTGTAGTTAATTTGTAGGATAGAGACATGACTAAAAAAACAAATAGAAGGTTCCTTAGTTATTCACGTGGACTTGTAGGTTGTAGTCTTTAACCTCCATTAGAATATTGATAGCATAGGAATTAATGACCTTTAACAGCAGGGCTGCGTCTAGACTGGCATGATTTTGCGGAAATACTTTTAACGGAAAAGCTTTTCCGTTAAAAGTATTTCCGTAAAAGAGCGTCTAGATTGGCATGAATGCTTTTGCACAAAAAGTGCTTTTGCGCAAAAGCATCCGTGCCCAGTATAGACGTGCTTTTGTGCAAGAAAGCTCCGATGGCCATTTTAGCCATCGGGCTTTCTTGCACAAAAAATTAAACTGCCTGTCTACACTGGCCCTCTTGCGCAAGTATTCTTGCGCAGCCGCTTTTACGCAAAATCTTGCCAGTCTAGACGCACCCCAGTTGAAAGTGTCTTAATCAATTGCTAAAATACTGGTAGAGGAGTGTACAGCTTCAGTTAAGCCATGTAGGGACAGATTCACAGCTGGTGCAACTAGTCATAGTTCTATTGACTTCTGTGGAATCTTGACAATTTATGTCAGCTGAAAATCTGTCCTGTAATTATTAGATGCTGCTGTTTCCTACCTTTTATAGAAATGGTTTTTAATATTTTGTAGGAGCGCAAATAGCTTTATACATTATTTAAAAAGTTTGTATTAATGGAGTCTGGTATATTGATCAGTTTGATATGCCCAATATCACAAATGGAAGGACATGGTCTTGCAGGGCAAATAAGAAGCTTACCTCAACTATCTTGTTTCAGTCTTCACAACAAGTCATTGTTCTTTGTTTTATTTAGCAGAGGCATAGTGCCACCCTCTTTCTCCACCTTCAGATCACTGCTAACATCAATGCACACACTGGAAATTGCTTTCATGAAAAGATTATATAGCTGCATTGAACTCCATACTTGGCTACAGTCTTGATACTGTTAATAAAGAGCCTAAGGTTGGGTATAATTGTTAATACACTAATTCTAGAAATCCACTCAAATGTCACTTATAATCAGGATTTTCAACTATGCTAGGACCCCTGGGGAAACCTTTGAAGCTGTGAATGGTGTACATGATGACAGGGATGAACATAAGACGGTAGAAGGCCACCGATGCTGTTTGGCTTAGTTGTTTAAAACTATCACGTACATGGAAGCTTAAAAATACTGGCAGCTAGAAAGATAGAAAAGCAAAGTGTGGGACATAAAAAGGAACAGGGAACAGGAGAGAGAACTTTTACTAACTCTAGTCCTTACAAAGTGATTGGGGTAGAGGGGAAAAAACTGTATTGGCAGTTATTTATAGTGGAAGTATTAAGGCTGAGAAGTGTTTCATTTGAGAAGATACCCATGACATGAAACTACTTTAAACAAACAAAAAAGACTAATTATTTAATTAGGAGAATAAATGAATCTTCTTATATGGGATATGCAAAAAAAAAAAAGAGGGATGATTACAAAATCTTTTTAAAGGAAATAAGCGTAGCAAAGCATCTAAATATGATATTTCAAAAAAATGTGAATAAGTCAATGATTATATTTTCATTGGGTTTTGCTGTATTATGGCTGAGGACACTTGTTTCTATTGTGTTTCTGATTTCAATATTCATTACATCTTTAATTTTATCTTTGTACACTTCCTGCCAGTAGTTTTTGCGCTTTTATTTATGATTACCACTTGGGCTAGTGTGAAGTGAATACATATCTTCCAATAATGAACTCTGAGTGTTTGGATTTTTCAGTATCATCAGGCCCACTAAGGGTTGTTTTTTTTAAAGCTCTTTACAAATCTTTTACAGCTGCTCATAGCATGACATTAGTAATAGCTCTACAAGTAAGGGCAATTTAGTAGAAAATGTTTTTTTCACAGTTTCTGAAAAGCAAAAAGTGTCAAGATCTAAGCATGGTGGTGGTAAAGAGACTTTTCTTCACCCATTCTAAATGTTCTCAGTTGTGGTTTGGTAGAATTACTATTATTTCTTTGTATTATCTTAATGCCAGGGAACCCTATTCATGGATCAAGACACCAGGAGTGTGCTTGGCAATATACAAAAATAAAACAAAAAAAGGGTCCCTGTCCTAAGGAACTTACAGTGTAAAGACAAGATAAGAGACAGACGGAATGGACAGAATAAGTCAATATTGATCATCATGATAAAGAGTGGTCTTAGCCATTGCCCCTGTTTTTCATAACTATCATGAAAGAAGATAATAGGTAGAATGAGGACAGTCTGTAAAGGAACCTAAAAATGAAGAAAATTAGCTTATATTTGATGTGATAGCAAAAAAGAAAGCTACTGGAGATAAAACATGAATTATTTTCTCTTCATAGCAGAGAGTATGCAGTAAATAAGGCCTAGGGCAGAAGTGGGGAATGCAGTTTGCCAGGCTTAGCCCTTGATGGGCCACCAGACACTTTGTTTACCTCAGCGTCTGCATGCATCGCTTTTTGCAGCTCCCAGTGGCTGCAGTTCTCTGTTCTGAACCAATGGGAGCTGTGGGAAACAACACAGGGTGGGCCACCACTTCCCACAACTATCATTGGCTGGGAACGGCAAACCTTGACCAACAGAAGCTTCAGACAGCTATGCCTGCGGACGCTCAGGTAAACAGTGTATGGCAGCCTGCCAAGGGCTAACCCTGGCAAACTGCATCCGACCCTCAGGCTGGAGGTTCCCCACTCTGACTTAGGGCCACACACTGAACAATGAGGAGAAAAGAAAATGTTGAATAAATACTAATTAACTGAGCATCATCCATCATGTACACCCAATCAGGCTGAGATCCTATGAACAATAATATATGATCACACAATGAAAGACATTGCAAAGGCAATCTTTAATTTGGTCATTTCTTGATTTTTTGAGCGCTTGAATTTGCAATAAAATAAAATTCTTTTACAATTTGTGTGTCTGTGTGTGCATGTTATATGGGTGTTTATATGCCGCTCAGTGAATAAGACCAATGTTAACCAAATTCTGCACTGTAGTCAAATGACAGCTTTTATTCAGAACTTTGCTATATGTAATTTGTACTCAAACACAAATGTTTCTTTTAGGGATGTTAAATAATAAAAAAAATTGCAATTAATTTTGAGATTTTAAAAAGTCATAGTCATAGTTTTAATTGGACTGTAAGTTGAAGCATAAAGGGGCATATGAATATTTAGCATGTCTGACACATAAATATCTTGCAATGCTGGCTATAATCGTGTCATCGAAACACCTATTTTCACTTTCGGATAACATTGCAAATAAGAAGCAGATAGCATTATCTCTCATAAATGTAAACAAATGTGTTTGTGATACAGATTGGCTGAACAAGAAGTAGGGCTGAGCAGACATGTAGGCACTAAAGTTTTACATTGTTTTGGTTTTGAGTGCAGTTATGTGAAACAAATAATTCTACATTTATAAGTTGCACTTTCATGATAGAGATTGTACAATAGGACATGTAATGAGGTGAATTGAAAAATACTGTTTTGTACAATAGGACATGTAATGAGGTGAATTGAAAAATACTGTTTTGTTATCTTTTTACATTGCAAATGTAAAGTGAAGAGTGTATACTTTTCATTCTGTGTTGGAATTGAGATAAATACATTTGAAAATGTAGAAAAACATCCAAATATGTTTATAATAAATTTAAATCGATAGTCTCTTATTGTTTCACAGTGCTATTAAAGTTGCATTTACTTATGCCTATATTGGTGTTTTGCTAGAAGTGCTTGAGTTAACTATGATTAATTGACATACCTCATTTCTTTTTATAATAATTTTAATCATATTGTATTTAATATTATGCATTGTTCTAACTGCCTCTGTTGGGATTGTTTTTACATTTATAGGATTTATTTATATGCTAAACTTATTTTAATACTAGCTAAAAAACCATTAGGAGTAGTTCCATTTGTATGAGTTCTATTCCCAGATAACATTACTGGTCTAGACATTCTTTTAAGGCTGGGAATTATTTGGTGACCAATGATGAGAAAGTTTTACAGCAACTTTTAGTTCTGACCCTTCCTTCAGGCTGTGGCCCTTAATAAAAATTCCTCTTCTGGAGACTTGATGCTCTTTTCTGCATTTATGGGAATATCTGCCCCTCTGTCTACTGCTGCTGTAGTAGGACTGGACAAAAAAGACTTCATAATTTTTAAGAAAATGTTTTACTGATTTTTTCCCCTGGAAAAGTAGATGAACTTTCTCAAAACTCAAAAAACTTCTGTCTTGTACCTCTTCATTGTATAGAATGCTCTGTGGCTTCAGCTGAAAAAAGAAGAGCTGTGGTTATGGGGATCTTTCTCACAATACTTTGTACCAAATAAGAAGTGGTAAGGTAAATGTGAGGTTTAATAACATTGTAAAATAAATTGTCCCAGCCTGTGCAGTCAAAAGGAAATCTAAACTTATGATATTCTTACTTACAAGTCATGCTTTAGTCACAATGTCTACATTAGGCCTATAATGACACAGGCACAACATAAAACTGATGCACAGAGAGTAGGTATAATTAGGACATGGTGATAAACTATAACTTGATGAATAAAACACAATATAATGTTAATTAAAGGAAAATGGAAACTGTTCTTCAACTGCATAAATTGGTGAATTAAAAATGGCAATAACTTTGAGGAGTGGAGGTCTCTGATCTTTCTCATAGCTTGGGCTACCTATATTTTCCTTATTAGACTATAAATAGGAATCTATTTATGGAAACACCATTCACAGATTTCAAGGCCTGAAGGGATCCTTGTGATTATCTAGTGTGACCTCCTGTAGAACACAGGCCCCTGAACCTTCCCAGAATAATTCCCAGAGCATATCTTTTAGAAAAACATCCAAACTTGATTTTAAAATGGTCAGTGATTGAGAATCCACCATGACTTCTAGTACATTATTCCCATGGTTAACTACTCTAACTTAAAATTGTACACCTAGTTTCCATCATGGATTTGTCTAGCTTCAATTTCCAGCCACTGTACTATGTTACACCTTTCTCTGCCACATGCAAGAACACATTATTAAATCTTTGTTCCCTACCTTGGATCTTTATAGACTTTAATCAAGGCTCCCTTTAACCTTCTCTTTGTTGTCCCAAATAAATCAAGTTCCTTGAGTCTAACACCATACGACTTGCTTTCCAATCACTTAGGATATGTCTACACAGCAGGTTTATTTTGGAATAACATCAGTTTTAATAGAAGTGCTTGAGTTAACTGTGATTAATTGATATCCCTCATTTCTTTTTATAATAATTTTATAATTATTAATAATTAATAATATTGTATAACATAGTGCGTGTCTACACTACCAGCCTTTATTTTGAAAGTATGTCGAGCTGGAGGACTTCATACTCTGACTCATAGTAATCCTAATTTCATGAGGAGTAAGAGAAGCTGAAAGAAGAGCATTCTTCCCTCAACTTCCTGCTGTTTTAACAATGCCAAAAGCCAAATTAAACTATTTTTGACTTCAGCTATGCAATTGACATAGCTAAAGTTGCGTAGTTTAATTTGATTTTTGCCCTGCTGTGTAGACGTACCCTTTATCATTCTATTGGGTCTTCGCTGAACCCACTCCAAATAATCAACATTCTTCTTGAATTATGTGCAGCATTCCAGCAGCTGTCACACCAGTGTCAAATAAAAGATAAACCAAACTCTATTTCTAACACAAGGTTCCTTTGTTAGTGCATCCCAGGACCACATTTGTGCTTTTGGCCATGGTGCCACACTGATTACACCACATGACCCCCAAAACTCTTTTTTTCAGAATCGATGATTCCCAGGCTAGAATCCTCCATCCCTTCATTCATTATTCCTAAATGTATAGGATCATCAGGTGAATGCTCTTAGTTTTTCACACATACAGGGTGGGGCTGGCAGGCACTGAGGGGCTGGGATACGGTTGTCGCTCAGCCTTCTCGGCCTGCCCATCGTGCTGCTGTCCGTGAACGTGTAGTCACATACAGCACCAGTCTGCACCATGCAGCCCCAGGTAGCAGCCCTGGAACACCCCTGGGCTCCTGCTCACAGGCTCTACAGAGGCCAGACGCACTTCTGACCCCGGTGGGAAGCCCTCCCACCACCAGCGATCACTGGAAGGAGGCTAGGACAAGGGCGCCCTCACACAAACTGAGGAGTGCTGCACATGGCACAAGGCCTGCATGCTCGAGGCACCACCCACTCACTCCCCGGGACACCACTGCCAGGCACAGGTGTGTGTGTAGCACCAATGGAAGCCCAGGCAATTCCAGTCCCCTCTCCCAGCCACACTGGGATGCAATGGCTGGGAGAGGGGACTGGAGTTGCCTGGGCTTCCATTGGTGCTACACACACACCTGTGCCTGGCAGTGGTGTCCCGGGGAGTGACACCCTTGCCTGCTTGTCTGTGCGATGTGGGGGGTCAAGAAGCATGGTCCCCTGGGGACCTCTGGGCCCCTGTGAAGCAGGGGCCCACTGTCCAGGCCACAAATGGAATTTTTCCCAGGACATCACCATTCTCTGTCCCCAGAACTATTGCTCTCTGCTCACAGATGAGGGCAAGGCCTTAGCGACAACTCTTCAGGAATCTCAGCCATCCCTCCTCCCCAGTTACTTCTATCCCAAATAAAAAAACAACCAGTTCTTTTTTTCAGAAAAAAACATGTGTGTTTATTGGGTCTGCAGGGAAGGGGAATTGTAGGGGGGAAGGGAGGTGGTGTTGTGGGAAAAGCAGAGAGGGGCAAGGCACAGGCCTCTAGTGGGGAGGGCCTGGGAAGAGTTACTGGGGTCCTTCAGAGAAACTCTCCCTCAGGGCCTCCCAGATGCGCACCTCCACCTGATGGGTCTGGTAGATGGCAGCTGTGTGTGCCTGCTCGAAGGCCTGTCCCTCCCACCTGGCCTCTGCCCCCCACCCCAGAAGGAAGGCCTCCTACTTCCTCTCCACAATGTTGTGGAGAACACAACATGCGGATATCACCTGGGGGATGTGCTCCTCCACATCAAGGTGGGTCAGGAGGCACCTGAACTGTGCCTTCAAGCACCCAAAGGTGCATTCAGCCTGGATGTGGGCCCTGCCCAGGTGGCTATTGAACCAGTCCCTGCTCGGGTGCAGGTGGCTGTTGTACAGCTTCATGAGCCACGGCATGAAGGGGTAGGCTGTGTTCCCCCACGATGCACAGTGGCATCTGCACGTTCCCAACCCCAAAGTCACACTGGGGGAAGAATGTGTCAGCTTCCAGCTTCCAGTAGATGCTGGAATTGCAGAAGATGCAGGCGTCATGAGCCTTCTCCGACCAGCCGACAAAAATGTCTGTGAATTATCCATGGTGGTCGACCAAGGCCTGCAGGACCATCAAAAATTATCCCTTTTGGTTTATGTGCTGCGCAGCATGGTGACCGGAGACATGGATGGGGATATGTGTTCCATCTATAGCCTCCCTACAGCTGGGGAAGCCCAGGGTGGCAAATCCGGCCATGATAGGATCCAGGTCTCCCAGGCGAATGACACTGCGCAGCAGGATGGTGTTTAGAGCCCTCACCACCTGCAGAAGGAGACAACAAAGACAAAACCAGAAAATGAACGGGAGTGCCTGAGCCCTTGGGAGGTCCCCAAATCCCTTCCCCCCCCACAAACACCCCAGGAATCACCCTCTATTAAGCCCCTCCCTCCCCGCAGGGCTGTGTGAAAGTGGGACTGCAGAACCCCCCCATGGATGGGGCTTCTTCCCCACCCACAGGCCACCCATCACAGCTCCAACCCCCTTTTTCCTAGGGTCTCCCTTTCCAGCACTCCCCTCTTCCCCCCTGACCCCAGGACTGCTGCCTGACAGTGCCTTACCTCTATGAGGAGGACCCCAAAGGTCAACTTTCACATGCCAAACTGGATGCCCATGGCCCAGTAATTGTCTGGCATTGTGAGCTTCCAGATGGCAATGGTGACCCGCTTCTCCAGGGGAGTGGCGCGTTGCATCTGGGTGTCCCATCGTCAGAGGGCAGGGGCGAGCCAGGCACACAGCTCCATGAATGTCTCCTTCCTCATGAGTTGTGGAGCCACTGCTGGTCATCCCACCTTTCCATCACCAGCTGGTCCCACCAGTCGGAGCTGGTGTCCAGCCTCCTGAAGCATCTCTCCACCATAGGGTGCGGTTGCCAGGGCCTTACTCCTGCACACAGGCAGAGGTTCTCAAAGATGGTCTTTGAGTCAAGCTCATGCAGGACCATGAAGGCAGCCTGCAGAAACTGCTGCAGAAACTGTAGCATGGCAGTCTGGGGCCATCCCATGCCCAGAGGCAGCTCCGGCTCCATTGCTACGAGTGTGCTGTGGTGTCCTAAAGCAGGTGAACCAGAGTACACAATGGAAATACTTTGCTGTCACTCAGACTATGTCTAGACTGCAGACTTCTTTCAGAAGAAGCTTTTTTGGAAGAGATCTTCTGAAAAAACTTCCAAAAGAGCCCGTCCACACTGCCAAAGCGCATTGAAAAAGCGATCTGCTTTTTCGAAAGATAGCATCCACACTGAATGGTCGCTATCTCACATTTAAGCTGTGATTACTATGGACGGAGTGGCCACCAGGACACCTGTGCTTTTTCCTCTTTCCTCTTCTTCTGAAAGAACTCCTTCTTTTGGAAAAAGGCTTCTTCGTCGTAAAAAGAGGATTACTATTGCTGGAAAACCCCCTCTGTTCTTTCGATTTTTTTTCCGAAAGAACACGATTGCAGTGTGGACGTAATTGAAAAAGCTCTGTAGTGTAGACATACCCTCAGAGAGGTGGGCAAGAATGCAGAAGCTGAGAAACAGCTGTCCAGGGGGTTTCCTTTAAGCACACATCTCAGATAGCCTTAGGCAGCAGCACCTGGAAGCAACTGCTGTCCTAATGCCCTGCCTGAATTGGTTCCAAGTGTCCTTAAATGCGAGATAGCATCCAATCTTTCAAAATAGAACGTCGCTATTTTGTTGCGGTTTTGTGTGTGGACATGCTATTTCGAAATAAACTTTTCGAAAGCTTATTCCGAAAGAAGCTTGCAGTGTAGACGTACCCTCTGAATCATTGGGTACCTCTCTATCAATGTTTATGTTTGTCATTTTTATCAATAATGGTTTATGGGGGTTTTTTTCCAGATATTTGTTAAAAAAATATAATGTAGCACCAAGAACCAAGATTGCCCTGGAAACACACCAATTTGAAAATTATTCCCCATTTACAGTTGCATCTTGAGAGCTATTAATTAGCCAGGTTTCATCTATTTAATGTGTGACATGTTCATTTTGTATCATTCTACTTTTTAGTTAGATGTTATGCAATAATATGAAGTATTAATCAACATATTCATAAATGATCTGGAGAAAGGGATAAACAGTAAGGTGGCAAAATTTGCAGATGATACAACTACTCAAGATAACTAAGTCCAAAGCAGACTGTGAACAGCTTCAAAAGGATCTCACAAAACTAGATGACTAGGCAAAAAATAACAGATGAATTTTAATATTGATAAATGCAAAGTAATGCATATTGGAAAACATAGTCCCAACTACAGGTATAAAATGATGAGGACAAAATTAGCTGTTACCATTCAAGAGAGAGATCTTGGAGTCATTATGGATAATTCTCTGAAAACATCCACTCAAAGTACAGCAGCAGTCAAAAAAGCAAACAGAATGTTAGAAATAATTTTAAAAGGGATAGCTAATAAAACAGAGACTATATTATTGAATCTATATAAATCCATGGTACACCCATATTTTGAATACTGCATGCAGATGTGATCACCTCATCTCAAAAAAAGATACCTTGACATTTGAAAAAGTTCAGAAAAGGGCAACAAAAATTATTAGGGGTGTGGAACTGCTGCCGTATGAGGAGAGATTTTAAAAAACTGGGACTTTTCAGCTTAGAAAAAAGAAGACAAAGGGAGATATGATAGACCAGTTTTCTCAACCAGTGGTATGAGTACATTTAGGGGTACTTGAGAGCAGTCTGGGGGGTACATCAACACAACTGAAATTTGGAGAAAACTGGATTTTTGTTTTAAGTTTTACAGAACTTTATTATTTTTGTACTTTTTACACTCCAAAATTTCATTGCCTGCCTGCCTATGATTAAGTTGTTTAAACAAATGTGTTGCAATGGTAGAAAAAAAATGTGTGTGTCTGAAAAGTGTAGGTACTGGGGGTACTTATAATTTTTTTTAAAGGGATACTTTATAAAAAAAGGTTGAGAAACACTGTGATAGAGGTTTATAAAATCATGACTGCTGTCGAGAAAGTAAATAAGAAAAAGTTATTTACTTGCTCCTATAACATAAGAACTAGGGGTCAAGTGAAATTAATAGGTAGCAGGTTTAAAATAGGCAAAAGCAAGTATTTCTTCATATAATACACAGTCAACCTGTGTAACTCCTTGCCAAATGATGTGGTAAAGGCCACGACTTTAACAGGGTTCAAAGAAGAGCTTGATAAATTCATGGAGGATAGCTCTATCAATAGCTATTAGCCAGGATGGGCAGAAATGGTGCCCCTAGCCTCTATTTGCTAGAAGCTGGGAAAGGGCAGAAGGGGATGATCAACTTCATGGTTATTTGTTCTGTTCCATCCCTCTAGGTTATCTGGCATTGATCATGGTTGGAAAACAGGCTGTTGGGCTAGATGACTTTTTGGGCTGACCCTGTATGGCCATTTTTATGTTCTTAAGTTACCAAGTCAAACCCATTACAGAAGTGTAAATATATTAAATCAAAACTGCTACTTTTATCAGCCAAACTGATAATCTCATAAAATGTCAAATTCATTGAGGAAGATGTTTTCTGATATCCCCCATGTCTTTTGTGACTTGTCCAGTGCTACAAGTCTTTTTGAAAAGCAGCTTTAACAATCCAGCAAACCTGAGCCAGCTCTTTTAAGACTCTTGGATACAAAGACCTACTCATTTTAAAATGTCTAATGTTTGTGACTTCTGCTTAACATCTTCCTGTTATACAAATGGACTGAAATATTATCATGACCATATGATGAGACTTTATCATCTGTTTTTCCTCAATACAAAACAAAAATATTTATTGAACCCGTCTGCCTTTTAGTAATCAGCCATTGCCATTGTCAGGATTCTTTTTGTTCCTAGTATATTTTAAAAACCCCTTCTTCTTGTCCTTAATTCTGCTGACTATAGATTACTTTTTGTATCTCTTTGCTTCACTCAACAAATTTCTACAATTCCTAAATTCTAACATATTCATTATTATCAACTTTCCTTGTCTTCCATTTGTTACATTTTTAAAATTATTTTATAACAGCCTTCCCTTTCCCTCTAAAGCAGGTTGCTTTTTAACCATCCTGGCCTTCTTCCTCAATTGTGGGATTGTGGCTTTTTGGGCATCTAATAAGGTGTTCTGAAGTGATTCCCTATAATCACATTTTTCTGATTAAATACTTCCTTCCAGCTGATTTTCCTCATAATTGTTTTCAGTTTTGAGAAATTGGCCCTATTAAAGCACTAATATATATATATATATAACTAGTCTGAATTTTATTCTGCTTGCATATAATAAGTGTGATCAAATCATGACCACTTGTACCTAAGCTATCATTAATTTTTCCCAGGTATACTAATAATGTACTACTGATTCCCCCAGATGAATTATCTTTTCAATAGGAAAAAACAAAGCAGACACAGAATCTGATTCTCATTTGTGCTAAGGCCACTTTACATGGCTGTAGAAGTATAAAATGGCGTTAGTGTGCACAAATTAAATTTATATCTACTTTACGGCTGGTCTAAAGGAGCCTTTCTATAAATGAGGATAAGGGCTACATTTTTTTCCTTTTTGGAGAATAATCAAACTATTTATTCCATCTCCAAGGACAAAAAATCATAATGGATGTTGCTGACCTACCTGAGCAGAAGATGTAAACTCAGCTGACAAGGGAAACACAACCAATCCCATTGTGCTAATCCCAGCCAACTCAAAATGCATCACATAAAGCTGCCCAAAATTCCCACAAGCATCTATAGAGTAGCAAAATGTCTGTGCTTGACTCCTAATTTTTTGCTCATATGGACGATACCATGCAAAATACTTCATTTTCTCAAAAGGGGAAAATATGTTGAGTATTTTCACTTGTGCTACAAATAATTCACATGAAGCTTAACTATGGATATTCAGCCAGGTAGATCAAAGCACAGTACATAATTTATTTGGAAGCTTGTTCTTCTTGTCATGTTGAGAGGAACAATTATTTATTGTTATTCAAACAAAGCAGTTGAGGATGCTTTATAATGATATCATCCAATAATTTTCCATTTCAAGTTAGTGCACATCCCTTTTCAGAGAAAACTGTTTAGTTCTTTCTAAAGTTTCTTTTGATTCAGGCTGCAGTCTGGCAAAAACTCACATATTTGAGCACTTGAGTATCCTGTCATTGATGGAATCACAAGCATGCGTAAAGTTAAGCACAGATGACTTTGCAGGATTTGGAGTTTATTAATCTGATGACACCTCTATGTCTCACATAGAGGCAGATTAGAATGTCCTTTTTTACTAATACTTCCATTCAACAAGTACTCAGGTTTAGGACTGAATTACAGGAAGTTACACTACTTGGTCATAATGGACCTTTATGGTCTTTACAGCTATATAGATTCGGTTTTGTAATTTGCATGTATTACATTGTAGATCTCACTGAATTACATAACTGAAC
Organism: Rafetus swinhoei; assembly: GCA_019425775.1. Taxonomy (NCBI): domain Eukaryota; kingdom Metazoa; phylum Chordata; order Testudines; family Trionychidae; genus Rafetus; species Rafetus swinhoei. Next base: position 71,870,098 of record CM033440.1, read on the forward strand.
CTATTCATTAAGTTCTTATCTTAAAAATATGGGTAAATATCCTAGTAGGTTCAAATACTCATTTCATTTACTATTGGGTTCTGAATTCTTAAACAACAACAAAATGCAAAAATTTAGCAAAATTTTCAAAATATGGAATACAAAGTTGTCTGTGACATGAATATTCTTACTTTTATAATATTTTTCCTGTGCTTGCTGGGAAGACCAGGGAAAAAATATATCTGTCATTCAGTTTAATTTCTTATGTTTAGGGACCTACAGCATTCTGTGTAAAACTAATCAATAAAAAGGATTTATGAGGTCTTGAAATAGAGCAGTCTAAAGGAAGAAATTATCGTCCGTTTTAGTCATTAAAGATTTCCACCACTGAATTTAGTATTAGGAATTTTTTTTTACATTAAAGCTAAAACAGGGCATTTATCAAGCACACAGACTGGAGAGACAATTGTGTTTAGAGCTTCTATAACATGTCTTATTTGTTGCTTGCCATTCATTGTTAGCTGTCGTGAAGCGAACCAAAGCATCCAGGGGTGCAGCCCTGGCTCCATTGAAGTCAATGTGAATTTCTCCAGCAACTTCAATGGGGCTACAATTTCACCCTGTATGGGGAGCACTACATAAAAAACTAGAAAATTCTACAGCAGAATAAATATCGTGACTCAGTATCTGTCCTGAATTCAAGTGTTATGACTTTGCAGGCTATACCCTGGTTTCTCAGCGGGCATCAAGAATGTAAGTCTTCTATCATTATAATTATTAGAATCCAGTCATGACTCTTCTCCATTCGTTATCTATGTAATATTTTTACCTCTACTTTCATTCTCTTATATTTTTGTACATTGTAAATAGTGGCTTTGTGAAGTGACTTTTTAGAAAACTTCTGTGCCTACATTCTACATCTTACATTGCCTTGGGCTATATTAGGGAGTTATTGTGAAATAACCCCCCCTTATTTTGAAATAACAAGTTGAGCGTCCACACTACCAAGCCTGTTATTTTGAAATAATGGGCTGGTTATTTTGAAATCTTCCTGCTTTTCTTGGGGAATAACGCTTATTTTGACATTGTTATTTCGGGAGTTATTATTTCAGATTCAGTTATTTTGAAATATTTCCTAATGTAGACATACCCACTGAGACTTTCACTTAAAATACACATTTTTTATTTGCAGGAACCCTTAAAAAAATTCCAAGCATTTGTTTTTTGTGTTGTAGAGGACAGATGAACAACTACTATGTCCTTAAAAGCAAATAAAATGATTTACAGAACACAAACTTGCTATTTATATTTAAAATATACTGTGTGTCTCTGTTACTAAAGGAAATAACAGCATTAAGCATATATTTATAACAAAACACTCAACCTACACAATTCACAAAATCCATGACATTTATTAATCAAGCCTTAGCTCACACTGTGGAGATATGTGAATCATATTGTAGTAATTCAAAATGAACAAAAGGAAATAGTTTACTCCATAGCTAGAATATAAAATGAACTCAGAAAACCAGCCCATCCATGGAGGGTTGATAACATTTACTTAACAAAATTGATTGGAACAATTTTTCCCCTCTTTGGTCCTGATGAGTTGTTTATTTTTGTCTGGTGTGATATTCAGATATTATGTTACTTTATAACGGCCATTGTTTCCCTTGTAGTTACCAAGTCCCGCTCACAGAAAACTGTAGTGTACTTCACGGCAAATTAGTAATTGAGTCAGTCACCACTGAACCGTTCATGATTTAAAATAAAAATTTCCTAAGATCCTGATTAGCAAACAGCTCCCTTCCCCTTCATTCACTTCAGGGAGGACAAAGGCAACATCAGCATAACTGTAACTACCATTATGGGATCCCTGAATGGCAAACACTCAGTGATGAAAGGCTCTAAGGCTGATGTCACTTGGCTGTAAAGCACCTCGAATCCTGGCTTATATGATATTAAAGGTGCAAATCATATCAATGGGTTTCTTTTCAAAGCCATGGGGAAGACTTTATAGTTTGATGTTGACAAGTGATTGTTAACAACTTCAGATCCCTTTAGCATACCAAACAGACAAGAGACTAAGGGTTTTGGGGGGGTGAGGGGGGGCGTTTTAAAAATATATTCTCCAACAACCATCTATGTGAGATTTCAAAATTCTCCCAGCCTAGCTCCCTTTAAAATTCTTCTTGGTCCCAGAACCTTTGCAAAAGGGTGATGATCCAGTGGAAAAATGAACAAATGTATTTTATTACTATAGTTCATAATCTACAAGTGTTCACGATCCTTTGTTGTTGTGCTTGGACCTACACATTTGCCTTAATTGTTGAGCTCAATGTAAAAAAATGAGTGTAAGTTAATAGACTGTTGATGGGAAAAGGTGCAAATGAGACAGACTGAATTAGTCCATGCAAAAAAGCCTCTGAATATAACTCAAAGCCTTTGTCTACACTATATAACTTTTAATTACATGGCTGTGTACCTAAAAACTGGGCAGTGTAAATGCTGTTTGTCTGCACTTTTGCAGACAAAATACTTCCACCTCCTATGAGTGGCATTTGTGTTGGCCACAGGAGAGTGCTCCTGCTGACAATGAGTTGTTTATGCTGCCACTTTGTCGCAGCAAAACTTTTGAGATTTTTTTTGGGGGGGGAAGGGGTGTTAAGTACCTGTGAAATACGAAAGTTTTGTCACTCAGTTGGCAATGTAGACAAAGCCAAACTCTGTATTAAGAACATGCTTGGTAAACAAGAAAAAAGTGGAACTGAAAATCAATGAGCCAAAATTGGTGTGTTGGAAATTACACCTAATTGGCAAGCAAAATAAGAAAGAGATGGGCTGTTACATCCATAACATCCTTTTGGGGAACTTACAAAAAAAAGATTTGGGTGGATAGGGAAATTAGCAGAGAGGAAAAACCATGTCTGCAATGCTGGCTGACTGAAGAGTGAGAAATTGGCTACTGGAGCAAACTTCACCAACATGTCTGCTTTCTCCACTGTCTCTTAGGATCTCAACCCTTTCTCCTAATCCTTAAAGATGTCCTGAGCATTCTGGGCCAGAGGATACCACCACCTCCACTGACTCAGGCTAAATCACAAACACCACCTAGGATATGAAACTTTCTCTCTTCCTACTCAGCTACTTATATGTTCTTTGCCTTCCCTGCCTTATTCTTTTCCTTTCCTTTTTCCTTCTGTCTAATAAGAATCTGGCTTTTAGTGAGGCAAAACTGCTCACTTTGCAACAGTGCAATAAGCTGGTGACTTAAAAAAAGATAACAAAATGTAGTGCCCTAAAGAGTTCAACACTGGCACAAGTTTGCCAATTTGTGCTGTGATATGGGTGCATGTACACTGCAGCGCTAGTGTAACCCACACACTAGTGCGGTTACTGAGCAATGCAAGTGGTACTGAGACCACAGCAACAATTAAGACCCAGAGACCTCTACAGCTTAGGCTGGTAACCAATGGGCTTTTAGCACAGAGGGTAGAGGCTCATATACTCCCTTTAAAGGTCCCAGGTTCAAATCCGCCTGGTGGCGGTTACACTAGCTTAAAATAAGTTGTGCAATTTGATCTATGCAAATTGAGTACCTTATTTCGAGAGAGTCTATTTTGAAATTTGGTGCTGTCTACACAATGGCAAATTTCAAAATAGACCGCTATTCTGACAAGTTTCCTAATCCTCATGGAATGAGGTTTACTGGGATGTCAGAATAGCACACCCATTATTTTGATTACATTTCGAAATAACGGGAGCTTGGTCAAGACGTGAAAAATGCTGTTTTGGGATACAGGAAGTATCCCGAAATATAGGTGTACCCTTTGTGAGTCAACATCACAGACAGAAGACACATTTTCTATCTTTGATATTCTTTCCTCTAGCCTTTTGTATGTGCTTGTCTTGTTTTGTCTTCATTGGGAATGGGTTTGGACTTTCACAATAGTTTCAGTCCATTTCCACTAACTTCTCTTTTCCCCAAAAAGAACAGTTATTATAATCTTTAATAGCATCTAAGAGACTGACAAACAAGGGTTTTTTCCCTCTTGAATGACTTCCTGCAACTAAAAGGAACAAGGGATATGGTTAAAATAAAAGGTTTACTGAAACCTTACATTTCAAATGTTTTAACAGTTTTCCCTTCATTTCTCTATCTTTAATAAAGAATTCAAAAGGTTTTAATAGTGTTTGCCATGGTACTAAGCAGGTCTCTGCATATCAACTCTTATTTAACACTATTTAATATTGGACAGTGGCAGGGTCATAAAAACACCTTTGTCTCCTGGATCCTATATATATTCTCTAAATTAATACAACATGGCCAATAACTGAGATCTTCTAATGCAGCAGCCATCTTGACACTAATTTTAAAAGGAAGAGGTTTTGCTTGTAGCCCAAATATTGGTTCTAGTTGTGAAAAACAAATATTTTGGGACCAAGTAACTGATTCTATGTTTCAGAGTTCAATTTATATATGATGCACAGTTTTAATTATGCTCTTCTCCATTTACCCATTTTCATAGTTCCATTAAGGAAGAATGATTCTGGATTTGAAACAACCAAAATTTCAGATGCTCATTTGAATGCCTCCAACTATAATGAAGCAAGATTTTTTTCAGGCAGGGGAGAAAAATGCAAAGATGATGGGGAGTTAATGAGAGTGATACAAGGAAATATTATGAGGAGCAATAGGATGAAACTTGGCATGAAGCCCCAACAGCCATGTTATGACACTGGGATTTGATTCTGGGCTCCCCTCTGTAAGGAGGATGGCCAAACAGGAGGAAATGGCTTCTCCACCTTCAAAGAGTTCTGGCTGGCTAGAGAGCTGGCAGGAAATCCCACCTTTCTCCCTTCAGCTAGCTCTCCAACAATTGAAAGGAACTGTGTGGGCTACTAGAGAAGGTCTGTGGTGACTGCAGCTGCAGGAACACACCAGGCCAAGACTCTAGGACATGGGCCCAGGGAGCAGTCTGAGCAACCTGCACTTCATACAAGAAATTGACAGAGCCCAAAGGGAAGAAGGTGAGGGAAGGGTCTAAAATGTTTGATGCAGGTTACTGTTGCTGAAAAAGCTGATTGTTCATTATGGAAACAGGTGATGGGGTGTTTTCTGAGTAAATTCTTACTTTGCCAAAAACTATAGGAGGGTTCTCTGCTCCAAAGCATGGATGGCAGTTTGGAACAGAGTATCAAGAAGGAAAGTCCCTGCAGGTAAACAAAGACAACATTTTTTCATATGAAAGGAAACAATTCCAGACAGTGAGCAGTGGAATCACTGTAGTTTTGACATTTAAAACTAGTGGAAAATGTTTGAAAATGTCTCAGGCCAGAACATGTATTTGCATGTGTTTGTATTTTCTTTAACACAATGGGGCCTGGGTCCATAATGGGTTTTCTGGACATTGCTGTGCTGCTATAAACAATAACAGTATTGCAGGGCACAATTCTGTATTGGAAAAGTTTCAGCATGGTGACTTGCACATATCTTTTGCATGGCAGAATATTTTGAGTCTGAAGGAGGGGGCAAGGTAAAGCAGGGATTAGGGAATGATTGTCCTCTAATTTGGCAGCAGGAGAGAAAATATACCTGCTAAGCAGTTCAGCTGCCCTCAAATTCTATAGTAAGTAAGTTGTGGTGATTATAGTCAGGCATGGAAAGATTAGATTATTATTGGTAAACATCGATTTCACTGTATATGCACAAACCAATGCGAAGGAAGTATTTCCTGAATAATCATCAAAATTTACAAATAGGCAAAATGTTGCTTGAGAACTTATCAGAGTTTAATTTGGGGATATTTACTTTGTATATGTTGATGGATAATGCTGATAATTTGAGTTCTACCAGTTATGAAGCTTTAGCTCTATGAATGTCAATGTCTGTGGTCATCAAATATTTATTATCTGACGCACCCCATAATTTCCCACAACTGAGAACATTTAAATCAATAATAAAAAATGCTTGAAAATAAACATTGATATTATCTGTCAAGATTATTTTAAAAAATCAAATTCTGTCAAACCTAATTATTTTATTTCAGTTTCCTAGTGCTTGGTAGCTAGAGAATCTTTAGATATTCTGTAGGTTCCCTTAAAGATTTTTTTTTAAGGATTGGAAGAGAACAGAGGGTTATCCCTGAATATTATCTCTAGTGAAAACAGTGAGAGTAGTCACCATATACCCTTTAAAAACCTCGAGGAGGGCTCAGAAAGCAAAGGAAGGTGGACTCTGAGGGGGTCAAGCCATAGCTACCTTCAGCCTTCTGGAGGCCTGAAGGAAGGGACTGCCTATGGTATTCCCCTTGAACATTTGGGTAAAACCAAACCCACCGACTGGCAGGTGCTAACTTGAGCCTGCAAAGTTACTGAAACTCTGTAATGTCAAGTTCATGTGACCCATTAAATAAATGCTGCAGAGTTTGCTTATCCATAGATTTTGCATCCTTAAAACAGCAGGAGAGTCTTTATCAGTCCTATGCTGTATCCCAACCTTCTCACTCAAAGGTTAAAAAGAACGTATTGATTATACTGTGAAGTGTGCCAATGACATTTCTAAGCTTGTGTAGTACAAATCTATAGATAGATGTGAAGTGTTCATGCTTGATCAAGTTCTTGTTATTACGGGGTGAAGTTCAAACCTTAACAGATGAAAGATGCTTCTTGCCTTTATCTTACTCCACAAAATATGTTTTGCAGAGGACAAAAGCACAATAATCACAAAAAACAAGACAAATCATAAACAAACCTTCATAAATTACCAAAAGTTAAATCCAAGCTCCATTGAAGTCAATAGTAGTTTTGCCATTGGTTTCAAGGGGCTAGTGGTTCACACCAGTTCCTTGATATAGAAACAAAATTTGTTTGCAAGCTAAAACAGAGGTAGTTGTATCACATCCTGGCATCATTACAGGTAGATGGTTATGGCTATCTCGCACTTCATAATGTAAGGCTTATATATTGTAATTGCAGCTGACTATGACTTCATTAATTTAATGCTTCAAGTTGGAATGTAGTATGTGTGGGTTCTGCCTCCAGCTTAAATTAAAAGAAAAAAAATCAGCAGTAACAGTTCAGCCATTTCCAAGAATTAGGTGGGGTAGTTCTGCCAATATTAACTTTTTTTTAACCGATTATTTGAATGGTTGCAACAGCCTCAGGGTTTGTAGCAGCAATTTAAAATTTGGCATGGAGGTAACCTTAGTTTATACTTTCCTTGTGAACATCCATTCAGATTTGGCCAGTTCATAATTCTTGGAAAATAGCCATCTGTATATATGCAGTGAAACTTTTTCAACACTTGTTCCTTGATTCTCTGAAGAGTCTTAGTACATTTGTCCAAAATGCCTTATATTCTTTGCAGACTAACATCATTAACTTTCAAAGTGCAAAAATTCATTACATCTTTTGAAAACTTTACCCTCCACCATGCATACTCCTAGTCCTCATTGAGTAACCAGCCAGCATCCTTGCTTGCTCATCTTCTACCATCCAAATAGTGAATTTTGCTCTAGACTGGACACTAAGTTGGGAGTGAAGAAACAATGTGTTTAAATCTTGACACTTCCGTGGACTAGTTTTGATATTTCTCTGTGCTTTAAAGCCCTTATTACAAAATCACCCTGGCAAAGATAGAAATAGAACCTAGGTCTCCAACATGGCAGAAACAAACCTCAAATGGTTAGATTGCTAACTTTCAAAATTAATGTGCCAAACCAGTTCTGTTTTAGATGGTTTTTTCTGTGTCTCTCATAAACAAAAGTGTCTGAGCACTTCAGAATCATCCATGGATGTTATTATTTCAATACCCTGTAAAGTAGGTAAGCCATATATTTAACTGGGTATTGTCTCATATCAGGAAAGTTCTTAAAATTAATTTTAAAAGTTTGGCTCAGTCAAGTTGGTTCATTTCAATCACTCTGAAATATTTGAGTTTGATTTTTAACCTTTTTAATTTTAATAACCTTTTTAATAACATTTGCTTAAATTTCAAAGCACAGTATTTTGCACTGAAACAGGGTCATTAGTCATCTTCATAAGAGCATAAGCATGGCCATGCTGGGTCAGACCAAAGGTTTCAAATCATTTTTTCCAAACATGCTTCAAAACAAGAAATTAATAAAAATGTCTTGGATCTATTCCTGTGAATAATTTTGGTTATGAAGAATTGACTTTTTCTCATGCACATACTTTGTCCAAAAAAAAAATTTCTGACCTGTCCTACTTATATCCCCATTTTAGAGAGCTAGGAAACTGAGGTTAAGTAAGTGGCTTGTCTGAGGTCACACAGGATAGCTGTGGATAAATCAAATATCAAACCTAGGTCTTGTATATTCTAGACCATTGTCTTAGCCATAAAGCCACCCTTACAATATTTCTCTTTTGATACACTAGTTATAACCACCTATCTATCCACTGGCCCATACTCTCCTCCATGAGCCAATAATCCTAAAACTCACAATTCCACTACTGTCTACGGTTATATCTACACAGCAGCGTTATTTTGGAATAACGTCAGAGTGTCTACACTACAAACCATTATTTTGAAATAATGGCGAGCTGGAAGACTTCTTACTCTGACTCCCGTAACCCTCATTTTACCAGGAGTAAGGGAAGTCGGAGGAAGAATGCTCTTCCTTCGACTTACTGATGTGTAGACAGCACCAAAAGCTGAATTAAGCTATTTCGACAAGCTATGCAATTGACATAGCTCAAGTTGGGTCGCTTAATTCAACTTTTGCCCTGCTATGTAGCTGTTCCCTAACAGAGTTCTATATGGATCCTACTGTAAGTTTGTGCATTCCATGTATGCAAGTTTGGAATTTTTTACCCAGCATTGTTTATGGGGGAGCTGAACGTGTGTTGTGTGTGTCTTTCCTCCACTCTTTCCAAATTACAGACTAGGCATCAAATATAAATTTGGAGATGAAAAAAACATATTGGGAGGGAAAACTCATGACTAAACTGGAAGAAGGTAAATTTTAAGATAGTAGACACTATATTAGTAGAATCAAGGCCATCTTTCCATCAGAAAACAGACTTGGTAACATGTAGACTCCTCCTTTTCATTGTGTAGCTAAAACATGACTTTTAGGAAAGAAATTGAAGTAAACATGTTTAACAAAAAAATATTGAGATTGCAAGTAAGATGTGTTTTATAAATATGTGGTGTTGGAACAATACTTTGAAGTCTGATACTAAAATACTTGAGGTTTGGTTAGAATCAATTCTATCATAAGTGGAGTGGTGAAATCTGTGTATCACAAGTTATTTTAGTAACTATAACTGTGGTGAAATCACTGACTGGAGCGTGGACAGCAGTTTTAAATACTGTACCTGTAATTATGAAAGAAAATTGTTTTCTAAAGAAGATAATAGTTTACAAAAATATATCAAAATGAAGATAAATGAAAAACACTCTATGTAAAACTGGTTTTGCAATCTAAAGAATTTGTATGGTACCCACACTGCAGGTTTGGGCTGTAAGCTATACAAGTGAATTTATATCTTCTAAAAAGAAAGTAAACCTTGCAAATGGTGATGAATTGGCATCACATAGGACTGAACTCATTTATTCAAATTACGGGGGCATCACAGGCAGTGTAATTTTCCGTGTGCTACCTTGTCAACTCGTCTCAACCCTGACCTACTCATAGCACCTCTAGTGATGAGCATATATTTCATTCTGTCCTTGACCCCTTTGTGGAGACTGCCAATTAGTGCCATCTGAGATTGTGGTGTTTGATGTGGATACCTGGATTTAGATCACCAGTTCATATCTTTTTCTTTAGCTATTTCCATTAACAAGTCAATGTTTACCATGACTTTCCATGCAATGATATCTGAAATCACTGTTATTTCCCCATATTAGAATGTGAAATAGCACTGTTAACTCAGATCCCACTGGATGGAAACTGTGGGCAAATATTCAATATTATTTTTTTAATGGCAACTTTTGTACAGCTTTGATCAGATTAGCCAGAACCATTTGATTTGTGATTGAATTAAAGTCAGACTACAATATTCTGCAGGTGAAGACCATCTGCATATCTCAATAGATGGATAGGCCTGGTATCACAGAGGTGACAGGCTGCCTACTCCAATATCTATCCCTATTTCCTTCCAGTCCTCTGAATGGTACATTTTAATAATTGAAATTGTGAACATTTTGGTGCTTTGGATATTATGAAAATTGCATTCTTTTACCAAAGCCTGCAAAAATTATTCAAGAACAAATGATACAGTTAAGAAACCAATTGTACATTGAATTTAAATTTCCATCATTAATTTACTAAATCTCAAACCATTTGGCTGTGTCTACATTGCAGGCTTCTTTCGCAAGAATGGCCAATCTTGCGCAAAAACTTGCCGAGCATCTACACTGCACGCGCATTCTTGCGCAAGTAAATTTACAGTACAGCATCAGAAAACAGGGCTTCTTGCGCAAGAGCTCTGATGCGCCGTATCAGGAAGAAGACTTCTCGCACAAGCGTTCTTGCTCAAGAGGCCAGTGTGGACAGGCAGCCAAGAGTTTTTGTGCAAGAACTGGCCTCTCAGGAAAAAAACGCAAATAGCCGCGTAGACGCTTCATACCCGCACTCACAGCTCCTTACTTCCTGGTTGCCGGACCCCCCCCCTTAAAGGCACATGCAGCTGCTCCACCACACAGCTCTGCCCTGCTGCACCCAGGAGCCCCCCCCGAGATGTCTGCTCCACAGGCACCCTGTGAGCCTGCACCCTCCTCCCAGCAGCCACCCCAGGGCTCCCAGGAGGGGCACCAAGCGACATACCCCCTTGCTGGTCCCGGCCTGAGGTTGAGGCCCTGTTGGACCTGTGGGCAGAGGAGGAAGCCCTCCACGACCCCCGTGCCCATCGCCGCAATGCAGACATTTTCAGCCGCACGGCCCAGGCGTTCTCGGACCAGGGACATCCTGCCCAGACCCTTGAACAGGTCCGGGCCAAGGTCAAGGAGCTGCACCTGGGCTATATCCGGGTCACTGAGGGTGAGGGGGCAGGAGCCGACACCTGCCCCCACTACGACCGCCTCCATGCCATCCTCGGCAAGATGGCAGTCCCAGGACCAGTAGTGGACCACTCGCCAGTAGTGGACATTGGCCTGCAACCCCGGTGGCCAGGCCACCTGATCTGGAGGAGGAGGGTGACCTGACCACAGGGTCTGGGTCCAAGGATGAGGGTGACGACCACAGCAGCACCATTACCCTCCACCTGGAGCCAGTGCTCAGCAGCCAGGACGTCTTCATCTGAGGCTGGCGATGGATCCTCCGGTGAGTGTTGTGCCTCTCACTCACAAGGGCGGGGGATGTCACACAGGCAGTTTGAGCTGCACGCCGTACACAACACGTGCAACCTTGTGCAGCCTGACTGTGTGGCATGTGGATGCGGCAGGCAGCTCCAGGGCATGCCTGGGACCCTGCTGCTCACACACGTTCTGCCCGGGGAGAGGGAGATGCCAGCTGGAAGCAGCCAAGGCCCCAAGAGCTCAGGCCAGACCCCACATCTCCTGAAGTGTGCCGCACACAGACAGCACGCAGCCATGCCTGGCCATGCGACACAGCAGCTGCTCCCGGGGATACCGCAGTGAGCCAGCCCTGTGAGCGTGGCCTTCACAAAGCCCTTCAGCTGCTCCCGGCCCCTAGGCTGCCCCCGAGGGAAGCCCCTCACTGCGGCTACACACTTCCCTGGACTACTTGTGTGAGGGCTAGTGGGAGGGGGAGCAGGGAAGTGGCCAGTCTGGGCCTCAGACCACTTGAGTTTTGCTGCAGGGACGGTACACTCCCAAGTCGCTCTGGCTCCATCTCCGAAGACATCAATTGACAGTGGTCCGAGAACCAGACCTTGTCTGCCACACTTGCTCCCATGCAATGTGGGGATGTGTACACAAACATTACTATAGCATCAATGGTGTGTTGCTCACACACAGTGACAAGAGTCGAAGCCATGTGCTCTACCTTGGGGAGGGAGTGTGCACAGTGCAATGCAGACACACATAAGAACATAAGAATGGCCATACTGGGTCAGACTAAAGGTCCATCTAGCCCAGTATCCCGTCTGCCAACAGGGGCCAGTGCCAGGTGCCCCAGAGGGGGTGGACTGAAGACAATGATCAAGCGATTTGTCTCCTGCCATCCATCTCCACCCTTTGACAAACAGAGGCCAGGGACACCATTCCTTACCCCCTGGCTAATAGCGTGTTATGGGCCTAAGCTCCATGAATTTATCTAGCTCTTTTTTAAACTCTGTTCTAGTCCTAGCCTTCACAGCCTCCCCTGGCAAGGAGTTCCACAGTTTGACACACCACATGCCAAGTGGCCAGGACACAGACAAGGGGTCTTCATTCACAGTGATGTCTCCCAAGGGTTACAATCCATAGAGGATCACTTTACACCAAGGAGTCCTTTATGCGAACATACACACAGGGGGCCGATTGGGCCCAAGCCACAATTGTGTGGTTTTGCCTGGGGCTCAGGGCGGAGGGCATGGTGCTCAGGGACTGTGTGGGCAGAGCTGCCTGACTGCCTCATCATTTTCTGTGTTCTCTGCAGCAGGACCATACAGGAGCGAGGGACCCTCCAGCCCTGTGGCGGCGGCACCACTAACCACCCAGGCAGCAGTCCGGCAGGCCAGGCAGCGGGACCAGCTCCTCCGGCGGCACGTCCAGGCCATTGAAAGGATAGAGGCAGCGGTCACCAGAAAGATCCAGGTTGATCTGGAGTGGTGGCAGCAGGCGTGGGTGGGGACAGTTCCTCCAGAGGTGCGACCGGATGTGCGATGTGATTACCGCCCTGACGTTGCACATCGGTCACGCTGTGCACTACAGCATGGCCTTGCCACATCCTCCTGCCCTCCCTGCCATGCCCATGCCCCCTCCAGCTGCCCCTCCTGCCGCCGTTGCCATGCCCCCACCTGCTGCACCCCCTCCTGCCCACACCCCTGTGCTGCCTGCCCCAACCTGGCCTGAAGGGTGCCGAGGCCTCTGCACCCGCGGAGGCACTGGCAGGAGCCGCCCCTCCCAGCAATAGCTCCCCCTCCCAGTTCAAAACCCCTTCCTCCTCCCCCTTCCAGTTCAGAGTCCCCCTCCCACTGCCCATCCTTCTTCCCTATTGTAAATAAAAATAAAGTTTCATTTTGTTTCAACAAAAAAATGGTTTTGTTTATTGGGAGGTGAGGGGAAGGGGGGGAGGGAAGGGATGGGAACGGGAGGGAGATGTAGATGGGAGACAGAAGTGACCCTGCTGTGGAGCCTGGGAAAACATGTCCTTCAGGGCTTCCCGGGTGCGCACCCCATCGTGGTGCACTTGGCAGTTGGCGGCTGTGTGGGGCTGCTCAAATGCCCGGCCCTCGGCTGCCATCTACACTGGGAGGAAGACCTCCCCCTTCCGCTCCACTATGTTGTGGAGCACACAATATGCTGCCACAACCTCAGCAATGTTCTGCTCACCCATCTCGAGATGGGTGAGCAGACAACGGAAGTGCGCCTTCAGCTGTCCAAAGGCGCACTCAATCTGGTTGCGGGCCCAGTTCAGGTGCTGGTTGAAATGTTCCTGGCCAGGGTCCATGTGTCCGGTGTACAGCCGCATCAACCAGGGCATGAGGGGGTTGGCCGCGCCCCCCACAATGCAGAGAGGCATGTGGATGTCCCCAACTGTAAATTCCCTCTGGGGGAAGAAAGTGCCCACCTCCATCCTGCAATACAGGCTGGAGTTTCAGAGGATGCGGGCGTCATGTGCTTTGCCAGACCACCCCACATAGATGTCTGTGAAGCAGCCACGGTGGTCCATGAGGGCCTGGAGCACCATGGAGAAGTACCCCTTGAGGTTTATGAAATGGGCCGCTCGATGCTCCGAGGCACGGATGGAGATGTGGGTCGCATCCACGGCTCCCCCGCAGTTGGGGACCCCCAGGGCAGCGTAGCCAGCCACTGTTGTGTCCACGTCCCACAAGCGGATGACCCTCTGGAGCAGGATGTCATTGATGGCACGGACAACCTGCAGAAGGGGCACAGAAACACACCGAATGAGGCAGGGTAGGTGCATGAGCCCTTGGGGGTGCCTGCCCCCCTGTGATGCCCTCTGATGCCCTCTGCCCCCAAACACACTAGGGCTCCCTCACCCCAGAGCCTCCCCCCTCCCAATACCAGCAGGCCTGTGTGAGGGAGGGATGGCACAAGCCCCTGGGTGACGGGACTTCTCCCATTCCCCACACCCACCCTCCAGCCTGGAGTCTTCCCTTCCCCCGGGCAGGGAGTGCAGCCCTTCCCCCCCCAGGACTTACCTGCATCAACACAGCACCGACTGTGGACCTGCCCACCCTGAACTGGTGTGCCACTGAACGGTAGCTGTCTGGGGTGGCCAGTTTCCACAGGGCGATGGCGACCCTCTTGTTGACAGGGATGGAGGGCTGCAGCTGGGTGGTACGTCTCTGGAGTGCAGGGGCAAGCCAGGCACACAGCTCCAGGAATGTCTGCTTTCGCATTCTGAAGTTCCGGAGCCACTGCTGGTTGTCCCATTGCTCCAGGACCAGCCGGTCCCACCAGTTGGTACTGGTGTCCAGTCTCCAATAACGCCTCTCCACGGTTAGGTAGGGATGCCACAGGGATGCCACCGCATCCGGGGAGTGGGAGTCCAGAGTGACCCGGTGTCGAGCTCCTGCAGGAGTAGCGCAGCAGCTGCAGGAACTCCAAAATGGCCATGTGGGGCCAGAGCAGGCACAGGGCCACCCCTGGTTCCATGGCACAGCAAGGAGAAGGCAAAATTCACAAAAGGCACTAGGGCACAAATCTGTGGTGTCCAATAAGGCAGAGATCAACCACAACTAGCACTGCTACAGCTTTCCATCCCTACAAGAGGTCCCAAAGTATGCAGCAGGACAGAAACGGCTGTCCAGGGAGATCCCTTTAAGCACGTGTCTCAGAGGAGCTCCAGCCCCCACCCCTGGAAGGAACTGGTACCCTTTTGCCCTCTCCAAAGTAGTTCCGGGGGGGAAGTCTTTGCACAAGAGCATCCCGCCAGTATGGACGCTCTCTTGCACAAAAGCGCATGGTTTTTGCAATGCGCTTTGACCAGTGTGGATGCACTTTTGCGCAAGACCTTTTGCGCAAGAGTTCTTGCGCAAAACAAGTCTTGCGCAAAAAGCCTGCAGTGTAGATGTAGCCTTTAAGTTTCAGTTTTCACATTTGATGTGCTTGATCTTAAACTATTCAACAATACAATGAACAAAAATACTAATCAGCCTAGTTAAATTAGAATATTCATAAAGTTGGGCTTTGTAAGAAGTTTAGTATGTGCCTATGTGTATATATAAAATATAGTTCAAATAAATTAGAAATACTTCTCAGTAAGGTTTATCATATATTCTAGGATCAGTGTTAGCCCTTTTCTTGTGAGAATTTGGGATATTTCTATTAGCAGAATAGTCTTTCAATAATAATAAATTATTTGGAAATCTCCTAAAGTTCCATTTCCAGTCACTTAGGGTGGCTATTCATGGCCGTACTAGACCTAGGAGAAAGGCTGGAAGGTCATCTCATCTTGCAAACAGAATTTCAGTTAGTAAGAGTGGCCATCAGCCAATTGCAGTAGCAGGAAAATGAGATAGCAGGCTCTTCAGGACCCACCTTATTTTCAGTGGTGTTGCTGATTGTCTTAATGAGCCACTCAACATCAACCCTAGGGTGACCAGATAGCAAGTGTGAAAATGGGACAGGAGTGGGGGGTAATATGTATGTATAAAATACAAAGCCCTAAATATTGGAAATGCCCCTGCAAAAGTGAGACATCTGGTTACCCTACCTGGATCTAATGAGGGAGGTAATGATTTTACTTTTTATTTAGGTCAGCCTAAGTTTCTTATAGTGAGTTACAAGAGAAAGACTAGAAAAAATATCAGGAGGCATCAAAGAACAGCAGAGCCTAACAGTTTTGTTCACTTCCTTCCTTCCAGCCTGTGGAAGCCCTTTCACGTGGGCTGGAGATGTGAAGCATCTTCCCTGCACTGTAAGTCATTGCAATTTTCACTTTAGTTCTTTATATGACCCATATGGGGGTTGGGGGGATTACTTTTGTACTGGCTTTTTTTTAAAGTGACAGCTGCTTGAAAGCTGTTCTGAAATGCTGACAGAGATTAGTGGGTAGAAGCCAGGTCAAAATGTAAATGATGCAAAATAACAGGTCCTTTAAGCCCAAAAAGGCCCTCAATTCTGTTCAATTTCATTGTCTTCTGATTATATTCTGTGACACCTGTCTGATCTCACTTACCTTCAATGGGTTTCTACAGGTGTCACTGAGAGTATAATCTGAAAACACTGGGCTGCAAAGGGGTTACCAGTGGTTTAATTTATCCTTCAGAATCTTTATTACTGAAGCTGATATACAAGATTGAAGGACCCAGATTGACTGTCAGAGGCCAGGTTGAGTTTCTAGCAACTGGAAAATGTACATGCTGGAACTAAAGGTGCAGGGGTGTGTGTGTGTACTGCAGCACCCCGTGATTTGAAGTGGTTTCCATTATACACAGGGCTTACAGTTTGGTGCAGCAGCACTCAGCACCCCACTATAAAAATTGTTCCAGTGTCCCTGCTGGAAAAGTCTGATTTTTTTTTTTTTACTTGAACAGTGAGCCATTCTAAAATACAAATCAGTGAAATGCAATGACTGTGGGGTCCCCAAAGGCCATTTCTGTGCAGTCACTTTTTATTTATTTGGAGCCTATATCAAAATAAAATGAACTACACTTTACAGTAAGAAAGATCAAACACTTGATTGTTGGCAGACAGCAAAAATTGCAAGGTTAAGAATGTGATTGAGTTTAAATTTACTTTCACATTCAAACTAATAATTTTTACCACTATTTCTTAAGGTTCTTGGGTGTCATAGCCACATATTACCAGGGGAAGGGAATTATCTACTTAGGGAGATAGTTCACAACCTCTTATAATTTATGTGTCAAAACTTGCTTGTATTATCTTTTTTAAAAAAGAAAATTTTCCAAAAAAAAAAAATCGAAAGAGCTGTTTGGCACCAAATAGAATTTTTAAGTTACATAACACAGCTGTTGTTGGATTCCAGTGGTGTCTGTTTTCTAACTCCATTGCATAATTGCACCTGCTGGGAGAGGGAAATTTGTAACTTTCTTGTCTTTAATTTGCATCATACCCCTAATTTCTTTATTCATGTACCTACACTGAGAACTGGCTGAATATATACTTCCCATATTCAGCTGGTCTCACAACCTTGGAAGAAAGACTCCAAGGATGGTAAGCTGCACTTCCTTAAGGCTTACAGCACAAAGTTTAAAGGACCACTGTCTACTTTCTAATGTATTCCAAAATGTTTTTTCTTCACATCAGTCCAGTCCATAACTGGTCATAATGTGTGGAAATCCATAGGAATAATTTTTCTTTCCTTTTTTCCCCTTTACCCTCCAGTGGACCCATGGTCCTGAGTTTTAATAGAAGGTTCATAAAACTGGCAGAAGTGATTAAACCCATGTATGTCCAAAGGCTAGATAAGAGCCATTTATTTGTGTTTGTACATCGGGACTATTTAATCATCTGCTTGTCTGAAAGGTTGCATAGCTCATAAAGCTGATAGTTACATAGATATTACTTTTTAGTATACTTATTCTTGCTTAGAAGTTATACTGTATAACTGCAACACCACCATTAAATGGGACCCTAACCAAAGCTAAGATCTGATGCTCAGTAGCCCGTTCAAACCCTAAACCAAATTCTGGACTCTACAAGGCAGTAAGAGCTATGGAAGACCTTTCTGCTATACGGGGATGTGGGAGAAGCGGAGATATACACATGATATAGCTTCATTTTAGTGATGCTTTTGACACAATCCCACATGACATAAGAAAACTAGAAAAATATAGTCTAGATTAATTTCATACATGGAGGGGCACACCTGACTGTAAGACTATACTGAAAAAGTGGTTTTCAATGGTTCATTTTAAACTGGGAGGACATAGTTAGTGAGGTCCTACAAAGGTTTAATATTTTCATTAATGACTTAGATAACAGAATAAAGAATCTGAAGATGACACCAAGCTGGGAAGGGTTGCAGCAATTTCGAGGACAGGATTAAAATTCAAAATGACCTTGAAATGACCTTGAAAAATTGGAGAATTGGTCTGAATTCAACAAGATGAAATTCAATAAAGATTAGGGGATATATAAATGTATATTACGAGGAGTGTTAAACATGGTAGGTAATTGTACTGCTGTACTTGGCTCTAATGAGCCATCAGCTGGAGTACAGTGTCCAGTTCTGAGCACCACATTTTACTTAAGATTTGAACATATTAGAGAGACTCCAGAGGAGAGCAACAGAAATGATAAAGGTTTAGAAAACCTGACCTACCAGGAAAGATTTAAAAAACTGGTCATGTTTAATCTTAAGAAAAGAAAAACAGTTGTTCTCCAGGCCCACTGAAAGTAAGATGAGAAATAATAGGCTCAAGGGAGATTTACCTTTGGTATGAGGAAAATCTTTCTGATTATAAGGATAGTTAAGCTCTGGGATAAGCTTCAAGAGAGGTGGCAAAATCCTCATCACTGGAGGTTTTCACAAGTAGGTTGGACAAACAGCTGTCAGGCATGATCTAGGTTTACTTGGTCCTGCCCCAGTGCAGAGGGCTGGACTTGGGACTTCTTGAGGATCCTCCCATGCCTACATTCATAAATATTTTACTATAGCAACAATTAATTCACCTCAGTAGTTTTTGCTACTCCCTAATTTCACTTTCTCTGAACATTTATGCAAGCATATTTCTGTTCATAAGAATGTTCCCAGAAAGTGCTGCGATCACTCTTGCAAATGCGTACTTATACTAGAAGTTAAGTATCTCCTATGCACTTATAGCCACATTTTTCAGACAACACAGCCCTTGGGTATAGCTCCAAATTCTGCAAAACTTAGCCCGCATTGTCTTCCCCATCAATAGGAACCACATATGCACATCAAAGGGCAGAATTTTCCCACTAGAGACCCAAAGAGATCATACAAGTTTCAATGGCAATATGGACACAAGAATGCAATATAACAACAGGAAAGGGGAAAGGGGAAAAGTATTTGTAATGTTTGTGCTGTACTCCGGAATTATATAATGAAATATATACAGAATCACACTGTGAAAAGCAAATCATTGAAGCAGATTTCCTAAATCACCTTCTCCTATTAAGAACACAGACCAAGTACCCCAGCTCTGTAGCAGCTTGTAAGGATCTACCTGTTTGTAATGCTGCAGAGTTAGCAACATATTTGTTAGCAGGTGTCACTGTGATGAGAAGAGCAGACGGCGGTAAGACAGTAATTATTGTATGAACCCAATAGGCATTACATACTTAATTTTGGGATACAGTCCTTTAATAGTTGGCCTGATTATTAGGATCTTGCATTAATTTGTGCAGAACATTATAAAAGTTAAATACATACTAACCATTATACAAATTAGTTGTGGATTAGCCTACTAGTATTGTACATACATTAAGAAATAGACTGGCTGAATGCAGCACTGCAAATGTGTATCCCCCAAAATTGCTAAGTAGCTATTTTACAGTCGTCTAAATTGGCATCACTAAAACCTTGGCATTGGCATTTTACCCAAAATGTATCAGCAGTAACTATTTATATCATCATCATCATCATCATCATCAAGTTTCCATGTAAAACTTGAATTAATACCATTGTTAGAACAATCAAAACTGTGGCGATGTTTAACTTTTAAAAGCATTGTTAAGAATGAGTATTATTGTTCTGTAGATGAATATTTTAAAACAGTACAAGGTAAAATGACTGATACTCTTAGGGTATGTCTACACATCAAAGTTAATTCGAAATAACAGCCGTTATTTCGAATTAACTTTAATAGCGTCTATACAGGCAAATCGCTATTTCGAAATAAATTCGAAATAGCGGGGCGCTTAATTCGAATTAGTTAAACCTCATTCTACAAGGAATAATGCCAAATTCGAAATAGCTAATGCAAAATAAGTGCTGTGTAGACGCTTATTTCGAAATAGGGGGCCTCCAGCCCTTTCCAGGGAGCCCTGGTGGCCACTCTGGGCCAAACCAGGAAAACTCCTCTCCTCTCCCCCAGCCCCGGAGCCCTTAAAGGGGTTTACTCTGGCCACACTGCATGTGCCAGCTACAGGCCTGCCAGCACAGAGCCAGCAGTCACTGACCCTGACCCAGTGGCCCCAATATGAGCTGGGCAGCCAGATCCAGCCAGCCCTCCACCGCCCAGTCCCCCAGCTCCCAGGAGCCAGCCAGGGGCCGGAGAAGGCGGGCGCCCTTCTGGACTAGTGCGGAGATCATGGACCTCATTGAGGTTTGGGGGGAGGCCTCCAACGTCCATGATCTCTGCACTAGATGGAGGAACGCGGCTGTCTACAGCCGCATAGCTGCCACCCTGGCCACAAAAGGCCACATGCACACCCAAGAACAGGTGCATGAAAATTAAAGAATTGCAGCAGGGATATGCCAGGGCCACATGGGGCAGCTCCCCAACAGGGGCACACACCTGCCCCTATTTCGAGGCCCTGGACCGCATCCTGGGGGGCAGGATGGTCTGTGCCAGCCCAGGGGGCAGCGAGCCGGGAGCAGAGGACCCTGACCAGGGGGCGGAAGAGGAGCCACCACAGAGGGTGCCACGGAGGGTTCCATGCCGGCCAGACCCCCGAGCTGTCCCAGCAGCGGAGTCACCAGGGTCATCCTGGGAGGCCACACCATGTAAGTGCCATCACTGTCCCCTTCCCGGCGGGGGGGGAGGAGGGAGACCAGGGACCACGCGCGTGGGCCTTGCTTACCACAGATCACGCAGCAACCTGTGCACGTATGAGCATGTGCCGTGCCGCCTCTGGGCAGGTGGGTCCAGGTGCGTGCCACACGGGGGCCATGGTCTGATAGCTACACGTGTGTGTGAAGAGACCTGACATGCTCTTGACCCCAGGGAGGGACACAGCAGGACACCCTCCCTTCACAAGCCTCCTCTACACAGAGGCATTGGACATCTCCCCCCCACCTCGGCTGCACTATACACACCACAGGGGCATGGGTGCAGTCTCGGGGCAGCTCCCACTCCTGGGTATAGCCAGACATTCCGACCATGGCCTCTGTGCAAGCACATCGGCTCTGACGGTGCAGGGCACGGTCATCGTCACCTTGCAGAGTGGGGCTGGGCTTCACCCACTGTGTCCCCAGGGAGAACTGACCACTTCTCTTCTTTCTCCACAGCCGCACCAGCTGCACGTGCAGGGTGCACCACCGCCTGGGACATGCTCCCGCACACGAGGGCTCTGCAGGAGGACCAGCCGAACACTGCAGGGGTACCGAGAGCAGCACCTGGGGGCACTGCGAGCCCTGCACTGCACCCTTGACCGCTGGGTGGAACTAGATTTGGAGCTCTGGCGGTAGCAGCTTGCCCAGGTCGTGCCATCTGTGCCCATCTGCAGACCCTGGTGCAGAGCGTGCTGCCTCCTGCCGCTCCAGCTCCTGCTGACTCCCCAGCTCCCTCTCCTTCTCTCCCTCCCACCTCTCCCTCCTCAACCTCCATACCCCCCACCTCAACCTCCACACCCTCCTCCCCATCCCCCCAGGGACGCCGAGGCCCCCGCACCCGCCTTGCTGGGAGACAGTTGGCCTGGCAAGACCCCCATCCCTGAGCCCTGAGCTTCCCCTCCTCTTCTTCCCTTGCTTCCCCTTCCAGCTCCCTCCTCCCAGTTTTCCCCTTCCCCTCTCTCACCCTCTCTCCTCCCCTCTCCCGCCTCCTTACCCCAGTCTCCCCACAGTTTCATACCCCCCCCCAGTTTTGTTAAATAAACAGTTTATATTTTTGAAAATGTGTATTTTATTTGACATCAGGAGGGCGGGCTAGGGAGGGGTAAGTGGAAGGATGTGGGGGTAGAATAAGGCACAAGGCTCCAGTGCAGCACGCCCGGGAGACTTCAGTCCTGTTTCATGTGGAAGCTCTCCCGCAGGGTCTCCCAGATATGGACAGCCCCCCGATGGGCCTCCCGGATGGCAGCCGTGTGGGGCTATGCGTACAGGCCAGCCAAGTGGTCGGCCTCTGCCATCCAGCCTGGCAGGAAAGCCTCCCCCTTCCGCTCATACATATTGTGCAGCACCCAGCACTCCGCCACCACGTGCAGAATATTCCTCTCAGAGAGGTTGAGGCGGGTGAGGAGGCATCGAAATTGGGCCTTCAGCCAGCCGAAGGCCCCCTCCACCACAATGTGGGCCCTCCTGAGCCTGGCATTAAAGGTCTGCCGGGAGTGGTTGAGGTGTCCTGTGTAGGGCTTCATGAGCCAGGGTTGTAGTGGATAGGCCGCATCCCCCCACCAGGCACACAGGCATGTTCACGTCCCCGACCCTGATGTGGAGGTCGGGAAAGAAGGTCCCAGCGTGCAGACTCTGGCACATGCAGGAGTTGCGGTACACCCTCACGTTGTGTGCTTTGCCGGACCACCCCCACGCTGATGTCCAGGAAGCAGCCCTGGTGGTCAGACACGGCCTGCAGGATGACCGAGAAGTACCCCTTCCAGTTAATGTAGAGGGAGGCCTGGTGTTCCAGGGCACAGATGGGGATGTGCATCCTGTTGATTGTCCCCCCCCCCCCGCCACAATTGGGGAAGCCCAGGGTGCCAAACCCCTCAATGACCACGTCCAAATCCATGAGGCGGACGACTCTGCGGAGCAGCACTCTATTGATGGCCTTGACCACCTGCAGAGAGACACACAAAACCGAGAGTCAGTGGGGTGCCAGGGTGGCCGAGAGTGTTCCTTCCCCACCATTGCCCCATGCCCCCACTTCCCAGGAGCAACCCTCCCCCTGCCCCCTGCAATACTGGCTACCACGAGCAGTCCGAAGTGCAGCTGGGACAGAACAAACCTTCCCATGGAGGGGACTTGCACCCCCTCCCGCCCTTTTCCCTGGGGCAGCCCATCTACTCCTTGCCTCTGCCCCCCGGCACAATGGCTGGAGACTGCCGTACCTGGATGAGCACTGCTCCAATGGTGGATTTCCCCACGCTGAACTGGTTGCCGACAGATCAGTAGCTATCCAGCGTGGAGAGCTTCCATAGGTTGAAAGCCACACGCTTCTGGAGGGGAATGGCGGGCCTCATGTGTGTGTCCCGTCACCGCAGAGCAGGGGTGAGCCACTCACAGAGCTCGAGGAAGGTGTCCTTCTTCATCCTGATGTTCTGGGTCCACTGTTGGTCTCCCCAGCGCTCCAGGACAATGTGGTCCCACCAGTCGCTGCTGGTGTCCAGGCGCCAGATGCAGCGGGGCATGCTGGCATCCAGGCGCTGCTCCTCCACGGCCACCAGGGGGGCCCGAAGAGGACCTGGGGGTTGGGCTACCACAGATGGTGCTAGGCAGTCTCCCGCACTTGCTGCCAGGCTTGCAGCAAAAAGATCCAAAAGAAGCACCAGAGTGCCCAAGGACAGCTCTGGCTCCATGGTGTCAAGTGCTATGGTGTCCCGAGTGAGAGCAACCAAGCAGGCAGAGAGAAAAATGCTTTGCTAGGTAGGCAAGCAAGCAGGGAACACTGAGAACCGGCTGTCCAGGGGCGTCCCTTTAAGCACAAGCCTCAGACAGCAGCCACACAAAGCAACTACTGACCTGATGCCCTGCCAGAACTGGTTTCAGCTGGCCTTAAATGCGATTCAGCATCCAATCAGTGTGGACACACTATTTTGATTTAGCAAAAAGCTATTTCGAATTGCATTTTGTGTATAGATGTGTTATTTCAAAATAACTTATTTCGAATTAACTATTTCGAATTAAGATATTTCGAAATAACGCTGTAGTGTAGGCATACCCTTACAGTGTCAAAGTAGATGATGTTAAAGATGGGATTGCGAGTAATGCCCCATACAACTCAATTCATTCAGATTCTGTACTAGCTAGCCTATGTTATTACATAATCTTCTCAATGATACTCTAGTCTTTTTCTCATCTCTATTGTATTGTTTATATAATCTTATTTGGTTATATCTATACTTCTCACTAAAGGGCACTTCTAAACTGCCTGCAGTTTTCGAAAGAAGATATGCAAATTCACTGCAAATTTGCATATCTTCTTCCGATCCCATTTTCGGAAGAGTTTTTCCAAAAGAAAAAAGCAGTCTAGACGCAATTCTTTCTAAAAAAAACCCCCCTTTTTCAAAAGAACCCTTCTTCCTAAAAAAATGAGGTATACAGGGTTCTTTTGACAAAGGGTTTTTTTTTTAGAAAGAACCACATCTAGAATGCTTTAAAAAAAAACCTCTTCCAAAATGGGATCAGAAGAAGATACGCAAATTTGCACCAAATTTGCATATCATCTTTCGAAAGCTGTGGGCAGTCTAGATGTACCCTGAAACCAGGCTCTAACTCAGGTGTGAACCCAATCTGCCCTTCCATCCATACAAGCATCACTCTGATCCAGGTCAACAAACATTCAGCAACTGGATATTCATATCCTGAGAGTAGGGTGGGTCACAGTCTAAGTCCCACTCTGATTTGAGTCCAAGCCTATCGTTTTACAGTGTGGCTGCAGCTCAAGCTGCAGACCAAAATCAGCATGTCTGCAAAGTGCAGTATGGATGAGTTATCACACCGATGAGATCCAGGTCCAGCAACACAACACTCAGGGTTACAATGCAGTATGGACACTCAAGAATGGCCTTGGAAACACCAGGTCAACAAGCCTGGCTGCCACAGACTAGGGTTTACAATGCAGTGTAAATGTAATCTTATTAACTCTTGTCTTCCATTTAGATTCTAAGAACTTCTAGACAGGGATCAGCCTTAGGTTTATGTTTGTGCAACATCTAACAAAACTTATTAGGATCTCTCAGCATTATGATCATAAAAATAATAATTCTTTGCCCTCTAGAAGTGTTCTCTACTGTCTACAGAGAAAAAAATTCTCAGATCTGCAAAGTAACTCTTAACTTCTTTGTTCTGCTCTATCTATGTGTGTCGGTCTCCCCTTGATATCATTGGGAAATTCGCACACATATGGAGCACAGAATACTGAAGATAAGTGCTACCATGCAGATCTGAAAAGAGAATTTTGCCCTTAGATTGAAAAAAACCAAAGGCTTAGTTTGTGACAGAGCTCACCACTTGTATGCTGAATTATATAGTATGAATAATTTATGTTGCTAATAGTGCTTTTTTCTGAAAGATGGGTAGAAGTGGGTAATTGCCCATGGATAATACTTTATATATCTTGTAGGAGGAACATGTCTCAACCTAAGAATATACATTAAAGCCAGGCACAACTTTCAGATATGAATGACTCAATGAATCATGAATGACTGTGATTTCCTTGGGATCTAATTTGGTTGAACACAAGTTTAAATACATGACACATGAATGCAAAATCTCTGTGCAATCCAAGTTGTGCAGGGCTGGGTAGATTGTAATTTTTCCAAGTATGCTAATAACTGATTGGTATTTGAACAGTAAATTAGCAGCTAAAAGTAATTACAAATGTGTATTATGCTCAAACGTGGCATTTCTCACTCAGCAAATTAAGGCTGGTTTGTCTTTCATATTGACAACAGTCTGAGCAAAATAAAAACAAAATTAAATGGCATAGTGTTGTTCTGAGTGGTCATGTACTGCCCCAGATTTGTTGTGCAGTGTCAGTTTTATGTGATGCAGTGTATGACATGTTATGTTGCAGGATACACAATGACACTACAGTACATAATCTACTGCACCAGTATTGCAGATAATGATAGACAAAGAATTGCTGTACTCCTTTGAGTAGATGCAGATGCATATTATACTTAGTTGGTTGTGTGCCCAGCACATCAGATCTGGGGAACTTTTCCTAACAGTCCTCATGGGGTGATGCTCAGAGTCTTTGGCCCTGGTCATAAGGGAAGAAAGACCTCGACCACATCAGTTCCTTCTCTTTGCCCATAATTAGAGTCATAGCTCCATGTGGCTTTTCTCATCTTTCACCTTTGGTCTCAATTTCTGACAGAAAACTTCTGTGTATGTAATAGTTAATGGTACCTTGGGTTAAATTTAGTATTTGTTTAGTTAGGGTAGTTGGCTGCCCTGTGTGATGCCTTCTCCAGGGTTCAGGCATTGTCTACCAGGTGAGGAGTAGATGCAGCCCCAACAGTGATCACCAAACAAGGTGCTTATAGTTTCTTGGTGAGGGCTGCATTAAAAAATGATGCTCAACCTGCAAGCCATCCACAAAGAAGAGTTAGGTGGTGAGTGAGAAACTGGCTGCTGAAGCTGGCCATGAGGCCTACTTTGACATCGAGGCCCTTGTCTCATCAGCAGCTGCCTTTGGACCTAGCAAGTGATACTGTTCTGTGCTTCGACTCTTGTCCATTCACCCCAGAGGAAGAGGGATCATTTTCCCTCCCCGGATATGGCAAGGAAGAGGTCCCACAAAACAAAATGGACAATTTCAGGGCTCAGGGTGATTCCTTTTAGTTTTTAAAAGGAGTACTGATCAGCATCATACTTCCTCAAACATACAGAATAGAGTAGGTCTGTTCAGCTGCTCCCAGTAATTTGCCTAGAGGAGCAAGACCCATACTGCTGACTCCAGTTCCAGCCATGTGGGATCCCTTGAATGCAGTACCAATGACATTGACTTCAGCAATGACTGTCTCCACACTGACAGCACTACGGTGGCATCTAGCCTGCTTTGCCCCTCAGTCCTGTTGGTTCCACTGGTTTAGGAGATCTCCAGTACCATGAATTCCACCTCCTCATACTCCATTGTGCTCTTGGAACCTTCTGGCTGAGTTTCAGAGCTGCTGGGTTCATCAGCTTGCACAGCCCAGGCCTCAGAATGTGAGACTGACAGCAGGCCTAGAACCAAAGGCCCTCTTGACATTGGTAAATCCTTTGGCACCATCATTGTCTTGGCAGCAGATCCTTCATTGAGTTTGGTACTACCCTTATCCTTGGTACTGGCACCTCTCCAGATTTTGGGTAGGAGTGTGCCTCATCTGGTACAGCTGGTGCCAGTCCCCCATTCCTTTTCAACACTAATGCAGCTTCTGTATAGAGGTTCAGATGAGTATGACCATTTCTTTGCTTCATTGGTCCTGGCTGTCCCTTGTAACATTAAAACCTCCAGGGCTACATCTACACTGCAGGCTTCTTGCGCAAGAACTTTTTGCACAAGAGTTCTTGTTCAAAAAGTTCTTGCTCAAGAGCGTGTCCACACTGCCATGTGCTACAAGAGCATCCATGGCAGTGTGGACACTTTCTTGTGCAAGAAACCCCTGTTGCCCATCCACACATGCCCTTTTGCGCAAGAGCTCTTGCACAAAAAGGCTTATTCCTCGTAGAAAGAGGAATAACTCTTATGCAAAAAGCCCTGTGTTCTTATGATTTACTGTACTTTTTCTTGCACAAGAACACGCTTGTAGTGTGGCCGCTCTGCAAGTTTTTGTGCAAACGCAGCCATTTTTGCTCAAAGGCTGTGCAGTGTAGACATAGCCCAGGATTCCTCAAGATCCAGATTGGGATTGTCCTCCTTATTGTCATCAGAGATTGTCCTCAGAACACCATGATTCTGAGGACACCATACATCCTGCATGTGGAACAGGGGCTCTTGGCCAGTAATGCCTTATCTGTATGCCCAGTGGCATCCTTACAATCCCTGGTTGGTGAGTTTCCATTCCAGAATGACATCACCAGTCCTGCTGGTGTTTCCAACTCCCAAACCATCTCAGCTGCAATCCTACATTGAGCCCATTCCCTCTGGGCCTCTGGGGTTATTTCATCTTGATCCTGTGATGCAAGAACAAGGCCTGTCATTGGGACAGGAAATTGTCCCTTAATCCTCACCAGTTGACTTTACCATGCCAGAATCTTTCTCTCTCCTGATATCCAAAGACTTGTCTTTAAGGCACATCAGGACTTCCAGAAGCAAATGACCATCACTTATGAATTCCTGCAGGAGAATGTGCATAAGCTGCTGGATATTCTCCAATCATCAACTCCAGGGAGAGTTGTCCTCCCAGTAAATTACACTCTTTCAGAGTCTTTTTAGGTTCTGGAATAATTCAGCGTCATTGCCTCCTGCCATGAGGGATTCAGAGAAGTGGTATTTCATTCACATAAAGGCTTTTGAGATGTGTACTCCCACCTGGACTCAAACTATTTGATAGTAATTTCAGCAAATGATAGGACATGACATGGAAAGTGTAAGTCCACCCCTCAGGACAAAGAGTCCAAAAGGATGGACTTAATGGCAGGGGAGACTTATACCTTCTCTTCCCTGCAAATGAGTTTCACAAACTGGTGGGTGGTGCTCGCTCTCTAAATATGAGTATCAATTAGGCGGCTAAGTTTGCAGACAAGTTGCCAGAACCCTCCAAGAAACAGTTTATGGCAATCACTGAGGAAGGCTGTGTGATGTTCTTAAAAGGAGTCATGCCTCTTCACCTGGCAGTTAAAGACCCCATTATTTTGTGGGAGCATAATACTGTTTTAGCGGCTCTTACAGCTCCTCCTTTCACACCTCTGGCAACTTTTTATTTTGTCTTCTGTAACAGAAAACTGCCTTCCTTCTGGTGATAATATCTGCAGAAGGGTGGGGGAGCTGCAGGTTTGCATAGTGCAGTTCTTTACACTAAATGTTGTAAATATCAAGTAACCCAGAGGCCACATCCTAAATGTTTGTATAATGTGGTTTCCTAGTTTCATCTGAATTAAGCTATATGTTTACCAATGTTTTTCCCTAACCCACAATCAGCGCCAGAGGAGCAATGACATGTGAACATTATGCTATGTTTAGTTTGTTCACTGGCTTGTTCGTCCAACTTGTCTTTGTAATGCATAAACTGAGTTGGTCTCAATCCTCCTGGACTAGGTTGATTCCAGTCCAGCCAAATTACCAAAATGTGGGGGTGAAATTCCAGTAAAAAGTTTTTGACTTAACTCTCTTTAAAACAAACTAGAAAAAAATTCTTTACCCTTTCTTGAAGTACCTAAAAGTTGTGTGAAAACATGTGGCCCTACCTAATGTTCCAGGCTTTGCTGCATTATTTCTTTCTCTGGCTTTGCCTTTAGTGAAGGCTAATTTCTACACTCCATCACACCTATCTGATTGTTTAGTTTCTTACTTAGTCAACTGTCAATTTGTATCTCCTTCTTCACCTGCTTGTAACTCATTTCTAGAATCCTCTCCCCATATGTCTGCTATATCACTGTTCGATGTGTGCTCCTGAACGTCTTTCAACAGAAGACTATCTCATTACCATCTTGTTTACACATTTGTGGACTGAATTTTTCCTTGCTGTCATACCATTAATGGAATGACACAAGCCAAGACTTTAGACAATATCTTTCAGCAATAAAATAATTACCAAAATCACAGGATAATAGAGTTAGAAGTGCCTCTACTTTTTTTATGTTAGTCTTCAGTATTTTGGATCCATAGATAGTATTTTAGAGTAAAGAAAATTGCTTCCTTGAAAGCAGATTTTTCTAGAGAGACATATAGATTCAGACTTGGAGGTTAGGTGAAAAATGCATATGTATATGTGCATAATATGTTTATGAAGGGTCCAGACACAAAGTTAAGTTTACACTGAGTTTTGCACTTAAAATAAGGTTTCAACTTCCATGTTAGGTACGAAGAATAGTGTATCTCATCTTCTAAACTGCAGCACTTAGTTGTTGGGTAGAGAATTAATTTTCTGAGAATTTACAAGTAAATCCACAAATTAATTTGAGTTAAAATTAATTAAAAAGGGGTCATTTAAGAAATGTAATTGATTTTAAGCCCATAAGGGACCATTATAATCATTCATCTGACCGCCTTTGTATTACAGGGCATGAAGCTTTACTCAGTAGTTTCTGCATCAAGCTCATAATTTCTGTTTGCACTAGAGCATATGTTTTAGAAAGATTTAGCATTGGATGTCAGGCCTTTTTTATTTTATCCAATATGAACTGGACTTTTAATACTCCATTCATCTGAAGAAGTGGGTTGTACCCATGAAAGCTCATGATACCATCTACATGTTTTGTTAGTCTTTAAAGTGCTGCTAGACCATTTGTTGTGTTTTAAGTTTTTCCTGTTACAGACTAACTCGGCTACCCCTCTAAAGCTCAGATAAGTTTGAGTTTGAGTTTGTTTGGTATGGAAAAGAGAAGACTGAGATAATAGTTTTCAAGTACCGTACCTAAAATGTGGTTACAAGGAGGAGGGAGAAAAATTATTCTACTTAACCTCTGATGATAGGACAAGAAGCAACGGGCTTAAATTGAGCAAGGGAGGTTTAGGTTGGACATTAGGAAAAATTTCCAACTGTCAAGGTCTGGATTTGATGACCTCTCAAGGTTCCTTCCAGTTCTATGTGGCCTAGCATTGCCGCCAGAATTTCCCAGGATCACCCCTTTTTTGAGATAACTGTTTTGGAATATTGTCTTGCCATCTGTCCTGCGTTATGGGCTCACGAACATCCTGGATATGCCAGCGTTTTGTACCTTTGAGTGGTAACCCTACTAAGGACACAGGCTGCTCTTAGTAAAGATGGCAACTGCCTTCATTCATCTATGTCATCATGGCAGTGGTGGTCCAAGTTGAGCCCCAAAGTGCTTGGCCATATAAACATACCTATATAAATGACGGTCCTTATTCATAAAGACACTAAGATCTTATCTGCTCTGTATAGTGCTTCTTTCTGTCGCCTGACAGCATGGGGTGAGGTGCAGCATCTCCACAGAGGATAATTTGACTTCACTTTTACTGAGAACATTAAGTGGTGGCCATTTTGAAAAAGCCCTGAATTAATGAAGGGTATCCTATGATATCAGTCCCACTGACAACAATGATAAATAGCAACCGGACATCCAATGCTTAAAATTAACATAAAATTATTAACTTATGATTCCACATATCTTCAAATAATTGGAAATGTCACATAAAATTGCAGAATTAGAGCACATAAAGTGACCTCCAGCCGAAGTGACACTATAAGGGAGAATTAAATTCTACAATCTTTAAAAATTGATGTAATCTGCTGTGAGACTACAAACATTCTAATGTTTGTATGGTTATTGCATGGTGTCACTACAGGGCACAGTTATGGTTGTGATGGTGCTCCAACTATGCATTTCTGTATGTACCTTAATGTGCTTGGACATTTTTCTAAGTTTAACATTAATTCTAAAGTTCCTGGATTTATAGCTCTTGATTTCTTTTCTGTCTGCAAGAAAAGCCAGTATGTATGCACATGTTTCAAGGAGTGTATATAATACCTGCATATTATATCCAGGTTTTGCCTTTAGGAATAGATTTGGTTTGATGGACACCCCACATATCCATAGTGATAAAAACTGACCTACATGGGCTGTGAGTCAGGATAGAATTTTGTGGCATATTCTCTTTTCCATTCCCATGACTATGTACTGTAGGAGTATGTTTCCAAGGATAACACTTCAGAAAACTCTGATAACTTGTGGTGATGGAAGAAACTGAAATGTCATATTATTATGCCAGACATGGCATCTTGATATATTGCTTGTAACCTCATATAGGATAAAGTCTTATTAGAAAGTAATAAAAGCGACACCCTGCTTTTCCTCCCATAATCGTGAAATAGGTTAACTTGGAAGTTCAGAGCTATATTTGTTTACCATTGCTTCTATGGTATTTACAATAATACAGCAAAACACCAAGCTCAGAGTTGGAAAAATTGTAAGAGAGAATACTGTCTAGAGCAATAATATAAAATGTTGATAAACATGAAAAAGACAAATACACTTCCCTGTGGCTAAGTGTTTGTGATAGATAAGACAAATAGTGTCAGCTTTATCTTCATTTATGGTGTATATGAGATTGAATAATTGTAAAGCTCCAAATGCTGCAAATGATATAAAATCTTTTGAAATGCTGTAGAATTGAAAAATCATCTTGTAAGCTAAATCAAAAGTAAGAGCTCAATATGCTTATGAGATTATATTGGCAATGGCACAGCTATGGTGTTAAGAAATGAAGAGTATACAGGACAATATTAAATAGAGCACACAGTTGATCTTTGAACCAGCTTTTATAGCTAAAGGAAGAGCTACCAAGAGAGTTGCATGTCCTTTTGTTGTAAGTGCTAAATTTGGGAAAGTATATTTTCTTTTAAAACACACACAAATAATTTGGCCATTATTTTTTATTTAACTTTATTATATTAATATCTGGGATTTTGTCAATATGGATAAAAAATCTTAATAAAAATTTAATTTAATGCAATTAAAGTTTAGTTTGTCCTGTGTTAGGAATGTTACTCCAGAGAGAACATAACTGGTTGCAATGGTGAAATTAGAAAAGTTGTTTTATGTCACATTAGTTAACATATGCAAGCTTATTTAATATGTGGACCACAAATAAGTGTAATTACATTAAAACAAGGATCTGTAGCACAGAAGCAATAAAAATAGACTAAGTTGTATTATTAATTCTTGTGTTAAGGGTTTTGAGCCATGTTGATTGGCCTGAATTTTTTGATTTTGTTATGGTACAAAGGGATTGTTTGAAGTAATTTGTCCCCAAGAGAGGCTCACAATCCCAAGCGGGTTTCAATTCAGCAAAGCAAATCTAATTTTGTTTGCTTTATGCAAACCAGAAGGGGCTGTGGTTCATTCTGTTTTCACTGGAGGGGAAAGGCACACTAATGGGACCTGCTGAAATGCATGCATTGCAAACATCTTACCCCTGCATATATTAAATTTTGCTATGTGATGCACTGTGTTCATCATCTCATTGTGTACACAGATATGCTTCAGAACAAAGCCTTTTAATAGTACAGGAACCTTACTACATTATGCCAACATACTGTTGTATTTATATTTAATGCTACCACCATAATTTCTTCCTTTGGATAAAGTATGTTGATGGGAGGCATGGTATAGTGGATTTGATTTGTTTTTTCCACAAGCCACTTGTTTAAGATAGGCAATATACTGAAGACATCATATGGTTAAGCTTCAAGCTATTTGAAGATTAATTATATAGAGGCCTCATAATAGTTTCCCCTTTTTTACAGTCCAGAGTTAAATAGGAGACCGGCAGGATCTGATTGGGAATTACTGCTTTTCTGGCACCAAGGATACATCTACACTGCTACACTATTTCAAAATAACTAGCGCTATTCCAAAATAACTTAGTCCGTGTCTACACAGCAGACAGTTATTTCAAAATAGTGTCAAAATACTGTCAAGCTGGAGGACTTCTTACTCTAGCTCCTGTAACCCTCATTGTACGAGGAATAAGGGAAGTCAGAGGAAGAGTGCTCTATATCAAAATAAGTGCTGTGAAGATGCTCCCTATTTCGAAATAAGATACGCAATTGACGTAGCTCAATTTGCGTAGCTTATTTCAAGTTAAGCCCTGAAATGTAGACGTGCACCAAGTCAGTTCCAGGCTAGATAAATGGAGAGGAATACCACCTGTGAGACAGGTAATAATATATAGACAATATCTACTGCTTTGACAATTCATTAGTCCCAGTTCCATGTGGTTCCTTTTAGATTTTTCAAATGCAATAATCATAATGTCCCGTAAGTGTTATGAAATTAATCAAATCTTATATCTCACAAACGAAATTTTGCTGTTATTTGCCATGAGGAATGTGGTCACTGATTTCAGTAGAATAGATTCAAACTTAAAGAAATAAAGCACAATCAAAAACATCTGATGGTACAGTTATAGGATATCTATAGTCATATAAACCAAATTATTTATCTATTGACATTTCATAATAGTTCTATATTTCATGTGATGCCATTCTATTTTTTCCAGGGTGTTTCTGTTTGGAAAACAACTTCAGTACTGCAGACAGACAGACACATCTCAGAACGCTTCAATTTGTCACTAGACATTTGGCTGCATGCCTATTTTTCTCATAATTTTCCAAAACCACATTAATTTACTGAATGACTTTTGTGAATCAATTCACATGAAATTCAGAATGATACCTGTCATGAATCAGCTAGCTAACTATTAAAAGCATAGATTACCTGTAGTACCCATTGTGTGTCACAGTTTAATTTTTGCTTTAGGTGTGTAATTTAAGTTCAAACATAGGATAGTAATAATGATTCTTTTCCTTCCTAATACAAGTTCTTTAGTGAAACATTACAGGAAAATTCATTTGAGTGGATTTGTCTTTTCTGTCTACCTTTTTCTTTAATGTAATATCATAGACTTCCTTCTTAATTTCACTAATTTTAGACTTAATTAAGATTCTATAGTATGACAAAAATATTGTTTTGATACAATGACCTATGTGATTTGGCTTAATTCCAAGCCTCTTTTCACACAGGAATTTCAGTTTGTGTGAGCATAAGTCCAAAACTCAGAGTTATAATCCTCAAGATATATTACAGTTAGCTGTTCGGCAATTTAAATAATGTAATTTCCACCATTGCCACTGAAAATATATATCTCAAGTTTCTGAAAGTCTTCAATGGAGCTGCTGATTATAGAAACAAGATAATAGGGCCAAGATTCTGGCTTGTGATCCTTGACTGCTGCCAAAGTGGAAATAATTAATAACATTATTAATCTATCATTGTATGCAACCATGTGTGTGTTTTAAAGTAAAACCAGGGAATTGCAGAGTAAGTGTTGATGTGATTGTGCTAGAATTTTCCCACCAGGCTGCCTGACAAGCACATAAATAATGTATCTGATTTTTCAGAGATGCTGAGTACCTATTTAAAATCTTCTTAAATTTGGTAGGGTTTTTTTTGTGGGGGAAGCTATGGTCAGGGTAGTCATGGAAGGAGGGTGTCAAAAGGGGCAGGTTGCCAAGGCCTCTCATTTGAGAAGGCCCCAAAACCAAGTTGTATTGTGACCTGATGCAGGAGCACAAAGCTATTCACTGAAATTTGACCTGACAGTTTTTTGTATAATAATAGGCTCTGGGATAGCTAGACCAAACCAAGTGGCATTGTGACCCCACGCACCAGTTTGCAATGTCTGAAGTAGGAAGCCAGGCCCAGCCTTGCAGGACAGCAGCTGTTACCTCAAAGGAAATGGTAGGAGGGGGGATGGACTCACTCTCCAAGTCCCCTTGTGCCCTTATCCCCTTTAGTAATAATTTTTAGAAGGAGTGGGACTCACTTTCAGATTTTTGTCCCATGCCCCCATAAACCTCAGAAAAAATAAGTTTTGTTTTACGCTAATTGGAATATTTGCAGAGGGGCCATAGGAAAGAATCCACATCCATAAAGATGTCTGTATTTCACACCAAAAAAATAAAATAAAATTGTAAGACTGTGCTAGAATGTATTAAATTCATTGCAGTCTAATACTGCACTTTTCTCTTAAATTCAGTGTGAATTTTGCTTGTGTATCTTCTGCAGGATTGGGCCTTTACATTTTATCCTCAACAAAGGGTAATGAGGCCATAAGTTTGGAACTGGAAGAAATGGTTTGCTTGTTTGTTTTTGTTTTGGTGAAGTAGTGATAATAAAATTTCACAAAAGCAGCTTTGAAGTGGAATCAGTAAGTAAAATCAATGCTGGGCTTCTTGTTTCATATTTGAATTTAAAAGATTTGTTTAACTATGGGTATGTTGACACTGCAATTAAATACCTGAAGTTGGCCAGGTCCCACTGACTTGGGCTCAGGCTGCAGAACTATAAAATTGCTGTGTAGGCTCTCAGGCTCTGGCTGAGCCCTAGCTTTGGCTGGAGCCCATGAGGTCCTAGACCTCAGGTTCCATTCCAAGCCTAGATGTCTCCATGACAACTTCTAGTCCTCCAGCCTGTGCCCTGTGAGCTGGAGTCAGCTGAACCAGGCCAGCCACAGCCAGTGTGGATGTACTGAAGAAGCAAAGCTTCACTTATTGGTTATCTTAATTCAGGAAAAAACTAGAAACAGAAGTTGGAGATGAAAAGACATTAGATTTCCAAGCAAATATAGGATTGTTCCCTACATTACAGTTATGATACAGTAGAATCTGCAAAATATTAATTTAAATTAGTAAAGATTAAACAAAACAGATTTTTAAAAAAATCAAATGTTTGCCTCATTCTTCACACTCAATTTACTACTGCTTAACGTAAAAAAGAATGGATAAATAGAACATGCATCAGAAATGACCCTTCGCTGTGTCTGTCAGTTGTTCTGTTTTTGAATTACCTGGCTTGTGTCTGCAAAGTTTATAGTTTGCATAACAGAAAGGAGCTCTGCAGTATCGTCTTGTAAATTCCTAACAAAATAAATAAATTTGAGTTTTGTAAGATTTTCTTGAAGGAAGGATGCTGAAAATGTTTTAGGAAAGTATCGTAGTGCATTGTTACAGCTGCCAAAGGATTGATTATGTTTGTGCTCTGTGTACAGTGTACTTGCAGTGCACAGTGGATTTTATTGTGGCAATTGTTGTAGTTCATTAACTTTATTAAGCTAAATTAAAATAAAACACAGCCTAACCATCTCCAAAATAATAAAATCTATAGTGTTTATTCACAATGATAACTCTTTGCCAATCAAGCATTAGAAACATTTGAAAGGACTGGTCAGATGTACAGAGCGTAAGGTTCAACTAGTCTTCAGCAAACACAAGAAATCGCTTGTACTACGTGAATGGCTTGTGCTATGAAACTATTTAGAATATAACAACCTCATTACACAATCTATTATATCCGTGTTTTAATCATGCCTCTAGTGCTATAGTTGCTGTTCAATGGCTCCAGTGTAAGCTTTGATGATAATCTTGAATACCATTGAGCTTGATTCTGCACAATGCAGGTGTAATATTTACACATAACTAATACAAGATAAAAAGTGATTAGCAGCACTAGGGAGCTTGAACTTACATTCATGAGAACATGGCTGAGAAACCAACAAGTTACTCGTAGCTGGAACAGGGCCAGAGTCAGAAACAGGGCCAGAGTGAGAAACAGGTTTCTCATAAACATGATGAGGACCTCGTTTATTCATTGTTATGCTCCATCCACACCTTGTCTCTTTTATGCCCTCTACATTTGGTAATTAGGGAAATGGATGTGCAAGAGAATGAGACTATCCAGCACTCAGTGACAAAGTCTATATGCCCTTAGCACCACTAAATTGGTTATTAACCTTATGCATAGGCTAGGTCCTTGCAGAATGCAGTCCACCTAAGCCCAAGTCATTTCCACTCAGGTGGGTTTATAAAAACCTCTCCTGTAGTTGTGTTCACATGGAGTGCAAACTGGTGGCATAGAACTCTCCTCTCCTCCTAGCCTGCATGGGTAGCTACCATTAGCATAGCACCATTCTGAGATATTAAGGAAAAGGCCAACATTATATCCTTTCTTCTTTACACTCATCAAAGATCCAGAGAAGTGTGACTGTTCCCCATTCCAACACCCAAACCGCGCCCCCCCCCCCCCCGCATTTAAGAGGCAAAACTTTGCTTCCCTCTTTCCTCACTCCCAGGTTTGACAGTAATGGTATGACAGGCAGTATTGTTGGACCTACTACTACAGCTGACTACACTTAATGATATCTCAGTCTGGGGGCTGAGGAGGCTTTTGTTGTGCACCCTGATGGCCAAATAGGGGGGAGAGGAAAGGAGTGATGAAAAGGAGGCATTCTCTCTCCACCACAGAAAACTAATGAATTTGAAGGTCATGAGATTTACCTGCCAACTTCTGCTACCTGCCTACTCTCTTTCTTTAGCTTGGGTACGTTTTCTGTTTCATTTCACAAAACAAGTTGACTGAAATTTGTAGTCTTCGCTATCAATAGCATTGTTGATTGATATTTCTGGTATACGTGCTCTGAGATGGTGATGGACATTTGGTTTGAACCCTTACAATGGTTAGTAAAAATTACTTTGATGAATCCCAGTGACTGGCTCATGCTTGACATTCATCTTCATGCCAATTCCAAGAAAACTCAGTGACACCACATAGCTCATTAATGCCAGAAGATTCTCTAAATATCCTTCCTGTGTGGATGAATTCATGGGCCAGCTACACACCTAGGCTGCGTCTAGACTGGCATAGATTTTGCGGAAATACTTTTAACGGAAAAGTTTTTCTGTTAAAAGTATTTCCGCAAAAGAGCGTCTAGATTGGCATGGATGCTTTTTCGCAAAAAGTGCTTTTGCGCAAAAGCATCCATGCCCAGGATAGACGTGCTTTTGCGCAAGAAAGCTCCGATGGCCATTTTTTGCATTTCTTGCGCAAAAAATTAACGTGCCTGTCCCTATTCTTGCGCAAGAGGGCTTATCCCTGAGCGGGAGCGTCAAAGTATTTGCACAAGAAGCACTGAATTCTTACATTAGAACGTCAGTGCTCTTGCGCAAATTCAAGTGGCCAGTGTAGACAGTTGGCAAGTTTTTGCGCAAAAGCGCCTGCTTTTGCGCAAAATCTTGCCAGTCTAGACGCAGCCCTAGTGTTATCATTTGTGCATGAAAATACCAAATCCAATTCTGGCAGCCTTATCTGCATTAAGTGACACTCACATAGTCTCATTGAAGTCCCAATGGGATGATTCCTATGAGTAAGTGATGCAACATGTGAGTCAGGGTGGCAAAGTCTGGCTTTAAATGAGCATATGTGATGTTTCTTTTTTTTTCCCCATTGATATAATTCAATTCAATTGTCATTTGATTGCTGATTGCCAAAGGAATTTTTTTTCTTAATTCTAAGAAATTGCCACATTTAAGTAAATCCTTCCAAAATGATGCATGTTTATTATAAGTAAATGTATTGCATATAGATGTTCATTGTACATTTTGGCATTGTGAATGCATTTGTGGGACAAAACTGACAGAGGCATAGGGAATTCATCCTGAATCTACTTCTTGAGCTGCTTAAGAGCATTTTTTTAAAAAAGATACCTAATGCCAACAGAGACAGCACTTCAATGTGTTAGTACCAAACCTTATTTGAAGATATTAACAATTTTCATGGTATTTTGAAAATCATCATATCTTCCTAGCAGTGAAGTATGAATCACATGCCACTTTCCTCAGCAGCTTGGTGAACCTGAGTCATTTATATGGCTAGTATTGAGAGTTTGGGGCCATGACAGTACATCTGACCCCTTTGGGGTAAAATTTGATCTGGCATTTCATTTCAAAGGCTCAGCCACCAGTCTGTCAAATCTTCATTTCGCTAGTGCCCACTAGAACTGCTGACGCTTGTCTCTAACTCCTGGTGCTTTCATCTTTCAGCGGCAATAAACATGTCACACTGCTGAGGTGAAACACAATCTGGAATTAAATTTACTGCATATAAAATATGGTGCCCTCTTTATTGGTTCAAATACTTGTCACTCATAATTTATTTGAAAGTGTATGGCCTTCATGAAGCGAGAGTGCTGCTAGGGATGGGAGCTAGAGAAGTCAGACATACAGCTGCTTGCTAGATTATTTTAATATATTCTCCCCTTTTTCCCCCCTTTGCCAACACTGACTGGTATAAACACATCAAATATGCTATCAAATCCTCAGCCAATGAACAGTATGCATGTCCACTAAAAACAAGCATGTGGCTCTTTAGCTGTGCAGCTAGATGCTAGCGATGAAATGGCTGGAGGAAGATAACTGGCAGTGCTCTCAAAAGAACAAGCCTAAAACAAGTGTGTATGTGGTTGTATGTGTGTGTTTGGAGGAGGAAGGGGTGAAAAGGAGCTGGATTTTGCCCTAGTCCATTTCGATCTCACTTGCCATGCTTTTCCTTCTGGCACTCAACTTTTTATGATTTATTCCAAATACTGTCTATCAGCTTTAACTAATACAGTTCTTGTATGAAGCACCTCTCTAATCTCTTCAAACACAGATGTGGAAGCGCGGCTTAGAGCAAGGAGGCCAACAAAAGCACTTTGCCTGTACCAGTGATTAGCTTTGATTGACATAGAACACTTCTGCTTTCACAGGCATACTTTAACACCCATAACTGATTGTTTTAAAATGAGAAGCTCTGGGTACTGTAGCTCCAGCTTTAGTAAATATGCAGTACAAATGTATTAGCAGATAACTGAGAAAATATAAAACACTTGATACTCTTTTCTAGCTCTCTTTCTCCTTTTCAGAGTGTATTTTTCAGCATCAGGCATTCATTCATAACTGTTGAAGAAAAAATGATGACAATACCTATTTTGCTTAAACCTTCATTTCCTGTTCTTGCTAATATGCCAGTGAAATGTAAGGCAGAGACCAAGCAGATTTTGAAAAAGAAAAACTAGCTCAGAACTTATTTTTTCTCTGTTGTAACATCATCTTTTAATTGTATTAAATTAATGTAAACAGAGGGAAGGAGAGGAATAAGGCAGCCTGGAGCAACCTACATAGCATAAAATGCAAAGTGCACCAGCATTTTTACAAGCATCTAAACTCTGCAGCAAAATGCGTTTGCATATGCAAGTCAAGCAGTTAGATGCCTAATGTAAAGCTATCTCATTCTCCACCTTAAAATTCTCTTGCAAGGCTCTCCTTTGCTGTGGTGTCTATTCCCCTCCTCTACCAAAACACACACACACACACACACCACTGCCTACTACAGGTTGCTGGCATGCTGAGACCATAGCCCATCATAGTATCTCATTGTTTCTTTGTACTTCTCCACCTGTCTATATACATCAGTTTTCTTATACTTAGGTTATAAGCTCTTTGAGAGAGGGACTGTCTTTTTGTTATGTGTTTGTACAGTGCCTAGCATAATGGAGTCCTAGTCCATTTACACTGGAGCTACGTCTAGACCACACACCATTTTCAAAAGAGGCTTTTTCAAAAGATTCTTTCGAAAAAGCCTCTTTTGAAAAAGAGCGTCTAGACTACAATCAGTACTTTTGAAAAAGCAAGCCGCTTTTTCGAAAGAGAGCACCCAGGCAATCTGGATGCTCTCTTTCGAAAAACCACAGTTTTCATTACATAGCGCCTTTTTTTGAAAGAGCACTTTTGAAAAAAGGCGTTATTCCTCGTAAAACAAGGTTTTCCGCAGTCGACAAAACCGCCGCATTCTTTCGATTTACTGTCGACAGAACACGGCAGCAGTCTAGATGCAGGTAAAGATTTTTCAAAAAAAGGCCCCTTTTTTCAAAAAATCCCTGTAGTCTAGACACACCCTGGGACTGCTAAATACTAAGATAGTATGAATAATAAATAACTACTTCATTTCCATATATTGTACACATTTGAAGCTGTAGCACATGCAGAAAAAATAAGTTAGATACATAACATTTAGGGCTGCTGCCCAATCCCTAAACTAATCCCATTTCCAACAAACTAGAATTTTCCCATTGCTCAGTATAGCCCACTTTCCACGCCCTCTTGTGTC
Source organism: Rafetus swinhoei (assembly GCA_019425775.1). Lineage (NCBI taxonomy): Eukaryota > Metazoa > Chordata > Testudines > Trionychidae > Rafetus > Rafetus swinhoei. The sequence continues at coordinate 71,911,365 of CM033440.1, forward strand.
CCCCACTCCCAACCAAAAAAAGAAGAAAAAACAAGCTTCTCAGCATGACCTGAAGGTCCACATGTTTATACTCTGGTGGGCCAATTTGGGAAGCTAGTTACATTGTTCAGCCCTTTTTGATTAAGCCAGGGACCTGCTACTGTAGTTCAAGCAGCGCTCAACCTTATGGTCAAACAGGTGTGTTCTGAGGTATCAAGGACCCAGTCCATTTAGGGCAGTATAAATTTAAACCAACATATAATACCATGCTTGAAAATGAATTGGACGAGAGGGCAGACACTGGGGCACAGATGTAATGTGATCCTGGTGAGAAACACCCATTAACAAGTGAGTAGCCACAGTCTGCACCAGGTGGAATTTCCAAGTGATCTTAAGGTGCAGCCCCATGTATGGGGTGTTTCAAGCAATCAGTAATCCAATAACATACGTACTGTTGACAGAATAGACTGTTAGGAACTTACGCATTTTAGTCCACAATATAAAGGCCTAAATGTGCAGTTGAGTTACATGGTTTCTTAAAATGACAGACTGTAATGGCTTCTTTGCAGCCATTAAGTAATCTCTAGTGTCAAAACCCTATTGTGAGACTTCTAATGCATTCCAACAGCAAAGTCCTAACAGGATATTAGAGGCAGGCACTGGCACTACAGCGTGTTCACAATGAAATGGGGGCAAAGGGGGAAAATAACTGATTTTCATAGTAGTTCCTGCTACAGAGGCAGGAATTCGCCTCCCTCAAGAAAAAAATTCAAATAATGTATGCAGTCTGGAAGCCTTACATTCATTTTAATACTTTATTGATTTTTAAATGTTTAATAGAAATGTCAATATCAGTGAATAACTTGGTATTTTATTTTTGACATTCTAGTAAAAACAGAGCAATCAAATCATCAGAGCTAATTAACTTGTTAGAGGTGCAGATTCTTCATAGTCTCCATCAGTTATATGTGTGTGAATCAGACAGAGAAAATCAGCCAGACAGAGGGTGCTGCCAAAATAAACATATGTCATTAATGTAAACATATACAAAATGTAATACCATCTGTTGTATCCAGAGGTTGTTAGTTTGAGTGAGAAAGGGTTAATGAATGCTGTCATTAGGGAGCATTTCCATCCCATCTTAGCTGCACAGCTCACACTGAGTGTGCTTTAAAAGTGCAGGAATGCATCAAGAAACAAGAAAACCAATACATGGTTTATCCTGGACACTGCATATTCATATCATGATTACATTTTCATGATATTGATCTAAATTTCAGATTGGCTTTGGATATGATTTGGCAGATTTACTTGACATTTTTGTCCATACAATTAAACAAACCATGTAAATACATAAACAGGAACAAATCGCTATCAAGCCCAAAATAAATTCTGTAATTAGCATTTACAGGAGAAAAATAGCTGATACATTTTCCAAGAATAAACATCAATTCTGTTGCATTTGAAAATGTGTTTCCATTCCATTTTTTTAGTCTCCTTGTCAGACTCAAGGATACTCTGGCTATATTACACCTTTGCACTTTGTACAGAAGTTGTTTGGTTATTACTGCCTCTTAGAAAACGAAGCCTTCTCCCTGAAAACTACATACAATTTGGCTGAGGAGAGAACAGAGGCCTCGGCTCTTTCTTGCACAAAGGATTTTTTAAGTGGAAGAAATTCTCTTCGTCTCGCCTGAGTGGCGAGGCTGACATCTGGGGAAAAAGGGAATCCTATTCCCATTGTATGCTAGTGATAGAGATTCTTGTGGAGTCTTAATTGTTCTCTGTCTGTCCCTGCTATCCGACACCTTATACAGAATGGTACATTTCAAGTTGTCTTCCAATTTTTCTCTTCTGAAAGGGATCAAAAAGGCCTTTTCACATATACTATTCCACATTTAAAACCCATGGTGCATCCCCTTTTCAATAAATCCACTAGATCTATTCCTTTAAGTCCATCCAGGAGGCGCATAACTTTTATGCACTACTATTCAGATTTCTAACATGTAGTTTAGCAAATTGTTTTTTTTTAATGAGAAACCCATTGCAATTTCTACTGGTGATCATTGGCTATCCCCTTGACTAGTGTAAATAGACATAGCTCCACTGATTTCAGTCGAACTATACTGACTGAACTCAACTGAGAATCTGACTCAATACCTCTAAATTGGATTTCAGTGGATTGTGTTTGATGGCAGAGTGCTTTTTAAACCCTCTCTTCTGGTTTCCAAATTTATGTCCTACAAGCTAATTTTCTTTTGGTCTAAAATAGTACTTGTTAGTGGAATACTGTCCATTTTCTGTTCGTCTTACCCAAGAAGATTTACATGAATACTGGAATCTTCTCTGAAGCTAAGAAAAAAAATCTTTGCTGGCCATCAGAGAATGGCAACAATAATGATTAAGGGCATGAATAGCATCCACATGAAAAGAGGTTAAAAAGACTGGGATTACTCATCTTAGAAAAGAAATGGCTAAGGAGTCGGGGATAAAATAGAGATCTATGAAATCATGAATGGCGTGGAAAAAATAAACAGAAGTGTTATTTATTTTTCAAATAACATATGGGCGAGGAGACACCCAATTAAATTAATAGTTAGCTGGTTTAAAACAAACACAAGGAAATACTTCTTCACACAATGCACAATCAATGTATGGAACTCACTCCCTGGGTGAAGGCCAAAAGCATAACAGGCTTCAGAAAAGAACTAGATAAGTTCATGGAGAATGGGTCTTTCAATAGCTATTAGCCAGGATGGGGAAAGTTGCAATCCCATGATCTCAGCATCCTAAACCTCCGGCTGACAGAAATTGGGACTAGACAACAGGAATTGGGTCACTCAATAAACTTCCGTGTTCTGTTTATCTCTCTGAAGCCTACAGGGTTTTTTTGAAAAAAGTGGCCTTTTTTCGAAAAAACTTCACCTGCATCTAGACTGCATCTGCATTCTTTCGAAAGTAAATTGAAAGAACTCAGCAGTTTTTTCTATCGCAGTAAACCTCATTTTACGAGGATTAACACCTTTTTTCGAAAGTACTCTTTTGAAAAAAAGGCGCTATTGAATGCAAACTGTGCTTTTTCGAAAGAGAGCATCTAGACTCTCTTGTAGAGGCTTGTAGTCTAGATGTACTGCCTGATGCTTGAATCTTCTTGCAGGCTGAAAATAGAAGGTTTGCAAAACTACGGTAAGTGAGTCAGTGAGCTAAAAGACAGAAAATGTTGGATACAAACTTTATTCCTGAAGAATAAGTGAAATCTGTACAAGAGGATTCACAATTTTTTCCTAAATTAATTTTTTTACCCTAAGAAACCTCTGGGAGTGAGTGAAGTTTAGCAGACTCAGCACTGGACTAGAATTTAGGCAATTTGAATTTTGAGGCCAGTTCTGCTGCTGGCTCAACCAGAACATATAATTTCATCATATGTGCCTCAGTTATCCCACCTGTATAATGGGAATAGTGATACTTGCCCTCCGTTGTCACATGTTGTTGTCATGTGCTTTAGAACTGAGTGATGAAAAGTGCTAGGTATGCTAATTGATACCATACAATATAACAGAATCTGACCAAATAAGGAAACACTATATAATCCATGAAATAATTTCCTTGTCAGATTCTCTGAGAAATCTTATGACTGGTACACAAATATGTTTCAAACACCTAAGTCTCTTATACTCTTCCATAGCTATCTCAAAAGAATACTCAGTGAATATCAGACACTCGATTGCAAGGAAACCCTTTTTTTCAATCACTGCCCAATTCTCCACACCGCCTGGTATTTTGTGCTTTGCTTTATCTCAGACTGTGCTGCAAGACAAAACTATATATGAAGCGAGTCATACTATTGAAAAGCTAGAGAACTCCTAATTTAGAGGCAATCTGCTGGAGGAGTTATGATGACTGGAAATATTTGGTACCTGTAGGGCAAGAGTAGACCTGCTCTAGCCTCATCTGTGAATGAGGACAAAGCTTAATTATAGCATGAAAGAGTTTCTCGGTGCTTTACAATTATTAAAAACTCTGTCATGTCTTATCTTCTCAAGCCCAACCATACCCCCCTAAATGCACACACCTTTCCTGAGGCTTGGATAGGCCTCCTGCATTTCTCTAGGTCCCCAATCCCTAGGTTTCTGCTTTTGTTAGGAATTCTTCTTATACTGCTATAATGCTTCCTGTCCACTCTGTTATGTCTCACCATTACCCTGCTACCCAATGTGTATATCATAGAAAAGTGTGTAAGGCAGAGAGGCTAATCAGAGTGACAAAAGTTGGCTAGACAGAGTTGGAGGAGAAGGAATGATCCTCTTGGATTACTGACTGCTATGTTTTCCCAAGTTCCGTATACTTTGTTTGAATGACTTAAAATAAGCCATTAGACAAAAAAGAAAAGGTCCTCATGAGAGAGCACAAAGTTCATGATTTTGTTAATGATTTTGTAACCTTCTGGATCAACTCTCCCTCATAAAAGGATGGCTGCCCCTAGGATTCCTTAGATATGTAAAAGTGCAGTAAACATTTCTGTTACTATATATGTCAAGAGGACAAATTCCAGTATAGAATCAGTGGCAGCCTGCCCCCCACCCCCAAAGCTACTGAAGTTCTATGGCTTTAACATTGCATGTTGATCATCAGTCTAATGTTGTCATCTTTTTTCCCTAATCCCTGGCTTGGTTTTATATTAATTGTTATCTGTAGTTTATATTTCTGTTTTTTGTTGGTTTTTTATCAAGAGGAGTGAGATAGATGTCTAACAAAGTATTGATTTAAAAATCATTCACTATTTTGTGGCATTTGTGGACATTGATCAAATCTTATTATTTCATTAAAAACATGTCATCATTGTTTTTTACAAAGAAGAAATAAATCTTTAAAGAAGATGAATGTGTAATTAATCATAAGCTAACGTAAAACTAATGTTTTAGTACTGAAGTGATTAAGAGCGAGCAGAATGTAGGGAGTCAATAAGCATAGAGATAAGTGTGATCCAGTGAATATAGTGTATTGGGATTGTGGGGGCCTTTTAATAAGATCCCACACCAAAGGCTCTTAAGCAAACTAAGCAGTCATGGGATAAGAGGGAAGGTCCTCTCATGGGCCAGTAACTGGTTAAAAAATAGGAAACAAAGGGTAGGAATAAACTGCGAGTTTTCACAATGGAGAGAGGTAAAAAATGGCAGTGTCCCCCAGAAATCTGTACTGGGTTCTATGCTATTCAGCATATTCATAAAGATCTGGAAAAGAAAGAAACCAGTGAGATGGCAATGTTTGCAGATGATACTAAATTATTTAAAAACGAGTAGTCCTGTAGCACCTTAGAGACTGACAAAAATATATAGTATCATGAGCTGTGTGTTTTGGACTAAAATGGCTACCCTTCTGAGACTAAATTATTTAAGATTGTTAAGTCCAAAGCTGGGTGAGTGGGCAACAAAATGGCAGATGAAATTAAATGTTGATAAGTGCAAAGTAATGCACATTGGAAAAAATAATCCAGGCTACTCATACAAAATGATGGGGTCTAAATTAGTTGTTATCTCTCAAGAAAGATATCCTGCATTTATTGTGGATAATCTCTGAAAACATCTTCTCAGTGAGCAATGGCAGTCAAAAAAAAAGCCAATAGAATGGTAACAATCATTAGGAAAGAGATAGAAGATAAGACAGAAATACCATAATGCCTCTATATAAATCCATGGCATGTCCACATCTTGAATATGGAATGCAGTTCTGGTCTCTGAATCTCAAAAAAGATACATAACCATTGGAAAGTTACAGAGAAGAGCAACAAAAAGGTTTAGGGGTATGGAAAAGCTTCTTCATGAGAACAGATTAAAAAAGACTGGGAATTTAGCCTTGAAAAGTGACAACTAATGGGATAAGATAGAGGGCTATACAATCATGAATAGTGTGGACAAAATGAATAGGGAACTTCTATTTTCTCCTTCACATGAGAGAAGAACCAGGAGTCGCCAAATGAAATTAATAGGAAATAGGTTTAAAACAAACACAAGGAAGTACTTCTACACACAATGCACAGTCAATCTGTGGAACTCATTTTCAAGGGGGTTGTGAATGCTAATAGTATATCTGGATTCCAAAAAAAAATAATTAGATTTGTTCTTGGTGGATAGGTACATCGATAGCTATTAGAAAAAATGGTGAAATACTGTACTCCATTCTCCAATGTCCCTAAACCTCTACCAACCAGAAGCTGGGAATGGATGACAATGCATGGATCATTCAAATTTGCCCTGTTCTGTTCATTCCTTCTAAAGCATCTGACCACTGTCAAAACACAGTGGTCTGATCCAGTTAAGGCCTATCTTCTTATGTTCTTAAAAATGCCTGGTTTTGGAATCATGTGATTCTATGAGAGACTCAGCTTTCATTTAAAGCCCTCATAGATATGGAGTAAAGCTTATCAAAGTAAGGCCTAAAAGTTCAGAAATCAGAATTAAAAGTCCTCTGTAATATTTAAAAAGCTTAATTTTAAGTCAATGTCATTATTTTGCAGGGCTCGACTCATGATTTTTAAATATTTATGGTTGTTAGTATTGTAGTTCCCCCTTCCTTTTCCAAATTCCCTTGAGAACTAAATGGCAGGGAAGGAGCGGTCCAACCCACATCTCCCTGATCCAGATGGAGTTCTGTGCCCCTTATGTATACATGTGGCATTCTCCAAAGTAATGTCTGGACAGCTCCAGCCCCTCACTTCTCCACGTTTGGATATCTTTTACACTGTTTTGCTATGAGAACAACTACTCCTGGTCTCTTCACATACAGCCTCTAGCGTGTATATTACTCCCAGGTGAGTTATAAGAGTGCTCCAGGTTAGCCACTCCTGAATTATCTTCACGTCTGAAAGGAAGAAAAAGAAGAGCTTGTGTTAATGTGGACACTTGACTCTTTCTTCAACAGAAGTTTGGCTAGATTAAAAAGATTACTTCACCTGTCTTGCCTCTCTACTACCCTGGAACAAGCATGGCTACAACAACACTGCAGACTGCACAGATGACTTTGTGTTGCCCTATAATACTTCACATCACTTCCCATAAACTTATTTGTGATGCATGAAAAATGAACAAAAAATACAGATTAGAAGGCATGATGTTCAAGGTTGCTGAAAGGTTTCACCAATAGTATATTATTTCTGTTCTGTGGATCTTTCAAGACATTTACATAATGGATAGATCTGAACTTTTCTGCCTTCCTTTTTTTTTTCATTGATGGCTGCCAAATTTCATAAGACCTATACTGTTCTGCTCCATAATTAGTTTGGAAGCCAGTAATTGTTTAAGTTTAAGGCAGTAGATAAAGGCTGCCAAACCACTTGAGCAGAAAAGTTGTGTTAATGGCTATACATTATATTCACTGGTTTATTTAATCTCTTGTGATCAAATTGTGAATCTAAAAGAAAACTAGTGCAATTTTCTTTAATAGCAACTAGGAAATGGCTTTACTGGACATGCCAACAAAAGAGCTTTTGTAATTGAAAGGCTGCTGTAACAGCCTTGAAGGTCAGTGATGATGCAATGAGAAGTATGCTGTGCAGGAGTTATCATGTATAGTCGTGACAGCTAAACAGATTTGAAATTTAGTTAAATGCAAAAAGATTTGAATTGTGTTCCTACACCACGAACTTACAGAGCATTGTTCTCACTGGAAAAGGGAAAAGTACTGACTTCATTTTTTGTGACTGCATTACATTGCACTGTCTCTTATACGATTAATGTGGCTCAGTTTGTTCCTTGGTATGGCTTATTTTTCTGTGTGGAAGGATGGAGTTGTTACAGGCAAGAAAAAGGGGAAATAAAACATATTAAAGAAAAAAGTTAAGCATACATTTGTCGACAGCACACTTAGTTTATCAGAGTATTTAAGTAGAGGCACCTTTTATGTCCCTGTGCACTGCCTGTATAATGCTGCAATTCAAATCTTAAGTTACCCCTTTTATAGTGGATGTTTTAAACAATAAGTGTAAATAGAAGCTCATTCAAAACTATGATATAGGAAGCAATTGGTTTGACTGCGGTTATCTTGTCCCCGAGGAATTATGATGTTGTACATTTTGGTTTCTTTTTTTATATATAAAAACCTTAGTCCAGATACAACTATTAAAATACTTTTTATTAGCCCTAGAGCAAAAGCACTATATTTTTACAAGTATTACAGTTTGCTGTTATTCTCTTAGTCTTTGTATCATTATCCCTGTCAGGAGGGTTCCCTCCTAACTCAGGCTATGTCTAGACTGCCGCTTTTTGTCGGAAAAAGGTACACAAATTGTGTTCCGCAATTTGCATTCCTTTGTCCGATAGTTTTTTCAGAAAAGACTTTTCCGAAATTTGGCCTGTCTACACTCGGCCAAATTTCCGAAAAACCTCTTCTTTCAGAAGAGCCCTTCTTCCTTATGGCACAAGGAAGACAGGTCGTCCAAAAGAGCGCGTCTGCTCTTCCACGAAAAAATGTCCGAAGAGCAAACGCGTTCCCTGGACACGGCAGAGTTTTTCCAGGAGGTTTAAAACTCCGTAGTTTAGACATAGCCTCCGTGATTCACTTATGCAAGTGGTTAACTTCAAGTGTAAGAGGAGCCTCATTGGGTGTGTCTACACTGCAGCTGGGAGCAAGCTGTCCAGCCCAGCAAGACATACTCATGCTAGCATGATAAAAATGGCAGAGTGAATATTTCAGCTCTGGAGGAAACTTGGGCTAACTATCTGGGCTCAGACCTGGAGGTCAAGAGGGCTTGAGAGTTGAAGCTCTCTGTGAGCTGCAACATCCACACTGCCATTTTAGAGCACTAATTTGAGCCTTACTAGAGCAAGTTAGTGCCTACTAAGTCTGCAAGGTTCATTCCCAGCTGTAGTGAAGACATATCCATTGACTTCACTGAAATTAGTCCTATGCATACATGTAAGCACATGCTTTTAAATTCATGTAGATGGGGTGGATTGGGACCCCTAAGAGTAACGAGCTGCTTTATAGGTTTGGGCATCAGACTTCCAATGGGGAATGGAAGACTAGGTAGTGCTGCTATTATTGTACACAGTGAGAATCAGCCTCACTTACTGTTTTTTTTACATGACTGATGTGTAAATCTCAAAGGAAAACATGGTCCCTGTCTCCCTCCTACTACTGAAGGATGAAAATTCCGTTTTGTGGAGACATCGGAGATTTCAGATTTTGTGTGTGTTCCCCATTAGAACAGAATCAGAACCTTTTGTCTAGAAACATGGGCCTTGAAGTCTGCTCCATAGGAATCTTAGGAGGTTGCTAGTGCTGACCTGCCACTCAGTGATCTGCAAACATAGAAAGTGAACTCTGTCAAAGGATTCCAGTCCTGGGATCTGATCTCTAGAATGCTGGAGGACCTTATTGGTTCCCAATTCTTATTTAAACCAAACACAGGAATGGAAGTTGTCCATGCCACTAGGCTCCCCTGTGTAAGTCAGCCTCCTTTGTACTATCTGCTCCTACTGCCTGATTGATCTCCCAGTAACCTCACCCTACTTGCCTCCTGACATCTGAGTTTTGCGTTGCCCACTAACCTACATGAGACCTTGACCTACTAGTACATGACCTGACCTAACTTCTGACTCCTGCTTCAACCAGCAGGTCAGACTGCCCATCTCACAGTCATGGCACCTTTCAAAATTTCCCACAGAAATGGGATTGTGACCAGCATTAAGTTTTTCAGACGGGAGTGGTGTCAGGGATGTAAATATGGGTAGTCTTGTGGCCAGGGCACTGACCTAAGAGGCCTTCTTTCTCTTTCCAAACCTTCCTAAAACCAAAGCTTTGTTAAAGCAGATGCAACTCAGCAAAATGTTTTTACTTTAGTGAAACTTTATTCAGACAAATATGTTGCAGCACTCTTCACTCCCTCCCCTAGTGAGTTTGCTTTGTAAAGGTCAGAAAATTAGAGGTATGGACATCTCTGGAACCACTGTTCAACAAAGCATACACGTAACCTTAAGGACATGTTTATTTCTCAGTAATCCTAATGCTTCAATGTTCTGCTGAATTGGGGCCTGGGTGGCCAGATGGAGATTGTCATAAGCTTTCTGTGTGTGTGCGTGTGGTTTTTAAGGTGTTGTATAATCACTTCTAATTTATATTTGGGGTGGATTGACATCATCAGGTTTGGAAAATAAATGTTTTCGAGGGGAATTGTAATTATGGGGAGATGAGAGAGGAAGAGAACTAGATACTGTATAAATGTAGAAGTCACTGTTATCATAAAGCTGAGATACTTAATCTTTCATAGGGTAGAAAAAGACCCTACGGGCATCTGCCTTTGTAAGTAAGTTACTATATCTATTAAAAATCCTTTTTGAAAATAAAATGTTAGAAAGCTGCTTCCTCACAGAAGTAGGACAACCAAGGTTTAGTCTCTGGGAATTTAATTCCAAGAGCTCTCCAGAACTCTCCCCCATTTGGGACTCCAGGCTTCATCTGTGGAGTGGGGGAGGGTCTCAGGGCCTTCAGTCCCATGAGGAGAGGAGGGAATGTGGCAGCTAGAGCTTCATCCCTGCAGTGGGGAGCACCAGGGTTTGGGGGCTTCAGCCCCATGCGGGAATGGGAGCCCTGGGGCAGATGGCTTCCACCCTGTGGGAGGCACCGGAGTTTGAGACTTTAGCCCCATGGGAGTTGCTTGTGCTTGAGGCTTCTGCCCCACTGGAGGCAGCAGGGCTCCCATGGAGTTGAAAATATTTACTGGCACTCCACTCCAGACAGCTCCAGCTGAATTTAAGCTTCAAGGTGACCAGATGTCCTGATATGATTGGGACAGAAGGTCTGTCACAGACCCAATATCAACTTTTCTACCCTTCTCCCCAGAAAGAGTCCTGATTTCCTCCCCCCACCCCTTCTATCTGGTCATCCTACACATTAGTTAAATTAAATTATGAATACATATTGAAGGACATAGCACAATATCAATCCAAATTAATACACTTAAATTTTTCTCATAAAAGGAGCCATAAAAGATGGTTTTGTTTTTGGCGGCAGGGCAGGAGAAATTGCAAAGTATTTTCAGTCACACAATATGCACACCTTTCTCCTTATGGCTTTTATCATCCTAGCATTGCTGAGCATTCCATGGGTTCTTCATAAGACTTATTGCTGATATTTTTGTTGTAAAATACAGCAAATATTTTTTTTCCTACAAGCAAACACTTGGGAGTCAAAATGTAAAGTGCTACATTTTAGTAGCTTTTTTATGGCTAAAATTCACCCTGGTTCAGCAACTTAGCATAGGGTTTGTATACAACTTACATCTCAAAAAGGGGACTATGCATATATATGTACTATTTAAATCCTATGTAACCCATATTTTGAGGAATCAAATGGTGTATAGGTCTTATTCTGGGCCTTCCGCCTCAGGGTGAATTCACTCTATCTCAAAATACTATGCATATTTCTATATAAATAAAAGTGTGTGTGATTTATAGGACTACATACAGATTAAAAAACTATACAGTGTCAATTACATAAATTGAAGGGGTGAATATATAAAATATTGCCCCATAACATGAACAAAAATGCCTTTACAGCAGATATATCAGAGGAAAATTATTAATTAGTGCAAGGCTATGTCTACACTACAGAGTTTCTCCGGGATATCAGAAGTATCCTGGAAAAACTCTGCTGCATCCAGGGAACATGTCTGTTGTTCCGAAATTATTTTCGGAAGAGCAGACGCACTTTTTCAGCATCCCTGTAAACCTTGTTTTATGAGGAACTAGGGATGTTCCAAAAAAGGTTTTTTTTCCTGACATTTGTCCCAGTGTAGATGGGCCAAATGTTGGAAAAAGCCTTTTCCAAAAAAAGTGGAAAAAGCTCCGCAATTTGCGGAGCTTTTTCCAGAAGAACAGCATAGTGTAGACATAGCCCAAGAGATGAGTGAACAGACATGACATAGGGAAACATCAATAAGACTCTAAGGGCTCTGGACTTTTATGACAATATGTAATTATAAAAATATATAATTAATGTAAATATATATAAAATCCACACTAGTGAGAGAGTTCAGACCCTGGCTAGCTTAGCAATTTCAGGTTGCAAGTAGACATTGAGCGCTTTTCTTGAGGTGACATAGGAAGGTAACTTTAAAATTCTTCGGCAGCATGGTCTTCCACTGACATTAATGGGAGACTGAGAAGAAGGTATTTGCAATACATCAAAAGTAAAGATATAGGTCTGACCTTGGAACATGTTCTGTACAAGCAGCACCCAGTCATTGGAGCACCACAGAGGCACAAAAAACCACCTCTAGGGGACATGTTTCAGGATTATCATAGTTGCCAGGATCACTTTAAACTCTTCTCAATTCTGCAACTGCAGAAGGTGTCTTCTTTTTTGGTCTTGCTTAGTGGGCACATCTTTCCTCAATCATACATATAGTATGCAGCAGACAACCTATCGCATATGCTGGATCTGATTTTTTATAGGAATATGTCTACAAATGAATACAAAAGATAGAGCATTTTCAAATACCAGATCTGTCATGAAGAATGCTTGTTGATTGCATTATCATTTAACAGCATTCACTGAGACTGTCTTGTATTTTGAGGTTCTTTTTTTAATTTGTTCATTAGAAATATTAAATGAATTAGACAACATGTGCAAACAAGATTATTCCATTTGTGATTAAGTCTATGTGAGAATTAGTCATTTTACTTGAACAATTAAAGCTTCTCCATATGATGCTGTTCTTAGCATTGATTTTTTTTTCTCAGTACACTCTGTACTAAGCAATTTGAAGAAAACAAATTAAGGCAGAGGATTTATCGGAAAGCTTCACAAAATCCCAGAGATGATTTTTTTCCCTGACAAACATAGGTGGGTCTGTGTGAGGTTTACAAAAAATAAAGCAAGCAAGAAAGGAGAAATAAAGTAGAAAAGAGCACAGTATAAATTCTTGAACAAATTTAATTAGTAGAATCTTAGAGATTCGGAGGAGATGTATGGAAGTAATCAAATTCTAGAAATTTCCACTTACAAACTTACTACCATTTTACATTCATATTTGTGATTGTTTGCACCTTAACATAAAACACAACTACTACAAAATGTCCACTACTACAAGCTACCGAAAAGCCTCAGCTATGTTATGTGTGGCAAACTAACTTGCTTCTGAAACTATTCAGTAATGTTCAACATGAACGATGGCATTGTGATCTCATTTCTAGTGAAGTGAGAAAGGAGAGTCCGGAAAAGTACATTGTGTTACCCATTCACTGTTGCCCTCAGCTGCTGTGGCTTTTGGAATATTTATATAGTTTGTTTGGGACACATTAAAACATTGAGTTATATTGTACTCAGTGGGTCTGGAACATCAGACAGCACCAAAATGGTCAAGACCTTTTTTGTAGTACTTATTTTAAGTATCAGAGAGAATGGTAGGGGAGAATCAGGTATCGAACTTAAAAGGAGCTCTGCTCAATGATGTAGGCCAAGATTTACTAAAATATGTGCCTCAGATTAGGCTCATAAATGCATGATTAGCTGCCTAAATAAATGATTTGATTTTCATGATGCTCAACCCGCAATTCCTCCTGAAAGTCAGTGTGGCGATTTCTTCCTAAATTGCCTCCACAGGAATGATGTGGTTCCTAGTTCAGATGAAATGCCCAGGACCAGTATTGTTACAGATACAAATGAGTAGGGAAACATAGAGCAAAAAAGGCAAGCATTAGGGAACTAGAAAGAGACTGTAGTGAGAGAGGGTGGCTGAGGATTTTATGCACAGATCACAGCTTTCTGTAAATGTAATGTTCAAAAACATTTGAATGGCCCAAAAGTTCACAGATCTGAAATTCACATAATCAGTGATAAAGTATGAAAATTCCAGGTTTTGCTTATCTTTAGTTTAACCATAGAAGTTGGTACCTTGGAACAAATGTGTGGGGAGTCATCAGACTGGCTTTTATGGAGACATCAGACTGGCTTTTATGTATGTATTAAATGCCTCTAATTAACTGGAAATAACTAAAGGTTAAAAAAAATCTAGTGCAGACATACCATTAAAATGTATAATGGTAGTCTGACAAAATTGCAAACATTGTGGGAGAATCTACCACAGAACAATAAGCAACTTGGGCTCTGGATCATCGGATGTTCCATGCTCCGTTCACTAGAAAATGATCACACTTTCAGGGCATGGTGTATTTTGTAAATATGTGTGCATGTAATTTATAGATCACTATTTAGAGACTAGCCAATTACCCCGTCATAAGACGGGATTTTCAGGTCTCTCCTCCATGTCGGTCTTCTCTCCTGAGCCGCCAGACTCTCGCTCCATCTCTCTCTCTCCTCCTACTGCCTCCCCCTCTCTCTCTCTCAGCTCTCCTCTGCCTCCTGCCTCTCTCTTTCTCTTCTCCTTCCCCTCCTGCCTCTCACTCGGGGGACCGCGAAGCCCAAACAGCCGTTTGGGCTCCGCACTCCCCATGCTGCATGGGTAGCGTGGAGCCCAAACGGTCGCTTGTGCCACTTGCTCCCACGCGGCGGCCTGGCTGAGCGGTGCAGAAGTCAGCCGAGTGCCACGGCGGGAGGTGAAGGGGGCCGGGGCAGTGATGTTCACAGCCAGGGGGCGGGGCCTGGAGCTGCTGTCATGCTGCATGCACGTCACCGCCCCGCCCCCCTTCCCCTCCCGCCGTGGCGCTCGGTGACTTCTGCACCGCTCAGCCGGGCCGCCACGGGGAAGAAAGTGGAGCAAGCGGCTGTTTGGGCCCCGCACTCCCCATGCAGTATGGGCCGCCCAGAGGGAACAGCCAGCATTTCAGCAACACCGCCGCTCAGAGGGAACATCCAGCATTTCAGGCAACAGCACCGCCCAAAGGGAACAGTCAGCATTTCAGCGTTACAGACTCACAGACATTGGGCTACCATATATATGATTCTTGTCATTTATGAAGATTCTGCTGAGACTTGGTTCCTCATTTTGCAGACAAAAGGTTAGCATCTGATTGAATTTATTTGCTCAATTAAATGAGAACTAATCCAGATTAAAAAGTATAATGTCTGAATTAATCCAAAAATATGTGATGATGCTTTAACTGCAGGTTGCACCTCCCAAAATTGGCACTCTCCGGTCTGGCAACATCCATGGTCCAGCAGAACCATGGATGTTCCTGGACCAGGGGGCTGGCCACATGGGGCTGGGCCCCCCAACAGCCTGTGGCAACGGGAGACCAAGGCCAGATCCTCTGGGAGCCCACAGTACCAGAACACTGGGGCCAGAGTCCCCGGAGCCCATGACAGTGCAGGTCCAGGGCCAGTGCTCCTGTCAGCCTGCGGCAGTGTAGGGTCAAGGTCAGAACCCTCACACCAGTCCAGGGCCAGGGTCAGAGCCCACGGCAGCCTGGCTGGGGCCAGAGCCTATGTCCCAACAGCCCTGGGACCTGGTCCACTGGCAGCAGGGCTAGTGGTGGGCGGGGGGCAAAGGTAGGGGGATTGGCTGTGGCAGTAGCAAAGCCAACAACACTGGGGGCAACAGGCTGCAGAGCCGGTGGCTGGAGACCTCCCCTGGTCTGGCAAATTCCTTTATTTGGGACCAGTCAGATCCCAAGGGTGCTGGACCAGGGAGGTCCTACCTGTATTACATTGTTGCCTCATTCACTGTGATGATGAGATCAATATGAATAACTATATCCAAGATTGTCTCCAGGAGACACCTAAACCTCTCACGTCCATCTCTCCCCAGTCCTGGAGAACTGCAAGGCCACTGCCAAATCTCACTCACTGACTCCCAGCTTTTTGCTCCCTAGCCAGTCACAGAAATTCGGAATTAGGAACAGAGCTGTGTTTTTCTGATTCCCAATGAAGTCCTCCCTTTATTAAGCCATGCATTTTCAAGATTTTGCATAACTCACCTAGCCTATGTCTTGAACATGTTCTTTAACTACACCACACTTACTTTTTGATTACACCAAGGAGGTCAGTCTGTACGCCCTGCACATTTGCTACTCCTACAGCTATTTCCATGCCTTCTCCTATGCTGCCCTCATGCATGAAAGGCTTTCTCAGTTCCAATCCACAAAGTCCTTACTCTCTCTTCATTCGTGCCCTAACTAAGGATATATATTTTCTGTATTGTCAACAAGAAGTGAGTCCATATACTAATAATATACATAATATTAATAATAGAGGATACTATGACCAAATAAATATAAATAATAGAGTATATTATTAGCAAATACACACACAATTATGTCTGTATTTTGTGTCATACAGTGCCGAGCATGTTGTTGACACTTAACAAATGATTTGACCATTCATTATTGTCCTCAGCCCCACCCAAGCGACTCCTTTTGCCATTTTGCATGCATGCGTGAGGGTGATTTAGGCCTAGCATATAGAATTGTATCCCCAATTGTGAAGGCAGATTTGGATGATGTACAGTTAGCATGCTTAAAATATTTTAATCACTTCCCTGTTACGTTTACTCTCATGTGACTCAAGCCTAGTATCAACAATATCTGATGAAGAATGCTACTTATCACTAGAAAATGAAATAACTTCCTTCTGGCACAATTCACTAATTCTTCAGTTCTCCCTTCTGAGTAAATCCTGTTTTTTCTAGTCACCAAGCAGTGACTAAAAGCCTCTGAGTTTTTATCTTTATCCTTTTTCTGTGGGAGCTATTTATTGACTTTCAACACTGGGAAAAAGGAACTCCTACCTAACAGATGCACCACGTTCAACTGTCTAATCAATACAAACCCTCTTGGCTGATCATTTGGTTTAATACGGAAAAAAAGATGCCATGCTTGACATAAATCTCTTTGCTTTTCTTGAAAGAATCCCTTACTGCGTAAACTATAGTTTCAGTTCAGTCGACAGAGATCGAGCTCAGTGATCTTAGTCTGGTAGTTTGCATTATTTATCTACTTGTACAGTGATGTAATTCAGATGCAAATGAAACACATTTTTAAAACTACATTTTCTCTTCTAATAGAAAATTACTACAGAAGGATAGAAATGTCCCTATGTCCATAAGTGCACTTTCAATTATAGTAATTCCATAAGCATTGCACATAAACCTGCACATATTCTTTCAAGCCTCTAGTAGAATCTAATCAGTGAGATCACAGTCCATTTTATTCTTGATGGTATTGAAATTGGAGTGTTTTGGTGAAATAAACGAGAGTAGTCCTTTTTAGAATGACAACTCAAGCTATTGTGAGAGTTTATTTTGTTTTCATGTTGGAAATTTGACATGTTGCAAAATAATATTGAGCCAGATTTATAGCATGATATAATAGATGATTCACCAGTACTTCTTCTAATTTCCCTAGCCTTAAATCAGCAGGTCAGTGTCAGGTTTATAAGGTACATAGTCTTTAAAAAGCAAACAAATACCACATCCACCCTGCATTATACCAAAAGTCCATTTTTAATAGGCCACTTCTGTGTAACACAGGCTAATACTTGACATGCAAGACATTAATCTCAACATTCCTGGAAAATGTCATTGTTCTGTCTGAGACTTTCATGGTATCCCAAATTAATTTTCAAATGTATAAAGGAGAAAAAATGCCATTAAATCCTATAATGGTTTTTTTCCAGGATGTTGGGGAAGGAGGTATATGATGCATGGTAATCATAGACAACTTGCAACTTCGCAGCTAAGTGTTTGATGCATCCCATTTAAAACAAAATTGTACCAGAATTTGCCAAAAATGTGTTTGGAATTCTTCCAATTGATATTGTGAGGATGAGGTGAGAGAGTGCTGTCGTAACTTATCTGCTCCACCATGGACTGTCTTGAAAGATTAAGTGTACCTGTTTTGATCTGGAGGGTGCATGCCATAATTTTTAGCTAACCCTTTTCCTCCTTAGTAAAAACAGAAATAAAAATATATTGTGCACACTTCATTGCTGGACCCTTTGACCTCAGCTGCCTGTCTAGCTGAGACTGTGATGAATGCTTTGTGTCTGTTCATTTTTAATTGCTCATAAATTGTTATCCCATGAAACACAAAACTAGCCTTGTCCTCATTCTAGTAGGGGTTGGAGGTCAGCCTAACAGTAATACAATTAAGGAGTGTCTGTTTGTGGTGATGTGGGAGTGAAGAGGGCAGTAGGGTTGCATAAGGTTGTGGTAGTGAATGATGTGATATTCCTTTACTAGGACAATACAAAGCAAGCTCCGCATTTTCAGACAAAAGTCTTTAATGTTTGATAGTGTGAAGAAAAGCTCTCTGGGGATATTTGGAAGGATAATCACGTAGAAGTGATTTTTCATATCTATATACAGTTTGTATATGATAGTGTTGATCTCATCTATTCTATGGCATATTTATTTCTCTGGGCCAAGTTTTACCCACAGTTGCATTTATACTCACTGATTTCATCAGAGCCAAGTATACACAAATTTGAAGCCAGAATGAGGTTCCATGGTGGGTTTTTTTAATCCACTAATCCATTGTATTTTAGTTCTTTGTATTTTGGGATGTAGATTCAGCTACTCTTCAGTAATATCTTTTATGGATGGGCTGTAATGACTGAAATAAGACATGACGCGGTATGGAAAAACCCCAGGCAGCAGGTGATGGATCTACCTTTGACTGCTGTATAAAAGAGCCTAAATCAAATGTAATAGAGAGGTAGCCGTGTTAGTCTGATCTTGCTAAAACAAAAGGAAACATACTTTTTTCATTGTATTCCTTTGGTATATATGGTCATGCCAATTCTCTTCCAGAATATGATCCAAGGAAGTGGGTCTGGCCCATGAAAGCTCATCACCTATTAAACCATCTTGTTAGTCTTTAAAGTGCTACATAGTTTTTCCTTTTGTTTTAGTTAAATCAAATGTAGATGTTGACAAGCAGGACAGCTTGAAAACAAGAAAGTTAATACTAACCTCACGGCAGACTGTTAAGAACCAGGTCATACTCTCCAAATTGGCTGTGAGTTCTATGCTTAGATTTCACTGAGCAATTATCAAATGTAAATTCCTCTGGTGCTGAAATATCATAAATATGGAGTCACAGTTCCATTGGGTACTCCAATCTTGTCTTGCCACAGAGGTGAGCTTACTTTTGTAGTAGAAAGTCCCTTACACCAAAGATCATAGCAATATTCAGGTTGCATTACTCTCAGTCCTAAAGGACTCATCACTTAACCCAGGTCATTTTCATCACAGCGATATCTTCACTATGGGCTGGATCAATGGAACAGTAATTGATCCAACAGGGAAAAGCTAGAGTAGTATAGACATGATAAATTGACTCCTGTCGACTTTGGGACTCCACCTCAATGAGTAAAGAAAGGGAAACCAATGGGAAGGTGTTTCCTCTTGACAAACCACAATGAAGACACAACGGTAAGTAGATCTAAGTATGTCAATTTCACTTACATTATGGTGCTTAGTGATTTAGCTTATGAAGGATATGGAAAAGCAGTGATTCCACCATGTTTTTGCTAGATGTTCTCTATAATTTACTCTATGAAACAATGTTCTCAAAGATATTGCACAGGCTACTTTTATAAACTGTTATGTTTTTAAGTAATCATATCAAAAAAGAGTTTTTGGTCTCAGTTTCCTGTTGCTGAATACCAAATTCTTCCTGGATATTAATATTGATGGCATTTAGTCATAGGAAGATGGACAGATCTGTTTCATAAAATTCCCAGCAGTCTGGAAAGCAGAAATATCTGTTGAACATAAGGAGTGAATTGCTGGCTTATCAGCTGTATCATCACCAGTGGCTGCTAGTAGACCTTAATAAGAGTCATTGCAGTTTCGACAGATATATATTTCTTATTTTATGTCCCAAATCTTGGATGTATATTTGCATTTAGGATATCCCCACCTCCTGAGCCCACCTCCTGGTTATTTTTTTTTTCTTTTTTACACTGAAATACATTTACTATTGTCAGTTGCAATCTATAATAGGAGTTTCCTTTAGATCAGCTTAGTTATTTTTTTCCTAAACAAAAATGGTGTGTTGCTGGGAGGGAGAGAAATTGAAACTGTTGCAGCATGTTGTTCTGTTGAATTATTCTTGCAAGCTTCAGCTGTGCTAGTAGTTAAAATCACACCAATGTGTAATGGCTCATCTTGGTCAAGCCAAGAAGAAATTACACATCAACCTCCCTGTGTAATGGAAGGCTTATTTGATCTGTAACAGATACAAAGCATATTAGCATTTACAGGATTTGGAGATGTAAAAGAATTCATTTATCATGCTGATAAACAGGATTTAGCACATTGTCTTGCAGGGTTGCCAATTCCTGCAATATTATCTCAAGTCTCTCAATAGTTTATGTTTTATTTAAACCCCAGCTCCTAAAGACCAGTGATTATGTGAAAATCTCAGCTTTGGGGAATTTTTAAAGTAAGTTTCTAGCCTTTGAGGTTATGACTTTCAAAATGTGACCTGACTCTTGTCATAAATCAGAAGTCAAATGAAAAGATCCCAAATTTTTTTTGGCTTAAAAATCAAGACATTTCTGAATAAACGTATGATTTTGGCCACCCTGACTCATGGTTTTTGAAGACTTGGGGTTGTCAATATTGGTATTGGAGCAAATAGACATTTGGGCTGTGTCTACATTGGCAAGATTTTGCGCAAAAGTGGCCGCTTTTGTGCAAAATCTTGCCACCTGTCTACATTGGCCGCGAGTATTTGCACAAGAACACTGACGTTCTAATGTAGGAAATCAGTGCTTCTTGCACAAATACTCTGATGCTCCTGCTCAGGGATAAGCCCTCTTGCGCAAGTATTCTTGCGCAAGAGGCCAGTGTAGACAGGCAACGTTAATTTCTTGCGCAAGAAAGCCCAATGGCTAAAATGGCCATCGGAGCTTTCTTGCACAAGAGAGCGTCTACACTGGCATGGATGCTTTTGTGCAAAAGCACATCGCTTGCAAAAGCACATGCCAGTGTAGACGCTCCTTCAAGAAATACTTTAACGCAAAAACTCTTGCGTTAAAAGTATTTGCGCAAAATCTTGCCAGTGTAGACGTAGCCTTGTAGCATTTCTGTTCTGCTGCCACTTTTCTCTCCTAAGATGCTTGAGTGTCAGAATCACATGCACTGTTCCAGCCCAAACTCCTACCACTGCCTCCCTCCCAAGTACTGTCATGAATAATACTTTGTTTTTAAAATGCATTTTATTATTTCCATAGGTGCCAAAATAAGCATTTTCAAGAGAAATCCACTCTAAGAAATTGGGCTGTATGAAAATATAGGGAAAATCCGCCCCAAACCCCCAAAGCCAATGAATGCTATTCCCTCCAGCCTATATATTGCAAAAAGAACCACAGACAACCCACCCACATGAATTTGGGGTGTTGCACCCATGCTATCCATGAAGCTCAATTTGTGGTCTTTCCATACAGCCTTAATGCAGGTTCAAATAGTGTAAGCCGGTGCCCCAGGGTAACTTTTACCCTTGATGCATAGAAATTTGAAATGTTCACAATTACAAATGTTATAATGTATACATCTTTCTGAAAATGGCAGACATTCTGCCTTCCCCATTGTTGTATATGCATTATCAGGAAAGAACTTCAATGTTTACTAAAAGTGTAGTTCATTAATTTTATAATTGTTCATCTGGCAATGAAAGCCAGCTATTGATCCCCTGGGGAAAAGCTGGACTGGTATAGTTTCACACTGTTCACTATAGAGTCAGTGTCACAGATAGTAACTGTCCGCTACCTGCGTCAGGGTACATGTACAAAGTAGCGTGTAGCTCGAAATAATCTATGCAATTTGATCTATGCAAATTGCATAGCTTATTTTGTGAGAGCCTATTTCGAAATTTGGTGCTGTCTAAACAGCACTAATTTCTAAAATCTTCTGATGAGTCCCTTAATCCTCATGCAATGAGGTTGACGGGACATCGGAATAACACACCCATTATTTCGAAATAACAGGCTTGCTGTTAAGATGCGCAGAACGCTATTTCAGGATAAAAGACATTATCCCAAAATAGCACTGCTGTGTAGACATATCCTCAGAGACAGAGAGTCTTTGTCTGGACCAGCAAGGAAAAGCATATCCTTTGCCCTTTGAAGGATTGCAGCCCCATCATGAGCATTCAGTCTCCTCAAGGACTGAACAAAGTCCTCTATGGTTAGCTGTTTGGAAAGAAGGGTTCAGCATAAGACTACTGGCTCTCATGCATCCAAGGGGAGGGCTTGTCAGCACTTCCCCCAGTCCAGGATACCATTGTGCTTGGGGAAGAAAAGCTCCCCTACCATCACTCCTCTGTGGGTCACTGTAGCCTGGGGTTTGAGACCTTGCTATGGACATTATGTTAGTCTCATTTTGGGGGCATGAAAGGAATTTATCTCTCACTACCAGGCTGGCCTGGACAGAATGGAATTTATTAATTTTCCTCTCAGCAACCCAAGAACCTGGTAGGTAAGGTAGATCGTAGAATTCATGTTGTTGCAAGTTGGCAGTTAACCAATCAGTAGGGGGCTGGTTCCCTGGTAAATCAAAATTAGAAGCAAACTAGGAGAGCCTCAAAAGAGTGGGAATAAGGTTGTCTGGCACAACAAGGAGACCACTCCCTCTCACTCATGCCCTCAACCCTCATATGAGAGGAAGGCAATGGTGTTTCATCAATGGACCAGGTTGACAGGTGACTGTAGCCCCTCCACCACATATTACAGATTACAAAGGAATGATGATCTGCCTGGTTATTTCCAGATAGATCCAAAAAGTGTTATTTAATAATGTTGTGGCCTAGGTAAGACACATTTCTGGGGTCTTGTCTTCTGCAAAACCTGAGACTTAAGATATGTTATGTGCTATGATAGTCTTGTTCAGCTATTTTTGTGGAGGTTATGGATTATAACCATATTATCCCCATTTCAAGCAAAAGAGACCAAGAATTGTGTACCATGATTGGCCAACACAATGAAAAGGTAATGATTCTGTAACAGTGATTACAGGCCATTTTAAGTTTTAAAAAGGAAACTGTACTGGACTAGAATCATCCTGTTTTAGGTTGTCTTTAAGAATCCTTGTCCCCACACTCTTTCTTTCCCCTCCCCCCAAAAAAGAGTAAAATGTATTCATACTTATAATACTCAAACCTACTCATAACTTTTCCCTTTCTGAAGTGGATACCTGATGCTCTATGATCCATTCACCTTGATTATTATATTTCTGTACTAAGCACAGAGGTTGCTTTTTTATTATTGTAGTGCCAGCAAGGAGAGCTGTTCAGAGAATAGATTGCTTCTGTCTCCCTGGCAAACTGCCCAAGCTGGGAAGACCAACTATAAATTACGATTAATAAGCATTATGAATGATTAGATATCTCCAGGCAGGATATCTTATCTTTTATCTACATCTTTACTTATTAAGCCAGAAAACAGAAATGAAGATTTGTGGCAAAACAAGACCACAATATGAGGGAATGCCAAGATTTTTCCATATCTCTGAACTGAAATATTCGGTGAAGGGTTGAGAAATTTCCCATTATCTAGAATCTAATGTGAATTAGGTGATATTTTGAATGGGGCCTCATGGAGTATCATGTGTCCACTTCAGAGAATGGGAAATTACATGTAGCTGCATACATTATCCCTTTCTCCCTGGTGGGCACCTGCTGCTCTATAATCCATTACAATTGGGAAACAGCCAGCAGTAAAAAACAAAGCTCTGCAAACAGGACAGATAGTTAACTCATCAAGAAAACTGAACCAAGAGGAAAAAAAATCTTTTTATTTGAGGGTGTTTGTTTTATTGCTTTTCTTCTTTGAATGATGGAATTGTAGTACTGCCATTCTTCTTCCCCTCCCAACCATTTGAAGGATTATAAAGAAAGAAAAACAAAAGAAACACCACAGAACCTCTTGCCCACAAGTCATATCTATTTTAAAGTGACAGATAAAGGAATGCACTAAAGATGAGGTAGACAAATGGCAAAATTACTTGAATGAAGCACAGTGATATAGAAAGCATTTTGTGGTCAGGTAGGTACCTGACTGAGTGAACCTTCAAAGAAGGAAGGGGATCTTTTTATGACCAATTTGTAGGATTGACAAACACCTGAATGTAGATATCAGGAAATTGTGATTGTGGATGCTTGGTGCCCATTTTTAAAGTTATCGTTCTAATCCTAACATTGCATCCAATTTTTCAAAGATTAGTTTTGCATGAACAGAATTTGAATGTCCCAGCACATCTAAAATGCACATTCTCTTTGCTATGGAAAGGCTTAGACAAAAGAAAGTCAAATAGACCAGATCAAATGAAAGACATAATTAGGGGGTACATGAAATTATGATGCACATTGAGAATCATCTCATCCGGGAAAAAAGGCATCCATAAATATTTCAGATGGATAAGGCCCCCAAATTTATTTATTCTCCTGATCATTGTCATTGTTAATAGGAAGAACATTTTATTAGAAAATACAAAGAGGACTCCTCAATACATGAAACAAAAAAAGATTTAGAAATTGCCTGATGCATCTAATCATTCTCCTATTTGCATCTTTTCAGAGAAACAGCATTTAAGGAATTGGAAAAATATGAAAGTTCTGCAAAAAAGGGCTACAAGTAGAAGAAATGTGCTATTAAGGACTTAACACTAGGTTCACACTGTTAAGAAGCTAGGACTCAGATCCAATCAAGGGCCCATTTAGAAGGAATTCTAATATAATCCTGATTGTGAGACAAAATGGGATTCAATACATCATGAAGATCAGGTTCTCAGAATCCCTGGAGATTCTCGTATTTGTGGAAGATTTCTAGATCTCATCAGGAAGTCTGTGAGCTTTCCTGAATTTCATGCTCTAGAAAGCAAAACTTCCCAGACTTTAGGCCAAGTGCCTCAGGTGCTGTAGCCGTATGCATGCTTGAGAAGATTCTGGAATAGAAGATTACCGTGGTCCAGGAGGCTCGACGATTCTGAACGGATCTATGTAGAAGTCCCTCGCCATTGCAGTTTTGTGAACTGCTTAAGGACTCAATAATTTAGTTCTCATGCTAGTGCATTCAATTGATGTCTGCTTAGTAATTTGATATTGAGGCATCTCCTTTGCTCAAATGTAGGTAGTTTTAATCATTAAATGCCTCAAATAATCAAATGCTCTTCAGAGCAGAAATTATTATGAGGGTGTCAGGCCTTAGTGAAATATCCAGCACACAGTGGGCACTACTGTAAATTAAGCAGTATAAGTAATAAATAATCAACAAAACTAGATTCTGCTCTAGCAAAAGGAGAATTTTCTTTGTTTTATTGAGGATTATCAATTTGTGCTTACTTATTCCAGCGGGGAAGTGCCAGTATGTCACAGAGGTCTTATTATTGTCTTTCATGTGAATGGCAAGGGATAAATAAGAATAGACAGAAAACCACTTTTTGAACTGCTTGCAACCCTTTACCTTGAATTAAATGGGACCAGCATATCTGAGCTTCCTCACTGGTTCAGAAAATTATGAGTTTCCTGACTCTAGAAATTCCACTAATCATCAGGAAAGTAGGTAGAATATGAAGATACATCCCCACCATAGAACTGTTTCCATATGTGTTCACTGCCTTATAATGTAATTGTAGTCCTTGGAGGGCTAATACATGAGCGCCTGAAAGATGTACAGATTGTGAATTTATTTCATTGGGCAACCGGACTAGAACTGGAAACATTTCTAAAATATCCAGAGCTGGAGCCAATCCTGAGATAGCACAAAGGAACTCAGCTTTGAAAATAAATGAAGTCCATTCCCAGACTCAAGCAGTTGAAAGGTCTGGTTTATATGTACAGATAGTAAGTTGTATGGGTAGGTCATTTTGTTGTAGTGTAACCATTTGAGTTGCCATCAGACTGGTGAGCAAATAAGGAGTGGATGAGAAGCCAAAGGGCATGTACTGGAATTAAAATTAGCTATGCAATGTTGCAAAGTGCCAGTGGCATTATCACATTGGTATGGAGTTCCTTGGGGCGACAATGAAAATCCTGAGTAAACATCTCTAACAGAAAGTTCTGGATTCCATGGAAACAATGGTCCTTGCATACTGTCAATCAACATGGACAGAATCAGCGCTGGATGTTGCTTGTCTTTCCTACAAGGAAGAATCCAGAATGGACACACCAAAATTAGTCAGTCAACACAGCAATTGCTTCTAGTGAAAACACATTAACAGTGTTATCCTTCACTGCCTGTTTACTGGTTCAGAGGAAGAAGAGGTGACAGGAAAGATTAGAGGAACTTGAAAATTACAGAAAGACCCTCTCAGAGGGTTTTGAGAAGACTTGTTGGAAATGAAGGGAGGCAAAGGAAAAGCTTGTAGGACAGCAGTCCACATTTTCAATTCAATTGTTTCATTTTAGTCTTTATGTTTGAACAATAAACTATACCCAAAGATAAGGCCTGAAAAAGACTTGGGTGTGGCACACTTCCTTCTGGACTGGCGAAACAGTCCACCAGCTTTTAGGCATCTTACTGAGAGCTAGAATTAACCACTTTAGAAATAGGAGATCAATGCCGACCAACTGGGCTGCCCAGCCTCTCCATTGTGAATACTCTGCTGCTTCAGCAACTACAGCTTTGTGGCTGCCCCAATTTGTACTCTTCTCTTGTACAGTCACCTCCCCCCCCCCATCTTTTTTAACCATATTTATAGAACCAAGGTCTGATAAGGGTGGCAGGGAAAGACACCTCATTCTTGAAGCCTCATGGTCATGAAGTAATGAGAGGAAAGCTTTAAGTCTTCTTG
Source organism: Rafetus swinhoei (assembly GCA_019425775.1). Lineage (NCBI taxonomy): Eukaryota > Metazoa > Chordata > Testudines > Trionychidae > Rafetus > Rafetus swinhoei. The sequence goes on from CM033440.1 coordinate 71,938,033, forward strand.
TGGATCAGTATTTGGTTAAAAGATAGGAAACAAAGCATAGGAATAAATGGTCAGCTTTCACAATGAAGCAAGATAAATAGAAGTCTCCCCTAAAAATCTGTACTGGGACCTATGCTGTCCAACCTATTTATAAATTATCTGGAAAAGGGAACAGTGAAGTGGCAATATTTGCAGATGATACTAAATTACTCAAGTTAAATAAATCCAAAGCTGAATATGAAGAGTTACATAGGGATCTCACAAAACTGGGTGAGTGGGCAACAAAATGGCAAATGAATTTCAGGGTTGACATATGCAATGTAATGCACATTGGGAAAATAATCCCAACTATACGTACATAATAATGGGTTCTAAATTAGCTGTTACCACTAAAGAATAAGATCTTGGAGTCCGTGTAGATAGTTCTCTGAAAACATATGCTCAGTGTGCAATGGCAGTCACAGAACCAAATGGAATGTTATGAACCATTATGAAAGTAACAGATAGTGATAAAACTATCATAATACCACACCTTGTATATAGTGTCTAATTCTGGCTAGAGAAAGTACTTTTTCATACAATGGAGAACTAACCTGTGGAACTCATTGCTATGGGATGTTGTGACAACCAAAGTTATAACTGAGTTTAAAAAAAGAACTAGATAAGTTCTTGGAAGATGTGTCTATCAATGACTGTTAGCCAAGATGGTGAGGGACAGAACCCCAAGCTGTGAGGACCCTAACTCTCCAATTACTGGAAGCTGAGCGTGGGTGAATCACTCCAGAATTGTCCTGTTTTATACCCTGTCCCTGAAGCTCAAGTCATTGTCACAGGCAAGATATTGGGCAAGATGGATAACCCAGCATGGCAACAATTATGTTCTATTATCCCTGAAGGGGTAATTGAAACATCAAAGCTCCAATAGCCTGGATGAACTCAGATGGGGAATGTGTATTAGTGACTGGGGGCTCGGAGATCTGTGGTACTGGTTCCAGGGTTGTAATTGGGTTGGGCTACAGAATCCTACCGCCCAAGAATGGTTTCAGACATGGGATCTGTACCTGGGATTGAGCTGAAAGATCCAGAATTGGGAAGAACGAGCAGTCACTACTCAGATTAAGAATCTTAAAAGCACATGTACTCAGGATTTGGGGCTATTTACAACTGACGAGGCTGGGCGAGGCTGGTAACAAAATGCTATTCCACATGAAGTTGCCTTTAATCCAAAGTTTTATAATGGCAATGATGCTAAGTACTGAATGGCCAAAACCATTCTCTTTGGCAGCAATAGAAGACATGAAAGAAATTTTCCCTTGGTCCAGTTTTGTATAATATAGTTATTCATCTTCTTAAGAATGACATAAAAAAATCAATAAAAGTGGAAGAACTTTATAAATGGATCCTTTCCTAATTGAAAAGCTTAACATGACTTTTGCAGTAAGAATAATATACTTTAGCACTGACCTACTTAAAAATCTAAAAAGTCACTTTATGAGTGCTTGTTTCACTCTTGTCTGTGGCCTTCTGCTTGTTTCTATGAAGATAACTTTATAAATATTCCTCACCAATGTTTTGATCCAGGAGAAAGGTTTCATCCTTCAATAGTGCACGTAATAGAATTGGTCAGATCTGAAGCATGGGAGAGCACATTTTTTATCTGGGATCTTTAATATTTTACAGTTCAAGCAACAGAGTTTAAACTAAATTGTCAGTGATGTGACTAGGAAGCTCCCTGCCCAAAGAACACGGTAGCCTTCATTTGGTCCTTGTTGTGCCTCTAGTAGCAGTGCATGGAAGTATGATATAAAACTCGAGTTCTTAATTGATTAGTAATTGGGACAATTAATGCTGCTGCAAAATTTCATCGTTCTACTGTACAAGTGAATTACCCCCAACAATGTTACTGTTTCTGGCACCTGGGTTGTTCTCACTGCAGTTTTCAAACCTTGGCATGTTTTCAGACCTTGGCAGTGCAAATACGCAACAATAATGCTAGCAGCTATAATGACCTAGCTAACTTAGCCATGGTGAGACAGTGCCTGTAAATGGAATAATGGAAGTTAGCAATACAGTATCTGGTAGGCAAGTATAGGAACAGAGACCCACCAAAAAAGGGAGGGGAATGAAATCATGGCCCCTCTAAAATCAGTGACAAAATTTCCATTGACTTGAGTGGGATCATGAATTTACCTTGTGAATTTATGGCAGGGGTGGGCAACAATTTTTGAATGGGGGGCCCACTGCACGAATATCAGAAGTGGTTGTGGGCTGCCCCAAAAGAGACGGGGCCTCGGGCAGAAGGGGCGGAGCCAGGAGACTTCACATGTTCCCCTGCCCACAGACCATGATTAGCCTGGGAGTGGGGGTGCACATGAAGTCTTTGCCTCCCGCTCCCACCCTGCCAGGAGTGCACAGATCATAGAGAGAACCGCCAGCTATTTTGAACATCTGGCAGTTCCCTCTAGGCACTGCGTACCCCTAGAGGTGGGAGGAGACTTTGTATGCTCCCCAGCCCCCTGGCCAAATCAGGGCCTGGGGGCAGGGGAAGTGTGCGAAATCTCTCACTCCCTGCCCCACGCTGCTGGGGCGCGCGGTACCTAGAGGGAACTGCCAGCCATTTTGAACAGCAAGAGGTTCCCTCTGGTGCCACTCACCCCTGGCAGGAAGGGAGGAGACTTTGTGTACTTCCCCAAGCCCAAGTCTCGATTGGCCTGGGGCCGGGGGAGCAGCAGGGCAGCTGCGGGCCAGATCAAATGGCTTAGTGAGCTGAATCCAGCCCATAGACGCTTTCTTGTCCACCTCTGCTTTATTGTCAAGGAACTGTGGGTGACTCCAAAACTTTGTATTACACTTTTTGTACTAAGGAACCTAGAAGATAATGTCCCCTCTGTAGCAACAAACTAGAGTTCAGAAATTGGTCAAAAGCTATTCCATCTGTCCAAACTTCTTAAATCTTCAAAACTATACTGAAGATTTTGTAAGAACACATATGTAGGCAAGATTTTGGCAATGTGTTTCTAACCTCATTGGATCTGGGAATTGCCTAATGTCCAGTTAGGTATCTGTTCTCATGAGATGTTTATTTCAGCCTTCACTAAATTTCTCCTGGGACACACAGCTTTATCAAAATGTAAATCATAATGACGTTAAATACAAAATATTTCTGTCAAATTTATAATGCCATACACTGAAAAATCAGGAAAAAAGTAAGATTTAAAATTTGAAAAAATGTCCGTGTCCATGTCCTGGTTGTTTTTGGTATTTATTAATTATGTGGCACATGCTGCCATGGGAACCAGGTGCATTTAGATTAAAAAATCAAATTAAATAAACAGCAGTTCTGACGGCACAAAGTCTACCAATACTATCATTCATATGGCTTAAAATGTGTCTAAATAGACCAAATATTAATCCCAAAATACCAAATTAGCAATGAAAAGTAAACACCAAAATAAGCAAAGACCAAGACTAAACAATAATAGTCAAAAATGTTCTACAAAATAAGTCACTCTCCAATCTCACACTCTGGTGCCTCTCCAAAGGGCTTATAGCCAATGGGAATTTTTCCTTGATTTTCCTGGGCTTTGGGTCAGGTATAAAGGGAGCAAGCTACAGATGCAAAGGCTCAGGAACTTTTAATGTTAGGACAGCCAGCCAGCCAGTGGTGATGGTACGGCAAACTAAAGGCAAGAGGCACTCACTCACTTAACTGGGTCACACAAATTCAGGCTTATAAAAACAGTCACCAGCACTGCATGCAAAAATGAATAGGAAGCCAATATAGAAAGCTGAATATAGATGTTATGTGTTTATAATAGCCTGCCCTGGTAAGGATGGCATCATATATATAGTAGCCCAGTGTCTGTGAGTCTGTAATGCTGAAATGCTGGCTGTTCCCTCTGGGGGGGCGCTGTTGCCTGAAATGCTGGCTATTCCCTCTGGGCGGGGCGCTGTTGACTGAAATGCTGGCTGTTTTCTCTGGGTGGCCCGTGCTGCATGGGGAGTGCGGGGCCCAAACGGCTGCTTGCACCGCTTGCTCCCCCGCAGCAGCCCGGCTGAGCGGCACAGAAGTCAGCCAAGCGCCATGGCGGGAGGGGAAGAGGGGCGGGGCGGTGACGTACATGGCCAGGGAGCGGGGCCTTCTCCCAAACGGCTGCTTGCTCCCCCGCGGCAGCCCGGCTGAGCGGCGCAGAAGTCAGCCGAGTGCCACGGCGGGAGGCGAAGGGGGGTGGGGCGATGACGTGCAGCGTGACAGCGGCTCCAGGCCCTGCCCCCTTGCCGTGAACGTCACCGCCCTGCCCCCCTTCGCCTCCCACCGTGGCGCTCGGCTGACTTCTGCACCGCTCAGCCAGGCTTCCACGTGGGAGCAAGTGGCGCAAGCAACCGTTTGGGCTCCGCGCTCCCCATGCAGCACGGGGAGTGTGGAGCCCAAACAGCCGTTTGGGCTCCGCGGTCCCCCGAGTGAGAGGCAGGAGGGGGAGGAGAAGAGAAAGAGAGAGACAGAGAGAGGCAGGAGGTGGAGGAGAGCTGAGAGAGAGAGAGGAGGAGGCAATAGGAGAAGGAGAGAGAGAGAGACGGAGCAAGAGACGGGAGGCTCAGGAGAGAAGACCGACGTGGAGGAGAGACCTGAAAATCCCGTCTTATGACGTGCTAATTGGCTAGTACAGCAATATTATACAATTGCTGACAATACTTGTCTTAAAGCCGAGTCCTGAGTAGAGATCACTGCAGTATCTGTCTAGATATGGCAAGATGATGCAACTGTCATTCCTGAGGCAGGCCAGCTGCAGAGGTCTGTGAAGCTACAATCCATTACTGCTAGTGGAAAATCCAGGCACAGCAAAGAATCCAATAGGACGCCTACACAGTGAACTCTTTCATGAAAAGTTGAAAGTAGCATCTTTAATGCCTGCTACAGTATTTTCAGCCTCCTCTTTTAGAAGCTTCTTCTTACCAAGAAGCATCTCTCCTACCTTGTCAGGAACATCAGTTCACTGTTGTGTAGTTTCCTATCTTGGCTAGGCATTGTGACAGTAATGAAAACATAATCTCTAGATTTAACTAAAAGAAGCTGTAATACACACTAATGGCACCATAGCCCAAAACATCTCAGCACTTCCCCTGCTGCTTTGCAGTTACCTGCACACTGATGGATAAGTGATATGCAGAACTTCCTGGGATTTCTCTGAAGAAGGATCATTCCCACACACAACTCAAAATGTCTCATGGTTAGGACCTTTACTGAATTCACAGCCATGAAAAACACATCTCGAAATATGAAATCTGGTGTCCTCTGAAATCTGGCCTTTTGTGTGCTTTTACCCTATACTATACCGATTCAGAGGGGAGCTCAGTGTTCATCAAATTGGGGGTCCTGACCCAAAAGGTAGTTGCAGGGAGATCACAAGGTTCTTTCAGGAGGGTCATTGCATTTCCATCCTTACTTCTATGCTGCATTCAGAGCTGGGCAACTGGCACTACCATACCATACCATACCATACCATACCGTCTTTACTTTTGTGCTGCTGCTGGCCGTAGCTCTGCCTTCCGAGCTGGACTCCCAACCAGCAGCTACTGCTCTCCACCTACCCAGCTTGGAAGGCAGTGCCTCTTCCAACAGCAGTGCAGAAGTAAAGGTAGCAGTGCCGCAACTCCCCATCCCCTTCAGTCCTCACACAGCTCCTTTTTGCTCCAGGACCCAAGCAATTACAGCATTGTGAAATGTCAGATTTAAATAGCCAAACTCATGAAATTTACCATTTTTAAAATCCTATGACCATGAAATGGACCAAAGTGGACTGCGAATTCGGTAGGGCTCTACTCATTGTCAATAGTATTAAAGACTAATGTTAGATCCCATCTTCAAGGTTTAAAATTGCACAGTTCCAATTCTCCCCTATCATCTGCTTCAGCTCAGATGAGACAGTTACAGCTGGTCCCAAGAACAATGCTCCTGGCTGAAAGGAGAACACAAGAAGTTTTAGCCCCTTCCATTTCCTCCACCCCCAAAATCCATTGTGCCTTTCACCACATTACTTCCCATACCCAGGAACTACTCAGATAGGAGATAACCAGCAGGACGAATTAAAACAGCATTAAAAAAATGCAGAGCACACACACTAGGGAGAAGTGTCATTTGGTAGTCCCAGTTCCATATGGCAGTTGAAACCCAGCAACAATGATGGAGAAAAGTGTGCCATTTGAGAAAAGAGCAAATTACTTCTTAATGGAAGCATGCTATCAATTTCTTTTCCAGGTACTAATGATATACATGTAATGGCACAAATTCTAAATTATACAGAGAGTTGAGGTGGCAGTGGATTGGGCACCAGACTGAGAATAGATTCTTACTTGTTATTCTGCCACTCACTCATTGTATGACCGTGAACATTTCATTATGCCACTATGTCCACCATCTGTAAAATGGGGATAATGATGCTTGTTAACATGAGTAAAGCGGATTGGAAAAACAAACCTGAAAACTGGAAATGTTTTCAACAACCAAGCATCATTTTGGTTTTGTTTTCCATGAAAACACAGCATTTCTATGTTGAAGAGGCCTATTTCCACAGAAAAAAGTTTCATATGAAAACTTTTGACTAGCTCCAGATTTGTCATATGTCACAATGCATAGGCCAGTCATTATTGCACATTTATTTCCTACATGCTTCTTTCTTTACTTCTGAAACAACATGTTTAGTCAGCAAGGCTTATACCATGTTCCTCATTCTGGTAAAGCCAAACTGTAGACTGAGCAAGGTGTTTTGGTTGTGATACCACAGGCAGAGCTTGAATGGGCTGCAGAATCACTGTGATCAGATTAGTTTCTATTTCTTTATCAAAGAATGTTTCAGCTGCTTTCCACTGTGATGTGTATAATTAATTTTATGTGTTCATGGCAATTACAGTTTTTTAAATCTTTATAATGAAAATCAGCATGCCGTGGTAAAATAAAGTGGATACAATTGCTCAGCACAAGTATATTTGTGCAGTCAGTGTCACTAATGAATGATGGATAGTACACTGCCACCTTTTGGCTATGGAGAGCAGTAAAAAGTAATGGCTAGAAAGTTTTTTGGTTTTAAAAAACATAAATCAGATATATTGCCGAGGCAGCATTTAACAGCTTCCCCAAATAAAAATACTTTGGAATTGTTGACCAACAGCAGAACTACTTTTTTATGCTTATCTTAGTCTTGAGCATCTTCTTGGAATTGTGTAATAAGAATTTTTGACTGTAGCTGATCTTGTATATGAGGACCTGTCTGTGAAAGAATGAGATAATAATGTAGACAGCTTTAACGCAAGTGAAGAACAAGTGGAATCAGACTGATGCATATAGCCACTTCAAACTGACTGTGGTACTCTTCCTGCCTTAGGAATACTTGAGAGTATTTTGTATTGTGTTGTACTCAAACAGTGTTTTCCAGAGGCATGATTTATATACAGTTTGTACTCCATGCTCTTTTGAGCACTTAGCTGTGAATGTTTGCATCAGTGCCAGCAACTGTGAAGTGATCTCATTAGCGAGAGAGAGTATATTATTAGCCACAGAATTATTTTCCAACTATATAATGAAAATGCAACTGTATAATTTTTACAGAGGAAAGATCTGTAACCATCTGGTCCAGAGCATGAGAGTGTTATGTACTGAGACATCATGGCCTTCCTGCCTGTCCTGTGTGGTACAGTGCCTTGTCTGTTTAGTTTGCTGTGGTTGCCATCACGGTAGTATCCAAGTGCTGTTTCAAAGATACTGAAAAAAGAGAGTGCTATATAAACTGGTCTCCTATCCTACAACTGTTTATGTATGTCAGTAGTCATTTGTTGTACAAGTAACACTGTGGGATTATTTGCATGAAACATAACTCCTTGTGGGCAAAAAGTATGCAAGAATAGAATCACAGGGTGAAATTCTGGCCTGATAGAGTTGTGAAAGGATTTTCTGCGGGATCTTAAATCACGCTTTTTTTTCATTTCAGGAACAAAAATAACCCAAGAAGCAGAAAAAGTGCAACGACCATGAAGATGTAAAAAGTTTTGTAAATGAACTGTAATTAAAAGTCACCCTACAGTATGCTTTTTCCTATGGCTATGTTAAGTAAGGCACTGGAAGCACTTCTAGTTTTATTTTGACATTATACACCGCCTGTGATGTTGAGATATCAGCTATAAAAAAAAAAAAGAGGGGGGGAACAAGTTAGTCTCCCCTTTTAGGTTCCCGAATGTTTTCTTGTGGCCTTTTGTTTCAGCAGGATAACATAAAATAAGTTTTTCTATGGGTTTAAAGCTTCTTCCCCTTCAACTATTCTCTGCCTCACAGCTTTTTAAGCTAATTGTGTCTAGAGCAGCTAGCAGCAAAATAAAAAGATAAAACAGAAATGATCTGGAAGCTAGGGAACTCCTACTGAGTGTCCTCTTAACTACCTAATTCAGCTGCCTAAGTTGCTGTTCGTTTGTCCCCTCTACTCCCCCTTTTACTATGGCATGGTGCCTTTAGGTTGCCCGGCAACCACTGTAGTACTGCTGCACATGCGCATTAGATAGAGAATTCTTATCATGTTTTATTTTCTTTCCCTTTTTAAATGTAGAACTCCATAACAGGACATTTTCTTTTCTGGTGGCTAAAAAACATCTGTGGGAATTTCAAAAGCTGCACAGATGCCTGTGAGGATGCAGAACATTCATTTTAATTCTTGACAGACACACATTCCACAACCACCTGATGTGATCAGTGCATGAGGCACTAGAAATTATATATATATATATATATATATTTAACAACAGATCCAGTAGTAAGAAGACAGGTCTTGGACTAATTCCATCTACTTTTGTGTAAAAAATCAGACAAAGCCTTCTGCCTTTCCTTTCCCCTCCTTGGCAAATTCTAGTGTCCTGCTGCTTTCATTTGTTTTTGATCTGCCTCATTAAAAGACTATTGATGGCTTTAACTATTGTCCTTGTTTAGGTGCTGATTTACAAGCACTAATATCTGACTGTGCTGAGATTAATGGGAGCCCATGGAGTTTACAATTATCCTTAGGTCCCTTGACCACACATGTAGGGGTTTTGGTAGGGGTCATGCACTCTCATGAAAAACTCCAAAGCAGGCTTAAACCTGGGAACGTTTTAATAGGATTGAATCTGTAATAGGATTTGGCAGCTTGGCCTAAACTATTTTTTTAATGTGGAGTCATTATTATCTTAGAATAAAGTAGTGGTTTTTACATTTTTAAAAGGGGAAATTATTGTTACTATCATTTAAATGACTCAAACTGTAAACTTCTTAATACAGAACATTAAAATGAAGGGGAGACCTGAACATGCCTTGTGCTGTATATCAAATCATAGGCTGAAAAGTATGGATTCAGAGGAATAGAATTTCTGATGTGATTGTATGTTTTTAGGTAAAACATTTATTACAAATTTTTAAAAACTGCTTCAAGAAATAGTGACTTTTTGAAGCAAGAGTTCTGTTCAGTAATGAAAGATTCCCATGCTGACTCCTCTCTTACTCAAACAAAGACACAAATGGTTGGAGGGTTCTGGGTTTTTTTGTGTGTGTTTTTCACAAGCAGTATTAGTGTTAATGCTTTTTATAGCTTTACATGTTATGTGATATCTGTGGCATGTTGCTTATATTGTTATGTGCCATGCTTTGGTAAATTAACAAAACATCCTTTCAGAGATGGCCTTGTTCATTTTTTTTTAATATACCATAGGAGCAATTGGATATATGTGATGCTTGTCCATAGGGTCTTATGAATGCTGTATTCCGGGGCATAAACTGTAAACCTTATGGGCACCAAGGAAGTTATGTTGGCTAGAAGGTGTCATGAAAAAGTAATGGGAAGCTAAATTACAGATTCCGTTTGGCTGGCTTTAAAAGTCCCAGTACAGCAGAACTTTAAAGAAATGTGAGCTTTGATACGTGCCAAATTCTGTGCTGACTTATACCCTATGCAATGTCAGTGACTTCAGTGGAGTGGCACTGGCTAGAAAACAGGGCAGATTTTGGCATACTGCCTGTATTTATAAATTCAAAGATTCCTACATTGCTTTTGATTTTGTAGAAAAAACTGATTTAGAAAACACTGCTAGTAAAGGCATATATATATATATATATATATATATATATATATATATGTATTGTTGCACCTTACATTACTATGCTCCAAAATGCTGCACATTTATCAAAAACTTTCTGCAAATTGCCATCTAGTCCATGGCAAAGTGTATCCAACTTTCATTGGATTAATTTATTTTCATGGCACTTGCAGCAGCCTATAAATTTTGTGGCATATTCAGATAAATGCTAAAGTAGACTTTTCTATTTATGTTATGATTAGTAGAGTTTCCTTTGTTATTTCTTTTTAATATTAAAATCAATTTACTCCAACTTTAGACTGTCCATCATCAATATGCTAAATATGGACAACCCATAACTTCACTATGTAGAAGACATGGTCTTTGGAATGTAGTTGGGTATACTAGAATAATAAACACAACAGATGAAGTATCTACTTAACGTGATAAACAGATGAATAGTGAAATAGCAATTGCATTGTCATCATTAACCTCCAGAGTTAACACTGCATAGACACAAATGGAGTGTATGTTGGATACAGAATTGTTCCTGTGACTGTGAAGAAGCAGTCGTGATATGTTGTGTCATTGGCTAAGGGAGGGGAATTCGTCCAGCTGCCCAAGATAACGATAGGAATACATTTGACCCATAATGAGGTAATCAGCATCCCCTTGTATAAACTGAAATATTGGCTGCTTGTTGTGGGTAATTTTGTTTGTTCGTTTGTTTGGTTTTAGTTGGTTAGTTAGTTGGTTTGGTTGTTTTTAGAGAATAAGATGAAATAATTCATGGTTCTATATTAATCTGATTCATTTTCTTTGTAACATAACTCATAGATACTACATAGCAAATTATTGTCATGCTGCATCGAGAATAGATAGGTGTGATAGTGGGCAGGGCAGCACTGAATTGGTTATTCAGTGCCCCTGTTCCCACAATCCATTGTTTGTAGTACCATTTTCTCATTTCTGAAGCCCTGGTTGTTCTCACCCAGCTCCAATTTCTCTTACATGGACTGTCTGGGTAGGATTGCTGGCTGGAGCTGCTGCTATGCTAAAAGAGAAGATTCAGAAACTCTCCTTTCACTTGCTCTCCTTCACTCCTACCTTGAGAAGGAAAGATAGGTGTGTTCTGGCTGATGATCTCTCCCATCTTCCTTCTCCTGGGTCTTTGCTATGCTGCAGGAAATTCTCCTTGATGTGAAGAAGATCAAAGTAAATAGGGATGCTGGTGTAGCTTACTTGCAGTGGGGTAACAACAACCTTTCATCAACACAATCAGAGAACAGCTGCCAGCGTAAAGTGCATTTTCTAGGCACCAAATGAGTTCATATGTACTGAGATTGGAGCAAAGGGGCCCTCCAGCCAATTCCATTGTAACTTGGAAGGGAGATGCAGTCCCTGACCATGAAAGGGACATGAATGTGGGAGAGAAAAGAAGTAGCTATATGTATCCACAACCATCCTGCATGTATCAGCTATTAGAAACCTGGTTCCACAACTACCACATTGTGAAGTGACTTTCAAAATATGGTAGCAGTGTCAGTTGCTTTCAAGTGTGTGCAGGTGAGACCTTTAAAAATACTAGCTTAAATAATAAGCATGGGTGAATTTACACTGTTGCTGTGTTTATTATTCCATGTCATATGGTTTGATGAAGAAAAGTATTTACACTTTATTATAAGAATTGCAATAAATATCAGCGATAGCATTAAGATTGTTTAATAAAATATATTTAGAATGTAAAAGCGTATTATAAAATCTCTCTTTCAATATGTAATCTTATGAATGGGCATCCATTTTCTGCTGCTCAGAAAATATGTCCACCTTAAATGGGGGGGAATAAATGTGATGCCAAATATATAGACAAAAGCCTCATTATTTATGTATATGAAAAAGAAAAGTGAATAAAATAAAGAGAGATTACAGTAGCTTAATCTGCAACATTTACACCATCTTAAAATTCAAAAGCTATAGCTAATTATCTAATTTGGAAAGATTGAGCAAAATCTAACCAAATATCGACAACAGAGTGTAATTTGTCATGTATCCTATATGATATCTTTTCCATAATAGCTAAATCAATGAGACCCAAGTGCCAGTCATTGATCTAAAGGACAGATGGTGATTTCCATTTGATAAGGATTAGGGTTTTGGCAATGAAGATGGCTTGAGGTAACAATTTTTCTTGTGCTGAAGATATTCTTGAGTCCAGATTTTAGTATGGTAAATGCATTTTTTACATAAACAAGCCAAAATGCATTGCTTTTCAAAATTGCCATTTCTATTTAATTACTCATAAGTGCATGTCAAAAATTTTCTACATTCAAATTGTTTACAAAGTGCTTAATAGGGTCTAGTATGCTTGTCACATTTCTTGGAGCCACAATCTGCCCTCTAATACATTGCATATGTTGGAAGATCAACTATTTTATAAGCGGCTTTCCCAAAACATACTAGGTTGTTTGGCATGTAGTCTTTTCTCAGTATAATCTAAATGAGAGATGTACATAATACATGTTTCTGTGAAACTTCAATAATATAGACTGCATTCCAAATTGTTAGGATTCTCTTGTGCCGCATACCAGGTGCAAGAAGGGAAATACGTATCCCAGTACCAGAAATTTCAACTGTGTATAACTTCTGTAATTTGTTTTCTTTCTTTCCCTCCTCCATACTTCATTTAGTATGCTATGTTTGGGTTTTTACCTCCATCTATGTGTGTGAATGGTGCTGTACACAAATACTAGCATTTTTAAGTGTTTTGCAGGTCCACTGGGATGGAAAAATAAATAGCCTTGTTTTGATATTTAACAGAGAAATCCTTTAAATGGCTTGAATTATCCATTATCTAAAATTCCTGAGATTAGTGCAAATTTTAAAAGATGCAATGACCTGGCTTGGTCTGGATAAACATTAAAAAGTTTGGATATTTATTGCAAGATTATCTAAAGTAACTGAAGGTACATCTACACAGCAACATTATTTTGAAATAACTAGCATAATTTCGAAATAACTTAGTTCATATCTACAAAGCAGGCAGTTATTTTGAAATAATGTCAAAATACTGTGAAACTGGAGGACTTCTTTCTCTGACTCATGTAACCCCAGGGCTGGATTAAGGGGGGGGCTAGCCGGGCAGCTGCCCGGGGCGCCAACCTATGGGGGCCTGATTGAAGTGGAAAGGGGCGCCGTGTGCCAGGGAGTGGGGCCGCGCATGAGCCACGCGCCCGGGGCCGGGCTGCGCATGCGCTGCGCACCCACTGCCCGGGGCACAACTATGGCTTGGTCCGGCACTGTGTAACCCTCATTGTACGAGGAGTAAGGGAAGTCAGAGGAAGAGTTCTCTATTTCAAAATAAGTGCTGTGTAGATGCTCCCAATTTCAAAATAAGCTACGCAATTGACATAGCTCAATTTGCATAGCTTATTTCGAATTAAGCCCTGCTGTGTAGACGCACTCTGAGTCTGCAGTGTTGATCTAGAAGTCATTTTATCGATAGGCTTATTCACAAGGTAGCCACAACTTCTTCTTTTAGTTGAGCCAGGAAGTAAATAAAAATAAATGGGCATATATACAAACCTTAGTAAAGAGTTAATTTCAGATTGGTCCTAGAAATGAGTCACTGTTTGGGAGAAAAAGGATTTTTTAAAATTATTTTTCTGAACCAGTTATCAGTCCCACATTCTAATCTTAAATCCAAGCCAGTTAAGAGAACAAATTAGAAGATTCACTTTATTTAAAACAGAAAGAAATCTTGAAGAAATTTTTCTTTCCATTAAAATTCACAGTATTGCTGTTTATACATTTAATTGATCCATATGAAATGTAGAGTTAATGATAGAATCTGAATTTTAAATAATATCACAACAGAAGTAGGAAATATTCAGTAGGTAACTTCAGTTCTCCATTACATTATATACTTAGAATATGATGCTGAATGAAATGTTTATTCTGTGTAATATCATTGTAAAGGATTTTCAAATTCTCATGTCTTTGGGCAGGTCTGCATGAAGCATATGTCATTATTCCCATTTTGAACTGTAATGGATTGCAAGATTGCCCACATGTTATTCAGTGACCTGCACCAGTCTACAGAATGATTGCCCTGCATTATACAGATCATTATGAATGAGTTACATGCCATCAATCAGAGACTGTGTTGTTCAGACATATTTCTGAGTCTATGATTCAGCAGGGAGAAGTGCCCCATCGTAATGCACATAATGCATCTATCCATTGCTGACTTCTTGTCCAGTCTCTGGTGCCCAACCATAAGAGAGCCATTAGACATCCATGATCAGAGAAATGGGAGTGATAAGTGGCCCATTCCTTCCTACTCTTAGGTAGGACAGGTCTTGTATAAAAGATCTGTGATAAATATGGAGGTGTTGTTTACTAATTATTAATAGCATCTTCAGTCTCTCACTATCGCAGCATGTCTGTAACATAAATTGGAATGGATATTTCATTCTAGGGGAATGGAAGGAGGCTGTGGAAAATGAGGGAGTTATGTGTATTATTTTTGCAGGTATTGTATGCATCTCAGTTTTTATCTGTTTGTTATTATCCAGTCTGACTGCCAGGAGTTAAATCACTGGAGGTGATTTAAGGGGGAAGCCAACAGGAAATGAAACAGGAGCAAAGATAAGGCTTCTTAAGGGAACAATGCGGGGAACTATTAATTGGGAAATGCCTCTGCCTAGTTCCCAATAGGCTTGCCTGGCTGATTCTACCCAAGACTCACATCCTAGAATCAAATGGACCCTAAACCTTACAAATATTGGCATAGGGAAGAAGAGAAACTGAGTAGGCTGTCAGCAGCAACCTCCAGAGCTTAGCCTCTGGCAGGCAGGGAGAGAAGAAATGCAACCAGCAGGATGACTTTCCCACCCCAGAGAAGGAAATAAGATGTATGTAACTGAGCTATGGGTAGAGAAGTAAGCTTAGGTAAGGAAATGGACATAGAGAACTATTTGTTGTTTTAAACCACTTTCTAGATGCTGTGGTCCTTTAGGCAACTGGAGGCTACTTTGTTTTGGAGAGGCTGTTCATGAATCACTTAAATCAGCTGCTGTCATGGGCTCCCGGAGCAAGAAGCCTTAGCCACCTAATTTAACATGGTTGATCAACATGGAAGCTGTAGACCAGTCTAAGAGTGGTTGGACCTCATGGTTCCATTCAAAGCAGGGAAAGGTAACAAAACTTGTCCCGAAAGGGGTGCACTCAAGAGGGACAGAAAGGGGTCTAAGGCATGTCAGTAACCAGGACAGAATATGTTTTTAATAGTTGCCCAATAACTTACACTTCCGGGTCATTAAGAGACAATACCATAGCACATAGCTTTACTGCCTGGATCTTACTTTGCTTGGGCAGTGCACAAAATCAGTTTGTACAGAGAGGGCCAAACGGAGAAGCAGACTGAGCCCCAAAGATGCATAGGAGGAGCTAGACATTGCTAGGAAAATTTGAGTTAGGTCTGTTCTGTCACTGTAATCTAAGATGGATCCTTTTCTAATTTAGCTTGTAGAGAAGCATAAGATATGTTATTTACATATAAACTGTTTGCTTTAAAATTTTTCTTCTCTAATGTTTTGCTCTAAGTAGTAAATAAAAATACTTTGTTTTAATCAGGTTTTTGGTGGATATCTCTGGTCACAGAGCCCTGAAGGGAAGAAATACAGGTTGCTGAAGCACAGGGAGATGAGTGGCTAGTATACACAGGGCACTGTACCAAGCTCCCAGTCTAAAAATGGAAGAATCACAACATTCAGCTCCTAAAGAGGTAACAGCAAGAGTCCCAAGATCTGAGGGGGATGCACTCAGAGAGTTCAGAAAGGGAACAAGTGCAGTGAGAGGAGTAACTGTGAGGAGACCAAAGATGAGAACCCGCATGTCTAATCTGAAGCAGTGTCTCATTCTCGTTGCTTTATTTCAGTCAGCAAGCCACCAAGATGCCAGAAAAGTAATGAGATATTGTAGGATACTGAAATGAAGTTCTTGCATCGATGCCCAGTTATGATATGACATCACCTTCCAGCTGAAATAAAAGTTAAGCATGAACCTTTGCTCGGATGTACTTAGCTTTTCTGAATGATAATTAATCTTTATGTGCAATCCTGCAAGGTTTTGTCTTAAATCTAGAAGAGAACAAATATAGTAGATGCTGTCAGCAACTAGGACGTGGACAGTTGTGCCCCCTGGTTAGAGAAGGAGTCCTCACAAGCCAGGTTCAAAGCTAAAGCAGTAGTCAGGAATTGAAGCCAAAGGTCAAAACCAGAGTCAGATGCCAGAATCAAGGTCAGCATGGCAGTCAGGAATCTGAACTGAGGATCAGAACCAGGCAAGGCAGGAGCAGGTCTAGGAATAAAACAGGTACAGGAACTACATCAGTTATGGGCAACTGCTTTGATAAGCTACTGAACTGCTGCTGCTGCCATGTTTAAGAACTGATCTGATGACTCTTCCAGCCGATTAGGCAGCATACTACACACTGTCTGCACCCACAAGGTTGCTCGGGGAATGGCTTTGCTGCAGGTCCTGATTCCTGACAGATGGAAAGGTACAGCAAAAAACTATACGATATTATAGTTATATTACATTATAAGATGTTATTCAGTGATATTTTGGATGAAATTAAAAAAGCACAAATGAAACTTTTAAAAACTATGACTTGTAATTAGAGGTTTATCATACAACAGGTTGTGTGGCTGTAATGTCTGCCAAATATAAAATATCACAACAACTTCTGATTGCAGAGTCAGCAGAGGTTGATAATTATTATATATTGTTATATATGAGACCCAGTGCTGGACCGAGCCATAGTTGCGCTCGGGGCAGCAGGCGCACGGCGCATGCGCAGCCTGGCCCCGCCCCCGGGCGCATGGCACCCCTTACCACTTCAATCAGGCACCCCCCATAGGTTGGCGCTCCGGGCAGCTCCCCGGCTAGCCCCCCCCCCCTTAATACGGCCCTGATGAGACCACTCAAGGAATCAGCAGAAATCACTTGTTTAACATCACAGTCTGCTGCTAAAGATGAAGCTGAATTGTTCTCAGTGTGTACAGTGGCAGTCTATTAAGACAGTCTCCTAAGAGATTGCCTACTAAGGCTGCCAGATATTCTTGAGAATATGTACAAGACTAGGAGTAAGGAACGTTTCTGAGACTGCTGAGAGTATTCCAACAAATTGGTAGCTGAATTCAGATGCTGTCACGTGTTTTATCTGACTCAGGCATTTTGCAGTCATTCCTCATTTGTCCTAACTGCCAAAGTGACTGGAAGCAATTACCTGCTTTTGGTGCTTGTTGGGGGGAACACCATTATTGTCCAAAAATTCCACACCCAAACAAAACAACTTCAGAACAGCCTGTATGGCTGCATGGTGAGGATTTACATTGCTTGAATTAACTTGTTTTCCCCTGATGATTAAAAAAAAACCTCCTCTTTCTTTTCTTGACTGTGTAATCTAAATTGCCATCCTCTCTCCTCTCAAGTGCAGCCAACTTCCCTGCTTACCTGCAGTTATCTGTTCCTCTTCCCACTTCTGATACAGTTCTCTCAGGACAAGACAGTCGTCTGGAAGAGTACACTCATTATTTCTTTTATAAAATATCCAGTCCTCTCCTTCCCGGTACCCTTTAGTCTTCTGGCCATAATATTTCAAATTTTGGTCCAATTTCCATTATGAGTTTGGGTCAGTCTTGGAATATGAATATCATATAACTCTATACACTTTTTCACCAATCTAGACATAGTGGATATGCGCCAGGTACAAATTCACAATGGGACTTTTACCAGTTTTTATATAATGCCGGCCATTCTTATCTCTTCCTCCCTAGTACAAGGGTTATGAAAGAGTGTAGCCAGCTCTTGCATCCCCATCTACAAGCATCAACAGACATGTTCACTACTGCAGATCTTACTTGGTATATAGGAGATGGGATTCCTTTCTTCCTGGGACCTAATGAGGTCTAGAGATTTGGGGGACAGCAAGGGTTTTGGGACACCTAAGATAGGGACACCCATTCCCATACAAGGTCCCATACAAGGGACACCCATTCCCATACAAGGTGTAGTGGAACTCCACCTAGAGATGTGCATCAGTGCCCTGGCCAGACTTTAAAGGCTCATTTGGTGAAGGGGTATGGGAACCCGCAACTCACATTGGACCAGGAGGGTAGGACATCCCAATAGCCTTCTAAAGCTTGGATAGAGGAGTAAGCAGTGGAGAAATAAGCATCTTAAGATGCACAGGAGAAATAGAAAGTGCTGCTCCCTCCATGTTCTTCTTCTCTGCTCCATCTTGCTCCATTGCTTCCCCCCAACCATCTGGCAACCAAGATCAGGTATCCCTTGTCTGCTGCCCCTTGAGTGCCATGCTTTCCTCAGACTGCATATTCATGTATGAACACACACTTCCTGCAGACCTCAGATCCACAAGAAGAATGCATCTTTTTCCTCTGCAAGTTGGTGGGACCAAGGCTAAGCAAAGAGGGGTGGCAACAGTGCAGGGAAGCATACTAACATGTTCTTTCAAATTGATACATCCAGTACATTGCATTTGAAATACCTCCCTTCTCTCTTCTCCAGCTAAGATATGGTTTGAAAAAAGTATTACAAGAATTTTTGTAACTGTGACAAACTTTATTTAATGTGGCTCAGTTTCCAACTGGCTCTTTTTTCCTGTTAAAAAGCCTCTCTAGCAATCAATTTATATTTTTAGGTTTGAAAATAGAAGTATCCAGAAATTATTTGATGCCTAATATTAAGCTTATCTTTCTAACACTGCTGTTTAAAATTAAAATTAGTTGTTATCTAATCTGTGGTACTATGCAGTAGATCTTGACAAGAGAAATCCTATAACTTTCATTTGATCTCTCCTTTTCTTTCCATTTCTCTTTATAGAAACTGCCAGGAAATTGCTAGCAAATATTTTGTACACTGATGAAACTCTCTTTTCTAGGCATCGCATCCCAACCACAGCATTCCTAAGCAAATAAGATGTAAAGGCAGTTTGTCAAAAAGCTGATGTTCAGAACTGCAGACAGTAGTTCTGAACATCAGACAGCAGACAGTAGTTCAGATGCATATTTGGCATCACTGTCTTGTGAGAACTTCTACAATGCAAATTGTCTCATATGGAGCCATGAATGGGACACACATGGCATCCCAGTGAAGAGCAATCCAAGAATGAATTATTGTACACAAATAAAGCTACAGTAAATGCAGTGAAAGAAATGCGTTGACAGATTGGCCAAAGGTACTGCTGAGAGGGAAGGAAGCAGCATGCATAAAGCAACTGCTGTCCAGGAACCAAAGTGCTGAAAGTTCTGAAACTGTAGCACTAATACCATCTGGTCTCATGACTGAAAATGAGCACATTCGTAGAGGGAATAAGAAGAGACAAGACCATTGAGTTTGTGCTAGAACTAATGCAACTACTTATAGTCTGCATGAGCTAGCACACCAGTCTGTCAATACACACTAGTGGTGGCCCCGGGAAGCTTCCAACTTCAAGTATAGTTGTGGTGGTACTCTGCTGGGGTGGAGCTAGTCTCCTCTCTGGTTACTGCTGGCTCATCCATACCAATAACTATTTCTATTGCACTCCTGAAGAACACCTTTTCCTTTCTAGATTCCACCAAATGATAAGTATTTAAAGAAAAGTGAAACTCAGTGGACAAGAGACCAGACGTTTTCATAAGGTCTTCATCTTTTGTGAGCTATTTCAATCCTAGATAAGCTGTGTGCTGGGCATATTCCCACAGGCATATGCATTTTTATCACTACGCAATTATCTTTGTAGTTGTGGGAGGCACACAAGATATTTACACTACATTGTCCTAGGAAGATTACCTGGCAAAAATCTGTGTGTCCTGTGTACAGTACACCTTCCACATTGCAGCTAGCAGTGGAGCTACACCAGTGGAGAAAGACATGAGTTATCCTGTGGTAGACAAGTCCTAAATAATCAGTGTCCTTATGCCCATGTTGAAATTATTTGGTGATATTTATATATGTATAAATATGCCTTCCAAGGGCTGACATTTAAATGAATGCCTACAGGACCAAAAGGTGATAATGAAAGATCCAAATCAGCTTGGCTTTGAAACTAGAATTTCCCCCTTCCTCCCCACACTTTATGTGCCTTTCCCCTTTCTTGTCTTTTATCTAAGAAAAAATTAGTAACGGGAAATTGAAAAATAGATTAAAAGTGCATGATTAGGTAAAACACTCAGACCCCAAAACAATGATGTGCTTATACTGTACTATTCATTTTTTTGTTTTTGTTTTTTATCCCAGTGCATAGCTATGAGGGGCAAAACTGTAATATCAGCACAGTTTATCTTTTTGTTTCTTTTATCCTTTAGATATGGTGTTCAAAGTAAAGAATCTGGATGTAGTGCGCCGACTGAGCTGTTGTGAATAAGGAAACTGTAAAATAATAGGAGGCTGAAGTGTATATAATAAGGTCTGAATAACTCTCCCTGGGTATGACTTTTATGTAAAATGTCTTAAGATTCAGCCCATCCCATTGTCCTCCAAAGATTCAGACTAGGTCTTATTTTGTCAAAACTGTTTTGCTTAAGTGTTTATTATAGGCAAAGTTGATAGAGCCACCTATTATTTAGATCACCCAGTGCTTCAAATGTTTGTAACTTTGCCTAACTTCAATCATTTGGGCTTAAATTTTCCTTTCTGGTTGTTTTTCTCAGGGTGGATTTTTTTTTCTTCTTTTCTTTTTTTTCCCAAGTGAAAACAGCTCAGCCAATTCTTAAAAACAAGGCTTGTGAAAAATACTGCTGGGACTGAAGGCTAGCAGTGGAGGATAAGGAAGTGGGTTGAGGAGAAACTGATATTGACTGGGCAAGAAATTTGGGACCCATGTGTGAAGACATTGGGCTGAGGATTCATAGACTTTTAAGGCTAGAAGGAACTACTGAATAATCTCAAAGAAATGTAGGACTGTCAGAGCAAGGAGCCTGGGACTGGGAACCAGTGGGAGAAGAGAAAGGAGAAGTAGACAAGAAGGGACAGATCTGATGGGGAACCAACACATGGGGAACAGTTGCAATTGGGAGAGCAAAGAGATTGGGATACAGAACCAAGAAGCTGGGGAGGAGATTGAATAAGAGGATTTGGGGATGAAGACTAGGGACTGGGAACAAGTGAGGATAGGAAACACAGGTGGGGGAAGGGAGAAAAATGCAGATTGGGATGAGGAGAGGAACTGGGCTGGCTAGGCAAATCAGTGGCAGAGGCAGGGGGGACTAAGAATGAAGGGAACAGATTGGAAGAAATAGAGTAGAAGCTTTGGAGGATGAGCAGAAGAATCTGTGCCCTGTAGAGCATACTCCGCCTCCCCCCTGAGTCTGGAATGAAACCCAGGATTTCTTACTCTCACTTTTCCTCTAATGTCAGCAAATGCCTGCAAAACCCATGGGGAAAGTGGCCCAATCCCTCCAGCACTGGTCCCCAGAGAGAAAGCCTACTACTGCAACTTCAAGTGGCAGAGGTCTGTGTAGTGGATCTAAGGTCCCAAGCCTGCTGATGACCCTGACAATTCCTGTCTGATTACTATTAATGAAAGGAAGGAAGTTCTCGTGGTTAAGGCAGCTGAATGCTGCCAAGGACCTGGATTCTATCCCTGCCTCAACTGTAGATCTGATGCTAGGTAAGTCACTTAAACCAGGCTTTTCGCAGATGGTTACTAATTGCGTTTTCCTCATTTTTTGAGGTGCATGACTTTCCCCCCAGGTCTTATTTGTAGAAGTGCTGAGCACTCACAGCCGCAACTGAAGTACATGAGAGAGCTCTTTGAACACAGAAAGTGCTACGTAGCACTAAGAGCTTGTCTACTTGAACATGTTCACTGCTAACTGGTTTGTGATTCTACCTCCACATTAGTCTGCATGGACCCAGCTAATTCACAGCTTGTTAATGCACTTTGGTCCAGTTACGTTTCAAAGAGGACTAGATCAAAGCCCTTTAAGAAACTGTTAGTGTGCATCAGCAGAATTAACACAGACAATTAATCTGCAGCAGGCTCATGGGTGGTAGATTCACACCTATCTTACCACAAACTAAATGTTCATGTAAACAATCTCTAGATAGTCTGAAAAATCAGACCCTGATTGTCTCAAATCAGAGGCCCAAAATTGGTGGAAACTTTTGACCATAAGATCTCTAACCCAATTCCCCATCTGTAAAATAGAGATAATACGCTTCCTTCATCTTACACTGTGAAAGTAAATAAATGATTTGTGAATTGCTCTGATAATTATAATGATGAGCCCCATACAATATCATGAGGAAATGAATAATTCTGTTTTCAGAGGAGGGATTGAGTAGTGTGCATTAAATAAGTTGAAGATGAAGATTGAACGATGAGGAGAAAACAAAATATTTCATTCAATAAACACCATCTATTCTGTGCAATGAATAAGGCAGGGGCTCTCTGGGGGGGAAACAGCATGTGATCATATATAAAGCTGGAGTAAGATTATATAGTGAACTTTAAATCCCACATTTAATAATTATGGAGTACCTGGCATTGCAAGTATTATAAAGTTATTTTAATGTTTTAATGCTTAATGTTATTTTTTTGTTTGTATAATATTAATCTAGTTTAACATAGACATTACAGTGTCACCTTTATATTTATGCAAAGCCATTGTACACATAAGTGTTACAGAAGAATTGAATGGTGTGATATTCAATGCCTTTCACTACTAGGATACCAATGCTCTCAGCATGTCCAGATACAAAGAGAGATGTCATCTGTTTGATTATAGAGCTATTTGCTTTTAGGACATCAATACAGACACAGTGTATACTAATACAAATTTAATGTAACCATCACCTGATGGTTTGTAATTGGTCTATGTAAAAAGAGTGGGTGGTCTTAGACTGATACTAGCCTGTTGCCTATATCATGTAAACACCATCACAACTAGTCTTAATCAGCCTCCTTCTTGGCAATCTTATTAGCGAGATCAAGGAGACTGAATTACTGTAGAATAGGACTAAGGGAAAGCTCATGAGTGGGATAGAGTTGGGAAGTTTTGTTTGCCCCTGTTCAAACTGTGCCTGTTCTGCAGGATTCCAGATAGTCTCCAGGGCTGTCCATCTGCTTCTTTACGAAAATGGCAAATTCATTGTATAAAATGTTAAAGGAATTTTTAGAAAAGGGAAAAACTCTATAATTACCATAAATGTAAGTTTATTGTTGGGTCATACATCTTCATTTAACTTAGTGGTTTAAGCAATCCCTAAAGGAAACGATTATAGTTCTTTGTTCTTACACAAATAAGTTGTATTCTTTATCCTCTGAAGAAGCTGATAATATGATAGGTGCAGCTCTAAGGAATAATTATACTAAATGGCCGTGGATACCTCAAAAGACAGAATACATCTATTATGCAGAATTCCCTACAGAAATCTTAGAAATCTTATATGCATTGATTGCTAGTTAGCATTAGAAAGACTTTTGCAAGTTGACTTTACCAAGGCAGCAACTATTTGCATTAGCAAACAGGCTACATCAGCTAGCTGATAAGAATACAGTAGAGTCATGCAATTAATATAGTTATGTCTGTTAATTAGTGTTTGCTGACTGTCAGAAGAAGATACCTGTTAAGAGACAAACTTATTTTCCTGATTAAAGAGCAGGGCCCATCTTGTCAAATTGAGAGGGACCCACTTTTGATCTAATTAAAGCTAGCAAGCTACTGTATACTGAAAATTTGAGCCACTCTGACACATATTTGCATATTTATAAGTAAGATAGATTGATATTTTGCAATTAACTTGGACCAACAGGAATAAAGCCTAATTAGTAAACATGTTTTCTTTATTAACTTTCAGGTCAGGCTTTTGTTATATTATAAATTAATAACTGAAGAGGAGGGCCTTTTTGGAGAAAAAAGAGTTATGTCATGGAGTTCTCGCCTGTCTCATTCAGACTCCATCTACTTGTTCCTTCAGTATTTGCACATGGCCAATTGGTTGATGACTAAAACTATACCAAGTGGTGAGATAATCCTTTACAAATGGCGAACTTCCACTTGGAATACATTTTTGAGTTTATGCAAAGGGCACATTTTGCCACGTTGTTGGATACAGTGGTATTTGGCTTCAAAAATGGTAGAACTTCCCTTTAAAAATTACTTTTTGAGGCAAAATAACAGTTTTTCCACCACTGAAATTGAGCAGGCATCAACACTGACCAAAAAACTGTGGGTATTCTGGCCTCTCTCTTGCCACCAAAAGCAACCAATAGCCAAAGCTCTGGAGGAGAAAATCATAGCGCCCATACAGTCTCTTATGCTTCCCTCCAACCATCTTATGATTGGTCCTCTGTTCTTCCGCATCCATTAGTAGCTAGAGGGGCAATCTGAACCCTCCATAGTCTGCTCACTTCCCATGCTGTGGGATAAATTGCTACTCTTAAACCACAGCTGTACATAGAGGGTATTGTAAAGCCTCACTGACACAGGAGGAGAATATGCGTCCATGTCATACTCTTTCTAGGCTACTGCTTGTACTTGAGGTACGACCAGTCTGCTTCATGCTTACGTAGATGGGCTTTATTTGTTTCTTTGTGCCTCAGACAGGAAAGGTAGGAAGAGTAATGTGTATAGACATCAGTCTTCCACCCAATAAGTCTAGTATTAGAGGTTTTAATAGATTATGGCCCCTCTTGTTGGTATTGCACCTTCATTATTAGAATACTAGCCAATTAGCCCGTCATAAGACAGGATTTTCAGGTCTCTCCTCCACGTCGGTCTTCTCTCCTGAGCCTCCGGTCTCTCGCTCTGTCTCTCTCTCTCTCTCTCTCTCTCTCTCCTCCTGCAACTGCCTCCCCCTCTCTCTCTCTCAGTTCTCCTCCGCCTCCTGCCTCTCTCTCTGTCTCTCTCTTTCTCTTCTCCTCCCCCTTCTGCCTCTCACTCGGGGGACCGCGGAGCCCAAATGGCCCAAATGGTCACTACCCGGCCCCCCTTGGCCTCCCGCCGTAGCACTTGGCTGACTTCTGCGCCACTCAGCTGGGCCGCCGTGGGGGAGCAAGTGTCCATTTGGGTTCCCCTGTGGAGGCCCGGCTGAGCGGCGCAGAAGTCAGCTGAATGCTGTGGCGGGAGGCGAAGGGGGCCGGGGCGGTGATGTACACGGCCAGGCCCTGCCCCCTGGCCATGTACGTCACCGCCCTGCCCCTCTTCCCTTCCCGCCGTGGCACTCGGCTGACTTCTGCGCCGCTCAGCTGGTCCGCCGCGGAGGAGCAAGAGGCGTAAGCGGCCGTTTGGGCCCCGCACTCCTCATGCAGTATGGGCCACCCAGAGGGAACAGCCAGCATTTCAGCAACAGCGCTGCCCAGAGGGAACAGCCAGCATTTCAGTGTTACAGACTCACAGACATTGGGCTACTATATATATGATAAGAATGGCCATACTGGGTCAGAACAGTGACGAGGGGTCGCTCCCTGCTTGCTACAGTGGCACCCCCCCCGCACAACTTGCGGCGCTGCCAGCGCGCTCAAGCGCAGAGCCCACATCTCACCATGGGTTTGCAGCGCATGCACCCTGGACAGCGTGCCCAAGCGCAGAGCCCACATCTCACCATGGGTTTGCAGTGCATGCGCCCTGGATGCAAGTAACCTGGAGGACTTTAGGACCAAGAGGGAGAGACAGGGACACGTCGCTCCAGGAGACGTGCCGCACGGGACATTTAAAAACCTGGAAGGGGGGGGTATGGAGCGAGCATGCCACCCCCATTAGCCAGGGAAGGCTGGTTGTAATCTCTCCAGCAGGAGACGAAGAGGAGGAAGCTGGGATCATCAGACCCGGCGTTGTGGAGTTACGCTCACGGCTCACCTGAAGCAATGGACTGAGGACTGGCCAGAGACGTGGACCATTGTGGTTGGACTTAATGGGGTGCACGAGGTGAGAAAATATTAAGTTGGTAGGACGGCAGGTGGAAAAAGGGCGGGGCTACAATGGTGAGCCCCCGCCCACCAGCTGCTATCCTGCTACAAGAACAATGGTCCATCTTAGCCCAGTATTCTGTCTACTGACAGTGGCCAGTGTTGGATTCTTCAGAGAGAATGAACAGAACAGGGCAATTTTGAGCACTCCTTCCCTTGTCATCCAGCTCCAGATTCTGGCAGTGGCAGGTTCAAGGACACCTAGAGCACAGCATGGAGTTCTGGATCATCTTGGCTAATATCCATTGATGGACCTAGCCTCCATGAAGTTATAAAATTCTTTTTTTAACCCAGTTATACTTTTTGCCTTCACAAAATACCTGGCACCAAGTTCCATAGGTTGACTGTGCGTTACGCAAAGCACTTCTTTTATTTTTTTTTAAACCTGCTACCCACTAGTTTCATTAATGTAATTCTTGTAGTATGTGCAGATGTAAGTAACACTTTACTATTCACTTTGTGCATTCCATTTATGATTTTATAGATCTTTTATCATATCCCATAGTCATTTCCTTTTCAAGTTGACATAGGTGTTGGAAGTAGGGGTTCTATTATATCCTGAGTTCAATGGCTCTCAGCACCCTTACTATAAAAATGGTTCCAGCACCACTCCAAGCTGATTGATCACGGTCTTTTTTGAAGTCCATCTCTTCATATGGAATCTGTTCCAGGCCCCTACTCACTTTTGTTGCCCTTCTCTGCACCTTTTCTCATTCAATTTTTTTTTAAGATGAAGTGACCAGAACTATACCATATTCAAGCTTTGGGCATACCATGGATTTATATAATGGCAAGATATTCTCTGCTTTATTATCTATCCCTTTCCTAATGGCGCCTAACGTTCTGTTGGATTCACTGCACACTGAGCAGATTGTTTTCAGAGAGTTACCAATGATGACTCCAAGATTGCTTTCTTCAGTGGTAAGAGCTAATTTATATATGTATAGTTGGGATTATTTTTTTCCAGTGTCCATTACTTTGCACTTATCAACATTTTATCTGTCATTGTCTTGCCCAGTCACTCAACTTAATGAGGCCCCTTTACCATCAGTTTTTAATTAAACTGTCTTGAATAATTTTACATCATCTACAAATTTTACCACCTCACTTTTTACCCACTTTTCCAGATCTTTTCTGAGTATTTTGAATAACCCACACCTGAATACTGATCTTTCCTGACCATTTATTCCTATGATTCTTTCCTATATTTTATCTAGCTACTGATCCATGGGAGGACCTTCCCTCTTATCCCATGACAGCTTACCTTGCATGAGGGCTTTTGCTGAAGGACCTTATCAGAAAGTTCAAGTACACAACATAGACTGGATCACTCGTGTCCACATAGAATCATAGAACACTAGAACTGGAAGGAATCTCGGGCGGTCATCAAGTCCAGTCCCCTGCTCTCATGGCAGGCCCAAGCACCATCTAGATCATCCCTGACAGGTGTTTGCCTAACCTGCTCTTAAATATCTCCAGTGATGGCGATTCCACAACCTCCCTAAGCAATTTATTCCAGTGTTTAACCACCCTGACAGTTAGGAAGTTTTTCTCAATGTCCAACCTGAACCTTCCTTGCTTTTTCTGCCTGTTGCTTCTTGTCCTATTGTCAGAGGTTAAGGAGAATAATTTTTTCCTCCTTCTTCTAACAACCTTTTAGATACTTGAAAGTGGTTATCATGTCCCCTAAGTCTTCTCTTTTCCAGACTAAACAAACCCAATTCTTTCCTCATAGGTTATGTTTTCTAGACCATTGATCATTTTTATTGCTCTTCTCTGGACCTTCTCCCATTTGTCCACATCTTTCCTGAAATGTGGTGCCCAGAACTGGACACAAAACTCCAGTTGAGGCTTAATCAGCATAGATAGAGCAGAAGAATTACTTCTTGTGTCTTGCTTACAACACCCATGTTAATATATCCCAGAATGATGTGTGTGTTTGTTTGGGGAAGGGGAGTTTGCAACATTGTTACACTGTTGATTCATATTTAGCTTGTGGTCCACTATGACCTGTAGATCCCTTTCCACAGTACTCCTGCCTATGCAGCAATTTCCCATGTTTTTGATGAGGCATGATTTCTCTTTACCAAAATGTTGTTGATTCTTTCCTGACATATTATGTTTATCTTGGTGTCTGACAATTCTGTTCTTTACTATAGTTTCAGCCAATTTCCCTGGTACTGAAGTTAGGCTTATTACCCTAAAATTGCCAGTATCATCTCTGGAGCCTTTAAAAAAACAGCATATATTAGCTATCCTCCAGTCATCTGGTTCAGAAGCTGACTAAAATGATAGGTTACATAGCATACTTAGTAGTTCTACTATTTCATATTAGAGTTCTTTCTAAACTCCTGGATGAACAGCATCTGGTCCTAGTGACTTATTTCTGTTTAATTTATCAATTTGTTCTAAAACTGCTTCTGCTGACACCTCAATTTGGGACAGTTGTTCAGATCTGGCAAAAAGAATGCTAATCTGCAAAAGAAGCACCAGCTGGAATATTCCAGAATTTAATACTGTGGTGGCAAGACACCTGGATTCCTGTCATGACTATTATATTTGGGGGAGATGCCCTGCCCTCCATCTCTCACAAAGTGGAATACTTGGTCACCTCAGTTGCTAGATCTCACACAGAAGCTGCCAGATGAAAGACAACAGGAAAGTGTATCTCTCACAGAAAATATTTGATATCAGTTATGAAGTCCCTCTGAAAATATTCGTAGACAGCGTTAGGGGGTATGTTGTCATCCTGACCTCAGAAGAGAAGGCTTACAATCAAATTTAATTATATATACCAGAATGATCATGAAATTTTATCTTTAGATAACTAATCTGCTTTAAGTAGGAAAGGTGAATGACAGAGTGACATTGTTTCATTGACTATTATCTCTTTACCTGCATCTCTGTATTTGCCTAAAATGCATCTACCAATCCATTATTTTAACTTAATGTGGGTAAGAAATCCGACTTGTAGAATCCATTTGCAAAATGAGAAGACACCAACTTTCTTCTAATATATAGGTATTTATTTTAACAAACATCACAGGAAAGAGAGCGCTAGACTTAATCACCTTCAATCAAAGTCAACCACATTACTAGTTAATGGGAGTTTATAGTGCATAATATTATTTCCTTTGTGCGAGCCATTTTCTGACATGTTACATTTAGTTAAATGACTTATTCTTGTATATTTTACATAAGACAAAAATGAATAATATAGTCAGTGAATTTGTACATACTGGCATGGGGAATCTGTTGTATAACATCATAATGTAGCTATAAATTAATGATGTCTCTGTACTAGAGCTGATCAAACTATAGGTAATAATCACATTATATTTTATTAGTATTAAACTATTATTTATTTTCTAAATATCAAGAACTTTTGCTATATTTTTGGTATAACTAAAATAAGAGTTCTGTCAGTGATCTGAGCACCATTTTTCCCCTACACAGCTGCATTCCAGTTTCCTGAACTAAATCGCAGGTTTTGCCACATTGAGGGCTTGATTTTGCAAGCTACTGAGCATAATCACCTCCCACTGGCTTCAATGAGAAATGAGAGTACTCAGGACCTAGAAGAATTGAGCCTTAATTGAAATAAACTCCAGCTAGAACAATTCCCTCCCCTCTGGAATCTAACACCCAAATTTGGGTTTGTCTGCACTAGGTTTGAATTTGTCAAACTTTTCCACTAATACTGTGGCCTAACCTTCCAACTTTCAAGTGAAGAAGAAGAAACATCTCCTTCTTTCCCTGCCTGCCACCCCAAAATAATAATGAAAAAAATCTAAAGAAGAGGCAGGATCTGCGATTGCACAGGGACAATAGAACTGATCCTTACTCCCTTGTGGCTCTCATTGACCTTGGTGACTTTACTCATTACTTCAGAAAATCAGAGGTCCCTACGTTCTACAGTGCTTTAGAAAGACACCATAATGGTCTATGCTTTATGGGAATTTATTCTGGGCCTTCAATTGGCACTGACAGCAGAGGCCTGTAGAGACAGATGAGACTCAGGCATTGATACGTTTCCCCCAAACACTCCAGAACTTATAAATACCAAAGCTTTAAATGATATTTTTATTTTTAACCAAATCTTGATTTTTAAGCCTTTGATTTTCGCTTCTATTCTGATATTTTGCTTGAGGCTTCCATGGTCTTGTTCATATTAGGGAAGTTCTACATTTTCTACCTGTTTTTTAAATTATCCTGTTAAATGTATGGATTACTTCTCCCCACTACATCTTAAGAAAAATGAAGGACAAGAGTTAACCTCTGTTGTGTTGCAATATTCATCTCACATGCAAAGACAAACTAAAATGGCTTCCCCAAATGTAGCAATTTGCATCTGAATAATGCATTTCTTTTTTATTCTATTCTCTTAGATGATGCCTGAATCAACTCAAACAAATCAATGTCGGGGTAATAAATCGATATAATTTCCCATCAGTCTCACAGGCCAACTCATTCAAAATAGCTGCAGGTATTCCCGTCCATCACACTGTGAAAGCTCTCAGGAAGGTGTTAGTTGATGCCACTATGACTTTACCAACTTCTTGTATCAATGCTTCCACCCTAGAATTGCAGTTTTCCTTTAGGAGGTGCACATATGTAGGACAGTCATAATTTCAGATCAGTAAGACATTCTTTTAAAGTGAGCAACTCCAGTTTTCAGAGGTACCTACATCTTTGTGAATGTGCAAAACACAGGTCTAATGGAGAGATGCCATCTCTATGTTGTGTATGTCATGTGCTGTTTTACTCCATTTGTTCCTATTTATTACAGGCCGTGTTTGGTGACAGACATTTGAGCATTAATATAAAAATGATAGAATATGTGTGATCTGCCACTTGATGTACACTGGGAAGTGCATTTAGAAAACAAAGGAAAGAAAAAAAGCAAAAATAAAAGGAGCACAGGCTGGAAAGTGCTAGCCCCTTGTTTTATGGGTCAGAGACTCTGAGCAAGCACAGACAGCCATATACAGTATATATGAAACCAGGTATCAGAGAGTTAAAACCCAGCTCATTGGTTTTCTCGGCTTCTATTTTAATTTGCTCTCTCTTTTTTTTTTTTTTTTTTTTGGACAGCTCTGTGAAGGCAGTCTGGTTCGCTGCCTCGCCATACTAATGAGACTCATCCATCTGCCTCTGTCATTGCCAGCCTCTCCTTTCTGCTGGAAGTCAGAGATGAACGCTCAGGACAGGTCCTTTCTAGGCTGCAGTACTTAATCATTTCTAAACACGCTAGATGGCCTCAGGCAGTGAAGGCAACAAGCATTTAACCCAGGCTTGGCAGCTCAGGCTTCCACCTACTCTGGCTGCAAGCCTTGATAATGAAAAGTAGCTATGCTTTTACTCTCCACTTAACCAGATGCTCTTTGCTTCTTGGGGCAAAAGGTTAAATAGATATAAGAACCCATGCTAGTTTTGAAGCCTTTTATTAGCAGTTCTTATAGTAGTGAAGCAGAGCATACTGTTCTTCCTGACTATGATTCTTGGGATCCCCTGTTTAGGGTTATGTCCACTAACTAGAGGACTGTAACCACCTCACCCAAAGCTCTTTTGTTGTTACAGTAACAATAAATACTGCCCAGTGTCATCTCTGCTGCTTAATTATTTAATGTTCTATTTTTATAGCAAAAATGGATGCAGGAGACATTATCAGCATTGTTTAATGGTGGTAATACCTTACATTAACAATGTAGATAAAGCATTTTTTCCAGTGCGGCTGGGGCCTCTGATTTATTTTTCCACTCCATCTACTGCTCCATATGTCTCTGGAATCTGCCTTTTTCCCAGAGCTCATGTTAGTATAAAGCAATTGTCTGGGATGTGTAAGAATTAAGTATCCCATCATTCAGGCTAGACATGCAATTAGAAGAGTTGCACTAATTTCCACTGCTGAGACCCTGTCACTTTAATTTATCCTTACTTTCCTGCGTTTAGGTCTTCTCTGGTTTGAGGCCAAAGATTTTATATAGTTTCAGGCAGTGGGGGGTATAATGCTGGAGTTGGGGGAGGGGGGGAGTTTGTTCAAGGCGGGGAGGGGTTGGGGCAGAGGGAAGAATAAGGAAATGGAACAAAAGTAGCTGTGGAAAACACACACATAATTTAAAGCTGTAACGATGTACACATCATTATTTGGCCCACACCATTCAAATTATGTGCACAACCATTCAGAATGAAAGTAGAGGTTTCAGAGAGGAAAGCTTTATTGAATTACAGCACTGGTTTGGGCATATGTCTTGTCATGGGTTGTTTTCTACTTATTTATAAATAGAGATGTTTAGAGTTGATTCCTGCTTGCCTTAGTTTCACAAGTGTTCCCATATACTTTAATAGCAAGGATCATCTGAGTAAGCAAGGTGACCTTTGGCTCTAAGGCAGGGGGTGGGGAACCCA
Organism: Rafetus swinhoei; assembly: GCA_019425775.1. Lineage (NCBI taxonomy): Eukaryota > Metazoa > Chordata > Testudines > Trionychidae > Rafetus > Rafetus swinhoei. The sequence goes on from CM033440.1 coordinate 71,970,485, forward strand.
AGGCCCAGTGGTGGGTTGCAAGCCCTGGGTTGCCTGGATCTGGTCCCCCAGGCTTAAGGCCTCCCCCAACATTGGGAAGCCTGTGCTGGCACTCAACCCCCACCCCCTACTGCCTTCCTGCAGCCCCTGGTCCCTGATTGACTTTTCTGTGGGTCAGCAGCCCCCCCATCCAAAAAAAAAGGTTCCCCATCCCTGCTCTAAAGGGTCAACTGAGATATTCCAATAGAATCTGTACGTGGTGGAGCTGCACAGTCACATTACCCAGGTAGGGTTCCTAAAGAAAACACTGTGCTTCCAGAAGTCCTAGGGAAGTATATTTGCTCTACCAACCTTAAAGAGCTCATCCCTGAGGCTACGGCTACACTACATGCTTCTTGAACAAGAAACCTTTTGCTCGAGTTTTTGTGCAAAAACTTCTTGCGCAAGAGCACGTCCACACCTCAAAGCACATCGCAAAAGCGTTTGCGCAAGAGAGCATCCACATTGTATGGACACTATTGCGCAAGAAAGCTCTGATGGCCATTCACAGAATGGGCATCAGAGCACCTGTGCTTTTTCCCATAGGGGTTTCTTGAGCAATGTCCACACTTGCCTTTTTGCACGAGAACTCTTGCTCAAAAGGGAGTTATGCCTTGTAAAAGGAGGTTTACCTACGGCGGAAAAAGCCCTCTGTTCTGCCGTTTTACTCTCGATTTCCTTGCGCAACAGCATATTTAAGGTGTGGATGCTCCACGGGTTTTTGCGCAAAAACCTTGCAGTGTAGACATAGCCTGACAGTACTAGTTCTGCTGGTCTCTTCAGAGGGCCTGGCCTGGCCCCTAGCTCTGGCAGCAATGCTAGTCCCTAGCAGTGTTTCTAATCACATGAGCCCAAGAACTACTGTTGTACCAGATGCAAGAAGAGTTCTATAAGTTGTCCCCTGAATTGCACACCTATGCAGGGGACAGTGACCACCTCACTTCGAGTGTATATAATTATACATATATTTCATTTATAAGGTCTTGAAAAAATACATATCAAAAAAATTATCTTATACTGCAAAAGCTCTACCGGAAATAAATGTTCTATGATCTTGGAAGCTTTAATTATAGATTCTTGTGGAAAACCATGAAGCTCCTTCTAATTAGAAAGAGTTCTGTATCTGTTTATTTTTTGCCAATAAATTCCTTGAGTGATTATCTGACAATTCAGCTTAAAAAACTGTACAAAGATTATTGAGTGATTTAAAGGGGTATATTAAGTTGTTGCACTTGCCTCAATATTTACCTTAAAAGAACATCTAAAAAGTAGCAGTATAATGTAAATTATTACTTCATCAGTAAAATTAAGTAGCATCTCAAAAAGCCTTCAGAATGACGTATATATACATAAGCTCTATTTTAGGTAAGTTTAGTCTTTTTCTTCCTGTGGTAAAGAAAAAAAACAAGACATAACTTATTTTAACTTTAAGAACATCTTAATGGTATCACCATTATCATTCTTTTTAGCTTTTATTGATTTTAGAGAGAGAAAACAGAACATCACATTACAAATAAGCTTGATACTTTATGTTAATATAATGTCTTGGACTACTAATCAGTACTGATGAACTCTTATTCTGGGTTAGTCAAATAAATCAGAGTCACTTACCATAATTCCCTATTAACTTGAATTGTTTTCAGCGGGTGAGGGGCCAACAGTGTCCCACTAGATAAAAAAGAATGTAGTGATGCCCTTAAGCAAAAGTTTTGTTTCCAGATGCTTATAACTATCTCAACCTTCTGTTTGGGGTCCATTATTTGGCAGATTTGGTCCTATTGTAGAAGTAAATTTTCTTGGAAAGATTGGGCATAATCAGTTCAACCATTTTCAAGAAAGAGAATAGAAATATACTTTTCCCGTTATTAAAAAAGGTCTTTAAAAAACCCCTAGCACTTCAATGGGAGATGGTAAAGACTTCAAATTTGGCAAAGTGCGTATCCCTAGGTCACAGATGTGCATTTTAGTAAGGATGATAAGTTGTGATGTGTGAAATGTCTAGAAGTTTTTAAACTATACTTTGCACAAGCATTGTGTGAATGCTTTCACAGCTCAGGGTTTATGAACTTGCTCAGGGTGTTTGGTGCTGTGTGAAATAGGTTAGGGCTAGAAAGGGCATCTCCTTATAATGAGAGAAGTTTCCATCACACAAATTGATACAAAAGCTGGCTGAAAAGTTCCTCTTCTAATACCCTACAGCATATAAGGAACATTTGATTCTGATCCATAAGACCAGGAATTGTAATTCAGGCCTTGTCACTCATCCATATTTAACAAGATCTTAGATTCAGATCCAAAGAAGCAAATATATTCTCCTATTTAGCAAAAAGGGTAATTGAGATGTGTCTCAAGATTAGCTAGGAAGTTTGTGACAGAGGTGGAAGCAGAATCCAAGTCTCACACACTAAACCACCTGTTAGTAAAAGAATCAGACCTAGATACTTGGTGATAGTTTCTGTATGACGGCTCTACTTGTGGGTGTTCAGTTTTGGAAGGCACTTTTAAAACCAAGGAGGAAAATGCACTTGGTAAGTGCATAGTCATATTAACTCAGACATTAATCCATAGTAACATTTGATAGCTTGGTAGGAAGGAATGCACCTACTGGGATAAACCCTGGCTTGTGAAAATCAACAGACCTGCCACTTATTTTGTATGATTTTAGCACTTTTGAGCAACACTCAGAAGGAAAGTAGGTTGTGCAGAGCATATGTGAATACAATGTAGTATAGTCAGTTTTGTGTATTTATTATTGTAGTGCCAGTACTCAACTGAGAGCAGATCCCTATGTTGTTAGGCATTTTACCAGCACAGAATAGGAGCCAGTTCTTGCACCAAAGGCTCATTGTCTAAATAGACAAAACAGACAAAGGGTACAGATGAGGGATAAAACATACAAGCAGCGTGAACATAATGATTGTTTGCAAGTTAGTGCCATGATTTTTTATTTCTTTTTTTTTTTTAATTGTGAAGAGAGGATTAGTGAAGCAAAAAGCTAAGGAAAGGGAGAGAGATAAGCTTAGAGGAGTTGAGGGGCCAGGGAGAAAAATAAATAGAAGGAGAAGGGTATCAAGGCCAAGAAGAATGAGATTAAGGTGAAGAGATGGTGAGGAAAGGTTTAAAGCAGCCAATTAGCATAAGGGTGAGAATGTCTAGGAAGTTAGTTCCATGACATCAGTATCCACTGGTCCCTTCTGCATCTGTGGAGACTGCTTCTGTGTTTACTCGTGCCAGCTGGAGAGTGTGTGTAGCCTAGACACTGGATCCTTCATGGAATATTTCTCTTGCCTCAGCTCAGATAGGTTCAGGGAGTGGGGGCAGCATGTATGTCATACCGTAGGACAGTGTGAAGGGTCATCCCTGCACTGTTGTGGGTCTGAAAGAAGAGGTGGCCCCAGCATATGTATGTATGTTCCATGTTACAGGATGTGCATATGAATATGTATTAATAACTGAAATGTTTTTTCCTCAGTGACCCCATCTGTAAAATGGTACTCCTCCCTGGGATCTACCTTCATAAAATTCTTATAGATCAGTTCAGTCCTCATTTATATCCAACTCTTTCTTTACCATAAGTAACATAGAAATTAGAGTTAAAACCCAACACTGCAACTTTATTAATCATGGTGGAGAGGGCCACCTATGTGTACCTAAGATTGTAGAAAAATTGTTTATATTTATGATTTGAAAAATAGCACTTGACTATGTCTCCCATATGCACAGCAGTATATCACTACAAAATGCCAGTTTGGTATATCTATGGATACTTTTTATAAACCTTACATTACAAAAAGTATGTGTAACAAAACACCAAGCCATAAAGAAGATGTAAAAAAGGATGTAGCTAAAGTTGTGCAATCAACATTGCCACTTCCTGATTTCAGAGTACTATGGTTTGCCATCTTAACTCCCTGTCAATGTAGCTTTTATTTTGTATGAGATTTTCCCTTTGTGTTTAATTCTCTGTTTTGTTAGATGCAATATGGGTGCATCCATTTCCTCTGCTCCATAGAGTTTCACCACCACTGTTTTCTCCTTTGGTCTGCTCTATGGTAAAGGACTTTTATATGGAAAGATAATAATTTGATGTGTTTTATATTCTAATTCTCTCCTCTGACTAGCTTCAATCCCCCCCAAGAGAGAAATAGTGCCATCTCTTCAGTGTATTGGCTCTATGAGTCTGCCATGTTTAAATTATATGTTTTCTACCCTTTTTTCCCCAGCAGTATAAAAGATATTTAAACTTCTCCACATTTTCTGAATACAGCAATTCCTGAAAGGCACTGGTGTAGCTGGTCCATTAGACTGGTTTGTTTCTTGTAGCCTTGCCCTCATCAAAACCTACCTCATGCTCTGAGGTACCACATTACAAACAATGTTGGGAGTTTGCCCTGAGAATTTGAATTCTGGGAGGTGTGAAGGGACAAGCCTTCACTCTAGTATGAAGGAGGCTAATGATCTTCTCTGGGCTTGGTGCAAGCTAATGAGACACATCTGCAAGGCTTGCTTAGCTTGGAGGGAGGGAAGGTTAAAAGGGAAAAACTTGCTACAGGAAGGGACAATAAACAGGAGGAATGTTGCTCCACCCAGGGACTGCTGGGAACAGAGGGAGTCCAGTCAAGAATGAGATAGCTATGAGATTTACCTCTCCTAAAGCTGCCCTGACTGAGGGTAAAGCAACTTGCCCCATGAATAGATGTCGAAGATAAACCCCATGGAGGGACAATAGACTCTGAGAGACCTTAGATCTGACTTTCTTGGCGCTGCCCTGAGAGGCTTGTTTCAGCTAGACCTTCCCTTCTGGAAAGGGGGAGGCAAGAACAGGAGCCAAGCCCTGCCCCATGGGTGGTAGCCCACTGAGCAATTCACTAACTGGGTGGGAAGGGGGGTAAATGACTGACAGTGGACCAAGTAGGGAACTGAATCCAAAAAGCCTGTCCTTTCTCTTCCATTCCTCCACTCCAGCACACATTTTCTGCTCAACAAAATATTCTTGAGTATGAAATTCATAAAATCCCATAGATTTGATCTCTATTGTCGGCTTTCAACCCTTCCAAAATGGTGGTATTTTGACAGCGTTGAGTTAAGGACCCACTTATGCAGTTACATATTTTTATTGTACTCACACAATTTCTGTATTTCTCTTTTTAGAGTCTGTTACCAAGTTGATCTGCATAGATAAATGATCTTGTATTCTCAAAAAGTTCTCTTCTTATATTCTCCTCTTGATGCTCATCCTAGCATTACAGTCCCAAACATTCAGAAAAAAGTTGAAGTTCTTTTTTATTTGACTTCCATCTTTTTTTACTGTTAGGATTGGTGTTTTCAAGGTTTTTTTAATCACACAAGGGCTAGAAACATCCTCTTTTAAAAGCAGAATATGTGATTCTTTTGTAATGCTATTATACAATATATAGAAAATAAAGTTTAAAAACAACCAAATGTAACAACACTAATCCTCTGGTTTATAGAAAGAAATACTATAGGAAGAATGTCATATACATGTCTAAGATAGGAAAACAAATTTTGTATGATTTGAGAAGCATAAAATGCCAGAACGGTCACATACTAACTATTGCATGTTTGACTCTGCGACCTTAACATTAAAACAAAGTGTTTGTTTTAAATGTAGTTTTAAATAGGGTGTGCTTCTTGAGGCTGTACCTGTCATTATTTATGGCTTCTCTTTTTTCATTAATAAAACTGGTATTTTATTGCCCTGCATCATATATAATGAACTATCTACACTAGTAAGGACTGAATGTATATGGCTGTATCACATACACGCTACTTTAGAAAACATAATCATTCAACTGCATAAGGGGAGACTACAGCGAGTCATACTGAAAGGTGAACTGTCAGGCTGGAGAGAGGTTACTAGTGGAGTTCCTCAGGGATCAGTTCTGGGACCATTATTATTTAATCTTTTTATTACTGACCTCGGCACTAAAAGTGGGAGTGTGCTAATAAAGTTTGCGGATGACACAAAGTTGGGAGGTATTTCCAATTCAGAAAAAGATCGGGATATCATACAGGAAGATCTGGATGATCTTGTAAATTGGAGTAGTAGTAATAGGATGAAATTTAATAGTGAGAAGTGTAAGGTTATGCATTTAGGGATTAATAACAAGAATTTTAGTTATAAGCTGGGACACATCAGTTGGAAGTAACGGAAGAGGAGACGGACCTCGAGTCCTGGTTGATCACAGGATGACTATGAGCCGCCATTGTGACATGGCTGTGAAAAGGCTAATACGGTCTTGGGATGCATTAGGCGAGGTATTTCCAGTAGGGATAAGGAGGTGTTAGTGCCGTTATACAAGGCATTGGTGAGACCTCATTTGGAATACTGTGTGCAGTTCTGGTCTCCCATGTTTAAGAAGGATGAATTCAAACTGGAACAGGTACAAAGAAGGGCCACTAGGATGATCCAGGAATGGAAAACCTGTCTTATGAAAGGAGACTCAAGGAACTTGGCTTGTTTACCTTAACCAAAAGAAGGCTGAGGGGAGATATGATTGCTCTCTTTAAATATATTAGAGGGATAAATGCCAAGGAGGGAGAAGAATTATTTAAGCTTAATACCAATGTCGACACAAGAACAAATGGATATAAGCTGGCTATTAGGAAGTTTAGACTCGAAATTAGGCGAAGGTTTCTAACCATCAGAGGAGTGAAGTTCTGGAACAGCCTTCCAAGGGAAGTAGTGGGGGCAAAAGACCTATCTGGCTTCAAGATAAAGCTAGATGGGTTTATGAAGGGGATGGTTTGATGAGGTAACATGATCTTGGCAATTAATTGACCTTTCACTATCAGTGGTAAATAGGCCAATGGTGGGAAGATAGGAGTTGCTATAGAGAACTTTTTTCTGGGTGTCTGGCTCGTGAGTCTTGCCCACATGCTCAGGGTTCATATTTGGCTGATTGCCATATTTGGGGTTGGGAAGGAATTTTCCTCCAGGGTTGATTGGCAGAGGCCCTGGAGGTTTTTCGCCTTCCTCTGTAGCATGGGGCACGGGTCGCTAGCGGGAGGATTCTCTGCATCTTGGGGTCTTTGAACCATAGTTTCAAGGACTTCAATATCTGAGATATAGGTGAGAGGATTATTCTAGCAGTGGGTAGGTGAGATTCTGTGGCCTGCATTGTGCAGGGGGTCAGAATAGATGATCAAAATGGTCCCTTCTGACCTCAAAGTCTATGAGTCTATATGATTTCTACACTAGATATTTTTCTAATATTTTCTTTTGCTATTATGGTTGTTTTCCATGGGTAGGTTGATGGAATTGTAATCACAAATCTCATACAATAAAGGAACACAATGCACAGAACTTAAGCTGTTCTACAAACTTTGAACTGCCTAGCTGTGAATGTGGAGCCAGGGTTCACATTAACCCCTAATGGCTAATCATGCAAGGAAACAGATTCTGATCCGACAGCTGCCAAGAAGTCTAAGGAGATAAATGTCTTATTTTTTTGTATGGCTTTTTATGAATGACAGTGTTTATGAATGGTGGGGATTGGAGAGCAGTAGAATCTGTAGATCTATATTTATCATCTATCTTTGGTTCTTCATTATCAAGCTACCTAGTATCTCCTATGTCTCTGCTAACATGTTGACTGAAAGGGGCCAGTACCCTTTTTCTGGGATGAGCAAGTGACGTAAATTTTGTCTCCTTTGTACCTTAATAAGAGAAGTTTTTGTGTGTAGTGCAGTGTCTTTGCTACATGGCTCTCCACAACATAGTATAGCCTCTTCAAATCTCCCTAGATGTTTTCACACACCTCCTGAAGAACATTTTGAGGCTGTGGCAGGCATGCCAGACCCTTTCAGACTTGTGAGGGGAATCCTCCTAGGACAGAACAGCCCCATTCCAATTTTGCCTATAAAAAGTCAAAAGTGAAGAAATTAAAATCCTTTGACTCAGCATGAAAGCTAGATAAATACACTATCACAGAGTCACAGAAGGCAAGCACAGCTCTAAAAATGGAAATAGGAGGTAAAGAATATAAACAGTATCATTAAATGGCAAGGCTCACAAAAGAATTAAACAAAACACCATATCCCCAACAAAGCAATCACACCATTTACTACCTCAAATGAAACCTTCATAACACCTTCAAAAAACGAGCTTGGGAGCTTAAATGTATAACTTTGCTAGACACTAAAAATCACTGAAAAAAGACACTGGATTTATACCTTATTACATCAATTTGATACCCATTAGTACCCCTCCCCCCCTTTGTTTTGTCCTATGACCACAGAAGTGTTAACTGGACGTGTCACCTTGAATGGTCTCTTGTCTAAGCGTTAACCACTTATGTTAAGCAATCTGCTCCCCACTTATTTAGCTGTGAGACTGAGTACCTTTCCCAAACCTGCAACAGGGCTCTGTGTAATATTTGAAATATTTTTCTTCAAAGAAATGCTTTCTGATTGTTGGTTGGGAAACGGTATATTTTAAGGGGAGTCTCACCTTCCTAAGATGGGAATCTAAGATTTAAGCATGGTCCAAATGTGGCTTCTGGGGCTTTTATCTTCCAATTTCATTTTTGTCAAGTATTATTATGGTTTCCATTGCTTCTGTTTGCCATGTTAAATGTTGGAAGCCTTGTGGTCAAGAGAGTTGAGTCACCTTCACTCTAAAAATGCCACTAAGGCATTCTCACAATGCCTCATATATCATCCTCTTATCTGAGCCTGAAAGTTTCACCTCAGTCATACTCTCAGTCTTTGCCTAGTGTGTGAGTCAGACTTTAGCCTTGAACCCAGGTCTCCCCTAAAGCAGCTCAATGAACCAATCTATCAAGCTTGGCACATGATCTGTTTTTATTATCTCTGCTGCAGAATTAAGAATAAAATGGGGACTTTTTTGTATTTACTGATGGCACCATGTCAGTGACTCAATCAATAGATATGGGCTAGAAAGAATTATGCTGAGATCTTGCCAGTGAGACAAAAGATTTAGAAAGAAAGCTTTATGTCTTAAAAGGAAAAATTACTCTGCAGAATTCGGCTCAGTGGCTTAATCATCCGGCTTCAAATATTTAGACTCCCGAGAACCAGAGTTCTAAATTCCAGCAGGGCTGACATTAAAAACTCTTCATTTACATAACTTACTGCAACAGTCATAGCTGTTCTTATGGCTGACATAGGCAAATCATGATAATGAACCTGAAGGACAGGATGCAAAGAGCCTGATCCTCATTTGGTAAGAGTTCCAGTGGAACCAAGGGAGCTATGTCAATAACAGCAGCAGAGAATCCCAGTCCTTTTCACTTTGACTTTTCTGTGGTGGTACAAGTTGAACCTGTCTAGTCCAGCACCCTCAGCACTTGACTGGTGTTGAAACAGAGAATTTGCTGAACCATGGGAGGTCAATATTGTCTAGCAGCATTATCAACACTTCCACTGCTTACTGGACTTTAAGGAGATATTTAGGGGTAAATTAGAGCTACATAACAGCACAGAACACTGAGAGCCCTGGCTGGTGGATGAAAACAAACTTTATGGGGCTTCAGAAAACTTGGCCGCACCACGATAAGTGGGCATCTGGCTATCTAAAATCATGCTGAACCATGGATGTTGCCAGACCAGAGATTGCCAGACTGCAGTGGTTCAACCTGTATTAAGAACAATTAATAAATAAGAATAAAAATAATTAATAATTAATGTGGGGAAAGGAAGTGTGGGGAATTTTAGCTATGCTCCCATGTACCTTCTATGAAACCTTTCAGGCAAATCTATGATATATAAGGAAATACCTTTCTTTGCCTCTGGCTGGATACAGTATGGCAATCCTATGTTTCAACTTATTCATAAAATAATTCAACTTTTTACAGAAATATTTACACTTTCAGTAATTTTAACCATTATTGTTTGTGTTTATCCCCATTAATCATAGCTTTCATGTGTTCTGTTTAAAAACATAAAGTAAAAAAACCCTCCAATATTCTTGTGCTAGAAGGATTCCCTCGTACAAGGACTTTACATGTAGCACTTTTCTAAATTAGGTTTAAGAAGCACCCAAATATATTGCCCAGATGAAATTATAACTTTGTCTAGAAGATTCTTACATTCAGAGTTTGTGGGAAGCCTTCTTTTCTGTTATTTCAGCATCCCCTTTTATTTTTATGAATGCCATGCAAGCCAGGATTTTCAGATGCATCTGAACATATCTGCTTGTTCTACTACTTTTGCCTTCTTGAAATCAGACCTGAAATTCTGGGATCTAAACATCAACATTTTTTAAGTTTATTTTTTATATCTGACATCAATCTTAATTATCCATGCTTAACACTAAACTCAGATTTCTGGATGGTTCAGAATTAAAAAAGGACACGTTGCTTCAGTTCCAGTTTGGCTTCTTCCAGAGGCTGCTGCTTATAAAAAGACATTGTCTGTGCCAGCAAGATTTGAGGTTTTATAGTTTTTGAAAGCCACATACTGTACAGCGTTGGTGGGCTGTAGGCTTGCACTGAGAGACAAAGGATTTAGTTTTGCTCTTCAGAGCCCTGTGCTGCTTAAATAAAGTTGCTAGTTGCCTAATGAATGTTAGCTGCAGTACTCCCTGTGGTCAGTGGGACTGTTGTTTAATGAATTGCTTAATGTGCTTGATTACTGTTACATTGTAGAATGAGGGAAACAGCCAGAGAGATTTGAAAGACTCACTGGAGAATATGATGAAAATGAATTGGATCAATAAAAAGTTTTTGCTCATCTTTGAACAACACATTATGGGCTGTATTGTTGGAGTTGGGAGTAATGTAATTTTGTGGCATGTTGTTCTTTTTATAATTCACAAATATAAATCTCCTTTGACATTGGGTTTTAGGGCTGGTCCTCCTGGAGTTATAAATGTTCCCCTGACTCCAGTCTTGGTTACTCACATGGACAGATAAATTAATTAGGAAAACTTTTATGCCAATTACTTTATGCCCTTGGCTTTCGTATGTTTCTGAAGAGCAGCAGCTAATTAAAGATATGATTCATAATTACTGGTCGATGGAGTAGTTGAGTAATGGAATCAGGAACTGTTCCAAAAAATTATCCATCACATCATTACTAATTGTTACATAATACCTAAGGATGTAGAATTTAGATAAAAAATTACTCACATTTGAAAGATTCATTCATTCATTTAGTGGGTTTGGGCTATTTTTATAATTTATAAACAAAAAGACAATTCTCACATTTTTAAAGATCAAAGGTTTTATAAATATTTATACTTAACTGAGGGCATAATTTCTAGATAGCAAAAGACTTAAGAGTCTCGTCTGGAGTAGTACTGAGTTAGTAGTCTCACATAAGTTGCTTGGAAATCAAATTATCAAATCAAATTAGGTCTCGCGTGACAATGAATTTGATGGCCTCACCCTATTCCTAGTTTGTGCAAGTTACAAAACTATCATCATTTGGCAAGTATAAACAATCTATTTTCAAGAAGCTAAAAACTGGAGCTAGTGAGAATTCATATATAGCAGAGCTGTGCAGAGAGATTTGCACAGTACTTATCCATACACACTTGTGGGGTTTTTTTGTAGCTCACTTTCACAGGTACCAAATTTGCACCAGAAAACCACACTGCTATCACCACAGAAGCAAATGTCTCTGTAGTTTTCTCCCTGATTGTTTTGCAGGTATCATGAACTTAGGAAACAGTTCATCAAATCCTTTTGCAATACATGCAACATAATTATATTATTTGTGCATTAAATTGGTCCAGCAAATTCAACAGCACCCTTGTTTCTCAGAACAGAATGCTTGAGTTTAACACTTTACCAAGGGCTTTATTCCAGATGAATAGTTAGGAGCTATGGACTCAGAAATGTCTCTATATGTCCAAATTCTCACAACATTGAATCTCCTCTGAACTATTTCTGCTTTCTTACTGTGACTGAGTAAGAACCAGTGTTAAAAACCATTTAAATGGTTCCAGATTACATTGGGGAAAGGAGTGGAGAGTTCTATGAGCTTTTGCAGCTTCAGAAGTAATTTTCATGCCTCAGCATGGCTCGGCCAGTTAAAGGCTGGCAGACAGAATCAAACGAAATCCTACCGAAACAATAGATGATACTGGTGGAAAGACATTGGAAAAGGACTCCTTAGGTTAGAAGGGAGAGGAGAAAACAGACAGTGTGATGTTAGATCTTTCTGACTTTGTTTAATTTCATCTGAGTTGGTCAGAAACCCCACTGATGAGTCCTGTACAAATTTCTATATACGAGAAGGCTTGAGGAGACCCACATGCTCACCTTTTATCACAAAGTCAATAACAACTGTGACACTAGATTTCAGAAGTGGGGTAGTAGCAGTTCTGAGCTAGCCCAAAGCAGCCCCTTTCAAAGCCACCATTCCACCAGGCACTCCAATAACATCCCCCTTCCCAAGAAGTCCTGCCTGAATTTTTTCCCATTGGGGTACCTGTGGTGGGGCATTTGCCCTGCACTGGTCCTTTAAGGAAAAAAACCTCAGCCCTGAGCAAGGGCTGAGAGCAAAGCCCCATCTGAGGCAGATCTGCTAATGAGGGCCCAGCTGGGGGCTAAATATAGAAGGATTCCTAGAGGGAGAGGAGGAACTGACTGCTGCTCTGTACGGAGAGCAGTAGGGACCGGACTGCCAGGGAAGAAGGAGGCTTCCTGGAGATAGAGCAGTGCTGGGGAAGGAAGGCAGAGCACAAGAGGATCTGGCCAGGCAAGCTCCCAGCAAGAAAAGCAAATATGGTAGCGACCAGATTGGCTTACCGGGGACATCCATGGTGATCTTAAACACAAAAAGGAAGCTTACAAGAAGTGGAACCTTGGACTGATGACTAGGGAGGAGTATAAATATATTGCTCGAGAATGCAGGGGAGTTATCAGGAAGGCGAAAGCGCAATTGGAATTGCAGCTGGCAAGGGACGTGAAGGGTAACAAGAAAGGTTTCTACATGCATGTTAACAATAAGAGGGTGATCAGAGAGGGTGTAGGGCCCTTCCTGGATGAGGGAGGTAACCTAGTGACAGATGATGTGGGAAAAGCTGAAGTACTCAATGCTTTCTTTGCCTCTGTCTTCACGGACAAGGTCAGCTCCCAGACTAATGCACTAGGCAACGCACTATGGGAAGGAAGTGGACAGCCCTTGGTGGGGAAAGAACAAGTTAGGAACTATTTAGAAAAGCTAAACATACACAAATCCATGGGCCCGGATTTAATGCATCTGAGGGTACTGAGGGAGTTGGCAAATGTCATTGCAGAGCCTTTGGCCATTATCTTTGAAAACTCGTGGAGATTGGGAGAGATCCCGGATGACTGGAAAAAGGCAAATGTAGTGCCCATCTTTAAAAAAGGGAAGAAGGACAATCCAGGGAACTACAGACCGGTCAGCCTTACCTCAGTCCTCAGAAAAATCATGGAGGGGATCCTCAAGGAATCCATTTTGAAGCACTTGAAAGAGGGGAAAGTGATCAGGAATAGTCAACTCGGATTCACAAAGGGCAAGTCATGCCTGACCAATCTGATTAGCTTCTATGATGAGGTAACTGGCGCTGTGGATATGGGAAAGTCAGTGGATGTGATATACCTTGACTTTAGCAAAGCTTTTGATACGGTCTCCCACAATATTCTTGCCAGAAAGTTAAGGGAGTATGGATTAGATAAATGGACTGCAGGATGGATAGAAAGCCGGCTAGAGTGTCGGGCCCAACGGTTAGTGATCAATGGCTCAATGTCAGGTCGGTAGTCGGTTTCTAGCAGAGTGCCCCAAGGATCAGTTCTTGGACCTGGATGAGGGGATGGACTGCACCCTCAGCTAGTTTGCAGATGACACTAAGATAGGGGGAGAGGTTAATATGCTGCAGGGCAGGGATAGGGTCCAGAGTGACCTGGACAGATTAGATGATTGAGCCAAAAGAAATCTGATGAGGTTCAACAAGGACAAGTGCAGAGTCCTGCACTTGGGGCGGAAGAATCCCAAAATTTGTTACAGGCTGGGGACTGAATGGCTAAGTAGCAGTCCAGCATAAAAGGACCTGGGGATTACAGTGGATGAGAAGCTGGATATGAGTCAACAGTGTGCCCTTGTAGCCAAGAAGGCTAATGGCATACTAGGGTGCATTAGGAGGAGCATTGCCAGCAGATCCAGAGAAGTGATTATTCCCCTTTATTTGGCTCTGGTGAGGCCACATCTGGAATACTGTGTCCAGTTCTGGGCCCCCCACTATAGAAAGATGTGGACGCATTGGAGAGGGTCCAAAATGGAGGGAGGAAGGGAGACCAAAATGATTAGGGGGCTGGAGCTCATGTCCTATGAGAGACTGAGGGATTTGGGTTTATTTAATTTGCAGAAAAGAAGAGTGAGGGGGGATCTGATAGCACCCTTCAACTTCCTGAAGGGAGGTTCCAAAGAGGATGGAGAAAGGCTGTTCACTGTAGTGATGGATGGCAGAACAAGGAGCAATGGTCTCAAGTTACCATGGGAGAGGTGTAGGTTGGATATTAGGAAAAACTATTTCACTAGGAGGGTGGTGAAGCACTGGAATGGGTTACCTAGGGAGGTGGTGGAATCTCCATCCCCAGTGGTGTTTAAGTCTTGGCTTGACAAAGCCCTGGCTGGGTTGATTTAGTTGGGATTGGTCCTGCCTTGGGCAGGGGGCTGGATTTGATGACCTCCTGAGGTCTCTTCCAGCTCTATGATTCTATCTAGAAGCACAGCCTGTTGACCTCCTGTGTAGGCTTTCTATCACAAGTGGGTTGTTGTTGTGATGTCAAGTTAACCTAAAAACTCGGCAGGCTTATGGCATATCTTTTGGAGGAGGAGGATTAGTAAATGTTTTGCAGTATTTGACTGAGCATTCCAAAATGAATTTAAACAAACTTCCACTTTCTATGTGCAGCTTTACATGGATGTTTACCAAATATCCAGCTGCAGCTCTACAGGTACCACAGGCAGTGCTCTGGAGTGTCAGCAGTGAGGGTAGGAAAACACAGTAATACTCATGCAATTTGAAATTATAATTTATTACATGTATTATTATGTTTGTTATAGTAACACTGAGAGGTCCAAACTGAGACTGTGACCACCCTATACTAATGGGCTACGTCTACACTGCAGGCTTTTACTTGCAGAGCGTCTACACTGTACGTGTGTTCTTGCGCAAGTAAATTTACAGTACAGCGTCAGAAAAAAGGGCTTCTTCCGGAAGTGTTAGTCCTCTCCCTGTGAGGAATAAGCCCTCTTGTGCAAGAGCTCTTCCACAAGAAGGCAGTGTAGAGGCAACGTGAATTTCTTGCGCAAGAAACTCCTATGGCTAAAATGGCCATCAGAGCTTTCTTGCGCAAGAGAGCGTCCACACTGCCATGGGCGCTCTTGTGCAAAAGCACATCTCTTGCGCAAAAGCTCATGGCAGTGTGGACGCACTCTTGTGGAAGACCTTTTGCACAAGAACTCTTCTGCAAAATAGTTCTTGTGCAAGAAGCCTACAGTGTACACGTAGCCATATAGTAAGAGAGAGCCCTTTTTGCAAAGACCTGATAATTACAATCAACACTGGCCAATCAAATGAAGGATGGGAGAAAAGTGGTATTTTCTCGCCATTTTAGGCATAAGGATTTGAGGCAAAAAGATTAAGCTTTTTGCTTTAGGTCACATAGCACATATAAGACCAGTGATCACACCCAAGTGCCTAATACCTTAAGCAAGGTTCCCTCTAAGCTGTGGGACAGCATTACCCCACCACTATCTCTCCCAGCTCGTAGAAACATGTCCCCTCCCAACTAGTTGGGAGAGACTTGTTGCTCTGTACTCAGCAAGAAGCTGCTGCTGTAGCCAAGGAAGAAGTGCCCCTCCCCATCCAGGCAGCTCCATGTGTGTCAGCCCTCAGCCCCTGCCTGGGCGGGGCTCATTAAGCAGCTGCAGGCAGTACTGCCATGCAGCTTAGAGGGAACCTTGGCCACAAGGGCCAACCTTTCTCTTTGTAGAGTAGAAATGTGTTTTAAAGGATCACTTTCCTGTATAGTTCTTAAGCTGCTAACAATACACTTTACATATCTAAGAGACTGGAACTTTCATTTCAATTTATGAACAGTCTTTTCTCCTCCTCCTTAAATAAAGTCAACTAAGCATGCACACACTGGTGATTGAATTGTGACAAACTGATACATCAGAGAGAGTGGAGGGATTAAAATTCACAGCCATAGCATTAAATGCTGTAAAACATCAAAGTTAATATCCTAGGGAGCAATAAAACACACACCACATTCTATACAATCATGGTATTATATTAGATAGGAAATCAACAGAGCTCCAGATAGTCATGTTGTTGTATGTTTCTATTGTGACAGTTTCTCGGGAACAGCTTTTTGGAATGAACATTGACAACTTCCAATCAGTCAACATTCTTTTGAAGCAATCCACAGCACTTCCCTGAGAACCCATGGTGGACTACTGAACTGCAAAAGCACTACATTTAAATAATGTAAAAAGGTTGACTATGATCCAGCAAAACACAGAAATTCAGAGCTAAAGTAAAGCATGAAGGCTGATGGTGTGGCCTTAATTATCAGTGTTGTTAGAATAAACTTGGAAATGGAATTAAAGCCAATGTTGCCTCAGAAGTTTCACTCTTAAGTAAGTTGTTCTGCTTTATGCATTTGTCAGCATAAATGCAGGGAAGGCGAGTTTGAGGAGTAAGGGGAGAGCTTAGGGTTGAGTTTGTTTTGGTGCTGGTAGTTTAATTTATTGCAGTTTGGGTATTTGTTAACAGTAGAATTAACCTATTCAATGCTCTGTGGGTGTTTGTCTACCAGTGTGAACCTTGTGTACATATGTGAAACCTCTCTCAGCTGTGAAGGGGCACAATTGTAGCCCATCCAAAGCCATATATATTTTGTGGTATATGCTTCCCTTTTGCATGTTTGTATGTGGGAAAAGATAGCATATGTCCCATTGCAAAAAAGCTGTAGTGCAGATCTGGGAAGCATATAATTCAGAAAACAATGCATGTGTTTAAATGGAAAATAGAGGTTTTGTCATTTATTTTTCAAACACGCAAAAGTGATTTGTATAAGCTATGAACTAATTACTTTAAGTATAAAGTTGAAAACAAGCAGTTTTTTATTAGTGGCATCTAAAAATTATCTAAAGTTACTCTGTTTTTTAAAAGTAATTTTATAATACATGAACAGGGAAATAGAGATTTTCAAATTGTGCAAAAAAGTAATCATGCCAAGGCAGAAGTGCTATATGCAAAGTCTATCCTGGGATGAAGCTTTCTATTCTATTTAATTACAAATAGCTGAAAATACAGGCTTAGGCTAGAAACACCAAAAGAACATCAGTATTATATACTGCAGTAATGTCTCCATGTGCAGCTCTTGGAAAGTCCTACAGTGATGATATCTGATGTTATCTTACCTGTGTCCTTCCAGCATGTCAGATATTCTGGGGTAAACCTTGAACAAAGGATTTACAAACAGCTCATCCTCTGACACCCAGCCATTGTGGAATATAAGAATGGGTAGAGGAGATGTAGATGAGAGCAACAGTGGTAGAAGTAGAAAGGTGGGACCAAGGAAAGAGAAGATTACTCTGGGATTATCTAGAAATCCAAATGTGTCCAGTGACCTACCCTATCATAATAAACAGCAGTAAATATTTATGAATCCATGAAAACTGTCATTTCTATCTTCAAAATATTTCCAACTCAAAATCTTGTGGAGCAATTTTTAGTCAAACAAAACATTTGCCATTTCTTGAATATCAGCTAATGATATGCTTTCACTGAGAAGGTGTTATTTATTCTGCATGGGTGGTCTTCTTCTCTGTGGAATAAGAATCATTTGCACAAATGCAAGATAATATGATACATTCCGCCTAGGTGCCAAATATAATCGGCAACATTAAACCAGATGTATATCTAGGGAACATTACATCATTAGTTTACCACCTTACTGATGTCAATAGTGAATGTCTGATGTTGCAGTAGATTCCCAGTAATAGGTTTCAAATACCATAAAATTTTCATTACCAGCAACAGGAGCAACGAAATCCGTTAAGATTTTATGATTTGCAGACTTGTACTTTACAGACATATAAAATCTGAAAAGTAGTGTAAACTGTCATAGTCCCAGAACTGGTTGATTAGCCAACAACCAATGTAATCTCATGCAAAATGCAGCAGCATATCTGTCGGGACAGTCTGATGTGACCGTATCACACATATGCTCTACTCTCTGCACTGGCTCCCCACTGAATACAGAAACCAATAATGGCTTATGTCAACATATTCAGAGACTTTCATGAGATTAGCCCTACATACCTCCTGCCTTTGCTTCCATGACCAGGAACTTCCATCACAGCTGGGTTCCATTGGAGCCATGAAACTGTTGACTGACAGAGGAAGCTTATAAACATGGAAGAGAGAACTTCAGAGTAACTGACTCTAGATTGTGAAACTCACCCCTGCAAGAGTTGAGATAAATGACCATAGAAATGAATGCAAACCTCATCTTTTTTTTCAATAAAGCTTCCATATGAGATACACGTCAAACCCATTCACAAACATCGTAGAAGAGACAGAACAGAAAGAATGGTTTTCTACTATATTTTTAGCACAGATGTTTAGGTACTATCATGACTGAGGAAGCAATATAGGTCTCCATATCAATAACAAGACAGCTAATTTCCCCAAAATGGAGACCTGATTATGTGAATTGTGATAGCATGCATAAAGCATTTGGAACTTTCCAGCCATCTAAGAGGACAGAGTTCTTGGCCCAAAGAACTTGCAAGTAAGAATAGATTCTTAGCATTTGAGACAATTACTTGCCTCCTGCTGGCCAATGATTTCAACATTCAGAGGTCAGCTGACTGACGTATCGATCGATGGATCTCATCTTTTATAACGCCATTGGTGAGCAACTAAGCCAATCTTCAATAGGCAAATCTGATTATATATGTCACATAAAAATCTGCCATCATAGGTGTTGTACACTCTTTTCAGATCCTACACTTTTCTTGTAATGTTTGGATACATTGACTCTTAAAGTGTTTGAGAGCCTGTACAACAGTTTGTTACCAGAAAAATCTCTCTTGAGCTATGATTTAGAAATCACTGGGAGATATACCACATGACTTCATGTGGGCCTTTAAGATATTTTTATAACCCTTATACAGGTTGAACCTCTGTGGTCTGGGACTCTCTGATCCGGCAACATCTGTGCTCTGGCAGGAACATAAATGTTGCTCAACCAAAGAGACCCAGCCACAGTGGTTGCCAGTGGCTGGGAGCTCATTTGGCAGGCAGCCTGAAGGGCCTGAGGGCAGAAAGCCCAGTCAGCAGCCAGCAACCAGAGTAGGACTGGGCAGAAGCCCTGTCAGCCAAGAGCGCAACTCCATCAGCGGGCACATGGATCCCCTTCTGTCCAGGAACATGGATCCACTGCTGGTTGGGAGCAGGGAAGCCTCCACTGACCGAGGATGTAGAGTCACTGGTGGCCCGGGGTGGTTAAACACTGGAATAAATTGCCCAGGGAGGTTGTGGAAGCTCCATCACTGTAGATATTTAAGAGCAGGCTGGACAGACATTTATCAGGGACAATCTAGACAGTGCTTGGTCCTGCCATGAGGGCAGGGGACTGGATTCGATGACCTCTCAAGGTCCCTTCCAGTTCTAGTATTCTATGATTCTATATGGTCTATATTCTAACATTCTAATATTTTTTCTTCCCCAAGGAGCCCTGATATTTTTGTTGTCCACTATGAGAATGGACTTTCTATATTCTAACAGTAAGTCCTTTCTCATAATGGAAAACAAAAATATTAGAGCTCCTTGGGAAAGGAAAAATATTTAAAACACTTGGGGAAAAAACAAACTCAATAGCTGATATTTGTGTGCCTAAAATTCCCATTATTATTAGATGAAGAAATAAGTGGAGTATTCAATCTGAAGTGAAGAGGGCATATGGGCACCCAAGAGCAGGAGTGTGACTAAACTATTAGGATTTCTCAATACAGTGCAATACTTTGCACTAATTTATTCCATGATTAATTCCACTGAGATCTGTTCCCAGTACTGTTTACTCGTGTATGTTTCTGTGTAAAAGAACTCTCTTCTCTCACATAAAAGCTACCACACCGACACATAGCTTGCACATTGTGCTTTCGTACTTGGCAATTGATTGCATACCTCAGTTCCACTGAGAGAGAAATCTCCACATATGTATAATTATTTTTAATGAATTAAGCCCTTGAAGTCTGAAGATCCATAAAGATCTTTATAGTCTCCTCTGACATTTGAAGGTAAATATTTGCATTGTGTATTTCAAATTAGATGTGCAGCTCCTGTTAAATATAATGGGAGTTGGAAGTCAAGTCTGTTTAATGATTTTTTCCTCCTTGAGCTTTGAAAAAAAATATTTCAAATGTATAGAGCAGGAGCTTGATTCACTCCCTATACCCACAAGGACAGGAATTCATCTCTGGGACAAAGGAAGGAGTGGAGGTGCTCAATCAGTGCATCTCCCAGGTGACCTGTCTCTGTTCCCTTCCCAGCCAGACCCACCCACTTTGTGATCTGCAACAGCCAGTCCCCCCACAGCACAGATGCGGATTGTTTGTTCCCTTATACCTCTGCTCCAAGTGATCTTTCTGCTTCCAGGGCCCTCCAGAGTGGGTTCCATCAATCTGGTTAGTTAACCGGGCTCCTTAAATATAAATTAAAAGTACCTCATCTGCAGACATAATTTCTGCACTGTACCTTAAAAGAGAGACAAATCTTTAAAAAAATAATTTGCCTGGAAATATGTTCTATTTTCTAATATACACAATTACTGTTAAATACAGTTATACTCTTTGTCGCTCTCATCTAGAACTACATGGGAAACAAAGAAGACAACTAATCCACGCCAGAAACAATTTTTTTGGAAATGGGGATGTTAAAATGTGGATCTGGTCTGAAAAGCAACTGTGTAAAAATGCCATTGCACTACCCTTTGTGTGAACAGAATTATACCTGTTGACCTACTTTAGAAAAGTATGTCTTACTGCCTTTGGTCTTGATAGCACCCTTGAGACAACACAGCTAGCAGAGAAAGAGCTAGATGCTATCTCTTGTGTCCGTCAACAGAGGCAGATTCTCTCCTGTGTTCAGAACAGGGGATGTGGGTGTTAGGGACCCAGCTATAGCTCCCTGATGAAGCCACAGCTACTCCAGTGCCAGCTACATGATTCTTCTAACTTACACAGCTGAACATACGCCAGCTGAGATTGTCAGGGGGTAGCTGAGCCTTCAACAAATGCCTTCAACAAATTCCCTATTTCACGGTGGCAGAGTTGGTGCAGAAGCTGCCTCTGGTAGCAAGAGCATCCCCATCCCAAGGAATCCTCATCTGGGCAGAGATGCTAGTCCCTCTGAACTAATAAGCACTTAACAACTGATTACAATGGGTCTATCTCTTTGAGTAAGTCCTCACAAGGCCAGTACATGTAGCATAGTTCTGCCTTTAATTCTGTTTTGTTTGTTCCTAACTTATGCTATTCTATGTCTCTTTGATTTCTCATAAATGTTTATGGCTACCTATGCCAAGTATTATAGCTTTGTGCCTACAGCAAACACTTTTATTGTGATAAAATACATAATGCATCAGCAACTATGCATTTTTTAAATCAAAAATTTTTAGTTAAAAAGTGAAATTCATGCAGTTCTGTAAATAGTGATAGTACAGGTACTGTATTTTGTCCAAAATCAATTCAATCAACATATGATTACTGCCCAGCTGTTCAATAAACCTTAATTCCACAGCTAAATTGTTTAGTGGTATACTGCGATTCATTGGCATCATTTCCTATTATATATATGATTATCAACTCCTAACCAAAAGATTGTACAACTATGTACCATAGGAAGAATATCTTTGAGTCTTACTATAATAGATCTAGGAGGAGAAAGAATTAAAAAGTTAATATGTCACTCACTGAAATATTACAGTTGTCTGATCTGTTGCTTTGTTGAGATTGTTTTCACAAACCTTTAATCTCCTGGAAACACCAGGGTCTTTGGTGTGTGTGGGGAGAAGGATTAATCTGAGACATTCCTTTCAATACTAGATTTCCCCTTCTAGCCAAAAAAATATTTTTTTGTCCCATAGATATTATAGGCCGGCACTTTATGGAAGAGAAAAGAAACGAATCAGAAGAAATGCCCTATCCTACTGTGCTGAAAAGTGGTTAAAAAAGACATAGTTCTGTCAACTATGCATGAACTATTTGTAGAGGTGGGTTTCAGGTTAAATGTTGCCTGTTTGAAAGAATCAATGTTAATAATGAATCTAGATTCTATTTAATCTCTCATCTACGATGCTCATATGTGTGTGGGTGTGATGGCTGGCGGACACTGAAACAAAGTTGTGATTCCTTTCTCACCCCAATATTTGTATGGTATACTATGTAAAAAAGCAGTAATGTATACAGCCTTATTTTGGCTTTACACAGGCTAATGAAAGGCCCCAAATCACCTAATCCATTTGCTTTTGGAGGAGGAATAATTTATATACTAGGTTGTTTATACGGACCATAGTCAAAGTAGCCTGATATACATGCACGGCTACATATGACAACTTTTTGGCCCTTTGGTTACATTGGATAACTCCCTCACGTGGTTTATTTTGTAATACCTCCCCAAAGCCAGTTCACAGAATCCTGAATCCAAAGTGTTTGGACCATAATTTACATGGGACTGTCTTAGTATCAAGACAATATACTGGGAAGCGAATAATGTTTCAGATGAAAATTGTAGCTTCACATGAGAGAATTTCAGATCACCAACATTTATAATTACCATTTACTTATCCAATAAGAACTTGATTTTCTTTTTCTTTTTTTTAACTATAAAGACAAATTTAACTATTCCAGGCACCTGTAATTATGCCTTATCTTTTACTATAACATTGGCTTTCCTAAAGCTACACCTGAGGTATAATAAAGTAAGAGATACTAGCTTGCTAGATCTAAATCAGGAAATACCAAGACAAATTGAGATGGACTCTTTCTTTGTGTCTATACTTCACTCCTTTTCAAACAAGTAATATGATGCCTCCAATTTCACTGATTACTAGTTTCAATATCAGCCTTATCAAGACAATGATAGGCTCTTTACAAATGTCCTCCTAATGTTATTTTCCTAACAAAAGTAAGAGCTGACCTATAGTGCTTAGACATAGTGTAAAAGAATATATCATGTTTTTTCTGCTGGCTTTATCTGGCTGGCTAGCTGACTGTTTAATTTAATGTAACTGAGAGCCTTTATCCAAAGAACACTGCAAGAGTATTTAATACTGAGAGTTTACTGTGTTCTTTCTGTCAGCATTAGTAGTCATTTACATTTGGCTTATTCAGTCCTTCATGTCAGCAAAGCTGATCCTAGTGTTAAGGCTAAACTTTCTGAAGACTTGGCTGGCTAGTACAGCAAAGAACAAAAATACTGTGTCTGGCTCTGTCTGCATGTGACTACGCTTGACTGGCCTCCTTGTGCCCCCCAGTAGCAATGTTTCTTTCTTGCAAATTTGTAGTCACCTTCAAAGTGGCATAATTGAAGGACTGATATTTCTCAAGACTGCATTATTATTTGTATTAGCAGATCTGTTGGTACTGACAGTTATTCACATGCTCTTCAAATAAACTTTATACTGACAGCTAAAGATTCCACATGACAGCTTGCACTGAAGTATTAAGGAAGTTTTCATGTCTATATGGAGAGAGAAAAACTGTACAACAGGAACACAATTTTCAAAGAGACTCATAAAGGTGATTTTACAGTTTATTTCTATTTTGGAGCTTTTTTAATTTTCAGTTGCAAATCACAATTCTTAATCCTAAGTGAGCAAACGTTATTCTTGCAAATTTGGCAATACAGTTCATATGAGATCTCTAAATATACAATTGATGCTTAGGAAATGTTTCCTAATTTGTGTTCTACTTTTGTATGTGTCATCTCTATAACAATTTTATTCAAGCCTTTTTCTTTATGATTGAGTTTTATTTATCATCAGTTAATGAATGGTCTTCCATATTCTTGAATGCACAAGGATAAATATGGCTTGAACACATTCATTCCTATTCTGATCAAATGCATAATCTTTTAAGGCATATGGAAGAATCTTTGATTGTTTATTGCCATTAGAGGATGTGGCTAAAAACCAAAAAGACCTTTTTGACTTTGCTGTCATGAAAGCTTGTGTCGAACATGACCAGCAACAAAACACTTGGCATACTCAAAGCAGCAAATTGTGACTTTCTGCACCCAGCAAGAAACAAATTGTGTTCAACAGCAAAGCAATAGAAGTGGATCTTTGGCAGCCTTCATAAACAGTGGTGCCAAACTCTGGGTTGAATTACTGATGGGAAAATCAGTGGGTGTGAATAGGCTTAGAAAAGGGTTAGAGGTCCTTCCTCTTGGGTGGGGAGTGAGAGAAATCGGGCAGCCTTTCTACAGTTCTGTTGGAGCTGTTGTAATCTTCATCAGCTGACTCATTGGAGACACTGATAGCACAATACAACTCACTACAGTGCATGTCATTAAAAAACATACTATCAAAAATAAGAGAAGAAAGATGAGAAACAAGAAATCCTGCTTGTGCCAAATAATAATCTGCATGAAATCGGAATGAGTTTATAAAATGAGTGGGGAGAAGAGGCTATAAAAACATGACTATGAACCAGCCTTAGAAATTTGGACATCTATAAAAAGGTTGCACAGGGGATACAGGTGAAGGAGAGAGACTGCAAAAGCAAAGGAGCTTAGTAGGCATACCACAAGGCCAAGAGGCTAACAATCAGTGGGATTCTGAGACAAAGACCAGCTGCTTTGACAATACACTGCATGCTATTCTTGGTGGAAACCCTCAACTAACAATTCAGACCACCAAGGATACCTTGTGAGAGCCTGAAACAGTGAGCCCTGCCATGAACAGAGAGGAGGAGGAATACGGAGACATGGCAGGGCCATCCAGCAATACCACAAGCAAGGACCTGTGGCTGTGTCTACATTGGCGAGATCTTGCGCCAAAGCGGCCGCTCTTGTGCAAAACCTTGCTGCCTGTCTACACTGGCCGTGTTCTTGCGCAAGTACACTGACATTCTACTGTATAAAATCAGGGCTTCTTGCACAAGAGCTCTGATGCTCCCGCTCAGGAATAAGCCCTCTTGCACAACTGTTCTTGCGCAAGAGGCCAGTGTAGACAGGCAACATGAATTTCTTGCGCAAGAAAGCCCTATGGTTAAAATGGCCATCAGCGCTTTCTTGCACAAGAGAGCGTCTACACTGGCATGGATGCTCTTGCGCAAAAGCACATCTCTTGCGCAAATGCACATGCCAGTGTAGACGCTCTCTTCTGGAAGAGTTTTTGCACAAGAACTCTTCTGCAAAAGAGATCTTGCGCAAGATCATGCCAGTGTAGATGTAGCCACATGTTTGTGTCCCCATTGCATTCTAGCCAGTCCTGCCAGCCAACCACAAATGAACCCGAGGAAGGAGAAGGAACCTCGGATAGGTGTGAATGCATTTTCCATTACAATGTTTAGTTTTGAAAAAGATGGAACCAGGCTCTTCCCTAAGTTAACAAGACGCAGGTTTCAACTTTCCATTGTTTTACTTGTGCAAGAAGAGGGAGCAGTACAACAAGCAGAGGTAGAGTTGATATCTGCTTATCCTTCCCCTGTAGGTTAGGTGTAGTGAGAGGAGGGACATTCAGACCCATTTGTTTGTATATGTAAGAGTGTCCCCTGCATCCTCCTGAGAGATCTTTATGACATTTTCATGGAGATATTCTAGTCCTCAGCTGAAGGTTCCTGGGGATGAGGGCTGTATTTCTTTCTCCACTGTAGGACATTTTCCCATGTCATTCTATGGAGACTTCAGCTGAAATATTTCAGTGAATATACTAGTGGCATACAGACCTGGGCATCTTTGGGACACCATCAGCACCTGTACTACCTAGACCTTTGTTACCATCAGGACTGAGATACTGGCTAAAATCACCACCATGTGTTGACAATAGTGTTAATGATCAGTGTTCTTTCCCTATAATTCTACCCATAGAATTAGGGACCAAAATGTTATTGTTTTAAGCAACTGAAAAACCTTAATGCCCTCCTTCCTGCCCCCCTGGCTCCTTGGTCTTGGCAGGCCATACTCACCATGGCTGGGAATAGAGAGTATTGCTTTGCCATGTACATTTTGTATTTCTTCATACTATTGCACCTGCTCTTCTACATGCTTTGATGAGAAAAGAAATAGTAATGTTGACATTTTAAAGTAATGTTAAAACCCATAGAAATGAGAGCAGGAAGCATCATACCTCCCCGATCTACATTTTCAAGTGTCCCTGCAAACTGAGGTAGATATCACTGGATTGATTATACATTTTTTTTTTTGCAACCGTAACAGTTAGCAGCTTACTTTTTAAAAGAGGGAGCTGAGATTCTGTTGAACATGACTGTTTGGAAGACGTGCAAATGTGCCATATCTCTGCACACTGGCCCTACTCAAGCTCTAATGCTGCACAAAGTGATAGGGTTTTCATGGCCAGCGCTCTTAAGAGTGGAGCCTCACTGCAGAGAGAATCCCTCTATGGCAGCTCACAGGCTGAGTGGGTACCAGTCCGTGGATGTGCCAATGAATGTGTGCTGTGTACCCTCCCTGCAGGGAGTGTATATCTAGGCCACACAGGGTTACATCAGTCATTGGGCTGAAGTAATCTTAGTGGAGCAGCTTTGGTATAGTTCCATAGTCTTGGGGAGAAGATTCTTTTTCCCCACTCACCACACAGAGGTAATCTATATCTAGCCTGTTACTCAGTTTGGGCTTGGAGGCTGGATCCCAGGGCGAATGCCAAGAAGTGTATATTTACTAGAATAATATCAATAAATATATAGCTACACATGTGGTAGGGCATACTATACCTTGCTTTTTATGTTACCTTTTGAAGGGCATTAATACAATTTTTTATTACAAAGTGAAAGAAAATGAGGGAGCACATGGACTGTAAGTATATTTAAATGCACTTTTTTGTCAACTGCTCTTCCAAAAATAATTGTGCAAATAGTATATGTCAATCTGTCATGAAAGTCTTCATAATTAACATATGCAAAGCAGCACAGTCTGCTGGAAGCTCCCTTGCCCTCCCCTGAAATATAGGCTCTATTTATTCACAGCAAAATAAAGTGGACCTTTCTGGAAAGAAACATAGCTTTGTGGCTGCACCAATGCTGTCGCATAGATGCTTTAAATCTTTTATATCTCCCATACCTCCAGGGGCCAGTGGTGGATGGTATTGAGCCAGGGCCAATAAATAATTTATGCTAAGTAGCAATTTAGTTGTTTGGCTTGGGGTAAAGAAATCCAAGAAATTCATAAATAAAGTTCTCATTTTTGCTGTGTTCCAAAGTTAATATATGTTATTCTGCAATTAACTAACATAAAGGTGAAAATATGACAGGCCTAAGGTAAAAACTAAAGCTCATAAATCTGCCATATCTTAACTAGTGGTGCTTTAGTGGTAGTTACTGGGTGTACTGTGTTTAAAGTTGATCTAATTCACCTGTATTTGCTTGACCCAGAAAAATGTAGTAATTGATTTCTAACTGATCCTCCTTGATATAATCAAGTAAAACCAATATTTTTTTTCTGTTCTTTTAAATACAAATATTAGATTTCAGCAGCTAGTTTGGCAAACTCACCAGAATGTGATATATCTAAAAGGAGTTGCATTTTTTAATTGATCCAGAACATATATGTATGTATATAATTTTCTCATCTGATGGTCCTTTGTTCCATACAATATTTAAAATCTATGCATCTCTCATTGGCCAATGTCATTCATACATGCGTACACATTAAGCACACATGTATGCAAAGGGTTTGGATTTGATACCTAAATTCTTCACCCTGACCTAATACAAATATTTCCTACAAAATACCTGACTTTCAATCTGAATCATTCATTAGTGTATTGACATTGCCTGCACTTTTCAAAAGGACACTCTTTCATATGTGCAACTGTATATATAGATCATAGTTACTCTCATTAAACTACCTTGCTGCCACTGACAGATGAAGGATTTATATAATTAAATATAAATATATGCAATATCTAATGTAAAAATACAGAAGTTGGGCTATTTGAAGTAATGAAAGTTAACCGAAACACTTAGTTTCTGATAGTCATGTACAAAAAGATTGTATTCATGTTTTCTGCCCAAGGATATGACATTAGCTATTAACCATTATATTTGGAACAGTGTCCCATTTTGTGTGGAGCTTTTGAACTAAGAGTACCCAGAAAGTATTAAAATAAACTAAGTCCCATCTTCCTTAATTATTTTTTTATTTAGAAAGAAAATAAATATGAATCCTGTTGATTAAAGAAACATTTCTAACCCTTACAAAGTGGGTTAGAGCCTCTAGTCTAAATAAGCATAGCTCCATGGCCTTCAGTTAAGCTACACTGATTTTCACCAGGCTCTGGCCCAGGACTTAAAGAAAAAAACCATGATGCTTTTATTATGGAAGTAAGGACCATTCAGTGTCCTTCCTTTCTGGATGCAAAGAAAAGGAAGCTGCTTTCCACCCCACAGTTTCACTCCAGCAGAGCATAATGTTGCAAACGTCTCTCACAGAAATCAGTGCCTTCCTAAAACTTCAAGGATTCTGAAAGCTTCAAACCTGTTCAGAGGTGAAGAGGCTCAGGAGAGTTCAGGCTCACATGCTTTCCTATTTGCACTTTCCTACCACAAAGAGCTCAGACCATTATCCAAAGGGGCCTGGTAACGAAAGAGCTCACACTTGCTATGAACACTGGGCTAGTAGAAGCCTTCTCTTTGGTAGTAACACTGTCGACAGCACTCACTGTAACATTTCCATTTTCTTTCTCAGACACCTTCTATATGACCTTGGTTCTCCACTTCTTGACAAAGATGAAAGTTGTGATCTTCCCCTCCCTGCCTTTATCTGCAATCCAGGCTCTTGGTTTTTAGCTCTTATTTTCATTTTTTCCAGAATAGTGTTTACTGTGTTGATGTGTAAGAGGAACTACTCTAGGTTTCCACACGTGTGAATATGGCTGCATCATAACCTCCATGGATTAATGGCCAGAGCCAAAGGTAATCCAGAAAAACTGGATAGCTTTAGTCTCTTGACACTTTCCATTGTTAAGAAAGAAATTTCCAATTTTCCAGATAGATGGCTGGAAGCTGCTTGTAATTCATTTAATGAAAGACAAGGTGTGGATCTACTCATAAGAATTCATAATTAAATGCATCTAGCATCTTAAAACTTTTTACTATTCTGCAAATAGACTTTGTTAAAGGCCATCTTGTTCTTTCTAGGAGAGCTATATGGCATGGATAAATGGTGTGAACTGCAGAAATGAGAACACGTTTTCAAGATTATGACCTACAATTTCCAGTCATTAAGTGAGCCAGTAGTAAAGTTTCTGAATTCTGTGACCTCTGAAAGGGCTCTGAAACAATAAGGCTCTTAAAGGAGAATGTTAAATCCAAAGTGTTCTGTACTGTTGTAACAACATGTAGGAGAGGACTGGAAACCTCTAGAGCACCTTTGGACCTGGCCCAGGTCAGACTTTTGATCATAAATGTTTCCCAGCAGATGGCCATTGATGTTCTATTGGAAATAAATTAATGACATCCGTTTATGTCTTCACCAGTTGAAGAAAATCAGCATTATTCAGTGGTGCTGAAACATGGGATGTCTACACTGCCCCCATTTTGCACAAAAAAATGCAAATGAGGCGAGGCGTGGAATATCACCATGCCCCATTTGCATAATTAATGAGGCTCTGTTTTTGTGCAAGAGACTTTTGCGCAAAAAGGAGCCATTTACATGGCTCCTTTTTGCGCAAAAAAACCCCTCTAGTGCTTGAGCCTTTCTTCCTGAAAAAAATGAGGAAGAACGGCTCTTGCGCAAAAATGGAGTCTCATTAATTATGCAAAAGAGGCAAGGCAATATTCCACGCTTTGCTTCATTTGCATATTTTTTGCACACAATGGGCACAGTATAGACATAGTTATAATGTGGTGGCCTCAGTAGACAGGCCAGGGACCACAGAGGGTCAGAAAAAGAACTACTTTCTCCCTGTCAAGATAAAGCTCCCACCCAAGTCAAAGTTAATGTCCACTGACACAGTGGGGAAGCTTGCACTGTTCTACCTTTTTCTCATTTGTGGATCAGTTTCTCAGTTCAGTCTACAGGCTACCAACATAATACCTTCCACAAGGGCTATACGTTTTCCCCATTTTTTTTTAAAGGATAATCCTGAACCTTCATCAAAAAATGACACATGGTTTCTCTTGACTTTTTGCCCATCATCCACCTGCCACTTCAAGTGTTATAGTCACAAAATTGCAAAATATGAAAATATTGCTAATATATAAAGCAAGCTTGATAATACACATTCATTTCCATACTTAGATGTGGATGAGATTTATAGTCTAGGGCTGTGTCTAGACTGGCAGGTTTTTCCGCAAAATCAGCCGCTTTTGCGGAAAAACTTGCCAGCTATCTACACTGGCCACTTGAATTTCCACAAAAGCACTGACTTCCTACTGTAAGAAATCAGTGCTTTTTGCGGAAAT
Source organism: Rafetus swinhoei (assembly GCA_019425775.1). Taxonomy (NCBI): domain Eukaryota; kingdom Metazoa; phylum Chordata; order Testudines; family Trionychidae; genus Rafetus; species Rafetus swinhoei. The sequence goes on from CM033440.1 coordinate 72,001,124, forward strand.
ACTATGCTGCTCCCGTTCGGGCAAAAGTCCCTTTTGCGCAAAACTTTTGCAAAAGGGCCAGTGTAGACAGCTGAGATTTGTTTTCCGCAAAAAAGCCTGATCGCGAAAATGGCGATCGGGGCTTTTTGCAAGCAGCGTCTAGATTGTACGGGCGCTTTTCCGCAAAAAGTGCTTTTGCGGAAAAGCGTCGTGCCAATCTAGACTCTTTCGAAAATGCTTTTAACGGAAAACTTTTCCGTTAAAAGCATTTCCAGAAAATTATGCCAGTGTAGACACAGCCTAGAAGTTTGGCAATTTTATTTATAATGCAAAATATTTTTAGAGAGATTTTTAAAGCATTTTCTAGAGATGGATGCTGTGCAGTATTTTTTAATTTTTTTTTATTTCAGGTACCTGTAATCCATTTTGTGATCCTGAAATAGTAGGAATGTACTGAATATAGTAGAGAGGTTTTATTCTGAAGAGAGATGTTCAATAATGACTAGATTGCATATTCTCACTACTCACACTGATGAGCACTTACTTACTTGAGTAGGCCCAGCTGATTGCAGTGGGGCTATTCTTTGAGATTAAGTGCTCACCAACATCCATAGGAGTTGCACAATCCACATGAGGCTTAATAGACCTGGGGAAAAAGGTTACAGAAACCTTATAGTGAGGGGCAGAGAGCTTGTTAAAACTGAGATGCTTATCATAAGGGTGAAGTGTACTTCAAATGACAGGTTTGTGCATCAAGAAGCTAGATGATGTCAGTGCCTGGAGAATAAAAGGAGCTACTGAAAAACAAGCTATCACCAGAGAAGAGACTGGATCTAGCCTTGTCCAGAGTGATTGAGCTTATGTTTGTGGTAATGGGCACATGTATGAAACAATCTGCATAACCAACTGCAAAAAATGATTTACACTGTACCTCACAACATGTTGATCTATCTATGTCCTCACTTGTTGCGACTGAACTAGTGATCCTGATTATTTTTCCTTTCTGCAATGGCATCTGATTTCTGTTTACATTACTCTGTGTAGGTTCTTGTGTTTTATATATTGGTATGTCATGGATGAGGATTATACATCAGCAAATTACTGCAATATTTTTGCAGCAGTAGCTTTGTTGTACAGAACAACAGGAAAGTGAATGCAGTCACTCAGAACAGCAAGATGTTTCCACAAGATGTCCAGTCCCACTAGTTGGTTACTTAAGATAAGAGTAAATACATAAAATCAATCCTTGCTGAAAAAAGGAGCCTTGACTAACAGTAAGAGTGGCCATTATACCAAATGCTAGAATGCATTTATGCTGCTTTTATAAGTCCTGCTCAGAGCACCATGGCTACGTCTAGACTGGCATGATTTTCCGGAAATACTTTTAACGGAAAAGGTTTTCCGTTAAAAGTATTTCCGCAAAAGAGCGTCTAGATTGGTCCTGGAGTTATCGTTAGAACGATGCGCTTTTGCGCAAAAGCGCGTCTAGATTGGCGGCGCGCTTTTGCGCAAAAGCAGAAGCCCAGAACCATTTTCAAGAGGGCAAAAGGGCACCAGCCCTTTCCGGGGGCGGGGCTGGAGCTCCGTTCAGACACGTGCTTAAAGGGGTCTCGCCGGACAGCTGTTTGTCTCCTGCTCTGTGTGTTAGGACCTCTAGCAGGGACTGACAGCCATAGCAGGTTTGGTGGTTGCCCTCTGCCTTTTGGACACCACTGCCTTTTGCCCCCTAGTGCTTTTTCCTGGTTTTGGTTTCTTGTGCCTTGCTGTGTCTGCCATGGAGCCATGGGTGGCCATGTGCCTGCTCTGGCCCCTGTCAGCCATTTTCGAGTGCCTGCAGCTGGTGCTCCAGGCTGGTGCCCTCATGTTCCAGGACCAGGAGGCGCAGATCGCCTTGGACTCCCTCACCAGGGAGGCCCTGGATTCCCTGTGGCATCCCCACCCCACCGTGGAGAGGCCACTCTGGAGACTGTACACCAGTACAGACTGGTGGGAGTGGCTGGTCCTTGGGCAATGGGACGACCAGCAATGGCTCCAGAATTTCCACATGCGAAAGCGGACGTTCCTGGAGCTGTGTGCCTGGCTCACCCCCACGCTCCAGAGAGCCACCACCCGGCTGCGTGCACCCATCCCCGTGAACAAGAGGGTCGCCATCGCGCTATGGAAGCTGGCCACCCCGGACAGCTACCGATCGGTGGCACAGCAATTCGGGGTGGGAAGATCCACCGTCGGTGTGATCATCATGGAGGTAAGTCCCAGGGGGAGTGGGGAGTGGGGTGGGGGGAGGGTGCTGCACTCCATGCCCAGGGGCAGCCAAGACTCCACGCTGGGTCACCCAGGGGTTTGGGCCGTCCCTCCCTTGCACAGGCCTTCTGGTGGGAAGGGGGGCTGTGGGCCGAGGGGGCCCTGGTGTGTGTGTGCATGTGCGTGTGCGTGTGTGTGTGCATGTGTGAGGACAGAGGGAATCACGAGGAGGGGGCCCAAGGGAGCGCACACTCACCCCTGCCTTATGTGATGTGTTCCCCTGTGTTTCTCTGCACCCTTCTGCAGGTCGTCCATGCCATCAACAATGTCCTGCTACCGAGAGTGATCCGCCTGTGCGACGTGGACGCTACACTGGCCGGCTTCGCTGCCCTCAGGTTCCCCAACTGCGGGGGAGCCCTGGATGCAACCCACATACCCGTCCAGGCCCCAGAGCATCGAGCGGCCCATTTCACAAACAGGAAGGGGTACTGCTCGATTGTTCTCCAGACCCTCGTGGACCACAGGGGCCGCTTCCTGGACGTCTACACGGGCTGGTCCGGCAGGGCACATGACGCCCGCATCCTCCGCAACTCCGGACTGTTTTGCAGGCTGGAGGCGGGCACCTACTTCCCCTGGCGGGAGTTGACTGTCGGGGATGTACCTATGACCATCTGCGTAGTTGGAGACGCGGCCTACCCCCTGCAGCCCTGGCTAATGCAGCCCTACACGGGGCGGCCGGACCAGAACCGGGCCCACTTCAACGACCGCCTCAACCGGGCCTGAAATCAGGTGGAGCTCGCCTTCAGCCGCTTAAAAGCCCGCTTCTGTTGTTTGCTCACCCGTCTCGAGATGGGTGAGCGGAATGCAACGGAGGTACTGGCCGCGTGCTGCGTGCTCCACAACATTGTGGAGTGCAGTGGGGAGGCCTTCCTCCCTGCATGGATGGCAGCCGAGGCACAGACGTTTGCACAGCTCCACACAGCTGCCATCCACCAGGCACACCAGGATGGGGTGCGCATCCGAGAGGCCCTGACCGAACATGTTCGCACAAGCCCCATAGTAGGGTCACCTCGGTCCCCCCATACGACTCCCTCCCATCTCCTCCCCTTCCCCCTCCCCTCCCCTTACCTCCCCCCAATTGTAAAGCATCGGTTCCAAGCACATCGGCTGTCATCGTGAAAGTTCATCGGGTGCGTCGGATGTAGCTAGGGTTTTTCTTTTTAGTTTAGGCTAGGGTTTAGGCCACCATCGCCTGTCCGAGCTGTCCCGAAGAACAGAAAGAGGATTCGTGGTTCGTGCGGAAGGCTCAAGTCAGCGTACCCGATTCCAGTCGTCTTCGAGGGATCTCCTGGCTGTTCCTCTCCCCGAGGCCCGGAAGGACCAAAGGATTGAGGTTGCCAGCAGCACTACAATCATCCCCTGCGTCTAGGCTATGTACCTATTCTTTTGTGTGCATCTTTTAACCTTTCTTGCTTGTTTGTAATCTATGTTAATATAGTTGTGGTTTAAATTTTACTTAAAAGTGTAAGTATTTATTTATGCGCCACAAACCAATGACCACTTAAAGGGACGACTGGTGATAGATACAGAATTTGGTGTCTGCATTTTGTAATCCTCTTAAATTTAGTTGGCTAATTGGCATCTCAAATCATTTATTACAGTTACCTCGAGTAACACAATAACCACACAGTTTTGTTCTCAACTGAAAAATGTATGTTTTTATTTACAAGGGGGGAAGGGGAGGAGGAGGAGACCTTCAACTGGGAGGGGGAGGAGGAGGAGCTACTCTTGGGAGGGGTGGCCCCTGCGAGCGATCCTGCGGGGGCGGACCTGGACATGCGGGGCAGGCCGCATTGGGGCAGGCTGCACAGGGAGGTAGGCAGGAGGAGGGGGCATTGCAGGGGCGGCAGGAGGAGGCATTGCAGGAGGGGGCGTTGCAGGGGCGGCAGCAGGAGGCATTGCAGGAGGGGGCATTGCAGGGGCAGGAGGGATGGCGGGGGCATGGGGTAAGGCCATGCCATAGTGAATGGCATGGACTATGTGGGCAGTGAGGGTGGCGATGGAGTCAGCCATCCTTGTACACTGGGCCTGGAAGGCAGCCCAGGCCTCCTGGCGCCTCTGCAGGTCCCCCTCGACGCGCTGGTGAATCGATGCCTCGATGCGCTCGACGGCCTGCACATGCCGGCGAAGGAGCTGGTCCCGGTGGCGGAGCCTGTGCCTGAGTGGTTGGGCAGCTGGGGGTGCGTGCTGCTGCTGCTGCCGGACTGGAGGGTCCCCGGCTTCTGCTTGGTCCCGCTGCAGGGAAGAGAAGAAAGGATGGGTCAGTCAGGCAGGCCGGCCACTGTCCCCACACCTCATGCCCTCTACCGCACCCCTGAGCCCAGGTGACACCACAGTAGTGTGGCTTGGGCCCACTCGGTTCCCCCCCGCCCCCTGTGTTGTATGTTTGCAAGGAGGACCGCCCCTGGAGTAGGGTCCTCCTCCATGTATTGTAACCACCGGTCTGTGTCCTGGCCCCGTGGAGGGCGCTTGTGTTGCATTAACCTGTGGAACTCCCCCTGCCGGTGGAGGCTGTGAGGCTTTGGGCTAATCACTGGTGTTTGACAGGGAGCGAGATGCATCCCCACACAGTGCCTGGGAGCACATCTGGCAGAGGTGGTCTGGGCTCTCAGATCCCCATCGCATGGGATATCTCCTGGACGGAACCAGGAGAGTGACTGGGGGGGGGGGGGGTGTCCCATCCTTGCAGCAAAACTCAGGCGGCCCTAAAGGCGGCCTGAGCGCTTCCCCCCCTTCTCCCTCCCACTATCCCTCACACACGTAGCCCAGGGACATGTGTGGCTGCAGAGGGGACTTCCCTTGGGGAGCCAGCCAAAGCACCGGGAGCAGGCGAGGGGCTCAGAAGGGGCCATGCTCACAGGGCTGTGACGCTGCAGTTTACCCAGGAGCAGCTGGCTGTGCCTCACAGCCAGGCATGGGACAGTGTGCCATTCTCCGTGCTGCACCCTTGCGGAGGTGCGGGCTCTGGGCTGAGTCCCTGGGGCCCTGGCTGGTTCCAGCCGGCATCCACCCTTCCCCCTGGTCCCGCCAAATGTGTGTGAGCAGCACGGTCCCAGGCATGCCCTGCAGCTGCCTGCCGCGGCCACGTGCCGCTTGGTCACCAGGCTGCACATGGTTGCACGGGCTGCTTGCTGCCTAATGCTACACAGCATGCAGCACTCATGGCCTGAGTGACATAATCTCCCCTTCCCCCATCCGGGCACCTGGCTCCCCCACCCCCGCCCTTGTGAGTGCAAAGTGCAAGACTCACCGGTGGATCCTTCCCCGGCCTTGGAGAATGCGCGGGAGACGTCAGGGCTGTTGGAGGGGGCCTGCCGGGTGGCAATGCTGGCCTCATCCTCAGATGCACTGCTGTCATCTCCTTCCCCCGCCTCGGTGGTCCTGGTGATGGGGGGGCGCACACTGCTGTCCACGGGCACGTCTGGGGCTTGCGGGGCTGGCTGGCCAAGGATGGCGTGGAGCTGGGTCATAATGGGGGAGGTGTCTGCTCCTGCCCCCTGGCCCTCGCTGGCCCACACGTAGCCCAGGCGCAGCTCCTTGACTTTCGCCCGGACTTGTTCGAGGGTCCGGGCGGGATGGCCTTGCTGGGCGAGCGCCTGGGCCATGCGGGTGAAGATGTCCGCATTGCAGCGCTGCGAGTGGGTCTCATGGAGGGCCTCCTCCTCCTGCCAGAGGTCGAGCAGGCTGTCCAGCTCCCCCGACGACCAGGATGGGGCCCGTCGTTTGCGGCCTCTGGGGGCCTCCTGCACTGGGGGTGCAGGTGGCTGAGCGCCCAGAGCTGCCATGCTGGCTGTGAGGTGGCTGCTGGGCACGGCAGGGGCACTGTGGCAGACCTCAGGCCAGAGGTCTGAGGCACGCTCTTGCCACATTCGCTCAGCAGCCTGCGGCTACTTTAAGAGCTCGGGTTACCAGGAAGTCCGGGGCTCCTACGGGGTCTCCCGGCGTCCAAACCGCTTTTTTCCGTGTAGCCTGCTTTTGCGCAAAAGTCTTAGCTAGCTGTCTACACTGGCCCTTTTGCGCAACAGTTTTTCGCAAAAAGGACTTTTGCCCGAACGGGAGCGTCAAAGCTTTTCCGCAAGAAGCCCTGATTTCGTACATGAGAACGTCAGTGCTTTTGCGGAAAATCAAGCGGCCAGTGTAGACAGCTGGCAAGTTTTTGCGCAAAAGCGGCTGCTTTTGTGGAAAAAGTGGCCAGTCTAGACACAGCCCATTAGTAAACATTTTAAAAGGGAAATGCTCATCTCCTTTGGCCCCTTCTCATGTACTGTCTGTTATTAAACTAGTTCATTCATTTTAGCAATTCCCTTTCTGTATATATTCTGTTTCACTTTCAACTTAAAAAAAATAAAATGATAGCTTAGCCCTGCTCTGTTATGGACACAGCATAATTTAGATTTACTTTTGACAAAGACAATCAGATGTTTTAGACCATGTATTTTACTAAGCATGGACTCAGACTGGTGGAGGTCTACAGAGCATTTACACTGATCTTTTGAGGGCTGGTCAGAGGAGGTATATCTTTACTGCAGAGTGAGCTCAGGACACTTACCCACCCACCAGGCTGAAGGCTGTTTTAAGTACAACTTATGGTGTAAACTTAAGCTTTGGTTTTAATTCAGCCCAGGCTAGCAACCCACCTGCTTTGCAGTGAGAAGGCAAGCTAATCAAGTCCAGATGTGCTGAATGCCCCAATCCTTTTCTCACAGTCCCACCTGGGTAGTATTTTCTTATCTCATGCCTCCCATCTTCTGCACTAGAAGCAGCTGAATCAAATAAAATTAAATCCATGTGCTAGCCTGCTAGAGATCTAGTCCAGCACATGAGTGTTATTGTGGATGAAGCTACACAGGCTTGATCCAGATAGGGATTTGCAGTGTAGATGCTAGACTGGCTCAGGCTAACTCTGTAGTGAAGGTTTCCTCTTGGTACTGAGTCCTCCTCCTCCTTATCTGTAAAAGAAGTTGGAAAGAAGAAGTAATCAGCCTATCCACCTCTACTAAGAAAACATGTTACAGGGTAGGTCTACACTGTACAGTTAACTTGGCAAATAGGTGGGTTTTAGCTTTAACATTCCTTTCTTCCATCCACAGACAAAGCTTCTGGCCTGTGTTTGGAGGTACTTTATGACTGGACTAGCTCACTCCTCTGGGGATGTGGGTTAGATCCCAGTCTCAGCTTTAACTTTGCGGTCATGTTAAATCACAATGTTGATAGCCTTCCAGTGCCCTTCCAACAATTCCGCCCAAAAGGCAGAGGAGTTCTCCCACAACTGACAGAAATAACTGGGCAGAGAGCAGAGGGAAAGGAAAGAAATAGAGAAGAATATGCAAAGGGACCAAGCTGTAGAAAGGGATATTTATAGGAAGTAGGGAAAATAGAGATATAGAACAGAGGAGATGAGAAAAGGCAAAACTGGCCTTTTTTCTTTTCTTTCCTAAAATTACAAAACACTAATCTAAGTAAAGACAAAAGTTACAAATACCTAAATGTTTTCCTAATATTACAGCAACATGGTTAGTAAGTGATCATGGAAGAAATCCGATAATTATGAGAAGGAGGAATAGGTAAAGCAATATCTGCTAAAATAGAGATTTGTACTTTTTAAAAAAGATCTCAATATTTTTTTCCACAGAATTGCACAAGATGCACTCACACCTTTGGTAAAGTTGAAACTTGACACTACAATGGAGGAGGAGAATTAATCAAATATTATATTTGCCAAAATATATATTTGGGTGGCATTGTCACAATTTGAGTGTTCATATTGAATTCAGCAAATAATTTCAGTGAAAAAAATTGATTTAAAAAAGATGACATGGTTTCTTTTGACCATTTTGAAATGAAATATTTTGACTCTTCATTTTAAAACAATATTACATTTTGAAATGTATCTAAATGACTTTTTACAAAAGAATGAAAGACACCCAAAATACAGTGGATGAGAAGTTGGCTATGAGTCAACAGAGTGCCCTTGTAGCCAAGAAGGCTAATGGCATATTAGGGTGCATTAGGAGGAGTGTTCCGAAAGAGCTAGACAAGTTTTTTTCCGTTTCCATTTCTGTTTTTGTTTTGTGTGTTTCAATACAAAATTGGGGAAGGGAGTTAAGTTTTCATTTTGGTGAGAATTTTAAAAAAAAATCAGTGTCTGTTCAAAACAAAATGGACTTTTTGAGCTTTTTTCAGTCCACTTTGTCATCTTATTTGCATTATTCTGTAGACATCTATAGGTGATCCTAGTTAGACTGACCTTGTAAGGTAATTTTTGTAGTCTTGGTGAAGTCATGAAGGAAGAAATTTATTCTTTAAAAGCTCCCCAGGGCAAGATATTGTCAAAAGCAGGGGGGTTTTTTAAGAGAAAGGTATCTGTAACAAACTCAGAACAGGTAGGTAAGGCCCCATGAGAAGAAAATCTTCTTCAAGGAAAAAGGAGGTCAGAGAGTTGTCAGTTTCTCAGAGACAATATTAAAGGCACAACAGCAAACTATCGTGATGTGAAGGGAAGATAGGAAGAATAATGCAATGCCAGTATAACTCTGTTAGTAGTTGTTTAAATGACCTGAAAATCTAAAAGAATCTGACAAAAGTGAAAATATGGACAAATTGGTGGGGATGGGTACAAAAGAATAGCACAAGAATGCAGGAACAAAATATAAAGGGTAAGGCACAAAATGAGTTACACTAAGCAAGGGACAACACAGATAGTAAGAAGAGGTTCCTGAAATACATTAGGATCAAGAGAGAGATAAAGGAAAATATATATCTTCTATTTAGTAGAGAATTGAGGGTACTAATGAATGGCATCAAGAATACTCAGTAGTTTATGGCTATTTTGTTTAAATCTTGACTAATAAGGTGAATTGTGACCAGAAACTTAACAAAATATTAACATGAATGAGGAAGGAACACAAGCCAAAATAGCAAGTTAGCCACTTGCCGGATGAAATTCATCCTAGGATGCTTAAGAAATTAACTGATGCAAATCTGGAATCTTTAGCAATCACCTTTGAGATCTCTGGAGGAAGGATGAGATCCCAGAGGGCAAAGAGTGCAAAAGAGGAACCCAAGGAACCTAGGTATCTTAACTTTGATACTCAAAAACATACTAGAACAAACTCTGAGACAATCTGTTTGTAAGCCCCTAGACGATAAGAGGGTTATAAGTAATAGTCAAGAACAAACCATGCCAAACCAAGCTAATTTTCTTCTTTGATAGGGTGACCTAGTGGATAGGGGGAAAATTTCAGAAGTGATGTATCTTAATTTTAGTAAGACTTTTAACACCATCCTTCATGACATTCTTATAATTAGGGAAATGTGATTTAGATGAAATTATTATAAATTAAGTGCATACTTAACAGTAGCTATGGATCTCCTGTCAAATTGGAAGGCATATCAATTGGAATGCTGCAAGGATCTGCCCTGAGTGTAGTAATAGTAAATATCTTCATTAATGACTTGGATAATGGAGTGGCAAGTGTGCTTATAAAGTTTGCAGATTACACCCAGATGGAAGGGGCTGCTAGCATGATGAAATACAGAATTAGAGTTTTAAAATTACGTCAACATAAAGGAAAACTAGTAAGAAATCAACAAGGTGAAAGTCAATAAAAAGCAGTGCAAAGTGGTACACACAGGAAGGAAAAATCAAATTACAAAATGCTAAGCAATAGTGATGCAGAAATGCATTTGCGGACTATAGTGGATAACAAACACAAGTCAACAGTGTCATGCTGTTGTGAAAATGGCTAATATCATTCTGAGAAGCATTAACAGGAATATCATATACAAGACATAGGTGGTAACTGTCCAGCTGTACTCAGCACTGGTGAGGCCTCAGATGGAGTGCTGAAGATACAGACACATTGGAGAGTCCAGAGGAGAGCATCAAAAATGACAAAAGGTTTAGAAAACCTGTCCTATGAGCAAAGTGTTTAAAAAGCACCGGGCATGGTTAGTTTTGACAGAGGACTAAAAGAGAACCTAATAACATTCCTCAAATATGTTAAGAGATGTTTTGAAGAGGAATGTGATCAATTGTTCTCCATGTCTGCGAAGGTAGGATAGGAAGTAATTGATCAAATTTGAAGCAAGAGAGATTTAGGTTAGATATTGGGAAATCATTCTAATTACAGTGAAACCTTTGTTATCTGGCACTCTGTTAACCAGTATTGCCCCCAGCCACAATACTGTCACATCTTCAGGCGCTCAGGCCTGGCTTGGTTTACCATTATTGGCTTGACAATTTTTTATTTAAGAAGTGCTAATCATCTTTAACTCAAAATAGAAATGTGAGATCAACTGCCTCACACTACAAAACTATCAATATTAAAAACTTGAGTTTTACTATTATTGTCCATTGGTTTTTCCTAGGTTGATGGGACCCTCAGATAAGCGGAATTTTTAGATAACCGTAACGCCCTAATCCCTGAGCATGCTGGATAACACAGGTTTTACTGTATACAGGAATAGCCTTGGTCTTGCCCCAGTTCAGAGGATGAAACTAGATGATCCTTGCCAGCCCTACATGACTATGATTTTATATAATTGTCATAATGTTCATATTTGAATAGAAATATTTCCTATGGCAGCTATTATGCTCATAGGTGGGGCAATCTTATCCTCATTGAAGTCAATGGCAAAACTCTTACTGACTTCAATGAAGTCAAAACTTCACCTGTGGTATATACATACATTAGAGGGTTTTTTAAGCTATAGGAAACATAGCTGAACTTAATTACTTGAGACACTTCTGTTCCAAAGCCCCACTAGAGTAGATCCTCAGACTTACAGACACCTCGAGAATGGAGGTTGTCCGTAACTCTGAAATGGTCAATAACTCTGGGTAAGATGTTACAGAGTTTAACGGGGAAATTGGGACTGCAGTAGCAGGGCTAAAGGAGGCAGGAGTAGGACAGGGAGGGAGGAGCTTGTTATCCTAGGGGCTGCCAGGGCTCCTGGCTGGGGGCTCTGGTCTTCTGCCTCCTGGGAGCGTCATGACTCAGGGCTTTAGATCTGGAGGAAGCAATAGAGCTTGGGGTTTCAGCCCTGCAGCTCTGTTCTGGCTTCAGCCCCATGGGGAGGCACTGGGATTAGAGCCTCTGCTTTCCTCTCCCAGATTCAATAGGGAGGAGTGCAAGGGATTGAGGCTTCAGCCCTGTGGCTTCAGCCCAGAGTAGGTGCCGGGGCTTGGAATTTTAGCTACATGGGGAGTGCTGGGGCTGAAACTAGTGCTCCCCTTGTAGCTAAAGCCGTGATCCTCAGCATTCCTTCCCCCCACCCCAGCTTAAACCTGGAACAGATCTGTGCGTCTGAACCCCAGTGCTCTCCCAGTTTAAAGCCCTGAGCCCCAGTGCTCTTGAAGGTCAAAAGCAACCCACCCAAAACCTTGACCCCCCCAGAACTCTAGTCCCAACTCTCAGTAGGTGAAGCAACACAGCATTTTTTGTGTGTGTCTGTGGCGTTGCCTGATTGAAGGTGTCCAGTTTGACAGGCTGTCCAGTAAATTGGTAAGTCCCTATCTCTGAGGCTCGTATCTCTGAGGCATTATGGTAGTTAAAAATTCCAGGATTTCTTGTGAAATTCTCATTTCTGAGTATCAGAGGGATAGCCATGTTAGTCTGAATCTGCAAAAGCGACAAGGAGTCCTGTGGCACCTTATAAACTAACAGATTTATTAGAGCATAAGCTTTCGTGGGCAAAGACCCACTTTGTCATATGCATGTAGTGGAAATTCCAGAGGCAGGTATAAATATACAGGCATAAGGAAAGAGTACCAATCAAGAGTAAGGCTAGAGATAACGAGGTCAATTCAGTCAGGGAGGATGAGGCCCACTTCTAGCAGCTGATGTGGTGGTGTGAACACCAGGAGAGGAGAAACTGCTTTTGTAGATGGCTTAGCCATTCACAGTCTTTGTTTAATCCTAAAGTGATGATGTCAAATTTGTAGATGAACTGTAGCTCAGTAGTTTCTCTTTGAAGTCTGTTTTTGAAATTTTTTTGTTGCTGGATGGCTACCTTTAAATCTACTACAGAGTGTTGTTAGAGGGACTCTAATGTTATAATGTTGATTTGTTCATAATGGTTATAGTGCAATTGTGGTAACAGAATTTGGATAAGGTGCACACTTAAAATGGCGGTTGTCATCAGTGACTGGAAAACAAAATGGAGTTGTGGACAGTTGAACTTTGGACTTTTCCCTCCTTAAGTGTTTGCACTTGTTACTAAAATTGCACATGGCACACTAGAACTGTATACCTGGCACGCTAGAACTGTGCACACAACACTCCATCTTTGCACCCGACACACGAGACAGTTTCCCTCCAAAGAAAATATAAAAGTGCCACACCCTGTGAGAGTGCATGCGCCTTTTTGTCGGTGGTCTGTGAGGACAGCGCCTGTCAGACCTTGGGGCTTGTGCATCGTCCATCGCCTGTGCCGAAGGGTCAGGATCCAGGGATGTGTCTCTGCACTGGTTACCTCAGCCTGGCATTACCAACCAGGATTACACTGCTGTGGTGAAGACCCAGTAAGGACTGTAAGTAACCTGTACCACCATTTACCATCATCATCACACTTTGGTTCCTGTGGCGAATGCCGGGGGTCGAGCCAACCAGCGAGGGAACACTTACTGTTCCTCCCCAAGGGCTAACCTCAGCCTAAGGGTTGAGGTAGCAAGCACTGTTTTACCATCAGCGTGAATTTTGTAACATATACCTACCCTTATTGTACCGGGAATCTTTCTATCTTCTTTCTCTTCCATTTTGGGATGGAGGTTGGGATTGTTGGTTGTTGTTTTGTATTTGTTTCATGCAAGTGTCATCCTAAATTTCTACAATATATGTTGTTTAACTTTAATCCGGACTCCGAGTTTTCTTGTGAGGGAAAATCACTGGTGATAGATATGGTGTCAGGGGATCTCCCTTCTGGTAACCAGAGCATTTAACATCTTTGATCAGATCCTTATCCTAAATTCTACATTAATTCAAAAGATTTTATTCGTTACTGAGACTCTGGGGTAACAGTGTCCAGGGAGATTGAAGTGTTCTCCTATAGGTTTTTGTATATTATCATTCCTGATATCTGATTTGTGTCCGTTTATTCTTTTACATAGGGACTGTCCAGTTTGGCCGATGTATATAGCAGAGGGGCATTGCTGGCACATGATGGTGTATATTACATTGGTAGATGTGCAGGTGAATGAACCCGTGATGGTGTGGCCGATCTGGTTAGCTCCTGTGATGGTGTCACTGGTGTAGATATGTGGGCAGAGTTGGCACCAAGGTTTGTTGCAAGGATTGGTTCCTGAGTTAGAGTTACTGTCGTGTGGTGTATGGTTGTTGGTGAAAATTGCTTTAGGTTGGCGGGTTGTCTGTGGGCAAGGACTGGCCTGCCTCCCAAGGCCTGTGAAAGTGAGGGTTGCCCATCCTGGACAATGATCCCTCCAGTTTCTCCTCTGTTGGTGTTCATACTTCCACATCAGCTGCTAGAAGTGGGCCTCATCCTCCCTGACTGAATTGACCTCGTTATCTCTAGCCTTACTCTTGATTGGTACTCTTTTCTTATGCCTGTATATTTATACCTGCCTCTGGAATTTCCACTATGTGCATCTGACAAAGTGGGTCTTTGCCCACTAAAGCTAATGCTGCAATAAATCTGTCAGTCTATAAGGTGCCACAGGACTCCTTGTTGCTTTCTCATTTCTGAATACATCTTTTGTTCCACGTCTACAAGTCAGACATTTCTTCTGGACTTACATTCTGAAATCAAGGCAAGAATTATTAAAGATCTTAAAATAATGTATCAATGTTTGTTATTTTTTCCTGTTTCAGAAAAAATAAATTGCTTAACAAATATAAGAAGCTACACCGTAATTTCAGTACAGAATGTGACAAATGTGCATATGTATGTTAATAAAATATGCATTAGATAAATACCTTTACCTTCTGAATGTATGAAATATGAAAACATAATCTGGGAATTTTTGCTGTCATCTTGTTATTTAAAGGTACATCAACTTGTGAGTGCATAAGATGAAAATATGGACACAGTTTAACATACAGAGCTTCATTGTCTTTAGTGGGGTGACTCTGGCCTGGACTGTTTGTCTAGTACAGTACGAACCAAAGGAAAGGGGTAAGTGAATATTCTCCCTGTAGTGTCTCAGTAGTTACTTCTGTTAAGTTAAATTGTCTAGCCATAGCAACTTACTTTGATCTGCCAAAATGGCCTTACTTTTTAGAAACCTGCAAAGAGCAACTTAAGAGCTCTGGACCATTTGTTAAAAAATACAAATTACCTAACAATCTAATGTATTGTGAAATGTTTTTCTAACCTGCTAGTTACAATTCATTGTTATTGTGGCAAGTCTTGTAAAAAAATGTTAAAAAGCCGTAGTGGGTCAGACAAATGGTCCATCTAGCCCAGTATCCTGTCTCTGACAGTGGTCAGTAGCCTTAAAAGCTATATAGAATGATGTCTCTGCTATGTATCACAAATGTTTTCAATGAGGGAGCTCTTCCCTTTTGTGGGAATTAATGTAAAATTTCAATGAAACCTACAAAATATAAATAAGCATGTAATTACTTAGTAATAACATAGATTCAGACTAAAAATAGCATAATGACATAGTTGTGTGTGCCTTGCAAATGAAAATGTAAACCCAGACATGGAAAGCACAAGTTTCTTGGTAATTATACTTGATGTTAAACGATGATATCCAATTACTATCTCAACTCCAGGGCACAAATAACCGTGTAATAGATACATTATAATTACATGGCTATTTGTACCCTGCAAAAGTAATATGATAAACTCAAAGTACTGTTGCAAATTTTATTCCAGTGTTCTTAAATTCATAATGCAAGAGACGAGCACTGTTTGACCCTTAATGCTAATGAACGTACACCCAACTCTCAGTAAAGGTTTAATATTTACTTAGCTTAAATCCTTAAAAATAGGCATTTCAGCAACACATGAGTTCCCAGCAGTCTTGTTTGAAAAGTGAAAGACAGATTCTCAGTGAGTGTGAAGTCACAGCTCCTCTGAAGTCAGTGGAGCTATGATGATCTATATCTACTGAGGATCTGCCCTCAAAGCTGCAAGGTATTGTAGAGCAATACATGTTAGAGATGGAAAAGACCTCTATGTAACCCAGTTCATCATCCTGATGGTGCAGGATTGTTCCTTGCTAGACCTGGGTGAATGCTTCATTGTATATAACTCTTTTGTTGAATTTAATCCACTTATTAATTGTTGTTGCTGCTGTATATGAACTATCTGGGAGCTAGAGCTGGCCAAAAAATGTCAGAAATTTCAACTCAGATGGAACTATTCACAAAATGTTTTCCATTTGCTGACCATCCTATTGCAAGCAGACTCTAGTTTAAAATCATGACAATTTTTAAAATTGTTCAAACTTATGTGAACTTATTTCAGCCTGAGTTATTCTGATTCCTATTCATTATGCAAGGTTTACAACTGGTCATAGACCCACATCCTCAAAAGTAGTCCTCTAACTCCCATGGATTTCAATAGGGGTTAGGTGCTTAAGTATCTTTGAGGATCTAGGCTTTAAGTCTTATAATATTATATCTGTGCTAATATGAACTCTCATATGGCTTGGAGGCTGGGGGGAGCCCAAGAAGATGACTCAAAATAACTATTTGTCTCCAAAGTTACTGGCAAAGGGAGGGTTCTGGGATTTATGTAAGCCATATGTATCTTGTCCCAAAATGGGGAGGGGAAGAGTAGAGCCAACACCTGAGGTGGCTGGGTATGTCTAGACTGCACCCCTCTGCCGGCACAGGGATGCTGATTAGGCTGGGCAAAATTGCTAATGAAGCAGGGATTTAAATATCCCGTGCTTCATTAGCATAAAAATGGCCGCCGCTTTTTTCTGGCAAGGAGCTTTGTCAGAGAAAAGCGGCAGTCTAGATGCTGATCTATCGCTAAAGAGAGCGATCTTTTCTGATAGATCCCTTATGCCTCGAGGTATACAGGATCTATCGGAAAAGGCTTTTTTTTTGTGATAGATCATTAGCAATTTCACCCAGCCTAATCTGCATTCTTCTGCCGGCAGAGGGGTGCAGTCTAGACGTACCCACTGACAGACAGCAGGAGGACCAAGGAGAAAAGCAGCTCCAGAAATAAACAAGAAGAGAGGCGGTCATCTTGGAGGCGAGAGAGGTACTGAGCTTGGACTCAGCTGAGGCCTTTCTTCCTAGAAAACTTTGGACTTGACTGAGAGGTAAGGGAATGTATGTGGAAATGAGACAAAAGCATTTGGGTGTATAAAATTAGGCAGGTAAAAAAAGAATTTGAAGAGCAACTAGCGAAGACACAAAAATGAAGGGCAATATTTCTAAACACATCAGACGCAAACACTGTGTGGCATCGCTGGATGATCAAGGTGTTCAAGTAGCACTCACGGATCTCTGGGTGTCACTAAACCTCTCACTCCTAGAAGCTGGATCACTCGATTAAATTGCCCTGTTCAGTTCACTAGGTCTGAAGCAACTAGTATTGGCCACGGTCAGAAGACAGGCTACTGGTCTTGACAGACCACTGTTCTGACCAATATGTCTGTTTTTATGGGTGTAGATCAGGGGTGGGCAATAAGCCAGAAGTGCCAGCTGTGCTTTATTTACCTGCATGTCTGCAGATATAGCCACTTCCTGCAGTGTCCGTGGGCCAGGATCAGTGATTTTTTTTTTGTGGGGGGGGGGTGGGGGGGGGGGGGAAAGGGCTTTCTTTTCCCCTTTCTTTCCATTCAGTTGTAGAGACCTGCAGAATCCTATGAAAAGACAGATATTTGGACAATACTTCTGGACTTTCATTGCTTTGTTCAGTCTAAACTACTATAATTATTCTATTTGTTTTTAGTGCTAATTTAGGACTCACAGCTATCTGTTAAATTCTTTGACTTCTGTGGGTGTAGCTAGTCCTCAGCACTTTGTGGGGTTGAGCCCTTAGATTTTTGGGGTTAGGACCATTTGCTCCTATATGGTTTTGTGTTCACTGCCAGCACTCAACAAAAAGTCAAGTATCAGGTTTTCAGTGCTGAGAAATATTGTGTGCACTTTCCCATCTCCCTCATGGAAAATTCTATTTTATATATTACCAATGGCATAGTCCACAAATCAGGCCATTATTTGTCTGGAGTTTTCCCTCTCATTTATCATCATTTTCTGTTGCACATCTGTCCAGATATCTCTTTCCTTGAATTTTTGTTTAATGCTCCCCCGATAAAAAACGAAATATTAGGTTTGTCAGGGGTATGCCATTGTTTAAATTCTTGGAGATGATGGGTTAAACAGATGAATCAATTAAATAAAGCTCCAGTGCATTGCAGCTACTGCAAGTGATGTTCCTTCTGGCTGTTTAAGACCTAGGAGGTCAATAACCTATTAATATCATACTCTGCAGGGTCAGCTCTGAGCAAGACAGGCATGCCTTTTTAAGGCTCAGAATAGAGCTCATGGGTGGATTAGGTGGAAGGCTGCTGAAGTGTTTAGGTGGGTTTAAAAACAAAAAAAATATTGTGCTTTGTGAATCTTTTTATGTTGCTCCCATTGAGTATAACATAATGAAAGTACAAATGCATCACCTGGCCAAAGTATCTATATAAACCATAGAATGACAAAAACTATTCAGGTCAGCTATTCAGAACCATCATTCCTGTTGTGTATCAGATTATTTTTTACTCTTTTGGATATTAAAAATTGATTGAGTGAGCTTGCTGTTTGGTTTACATTCTGTATGCATAGTAGGCCCAAACCAAATCTCTTATCAATTAACACATCCAAAGTCTTGTCTGAAAAACAGAGTCACCAGTATTCATCTCTTAAAATTACTTACTTTTATACTGAATATTGAAAATCATCTCGCCCTTCCAATTCAAGATATGATGATTAAAGTCAAATTTTGTCATTGGCTGTGCACATGTGTCCCCCACTGAAATCACTTTTGAAATCAGATTTTTTTTCCTGCAAAACTGAGTTCAGATCTATACACTATATCAGCAAACCTTGCTGTAATTTGTACAAATGGGTCATTTTAAATGTATGGGTATGTCTACACTAGCCCCCAGTTCGATCTAGGGAGGCTAATGAGGGCGACCGAAATTGCAAATGAAGCACGGGATTTAAATATCCCACGCTTCATTAGCATGTTCCCAACCCGATCGCCATTTTAGAAATTGACTATCTCGAAATAACTGCGTCTGCGTGGCAGTGAAAGCGAGAATCAAATTAAAGCCTAAATTGAATTAGCTGTTAAACCTCATTCCAGGAGGAATAACAGCTAATTCGATTTAGGGCTTTAATTCAGAATCCCGTTTCACTGCCGCATGTAGACGCGGGCAGTTATTTCGGGCTAGTCAATTTCCAAAATGGCGACCGGCCGGGAACATGCTAATGAAGCACGGGATATTTAAATCCCGTGCTTCATTTGCAATTTCGGTCGCCCTCATTAGCCTCCCTAGATCGAACTGGGGGCTAGTGTAGACATAACCTATGTGATTTCTTCTTTTGAGAAACTGACCTGTAGTTTGAGATCCACAGAATCAAAGGAGATTCCTAATGGCCTTGTTTAAAAAACCCTCAAGACACGTGCCCAAAATGTAATTTTTGCCTGTGTTCTAATCCAGAAATATAATCCTTTCCAAAATGACTTGGATTAATTTGTGTTGGTGGGTTTATTTCCAATATGAATCCTGGGTTTGATTTCTGTATTTCCTTTATATTAGTCTTTACTTCCACAGTAAAATACTTCTATGCCTTTAGCTCAGTGCCCCAGTGTCTTCTGCCTCATTCACTGCATCTTCTGCCTTGGAGTCAGACAAGTTGAGAGGGCATCGGAGCAGTTTGCAAATGTAATTTTAAACAAACTCTCCTTGGGGCAGCCATGAATATGGTATGAAGGGGACCCAGGATGTTTTGATGAAAAAAATGTGATGCATCAATCCTGGCTCTGTTTCACTCAGTGAGCCCTGGGACTGTCTAGGCCTAGTGAGGAAGCTTTACTAGTGAACTGTCTTGTGGCGAAGATTTCTCCACTTGTCGAACTTCATAAGCCCCTTTGATGTCAACAGTTGAAGTCAGTGATTCTGAGCTCCAGTTCACAAAGTATTGTGCCAAAAGAAAGCCAACTGTCCCGTGATATTTCCCTTTTTGGGGTTCAGGACAGGGAGATAGTGTCCCTCAGGATTCCTGGCTCTATCTACTCTGAGATGCCTGTCTAAAAGATGGTTCCAGTGTAGCCATATGTGAAGCAGCCACATGGCTCAGATAAAATGTTCTATATAGCAGTAAATTATAAAATACTGTTTTGCTTTTTTTAAGGGTTAGAGTCTCCAGTACCTAGTGACACATTTTTTCCCACTGCTGTCAATCCAGAAGAAAACATTTGACTCTAGCATAAGTTGTCTCCATGATGGCAGCATCCTTTTTGATCATCCTACAATAGGATATTCTTTGTTCACCCTGCCTTCTCTTTCCTGTAGATGGCATCAAAACTAAGATGTACCTTGTGGTTCAGCCACAGGATAGGCTGATGACATGGCCAAAACACAATAGCCTTTTCTATCTAATTTCTTGAGTCAGCTGATCGGTGCAGCACAATTTACATATAGTTATGTAATCTCTTCAATTAACTCCCAAGATTCTTTTAAAAGAACAGTGGTCATTTTTGTTTTGTAGATGTAGCTCCTTACTGTTCCAGATGTTTGATAAATGAGAAAATGATCCCATAGCTTTGTCGGTTCTTGCCTTCATTTCCTTAGTGAGGAATTAATAGATACTGTACTTCCAAGATAGGATAGAATGCACTTAATACTGGCAGAAGAGTAAGGCTACATTGTTTTTTCAATCGGCATGATCTTGGTTTTCTTCATATAGATCTTCAGCCTTTTCTGCTCAAAGAATCTTGTCATTCCATCCAAGTTGGTATCCAATGTGATTCTATCATCTAGACAGTTAAAGTCTCAGAACCTATCTCTTGCCCAAACAATATCCATATCCTCAGCAGCAGCCACTGTTTTTCTCATCACAAAGTCTATGTAAACACAGAAGAGAAGCCGGAGTCCATGTCTCGGTGCACCGCAACTCCTTTGGCACCTGTGTCGGCACCACCCTGGTCCGCCTTGGAGTATTCGTCCGACTTTGAGGTGGAATCCGTCTGGTCCTCGAGGGCCTCGAGGTCTCGCTCACAGTGCCGCTCCCGCTCTCAGCACCGTTCCCGGCACCATAGTCCTCTGCTCCCATACCAGCAACAATGGGCTCAGCCGGTTCCGGTGCCCATGGTGCAAACATGGATCCCTCAGCCTCCGGGGCAATGGCCCTTCTGGACTCCCTCGGCTTATCACCAGAGCCAGGGTGCAGACCCCCCCAGACCGGCTTCTGTCTTTTCGGGGCCACGAGTTCCTCTCTCAGCGACACCTCTGGTCAGGTCCCCCACCTTGGGACATTCTCTACCTCCAGGCCAGTTGTCCCCAGGTCCAGGGGGGAGCGCGGCTCCGGTGAGCCAACCTCCTCCCTCTTCATCCATGGACACCTTGGACATTCCAGGTCGCGAGGATGCCCCTGTGGGTGAGGTCCAAAAGAGGTCATCGTCCTCCTCCCCAGACAAGGCGTTAGCCAACTCCACCCCATCCATGCCCTCCATGGATGATAGAGCCCATAAGGACCTTCTCTGCCGCCTGGCCCAAAATTTGGGGGTTCAAGCGGAGAAGGTTTCTGACGACTCGGATCCTACTGTTGACATTCTGCATGCCGACACCCCCTCTAGAGTGGCTCTACTGGTCAACAAAACAGTGGCCAAAATCTCCAAAGCCTTGTGGCAAACCCCCGCCTCCATTTCTCCAACGGATAAGCATGCAGAAAAGAGATACTTTGTCCCCCAAGAGGGTAATGAGCACCTCTTCTCTCACCCTCCCCCAGGCTCATTGGTGGTCCAGGCTGTTAATCACAGGGAGAGACAAGGGCAGCCTGCTGACACCCCTAAGAACAGGGAGGCCAAAAAGTCTGACCTGCTGGGATGAAAGGTCTACGTGTCTGGGGGCATCCAATATCTCATTGCCAACCAGCAACTCCTCTTGTCCTGTTATGCATACAACACCTGGGCATCCATGGACAAGTTTACGGACTTGCTCCTTAGGGACTGCCGCTCAGAGTACAAGGCTCTTTACAAAGAAGGGAGAGCAATCTTGATGCGGTGGACACCTCAGCTCGAGTGATGGCCACCAATGTGGTTCTGCACCATAGCTCATGGCTCCAGGGTTCTGGGGTGCCGCTGGAGCTCCAAAAACCATTCATGACCTCCGGTTCGAGGGCCCCTCACTCTCTTCGGAGCAGACTGACCAGAGGCTTCATGGCCTCAAGGATACCAGGACGACATTAAAGTCCTTGGGCCTGCACACTCCTGCCAGCCAGAGGCGTACCTACTCAAATAGGAATGTTCCTAGAGTGCCTCCCCAGGGCCCACGCCCCGACTTTGCCTGCCGTAGGAGCAGGAGTGGCAACAGTAGGAACGACAGGCGCCAGCCGCGCCCCCGCTCCCAACAATAACCAGGGGCCCCCTAACAAGCCCCCGGGGCCCCGTCAGGGGTTTTGACGGAACCCTCAAGGGCATCTTACTAGTCTTCTCTCTACTTTTCCAGGACCGTTTATCCCATTTCCTCCAGGCCTGGCGTTCTGTTACGTCGGACCGATGGGTGCTGGAGATAGTGCAAAGGGGTTATGTAATCCCTTTCCACTCGTCCCCTGTCACCATTTATGTCTTCGGGTCCCGTGTTCGACCCTGATCCCATTTATTGTGCAAACACCCTGTTCATCAGTTTACAATCACCCCCCTAGGTTACATCTAGGTACACACAATTGCCATCTACATCGAGGCTAGCCTTATAACCGGCGATATGAGCCCTGGGAGGGGGAAGGGGGACTTGGGCCCGTCCTCTCTCCTGAGTCCCAACCCAGGGCCCTAAGGATAGGGAACTTTCGTCCTTATCCAGCGGATGGGGTCACAACCCCTAAACCACCCTCTCACGGGTTCCACGGCCCTACCCTGGGTTGCTTCCTTCTCCCTCCCATCTCTGGGGGCCACCCCCTTCCCCCTTGGAGTCACTCACCGCCTCCTTCTCCCCGTTGTCCGTCTCCACTCTCTGGTTCGCCCTCTCCTCTCCCTGGCCAGGTTCCTTTTGAGTTCCCCACTGCCTCTGCGGGACCCTTCATCATGCTAGGCCCGGCGTGCTCCTCGCCGGCGCGGTGGGTGACATCATCCATCTGTGTCACCGTCTGCGTGTCTCCGGCATTTGGACGGCCCATGCTGCCCTCTGTCCTAGCCCCTCCAGCCCCCCTCCCGGCAGGTGCCATTTTGCCACACAGCGCCCGGCCATTGTTCATGCAGGGTGCATCCCCCCCAGAGTCCCTGGCTGTGGTTACCCCAAGTGCGGGGCGATGGCGCCCCATCACACCCCCTCCTTCCCAATCCCCTACTCCGTCCCTTTTCAGGGACCCCTCTCACAAGCTTCTGCTACAGGAGGAAGTAAATCATCTTCTCATGCTAGGGGTGGTGGAACGTGTTCCCCCCGAGTTTCGGAACAGGGGATTCTATTCCCGTTACTTTCTGGTTCCAAAGGTGAAAGGGGGCCTTCGTCGCATTCTGGACCTCAGAGCTCTAAATTCCTTCATCATCAAGACAAAATTCAAAATGGTGACTCTGGCGTCCATTTTCGCTTCCTTAGCCCCCAGAGACTGGTATGCTGCCCTCGACTTAAAAGACGCTTACTTTCACATTTCAATTGCCTCCTGCTAGCAAAGGTTCCTACGGTTTACCAATTCATGGCCCTCCCCTTTGGTATTTCTATGGCCTCTCGGGTTTTCACCAAATGCATGGCAGTGGTGGCTGCTGAGCTCAGAAAAAGGGGTGTCCAGGTGATCCCCTACCTAGACGATTGGCACCTGAGGGGGGAGTCAGAGACTCAGGTGAGAGCCCACATCTCCACAGCCCACAAACTCTTCAAAGACTTAGGCCTTCTGTTGAATCTGGACAAATCGACCCTGACTCCTACCCAGATAATAGAGTTTGTGGGCACCACCCTAGATTCCCTGGCACAGAGAGCCTCTCTGCCCAGGTCCCGGTTTCTCACAATACAGACAGCGGTCAGGGTACTCCAGAACTTTCCAGTGACAACCGCCCAGACTTGCATGCATCTACTGGGCCTCATGGCCACCTGCACTTATGTAGTGCAGCACTCCAGACTGTGCATGCGCCCGCTACAGATGTGGCTATCATGAGTCCACAACCGGTAGTCCACTCTTGGGACAGGGTGCTGACAGTCCCCACCCCGTCCTCCTTGCACTGGAATGGTGGACTCACCAGGCAGAGGTCTATGCAGGGGTTCCATTTTCCAGACCAGTGCCGTCCATCCGACTAGTCACAGACACATTGGACACGGGCTGGGGAGCTCACCTAGGAGACCTCCACATGCAAGGTATGTGGTCTGCATACAAAACCTCCCTGCATATCAATGTCAGGGAGCTCCGGGCAGTCCAATTGGCTTGTGCAGTTTTCCTTCCCCGCCTGAGGGGCAAGTCCATCTTCGTTCTGTCAGACAACACGACAGTGGTGGCATACATAAACAAGCAGGGTGGGGCCCATTTCCCTCACCTGTGCTTGGAGGCGATCTGCCTGTGGGACCTTTACATTGGGGCAGACATCCAACCAATGGCCTCCTATCTCCCAGGCTTTCAGAACGTCCTGGCGGACAGGCTAACCAGATAGTTTGCGGGTCACAAGCGGTCCCTGCGCTGGGATGTAGCCCATTCCATCTTCCACGTGTGGGGGTCTCCCCACCTGGACCTGTTTGCCACAGGGCAGAACAAGAAGCGCCCGAGTTTCTGCTTCCTCATGGGGCAGAGGCAGGGTTTCTTAGGGGTGCTCTCCTCCTCCCCTGGCCACGAGGCCTGTTGTACACCTTCCCGCCTTTTCCGCTCGTTCACAAGGTCCTCCTGAAAGTGCAGGAGTTCAGGGCGTCTCTGACTCTAATCACCCTGGCATGGCCCAGGCAACATTGGTTCTCAACCCTCCTCAGTATCTCCTGAGAGAGGCCTGTATCCCTCCCACTGGTCCTGGATCTGATATCCCAGGACTCGGGCAGGCTCCGCCACTCAGACCTGCAATCGCTGCACCTGACAGTGTGGAAGCTCTGTGGTTAATGGCAAAGAAGCTCCAGTGCTCTGAACAGTTTCAGGAGGTCCTCCTGGGTAGCAGAAAACCCTCTACCAGGGCCACATTTCTGGCTAAGTGGAAGCGGTTCTACTGTTGGGCTTCCCAGAAAGGGGTGCACCCAAGGTGGGTTCCAATCCTCCTGATCCTAGATTATCTGTTGGACCTTAGGCTCCAGCATCTTTCTTCCTCCTCCATCAAGGTTCACCTGGCGGCCATCTCGGCCTTCCACACAGGGGAAGGGGGAAAAACCCTATTTGCCAATCGAATGGTCAACACGTTGCTGAAAGGGCTGGACAGGCTCTATCCCCATGTCTGCCAGCCTGTTCCCCAGTGGGACCTAAACTTAGTTCTCTCCAAACTTATGGGGCCCCTGTTAGAACCGTTAGTGACGTGCTCCCTCCTCCACCTATCTTATAAGGTGGCTCTCCTGGTAGTGATCACTTCCGCCAGGCGGGTGTCTGAGCTTAGGGCATTCACATCAGATAACCCCAACACAGTATTTTTTAAGGATAAGGTTTGGCTCCGCCCTCACCCGGCTTTCCTGCCGAAGGCGGTGTCGTCCTTCCATGCCTCCCAGAACATCTACTCTAAACCGCACGCATCTGGGAAAGAGCGGGCTTTATACACTCTAGACATCCGTAGGGCGCTAGCTTTTTATTTAGACAGGACCAAACCATTCCGGAAGTCGCCACAACTTTTTGTGGCTATTGCAGAGCACATGAGGGGCCAACCCGTGTCCACCCAGCGGATAGTCTCTTGGATAACTGCCTGCATCAGGGAGTGCTACACCCTGGTGAGTGTTTCAGCTCCGCCCCGTAGAGCAAACTCCATGAGGGCGGTGGCTGCCTCCACCACTTTCGTAGCGCAGGTTCCCATCCTGGACATCTGCAGAGCTGCCACATGGTCCTCCGTCCATACGTTTGCCAACTATGCACTGTCGCATCAGGCCAGAGGGACCACTGCCCTGGGTAGGGCGGTCCTCCACTCCTCTGTAGTTTCATCGTCCAGCCCGCCTCCTTAGATTCTGCTTTGGAGTCACCTATATTAGAATGCACATGAGCAATCACTCAAAGAAGAAAGAACTGTTACTTACCTCGTAACTGTGATTCTTCGAGATGTATTGCTCATGTCCATTCCAAATCCCCACCCACCGCCCTTTATCCGGAGTATGCCGGTAAGAAGGAACTGAGTGGGTGAGGGGGCCAGCAAGGGTATATATGGGCCGGTATACCAGCGCTACTCCAAGGGGCTCCCTGCTGGCTCTAAGGGTACTGCTGAGGGAAAAACTTCGACGGCGCATGCACGCTGCATGCACACACCTATATTGGAATGGACATGAGCAGCACATCTCGAAGAATCACAGTTACGAGGTAAATAACCGTTCTTTCCCAGTGCTACCGGAAGGAGGCACCATGGTGGTGAGTCAACCCCGTGACAGGCACTAAGGGACTAGGAACATGGTTTAAGGATGCCTAAGGGTCAATCTGAGGATTTAATTGTTTTAAAAAAATATTTTATTCTAAACAAGCAACAAGCGCTTCAATAATGGCTAAAAATGCATAGCTAGGCCAAGGAGTTTATCCAAAAGTCCCTTTTAATCGGATTTTTAAAAAACATATTTTATTCTCCATAGGGCAGGGCCACCAATGCGGGTGTGGCAGCAAAAGGGGCAACTGACCCGGGGCCCAGTGATTTTAAAAGGGCCTGGGGCTTGTGGCTGCCACTACCATGCCGTTGGCCATGTCCGGAGCCACAGGCCCTTTAAATTGCTGCCAATTTTTTGTTTAGCCCCAGCCAAATTTCAAAGTTGCTTTTCTTCATAAGGAGAAATGAATCCTCAATCAAGAGTATCTACTCCATATTTTAGATGCAGTTCTTGCACCAAATCCTCTATGCATAGCTTCAGATTGGTTCGCTGACCTTTCAGAGGGAAGAGTAGCTATTTTCTCCACAGCTTGTTTGGGGCTTTTTTGTGTATAGAGCAGAGGGGGTGTTGTTTTCTGGTTTTGTTTGTTGTATTTAAAGCTCATTAATTTCTTTGTTGATAGAAGTAGTTAGTAAACATTTGCCTTGTGGCAGTGTGAAAGAATTTGCCAGGTCATTGCCAGAAAATATTGGAAAAGAGTATGAAATCTGTGGGAATGTGGGCTTTTTGTTGTATGTTACTTATGTAATAAAAACACCAAGCCACAATTAAGCAAACAAACAGCACTTTAGTCCTCTTCTTACAGCAGAACATACTCAAACTTTGAGATGCTTTGGCCTAAATTAAGCAGAAAAATCTTACCTACCTTTGATTATAAAAGAACATCGGGGGCTCTAGTTAAAGCCTTCTGGCAGTAAGAAACTTCAAAATCTAGCTTTTTTTTTTTTTTTTTTTCCCCATTAACTGCAAACACTCTTTGAAGTTCCCTGAAAAGAACTCTGTCTGTCCCCAGAAGCCCTGTGCACTGCCGCTAGCCAGGCATTCCCTACCACTTCTGAATTAACATCCTGAAGACACACTGAAGGAGCAGCACAGCTACGCTTTTTGACAGATAACTTATTTAGTATACAAGCCTGTGCTACCCACCAGTCCAAAAAGAAAATTCTGCACCCCTTTGGTATTGCCCATTACACTTGAGAGGAGTACATCAGTTCTGTGAAACATCAAATAACTTATATTTAGGTGCTGTGTTTTTGGTGTGACTAGACTGTGTACTTTGCGCAAACCACCATGGGGGGGAGGGAAATGATGCGGTTACATCACACACTGTGCCTCAGGAAGGGAGCATCTTCAGGGCTGCTCAGTGTGCATCACCACAAACTGTTCACCTTTACATTGGCTCCACTGGAAGCTTGTGGCCTGGCATCTCCTAACTGCTATGATACTGCTGACTGAGTGCTGAGCCTGAGTTACCCCAAGCCAGAGACTGTTTAAGCATCATGAGCCACCCCATAGCCAGAAAGGGTGATGAGTCATCAGAGGCAATTAGCAGCTAGCCTTGTGATAGCCCCACCTCCACTCAATCACTCATCCGACTGATTCCAAGGCAGGAAGGCATATGGGGAAACAGTCTGACCAGCCTGCTCGGTGGGTGGTAACATTCCTGTTGCCAGTAGTTTCAGTAGCCTGCTTCTTCAGCTGGCCCTTGCTACTACACTGGCCACACCTCTTTCCTTGCTAGTCAGCCCCTGTGCCAGTCTGATCTACTTCTGCTGCAGCCAGCCACCTTTGTTTCCTACAGGCAGCAAGGATCACTCAATCCATGTTCTCAGGGATGACTATTAGATCAGCCCATGGGAGCAAGCCACTGTGTACTAGCACCAGTTCAAGGCCAATCGCAATCTGGCCCTGTGTTGGGTTGGATAAAGTAGCTGTATCCTTTAACACGGGTACTGTGGTAGTGAATCAGACCAATGGTCCAGCTTGTCCAATATCTCATCCCAAGAGTAGCCATTGTAACAAGCATTGGGAAAAGATTAAAAAACCCTATAGTGGACAATGATAAACTAACCTACCCAGAAGGGAAGTTTCTTCCTAACCCCAGGAAATTGGTGATTTGTTTATGCCTTGCCCTGAAAAATGCAGCTTTATATTAATACAAACAATTTACTGTATCCAGTGTAACTGTGGACAAGTGAATATAAAAGTCCTGTTAAAATCTTGGCCTCGTTACATCTTGTGTCAGTGAGTTCCACAGGTGTTGTGTAAAGAAAATATTGTCTTATTTCTACATATTCTAACTTGGTGATCTAGTCATGATTTGAGGGTTGGGCATCTGCTTGATAAATGGCAAGATACTGCTTGTGAATAGCTTTTGCTTGTAGGAAAGCCTTGCAAATGGGTTAAGGCCAGGTGTAATTGGGGCATGCACCCCTGCAGGAATAGAAAAACCAAAACTACCTGCATTAGTCTTCCAGACTGTTGAATTGTCTCCCAAAGGAAGTGGTGGAATTTGAATACTAAATAATTAAAGCAACAGAAAATGTGGTCTACCCCACGATACTGAAGTGTCTAGTGTATGACCTAAATGACATAACAGGTCTTTATGATCTCAAACTTCTGTGAGTCTTGGGTGTGTGAAGCCATATGATCTAAGGACTGAATAAAACACCTGAAAATCATCTCATTTGGTAGACTCATTGGAACAATTTTTACTTAGGGTTTATGGTGGATTCTCCATCACTGATGATTTTTAATTCAAGATTGGAAGCTTAAAGATATGCTCTTGGAGTTATTTGGGGGGAAATTATTGTCTGTCTTCTACAGGACATCAGAGAAGATGATCCCAGTGGTCCCTTCTGGTTTATAATCTGCATCTAAGAAGATTATATGACAGATTCTCAGCTAATGTTTCTCAGGATATCTCCATTGAACTTCAGTTTAAGAAACTATGCTGAGTTCATACCAGATGGGGATGTGATTCTATATGTTTAATATCAGGAGCTCAACCTATTTAGGATTAAATTTAAGACTATGGTTGCCCCTACAACAAGGAGTATGTATCAATGTTGTAGACTCACTTTATTCTGTGAATAAAGTTGATGCCTTTTAGTCATTTCACAGTGCTATGTCCTCCACCATGCATAACTTCGAACAGGGCAATATCCCAAAATGTTGTGCCAAGCTTTTCCAAATTCAAAAGCCTCAATTTCTATCAAAAATAAGTAGGAAAGGAACCTAAAGAGGTTGCATACCAGCTCCCATTAAATTCCATATGGGGATATGAGTATCCAACTCCCTCCCGCTGGTTCCTTTTTGGGTTCCCAGCCCAAATGCTCTGTTTCCCAAACAGTAATGTGTTCCATTGTAGGGGAGAATGAGACTCTCCCCCCCAAAAACACAAACAACTGAGATATAATTATTTTTCTGCTGTTTTGCATGGTGGCTTCAGACAACAGGAACAAAATGTTACAAAAGTACCATGTTGTTTTTAGAGGGTGGAAGACACTGTATTGTGTGTCTGTGTTGTTGATCTTGGCTTTCATTTTAAACTTGCTTGATTTTTCACTTCCAACCCATCCTCCCTCATGAATTTCCTCATTCCAGTAAAACAGATGTTCTGTCCTTCCCAGCTGCAGGATACTTTCTGACTAGCTACAAGCCACTTGGTAATATTCAAAATAAACACTTAATCCCACAATTAGGAAAGTTTACTTTCAGATTAATGATTATCAGGAGAAATGTCTTTGACACAATTTTCAGGAAAATAGTTATCCAATTTGTATTAAGTATTACATCAAAAGAACAGTACTTTTCTCCACTACCTGAATCTGGTTAAAGATATTTTACAAGACCTAATTTCTCTCCATACATGGGAGTTTATTTTCCAATTCTTCATTAATGTTTTATATGCCATTCCCAGCGTTGTTGAAGGGAGTTTTATCCACATGTAAGGTACAGAATATAAACTTAAATGAAAAATATTGAAAAGGTTCCATAAGGAGCAGGCTAAAGAAAAACCTAAACAAACTACTAAAAAGACTGTTTTAGAGTTTGACACCTAAAGAATGTTACATGAGTACATGTAACTGACATTCAAATTCATATTGACCCAGTGTAAATCAATTTGTTTCAAATTGTTCTCTACCAAATACAGTCTGTTACAGCAATATGGTGCTCTGCCTCATTAGAGTACAAATGTCTTTGAATGTAATTTTAAATAATTTTACACTTGTTCTGCAAATATGTATAGTTCAGGGCTTTCTGCATTCTTCCTTGTTGTTGTAGGGAGGGTGGTCTTTTGAAAAGCACTAAGCATTGAACTAATTGTGTTTTAGTTGAAGTCAATAAGTGCTTTATCACTGACTTCAATAATATGTGTATTGTGTATGCCTGAGTGTGTAACATGTACACAGCACTGGCTGGTGGTGAAATCTTGTCTTTAGGTAAGGTTGTCACAAGCAAGTTCCAATTTTCTTTTAACCTACTACTTTTCAGTAGCTTGTAACTTTCACAAGCATATGCCCCACTGCCATCTCAGTGTCAAGAGTGTCTGGGAAGCAGGAAATGTTGATTAGAAGCTCAGTAGACAATCTCTGGAATCCTGGAAAGAGACGGTAGGCTTGACTGTTCCAAAGCCTTTGCCCCTTTCTCTCCTACCCAGAATGCACATGGAGATCATGCTTGCAAGGGGTAGGGGCTGGGGTTCTTTTCCAACACTTGCTCATTAATGACAATGGATGGATCTCAGATGGCATTTTCACAACACAACCCATGCCCCCGTTTGGGGGAGATAAAGCAATCTTGAAGTTTAATATTGCATAGGTACTGTATGTATATTATTGTACTGAAAGAGCTAAGGAGACAAGCTGAATTTGTGCAGTGACCTGTCTAGTCTAGCGTTCTTTTCAAATGATACAGGGGCATGACTTAGAAAAAGCCCAGTTCCATTATATTAAAATATTTGAAACACGTTAAAATGTATGTATGTTTCTCCTCTGCTTCCCCTTTAGATTCAGTAGGTTTGGGTTCTGATATCTTTTATATAAAGAAGAGGTGAGTGTTGTGTGTAATGATACCACTTTCATTGTAATGCAGAATGTGTAGCTTCAAGTGTTTGCAACACTCAAGCCAGTTCCCTTCAAATTGAAAATAGACCTAAGGCCACTCTGAATGCAATCTTTCTAGGTCCACCAATCTTGCAGTTGACACCTTTACAAACTGTGAAGCATTCACTAAAGATGTAGAAGTATGAATTATAATTACATGGCAGTGCTTCAAGTTGTAAAAATAATATACAAATGGTGGGCTTTTTTCATAAATTGCATTAAAGCAAAAGATGGGTTTCCTAATTAGAGAATCTTGATCATTTTTAGGAGTGGAAAACATCTTGTACAAACAGCATGGGATGTTAAATGCATCACAATTTTATTTTTTTATAACTTGTAAACAGCATAATGTCCCTGGGAGATTTACTAATATTTTATTGACCTCTTTTAGAAGTTGTTGGAGGTAGATTATGCTCCCCTCTGCTCTGTGCATGGATCCCCCCACTCAAAGTAGAAGTTCTGCCTCTATGACTTGCTTCCTTTCCCACCCCACTACTCCATGATAGCTGGGAATTTGGGGAAGGAGCTGCCTCGGTCTTTCAGCTTCCACCGCCACCACTACAATGAAGGGTGTAGCAGGACATGTAACTGACTTGCCCTTGCATAATTTTGTTCTCCTCCTCTAGAAAGTGTTACAAAGCAGATGCACCCAAAGAGACCTATTTAATGCATTTGCCAATAGAGGCGCGCACCCTAGAAGGTGAAAGTGAGGGACCCAGAATAGGCACAGGACTTCCACAGAGAATCCCCAAGATGCACATGTTCTAAGAACTGAACAGAAGCTTCTTCCATGGGGAAGGGGGGCAAACCCTGCATCCCTCTTTTAACACACACAAGCATGTATCAAAAAATTGTTAGTAAATTCTGCAAGTTTTGAAAATTCTTCTCCTCTACATGGGTTATTCTCCTGTAGAAGAGAACAATTCCTTATGGGGCCCAAACTTGAAAGTATTGAGACTCCTATAAAAGGTGAGAGACCAAAACTCATTGCCAGTGGGCGCTAATGGCCCAATATTTTCTAATGAATGAGCATGTATATAGATGCATAAAATCTTCTCTGCCACAATTTCCCCAACCTTTATCCCCATTCAACCTACATATGTATTTTTAACCTGACTGATGAGAGACCATTCAAATAACATTTTAAGGCACCTTAGAGACTAACAAAAAATGTAGATGGCATCATGAGCTTTTGTGAGCACCACCTAACCTTCTCTAGGTTGAGAGAAGCAATTCAACCCCTAGAGGTATAAAACCAGCAATAACAAGTAGGAAATGGGAAGAAGTGTGACTTCTGAATACAGCATTAGTGAGACCACTCCTGGAATAATGTGTGCCCAGTAAACTTCTGGTGTCCACACTTCAAAAAGAGGGAAATCGTTCAGAAAAATACTAAAAAAAACAATTCAAGAGCAGAAAATCTGTCTTACAATAAGAAGCTAAAGAAGTTCAATCTATTTAGCCAGTACAAGGGATGGTTTGATAGTGGGGAAAATATTTCTGATCGTAGAGGGTTCTCTAATCTAGCAGATAAAGTTGTAACAAGATCCAGTGGCTGGAACATGAAGCTAGATAAATTTGAACTAGAAATAAGATGGAAATTTTTAATAAGTGTAATTAACTATGTGAACAATTTATTAGTACATTCTCCATTACCTGAAGCCTTTCTTTAAAAATCAGGTATGAAATCATTACTCCATTGAAATTAATGGCAAAACTCCTATTTATTTCACCAGAATGTCACCCCGATTTCTTTCTACAGTACATGTTCTAGCTAACTCAGAAATTATGGGCTTCATTGTGGGAGTTAGTAGATAACCTATTACTGGTAGGCCTGTTATACAGGGTTTCAGATGAGGTGATCATAATGGTTCCTTAATCTATGAACAGTTTTTTCTGCCAGAGCAACTGTATCTCTTTGCACCATTAATATATAAATTGTTGTTGTTTTCAAATTTTGAATAGCATTCATCTATATTCTGATGTGTCCTATATAAGCAAACATACATACATTATTTCTTAATTTTAGCGTTATAGCACAGCAACCTGTAAACCAGGAAAGAAATCCATTGGATTGTTGCCTCTTCTATTTCTAGAAACAGAGGCTAAAATTCTCTAAAGTGACTAGTGATTTTGGGTGCCTCAATGTTGGGGTGTCCAGCTTAAGACGAAAGGGAGTTGCTTCTTCCGAGGGCTCAGCACTCTCTGAAGATCAAGCATCTCCTGTTGGGTACCCGCATTCACAAGTCACTGTTTCAAATTTTCACAGGCCTGTTTACAAGAAAAGCAGCTATTAAAATTAATCAGAAAGCAAATGTTTAAAATGTAAATTGAATGAATACAAAGGCCCAGAGTACAATCACCCTAGCCATTGTGAAATCAACCTATATCCTTCAGTTGGACAAGCGAGGAAAAAAGAACATCACCCTACAATAATACTGAGTTTTTGTTATATTTTCCATGGTGAACTCTAAGGGATAAAGAAGCCACCAGGCAGGCAAAACAACCTGCTTGTTTTGACTACATGGGAAGGATGGGATTGGAGGTATGAAGTTTACATATAAAAACTAATTTTTAAACAGGCTTGAGGCACTTGACATGGGGATTAGAAAATGGTTACTTCACTGTCCGTGAGTGCGATGCTCATTGGAAAGGATCATCTACCAGATAACCATTTCCTTGCTCCACAAATGCTATGGCTGCATCATTGAGATGCCTCTACACAAATAAATGAACTTTCAAGTTGTTCCTCTTTTCATGTTACACCAGTAACTGAACCATTCTCCTCACACACACACACCCCACTCTCATTACCAACAGCGACATGTTGCAAGGCTATTACCAATGCCAAATGAAGGCAGAGACTGAATCATTCTAATCAGGTTCTGAACTCAACAATAACATTTTATTTGTTTTTCATAAAATACTTACCAAGCTCCTGTGATATCAGGTACCCAGTTTTAAGTGGGTGGGTTGGAATTTGATGCCATTGGTCTCAAAGCTATTCAGTAAGAATAGTGTTTAGTCCTTTTTTTATTTTAATTGCTGGCATGGCTGTGACTATAAGTTGCTCAGCACAAAAGGGTGACAAATAATGATGAAAGACATTAAAGTGCTCTCATGTGTAGCTTGGAGCAGAAGGAGAAAAGAGATTATTGCAGCTGAACTGGTTGCATGGAATTTGCTGGACTTTCCTTCTCCCACCCCTTCAAAATCCTGTCTGGGAACAGTGCTCTTACAAGCTAAGAAAGATACAGTTAGCAAATAAATAAAGTAAAAATTGATCCCATTAACAATGACTGCTAAAATTTTCAAGGACATGATGTTGCTTTTGTAATGTGTAAACAGACGCATTGTCAAATAGTTGAAGAACAGAATTGCTCCTAGATCTGTCATTTGCCTCCTTATGAGCTGTAGCACCAAACTGTAAAGAACTAGGAGAAGCGACAGCAGCATGATTATACAGTTAAAGAGACAAATACTTCTGTTGGTCTCCTCAGCGACTGATATTTCTATTATATTTTTAATTAACATTTTAATCCTTTAAAATCATTTTAATCCTTGGGAAGCATGTTACATTCTGAAATCGTTGCTATGAAAAGTGTCAAATAGATAATAGCTAAAATTAATGGTTTTGTGCTATATCAAGTTTTCAAATTGTTCTTTTATTAAAAGAGCGTGACATTTTTCATTGGCGCGAGCAGGAATTTCTGCATTAAAAAGTGAGTGTGTATCCCAGATTAGAGAACATTTAACTAGTTGCATGATACAGTCTTGTTCTTGTTTTTCTGTCTGAAACAGTAGCTAGTTGACTAGATAAATATCTTTTGTGGTAGCAGAGCTGAGAATAAACCAAGGTGTCCTGATCTCCTCCTCCCACTTCTCCTTCTGTTTTTATGAAAGCTCTTTGTAGACTTCAAAGGCCTTTCCCATGTAGCTGCATTCCATGCCCTTTGAAAGCCTAGGTCTTTGCTGTGGGGGTTCACTGTGCACTGATCTCTGCTGACAGTCTTTGTACACCAATGCCAATGGCTATTTCTGCTTGTTCTTGGCTCAGAGTGTCATTGGCAGATTTCTAATTTAAGCAGTTAAAGGCAACCCCTGAAAGGCTGTAACTCATAATAGGATAAATAACTGTGTGCATAATTGTGCAAACACTTCAGTAAGTGGATACTGGCTGCTACAGACCTTGTTTTTAGACCTTTCAAAGCACACACTCTGTTCTTTCTTTCTCTCTCGAGCTGCTACTGTATGACATTTCTCAATCAAGCTGCATTATTATATAGTGAACTCTGTATATAAAATCCATAAGCCTCAGCATCACTGGGAGCTATCAGTAGCTATAGATTCAGATGCAAAATGAAAACAGTGATACATAAAAATTGTGGTAGATGTCTCAAACTTTTACAGAGTCAATGACAATTAAGGACTCCATCCAGCATGGTGTCTCAACTTTCACATGCTAATCTTTCAGGATTAGGGCCTTAATAATTAAGCGCAAGTTTGGCAGAGTTCAACATTTGTTTCCGTAATTTAGATGGATAATTTTGATGTTTATTTTTCAGCATTTCTTTTCTTTTTTTTTTTTTTTTTTCATTTAAATGTTCATGGTAATTCAATATTATGGGTTTCAAGCAATTGTTTTCAATTTTTATAGATTTAAGCTTCACAGGAAATTATGCAGAGGATTCAGGCAAGAGTGTGGTCAGGCAACAATAATGACAGTAGATAATGCTTTCCAAAAATTAACACTTTGTAACCATTAAAACACAATGTCACCATCACACGTCAAAATACACAAATTAAATATCCTTGTATCAAACTCTAATAAGGTCTCAAGTAACTTTTTTCTTTCTTTCCCTGTTTACAATTTTCAGTTATTATCAGTGGAAGTATTTTTCATTGATTTGTGAACAGCGAAATCAATGTTTAGCAACATTTACTGATCTAATCCTTCCAAGCCTCATACTGTACATACTTAGCCTCATACTCTGGCTAAGCTGAGCATGCCCATGTGGTGCACAAGTTAAAGTCACTTCTGGTTTTAGCCTTGTAGATTAACATCAGTATTTCACAATCGTTAGCATGGCTTTTTATGTAAATATAGAATATTTTACTGGGAGAATCACATACAGCAAAATTAATTTTTTTCTTGAAAATGGAGGGGAAAATGTTTTCATGGCTAGTAAAATGCACAACAAAGTACTAAAAGCAGAGAACTTTTAAAAAACTGCTTATGATCAGCAAATAGCTCTCTTTTTTATTAGAACCACGTCTTCTAAAGAAGACTCCTAAGTCCCTTGGACTTGGTGTTGTAGCCAAATTATAACAATGAAGCCAGATGTACTAGGCTATCCGATATTTGACATCTGTGGATCATCAAAAAGCATCATTTTTTTTCTTGCACCTAGAGCGTGTGAAATGTTTGCAATGAAGCAGAACCTGGAGTATGGGATGTGTACTTGCATTTGTGCAAAGCTCAGCTCCTTTAAAAAACCAGCTAAAATCTGTAAAGCTTCTGAGTGCTTTTATCCAGCTCCATGAGTTCTCCAGGGCTCAGCACCCACTAAGAGCCAAACTCCTCTCTGATCCCTCTCCCTCCAGCACTCTTGATCAGCGGGGTCACCAGCAGGTAAGTTCTCCCTCTCCCTCCCAGCACCACCTGTCTGCTGTGAACAGCTGGGGGAGGTGAAGGGGGGGGGTTGGAAAGAGGCAGGGATGGGGCACGGTGGGGGTGAGAAGGGGTAGGGGGAGGTGGAACATGGGTGAGGCCCAAGGCAGAGAGGGGGTTGAGAACCTCTCCCCATCTATGGGCGCCTATTTTTTAAAGCATGTTTTGCCAGTGGGTTGGAGTGGGGGAAAAGAATGCAGAATAATCATGTGAAAAGCTATCTACCAATGTCTATTAATTTAGAGAAGAAGGGTGGGCGTGTGGCTAAGACATATGACTGCTACTCAGGAAGGTGGGGTTTATTTCCCGGCTCTTCCACAGACTTCCTATGTAATCTTGGACAAATCAATCTTCTGTATCACTGTTCCCCATCTCTAAAATTTAGATAATAGTGCTTCCTTTTTCCCCATCCTTTGTCTGTCTTGTCTCTTTAGATTGTAAATTCTTTGAGACAGGGTTTCTCTTTTATTTTGTATGTGTAAATTCTATGCCAGTGGGACCCAGAGATACTGACAGGGGAGGGGAGAGGCCAAGGGGGCAGCTGCCCTGGGAACTGGTGATTTTAAAAGGACCTAGGGCTCCCAACCGCTGCTGCTGTTACTGCAACGATGGCAGTAACCAGGGCTCTAGAGTCATTAAATCTGCACCAGAGCCCCAAGTGGCACAGTTTGGGCAGCACAGATGGCTGGTTGGGTAAGGCTAGCCTACAGAACAGCCCCTTCCACCCTAGACCAGCTCCCTCCACACATGCAGGCCTCCCCCAACCTTTTCCAGGGGCCTGGCATATCTGTCCTTGGCTCTTTGTCGGGCCTCTGACTTTACTGGGGCCTCCTGGTTCCATTGTAGTAATAATCCTTGCAAAATATCTTCAAAATACGTAATTGTAGAGACAGAGGGCCAGATCCTCAGTTGGTATACATCTGTGGCATTCTAATAAAGTAAATGAAAGCCTGCTTCCATTCTCACTGAAGTTACTAGTAGATTTTTTTCTATTGACTTCAGTGGGAGCAGAAGCAGGCCCCAAATCTCCATAGCATCTGGTCAGAATGTCTATTTCAGTTCTAAATTCTTAAGTTAGTGGATGGACCCATTGTGTCTGTTTTGTTTAGGCCACTCTGGCGTTCAGCTAGTTTCCAGGAAAGTTGTCGAGTTTGACCTTAGAAGCCCTAACTAGTTTGAGATCCCATGTACCAGAGATCAGCATGGGTTTAAACAGGATGGAAATAGCAGCTTCCTTTCAGTGAAGAGTCACTGATTTTGGAACTCAGAATCACCACTACCTTCCAATGTACACTGATATTTAGGGCACACTACAAGGCTTGTTTGTTTTCCCATGCTCTCTCTTTGGGGTGGGGTGAAATGTAGGAGGTAAGAATAGAATGAAGAAGGTAAAATAATATTTAGTGAGCGGTACATTCCTGCTTGTGGGCTTGATGTATGTGTATAATATACCTAGCATATTAAATTAGCATATTTGATAAATTTGAAATCAATAAACAAAATAAAAATAGTATTTATTTCTACTATATAGCCTACAGAACAGCTATATAATAAACAAAACCATCATAATAGACAGACTTCTAATGAACTAATTTTAAATTGGAACTCAAGAAAATTCACTGCAATAATTTCAAAAATAAATTAAAAATCTCTTTTTCCAGAAAAGTTTATATAAACTGGACCCATGTTAATCAATTTTCTATTTCACTAAAATACAAGGGGGGAAATCCTCTTAATCTGAGGTATCTTACTTAACTAAGGGGAGGATTCTTTACACCCAGCAAGGATCTTTCTTGTATCCACTACAGAGCCCTGCATTTTATTCTTCTTCGCCATGTAGTAAAAGAAATGTTAGGGGTTTGAGTGTTCAAAAAAAAAAGTATTCTTTGTGCTGCCATATCTCCTGATGTGTTACATGTTCCAGTAAAGAGTACAGGCACAGAAACCAAACACAAAAAATCAAAATGGATTTTACTATGCCTTCAGTAAACAGCATGGCACAAAAGTCCATTGTGCTATGAGATAACTGCCGAGATGAATGGAATTGGCTGTCATTGAGGTGATTGTTGAGCTAGTCATCAGTGGATCACAGTCTAGGCCTGAATTCCTTTATGGTTCATCAGGGCCTGTTGGTACCACAGAAAGTGTCATGATCCTTTTTTTTTCACTAGGGCCAGATGGTGTCCTTTTTGAGGCCTTCCTAATGCCCAGTTTTCCACATGTAAAACTCCTGGGAAAATGACCTAACTCACAGCTGCTTAGTGAGGCTTGAGCAGATCTTTAGAAAGACTTCTGTCAGAAACAAGGAGATTGTACCACTAGCTGGGAAAAGGGGGAGGCTGCTGGCTGAA
The DNA here is from genome assembly GCA_019425775.1 of Rafetus swinhoei. Taxonomy (NCBI): domain Eukaryota; kingdom Metazoa; phylum Chordata; order Testudines; family Trionychidae; genus Rafetus; species Rafetus swinhoei. The sequence goes on from CM033440.1 coordinate 72,040,184, forward strand.
ATGTATCAATTACAAACTATTTTTTAAAACGAAATAAGAATTTGCATTGGGAGCTCATGTCCGTAGGTTTGAACTGTCAAGTGTTGAAAAGGTAACTTACAAAAGCAGTTATCCACTGGGAATGACTGTTGTTCTCGCAGCAGAAGTTTTACCTTCCATGACAGCAGATGGTGTGAATAAGAACATAGAATGTGGTCCAGAAGGGTCGGGAAAGGACAAAAAGTGAAAGATTCCCTAGATAGCTGCAAGATGCCTGGGGAGAGGGGAGGGGCACATGTGTTAAAAGGGGTTAGAGAAAGTGGAAACTTTTGATGTGTATGGGGTTGTGTTTATCAATGAACTAAATGATTCCCAGAAGACAGACTATACTGCAGGTGTGATACTTAGAACTCAGAAGATTTTTATATTAACAAAATAATAATGGACCAATGGAGTTGCAGCAAGAATATGGTCTGACACATCACTGAAAACTTCTGTTGTATTTTTCTACCCAGCCAAGAGCATTAGCCATAATAATCTTTATAACTTCAGCCACTGCCACTGATCTTTCAGCCTGATTTGCATATCAGTGTATTTCTCTGTACTGCAGTATTATGATTTTTGTATCTTAACTAGTGATTTTTTGTTTGTTTGTTTCAGGTGTACAAACCTGAATGCATTGGTCCTTTGTAGCTTAAGGACTGTGTTTCCTATGTTACGTTTAGTCTGTCAGCATATCTGGAAATGTTTAAAATCTACAGTCACTGTAGAACTGAGCTGTATCTTTCCCTGCAAGCTCTCCCAGGATATTTTTCTCACTCTAAATACAAGAAAGCCAAGTACCAGTATTTGCGATTAACTTTCATGCATCTGTTGTATAACTTTTTTTAAACCAAGTAAAACTGAGTGCAATTTCCCTGAATATTTATTTGTGTAATATGAACATGAAAAAAGACATGTTAGCATTTATACCTTTGAGCCACTCCTTTGAAGTGGCTAATGGGAAAAATAACAGTATATTTTATTTTAGAGGAAATTTTTTAAGAAAAAACTCTTTTTCCAATTTTCTCATGAAACATTTATAATTTTTTGTATTAAAACTGAAATCATTTTGGTAAAAATATTTGGGGTTTGATATCTAAAAATTCAGATAGTGGTACACACTTTCCGTTTCCATACAACATTTTGTTTTGAAAACCAAAACCTGAAAAATTTTACCAAAATATTTTCAGTTGCCATTTTTTCATAAAGAAGCTCAATCAAATTTGAAATAAAAAAGTATCCAAAAAAGGCTTTATGCTTAAATTGTCCAGTTAAATTACAATAGCTGTTAAGAACAAATTTTAATTTTGTTGCAGAATGTACATGTAGGACATAGAAGAAAATTGTCAGAGAAACCAAGTAATTTTGAGATTTTACCAGAGCTGCTAAAAAAGTTTTTAAAATGAGCAAAATATATGTATTGACGCTCAGAGATACTATGAACAAGACCACTTTTTTTTTCTGTTCTGTGGGTGTGAAAGTTAAACAACAATAATCTGAACGTGCTTGGCCATCGTAATTCCAGAGCATCTGCTTCTGACCCCAAACCTACTGACGTTCATGAGCCTCATTTCTTTTTGGTAACTTTCAGATTATTGATTTTATCATTTGCCCGGCATTTCACAGTGCATTGCTTCACTTACAGAAATGTTCAGCATTTATGCTGTGATGTGAACTGTCATAAAGTGAGGTAGCATTCCATTAAATCCTAAAGGGAAAAACACTTTGAGATGCAGTCCAGCTTGGAAAAACTGCATGTTTTCCCAAGCTTTTCTAGACTCACTCACCCTGCTAAAACATCTTTCAGAAGTGACCAAATAATTTTAAATACAGACTACTATTCTAAAAACAAAATACTAAATATTTTCATGTAGCATGAATGAAAGTCATTAATTGAGAATAATAAATTTCCGCAAAATGCGTAACATTGTTTGTTTTGCTCCAACTTTAGCATAGCAATCAAATTTGACAAACAGCTTGTGATCTATATTTTTGATATATTACTGTATCCTTTTGTTTAAAATGTTTCCTATCACTGAGCCACAATGCCCTCAGAAGAACAAGCACAAGCACTCTGCATGTATTTAGGATCTGTATCTTGCAACAGAAGGAGCCAGAGAGAGAGAGAGAACTAGCATTCCTCCTGCTGGGTCAGCCACATGCAGTCAGCCTTTTACATAGAACTAGCCTTCTGTCTCCTTCTTTTCATGAACAGAGTAACATTTTGTAGTTACACAAAGAAATTCTTTTCTTTCTTGATCATAAAGACCCACAGCACTAGATCCTCTTTATCAGCTGCTCTTTTCCTATAGAATGCAATATATTTTATTTACATATATACTGATAAGATTGTTAGGCAAACTCAAAGTTCATATTTTGTAAGACCATAAGCCACTGTAGTTATAATCGTCCCTAAAACTTCAAGAAAACAACCATCACGCTGCTTTGCTTTGTTTACCTTCATACTTTACTCCTCATCCATTGCAAATATTGTCATTGTGCTGGGCTCATATTTTTTATTTTGATTTTTGTTGTTGTTTGAAAAGGGAAATACAATCATGAATTGTATTACAATTGTAACTAGAATCCAGCCACTATAATGAACTACAGATTTTTCTGGCAGCATATAAAATAGTTTAGCTTTTAAAATGGTAAAATAGTTTAGCTTTTAAATGTCATTGTAGGTGTATGTGTAATATGTTAGTGTATGTACATGTACACACATTATATTAATCTTGTAAAATCTCTATCGGAGGTAGATAGACATGTGCTGGACCTATCTATGTTCTGTAGACTTTGTTGTGGTTCCTTGCACTTCCCTTGTGTTTCTATTAGTATTCTGTAGCTCACCAATGAGAATTTAGCCTGTGGCAACACTGGATACAGTGGAAGTCATAACAGCATTGAAAAGGGAGGGGGGCAGTTTGTTACTAAATGAATTTGTTTCTTAATCCCTTCTTGGGTATCATTATGAGATGGTTGGGGAAATTGTGAGCTTGAAATACATACCTGGAATCCTTGTAAAGTTATTGAGGTTAAGACTCAGTCTGATCCCTTGCAGACATCAGGTCAGGACCTGAACCTCATGTCTTGCGCCCAAACTCGGTAAGATGGATCCAAGTAGAACATGGGGTCTTGTTTCATATCTAAAGTTCATGGTGCTACCCCATTATTAAGAAAAAGCATCACTCAGAAATGGACATCTATATGTTTGATTTTTATGGCAGAGACAGGGCGGCTTTAGAACACAGAGATGAGGTCATAAGCACTAATTCTACATTTTGAAACAAAACCACCATTCGGTGAGCAAACTGGTAACACATTGAACATTGGAAGATACAAACAGCTGAATTAAATTTCTCATTCTTCATGTGTATCCAGAGAGGAATTCATCACAGTATTGTGGACATTTTGCCTCAGAACAGCTAGTGATTTCCCCCAGTGCACTACATTTCCCATCCAACATAGTCTACTCTTCAGGCACTCTAACTCCTCCGCCACTGCAGGAACATGCCAGAGTGAGTCAGGGGCAGATTGAAAATGGGGTTTCCAGAGGGAAGTAGTGCCTTATTAGGACAGGAGAATGAATGATTAGGGCCAATCAGTCCAATACTTTTTCCCTGTGGCCAGTCCTGTAGGGACTATGGCAATGAGGACCACAACTTTTGTCAGCCCCAGGGCTGCTCTAGCATGTACCCCAAGCTAAAACAGCCCTCCACAGTCCCTGAATAAGGAAGGCAAATATCTCTTTCAGCACCACAGTGAATCTGAGCTTTATAGCTGCCATTTACTTATATATGTAATGTCAGTGGTTATTTACAGTACTTTCAAACAAATTCTGTATGCCATTTATGAAAATCAGAAAACCATAGCTTTTTCTTTAATAACTATGAAATGTATTCCTTAGCCTCTGCCCAGAACAAAGAAGATAATCACAAGCATTGATAGAAATGCATACTTTTTAGATCCTATATTTTTCCCCAAAGGGTATACTAAAGCCTAGAGTTTGGCTGTCATAAAAATGTAGAAATGGGTACTTCCAAACTACGGGGAAATTTAGAGATGGAGCCAAACTTCATGACCATCTGCCCTGGTTTCTCTAATGGCCAAAACAAAATCCTAGATCCAAGCATCTCTGGAAACTTTGAGAGAGTTTGTTTTTCATAACTAAACTTTGCAGGTCAGGTACATCTCTACTGAATAATGTGGGTATGATTCTCCCTTCACACTAAGATAAATTAGAAAATACTCTGTTAAAGTCAATAGAGTTACACTGGTGGGAAACCACTATGACAAGAGAATCAGGCCCTGCAAGTGCATTTGGTTGCAGGTCCTCCCACAGCATAGTAGAGATTATGCATTCAGGTTAAAATGCTTTGCATTGCCAGCTGCAACAAATAAATGCCCCTTTCCCCTTGATAACCTATCTTCTTGGTACCTTGCCCAAATGGAGTGCTCCTGTCCAGGTTTATCAGAATAAATAGTTTGATTTGGAATTTCATAACATACTTACATGTCGCTCACATCCTTGTGTTGAGCTAAATTGATCTCTTTTTTGTTCTCATTTCCTGGGTAGATTGCATTTGGTCTATGAGTAAACATAGTGTAGCTGCCCCCTCTTCCCAAGCTTTCTAATGAGAATGTGCTGTCTGATCAGGTGCATGCACTCTGCTGTCATTTGCAGCCTGACCTACAGGTCAGAGGTGAACTGAACAGGCTCAGGGATGCATACAAATCACATCCTCTTGTCTGTCTGTTTTGTTGACTGGTTCTCCTCAGGGTCATGGCTATCTTAAGTAGCAGCCTGAAGGATAAAGTGTGCCCTGTCTGAGCTGTAAAACTTTGACTTTGGACCAATTGCATCTGACATACAGCAGCATGAGGTTTGGTTTAGCCTTTGGATTCAGAACAAATCACTGACTATCAATAGCTGATAGTGACATGCAGTTTACTGAACGTCTCCTTTTCTCTCCTAGCAAGACCTTCTTGGGAAAAAATGAATGTGTTTTTGAGTTCTAAGGTCATATTTTAAATATTATGGCCTGTGTGTTTGGTTGAATTCTGTTTGAAAGTTAGCACTCTTAGTAACTAGGTAGAAAATGTTATTCTCACTATGTGAGGCTCTTCTAGGGCTACCAGGGTCTCTGTGGTATGTGGTTTAAAAAGGAAGTTTTTATAACAGAAAGGACCTAATAACCAGATTACCCCAGCCGTAAAACAGATCATTTCTGTTTGTTTTTTAAAAAACCATTCCAGAAGGTGATGAAGGGAATGAAGCCCTGCAGAATGAATCTCTCTCTCTAGTCATAGGACAAGTAATGCATATGTAGTTTCTCTGCCAGTATGCCTCACCCTGGTCAGAGGACACCACCTAATTCAGTCTCCATAGCCATTCAGTCTTTAGACTCTCTGTTGACATTGTAGTTGTGAGTGCACTTTTTTATTAAATGAGCACCTGTTCACTAGGAGCTGAACTAAGAGAGTCAATTCATTAAGGCCGGTGACCAACCTTTACTTAGTAACAACCAGGGCCAGAATCAAAACAGTGATGTAGAAGCAAAAGCCCCTGCTTAAGCTCAGGACTTATTTCATGAGTTATCTAGCCTGCTAGCACTTAACTTAATAAAAAGCACATTCAAAAATTCTATTGTTCTTGTACCTGTGCTGTGTGGCAGTAAAGAAAACCAATATATCCAATACACATATGGTGGATTTTATCCCAAACATGTTTTAATAGGATGAAATACTTCCATAGTTCCCGTTTGCTATGCCCACTGAAGATTATATTACTTTTGTCAACATAGTATCTGTGTTATTTTCTTAGCTCTGATATCACAGTACTCCCTCAAAACTATTACCAAGTTTGTGCTACAGAATTATATGAATAAACTATTTGTCTTCCCACTGTATTAGGAATTGGTCTTTTAAAAATAACAATAAAAGCCTGGGCACCACTATAGTACTGAAAGGTCTGGTTCCAAGACCTACCATCTCTCAGTTTATCCACTTGCAAAGGGTATCCAGAACTTGTAAAATTTCCATGTTATGGATTTCTTTGTTGCAAGGAATAAGCCCCAGGTGAAAATGTTCAGTTGGAAATGGAAAATTGGGTTTTTAACTAAGTGAATTTTTTTTGGCAAAAAAGTTTCTGCTTTCCTTGCAAATTTCCAAGTTTTTGTCAAAAAGACAAAGTTTGCAGCTTTTAACCAACAATGTTAGTGGGAGGGGTTTGACAAAATGTTGACCTTTTACAAGAGGAGAAAAAAGAATTTCTGACTAGCTCTAAGTATGAGCCATCTCTATCATATACTAACAATAAAAATTGTTAAAGCAGCGTGCTACCAGAAGGATTTTGAAATTGGCAAAGCAGGTGTTATAGCAAGAGCAGGAAAAAGGGTCAAGTGGGTGGATCCGGTCTGCGGAGGCCCTGCTGCTCCCCAGGCCCAAAGCCTCTTCCCACCCTGCCAGGAGCATGTGGAGCTTTGAAGTACTGTGCGCTGCTCACAGGGCGGGGTGGGAGAGTGGAGGAGGATTCACCCACTCCCCCGCCCTAGGGCCTGGGGTTGGGGGAGCTGCGTGAAGCTTCCTTCTCTCTGCCCCGGCCCTGCAAGGAACCCACGGCACTTCAAAGTGCCACATGCTCCTTGCAGGGTGGGAGGAGGCTTCCCGCGCTCCCCAGGCCCTGATTTGCCTGGGGTGGGGGAGCATGCCAAGCCTCTTCCAGGGCATGGGTGCCTAGTGGGAAGCGGGGGCAAAGGGGCTCCTCCACCTCAGACCTATCATGATCTGGGGGTGGGGTAGCCCCGCCCCTTCCCATTTAGGTCCTGGCCCTTTCAGGGTGGCCCGGGGCCACTTCAGAAAATTTTGAAGTGGCTCCTGGGCAAAAATGATTGCCTCACCCCTGTGTTATAGGTTTCATCATATCTCAAGGTCCCATCCTCAAATATGGGAGCTAGGGACACTTGGCATTTTTTAGACTCACAATCACAATGACATCATCCATAATCAATAATGTGATTTCTGAAATGATGCTGCAAGCTGAAGAATTGATGGCAGCATGTTGGGATGTCCTCCTTTGTCCAGAAAAATCTAGGGTCAGTGGTAATAGTCTTGTGGCAGGGGAGCAGAGTTAAGAATCTCTGGCCCAGAATATCACATAAATATTGCCAGAAAAAATCCCTTGACTGACAGTTAAATGCGTGACTAGCTCAGGTCTAGGCTGAAATCTTTGCTGATAATTGCTGGGTTGAACGTTATGAGGAATGGGCAAGATGGGTGTCTCGTATCGGCCACATGAATGTACATACTTCACTGCCTGAGCATCTCTAATAAGAATTGATGTAGTGTGTCATTTGTAATTTAATCAGCAGCATTACATCTTGATAGTAAAATGAGTATCATGAACGTTTTCCTGGTAAAGTAAGATTAACACAGAGACCAAATATATGCTGTAGTTAAGAAACATTTCACTGGTGACACAAACTGATAAATGGAAGGAATTGGAAGTTAAAGCTGACACTTGACCCATGACTGATTCCATCACACATAGATATTTCAGTACATATAGCAGGTAATGCCACGCATGGGTCTGAGACCTCTTGCAATTCTCTTGCAGCAAGTTAAAGAATGAGTGTCAGCCTTGACTCCAATTTCCCCTGCTTTTGTGAGTGTGTGTCATAACTTCAATCTCGCTTACAAGAAGATAGAGAGTCAAGCCCCAAAGTTCAGATCTGGGTTTATATATATGAGCTACTATTAAATGGATGCATAATTGGTTGGAAAGCCTTTCCCAGGAAATAGTTATCAGTGGTTCACAGTCAAGCTGGAAGGACATATCGAGTGGGCTCCCACATGGATCAGTCCTGGATTCTGTTCTGTTGAATATCTCCATAAATTATTTAGATAATCGCATAGAGAACACACATAACGTGTGCAGGCTGTACCAAACTGGGTGGAGTTGCAAATGCTTTGCAGGACAGGATTAAAATTCTCCAGTATAAAGAGGGAGAAAAACCTGTTGAGAGTCTATGGGTTAACTTTAAAGGAGCAAACAACAGCAGTGATGTTGTGGTTGGTGTCTGCTACAGGCCACCGAATCAGGTGGATGAGGTAGATGAGGCTTTCTTCAGACAACTGAGAGAAGCTTCCAGATTGCAGGCCCTGGTTCTTGTGGGGGACTTTAATCACCCTGACATCTGTTGGGAAACCAATACGGCAGTACACAGGCAATCCAGGAAGTTTTTGGAGAATGTTGGGTATAACTTCTTGACACAAGTGCTGAAGGATCCGACCAGGGCCGTGCGCAGCTTGACCTTCTGCTCACAAACAGGGAGGAACTAATAGGGGAAGTAGAGGTGGGTGACAACCTGGGAAGCAGTGATCATGAGGTGATAGATTTCAGGATCCTGACCAAAGGAAGAAAAGAGAGTAGTAAAATACATACCTTGGACTTCAAAAAAGCAGATTTTGACTCCCTCAGAGATCTGATGGGCAGAATCCCCCGGGATGCTAACATGAAGGGGAAAGGAGTCCAGGACAGCTGGCAGTATTTTAAAGAAACCTTATTGAAGGCACAGAAATAAACCATCCCGATCGTAGCAAGAGAGGCAAACATGGTAGGAGACCGGATTGGCTTACTGGGAAATCCTTGGTGAACTTAAGCACAAAAGGAAGCTAACAAAAGTGGAAACTTGGACAAATGACCAGGGAAGGGTTTAAATGTATAGCTCGACAATGCCGGGGGGTTATCAGGAAGGCAAAAGCGCAAATGGAATTGCGACTGGCTAAGGATGTGAAGGATAACAAGAAAGGTTTCTACAGGCATGTTAACAAGAAGAAGGTGATCAGAGAGGGTGTGCGGCTCCTACTGGATGAAGGAGGTAACCTAGTGACAGATGATGTGGGGAAAGCTGAAGTACTCAATGCTTTCTTTGCCTCTGTATTCATGGACAAGGTGGGCTCCCAGACTAATGCGCTAAGTGACGCAAGATGGGATGAAGATGGACAGCCCTTGGTGGGGAAAGAACAGGTTAGGATCTATTTAGAAAAGCTAAACGTACACAAATCCATGGGTCCGGACTTAATGCATCCGAGGGTACTGAAGGAGTTGGCAAATGTCATTGAGGAGCCTTTGGCCATTATCTTTGAAAAGTCGTGGAGATCAGGAGAAATCCTGGATGATTGGAAAAATGCAAATGTAGTGCCCATCTTCAAAAAAGGGAAGAAGGATGACCCAGAGAACTATAGGCCGGTCAGTCTTACCTCGGTTCCTGGAAAAATCATGGAAGGGATCCTTAAGGAATCCATTTTGAGGCACTTGGAAGAGAGGAAAGTGATTAGGAATAGTCAGCATGGATTCACAAAGGGCAAGTCGTGCCTGACCAATCTGATTAGCTTCTATGATGAGGTAACTGGCTCTGTGGATGTGGGAAAGTCAGTGGATGTGATATACCTTGACTTTAGCAAGGCTTTTGATACGGTCTCCCACAATATTCTTGCCAGCAAGTTAAGGGAATGTGGATTGGATAAATGGACGTAAGATGGATAGAAAGATGGCTAGAAAGCCGGGCTCAGCAGGTAGTGATCAACGGCTCGATGTCAGGATGGCGGTCGGTTTCTAGCGGAGTGCCCCAATGTTCGGTTCTAGGACCGGTTTTGTTCAATATCTTTATTAATGACCTGGATGAGGGGATGGATTGCACCCTCAGCAAGTTTGTGGATGACACTAAGCTAGGGGGAGAGGTGGATATGCTTGAGGGCAGAGATAGGGTCCAGAGTGACTTAGACAAATTGGAGGATTGGGCCACAAGAAATCTGATGAGGTTCAACAAGGACAAGTGCAGAGTCCTGCACTTGGGACGGAAGAATCCCAAGCACAGTTACAAGGTGGGGACTAACCAGTTAAGTAGTAGTTCTGCAGAAAAGGACCTGGGGGTTACAGTGGATGAGAAGCTGGATATGAGTCAACAGTGTGCCCTTGTAGCCAAGAAGGCTAATGGCATATTAGGTTGCATTACGAGGAGCATTGCCAGCAGATCCAGAGATGTCATTATTCCCCTTTATTTGGCTTTGGTGAGGCCACATCTGGAGTATTGTGTCCAGTTCTGGGCCCCCCCACTACAAAAAGGATGTGGACGCATTGGAGAGGGTCCAGCGGAGGGCAACCAAAATGATTAGGGGGCTGGAGCATATGACTTATGAGGAGAGGCTGAGGGAGTTGGGTCTGTTTAGTCTGCAGAAGCGAAGAGTGAGGGGGGATTTGATAGCAGCCTTCAACTTCCTGAAGGAAGGTTCCAAAGAGGATGGAGAGAGGCTGTTCTCAGTAGGGAGGTTGAGGGGATTGCCATCACAGAAGGTTTTTAAGAGTGTGTTAGGCAAACACTTATCAGTAATGATCTAATTATTATGTAGTCCTGCTTTGAGCCCCAGGGAATGGATTAGATGACTTGTTGAAATCTTTTCTAGCCCTATACTTCTATGATTCCACAGCTGAACTTTTTCAAAGCCAGGTTGTTTGGCCCCTTTTTTGTTACATAATTACCCTAAAATCCAACCCTTTCATTCTGTGAGACAGGTTCTTCCGCTGGACTCCATCTCCCAGAAAGAAGGGAGGTGGTGAATCATCATGGGAGATTTAGTCTGGCCATGGATCCTGGTGCATAGAGGAGAATGGAGGTGTGAGGCACTCAAACCACAATTCCCATGAGCCACCATGATAGTATTTCCAAATCAAACATGTCAGGTTTGGGACAACATTTTTCAGTTTTCAATTTTTTATCATGTGGAGTTCTATAACAGGGATGTAATGTAAATCTCTTAAATGCTCTAAAGTGATGTAAAATAACCTACAGAAAGTTGAGAATTTTCCCATTAAATTCTGCAGGACTTTTCCATACGGGTGATCTGGTAAGCTAACACATAATTTACCAAGTCTGGTGTGTTAATTGTTTTCACATATTTTTTGCCTAGTATCTCTGCCATAATCCATGAGACCTTTGATTTCCTCAAGCAGATTTTAAAATGTCACTTTATATCAATTTTTATCATGACAGATTCCAGGTCTCCAGCAGCACAGTTGTTCTTTTCAGTAAAATTATTCACTTCTTTTTTATTTGTAGGAGAAGCTCTCCAACATGACACGTCTATGAGAGAGTAAACTGATCAGAGGAGCAGGGAGTCTGTTGCCACTGTTATTCCCATTACTTTTTTTGTGTGTGACATTATTCTATAAACCTGAATTCTACTCCCTGACATTTGTTAAGTTTGCCTACCTCCACTCCATAAGTACAGATAATCAGTCAGACTTAATTGGGGTGTATTTAGATCCAAGTGTGCAGCCTATGCTTGCTTCCAGTATCTGGGTTGCAAATGATAGTCACATGAGTGGCTTGCTCTAGTGGACGTGCTTTTTGTTTAACTATGATCATTGCTGGCAGGCAGCTTTTGTGTATTTGAAAGGCCCTTTAGATTTCTTCTAATTCTCACAGAGAAACTCTTTGGAAGAAGAAACTGAATATTGCTTTCTTGCATTTGTAACCTGAGCAGCCTTTCAGTTCGGTAACTACCCCAATATATTTAATATCTATATGCAAGATAAGAAGCAGAGAGCTTGGGCCCATGAGTGCTTTTATTTTACTCACTCCTGGTCTCTAGTAATGTTTTACCAAGTTGTATGACAATACCTGATCCATACTAACCCACATTTGGCTTCCATGGCATACACTCAAGTAAGAAACCAAAGCATATTCTTTTATTTAAAAAATTAAAATAAAGCTAACATTGGAATTAAGTTATTTGGTCTTGTGGTGGTCCGCTGCCTTTAATGGAAAACATTTCCTTATATGTTTACTTGTGGTCTTGATGGAACTAAGTTATAATCTTTTTGGGGGTGGGAAGGTTGTGTTAGCCCTGATATTTGCCTTCAGTATCTGTTACAGATCACTTTGTTAGCACACACACACTCAGAGATAAGCCCCTTTCTTCAGTGATTTTGGTGTTACATATTGTTACTATGTTATTAGTGTATCAGGTGACACCTAGAGATTTCAATCAAGATCAGAGCAATGTTGAGCTAGGTGCTACGCAAACAGAGCAAAAGACCATCCCTGGCCTGAAGCGCTTACAATTTATTTAGGATAATAAGACATGTGCTACACTAAATAGTAAACTCACTGACATTTATAGAACAATTACCATTAACTTCTAGTGCAAATACAGACTATGGCCTCAATCCAGCAAAGACTCATGAGCATTCTTCACTTTCATCATATGAGTAATCCCAATGAGTTCAGTAAGGGTGTAAATCTTTGCAGGATCTGGGTTTACATTTTGTAGTCAGGGAACTGACCGGCTGAGGAGAGATGTTAAGGACAGAGAGTCTATCTGATTTTTCAATTCTCTGCATTTGAATGGTTAGTTGGCAAAGATTTTTGTATCCTTACAAAGGCTCTTTGAAGAAAGAGAAGTTCTGTGCCATGTGTGAAGAAAGTCTGCATTCTAAACGTTCATTGGAAAATTTGTGCTGAAAGAACTTTGCATGAGTATAAGCCATTTTTTTGTTTAATGAATAACTTGCTGAACTCTTTTTTTCATATTTGCCTGAAGCACTGTTTCACATCATGGCCTGAAAATGTTTAGCTTAATCTGTATATACATACATACAAACAAATGGGTAAAAGGTACAAATAAAGCCTATTGCACTGGATTAGCTTCTTAGCTTTCTAACTCAAGCTGCAGGTTTGGGATGTCTTTGTTCGGTGAGGCTTTTGGTTCAGCAAATTTTGACTGACCAAGTTGGATACATTTTAGTTTCATTACTCACCCTTTTGAGGACTGCAGGATTGATTTCTTGTACTCAATGCCAGCAGAACTGTAAATGTCCAATGCTTTATTCACTAAGCCATTCATCCTTTCAACCTTTGGCTTTTTTTCCTTAATCCATGTACCTTACTGAGTTTTCAAGTCAAGTGAAATGTTAAACATGTGCTTCAAGCAAGAGAAACACAAAAATAACAGAGTATGTACAGAGAATTTCTGATTATACAGTCTATTCGCTCTTTTGCAGGGGGAGGCAGGTGGGTATTTGGTTGTACCTGAAAGGACAAATCTGGCAAGAGAAACAAGTAGTACATCCAAAACGATTTTATACAGAGGCAAAATAAACACTATCAGCAACTTTTCTCTACTATTTACAGCCAGCAATTGCTTTGCACCACAGTTATTTGTATGGATCATTCACATGCTTAATACTGCTTGTCTGAAGCCTTGATGACGTGTGTGTGTGTGTGTGTGTGCTGGAGGGGACAAGAGGCTTATACACATACCATGACTTCAAAGGTTTGCCTTTTTTTTTTTTTTTTACTTAAGCTTCAGTATTAAATTGTTCAATTTAAGCCATGAATACATTTTATAAGAGCATTCTAGCCCACCTTTTGTTTTCCAAAATAGCTTTTCTTATTTCTTTAATTCTGATCTAATGGATGAAACTAAAGGAGGATATTTGGCAGATTCACTTTCTCATGAGTCCAGTGTGAGAGAGAGAGACCATATATATAGCACATGTTAATCTGTTCTAGCTACTTAAGCATGAAGCTGGGAACTCATGAGTTCCGTTCACAGCTCTGCAACTGGTGGCCTTTGTGATCTTGGGTCTAAAAGCCTGATCCAATTCCCAGTGAAGCCAATGAAAAGACTCCTATTTGATTTCATTGGGAGTTAGATCAAGACTGAATTGAAGGGTAAGGATCTATTCGCCAAAACGGTATCAAGATTTGGCCCTTTGCCTATCTATATTAGTATCCTCATCTGTAAAGTAGGGTTAATATTTATCTCAAACATGTTATAAAGTTTCCCTGAATAATGCTGGTTGCTTACAAAATAGAAACTGATCTGAAAGTGCTTATTATTTAACTTCTTATCATTACTGCTAATTTATTTATTACTTTTAGTAAGTGCTCTTAAACCCCTAAGCATATTCTGAAACAAGGGATAAAGTGAAAGTTCTAGCACTCTTTAGAAGCAAGAGAAATTGTTGTGTTAATGCATTTCAAAAGGAAAAGTTTTTGAATCATGTTCCAGAATCTGTTGCTCAAGTGAGCACCAGAATTCGACAGCAGCAACTGGTGGAATGAGTCAGGTGACTGAACCTGCTTTCCAGCAAGCTCATGGAAAAACACCCATGTTTGGGAATAATGGGAGCAGTAAAGCAGAAACGTTTCTTTCTGTCCTATCACTGGTGCCAGTTAGGACGGGGACTTCAATATAATATTATTATAACATTTTTTACAGTAGGAATCATAATTGAAATTTGTTATGTATGAGGATAACTAAAACTCGATCATTTCACACTCTCCCGTCCATGCCTGAGGATATTTTGGGGGTAAATAGATTGCTTGGAAACAGCTAGTGACTACAGCTAAAATTACATTTTACCAAGTGAACTGAATGGCTTTTTAATTACAGCACTGATGTCCACATGCTGTCACCACCATGTAATACCAAGATGGTATTGATTTGGTTTTAACTTTGATGCACCAAGGGGAAAAAATGCAGAATAGGATTTTTTTTTCTGAAATCCTCCTTCCAAAATAATAAAGACTCCCAACTTAAAACAACAGGTTATTTTGGTAGTTAGTCTTCCTTATAATTTATTTAGACCCATGGCCATTTTGTATGAAGTGTTTGTATTGCATGCAAGTGTGTAACAATAAATTGATTATCACCCCCTGGTGATCCTCTCTTAAAATTATCTGTATCATATGATCTGTATCTGAATCATATGATCTGTATCATATGAATTTATATAAAATAAGTATGCTTGCAAAGGCACAAAATCTGCAAAGCTGCAATCTCATGTGATAATGCTGCTTTTGTGTATTAATCAATCACCTGAAACCATTTATAGCATTTCTCACCCAAGGATCTCAAAGCATTTTACAAGGCAGGATTTCATTACCCCCATGTTACAGACTGGACAGTTAAAGCTCAGAAAACTTAATTAACTGGTCCTTTTGACTACAGCAAAAATCTTCCATATCTCAGAGGAGGAAGTAATAATTGTCTTTTAAGGCTAGATTTTAAGAATCTTAATATCTCATTGTTTCCTTGTACTCCCTTCTCTCTCTCTCTCTATCTGTTTTCTCTTGTCTTAGACTTTAGATTTTGAGCTCATTGGGACAAAGGTCATGGATAGTTCTGGTTTTACAGCACTAGCACTATGGAAAACTGGTCAATGACAGACTTCTAGGTACTATGACAATAGAAGTGAATAATAATAATAACATTGGAGTCTGTAAGAGTGCTCACAAAGTAAAGCTCTATTTAGCAACCTTTGTGAGCACAGAAAATTTGCACGGTGTTTAATGAATGGTTATCAAGCCCTTCCTGGATTAATATGCTGAGTGATATGGTGGCCATTTCATTCTGCATAAGAGAAAGTAATGGCTGTAAATGCTACTGCTGCCATTAAGCAGCAGTAGAAGCATAGAATGGTGGAGTGAGCTAATGCTGCTTCTTGCCATCAGAAAGGAGGGTTATGTCCTCCACTCCATCCCGGCAAGCCACCCAACTTAACTAACTTACCTGAGCTGAAAACAGGAGAGAAGATTTGCTATAGCATTTCCATTTCAATATTGATTAGCGTACCTACTGTCAACATTGCAGGTGAGTGTTCTTGCTTTAGGGACAGTGGGCTTGAGCCAAAGCCTGTTGTTACTAATGAACATCTTTCCATTGACTTCCCAGAGTGCTAGATTCAAACCTGTGTGCATGCCATAGAAGCAGATACTAACTATTCTTTTAACATTTTACAGGTAGGTAACATGTTGGTCTGAGCAGGTATTCCCTATATTTAGAGTGGTGTATACAGCTAGCAGCATTAACACTTTAGCTAATAGTAAAAAGGTAAATGAAAGTGTATTAACTGTATCCACAGCATGGCCATATACGTAAGTATTCATTTTAGACTAAGAAACAGTCTTTGAATGAACTCACGAGTGTGATCTATATGAGGAGCTCTGCTCTTTGAGGAGCTTATGAATGAAAGCAGAGCTCAATGTGTTATAGACATGACCTCACTCAGTTGGGTCCAGGACAAGAAAAGACAATAGACATGTCTCTCTCTTGTAGGAAAAATGGTCTAGCAAATATGGCGCTTAATTGGATTCAAGGGACCTCCGTTCAGTTCTTGGCTCAGTCACAGACTTCTTAAGTGATTTTGAGTAAACTATTTAAATTATTTAATCTACTTTGTGCCTTAGTTCCCCTTCTATAAAATCCCCTTCTGAAGATAATACTTCCACACTTCATAATGTCAGTGAAAATCCATGGGTAAAATCCATGAATGACTACAATGTGAATACAGAGTGCAAGAGAGCCAAATAAATAGATAGATTTGGGTTTTGTGATGGTCTTATTAGGTGAGTTAAGAACAGACTTATTCTTCTTATTCTTAAATTTCCTTTTTTGGCCTGTATTAGTATATCTGCTAAAAGGGCATAACAAGTGGGCTTCTGCAGGCAGGGCCGGCTTTAGGAAGTGCGGGGCCCAATTTGAACCACTTTGGTGGGTTCCCCCCACCCCCATCCCCCAACCAGGATTTTTTGTTGAGCAAAAAAAAAAATTGAGTCTTTGTTAAGAAAGTGTCAGTTCTGTGGTCAAATTCCAGGCCTTAGTGATTTCAGCACCAATGATTTCACTAGGTAATATGGTACCTCACCACCATTGCCTCCTTTGCACTGCTCTTCAACACATTGCCTGCATGTTGAGTCCAAGATCAGTCTAGACAAGATTTTATCAATGTTTTTTGCTCAAGCGATCACTGAGACAAGACAAGGACTCTCAATTGATTCTAGTCAGCTCTGCCTTTAAACACTGGATGTAAAGTGTCAGATATAATTGAGGACTCCCAAATAGACTCTACACAACCAGAAATAAAACCTGTTTCCATCTTTTGTGACTTTCAGTTAGATGTGACTCACTATCCTCTGCTTAGTGTTCAAGTTATGGTAGACCCTAAGCCAGGTCATATTAAGTTCAGGTCTTTTAATCATACAATATGGATAACATTTCATTCTCCCAGCTCCAAGTCTTAAGTGAATTTCAACCCAAAAGAGCCAAAATTGATCATACCAGCAAGTGTGTCTACTGATCTCTGTGGCAAAGTTGTCTATATAAATAAGGTCTGCTTCAGAAGCCTTTTCCTACAGTTGATTAGCAGATGGCAGTAGATAGCTCATTCAGACCACTGGCTGATAATAGTTAGTCACCCTGACCAGTCATTAACCATAGTCATGAACTCACCCTACTCTCCATTGTCTCTATGATTCTCTGATGACCTGTGACAAAAAAGGAGGGTGGAAAGGGAAACTGAAGGGAGAGACCTCTCTAAATTCACCAATCAAAGAGCAGTATTGCCAAACCAAAAATCACAAGGAACGCCTACACAAAGTTATGAGAATGGTCTACAAATCATAAGATATTTTAAAAATAAAACATGTTGGATTTTATTGGCCTTTTGTTTGAGTATTTAGGGTTCATGTTTTAAAGCTTTCCTCCTTAGCTGTAAGGCCCAGAAGTATAGAGAACTTTTTTTAAATGAAAGCTGAGATTCCTACATAATCAACTGACTCCAGGCCTTTAGAAAAACCACCAAATGTTTTGAGACTCATGGTAAAACAATGGAGGAATTCTTGTGAGCCCATGCTTTGCCCACAGTATAAATAAAAAAAACCAACAACATCTCCACTAAACATCCTAATGAGATACTGCAAATGGTGAACTGAATTCAACAGCTCCTGATATGAACAGGTATCAACCTAGTTTTTCATATTTGAGATGGGTTACCAGGAATCATATATGATAATATGAAATCTTTCCACTCTCAAGTCAGCATATTCACAAAGCACCTATAATTTTGATCCATTTTATATTATTTTTCTCCCAGGGGCAACTGACCCCTCCAGCCCCCTCACTACGCCACTGCCCCCCCTCCTGCAGATCTATCATCTTATGCATGTGCAAGATCTATGAGAGCCGTCCCATGAATCTGCAGTTAGTGTCTGTGGCGCCTGCTTCTGGGTGGTGTCTCAATGCTGTCACATTCACCTCCAAAGAGGGGGCTTCCCAAAGCAGGCCCTTGCTGCTGACCCCCAAGGCATCCACAGGTCCAGTCTCCTTTCAATGGGTCCACTTCCCAGGGCTCATTGATCTTGGATCTGGCTTCCATCCCCTCTCCAACCCCCATCAGAACTACTGTGCCCTCCTGGCTTAGGAAAAGAATAAACAGGAGGATTGGAAATTAACCCACCCCGTCTCACGTCCCCTAGGCAGGGAATGAGCCTACATTAGGCCCCAGCTGGAGTATCATGTCCAGTTCTGGGCGCCACATTTCAGGAAATGTGGAGAAACTGGAGAAAGTCCAGAGAAGATCAACACAAATGATGAAAGGTCTAGAGAACATGAGATATGAGGCAAGGCTGAAGGAATTGGCCTTGTTTACCTTGGAAAGAGAAGACTGAAAAGGGACATGAGAGCAGCTTTCAAGTATCTAAAAGAGTATCATAAGGAAGAGGAAGAAAAATTGTTCTGCTTGGCCTCTGAGGTTAGGATGAGAAGCAATGGGCTTAAATTGCAGCAAGGGAGGTTTAGGTTGGACATTAGGGAAAACTTCCTGCCTGTCAGGGTGGTTAAACACTGGAATAAATTGCCTAGTGAGATTGTGGAATCTCCATCACTGGAGATATTTCAGACCAGGTTAGACAGACACCTGTCAGGGATGAGCTAGGGCAACTCAACTTTGGAAGCCCCAGGGGCCACACTGACACTTACAGAACATGCTGAGGGCCTCAACTTAAGTGTGGTTGCATATGCAAGCAAATATCTCTCACACTGACAGGCATGAATACAAAGATTAAGGCAAGACTACACAACACACAGGCCCCATTTAAGTCAGTTCTGCTGATATTAACAAAATGCAATATTTACCCGATTTCTACCCATGTGAGAGCACTTTTCATGAGCAATGACAGTCCAAGAATTTAACTACTAAAACACATCAACAGAAGATCATTACACTGACTACTTTTTTGTTTTGGCTCCCACTCGCCGGCCACATGTTGATCCCCACATAAACCCAAACTGCAGCGTGGGGCGCAAACAAACTGGCCGTGGGCAGCATACCAAGTTATTAATAAATATTTTTAAACCTTTACCTTTTCTCTCTGCTGCCACGTCTCCTCTCCTTGCTCCATCATCTCCCCTGGTGCCTGCTGCCCCACAACTCCTCACCCTCCTCAGCAGAGGAGTCCTCTGCTGTCCTGACTCCTGCCCTTCTCACTGCTCTCAGCCCTCCTGCGACCTGGCCCCCTCCACAGCCCTTCACTCCCCACTGTGCCCACTCCTCCAGTAGCCCCACTCTGCTCATGTGAGCTACCCCTCCTCATCCCCTCTTCTAACACCTCCCTTGCCTCTCTCCTCTGGTGCTGGTCCCTCCCCTGCAGGTGTCTGCCCTTCTGCTTCACCCTAAAATCCCCTGGCACCTGCGCCTTCCCTTAGCCCTGCACCCTCCTGGTGCTCCCCCTTCCCTCACTGCCCCTGCCCCCTTTGCCCTCTTTTTCCCTGATGCCCACCCCCTCACCACTCTCTGCCCCATTCCCCTCCTGCCCCTCTGTGCCCTCACACATGCCTTGCTCCATCCCCACCTTTCTCATGCCCACCCCTTCTTTCAGCCTTCTCCCAGCACCTCCCCCTCTAGCCCCCAATGCCCTTCCCCTCTCCTCTCCTCTCCCAGCATCACCCTGTCTCCTCTCCCACTGACATCTCCCCTCCTGCCCTTGGCCCCCTGGCATTTGTCTCTCCTGCACCCCTGTCTCTTGGTGCCTTCGCCTCCCCCCGCCCAAGCCCCTCCCCTCCCCCCTCTGCCTCTGCCCAAACCCCTCACCCCACCTCCACCTAAGCCCAAGCCCCTTCCCTTCCCGCCGCCGCCGCCACCGCCGCCGCACAAGCCTATTCCCTACCTTCTGCCTTCTACGTTGCGGTTGCAGGGCCGGAGCCTGAGCCAGCGAGGCCCTGCAACGTGGCCTCCCAGGACTTGTAAAATCCCGGGCCGTGTCGTAACGTCACAGCCCGGGCGTCCTCCCCGCCCACATGCAGCGCCGCACATGGGCAGCAGCAGGCGGTGAGGAGGAGCCACGCACGGCAGAGGCCGTGGGAGATGCTCTGGGGGCGGGGTGGGAGGATGCGTGGGGGGGCCGGCAGGGGGGGCTGGGGCCCGCTCTGGGCAGAGCCAGGGGAGAGACCCAGCTCCACATAGTGGTGGAGCAGGGCCCCCGGCTCTGTAACTCGCCGGCCGGCACTTCCAGGTTCAGGGGCGCGGGGCCCCCTTAGGCGCGGGGCCCGATTCGACCGAATGGGTCGAATCGGCCTAAGGCCGGCCCTGTCTGCAGGGATCAGTTTTGGGACTGGTTCTGTTCAAAATCTTCATCCACAATTTAGGTAATAGCGTAGGGTATGTCTACACTGCAAAGTTAAAACAGCCATTATTTCGAATTAACTTTAATAGTGTCTATACATGCAAACCGCTATTTTGAAATTAATTCGAAATAGCGGAGCGCTTACTTCGAATTTGGTAAACCTCATTCTACGAGGAGTAATGCCAAATTTGAAATAGCTATTTCGAATTAAGAGCTGTGTAAACATTTAATTTGAAATAGGGGGCCTCCAGCCCTTCCCAGGGAGCCCTGATGGCCACTCTGGGCACAACCAGGAAAACTTACTCCGTCTCCCCAAGCACCAGAGCCATTAAAGGGGTTGACTCTGGCCACAGTGCCTGTGCCAGCTCCAAGCCTGCCAGCCCAGAGCCAGCAGTGGCCCCCAGGGCCCCTGACCCAGTGGCCCCAAAACATGATCCAGCAAGCCACTGGCAGCCAGCCCTCCACCGCTCCCCAGGAGCAGTCTGCCAGCTCCCAGGAACTTGATAAGGGCTGGAGAAGGCGAGCGCCTTCCTGGTCCGGCGTGGAGATCATGGACCTTATTCAGGTTTGGGGGGGATGCCCCCAACGTCCATGATCTCCACACTAGATGGAGGAATATGGCCGCCTATGGCAGGATAGCTGCCAGCCTGGCCACCAAAGGCCACATACGAACCCAGGAGCAGGTTTGCATGAAAATCAAGTTGGTCCAGCGAGACCCCCCAACCCTAGGCCCTGAGCTTCCCCTCCCACTTCTTCCCCTTGCTTCCCCCTTCCAGCTCCCTCCTCCCAGGTTTCCCCCTCCCCTCTCCCACCCTCTCTTTTCCCCTCTTCCACCTCTTTTTCCCAAGGTTCATCTACCCCCCCACACACAGTTTTGTTCAATAAACCCAGTTTCTATTTTTGAACATACGTGTCTTTTGAACATACGATGTCTTTTGACATCAGGAAGGGGGGCTAGGGAGGGGTAAGTTGAAGGACATGAGGGAGGAATGGGGCACGAGCCCCCGGTGGGGAGGACCGAGGTGGCTCTGAGGGCTCTTCGGGGTGGACGCTCTCCCGCAGGGCCTCCTGGATCCTGACAGCCCCCTGATAGAGCCCCCAGATGGCAGCCTGCAGCAAGTGCAGCCAGGCTGATGTCAGCGACCCCACAAGATGCACCAGCATGCCCAGGGGCAGCTCTGGCTCCATGTGGCCGAGTGCTGTGGTGTCCCAAGTGCGGGCACTCAGGACATCAGGGCACTCCAAGACAGGACTGCTTTGCTGTCCCTCATCAAGGTAGACAAGCAAGTGGGGAACCCTGAGAATTGTCTGTCCGGGGTGGGGGTGGGGGTGGGGTCCCTTTAAGCATGGAGCTCAGTTAGCCTCAGGCAGCAGCCCCACACACTAAGTCCTAACCTGATGCCCTGCCGGCACTGGTTCCAGCCAGCCTTAACTTCGGTTCAGGGTCCACTCAGTGTGGACATGCTATTTCAAAATAGCAAAACGCTATTTCGAAATAGGTTTTGTGTATAGATGCGTTATTTCGAATTAGCTTAATTTGAATTAACTATTTTGAATTAAGTTAACTCAAATTAATGCTGTAGTGTAGACGTACCCATAGAGAGTACATTTATAAAGTTTGAGGATGATACCAAGCAGGAAGGGGTTGCAAGCTATAAGGGCTGTTCCCTGCGCTGGCACTCCAAGGGTATGTCTAGACTACATGCTTCTGGCGACAGAGGCATATAGATTAGGCTACCCGGCATAGGAAAATGAAGCGGCGATTTAAATAATCGCTGCTTCATTTAAATTAAAATGGCTGCTGCGCTGAGCCGATCAGCTGTTTGTCGGCTCAGCGTGCTAGTCTGGGCGCTCATGATCGACATCAAAGGCATTTGTCGACCGCCCCGTTATGCCTCGTGGGATGAGGTTTACCGGGGTGGTTGACAAATGCCTTTGATGTCGACCTCGGAGCATCCAGACTAGCACACTGAGCTGACAAACGGCTGATTGGCTCAGCGCGGCAGCCATTTTAATTTAAATGAAGCGGCAATTATTTAAATCGCTGCTTCATTTTCCTATGCCGGGTAGCCTAATCTACATGCCTCTGTCGCCAGAGGCATGTAGTCTAGACATAGCCCAAGTGCAGAAGGTGAGGGCCCACAAGAGCACTTCAAAACCTTGCCTTTACAGGCACTGGTCACAAAAAACTTTCCCCCAGAATCATAATACACAGATTTTGGGGAATTTCTGCCGCCATCAAGTGCTTTTGATTCCTAAAAACCAGAGGTAAAATCTCCCACAGGGGTATCCCCAAGCTCTTTTGCTGCAAAAAAGCTTGAAGGAAAAAATAAAAACAAGCTGCAGTCTCTGGTAACTGATCCCTCAATCAGGGGCATGCAGATATACACAGACAGACCTTCCAGGACATAAGAATCAAATCATCACCTTTAAAAAAAATTGATTTTTATAACAAAACAAAAGATCAGTCAGCAAAGGCTTCCCCAGCTGACAGATCCGCGTCTAGACTGCTGCGCTGTGCCAAATCAGCTGATTGTCGGCACAGCGCGGCGGCCATGTTTATTTTAATGAAGCAGGGATTATTTAAATCCCCGCTTCTTTGCCTATGTCAGGTAAACTAGTTTACATGTCTCCGTCAACGGAGCCATGTAGTCTAGACATACCCAAGAAGTAATTCTTCTGCTCTACTCTGCACAGATTAAGCCTCAACTGGCATATTGTGTCCAGTTCTAGGCGCCACATTTCAGGAAAGATGTGGACAAACTGGAGAAAATCCAGAGAAACAAAAATGATTAAAGTCTAGAAAACATGACCTAAAAGGGAAGATTGAGAGAACTGGGTTTGTTTAGTGTGGAAAAGAAAAGACTGAGGGGTCATGATCACAGCTTTCAAGTACAAAAGATTGTTATAAGGAGGAGGGAGACAAATTATTCTCCTTAGCTCTGATAATAGGACAAGAATTGGGCTTATATTTCAGCAAGGGAGATTTAGGTTAATGTTAATGTCATCCTGCTGGTTGGTCACACACAGATACACACACACAGAGACAGACACCCCATAGTCTAGGTCCATGTTGATAAGCCTTTAGTTAGCTTTTTTATTATATATATAGTAGCCCAATGTCTATGAGTCTGTAACGCTGAAATGCTGGCTGTTCCCTCTGGGTGGCGCTGTTGCCTGAAATGCTGGCTGTTCCCTCTGGGTGGCCCATGTTGCATGGGAGTGTGGGGCCCAAACGGCCGCTTGCTCCCCCGTGGCGGCCTGGCTCAGCGGCACAGAAGTCAGCCGAGCGCCACGGTGGGAGGGGAAGAGGGGCGGGGCGGCGATGTGCGGCGTGACAGCAGCTCCAGGCCCCGCCCCCTGGACGTGAACGTCACCACCCGGCCCCCCTTCACCTCCTGCCATGGCGCTCGGCTGACTTCTGTGCCGCTCAGCCAGGCTGCCGCATGGGAGCAAGCGGCGTAAGCGAACATTTGGGCTTCACGCTCTCCATGCAGCACAAGGAGCGCGGAGCCCAAAAGGCCATTTGGGCTCCGCGGTCCCCTGAGTGAGAGGCAGGAGGGGGAGGAGAAGAGAAAGAGAGAGACAGAGAGAGAGGCAGGAGGCGAAGGAGAGCTGAGAGAGAGAGGGGGGGAGGCAGTAGGAGAAGGAGAGAGGGAGAGACCGGAGGCTCAGGAGAGAAGACTGACATGGAGGAGAGACCTGAAAATCCCGTCTTATGACGGGCTAATTGGCTAGTTTATCAGAATACTCTATGCTGATACACACCAGATGAGAATCTTGCCCAATGTCAATACACACTCTCCCTTTTAAACACAACATTTCCTTACGCAAACATGCATATGCAAACACTACACAATGGGAGTGTGTGGGGGGATTCCTAACAGATGCACAACTAACAGAGTCAGCTCTTATACCTCTGTCTCTGCATTCCTCAATGATGGAGATGTGTCAGAGTCAAGGAGAGCCATATTGGGGCTAAGTGGGGGAATGGCAAAATTTGCAGTGCAGTAGTTACTAGGAAGCATTGCCAGCCCCAAGTATTCAAAGGTCATGAGTCAGGCCTACAAAAATCATGAGATTTTGAAAAATAATCCATTTGAGGTTCCTTATAGTTGTCTGTTTTTGAGCATTTAGGGATTCCATTTTAAAACTTTTCACCTTAACCATGAGGCTAAGTTACTTTAAAAAATGTGAAAGTGCTGAAATTCTCATGTAATTTCACAATTAGAGGAGATGGAGCTTTAAGAAAAATACCAAACATTATGAGACTCATGGATAAAACCATAAGAGTTTACTACATTGCTAAGGGAACATACCAAGCTCATAAAAATTAGAGCAGGGCTCAGACTACTCTGCTTTGTGTTAGGACTGATGCAGAGAATAAGGGAAATGTAACCTGCTTTCTGGTAGAATTGTGAGATCTACTCAAAATATGCTGGCCTGGGCTGCCTGAATTTGCAAATCCATCTCTGCTTGAAATGGCCAATTTTGTAATAGGTGTTAACTACAATTCTATTCTGTAGAATGTATAGTAAATTCCATTGTGGAATTTCACTAATGTTTATCTTAATTAGAACTGTTACCAGTGCTGTGTATGTATTTTGTAATTTGTATCCGAATACATGACCATACACTAAAATAAGCTCTTACCAGCGTACTATTAGAACATGGTCATCTTCCAGATTGCCAGAAAAGTGAATGCTAAGCATATACAGTACATTTTTCCCATCTCTGAAGGGTTAATGAACAATGAGGAATTTGTGTATAGCTCATTAATTGTTATATTGCATCCTTTTATCTAAATTGTTAGTGGCCTGCTTAGCCAATTGAAACATATTACTTTGATATTAAAGCTGCAATCAAACTCTTTATTCTTGTGCATGTTCTACTTGAGAATACAAATCCTTCAGAATAGGGCAATCAGAATTATCGTGGAAAGTATTACAATTCAGTAAGCCATATGCTCAAAAATGCAAACATCAAATCCAGCCAGATATCTTGCATATAAATTCAGTAATTCTCTTTCCTTTCTGAATATACTGATCAGAGATGAAGGGGTGAAAGGGGGTCCTAAAGGCTGGATTCCAATTCTGGTTTCATGATACATGAAAATTAGTGCAGGGGTCACACATGCATTAGTCCAAATGTAGCCATCACACAAAATTAGGGGATTTGGGTTGCAGTTAATGCAAGTCAGAATTGAGGTGCACTGGGAAGACAAAAATGCATAGTTTTTGTCATGTGCAGTATTACACAACCAGGAACTGAACATCCACCAAAGAAAGAAAAAAAAATAAGTTGAGCTTCAGGATGGGATTTGCAAAAGCATTCAATGACATAATTGTCATTGAAAAAGTACATAATCCCTATTGTTTGTTTTTTTAATTTGGTTTTTAATCATAATCCTCCAAGGGACTCTGCACTAGTGCAGAAGTCTGCTCCCCCTTGTGGAATCAAGACCTTAGGACCAAGTGACTCCATGGCCGGGAAGAAAGGAGATTGGTGGGTCAGCAGTGA
Organism: Rafetus swinhoei; assembly: GCA_019425775.1. Classification (NCBI taxonomy): domain Eukaryota; kingdom Metazoa; phylum Chordata; order Testudines; family Trionychidae; genus Rafetus; species Rafetus swinhoei. Next base: position 72,066,193 of record CM033440.1, read on the forward strand.
CTCACTTAGGTGCTCTTATACCAAATCCTCTTCTCATTTGCAAAAGTGTAAAGTCAGAGTGACTCCAGTCACATTAACAAAGTTACTCTGGAACTATGCTAATGTAACCAAGATAAATCTATGGCTCATAGCTTAAAGCTGGCCAGTTTATGAGAAAATGACACACAGATTCTCATCCAGAGAATCACTGGAAGGGACAGGGCCCAAGAGTAGCAGATAAGGAAGGCTGCATGAAAATAGACAGAAGCCCCAATAAGTCAATAAGATTGGTACCATTGACTTAAATAAGACCCGGATGTCACTCAGTGTCCGTAAAGAAGTGTTAAAAACAGGAAGGTAGGGGGTTGTATTCTTCACAGATAATCATGAACAGAGCTTAGTGACTTCCAAGTGCAGGGAATCAGGGTCTGAAAAGGTTATAAATGAATAAACTGCAATAGTCGAGACAGGAGTGATGAAGGTACAAGTAAAGATTTAAGCAGAGTGGGGATCAAGTGCAGAAGCTAGTAAGAGGCAAACTATTTCATTTCTTCCACATTTCCTGTGTTTGTAGATGTGATCTCTAGTTTGGAGTCATATGAGAGATACTAATGAACTGCCTTGAGCTAGTCAGCGTGGGCAGCACTGTGGAATCTTCCCAGCACTACTCTGCTTGCAAAGTCAGACATCTTAGAATTATCTTTGGGCTTGTCTTTACTTAGGTGTTTGCAGGAATTGCCCTAACCTAGCTCCTGCACTCACACAGAATCCTCTCACCTGAGTGTGGTGATGTCTTATACCTTGATTAACCAGCCATCCTGGGATATCAACTAAAGCACGAATACTGCAGTGTGGATTCAGGCTAACCCACTGGAGTGTTGAGAGCACTCTAATGCCTTCCCATAATCCTGCTTCCCACCCTTCCCCTCCCAATGTGTCCAGAAGGACATAATTCATTGGGAAAGAATCATACAATGGCTCAGCTTACTACCACCCTAAGACCTGAGGGATATGCCACGAGAGATCCAAGTGCCTCACACAAAGTGAGTATGATTGAGTGGTACACTTGAATATGGCTTTGCACTATGGCCGGGCTAAGCCAATCCATGGTGCCACTCACTCAAGTTAACTCTACAGTTAAGACATACCCTGAGGTAACTAATATTTCTGACTTTGGAAGCAGAGTTGTGATAGGAAGCTTCTACAGTGCAGGGCCATACAGTCTAACTCAAGGCCATGCTAATGGTATCTTTCATAAGAGTCCAATATTTATTCACATTAAAAGTTATATAAAACATTTAATTGCCATTGCATGAGCTATATGTATATAACAAGCCCAATGTAACTATATATCTATTCATAGGGCGGGAGAGAGTACAGATGAGCACAGCAGAAAAATACACACTTTTTTATGCTGGTGGTCCCTCTGCAGAAGAAAGAGAACTACAATGGGATGATTGTTTCTATTGTAAGTATTTTTTTCTGTTTTTTCAAGTCTCTCATGATAAAATGCCCAGATCTCGATGTTAAGTGGATGACACCTTTTACTGTGTATATGCTACATATTTCCTTTTAGGTCCATGACTGAGTTATTATTGGGAAGAAATGTTCTTTGCATAAAGAAATAGTTTGAAAGGTTTATTTGTTTGCTTCACATTAATTAAAAATCAGAGATTCTCCAAAATACATTTGTTCATGTTACCTTTCATGTTACCGACCCCAAAAATTTCAGCTCTCATGCAACCTAAGAAAACAAACTGTGTATAAAGTGCAGGAGTACTATTTTAACCACATGTGCTAACTAGCTGGCCTAGTCATCAAAGCTTGATACCAGAAATGCCAGGATACCATCTTCTTATTATGATTTACTGCAGGGTTGGTGACATTTATCCAGCTTTGAGTTCAAGAGAGGAAATATTTCATAGTAAACGGAGCAAGAATGAATCCCCTTGGAATAGTAAAGGTACAAATTGCTTTACTTTTCATTTTCATGGTGCTAAATTTGTATTTCACATGTGGGCTTGTAACTGATGATTGCTTCCTTGTCTGGATGAAGAGGAATGTGAAAAAAAAAATCTGATGATCAAGGCTGTTTGTGTTTGTAGCTAAAATAGTAGACATCATGCTGAAACCTTTGTAAACAGCACACAAGCAATTCTTTTCTTCTTAAGCAAAACAAGAAAGGAGACAAAAAGGATTCTAAGCCAAAATATCCTTGTATCTTCCGGCTGACATCTGGGATTTCAGTGCACAAATTTTCCTGGAAATATGATTTGTATAAACTACAAACTAAGCAATCTCCAGCACATCAGCCAGAGCATCAGATTTTTACTAAAGCTTTGTGGGATTTGAGGAGACTTTTGTACCAGGTATCCTGATTCTCTTTCTACTGAGGATCTCAGATGAAACCAGGAGGGGTTTCTCACACAGCATTTCTTAGTAAATATTTTAAAATCTATAATTATTATTTCCACATGCCAACTTCTCATCTCCTCCAAAAACTCCCAGTTGCCTCTCATTATCTGAGACAATCCCAGATCTAAATTTCCCTTGATCCCTCGTGGACATGATTATGTCCCAGTTAGTAGTATAATTCATTAACATTCTCTGTGTTGAAGTACTAAATTATAAAAGCAAAGAGGAAAAACTCCAGTAAAAAATTATTTTCATATCGTTTGAGGAGGGGGATGGAGCTCTGCTCTACTTACATTTGCTGAGTTCCTTGTTTTGGTCAATGATCCCACATGAGGGTTCTAACGAATTGGAACAGAATTAACTTTTTATCTATGTATCCTGTGATTTTTCTGATCCATTTTGTCTTGTGTACCTTCATTTTGCAAATGTCAACTTTTCTATAGTGAGGGACATAGTAACTGAACAATTGAGAGAGATTCCTTGACTCCATCATTGTCACTGTGACCTTTGAGTAAGTCACTCAACTTCTCTGTGCCTGAGCATAGACATTTTAAAAATAATAACAATAATAGTAATAATTAATAATATTGTGATGAGTTTTTGTGTTATAAGTGTCCTTTGAAATCCTTGGATGAGAAGCATCAGATACACATAAAGTGTTCTTTATTATTTTGAATACTGTGAACTTCTGAATTCCTTTGTGAATGCTACATCAAAAAAGATTTGACGTAGAATTATCTTGTTCAAGGGCCCATTTAGAATGAGTAGATTATGAATGATTAAAATCCACATGAATTTCCAGCTCCAAAAATGCCTGGGTTTTGTTTCAATTCTTTCGTCTTAAAAGTGGTAAGTACAAGCTCTGAAACAAGAAGTACATGAAATATTCAATGGAAAAATTGCTATCTGTTGGGAAGTATTGAACTGTATGTGGAAAACGTGAGCATGATGGCTCAATATAACCTATGTTTTTATTCTGAACTATACATTTTTTAAGACCACGATTTGTGGTCTGTGGCCCTTGTGACTTGTGCCAAATGCCTCTCTCCCTTGCTTGGCCTACTATATTTCTGGGCAATTGCTGTGGGCAAACTGGCCATTTGCAGGTTCGCCAATGGGGGTGGGGGTGAAGAGGGGTAGCAAACTGGGCAATTGCTGTGGGGCCCAGTGATTCAAAGGGGCCTGGAGTTACTGCAGCAGCCGGGCCCCGAGCCCTTTAAATCACCACTGGAGTGACGTGCCACACTGCACATTCCAGGCAGCTCTGAGGTCTTGAGGAAATCAACAACATGCTCCAGGTGGTGCTCTGGGCTGGCAGTCCCTGGCCCCACCCCTTCTGTGCAAGGCTGCATCCCTTCCAGTAGTGCAGAGCCAGTGCCTCCCCCACCTTGCCCAAGGGCTCACATCAGCTGTGGGCTCCCCTGGTCATTTGTAAGTCTAGAAAGCTCCTTAGAGCACCTGTATGGCCACAAGCCCACTTTACTCTGGAGAGCTCTTTTCAAACCAATGTAAACTACCTGGCGGGGGGATGTATCTCATTTTTGTTCCAAAACAACACTGTGACCTGGATTCAGCAAAGCACTTGTGCATGGGAATGGTATTATTGAAGTCAGTGAGTTACTCACATGCATAAAGTTACAAACATTCCTAAACATTTTGCTTGATCTGAGTGTTCATGCTCTTTGATCTGAGCAATCCCTTTTGTTTACTGGGCAGCGCTGTTTTTCAATTAAACTCAGCCACGTTCCCACTTCTCCCTTTTAAAGGCACGTGTTAATGCTGTAACTTTGCTTACAGACATCAAATAAAATGTTGCAGATCCTCCTCCAAAAGGGTTCATCCGTGGCTGAGAAGTGCAAGCAAACCACTATCATTGCAGTTTTATTATGTGTCTAGTACAGTTATTTCTTTCTCTATTTGATTCATTGTTTTTGCATGATTTCAGAACCCAATAGACAGATTTTCTATTTTTAAGCACTGCTTACGGTAAACTATGGAACAGTCATTTGCACCAACTACTCTGCAAGAACATATGTCTTTGTAGCAAGGTTGCCCACAGAGGAGCTGAGGGGGGTGGTTGCCCTTGGGCCTGGTGATTCAAAAGGGCCCAGGGCTCTTGTTTGCCAGTGCTGCTTCTGTAGGAGAGGTGGTGGCCAGCGCAAAGGGTCCCTTTAAATTGCCACCACAGATTTGCGAGGTGCTTTCTGGGTGGCTCTGAGGGCTGAGGAGGAGCAGCATGGCATGCTCCAGGCAGCACTAATGGCTGGGGGAAAAGGGTTGTGGTGTGGTGCCTCAGCAAGTCTGTCAACCCCCCCTGCCCCGTCGAAAACCTGTAATGGTCCACTGGGCCCCACAAATGGCACTGCCTGGATCCATTACATTTGTAACTGCTATTCTAGTCAATCTGCTACCCAAAGTGCCCCCTCCTCAACCCACCTTGAACAGAGGCACTCCACCAGGGGAGGGAGGAATGAGGCACAGATTGGACTTCCTATAAGGGGAAGCGAGCAAGCATTCTAATGGCTTTGTAGTTATGGTAGAAGTGTTGGGTCCAAGTGGAGGTTGGAGCACCACCCACTCAGTTTTGACCTAGCTGGCCCTCTGTCATGATGGAGGAGTAATGGGCCAAATTTGAGTGAGTGGTGTTGCATCCTGATGCAGCTGGGTCACAGCACCACTCAAAATTGGCCTGTATGTTTCTGCCACCATAAGCAGAATCTACTATCCCAGGCAACTGTCTAGCTTGCCAATAGTTACAGTAGCTCCTGCTGCTTCCTCTATGAAAGCATTCACACCCTAACTTTTCAGGACAGCAACCTAACCAACAGAATATTGAACTATTTGCATATTTGTAATGTGCAACCTTACTTAGGCTACAGTGTTAAAGATGAATGGGTGTTGCCGGCAAGAGTGAGTCTCAGGTCCAACACTGGGTTCTCAAAGTACAAAACAAGCCACACAGGTGTCTGTCAAACACAAGCAGTTTATTTCCTGACAGCTATCAGCAGTGCCCCTTAACTAAAAGAACAACATGATAGGAAAAGCAGCATTTCTTACATCCCTTCTGCTAGCCGGGGAACCCATTTCAGCTGTGGATGAAGTGGGAGACTATCTCAGCTTCCAAGGCGCCGGTACCCAAAGCCCATCGTCCAAATTGCTGTGCTCTGGAGCAGCTTTAAATACTGTGTCTCTACCTTGTTTGTGGCAATTTGGAAATATCCGGCAGTTACTCATTGCTTGTTACAGTATGGCTCAGCTGTACTGCTTGTCCTATGACTTTGTTTACATGATCAGTACATTTAGGTAAACAAGATTGTTATGTTCCCGCCCTTATCTACAATTGGTTCTTGCTACAATGGCATATGTTCCTAGAGGCTTGCTTCTGGCTCATCAGTAGTAGGGAAAGGGTGGGGGGGGGGAATGTGAAAGGGGGGAGAATGCAGGCCTCACCACCCCTATACTTCACACATACAGAGTTCTTCCGCAATTGACCCCTACAATGGGAGGCCATGCTCTGTACACATGTCTAAGGATCAAAGGAAGAGTTTTGTTTTTTTTAACTAATTGTAAGTAGGATCCATGCATTTGCCCACAACTTTACCTTTAAGAGCATGGAACAGTAAAATTCTGATGAAGACTTTAACGAATTACACTGCTCAAAGTCAGTGTTGGACCCTCACTTACTACAATCCCAAATCCAACCTAGCATGACTAGTCTCATATATTTCATTAATTTAACCCTCACAAGAATAAAGACTTGAAGGGTAGGGCTTATTTAGATATAATCACATTTTTATTTTCTCCAGCTCAGGCTTTTGCTTCTGAGCCTGACTGTAAGATAAAGGACAGAATTTGGTTCCTAGTTTTTGTTTAATAAAACTTGGCAGTGTGTATTTTCAGGTCTCCCAATGGCTTACTCTTTTTGTTTATTTTGCCACACAAGGGTATTTCCTGGTTAATAATGAATATAAAAATGGACCCTGTGACAGTTGCTTCTTATAGCCATGCATTTGTCTTTTATCTTTCATGTATTTGCTGTACTTCCCACAGGAACTCTACCTACATCAAATACTGACACGCACTTTAGCCAGGAAAGGCCAGAACTAGATAGCATGGAGCCCTTGTGAATCCAGGGCCTATCGGTATGTAGCCTCTGGTCAACAGGAACATCTGGCTCCAATTACGAGATGTCTACTGGCTTTTTCTTCTTTCTTTGTCTTCCTTGCTGTTCTTTAAAACAAACAAAAAAGTACATTTTCCCCCATGTTCTGTGAGACTAGAACATACATTCTTCTGGAGTAAATGCTGCTCCAGTGTTATTCCAGCTGATAATTGTTAGTAAGAGAGATTGGTGTAGTAGAGTATGAGGTCAGCAGGACAGTTCCATTGGTGTAAACAATGAGATGACACATCCTACCTTTTCTACCAAGAGTGAGGAGGCAGTGGATTGAATGCTCCAAAAGTTGTGTCAAACACCATTGCTGCTGTCCTAGTGTTACTCCTTTTTATGGTCAGGTAAACTCTATTTTCTGTCCTTTCTATTTATATTTTTATTTGCCTTTCCAAGTACTGTAGTTCTTCCTTTCTAGTGAAAGGGAAAATAAAGATCCATACCCTATGGCCTCAGAGAGAGCTGTGCCTGGAGTGGATCAAGTATGGTATGGCAGTGTAAGAAGGGAGAGAAGGATGGGAAGTGGTGAGAGCTAGTCCAGAGGTTGGAGTCTTAGCCTGGGACTTGGGAGACCTAAATTCAAAATGTTGTGCTGAACTACTAGACCTCCTATGTAACATTAGCAGAAGCAGTGCTAGTCTATTGGGGACCCTAAGCAGGAATACTTGCCCCCATGCACACACACAACACATAGTAATATAGGGGGCCCCTGGAGCTGTTGGGGGCCTTAAGCAATTCCTTAGTTGGCTTATGCTTACCACTAGCATTGAACATTAGGCTCTAGGGACAAAGCAGCTGCCATCCCTCTCTGTAAAATGGGAATATTAGCATAGCCTGACCTTTCAGGGAGTTGTGAGGTTAAATACATCACAATCTTGAGGTACTCAGTTACTGCGATAGCTATGGAGCAATAAAAGAACAAGAGGTAGATGGATTTGAATCCCCATGCAAGGAGTATATCCTCATGTATCCCATACAACAGGTGTTCCCTTCATGACCCCTGACAATAGCACAAGACCGAGGTCTCTTTCTTAGCTAAGAACCCACTGTCCTCTTCAGAGCAAAACTGAAGCATCAAAAGCTGCTGTAGATTCCCAGCCTCTGCAAAAACCCACCTGTGCCGAATGTGGCTACTTAAGCTTGGTACACAAGGCAAATATTGGACCTAAGGGTTGTTTTCTCAATCCAGTTGTCTTGCAACTGACTGGCTGATTCCTGTTATGCTCTCTGAGGGGTGGGGCATGCACCATGCTGCAAGATTTCACAGAGGTGGCAGGAATAATAATATTTCGCATTTGTGCTATACTTTCTGGATAACAAAGAACAAATGTGAGTGAGCATTCCTATCATCTTGTCACAGAGAAGATACTGAGCCACTGAGAGGTTGGATCCCCTGCCCAGAATTGTTCTGTAACTAAGGCATACTGTTTTGGGCCCTTACAGTAAGATAATAGAGGATGGCAGTGAAGATGGAGGATTTTTAGAAATGAAGGTTCCACTTGTAACCATTTCACACTGACTGGAGTCAAAGGAAGTTTCCCTCTTAATATGCCACAGATTTCCTATTACAAACTCTGGGCAGAACCAATTCTGGCTTTTCTAACCAAACTGAGATCCCAGTTCAGCTGATATTAGGAACTGATGCACATGTAGGTGCAGGTTAATTGTTCAGCTTTAGCGTTATGCCCATGGAAAACAATGGCCAATAAAGCATAAATGTGTATGTCCCAGCTACATTGGTCTACTTGTTATTCAAAGGGGTCCTGTGACCACTGAGAATAATGTAATTAGCAAGACTGGCATTGTACAGCAGGAACAAAAGAAAATAAGACAAGTTTATTTCTGTATAAAAGCAGCTAATGCACAGCTTAATCCAGCAGCTCACAAGGTGCCAGGATTTATTTCAGTCTGCCTTCAGATACAGTGGGCTTCAACGATAGAGCAGGTCAGAACTTGGCATTACAGTGAATTTGTGTGTTCAGGGGACAAAAGCAGACAATGCAGTATATGAATATAGAATCCCCAGAACAAATTCTGTTGTTTTGTTATTTGTTAAATAGTGTCTCCCAGTTACTGCCCACACCATTCAATGCACATTTAAAAACAAAACAAACCCTTGGGTTGTTTTCAGGTTTAAGGAACCAGTAAAGTCTGATTTCAGGGGGACATGGGTAAAGGAAACCCTTTCTTGTTTCTAGATGTGACCCAGATGGACTCAGATAGTATTTGTTGGCTGACTGTTTTCTTGAATTTTTAAATTATAATTTGTTTCCTATTTGCTAATGTGCTGTAAGGAGTGGCCAATGAGTGAGGATGTCTGTATATAGGGTGCTCTCCACAGTTTTCAATAAGCATGTCTGATCCAGGTTGGTGGGTGTTGTGCTAATTTTTCCCCATGCGCATATAATGCAGTGTTTTTTTACCATGATATTCAAAGAACTCTTAGAGGAGCTCTGAAAAACCCCTCCCCCCATCTCTTGATTCTTGCTTTGTGAAGGTTATTTCCACTGCTAGTTTATTATATGTCCATTGCCCCTTGCATACATTAATTCTCACCATCCTCACTATTGGTGAGGTAGATGAATATCACTCTCCCCCCCCCCCCCCCATCTTGCACTGAGAAATGAGAAAGAAAAGGGCAGCAGCTCCCATAAGGTCATGTAGCAAGTCAATGGTGGGATCTGAGTGTGCAAATAAGCCCCTCCCGTGAGAGCTAAGAACTCCTGCCTCCCTCCTTGGGTTCATGCCACCATACCACACTGATTTCCATCATGTGATAAACTCCAGGGGCTGATTTGCACTACTTTCCTTCAGCCACATGCACACAAGTTGGCAGTTCTGTTTTTACAAAATGTTAAGAAATGTTTTGCAATGAATCTCCTTTTTATGTGAGTTTTTCCTTCTCTCTCTCTCTCTCTCTCCTTGCCTCATCTGTATTCACTGCCGTTGTGTTGTATAGTAGTTTTCTAAGAGCATAACACCATAAAAACGGCCATACCAGATCAAACCAATAGTCCATCTAGTCCAGTATCCAGGGACCAGGGCCAGCTGCTTCAGAGGGAATGAACATACACCTGTATCTGTATTTAGCTTTAAAATCCTCCTGGGGCTCTTTGAAGATTGCTTTAGGTTAACATAACTAAATGTATTTAGAAGAAGAAGTGATGAGCATAAGAACTGTACTGAAATAATGATATTGGGACTCTGGTGCCAGAGGCTTCATAAATTGTCAAGCCCTTGTTAAAGCACATACTGTAATTTTGCAATCCTCTCCCGTTGGCAGAAATTCCTGCATGACCTCATCTTATGCCCTCAAGCAAGAGCAGCTTGTGCCCTCCAGCAAGAGGATTGATAGCCCTTGTAACTGTTATCTTAGCTCCGGGTCTGCAGATGCTAGTCTTACTCATATTTGGCTAAATCCTGGCTCCAACGTGCTCTGCAGCCTGGAACTAACTAGAGTGCTGCAGCCCAGTCTGATTACATGGCCAGAAAGCAGAACTGAAATCCTTCAGCAAAATTGGCCCCAGGGAGGAGAGTTCTCATATCTTTCCTACAGGCCTGCGGGGATGTGATTGGGGAAGCCATGTGCATTTCCAAAGTGGGGAGCATGTCAGACTAGCCAAGGGGAGAGGTGTGTACAGTGCAGGCCTTTAACATCACATGACAGAGCTGAAAGAGGCAGGACCATGTTTCAGTTTCCTGGCAGGCGGCTGGTGAGGGGTCCCTAAGCTTTCAAACCATCAGTGACGCACTGGTGTACAGCACCCATAATCCCCTGAGCAGCCTGAAAATTATAACTGGCTACAGCTCCACAGAGGACCAGTATCCAGCAGGATGCAGTATCCTCTTCCCTTCCTCTTCCCTCCTCCCCCACTAAGCCAATCCAGCGAGGGGAAAGGCATATCCAACCCCCTCCCTATCCTGATAAGTATTGTTGGGATGGGAAATACATTAAGGGACCTGGCCAGGCTTGCGCCTCTTCCACAGGACCATACTAATGTCTATAGTCTGATGCTAGCAGGGGAAGGGCTTATTTGCTCACTCAGATCCAACCACAGGCCAATCTTTTCCATCCAGACTAATCATGCTGGATCACAGACATCATATGAGGAGTGAAGGTGCTAACTCTTACATGCTGGTACTGGCTGAAAGGGTTTAGTTCTAAGATAGGGGCATCCTTTTTTATTTTAACTTTTACAAAGATATTTGCCTCAAAAATCTCCTACAGCAACAAGTTCTAGAGCTCAGTCCTGTTTCATATATTAGTATTTCCTTCTCTTTGAGAGCTGTTGCATCATAATTTAAGTGGTGCAAAAGAACAGCCGTATTCATGGAGGAAGGACAGAGACAGTAGGTAATTTAAGGAAAAGAGGGGGAAAGGAGGCTTTGTCCCACAAACACTGTTTATTCTGCTTTCTAAATATTTAGAATTTCTGCAAAGGGATTGCTAATGACATCAAAGGGCTCTACTTGCCTTCAGGGAGCTAGAGAATTGTGTGGCAAGTTCAGCTCTGAAGCAGGCTGATCCATTCATCAGAAAAGGTAACCTTTTCGATTTTTCTTTTTCTTTTTCTTTTCTTTTGGCATGGTGTAGGTTCATGTAATATTGATGCAACCAAAGAAACAATAAGTAAACATCATAGTACAGTTAAATGCAGAGGCCGCAACTTCATTAAAACTATTAACAAAGGGTTAAACACATATACCCACACCCCTCAAAGTACTGATCAGATCTGCTCCTGTGTGGATTTTTGAGTTCCAATGGCAACCTGTCCCCTGAAGGTTCTACAAACATGAGTGTGGGATGAGGGCAATGCCCCCTCTACACTCCAGAGCTGCTTGGGCCCTGGCTGGAAGCCAGGCTGTTCTCCTCTACACAGGAGACAGGAGATATGAGATGAGGGGAGTGTGTGACATGGAAGCAAACCCCCTCATAAGGCAGTGTTGTGTTCAGGACCCATGTCTAAGAGCCCAAAATAGCTGTTTGCTAGCAGCAAGGAGGAGAGGTCGCGCAGGGGAGGGTGCTCTCTGTATTGGCTCCAGTACAGAGATTTCATCCCATGCAAAGAAAGACCAGGGTGACTCTCTGGGCCTGTTTAAAAAGATGACTAATGTCACTGGTAAGGGCTTAACTTCCTTCAGGTGTTACCTGGGGGGTAAGGAGCCACACTGGCTCTATAAACTGAAGTGGAGATTTGAATGCAGAGACAAAGGGCTGCCTTCCCCCTCCGTCACCATCAGCTGGGCAGGGGAGAGGACAAGGACAACTACAGACCCTAAAAAATGGAGCTTATATTTTGAATGAGGAGAGTTTGTACTCAGTCAAGAATCACTAGCATTGTCAGCCACAGTCATTATTCAAAGCTATGTGGGCAAAAAGGGATGTTTCCCAGTATTGGTTTGTGCATGGAACTACATTCCTGCTGAAACCACTCTCACATCTTACTCTGAGGCTATGTGATCTGTCCATTTTTACTTAGCTATAAGGAATCCAGTGCACTCAACAGGGTGTAACCTTTGTGATACCACCACATACACCCTTATTTTTAGGGAACAAGCCCTATTGTCACTGTTATTTGCTCTTGCTCTGCATCCCCAACATGAAATTGTGGGATTAATCATTGCACTTCATTTCCAGTGATTACAACAGAAATGGATATTCACTGATCATTCATACAGTTACAATTATAGGCAAATACTCAGCATCATCAAAAGTCTGCTTTTTAAAAAAATATGCAAATTATGTTAGAGTATTGCACATGTACTACAAAGGGACCACACAGTACAAGCTGACATGGCATTGTGTGCTCTGGAGGAACAGTTAGCAGACTGCATTCATGAGGTCCTGATTTCTAACCTTAGCTTTGCCACTGACTTACCCTACCACCTTGGGCAAGTCATGTCACTTTGCTGTCTCAGTTTCTCAGCTGCAAAATGAGGGTGATAAAAATACTTACCCACTAGAATGTTGTGATAATGTCTATACATGCAAAGCATTATTCAAATGCTAACATATTATTATTACTATTTAACTACTGACTTAATTAAGGTTCTGAACTTAAGGAACAGTATGTGCAGTTTATCCCAGACTTGCTTGTTGGCACAACAGCAAAAATAGGGAGTGATACAACTTAAACGCACTCATGAGTGAGTGAACACGGTGACAGATTGAGAGGATATATTTATATCATATGCAGGTACACTTTTCTGATAATACATGGAGGGAAAAAAATCCAACCATGGTATGTTTTACACTGGATTTTCAGCTTTATTTTTTCCATTGTACTTTATCCAATTTCTTCTAAGATATTGATTCAAATTCACCTTCGATTATCCAAACATGCTCCCAGTAAAGCTCTATTAAAATAACAGTAAAAGAACTGTTGGAAGTAATATTTATGTTTTAACTTATACATGTGAATAAAAATGAAAAAATAGGGTTCCTTATAAATGGATGTCTTAGGCCTTTAAATAGTTAGCATGTTGCACTGACATGTCTTCTAAAGAGGTTGGTTATTTAATTTAATTTAATTTATTTTGTCCTTTTTAAGAAGAATATTATTTTAAACAGTGCATCTAATGAAGCATTGCTAGTTGTTGGATTTGTTTGTTTTTTTCTTTAATTTAGCATGCAGGCTGCACAAAGAATTTTAGTTCTGTGTTAGCACAGATTGTATGCTAGTGCTGTGTGTGTGTGTGGTGTTAGTTGCTCATCTCGTGCCTGGTAAATTTTGCAGGGTAAAGGCAAATAGGAATTCATTTTCAGTAATCCTTTACAAACTGTTTCCTTGCTGGTTAGTTCCTAGGTATTTGTTTGGTCCATCCAATGGGTATTTTTGTGCCCTTAGGCACAGTCCCGGGGAAGGGTACAAAGCATCATCCCAGGTTTAACAGCAAGCGTTGTGCCTCAAAAGCCTCTCTGATGCACAATTTCCTCCCTGCTCCCCACTTGCACTGTCAGGGTAATAATTAACTTTTGGTAACAATAATTTTGCTACTTCTCATCTGACTGACTCAGCTCTGATGGCTGATACATTGGAGGTGTGCAGCCAATATATTGCCTATTCCTTATCTGGTCCCACCCACCAACCTCAGGGCAGGGGAGAAAACAGACACTTCCTGGATCAAGGTTGTGGATAGCTCACACAGGAGAGCAAATGGGATGTAATTAAAGTAACAGTCCAGCCCAGAGCTGGCAAAGGGGTATGATAGACACTGAAGAGGACTAAAATTCAAGGCCAAATGAGCTTTTCTGACCATTTGTGAGTGAGACCCGTTGGGTGAAAATTCTCTCTTCTCCAGACAGTTTTAAATGTCTTTTAAAAACAGGAACAAAAGTTTAAGTTCTACCTTCCAAGCACTTATGGGGCTAGAAGTGGTAACACATGAGAACAGATCCCAGAAGAAAAGTGACAAGATTAAAGCTCCTTCCCTTCCCGCCTCCTCCCCCACTTCTGAATGGGTAGCAAAATCAAAGTTTAAAATGTATCTGTGGAAGGGACTGATGAAAGATTAATAATTAATTTTAGAGCTGCAATACAGCATTTTTGAAATGTAAATTTGATGTGCAAAAGTGGCGTATTATGATAAGCAGGAGCAACAAGGGAGTGGGAACACAGGAGGGCCTGTTGCTCAGAGACAGGCTAGCGAGGAACACTTAGAGAAGGGTTTTATTTCTCTCTCTTTATGCAAACTTATTATCTAAACCTAGGCAATTCTGAAGAAGTTTCAGGGCCTGAGCATTGGTGGCACAGAAATACATCAGTATCTTTATTTCATTTACAGTTTTTCCTTGGAACATAAATCCCCATTTGTGGTTTGCCATCCAGTGTCTTGCTGTACTTTAGTTCTCCTGACCACTCCTCTCTCAATTGTGCTAACTGCTAGCTTCTATTTTTAAGCCTTTCTCATTTGCTTCTAATATTTGTATTTCATTTCTCTCTTCTCCCTCTTCCCCTTGAGCTAAACCTCTTTTGAACTATCTCCTTTTGTGCTTTTTTTCTGTGCATGGTGCTGCGGCTTTACTCTTTTTTCCCCCCCTGTTTACATGAGGGCTTTGAGAGCGGCTTCACCATGTGCTTTCATGAGAGTTGTGCAAATTGCACCACTGCTTGAGTTGGAAGAGACACTCATCTCTGGCGCCCCATGCTGTGCAAGAGTGCATCAAGGCCAAGTAAGCCCCTTGATGCTGCTTCATGCTGTGATCCCCCTTTGCACTGTGTCATGTGTCATGATGGTTTTCCCACAATGCATTCTTTAGTTCAGTGTCAAGGAAAAAGAACAAATAATCTGCTGCCATCACATGCAAACATGCTACCTGCATGGCAGAGAGCAGAGTGAATTTTCTTCCACTGGATCAAATTCACTCATCTAAAGTCAGCTTTATGTTTTATTTTTGTCTGTGCAGTCCGTCCTGCCCTTTGCCTCTACCCTTATGTCACCTCAAACTTTCTACCTAGCAGACAGCACATTTTATTTTTTAGAAAATGTTGAGAATTATGGAAAGTCGTTGAAAAGAACTCTAGTGCTTCACTTTATCATCTTACTTGAATTCATATTATGTTTATATTTATGCATACTGAAAAACCTGCACATCATCAGTACAATTAATGCCATATAAATCATTTGTATCCCTTTCCCGGTAACAAATTCTATATCCTTATCTTAATTAAACTGATGATAACACACAACAGATACAGTTCCCAAGTGCATCTGAAAACATCACCAAACAATCACAGCCCGTCTCTAATGTTAAGCTGAACAAGCTTTTTATCACACATCCAGAAGGGTCGTCTGTAATAGCAGATAGTCATATGGATCGACTACAGCTCAAACGCACGAAAGACATTAAGTAGAGCCCAGTGTAAGTGCAGATTTCTGAGAAGGTTTAGACTGTGCCATCCAGTTTCAGGGTTCTCCCGCAGGGAGCCCACACAACCACAAAGCCAGCCTTCAGATGTCTGCAACAAAGCAGCAAGCAGAATTTTCCAGTCTGGGAGGGGGGGGGACGACAAAGAGAGCTCCACAGTAGAGTGCAAAGAGATCGTACAGTGCTATAATACTGAATGTAGGACAGAGAACCCAGGTAAAGTTGAAAGCAAAGCAATTCCAAATCTGTAGGTTATGCTGGCTGCTTAATCTGCATCTCTGAATTGCAGTGTGATATTCGATAGTGGGTCATTTAGCTAGGTACATTGTACATGTATTGAAATTTTGACTATTTTTCCATGTAAATGGGCTATTAGAATGTGTATGTGCCCATCACTATTGGTTAGTCTCTCCCTAGCTCTCTCAGCTCAGACTAACAAATTGTTATTTCTGTTTATTTTCTCACTTCTAGAGTGAAATTAGGCTTTGAATTCTTCAGTGCGGCTTGTCTCCCTGCAACCTACATGCAGTTTTGTGACTCCCACTCTGTGTAACAAGGTTAACTCTTCAAAGGATGTATGAGCAATCCTATTGAATCTTTTTTGAAGTGAATGAATTGTATTTCACAAAGGATGACAGTGAAAATGCTCTGTAAAAGTAGTTGGGAGTTTTAGGCAGGTGCCCGAGATCCTCAGAAATATTTAGGTGTTCATTGAAATCAAATACCTAAATTCCTTTCCGAATCTGGGCCATCATGAAAAGGCTATTCTTAGGTCTTGACTCAGGAAAAGTATTCACAGTCAAGAAATACATTTAAGCACATACTTAAATTCTATTGAAGTTAATGGGATTTAAGCTCATGCTTATAGTTGAGCATAAGTTTAAGTGTGTCCTCTAAGTGGGAGGGATGAAAGTACTTAAGCATGTGTTGTGTGAGTTGATTCTCTAATTTTTTTTCCAGTGGGGTTTTAAAACCAATTCAGGGAAGGATTTTATATTAATTATTTCACAACATTTGATTGTTTTAATTAAATAGCAGCTTTCCCTTAAAATGACAAAATAAAACAGGTGGGGCAGTTTGTAGACCCATTCTTGTTTTCAGCTGTAGATGGTTTATTAACATATTCTCCATTCAGTGTTTACTCAGAGTGATTTTGCTGACCCAAACACGGGGGTCTCAATTGGCCATTAAAGCCTATGAAGCAACCAGCACAGTTATTTACATCTCAAAACATGGGCAGGCTGGAATAAACTTTTCCCTGACATTGTTCTGTTGTACATATGTAATTGTTACCTTTAGTGTAATTGTTACCTTTAGCTGGTATGATTTGATTTAGACCTCCTGCAGGTAGCAGCTAGCTTAATGGAATGCCATCATAATATCACACAGCTCTTCCTGGACAACAGCTACTAAAAGTTGATATTGCTTATTGTAGCAATATTTATGTGAGACTCCTGCAAACACATGGGGAAAGGTTTTGAAGGTTGAAAGGTGAGCATACCCATGAATTATGAGCAGTGCTCTAGTTGGGAAGTGAAATAAAGTTCAATGGCCTCTGCTTTTCTATACTGTGCAGCTATTGTGTTGAGTACTCATGTGACTGCTGCTCAGTCAGGCTAGGTTTGGTTCTCTTTAATTGCTGGATTGTATTTCAGTGAAGGATTGTGCAATATTCAGTGATTCTCTGATGTCTATTATGTTACTCTCTCATCCGTAATACTGATGTTGGTCTAAAGGATAATGCTGGTAATTTGAGTGATTGAAACATGACGATGGAGTTTATATTAACATTGGCTAGGCATGTTAATTCAGATGTTTTTGTTACACTGAAGAACAAAGCAGAAGACAAAAAGCAGAGATCATAAGTAGAGCTGGGTTCATGGTGCCAAATTATTTGTGAATGTGTTGAAAAAGATGTGTTCACTTTGATAGCCTTAAAGCTCCTAATATTCATTTTCTGTGAGTGTTCCTACCACAAGTCTGTTTATGGAAAGGGAGAGGGCCTGCTCATCCTGATGCCAGTTTACTACTGATGTAGCTCTGCTGATTTCAGAGAAGTATCTTCAGATTTACATCAGCATGAGAGGGGAAAAAACAAGCCTAAAGCATCTCAAATGCTTGTGAAAATATGAGTTTACCTTAGTATTTGCCCCAGATATGAACCATTGAAGCACAACTATTTCCCCTAATGTTCACATGATCATCTGGAAATTTAGTTTGGGCTATGAGAGTATAGTGAAACATGTAAGAGACCATCCTTATTAAGCAGCCACATGTTTTAAAAGACTTCCTTAGCATATCCCCAAACATACTGCGTCAGGTGCTCACTTACAAGCATGCCTATTTTTACATTTTTTTTCATAACATGGAGCCCAAAGTGAGTGTACATAAGATTTATATAAGGCTCCTTTCTACTGCCAGAGTAGTGAAGCAAACTGATTTTTGAGTGATCCTTTGAGTTGCTGCATCAGAACAGTTTTACTATAAACTTTTATCAGGTGAATCAGGTGAGCAATCATGCAGCACAACTAGGATTGATCCTGAAAAGCACTTGTTTATGACTTCAGCATCATTGTTTGATTGTTTAAAGTTAAGCATAAGCTTAAGTGATCTGATGGATTGGAGCCATAGTAAATTATCAATAGCAAATACTCAAAGGCTGTGTCTACATTGGCACCCTTTTCCGGAAAAGGGATGCTAATGAGACAAGTCAGAATTGCAAATGCAGCGGGGATTTAAATTTTCCCCGCGGCATTTGCATGAACATGGCCGCTTTTTTCCGGCTCGGGGCTTTGACGGAAAAAGCGCCAGTCTCAGACAGCGCTCTTGCGGAAAATAAAGCCTTTTCCGAAGATCCCTTATTCGAGAATAAGGGATCCCTTATTCCGAGAATAAGGGATCCCTTATTCGAGAATAAGGATCCCTTATTCGGAGAATAAGGGATCCCTTATTCGAGAATAAGGATCCCTTATTCCGGAGAATAAGGGATCCCTTATTCCGGAGAATAAGGGATCCCTTATTCCGGAGAATAAGGGATCCCTTATTCCGGAGAATAAGGGATCCCTTATTCCGGAGAATAAGGGATCCTTATTCGAGAATAAGGATCCCTTATTCCGAGAATAAGGGATCCTTATTCCGAGAATAAGGGATCCCTTATTCGAGAATAAGGGATCCTTTATTCGAGAATAAGGATCCCTTATTCCGAGAATAAGGGATCCCTTATTCCGGAGAATAAGGGATCTTCCGGAAAAGGCTTTATTTTCCGCAAGAGCCGCATCTAGACTGGCGCCCCGAGCCGGAAGAAAGCGGCAGCCATGTTCATGCAAATGCCGCGGGGAAAATTTAAATCCCCGCTGCATTTGCAATTCCGACTTGTCTCATTAGCATCCCTTTTCCGGAAAAGGGTGCCAATGTAGACACAGCCAAAGTGATAATTGTAGCATAAACATTGCAAAAACTACTCTGCCAAATAACTTTTAATAATTATCAGATTATTTAAAATTAAAAGTTTGCTCTCAAGGGCTAAATTAATCAGGCAGATTGTTTACTGCAAATGTTTTATACCATACTGAGTGTGATAATCAAGCAACAAAGGGAGTGAAGGAGAAATTTTCCAGCTCCCAAGACACTGGACTGAGCCATTAGGTAACCTGACCTCTGAACTACCGCCATGCTATAACCAGAACCTCTGGGCACCATTTCCCAGCCTGTTAAAAGGCTGGGTTGGGACAGAATAGACTGGAAACTCCTTCCAAAGCTCACACGGAGGCTTCTGGTGTCATGATTTATACAGGCAGCTTACAGGGCCAATGATGAGCAAGGTCTGCTCAATTCTTCAGTGGGAAAGGACCAACACAGAGAATAACACTGCAAATAAAAATCTATGGCTGGACAGTGCCAGCTGACTTGGGCATATGTGGCTTAGGCAAAGGGGCTGTTTAATTGCTGTGTAAAAGTTTGGCATCAGGTTGGAGCCCAGGTTCTAAGGCCCTCAGAAGTGGGAGAGTCCCAGAGTTCAGTCTGCAGTCCAAGCCTTAACATCGAGACTGGTATTAAACCACCTTAGTCTAAGTGCTAGGAGCCCAAGTCAGCTGGCATGGGCCAGCTGCAGGTTTTAACTTGCAATGTAGACATATCCTATGAGACTAGTTTTTGTTTCACTTGAGGAGCTTTTGAGTTTGGGGCTGAGAGAGAGAGAAGGAGAATTGTTCAGAGAGTATCTGCTTAACTTCCAAAAGTCCTAATTCCCACATAGGGAGACTTTGAACTGTTGTAGAAAGTAGACTCTATTGTGCAAGCCCAGTGGAGACCAGCATCCGGAAGGCAGCGAACTGATTTGGTTGCCCAGAGTCAGCCAAAACCTCCACACCAGGGAGTCAGGAGAGGACACTGTCCAATTCAGGGGCGAAAACACTGTAAGAGGGTGACCTGCATGTTCTTTAAGGAGGCCAACATTTGCAGCTCTTCTCTGGATTCATCCTAGGCATGCCACTTGCCTGGAAAGATGCCAGGGTGGGAGTTGTGGGCTGTGCTGTAATTGTGAATGGTGGGAGGTGTTATATTATAGATGTTAGAGTCTTTTTGTTACTCTTAACCGTAACCGTCTATAAACCAGGAATCCCTTGGTTTAACAGAGGGCAAAGGGATTTATAGGGTTTACAGAGATGTTCTAGATTGGATATATACACAATAGTTCATGAAAAGGTGCTATGTGAAATCTTTACTCAGAACCAGTAGCCCACCTGTCATCAGAATTATTGAGAAAGGTATGTATGGATAATATTTAAGGAGTAATATATCTAATACTGAAAATTATGTTCTTAAAGTTAAGCAAGGTCACTAGGAGGGGTGAGCACTTGAGGGTGGTCTTTAAGGCAGGCGGTAACAGATTCCTATGTCCCTGTCTGGCTAGTTCGTGTTTGTTTTGTGTACCTCACACTCTATGCCTTTTTGCATCCTAAACCAGCTGCAAAAATGAGAAATCTACAAGAAGCAAAGAACAGACGGTCTCCTGTTTGACTGAAAACAATACATCAGACTGGTATGTTTTGGGCCAAGTCAAAGACACATACTGGATCCTTCACCTAGGAATCAAATTGACAGTGTAGCTATCTGATGAACCAAGAGTCACAACCAGGCTGTAATGTGTTTGCAAGGATTTTGTGTGATCATTACAAGTCATAAATATCTAATTCTAGGCTCTAAAACCATAACATGCATTTTATTTCATATGTAACCATTTCTTCCCAATATTTCTACATACTGTTACTTGAATCTCTGCTTTGTTAAATAAACTTATACTAGGGGGCTGTGCCCGCTGCTCACTATGCTCTCGCAAGGGTGGGCCACGCCGGCTGTCCCCCCGGCCACCAGGGGAGGGCTGGACTGAGATCATGCCAGCCCGGGCCCCTTCTTCCTCCCCCCACTGCGCCAGCCCAGGCCCCTCCTCCCATCCCTTGCCATGCCAGCCCAGGGTCCTTCTCCCTCTTTCCTTCCCCTTTCCCCCCCCCCAACGCCACCTTCCGCCCCATTCTGGGCCCCTTCTCCCTCCCTACGCCCCACTCCTTCCCCATGCGCCAGGCCTGGCTCTCCATGTGGCCACTGGAAAGAGCCCGGCTGGCAGTGGGTGGGTCTTGGCTACTGGGATGGGGCCTTGAGCGGAAAGTGCAGTGTTGGGAGTGGGCTTTAACCACCCACGCCTACCCCTCAGCCGGTGGGATGCAGAGTGACATGGTGATGTCACTTTGTCATCCCACAAGAAAAATGTTTTTATAGAGAGAGAGACTTGATCTCACTATAACTGTATCTGTATGTTGTATGTTAAGCAGCGCAGTGATCTGAGGTGGAACTGGTCAGTTGGGTTGTTCTGTTTCTTTGGAAATAATAAATCCATGGTAACTGTAAGTGTCCAGTAGACCAAGAGGTAGACACTTCAGGGTGATGTTCAGAAGGCTCAAGAGGACTGGCACACATCAGTAAGACAGGCTTCCTCACACTAAGTGCAGGTGATATCAAAATGCCTTACAACCCTGTCTACCCCGTCCTAGGACCTTTTCTGTTTTCTGTCCCCAATAAAGGTCCCTTTGTTAAATTGTCATTTTGGGGTGTATTATTTCACTTGGTGGTGGGGTGTATTAATATACATTGTTTGTATACCAGGTAATACACCTTATAAAGAGTGTTAGTGTTAGACATTTTTCCACAGGCAGCATCCCTTGTGTCTTGGGTGGAGGTACCAGACATCATCATAAAGCTCTCTGGACCCAGGCCATGTGATGAGGTGGGAGAAGCCACTTGGATTAGCAGATGCCAATGTGGGGGCTTGACCTATGCAACAGTGGAGGGGCTACATGAGTATGAAATCTATTCTTGAAAGTGATGCAAACTATTAGAGGGGTTTTGGGTGGGGGAAGAATGTCTTTACAAAGGAGAATTAACCAATAAATGTCAATAGTGATAAATGGCTACTTTTGGGAAATGCATTCAGCATTTCTAACATAAAATTCAATTTGCAAATCAACTTTTGAAATTAAAGGCCTGAAAGTCTTCAAAAGAGAAAATGCTATTAGGAAAAAAATAGTTGCTACTTTTGTGTCTTCCTCTTAGAGTATTTGACCTCCAAGTATGTCATAGGTGTTCGTGTGTCCCGTAGAACAGTGTTTCTCAACCTTTTTTGATAAAGTACCCCTTTTTCAAAAAAGAAATTATAAGTACCCCCACTACCTACAGTTTTCAGACACACAACATTTTCTTCTATCATTGCAACACATTTGTTTAAACAACTTAATCGTAACCAGGCGGGCGATGAAATTTTGGGGGTTAAAAAGTACAAAAATAATAAAGCGCTGTAAAACTTAAAACAAAAATTCAGTTTTCTCCAAATTTCAGTTGTGTTGACGTACCCTCCAGACTTCTCTTGAGTACCCCTAAGGGTTCACGTACCATTGGTTAAGAAACACTAGTGTAGAATGTTGTTTATTAAAAGGAATATTTCTGGCTTTTAAAAAAATAATTTCTATAAATGGTTCTAGAAACTTAATGTCATGAGCCCATTCACTTCTAATTTGATTCTCTAGCTTTAATTCAGTATGCATTGTGCCTATTGGAGTCGGGAGGTGGGCGGGCGTTAGCCCGTCCACATCTAAAGGACCTCTCCCCAGCCTATGGGGAGGGTCCACTGAGCCCAGAAAACCAAGTAATTACTTGGGACAAATAAAAGGAAAACAGGTACGGGAGTGAGGGTCAAAGGGCTAAAACAAGGGAACCGGATGGGGACACCGAGCAGAGAACCCCGGACAGCGCCCACTGCCTCTCAAAGGTCTCGAGAGAGCCAGCGGGCCCGCCCAGTGGAACTCTGCCCGGATACGTGAGCGGATGCAGGAAGCGGAAATAGGCCCCACAGTCGCAGGCCCTCCCCAACCTCTGCTCCTGGTCTTATAAATTACCATCTTGGCGATAGCCAGGAGGAGGTTGACCAGGAGGTCCTGCGACTTTGTGGGGCCTCGGATGGGTGTGCATAAATTAACAAGTGGGAAAAGTGCAGCCAGAACCTCAACAGGAGGTTCTGGAGGAGCCGAAAGAGGGGTTGTAACCTGGCGCACTCGATGTAGATGTGCGCCAGTCTCCCACGCCACAGAAGAGGCACGTGTCGGGGTGGGGTGAACCGCGCCAAGTACACGCCCGTGCTCACAGCTCCGTGCAGGATTCTCCAGCAGATGTCCCGGTGGGCCGTGGAACCAAGGTCGAATAGAGGCTGGCCCACCGGGGCTCCCCACCCTCCATTGGTGGTAGGAGGTCCCGCCACTTGGTGTCTGGGCGGGACACAAGGGTGGGGAAGTGGAGCATGTGAAGCACGAGCGTGTACAGGTGACTCTTTGGCGCGGTTCGGAAGGGGATCGGCTGCAGCGTGCAGCCGGCTCGGGTGACGAGGGAGGCGGTTGGGAGAGTGCGCGGGGCTTAGGGCCGACGGATAGATCGGGTGGGCCGAGGGTGAGGGGCGGGCGGGGTTCACCCTCTCGAAGGACCTTGTCGAGGTAAACCCGAGCGGTGGGCGGCAAAGCGTCCTTCACTTCCTGAAGCACGTGCCGGGGAGTACGTAGGATGCAGAGCCCCATGCGCTGGGCGAGCGCCGGAGGATCCACCCAGTCTCCCCAGTCGTAGTCCAGGAGATCTCCGATCCTTGTGACTTCTGCCAGGACCAGCCTCTGGCGCACCGAGGACTCCGCCGCCTGCACACGTAGATGGGGATTGTAGCAGGGGCTCCGCGAGAGGTCTGCCTCATGATGGCTCCCAAGGGCCTGGTCGCCTCTAGCAGCTTCCAGGCCCGGAGGAGGTCCTGGTAGAAGGCCGGCAGCTCGGAGAGGTCTCGCGGAAGACCTCTCAAATAAAGGAGCTGCCGGTCATATCGGAGCCCTCGGAGGCGGCGAAGGAAAGTGTGCGCCAGCGTGCTCCACGCCGGACTACCTGCATCAAATAGGAGCCTCTGCAGGGCCTGGAGGCGGAGGACACGAACCCGCGTGTGCAAACACGTCAGGCCCTGCCCTCCCTCCTCCAGGGAAGATGGAGAACCCTGCAGAGACCCAATGCAGTCCTGGCCAGAAGAACCGCAGTAGCAGCTGCTGGATCTGATCCAGGAAACCCGGGCGGGACCAGGGTGCTGAGACGGTGCCAGAGCATGGACAGGACTAGTTGGTTAAGCACCAGTACCCTCCCACGCAGGGAGAGGCACCGGAGCAGTCCCGTCCATCTCCGCAATCGCTCAGCCACCCTGGACTCTAAACCTTGCCAGTTCTCCGGCGAAGAGGGATGCGTGGCAGAGAGAAAAACGCCAAGATAGAGCAGCGGACCCGCGCTCCACCTGATGGCCTGAAGCGCGGGCGGGAGAGCTCGCCTGCCACCCGGCCCCTACCACCAGGCCAGAGCTCTTGACCCAGTTGACCCGGGCGGAGGAGGCGCCGAGTAGACAACAGCAGGCCTCCACCGCTCCAGGTCTCCGGGTCCTGGACCACGAGGAGCACGTCGTCGGCGTGCGCCCGACAGGACCAGCCGCATCTCCGGCTCATGGAGCACCAACCCCGTCAACCTCTTGCGAAGAAGGCGGAGGAAGGGCTCGATGGCCAGAGTATACAGCTGGCCCGACAGCGGGCAGCCTTGGCGTACTCCGCCCGAAGCTGGCCGGTGCGGTCAGGGTCAGTTGAGCTTGACCAAACACTCCGCGAGCGTACAGCACCTGGAGAAAGCCCACAAAGCGGGGCCCGAGCGAAGGCCGCAGAGTGCCCAGGAGATACCCGTGGTCCATCCGGTCGACGCCTTCTCTGATCCAAGGACAGGAGGCGAGCGACAGACCGTCCCTACACCCTAGCTCTAGAAGATCCCGGACCAAGTAAAGGTTGTCGAAGATGGTACGGCCCGGGATGGTGTAGGTCTGGTCTGGATGGACCACGTCCAGCACGGACTTGAGTCTCAGGAGATGGCTTTAGCAACGATTTTATAGTCCGTGCTGAGGAGCGAGACGGGACGCCAATTCCTCAGATCGCGGAGGTCCCCCTTCTTGGGCAGCAAGGCAAGCACGGCTCGTCTGCACGATAAAGGGAGGACCCCGCTCTCCAGGGACTCGGCCCAGACGCTAGCAAGGTCCGGGCCGAGGACGTCCCAGAACACGCGGTAGAACTCCACGGTCAGCCCGTCCATGCCCGGGGATTTATTGGTGGGCATGAGGCGGAGGGCTTCCGAGAACTCGGCCAGGGAGAGAGGCAGCTCTGGCGGTCCCGGTCGCCCGCTGACCGTCGGGAGTTCGTTCCAGAGAACCCTGCGGCGTCGGCGTCGGTCGGATCCGGGGAGAAGAGAGGCGTAGAAGGCGCGAGCCCTCTCGCATCTCCACCGGATCCGTGAGGGGGTGCCGTCCTCCGCCAGAAGGCAGACGATGTGCCTTTTAGCCCCCCTCTTTTTCTCCAGGGCATAGAAGAAGCGGGAGCCTCGATCCATCTCCCGAAGGAGATGGATACGAGAACGAACAAAGGCACCCGGGCTCGAAGGTCCTCGAGGCCCGGAGTTCTTCCGCTTCTCCCGGTATGCGCTCCGCGGAGGCGGATCCTCAGGGCTTGTGGCCAGCCGCCTCTAGCTCTAAAACCTCCCGTTCCAACTGCTCCATCGCCGCATCCCTCCGCCGGCTGGCCCCGGGTGTAGTCCCGGCAGAAGAGCAGCGTCGCGCACCTTCCCACATCCCACCACCGCCGTGCGAGGAAAGCGCACCGCCACCAGCGCCAGGCCAGCCAGAACTCCCGGAAGGGCGCTCACGAAGCCCCGTCCTCCAGCAGGCTGTTATTGAAATGCCAGTAGGCCGGCCCGGCCTCTCCGAAGAAAGAGAGGCCTTCACGGCCACTAAATGGTGGTCCGAGAATGGGGCCGGCCGGATGCTGGAGGAGTGGGCCCGTGAGATGATGACGAGACAGATAAATGCGGTCCAACCGGGAGTGGAAAGACCGACGACCCACCACCTGGGCGTAGGTAAATACCGTTCCTCGCCCAGGTGGAGGTCACGCCAGACGTCCACCAGGGAGTGGTGGTCTATTATCTCCCTGAGGACGTCCGCGGCGGCCGGGCACGCCTCGGGCCCCGGTCCCGGTCCTCGAGGGTGCAATTGAAGTCCCGCCCAGAACCAGGCACTCGCCGGGATCCAAAGAGCCGAGGAAGGCAGGCGCCCGCTGATAGAAGCGAAGCCTCTCCGAGGCGGACGACGGGCGTAGATGTTGACAAGATTTAGCGTCAGCCCCTCTATCCGAACCGGAGATGCAGCAGGCGACCCTGCACGACCTCGGCGATTCCCAGCACCTCGGGCTGCAGGTTCGGGAGAACAGGGTAGCCACCCGGCAGCGGGCCGACAGGTGGCTGAAATAAACCCTGTCCCCACTCCAGCCGCCAGCTAGCCTCGGCTTCCGGGGCTGCGTGGGTCTCCTGGAGGAATACGACAGAGTACCTCCCCTTCCGAAGGAAGGAGAGTACCTCACACCTACGGAAACCCGACCCGCAGCCCCGGGTGTTTAGAGTGGTAAAGATGAGCGGCGGCATCGAGAGGGCTGGGGAAGATTCTTGCCGGCAGGAGTGCCAACGACCCCCATTGGGCCTCGCAGCAAACCGTGCCCGTGCCCAAGCGAGCAGAGCGTCGCGGAAGCTACGGACCGCTGGTAAGCCGTGGCCTCCGCCGCCCGGTCCTTTCCCTCCCCAAGAGGGCCTTACTATTTGTAGGATTAGATGAAAATCTCCCCAGCGCTGAAGAGGCGAGGCGACCTTGTTCTTGGAGCCACGGATGTCTTCAAGAAAGCATCTCGCCCTTCAGCGCATCTGGAGTCAGGACCTCAGGCCCTCGCATGCCTTGGGGCCCGACCCTCCTGAGCCCGTGACCCATCGACACCGGGATGCGGGCGTCCGAGGTTCCTGCTGGGAGGACAGTGGCGGAGGGAGACCGGCCTCAGATGTGCTGGGAGCAGGAGAAGCGAAAACCGCCTCCCGGGGCCAGCGTCTGGAGGAAGCGTGGCAACCCCAGGGGCGGCAGTAACAGAGTAAGGGGAGGAAAGAGTTCAGGCAGGGGATCAGGAAAAGGAGGAGACGAGGAAGGGGAGTAGGGGAAGAAGAGGTGAAGGATTGGGGAAAAGACAAGGACGGGGAGGAGGAAGAGGCGGGAAGCTCAGTTGGGAGGGGGTTGGAACAGGGAGCAGGAGAAGGAGGAGAGCAAGAAGCCTCAGCGGAGGAGGCATCGGGATGCGGTGCCGCCTCGCAGGGCAGAGAATCGGTGGCAACGGTAGGGGTAGTAATACTCTCCCCAGTGCTGGGCTCCAGTGCCACAGAGAGTGCAGCACCAGAGGCCTCAGCACCGGGGGTGACGGTTGTTAACGGGAGCTCCCTTCCGCTGAGAGCCTCAAGGGTTTCGGCGGCCGCGGCAGCGCTGCCGATGGCCGGGCAGATGGTCGCCCTGGGGCAACTCAGAGGCAGGAGAAGGGATAGCAGCGAGTCGGAAGGGGAAGGAGAGGTCGGTTGTTGTCCTCCAGGACCTGATGATCCCCCTCTGAGGCAGCCGGGGTTAGCCCCAAAGCCTCCACCTCCTGAGAGAGGAAGGCGAGCCCGCCGCCCGCCACCAGATGGTCATCTTTGTCGGTGGCGAGGTCAGCGGCCGCCCCTCAACGGAGGTGGGAACAGTGGGAGCATCTTCCATGGACGCCCCCTCCTGCAGGGACCCCGGGAGGGAGGTGTTCACCTCTCCCGCAACCGCGCGGTCACCTCAATCGCTTTGTGGTGCTGTGAATCGTTCGAGGATTCAGAGGGTGGGACGGTTCCAGCGTCCATCCCCATAGGTGCAGGGAGGTTATCCTCCTCCTGAGTGGGCGGGGTGGAATGCCGAGTGCGCTGGCGCCTCCCCATCAAGCTCCCATCCTCGGAGGAAGAGGGCTGGGCCTGAATGGAGGAAGAGCCAGGGGACAAGAGGCGGTGGTGGGAGGGCAAGGGTAGATGAGGGCTGGGCAGCAGGGGAAAGGATGCCTCCCCTGAGGTAGGTCCTGCCCGAGTCCCGTCACTGACCCGCCGCCCTCTCCTCCGCGGGCCCGGCCTTGCCGCTTTGGCGGTGGCAGCGACAGCACCCGCCGCGCTCGTCTGGGCCCTGAGGAACCCGAGCGGGATTGGCGGACGGTCACGGTCGGAGGAGGGGCGACCCAGGGTCCGGACCGTCAGGGCCACCGGCGATGGTAGGGCGGTGCCCTCCCGAGGCGTCGGGGTCGGGTGCCTCCAAACCGGGCCAGGGGACAGTCCCTTCGGACGTGCCCGTCGCCCGACAGAGAAAACACCGGGCCTCCCCATGGTGTAGTACACCCGGTACGGGCCCCTTGATGGGGCACCAGAAATGACCCTTCGAGGGCTTCTCCGCCACGTCCCGCCGGCAGTAGTTGGATTTGTACCTGCCGGCGAAAGGAAAGAACGTGGCGGAGGGTAGGATCTTTGCAGCCCAGAGGAAGGGGACTCAGGACTGACAGAGGCCTCCCCAGGGTGGAGAGGAAAGGCAGTAGGGCGGCATTGGGGAGGAAGGGAGGAACGGAGGACAAAACCACCCGTCGCCCAGGTCCTCCAAAGGCTCGAGGAACGTGGACTCCCCACCGCCAAACCCCTTTCCACCGCCTCCTGGGCGGCGGCCTCGGGCGCCAGGAAGAATACCACCCTCCCGAACATCCTAGAGGCCGCCACCACGGCCGCGGGTCCCACCAGCGTGCCAACGCCCGCCACGTGGGTCTCCACGTGGGGCGAGGCCGCCACCAGGAGACAACGGACCCCGTGCCTCCTGGTCAAGGTGGGAAAGGGCCGCGGCCGCCGGGGATGGTATTCCGGGAGGCGGAGGCGGCAGGTGGGGTGGCGGCTACCTGGGCGTGCGCCCTGGGGCCCGGGACACCGTTGCCCCCAGAGCTGGTGGAAGGAACAGGGAGCGGGAAGGAGGGGGCGCGGCCAGCAGATGGGTCGCGGCCGGGAGTGAGCCCTCGCCTCAGGAGGTTTTGCCTTCCGGGCGGGGCTCTTGCCCTTCTTGGTCCCCGGCCCTTCCTACCCTTCAGGGAAGTTCTTTAAAGGTGTCGGAGGTGCCGGCAGAGGCGGTCGAGGCCCGGTGTCCCCGTCCATGTCCGCTCCCTTTGCCGTAGTGACGGGGGGCTCGGCAGCCTCAGAGGGGTTGTTGTTTTTAGGGGTGGGCGGGGAGGGTCTGGCAGGGGTGTCGCTGGACAACCCCTCCATTGTGGTCGTAGGTGGGAAGGAAAGACAAACAAACAAACAAACAATTAGGGGAGGACCAAAAACCACCAGGGGAGGGAACAAAGAGGGAGAGGGAGGGGAGGAAGGAGGTTCACCGCTCCCCCCCACTAGGCTGGAAGTGGGGTGGAGGGTGACAATTCAGACAGGGAAAAGGGGAAGGAGTAAGGAATACAGCTCCCAGCACAGGACGATAAGAGCGGCTCCTCCGGCTGCACTGGGAATGTGAGAGGGTCAATTATTGAAAGACACGTGGGAAGTGAAACGGTGTTTGGGGAGGTAACTAAAGAAGAATGGAAAGGCTCAGGCACCAAACGAGATGACAGAGGGGAGCATGGGCACATGGGTAGAGGAGAGGGAATACAGGCTGTGAGGAGGGTCTACTCAAGAAAGCAGGGGGCAGCAAGACACTGCGGGGAGGGAAGGAAGCTAGTATGCCCACGGGTGCCTGAGTGGCAGGCTCACTGCACCTGCTGCAGGACCCACCAAAGCAAGGGAGGGGCGGGAGGCGAGCAGTGGGGCCAAGGATGGAGATGGCCCCTGCAGCGCCTGGGGCTGGAGAGGGAGTAGCAACAGCAGCAGCAATGCAGGGAGACAGCAGGGAGCAGAGGAACCACCCCCAGCACCCCACAAAAGCTGTGCCAGCTGTCACCTAGGGCCCAGATGGCAAGAGGCCTCTTACAAACACTCACCCCCACAAACTTGTGGAGGAAGGAAAAAACCCCAGGAGCTGCTATAAAGCAGCCCCTTACCTCTTCCACTCCAGAGGAGCAGCAGCTGGAACGGTGAAGTCCAGGCCTGCAGCAATGAAGAAAGGGGCCAGGCAGTCCCCAAAAAGATGGAAAATGGGGTCCGCTCCCCCACCAGGATGAGGGCAGCAAAGGCCCCCTGTCCACCCCACACCCCCAGCAGCTCCTGCAGCCAGCTGAGGGGTGGGGGTGAGAAAAACTGCCTGCAAACAGAGCAGGCAGAGAGAAAAGGGACCTGGCCCAGAATGTAGCCAGGGCCTGCCTGCCACACAACCCCAGTAGCCCCCACACCCCTCCCAAAAAGAGGAGGGGAGGGGTGCAGGGGAGGAAAAAGCACAACAAGCCCAGACCAGCAGCCTGTTGTGCTCAGTGGAAGCGTGGTTCCTCTCTCCGCCTCGAAGTCAGGAGATGCAGCTGGTTCAGGAGCTTGATGGAACTATTTGGTGTCCAGGAGGTGGGCGGGCGTAAGCCCGCCCACATCTAAAGGACCTCCCCCCAGCCTACGGGGAGGGTCCACAGAACCCAGAAGAACCAACTAATTACTGGGGACAAATAATGAAAAAACAAGGACAGGTGTGAGGTCAAAGGGTTAAAACGAGGGAGCCGGATGGGGATACCGAGCAGAGAACCCGGACAGCGCCCACTGCCCCTCGAAGCGTCTCGAGAGAGCCAGCGGACGCCGCCCAGTGGAACTCTGCCCGGATACGTGGCGGATGCAGGAACGGAAATAGGCCCCACAGTCGCAGGCCCCTCCCCAGCCAACCTCTGCTCCTGGTCTTATAAATTACCATCTTGGCGTAGCCAGGAGGAGGTTGACCAGGAGGTCCCGCGACTTTGTGGGGCCTCGGATGGGGTGTGCATAAATTAACAAGTGGGGAAAAGTGCAGCCAGAACCTCAACAGGAGGTTCTGGAGGAGCCGAAGAGGGGTTGTAACCTGGCGCACTCAATGTAGATGTGCGCCAGGTCTCCCTCACGCCACAGAAGAGGCACGTGTCGGGGTTGGGGGTGAACCGCGCCAAGTACACGCCCGTGCTCACAGCTCCGTGCAGGATTCTCCAGCAGATGTCCCCGGTGGGCCGTGGAACCAAGGTCGAATAGAGGCTGGCCCACCGGGGTTCCCCACCCTCCATTGGTGGTAGGAGGTCCCGCCACTTGTTGTCTGGGCGGGACACGAGGGTGGGGAAGTGGAGCGTGTGAAGCACGAGCGTGTACAGGTGACTCTTTGACGCGGTTCGGAAGGGACCGGCTGCAGCGTGCAGCCGGCTCGGGTGACGAGGGGAGGCGGTCGGGGAGTGCAGCGGGGCTTAGGGCCGGCGGATATATCGGGCGGGCCGGGGTGAGGGGCGGCGGGGTTCACCTCTCGCAGGACCTTGTCGAGGTAAACCCGAGCGGTGGGCGGCAAAGCGTCCTTCACCTCCTGAAGCACGCGCCGGGAGTACGTGGGGTGGAGAGCCCCATGCGCTGGGCGGCGCCGCGAGATCCACCCAGTCTCCCGGTCGTAGTCCAGGAGATCTCCGATCCTTGTGACTTCTGCCAGGACCAGCCTCTGGCGCACGAGGACTCCGCCGCCTGCACACGTAGATGGGGATTGTGTAGCAGGGGCTCCGCGAGGAGGTCTGCCCCACGGTGGCTCCCAAGGGCCTGGTCGCCTCTAGCTTCCAGGCCCGGAGGAGGTCCTGGTAGAAGGCCGGCAGCTCGGAGAGGTCTCGCGGAAGACCTCTCAAATAAAGAGCTGCCGGTCATATCGGAGCCCTCGAGGCGGCGAGAAGAAAGTGTGCGCCAGCGTGCTCCACGCCGGACTACCTGCATCAAATAGGAGCCTCTGCAGGGCCTGGAGGCGGAGGACACGAACCGCGTGCAAACACGTCAGACCCTGCCCTCCCTCCTCCAGGGAAGATGGAGAACCCTGCAGAGACCCAATGCAGTCCTGGCCAGAAGAACCGCAGTAGCAGCTGCTGGATCTGATCCAGGAAACCCGGGCGGGACCAGGGTGCTGAGACGGTGCCAGAGCATGGACAGGACTAGTTGGTTAAGCACCAGTACCCTCCCACGCAGGGAGAGGCACCGAGCAGTCCTGTCCATCTCCGCAATCGCTCAGCCACCCTGGACTCTAAACCTGCCAGTTCTCCGGCGAAGAGGGATGCGTGGCAGAGAGAAACGCCGAGATAGAGCAGCGGACCCGCGCTCCACCTGATGGCCTGAAGCGCGGGCGGGAGGGAGCTCGCCTGCCACCCGGCCCCTACCACCAGGCCAGAGCTCTTGACCCAGTTGACCCGGGCGGAGGAGGCCGAGTAGACAGCTTGGCAGGCCTCCACCCGCTCCAGGTCTCCCGGTCCTGGACCACGAGGAGCACGCTGCCGGGCGTACGCCGACAGGACCAGCCGCATCTCCGGCTCACGGAGCACCAACCCCGCCAACCTCTTGCGAAGAAGACGGAGGAAGGGCTCGATGGCCAGAGTATACAGCTGGCCCGACAGCGGCAGCCTTGACGTACTCCTCGCCCGGCTGACCGGTGCGGTCAGGGTCCAGTTGAGCTTGACCAAACACTCCGCGGAAGCGCACAGCACCTGGAGAAAGCCCACAAAGCGGGCCCGGCCGAAGGCCCGCAGAGTGCCCAGGAGATACCCGGGTCCATCCGGTCGAACGCCTTCTCCTGATCCAAGGACAGGAGGGAACGACAGACCGCCCCTACACCCTAGCTCTAGGAGATCCCGGACCAAGTAAAGGTTGTCGAAGATGGTACGCCCGGATGGTGTAGGTCTGGTCTGATGGACCACGCCCCGCCAGCACGGACTTGAGTCTCAGGGAGATGGCTTTAGCAACGATTTTATAGTCCGTGCTGAGGAGCGAGACGGACGCCAATTCCTCAGATCGCGGAGGTCCCCTTCTTGGGCAGCAAGGCAAGCACGGCTCGCCTGCACGATAAAGGGAGGACCCCGCCTCCAGGGACTCGCCCAGACGCTAGCAAGGTCCGGGCCGAGGACGCCCCAGAACACGCGGTAGAACTCCACGGTCAGCCCGCCCATGCCCGGGATTTATTGGTGGGCATGAGGCGGAGGGCTTCCGAGAACTCGCCAGGAGAGAGGCAGCTCTAGCCGGTCCGTCGCCCGCGCTGACCGCCGGGAGTTCGTTTCCAGAGAACCCCGCGGGCGCCGGGCGCCGGGTCGGATCCGGGAGAAGAGAGAGGCGAGAAGGCGCGAGCCCTCTCGCGCATCTCCACCGGATCCGTGAGGGGGTGCCGCCCTCCGCCAGAAGGCAGACGATGTGCCTTTAGCCCCCTCTTTTCTCCAGGGCATAGAAGAAGGGAGTTTCGATCCATCTCCCGAAGGAGATGGATACGAGAACGCAACAAAGGCACCCCGGCTCGAAGGTCCTCGAGGGCCCGGAGTTCCTCCCGCTTCTCCCGGTACGCCCGCGAGGGGCGGATCTCAGGCTTGTGGCCAGCCGCCTCTAGCTCTAAAACCTCCTGCTCCAACTGCTCCATCGCCGCATCCTCCGCCGGCTGGCCCCGGGTGTAGTCCCGGCAGAAGAGCCGCGGCGCACCTTCCCCACATCCCACCACCGCCGTGCCGAGGAAAGGCGCACCGCCACCCGCGCCAGGCCAGCCAGAACTCCCGGAAGGACGCACGAAGCCCACGCCCTCCAGCAGGCTGTTATTGAAATGCCAGTAGGCCGCCCCGGCCTCTCAAGAAAGAGAGGCCTTCACGGCCACTAAATGGTGGTCCGAGAATGGGGCCGGCCGGATGCTGGAGGAGGCCCGTAAGAGATGATGACGAGACAGATAAATGCGGTCCAACCGGGAGTGGAAAGACCGACGACCCACCACCTGGACGTAGGTAAATACCGCTTCTCGCCCAGGTGGAGGTCACGCCAGACGCCCACCAGGGAGTGGTGGTCTATTATCTCCTGAGGACGCCCGCGCGGCCGGCACTTCTCGGCCCCGCACGGTCCCGGTCCTCGAGGGTGCAATTGAAGTCCCCGCCCAGAACCAGGCACTCGGGATCCAAAGAGCCGAGGAAGGCAGACGCCCGCTGATAGAAGCGGCCTCTCCGAGACGGACGACGGGCGAGATGTTGACAAGATTTAGTGTCAGCCCTCTATCCGAACCCGGAGATGCAGCAGGCGACCCTGCACGACTCGGCGATTCCCAGCACCTCGGCTGCAGGTTCGGGAGAACAGGGTAGCCACCCCGGCTTGATGGGCCGACAGGTGGCTGAAATAAACCCTGTCCCCACTCCAGCCGCCAGCTAGCCTGGCTTCCGAGCTGCGTGGTCTCCTGGAGGAATACGACAGAGTACCTCCTTCCGAAGGAAGGAGAGTACCTCACACCTACGGAAACCCGACCCGCAGCCCCGGTGTTTAGAGTGGTAAAGATGAGCGCGGCATCGAGAGGGCTGGGGAAGATTCTTGCCGGCAGGAGTGCCAACGACCCCCATTGGGCCTCGTGAGCAAACCGCGCCTGCCCCAAAAGCGAGCAGAGCGTCCGCGGAAGCTACGGACCCGCTGGTAAGTCGTGGCCTCGCCGCCCGGTCCCTTTACTCCTCCCCAAGAGGGCCCTTACTATTTGTAGGATTAGATGAAAATTTCAGCGCTGAAGGGCGAGAGCGACCTTGTTCTTGGAGCCACGGATGTCTTCCAAGAAAGCACGATCTCCCTTCAGCGCATCTGGAGTCAGGACCTCAGGCCCTCGAATGCCTTGGGGCCCGACCCTCCCTGAGCCCCGTGACCCATCGACACCGGGATGCGGGCGCCGAGGTTCCTGCTGGGAGGACAGTGGCGGAGGGAGACCGCCTCAGATGTGCTGGGAGCAGGAGAATGAAACCGCCTCCCGGGGCCAACGCCTGAGGAAACGTGGCAACCCCAGGGGCGGCAGTAACAGAGTAAGGGGAGGAAAAGAGTTCAGGCAGGGATCAGGAAAAGGAGGGAGACGAGGAAGGGAGTAGGGGAAGAAGAGGTGAAGGATTGGGAAAAGACAAGGACGGGGGGGAGGAGGAAGAGGGGCGGGAAGCTCAGTTGGGAGGGGGTTGGAACAGGGAGCAGGAGAAGGAGGAGAGCAAGAAGCCTCAGCGGAGGAGGCATCGGGACGCGTGCCGCCGCAGGGCAGAGAATCGTGGCAACGGTAGGGGTAGTATCTCCCAGTGCTGGGCTCCAGTGCCACAGAGAGTGCAGCACCAGAGGCCTCAGCACCGGGGTGACGGTTGTTAACGGAGCTCCTTCCGCTGAGAGCCTCAAGGGTTTCGCGGCCGCGCCGAAACGCTGCCGATGGCCGGGCAGATGGTCGCGCCTGGGGCAACTCAGAGGCAGGGAGAAGGGATAGCAGCGAGTCGGAAGGGGAAGGAGAGGTCGGTTGTTGTCCCTCCAGGACCTGATGATCCCCTCTGAGGCAGCCGGGTTAGCCCCAAAGCCTCCACCTCCTGAGAGAGGAAGGCGAGCCCGCCGCCCGCCACCAGATGGTCATCTTTGTCGGTGGCGAGGTCAGCGGCCGCCTCAACGGAGGTGGGAACAGTGGGAGCATCTTCCATGGACGCCCTCCTGCAGGGACCCCGGGAGGGAGGTGTTCACCTCTCCGCAACCGCCGCGGTCACCTCAATCGCTTGGTGGTGCTGTGAATCGCTCGAGGATTCAGAGGGTGGGACGGTTCCAGCGCCATCCCCATAGGTGCAGGGAGGTTATCCTCCTCCTGAGTGGGCGGGGTGGAATGCCGAGTGCGCTTTTCGCGCCCCCATCGCAAGCTCCCATCCTCGGAGGAAGAGGGCTGGGCCTGAATGGAGGAAGAGCCAGGGGACAAGGGCGGTGGTGGGAGGGCAAGGGTAGATGAGGGCTGGGCAGCAGGGGAAAGGGATGCCTCCTGAGGTAGGTCCTGCCCGAGTCCCGCCACTGACCCCGCCGCCTCTCCGCGGGCCCGGCCTTGCCGCTTTGGCGGTGGCAGCGACAGCACCCGCACGCTGCCTGGGCCCTGAGGAACCCGAGCGGGATTGACGACGGTCACGGTCGGAGGAGGGGCGACCCCAGGGTCCGGACTGGCCAGGGCCACCGGCGATGGTAGGGCCGGTGCCCTCCGGCGCCGGGGTCCCGGTGCCTCCAAACCGGGCCAGGGGACAGTCCTTCGACGTGCCTCGCCGCCTCGACAGAGAAAACACCGGCCTCCCCATGGTGTAGTACACTGTACCGGCCCCTTGATGGGGCACCAGAAATGACCCTTCGAGGGCTTCTCCGCCACGCCCCGCCGGCAGTAGTTGGATTTGTACCTGCCGCGAAAGGAAAGGACGTGGCGGAGGGTAGGATCTTGCAGCCCAGAGGAAGGGGACTCAGGACTGACAGAGGCCTCCCAGGGTGGAGAGGAAAGGCAGTAGGGCGGCATTGGGGAGGAAGGAGGAACGGAGGACAAAACCACCCGACGCCCAGGTCCTCCAAAGGCTCGAGGGGAACGTGGACTCCCACACGCCAAACCCCTTTCCACCGCTCCTGGGCGGCGGCCTCGACGCCAGGAAGAATACCACCCTCCCGAACATCCTAGAGGCCGCCACCACGGCCGCTGGTCCCACCACGCGCGCCAACGCCCGCACGTAGGTCTCCACGCGGGGCGAGGCCGCCACCAGGAGACAACGGACCCCGTGCCTCCTGGTCAAGGTGGAAAGGCCGCGCCGCCGGGATGGTATTCCGGGAGGCGGCTTGGGAGGCGGCAGGTGGGGGTGGCGGTTACCTGGGCGCACGCCTGGGGCCCGGGACACCGCTGCCCCAGAGCTGGTGGAAGGAACAGGGAGCGGGAAGGAGGGGCCGCGCCAGCAGATGGGTCGCGTGCCGGGAGTGAGCCCTCGCCTCAGGAGGTTTTGCCTTCCGGCGGGGCTCTTGCCCTTCTTGGTCCCCTCGGCCCTTCCTACCCTTCAGGGAAGTTCTTTAAAGGTGTCGGGAGGTGCCGCGCAGAGGCGGTCGAGGTCCCGGTGTCCCCGTCCATGTCCGCTCCCTTTGTCAGAGGACGGGGGCCCGGCAGCCTCAGAGGGGTTGTTGTTTTTAGGGGTGGGCGGGGAGGGTCTGGCAGGGGTGTCGCTGGACAACCCCTCCATTGTGGTCGTAGGTGGGAAGGAAAGACAAACAAACAAACAAACAATTAGGGGAGGACCAAAAACCACCAGGGGAGGGAACAAAGAGGGAGAGGGAGGGGAGGAAGGAGGTTCACCGCTCCCCCCCACTAGGCTGGAAGTGGGGTGGAGGGTGACAGTTCAGACAGGGAAAAGGGGAAGGAGTAAGGAATACAGCTCCCAGCACAGGACGATAAGAGCGGCTCCTCCGGCTGCACTGGGAATGTGAGAGGGTCAATTATTGAAAGACACGTGGGAAGTGAAACGGTGTTTGGGGGAGGGTAACTAAAGAAGAATGGAAAGGCTCAGGCACCAAACGAGATGACAGAGGGGAGCATGGGCACATGGGTAGAGGAGAGGGGAATGCAGGCTGTGAGGAGGGGCCTGCTCAAGAAAGCAGGGGCAGCAAGACACTGGGGGGAGGAAACTAGTGTGCCCACGGGCGCCTGAGTGGCAGGCTCACTGCACCTGCTGCAGGACCCACCAGAGCAAGGGAGGGGCGGGGAGGCGAGCAGTGGGGCCAAGGATGGAGATGGCCCCTACAGCACCTGGGGCTGGAGAGGGAGTAGCAACAGCAGCAGCAGAAATGCAGGGAGACAGCAGGGAGCAGAGGAACCACCCCCCAGCACCCCACAAAAGCTGTGCCAGCTGTCACCTAGGGGCCCAGATGGCAAGAGGCCCCTTACAAACACTCACCCACCCCCCCACAAACTTGTGGAGGGGAAGGAAAAAACCCCAGGAGCAGCTATAAAGCAGCCCCCTTACCTCTTCCACTCCAGAGGGAGCAGCAGCTGCAGGAACGGTGAAGTCCAGGCCTGCAGCACTGAAGAAAGGGGCCAGGCAGTCCCCAAAAAAGATGGAAAATGGGGGTCCCGCTCCCCCCACCAGGATGAGGGCAGCAAAGGCCCCCTGTCCACCCCCACACCCCCAGCAGCTCCTGCAGCCAGCTGAGGGGTGGGGGTGGGGAAAGGCTGCCTGCAAACAGAGCAGGCAGAGAGGGACCTGGCCCAGAATGTAGCCAGGGCCTGCCTGCCACAACCCCAGTAGTCTCTCACACACCCCTCCCAAAAAGAGGAGGAGGGGTGCAGGGGAGGAAAAGCAGAACAAGCCCAAACCAACAGCCTTCCGTGGTCAGTGGAAGAGTGGTTCCTCTCTCCGCCTGGAAGTCAGGAGATGCAGTCAGGAGCTTGTTGGAAGGGAAAAGAGGCAGAGAGAGTCAGCAATCCTGGCTCAGTAGGGGCAGCTGAGACAGGGTGGCTGCAAAATCAATTAAGGCCCAGGTGAAACCAATTAGGGCTGCCTGGAGGCCTATTTAAGAACCCCCCCCCCCCCCCCCCTCCCTGGGGTGGGGTGGAGGAGAGAGCTGAGAAGGAGTTTGGAGAATTGTGGGAGTGTGGCGTGAATTGAGAAGGAGTCTGGATAACTGAGAAAGTTTGGAGAGCCGTGGAGGAGTTTTGGAGAGTGGAGGAGGAGTTTGGAGAGAGAAAGACACCAGAGGAGCCAAGAGAACAGCATTGACCTTGTTAAAAGACTACAGGGAGACAACAAATCTCAAACCAAGGCAAGTAAGCCATATTACTGTGACTTCTAGACTGTGGGACAGTGGGCTGAACAGGATCAGGGGCCCAGGAGTGGGACTGACCCTGCCACAGCATGATCAATTGAGTCTTCAGTCTATATAGAAAGTTAACAAGTTATCTTCTTTTTAAAAAGAAAGTGAGAAAGTTGATGTACTTCTCCATTGTTTGTGTGTGTGATAAGCGTAAACCTGAAGCAACAGTCAATGGAAATATCAAAAGCTAAAGGAGGTTTCACTCAAAGCTGCAAATGATCTATCCAAGACAGGGCAATAAAATGAACTGTAGACTATGAGGCATCCAATGGTAAAGGAGCATTGTCAGCAATTGGCAAATTGTAAAACCACCACTGAAAATAGGCTCTGACATGGGACAATTTTGTAGATCATGTACCTTTAATAATGAGTTTAATGTGCTTATAAACTGGCCAGCAGGAGCCTCTGCTTCTTTCTAAGGCTAGAAGAGGTTCAGCTTCATATGGTACCTGCAGGATAACAGCGTGTGCTGCCTCATTGAAAGTTAAAGGATAATGTCCATAGGGCAAGCAATAGTTGAGTTATCTATAAACTCATTTTTCTCAATGCTTAAGGGAGACAAAATCCTTTTGACTTTATTGAATGAGCATTTCTCTCTAATCTCCTGCCAGCCTGTTGTTAGCATTACCAGTGGCTGCAGAAGTGACCTCAGAATTGACCTGGTCTCTCCCTTTGGAACAAAGTCACAACTTCGTGAGGCAAGATGTAATGATATTTCTGATGCTGGCTTGAAAGAGCCTGCCCTTCATGTCGGTACGCTACTGCACAGAAAACCCTGGGGCCAGCTGAGAGCTAAAGATAATTATTGCCAAATTATCATTTAAATGCCAAACTATCTACCACATTTATGTCCTCATTTGTAAGGACTTTCACTATGTCCTTGCTAAGTACACACTTGTGAAGCTTCTAAAGAAAGTTTTTCCTTTGAAATTGTATGTGTGCACAGAATGGCATTTTGACAAAACTCATTATTAATATCCCATCATATTCCTCATCACTAAGATTGTGGCCTAAAATATTATCCTTTGACTTGAATCTTAATACATGGCATTGATGCCCCAGTTCAGCAAATACCTTACATGTGTTTATGTCCATCCCTATTCACCAAAACACTTTAGTCTGTACAACCCAGAGCCTCCTATGTATTTAGGTGCCTAACTCCCATCAAGTTAGTATTTAAATACCACTGAGAATATGCTAATTGCTTTGGTGAATAAGGATCTTTTGTAATGTGGTGTGCGAACCTCACATTTGGAAAGAAGGAGTTAATAGGAGCCTAAAGAGCCACTCAGCCAGCCCTGCTCTGCTATTCCCACCCTGCAGTAGGTGTCAAGCCTGGAGGGAGAAGGAGCTGAAAAGGGCTAAAAGCAATTCAGCAAGGAGCTGATCAGGAAAGAGAGTGGTTTGCTGGCTCTCACTCAGGGAGAGAAGCCTGGCTGGGGTCAGGGAGCTCTACTGGACTGCTGGCAAACAGAGTCTCTCTGAAGGAAGGTATGCAACAACAGGGCAGCTAGAAACAAAAGTTGGGAAGTGTCTGCACTCAGAATTCTCTGTGCTGGTGGAGGGGTCATCATGGAGCTGGAAGATTCCTGCAGGGTCAGGGACAGTCTTGCCAGGGGAGTGGAGAAAACTCTCTTGGCAGCAGGATCATCTGGATATGTAAGGGCATGTCTACACTGGGGAGTTATTTCAAAATAACAAAATTATTTCAAAATAATGGGCTAGTTATTTCGAAATAACCCCTGCTTCTGATGAGGAATAATGCCTATTTTGAAATAATCTCGTTGTATAGACATAGCCTAAAAGTGTTAAACTATGTTGTGAAACTGCAGAAGAGGTCTAGCGAGAGATCCAGATCTCCTCTCAGCCCAGGGAGAGGCTGTGGTAAACACTTAGGACAGGCTGAAGTAGGAAATGGTCCATGGATGAAAGCAAGGGTTTGGTTCTCCTAGGTCTCCTTTGGGTTCTGGTACAGGGACTTTCTACTGAGCAAAGTAGTGGCGGAGCATCACGTTCTCTACAGGCCCACTGAGGAAGTAGAAAACCACTGACCCAAGAGTAAAGATTATTGAAACCTGGGATAAGGACTAGTGGAGGGTTTCAGCTGGAGAGCTGAGCCCCACAAAGAAATAGTGCATCAGCAGCTCTGTGACTTAGCATTTAAGGCCTTTCATTTTCTCTAGTGCTGCCTTTGCTCTGTTGCCTGTAAAGAGATTGTTCCATTGTCTTAAGATAGATAGAAAGATAGATAGATAGATGGCATTCAAAGACTATGTAGCACAGTTTCTGAGCTGTACTGGTAGTTGTGTGATCTGTGCATAGCTTCCTTTGTGCAGCTCTTTATCATTCCCCGCATATTCAAACAAGCTGCTGAGAGAGTCTGCCTGGGCAGGTAGTTCAGAAAGTATATATTGAAATGATGTGGAAAACTGAGCTATCAGTTAGAGAGCTTGAACTTGCTGCTTGCATGAGATTCCACCACCACATACCTCCCCACCT
The DNA here is from genome assembly GCA_019425775.1 of Rafetus swinhoei. Taxonomy (NCBI): domain Eukaryota; kingdom Metazoa; phylum Chordata; order Testudines; family Trionychidae; genus Rafetus; species Rafetus swinhoei. The sequence goes on from CM033440.1 coordinate 72,107,343, forward strand.
GGAGGTGGGAAACCCTGGAGCCCCAGCTTGGATTTGCAGGAGTATGAGGCAATTAGGGAGACTTCCTTAATTTCCCAGTACTTCAGATGTATGTTATAAATGTCTCTTTTTCAGTAGATGATATCTAGGTGGATAGCCCTCTGTTAAAAATGCCTTTCTTTCAAGAAGCTTGTTTGCTCTTTGTATAGCCAAAGAGAGAAACAAGTCAACTGTTTTGCTGAAAACCATTCCCTCTCACTGTAATACTATTTGGTAAAAAATGTCATTCATATTAGTATCTAAGTCTGTTCTGCTGTTTCAGCTGCATTATATCTCTGTCAAAGATGCATTCTGGCTTTGCTTAGTAGAGTTAGATTTGGCTGGTACCCATATAATGTCAGTTACCCATATTAAAAAGACTCCATACCATATCTCTGTCTGGCCTTTCTTAACACTTGCTCTTTCACTTTCAAAGCATGTCTTTTTTTCAGAAGAATGAAAAAGCAAGAAACAGAAGAGTTCCACATCTTGTAATGTGGCAAACATGATAGAACAACAAAAAACAATTCCATTTTCCACTTTCTCTTTTCAGTCGAGATAAAGTTAGATCTCCTAGGAGGAATTGCTGGAAGATTCCTGTTTCAAATACACCTGAATTTTTCACCCCATTATGGTGAAGTTTAAAAATATGTTTGGATTTCAGAAATTCTGAGGACTCAATCACTTTATACTTGCCCCCAAAATAGCTGGTTTGATTTACTTCTTTGTGACACAAATTAACCTAGGGGCCAAATTTGTCTCTAGTGGAAAGCAGGGAAAGCTCCCTTCTCTTTAGCAAAGCTGCACCTTCTCTGTGTGGGTCCCTATATGCAAAAGATTGACAGCCTTATTCACACTGAATAGAACCTTTGTCCATGAGTGTCAATAGGGCTATTTGAGGTGCACTGGAGCAACAGTATCAGAACCCAGCCCTACAGGAAAAAAGATAGAGGACCCAATATGAGGGGCTAGCATACTGCAAGTTCAGGCTCTCAGTCACTATATTACCTCAATTACTAGTTATAGTTTCTTCTGGTAAAGCTTATGTGCCAACTCCTACCTTGAGGGGCACAGATGTGTCTTCCATTGAAGTCTATAGGAGCCAGAAACATGACTCTGAGAAGAGGAGGTAGCCCTAAATGATTTAAAAGGATACTTCAGTCTACAGCTCCATGGAACTCCTAATCAAACCTCTAATGCTAATAATCATATGCTATGTTCCTCATAAATGTTTCAGCAGATTAAACTATATCTGAAGTTTTTTTTCTAGTTCTGTGTGAACTTACTTTACTGATCATGGTAGGCTGCATTTTCCATACTGTGTGGAGGGCAGTCAGTGTGCAGCTCTTGCTACTGTTAATGACAGCTGATTGCTTTTAATTCTTGGCACACTGTGCTGAAAATGCACCCCTGTGTCAATCTGGCTTGGGGCGGGGAGATAATACAGACTAAAACTGATTTTTATACAGCACCTTTCATAACCAAAATATCCCAACATACTTTGCAAACAATGACTTGGATACTGGTAATGCAGGGGCAGTGCAAGAAAATGTGGCAGCCATTAAGCATTCAGCAATAGTTCACACACAATCCTCTGAAACATGTTTTAAAAAACTATGCATCTTTTCCAGGAGTCACCCTTTAAACAGCGTTACTGCCCATGAAGCGTACTTAGTATGATTAGTTGTTAGCTAGCATGCCACACTGTCAATCACCCAGCTCCCCTCAGACCCTTCCTATAAAAGAAAAACAATGGTCTATTTTAAAGGAATTGTAGAGCTCTGACAGCAGATTTCTAGATGATTTACCCAGGAAAAACATGGAATGCACTAGAGTGAAATAAATTTCATTTGTGTCCTGCTTGCTAAGCCCCATTTTTCCCCAGAAAAAGGAATGGGAAGAGATAAAAGAATGGTCAGAAAATGAATTAAATAATAATGAAAAAAGTGATTGCTTTTTGCAGAATGTATAAGCCCTTTCTGTGGTGCTGATTAGCAACTTAAAATTTTGCTTCTCACTTGTGTGCAGCCACCAACTGATTTTTCCTGTGGGTCAGCAGCCCTGACCCAAAAAAGGTTCCCTACCCTTGATTTATAGAGTAAACTTCAGGTGGTTATATGACACTTGTTTCTTATTTACATTTATACTGCTGTAGTGATAATTGATCCTTCACTGAATGTCCTGTAAATTTCACACTATCATGCCAGTTTTACTTGTATCTACATCACAAGTACAATCATCTAAATGCAATAGTAGATTGCTAATGTTGTCAGCTTGTGCATAAAAAGCCTATACATCTTCCCCTTAATTATCATCTTGGGCAAAATCCAGACATGGCATAAGCAGAAAAGTCTCTGCACCAAATCTTGTGTTGGTGTAAGTTGTTATACAAGTTGGTAAAATGATAGATGTAATCCATAAAGCACTGTAACATGCCCTACTTTGTCTGCAGAGTATGTTACAAAATGAAGGGCAGAAAGAGAAGAGCAAGAAATAACACCCAAGAGGCTGGTGTATTCTGGTAGAGACTCAAAATTAAAATGGCACCTGCCTATTGGAGTTTTCCTGTTCTGCTTGATGAAATCCACCAAAAACCAACAGCTGCAGAGATGCAATTCTGAGGCTCCAGGATTATATGGTCCTGGTGGTGGGAAGGCCATTATTAGTTGCCATCCATGCAATACCTCTCCTGATTCAGTGTATAAATTATGGAGTTTAATGTAAAATCAGTGTGTTAAATGCTTTACCACTTACAGCAATTTAATGACCAAATTACAGTACACACAACTGTGATTTACATCACTGTGAATATGGCTGCCTGTGGTTAAGTCAGAAATCCTCTACTTTGAGTAGCTATAAATTATGTCTTTGATGCCACACTATTACCCTCTGCAGCTCTAAAGATCAGTGTTTGTATAGACTTGCTGCCATCTGTGTCTCAATCATGATCTTGAACCCTCAGCTATGTGCTTTGGAATCTGTAAAGGAAAAGTTTGGTATAAGGTAGTAGAGGAGGAGGAGGAGTAAAAACATCTTGGCTACGTCTACATTGGCATGATCTTGCGCAAATATTTAACGCAAGAGTTTTTGCATTAGAGTATTTGTGCAAGAGAGTCTATATTGGTCCGGGACTCATCGTAAGAACGATGCGCTTTTGCGCAAAAGAGCGTCTACATTGGCGGGACGCTTTTGCGCAAAAGCAGAAGCCCGGAACCATTTTGAAGAGGGCAAAAGGGCACCAGCCCTTCCCTGGGGCGGGGGCTGGAGCTCCTTTGAGACACGTGCTTAAAGGGATCTCCCCGGACAGCCGTTTCTCTTCTGCTGCGAGCTTTAGGACCTCTTGCAGTGACTGACAGCCAGCAGTTCTACGGTTGCCCTCTGCTTTGTTGGACACCACTGCCTTGTGCCTTAGTGCCATTAGCTGATTTTTGGACCTCAGCTCTCTTTTTTTTGTGCCATGGAGCCATGGGTGGCCTTGTGCCTGCTCTGGCCTCTTCCAGCCATTTTGGAGTGCCTGCAGCTGCTGCTCCAGGCTGCTGCACTCCTCCTCCAGGACCTCAAGGCGCAGGTCACTCTGGACTCCCTCACCAGGGAGGCCATGTCGTCCCTGTGGCATCCCCACCCCACCGTGGAGAGGCCCTTGTGGATACTAGACACCAGTACCGACTGGTGAGACCGGCTGGACCTTGGGCAATGGGACGACCAGCAATGGCTCCAGAACTTCCGGATGCGAAAGCAGACGTTTCTGGAGCTATGTGCCTGGATCGCCTCTGCGCTCCAGAGAACCACCACCCGGCTGCGGGCACCCATCCCCGTCAACAAAAGGGTCGCCATCGCAGTATGGAAGCTGGCCACCCTGGACAGCTACCGATCGGTGGCACACCAGTTGGGGGTGGGCAGATCGACTGTCGGTGCCGTCGTCATGCAGGTAAGCTCTGGGGCGGGGGAGGGTGCTGCACTCCATGCCTAGGGGCAGGCAAGACTCCAGGCTGGGCCGATGGGGAATGCTCCGTCACCCAGGGGTTTGGGCCATCCCTCCCTTGCACAGGCCTGCTGGTGAGGGGGGGGGGAGGACCGTGGGGCGAGGGGGCCCTGGTGTGTGTGAGTGTGAGGGCAGAGGGCATCACGGGGGGGGTGGGAAGCCCCCAAGGGAGCACGCACTCACCCTGCCTTATGTGATGCGGTCCCCTGTGTTTCTGTGCACCCTTCTGCAGGTCGTCCGTGCCATCAATGACATCCTGCTCCAGTGAGTCATCCGCCTGCAGGACGTGGAGGCTACGGTGGCCGGCTTCACTGCCCTGGGGTTCCCCAACTGCGGGGGAGCCCTGGATGCAACCCACATCCCCGTCCGTGCCCCGGAGCATCGAGTGGCCCATTTTATAAACAGAAAGGGTATTTCTCTATCATACTCCAGGCCCTCGTGGACCACCGTGGCTGCTACCTGGACATTTATGTGGGCTGGTCCGGCAGGGCACATGACGCCCGCATCCTACGCAACTCTGGCCTGTTTGGCAGGCTGGAGACGGGCACTTACTTCCCCCAGCGGGAATTTATTGTCGGGGACGTGCCCATGCCCGCGTGTTGTGGGGGACACGGCCTACCCCCTGCTGCCCTGGTTAATGAGGCCCTACATGGGGCGGACAGACCACAACCGGGCACAGTTCAACGACCACCTTAACCGGGCCCGCAACCAGGTTGAGTGCGCCTTCGCCGTCTGAAAGCCCGGTTTCGCTGTTTGCTCACCCGTCTGGAGATGGGTGAGCGGAATGTCCCCGAGGTAGTGGCTGCGTGCTGTGTGCTCCACAACATCGTGGAGCGGAGGGGGGAGGCCTTCCTCCCGGCATGGATGGCAGGCGAGGGCCAGGCCTTTCAACAGCCCTGCACAGCTGCCATCCGCCAGGCGCACCATGATGGGGTGCGCATCCAGGAGGCCCTGACGGAGATGTTCTCCCAGGCCCCACAGTAGGGTCGCCTCTGTCTCCCTTGACATCTCCCTCCCATCCCCAACCCTTCCCTCCTCCCCTCCCCTTACCTCCCAATAAACAACCAACACAGTTTTTTTGGAACACAACATAACATTTGGAACTTTTTATTTACAATTTTGGATGGGGGAGATGTAGGGTGGGAGGGGGAAGGAGGCTCTTAACTGGGAGGGGGGAGCCACTGCTGGGAGGGTGGCCCCTGCAACTGTTTCTGCGGGGGCGGACCTGCACATGGGAGGTCAGGCCGCATCGGGGCAGGCAGCATGGGGAGGTGGACAGGAGGGGCAGGAGGGGCAGGAGCAGGAGGGGGCACGGGCAGTGCTATGGGAGGGATGGCGGGTGCATGGGGCAATGCCATGCCATAATGAATGGCCTGGCCAATGTGCGCGGTGAGGGCAGTGATGGCATCTGCCATGCACACACACTGGGCCTGGAAGGGGCCCCAGGCCTGCTGGCGCCACTGCAGGTCCACCTCCACCCGGCGCATGATGGCTGCCTCCACCCGTTCGACGGCCTGCACGTGCAGCCGAAGCAGTTGGTCCCGCTGCTGGACCCGCCAGCTTGGTGCTTGGGCGGCTGGGGGTGCTGCTGCTGCCGCAGGGCTGGAGGGTCCCCCGCTCCTGCTTGGTCCCGCTGCAGGGTACAGAAGAAAGGATGGGTCAGTCAGGCAGCCCGGCCACTGTCCCCACACCTCATGCCCTCCACCCCTGAGCCCAGGTGACACCACAGTAGTGTGGCTTGGGCCCACTCGGTTACTCCCCTCCCCCCGTGTTGTATGTTTGCATACAGGACTGCCCCTGGAGTAGGGTCCTCCTCCATGTATTGTAATCACCGGTCTGTATCCTGGCCCTTTGGGGGGTGGGAGGGTGCGTGTGCTGTGTTAACCTGTGGAACTCCCTGCCGGTGGAGGCTGTGAGGCTTTGGGCTAATCAATGGTGTTTGACAGGGAGCAAGATGAGTCCCCACACAGTGCCTGGGAGCACACATGGCAGACGTGGTCTGGGCTCTCAGATCACATGGGATGTCTCCTGGACAGAACCAGGAGAGTGACTGGGGAGTGCACCATCATTGCAGCAAAACGCAGGTGGCCCTAAGGCCAGTCCGAGCACTTTCCCCTTCCCCCTCCCGCTAGCCCTTACACACGTAGCCCAGGGACATGTGTGGCTGCAGTGGGGACTTCCCTCGGGGGGCCAGCCAAGGCACCAGGAGCAGGCGAGGGGCTCAGTGGGGGCCACGCTCACAGGGCTGTGATGCTGCAGTTTTCCCAGGAGCAGCTGGCTGTGCCTCACAGCCAGGCATGGAACAGTGTGCTGTTCTGTGTGCTGCACCCTTGTGGAGGTGTGGGCTCTGGCCTGAGCCCCTGGGGCCCTGGCTGGTTCCAGCTGGAATCCACCCTTCCCCCCTGGTCCCACCAGATGTGTGTGAGCAGCACAGTCCCAGGCGTGCCCTGGAGCTGCCTGCCGCGGCCACGTGCCACTCGGTCACCAGGCTGCACGTGCTGCATACTGCTAATGCTACATAGCGTGCAGCTCACACGGCCTGAGTGATGCTCTCTCCCCCTTCCCCTCCGGGCACCTGGCTCCGCCCCGCCCTTGTGAGTGCAAAGTGCAACACTCACCAGTGGATCCTTCCCCGGCCTCCAAGGACACACGGGAGATGTCGGGGCTGCCGGAGAGGGCCTCCGCCTGGAGGGTCCCGCTGCTCCCCTGGGCCGCCTCGTCCTCTGACCCACTGGGCAGCTGTGCTTCCTCCTCCACCTCACTGGGCCTGGTGATGGGGGGGCGCCTGCAGGTGTCCACCGGTACCAAGGGTCCGTGGGGTGGAGGTGCCTGGCCCAGGATGGCGTGGAGCCGTTGGTAGTGGGGGCAGGTGTCGGCTCCTGCCCCCTGGCCCTCACTGGCCCGGACATAGCCCAGGCGCAGCTCTTTGACCTTAGCCCGGACCTGTTCCAGGGTCCGGGCTGGATGACCCTGGTCAGAGAGCGCCTGGGCCATGTGGCGGAAAATGCCCACGTTGCACCGACGGGAGCGGGTGTCGTGGAGGGCCTCCTCGTTGGCCCACAGGTCCAGGAGGGCCTCGAGCTCCCCTGCGGACCAGGAAGGGGCATGCCGCTTTGTGCCCCTTGGGGCCTCCTGCGCTGGGGGTGCGGGTTGTTCCCCCCCTGGAGCGGCCATCCTGGGTGGTCTGGTGGCTGTTGCAGGGAGCAGAGCCGTGCGGCAGAGCTGGGTGGCAGAGGTGGCAAAGCTGCTTCTGCCTCGTGGCCTCTGCAGGCTGCGTCTGTCTTTAAGGGGGCTCGGGTTACCAGGAAGTCCGGGAGCTGCCTGCAGGTACAGAGCATCTAAGCGGCCACAAGGGCTTTTTTCCATTTAGACGGCTTTTGCGCAAAATGTCTTGGCTGCCTGTCTATACTGGCCTGTTGCGCAAGACGGCTTCTTCCTGAGCGGAAGCATCAGAGTATTTGCGCAAGAAGCACTGATTTCATACGTTAGAACGTCAGTGTTCTTGCGCAAGAACTCGCGGCCAGTGTAGACAGGCAGCAAGTTTTTGCGGAAAAGCGGCCACTTTTGCGCAAAATCATGCCAACGTAGACGTAGCCACTTGTCTTCTAGCAATCATATCATTGACTAAATCTGGCATTCATAAAAGTATAAATACAGAATAACTCAGCCAAAATGAACAGAATTAGTTCAGATTTACATCAGTGCAATTACATTATTGGCCCTAGTGGAACAACTGCATTTTTTTTTTACACTTTTGTGTGAGATCAGAAGTTTTTCTTGTTTTTTTTCTCTACCATTTTTATTGTAAATCAATATCAATAACTGTATGCAGTCATAATTTTGGTTAAAAGATTTTAATGCTTTCATCAAATGCCCAACTTTTGAATTTGATTTATCCATCAATTTTGCATTTTAATGATTGATTTGGCAGGAAGTAGACTGATGGCTGTACTTTCTAAACTAGAAAGAGTTTAGTTTCTGGTTGGGAATTCTTAATCAAAGACTCACATTCATGTCAAATTGTCTGTTTTTCTGTTTCATAGTTATTTTTGAAAAGGTGATTTTAAGCTATGATTTTATTGGTAGTTCAATGACTTAAATATTTTTTCTCTCAGTAAAGCTTGGTTGTCATTGTCACCTGGTAATACTTTTATGGTAATGAAATTATCCTTACGTGTTATGAATTCACACAAGTATGAAAATCAAAATGAAGTGTAGAATAGCTTCTTTAATCAAATTAATTTTGGGTGTTTCTGATGGTTTATCTTCTTATTGTTCTTTGGATAGTTGTCTTCTTCATTTTCAAAACCTCTTTTCTAATATAGGACCAAGAAAAGCTGTTTGGACCTGAAAATTTCAAACTTCTCACAATCTAAAATTATGTCAGGCTTATTTCTAATTATTAATAATCCTGAAAATTACACTCAGAATCTGCATGTACTTGAATTGTAAAATCTTCGAGGCAGGAACCATATGTTTGCTACATGTTTGTACTGTACCTAGCATAATAGGACCTTGAACTACGATTGCGGTGCGTTGGTGCTATTGATAATCATCACCATTGCTCCTGAAGATTTTTACCTTTGATTGTTTCTGCCTACATAGTATAGTCCAATCATCCTGACTTTGATACCTGGGAAGCTACTAGAGCAGGACTGGGGAACCTATGCTCCGCAGGCCAGATTCAGCCAACAGCTTGCCTTGATCCAGCCTGCCAGGCTCAGGGCTTTTCCCCCTCCACCCTTGCAGCTGGCAGAGGGGACGAAATGGCCCTGCACAGAGCAGGGAAGCATTCCCTGCAGGCACTGCCCCCATTGCTCCCATTGTCCAGGAATCACAGCCAGTAGGAGTGGTGGAGGGCGGTGCCTGCAGGAGTGCTTCCCTGCAGCACACAGAGCCACACACAGACACTTGTGCCCAAAAGGAGCTACACCAGGTAGGCACCTCAATCCCCCATGCCACTCCTGTCCCCCTCCCTTCCAAACCCTGCACTCCCAGCTGCTCTTTCCCTCTCTTTTCCAGACTCTGCACTCCCATCCAGCTCCACACCCTCTCTCCCATCCAGACCCTGTACTCCTACCCCTAGTCGGCTCCTGCACCCTCCTTCCCTTCCAGACCCCATACTCCTCCCCACAGCCTGCTCCCTGGTGGTACCCTCTCACACATTGAACCCCTCATTTTTGGCCTCACCCCATAGGGTGTGAGGGGAGAGAAGTGAGTGCCTTTTTTCCTGCTTCTCAGTTGTGGGCCCCTGACTGATTTTTTTCTGTGGGTCAGTGGCCCCTGACCCAAAAAATGTTCCCCACCCATGAGCAATAGAAAAAACATTCAATTTGTGAATACCTGGGAGATGAAGGGGTATCACTAGTAGCCAGCATGGATTTACCAAGAACAAATCATGCAAAACCAAACTGATTTTCTTTTTTGACAGAGTAGTTGATTTGGTGAATAAGAGGAATGCAGTGGGCAAAATATACCTAGACTTCAGAAAGACTTTTTGACACAGACATTCTGAAAAATAAGCTGGAGAAATGCAAGCGTAACCGAACTGGCATTAAGTTTAAGCAGAATAGATGAAACAACCACAAACAAAGAATAACTATTAATAGAATGATGTCAGATTGGAGGGAGGTCTCATGTGGGTTTCCACAAGGATTTGTTCTGGGTCTGATGTTGTTTAACCACTTTATTAATGGCCTGGATGCAGGTATAGAAAGCAGACTTATCGAGTTTGCAGATGATAGAAAACTGAGAGATGCAGTTGCTAATATTTTGGAGGATAGAGCTAAAATACAGAAGGATCTTGATAACTTGAAGAACTGGGATATAGGCATCAAAATGAAATTCAACAAAGTCAAATGTAAGGTACTACACTTACATTGCACAAAATACAGAATGAGGGAAAGCTGGCTTAGCAGCAGCAATGATAAGAAGGATCTGAGAATTATGGTGGGTCACCGCCTCAGCATGAGTCATCAAGGTGATGCTGTTACCAACGAAAATGCAATTTTGGGTTGTATTAACAGAGGAATAGCATACAAGCCACAGGAGGTAATAGTACTGGTCTAAATGACACTGGCAGGGCCTCAGCTGGAGTACTGTGTCCAGTATTGGTCATCAATGTATAAATAGGATGTAGAGAAACTGGAAAGGATCCAGAGGCCAGCGACAAAGATGATTAAAAGGATATAAGGCAAGTTGTATGAGCAAAGGCTGAAGGAACTTGGGAAAAGAGGAGATTGAGGGGGGATATGATAGCCATCTTCAGATACTTGAAAGACTGCCATAAAAAGGATGAAGAAGAGTTGATCTCTTTTACCCCAGAGGGCAGGACAAGAGGCAATAGGCTCAAACCACAGCAGAGAAGATTTAGAGTAAATTCAAGGAAAATATTCTTAACTGCCTCGGAAAGTTGTGAAAGCTTCTTCATGAGAGGTTTTCAAAAGGAGGCTGGACAGCTATCTGTCTTGGGTGGGTTAAACACAACAAATCCTGTATCTTGGCAGAGAGTTTGACTTGATGACTTCTGCAGCCCCTTCTAATTCTATGTTCTATGGTCACTTCTCATCTTTATTAGCATGTCTGAGAAATCTCTCCTTATCAGATAATTTTGCTTTATCTTCCTGCCTGAAAGCCTAAATGGTTTCCCAAGCCTTGTTGCCTCTGGGCAGTTAGTAGAAATTCTCAGGTATACTTCAGTAACTTTGCTTTGTGAATCAGATCCTTGTGAATCAAAGTTACTGCTGCATAGATCCTGTACTGACATAAAAGACCTTCTGTGCCTCACTATGACACCATTCCATGATTATGATGTGGTTGTTATATATTGGTTTTGAGCCACATCCTGGGTTCTGTCAGCAGAAACCAGTGGCACTTACGGTACAAGCTTCTGGTGATAGGAAGTCCACAAGAAAGTCAGCATGGCATAAGCCACTTGCAGCCCATGATTCACCAGGAATACTGTATGGCTTAGAAAAATAATAAGGCTGGCCACAAAAGGGGTGAGGACCGAGGAATCTGGAAAATATGCTAACTTAACATACCTGATAGGCAGCCTATGCCTGTAAGGCTCCTATGCACACCTCTAAGCAAAGAAGGCAAGACTAAAAACAGTGTGATTATTTTGAAAATGTAGAAGAGAGAGAGAGAATTCAAGCCAAAAATGCATATTCTTTCAAAAGTAGAAATCCAACCCCAAAGAAGCTAAAGAAAAAGACATAGACAAGAGTGAGAAGTAAGGCAGAAAATAGGAAAATGGAAAGGAAATTTGAAGAATAAACAATCAAAGGCATGCATAATAAATAGCAAACTGTTAAATATAGAAGAAGCAAGAAACCTGTTAAGGGAGTCAATAGGTCCACTGAGCAATGGACTTTGCAAAGAAACTAAATAACCTCTTTGCATCAGTTTGTTGGGGAGCTATCTACCCCCAGCCTACTCTTCTGAACTACTAGAAATTGAGGTATTGTCAGAAACTGAGATGCTAATGGAGGAAGTGCTGGAATACATTTCTAAATTAACAACAGATCACCAGGACCAGATGGTATTTACCTGAAGTTCTGGAGTGAATTAAGAATTAAGTGGCTGAGCTGCTAATAGAAACAATCCATAATTAAAACCATCTGTATTATTGGAAAACCAGAGGTTATCCAATGCCATATCTATCTTCAAAAAAAGGAACTAGGAGGGTTTTTTTTACACCAGTTAAAACAGATAAGCTGGTTAAACCAATAATTAGTTAGGTAAACCATGTATGATAGAAATTGACCAGAGGGGGTTCTATAGAGGGAAAAATCATATTTCTCTAATCTGTTGGAATGTTTTGTAATGTACAGAAAATAGTGAAGAAAGATGAAACAATATCATTTAGCTACATTTTCAAGGAGCCATTAACAAAGTCCATCACGAGGCTCTTAAGGAACCAAAGTAATGTCAGAGTGAGATGTGAAAGAATTTTATAACTTAGAAATTGGATAAGAGAAAAAATGAAACCTAGGAACAGTGGTCCTTATCAGTTACCAAGGCTCCAAGTTGCTGTAGTATATAAATAAAAAAATGGTTAATTTTCAGCAGGACAGAAGGCTACCTATGAGTGACTACCTCAAAGTTCTGTCTAGCCAAGGAGCAAAGTTGACAATCTATCAATGATCTGGAGAAAAGGATGATGGTCTATAAATTAACTGTTACCACTTAGAAAAATATTACAAGCCTCATGGTGAGCTCATTGAAAGTATCTTAAAAGGGAGAAATGGCCTAAGCAATCAAGGTGCTAGGTTGCATTAAGAAAGGATTATAAGTAGGATCTAGGATACTACTGATAATAATGATATATATACAAATCAGTGTAAATGGCATTAATGCCTCCTGCCCATATACATATCCCCACTCAGTATAATGCTGAGTCTCCAGGAAGGGATGGGAGGGAAGGTGGGGAAGAGTTGAATCAAGTCAGAACAGGATTAACAAGGTGATAGACAAAGATTCAATAAGATATCTACTTAGGTCAATGCATTTGTCAGGGAATTTTCTATCCTAAATTGGTTTATTTTTAAAAACTGCCTCTATAAAAATGAATTTTTATTCATGTTGTTGTTAACACTTTAGATTATCAGAAATAAAATAGTTTTACAAGCTAATATATATAATTTATCACTTGTAACTGTGTCTCTAAACTATTTTCAAATTTCATAAGGCTTCAGGAAACTGAAGTCTAGGGATTAACACCAGGAATTAATGTGGTCCTTTGCTGATTCCTTGCTTTATGCATTTCACTTACAAATTGGACAGTGAAACTAGACTCATTGGTTTAATTTTCTAATTCTCTTGCCTTATGGATGAAATCCTGGCTCCATTGAAGTCAATGGTATCACTCCCTTTCATTTTCTGGAGCCAACATTTCTTCCTAGTGAAGTCCATTTGTGTATGTGTTTCTATCATTGCAAGAGAATATTTCTTTTTAATTAAAAACATTTTTATTTTGTTTTTTAAAACGTAATAAAAAAACCATAGGCTTAAGCTACTTGGCAGTGTCCCTTCAGAAACTAAAGGAGAAAGTCACTGAGGTATCATTCAAATTCCATTGAGTTTTAAAACTGACTGAGCCCTTTACCCTGTTACAAAGCCAAACTAGCTTTTGAAAGTTATGCTGGAAAAATGTGCCACCTTTTTCTGTCTTCTTTTAATCCGGTGTATCTCCTGTCTTCCTGATTTGATTCACACTTAATTGTTTGTTCTAACAGTCTTGGTCAGTTTCAATTCATTCTCTTAAAACCTCAGGCCTCAATATTACAAAGATGTACACTTGTGCATAATTTTGCATGCATGAATAGCTCCATTGCCATTAATGGGACTACTCAAGAGCATAAAGTTAAGTGCATGCATAAATCTTTGCACAATCAGGGTCCAAATCACCCACAGGTGCAATCAATTCACAAATTACCTTGGTGGTCCTGTGTCTTGTTTGTTGACTTTGTTTAATCTGCTTTGAAATGTGGTGGTGTTATTCAGTTATCATAAATAAGTTATCATTATCTCCTAATCATCTTAAGTTATCACCTCCCTGTTCACTTGCCCTTCCTATCTAAGACCTTGGAGAGAGTTTTAGAGTCATTTGTCTGACTGTTTATCTCATAGTAAAAAATTCCCCAAACTCCCATTTGATTTCCATAACACTGTGACTGCATTGTTTTGAATTATTAATTATTAAAGTGATCCAATTGTGGCAATGTGACCGACCTATTGCTGCTTAATTCTTTCAGCTGATTTGATACCATTGATTCTGACATTTTGCTGACCCACTTAGATTCCTTTTTCAGCTTTGGCTCCAAGATCACGCAGTGTCTCTGTCCATCTCTGTCAAAAGGAATTCATATAGGTTATTCAGATAGGGATATTTTCAGTCGAGAGGGCTGTGGAAAAGGAAATTTGCTCCTTTTCCTCTCCTGGAGAGGTGTACAGTTAAAAGCTTTGGTTTAAATTCTTGTTTCCTTGCTGGTGGCTTGTAGATTTGGGGCTCAAGTAAAGATTTGTACTTTTTAAAAACTGCTTTGTGGGCAGGTAAAACTGACTGGGTGATAATTTTAATGGAGGAGTGTGAGCAAGAACAATGTTTATTGTGAGCAGCATATCATATTAAAAAGAATCAGCATACCACTCTGAGTGATACTAAAACATCACCTTCATCTTTAGTTCAAGTTGGCTGTGGGAGATTTTCAAAGATACTGTCAGTCAAGGAGCATTAGGCTCCTAACTGCTTCTTTACATCTTTGAACATATCTGTGTTAATTTGATCTGTTTTTAGAAGATATGTTTGTATGATAGTAATTAGACCTTTGTGCTAGATCGTATTCAGTACCTTGCATTCCCCAAGAGCTTATGGACTAAAAAACAAAGATAGAAAAGAGGAGAAAGAGAATACGAAGTATAGACATGTGATCGGGGTGATGTATCACAAATCTGGCAAGTTCAATCTTCATTTTTCTTCCCTCTCAAAGAGAAACAGTGTAGAAAGGTTTGGGAGAGGAACATAGTTATAATCAAAATAAGTACAACTATATATATATATATATATATATATTTTTTTTTTAAATGCTGATCATCTATATCCCACAGCTTTCCAACATATCTATTGTTAGCTGTCCAAGCTCTTGCAGATATCATACAAGAAGTTGGCATGAAGGAGGGATTTGAAGGACAAATACAGAATGATGTGAGGACACAGGCAAGGTGCACACTCAGGCCCAGCAAACACCAGAGTCTGGAAATCTCACATGTCATTGGTGTGTATTTTACCTAGAATGTAGCCTCACAATCATTATGGCGAAAAAACCATTCTCTATGACTGTCCTTCTACACTCATGGGACCTCATTCATCTCTGGTGTAATTCTCTCAAAGTTACTGAGATTACTCCATGGAGACATTTGCCCCATTCTCTCCTACAAATAATATATACGAATTTGGCCTTTCCGTCTGTTCTATGAACAATTGTTTGGGTTTTTATATTAGCAGAAATCTTATGAAAAGCGCTACTTAAAAATACTTCCTTTACCTGCTTGCATTTAACCTTTTGATCAGCTCCCCCTTGAAGGACCCATTTAACATTAAAAACAGTGAATTTAAAGATGAATGTCTGAAATAGTCTGCTGGGCTGTTCCTGCCTCTCCCCCACAAATGCTGCCCTTTGACCAATTCCCTTAATTGGACTGAAGCATAACCACTTAGCTCATGCTATGTTGCACCACAAGCTTGAAAAAACTTAAAAAACAACAAATAGACCTTAAAAACTAACAAAACATGTAGATGGTATCATGAGCTTTTGTGGGCGCAACCCATTTCTTCAGATGACTGGAGTGCTAGAAGTCCAGATCCAAGAATAAATAAGGGAAGCGGGGGAAGGGAAAAAACAAGGGGGGAAGAAAAAAGAGAGAGACACAGTGAGTAGATGGTTCATAAGAACATAAGAACATAAGAACGGCCGTACCGGGTCAGACCAAAGGTCCATCTAGCCCAGTATCCTGTCTGCCGACAGTGGCCAGCACCAGGTGCCCCAGAGGGTGGACCGAAGACAATGATCAAGCGCTTTGTCTCCTGCCATCCCTCCAGCCTCTGTCAAACAGAGGCCAAGGACACCATTTTATCCCTGGCTAATAGCCTTTATGGACCTAACCTCCATGAAATTATCTAGCTTCTCTTTAAACTCTGTTATAGTCCTAGCCTTCACAGCCTCCTCTGGCAAGGAGTTCCACATGCTGACTACACGCTGTGTGAAGAAGAACTTTCTTTATTAGTTTTAAACCTGCTACCCATTAATTTCATTTGGTGTCCTCTAGTTCTTCTATTTAGGAACTAATAAATAACTTTTCTTTATCCGCCTCTCCACACCACTCATGATTTTATACACCTCTATCATATCCCCCTCAGTCTCCTCTTTTCTAAACTGAAAAGTCCCAGTCGCTTTAACCTCTCCTCATATGGGACCCGTTCCAAACCCCTAATCATTTTAGTTGCCCTTTCTGAACCCTTTCCAAGGCCAAAATATCTTTTTGAGGTGAGGAGACCACATCTGTACACAGTATTCAAGATGTGGGCGTACCATAGTTTTATACAGGGGCAGTAAGATATTCCGGGTCTTATTTTCTATCCCTTTCTTAATAATACCTAGCATCCTATTTGCCTTTTGACCCGCTGCACACTGTGTGGAAGTTTTCAGAGAACTGTCCACGATAACTCCAAGATCTCTTTCCTGATTTGTCGTAGCCAAATTAGCCCCATCATACTGTACGTATAGTTGGGGTTATTTTTCCCGATGTGCATTACTTTACACTTATCCACATTAAATTTCATTTGCCATTTTGTTGCCCAATCACTCAGTTTGGTGAGATCTTCTTGGAGTCCCTTACAGTCTGCTTCTGTCTTGACTATCCTAAACAGTTTGGTATCATCCGCAAACTTTACCACCTCACTGCTTACCCCTTTCTCCAGATCATTTATGAATAAGTTGAACAGGATTGGTCCTAGGACTGACCCTTGGGGACACCACTAGTTACCCTCTCCACTCTGAAAATTTACCATTTATTCCTACCCTTTGTTTCCTGTCTTTTAACCAGTTCTCAATCCAAGAAAGGACCTTCCCTCTTATCCCATGGCCATGTAATTTACACAAGAGCCTTTGGTGAGGACCTTGTCAAAGGCTTTCTGGAAATCTAAGTATACTATATCTACTGGATCCCCTTGTCCGCATGTTTGTTAACCCCTTCAAAGAACTCTAATAGATTAGTAAGACAGGATTTCCCTTTACAGAACCCATGTTGACTTTTGTCCAACAATTTATGTTCTTCTACATGCTTCACAATTTTATTCTTTACTATTGTTTCGACTAATTTGCCCGGTACTAATTTGCCCGGTTCAAATAATTACAAGAGGCTGATAAGAACAAGTAGCATCTCCATTGTTGGGTTGATTGGTTAAGTCATTAGGATGTGGAAGGTAGTTTGCGAGTCAGCCCATGTCCCTGTTCATACGATTTGTATAAGAATTAAACTTGTAAATGAAGTTAAGTTCCAATCCTTCTCTGTGTATTTGGCTTGTGGAATTGGTCTGAAACAATATGGTGACTTGGAGATCCATTAACGAGTGTCCAGGCAGATTAAAGTGTTCTCCAACAGGTTTTGTGTATTGCCTTTTTTTTTTTCCTCTTTCCCCTCCCCTTCCCTTATTTATTCTTGGATCTGGGCTTCTAACACTCCAGTCATCTGAAGAAGTGGGTTGTACCCACAAAAGCTCATGATACTATCTACATGTTCTGTTAGTCTTTAAGGTGTTAGTAGTCTATTTATTGTTTTTAAAGTTTTTCCTGTTACAGACTAACTCAGCTACCCCTCTGAAGCTTTTGCACAAGCTATAATTAAGCCAGCCTCTCCAAGAGGAGTCTGGAGGTTTTATTCATTGAAAATATTAATACTATGCTTAAAGTCTTCCTGCTTTTTAAAAAATAGGTAAAAAAAAAAAAAAAGCACAGTTCTTGACATTTGGGGGCCTGGCTTTGAAGAGAGAGTGATGTGGCACTGCATTTGAAGTTAATTGTCTATGGAACTTTTGACACCGCGAAAAGGTATATTTTGAATTGCATTGCTCCTAAATGTTTTTCCATGTCCCACTATGGGTTACATTTCAGAAAAGAAAAACCAAATGTTCTTTTTCATCTTTGTAATAAGGATGAATACAATTTTCAAGGAGAATTTTCATAGGGAAGAAAGTGAAACCTTTCAACACAACTTATCACCCTGACCACTGTTGTGTGTCTGTTACTCTGTTAAAGAAATAGTATCAAAATGTGCATATAACTCAACAAGAGTTGAAGAGAGAAACCAGTGATGTTTTAGCACAATGGTAATGTTGTTTTCTGAGGAGAATTATAGAAGCTGGACTCAATCATTATGTAGTGCCCAGTAAGCCTTTTTTCTTGACTTTGCAAAGCTTCTAAGTCATCTACCATGTTTGTTCAAAATATTACAAGATGGCCTATACGCATCTATAAGTGTGCTGGAACATTTTCTTCTGTCTTGCTCAAATTAAACATGTAGTAACCATAGCTATTCCAAAGTTCTCTTGTTTTGGTGCTTTCTTCTTTTACTTCCATTTCATCCTGAGCCCAAAAGCAATGACTGCAATCACTACTTCCCAGATGCTCCTTTATCCCTCTGCTTGCAATCAGACTCTGTGTATCACAAATACCTAGTCTAGTATTGTTTTCTTCACCTTACTGGCTGATGCATGTATTGAATTAGAAAGCAATCTTGTGTCAGAGTCACAGACATGCTGCTTGCCATAGCATGGGTACTTAATACAATCCAGTCGATTTATGTGGAATTTAATCCTATTCTGTCAGTACTGGCTATTTGGATATTTGCAGGCTTTGAGAGGGGATTGGACCTTGGGTATCTTTGACATTTTGTGTTTTTTTAACTGCCTCACTGTGCATTCTTAGCAGCCTTTTAACACACATGCAGACATATCAATTATATACTTTAGATACAGGTAGATGTGTGTGTATGTAACCCTTCTACCACTTGTAGTCAGCAGCAGTAATGGTCAGGTTCAATACCTAGGGGTTCCTTTCCAACAATACAATACAAATCCAGCTTGAGTCCCCACCCAGTAACCTGAGACAATTACACACCGCTGGATGCTTCTAAGAGACAATACTTCCCCTCTGTAAGCAGAACTCATACTCATACATCTATGAACAAGACACCCACCCCACAGTTAGTTGGGCAGTGACCTTTTGCCTTAGATTCTTAAACCCAGCAATCAAAAGTTCTTTTAATGTGACCCAATCAGTTTCACATATGCAGAATGAAAAATGACTGTCTAGGAAGGAGTACTGCAGAAAAGGAATCTCGGGGTCATAGTGGACCACAAGCTAAATATGAGTCAACAGTGTGACACTATCGCAAAAAAAGCAAACATGATTCTGGGATGCATTTAACAGGAGTGTTGTGAGCAAGACACAAGAAGTAATTCTTCCTCTCTACTCTGCACTGATTAGGCCTCAGTTGGAGTATTGGGTCCAGTTCTGGGCACCACCTTTCAAGAAAGAGGTGAAGAAATTGGAGAAGGTCCAGAGAAGAGCAACAAAGATGATTAAAAGGTCTAGAAAACATGAGCTATGAGGGAAGATTGAAAGAACTGAGCTTCTTTAGTTTAGAAAAGAGAAGATTGAGAGAGGACATGATAGCTGTTTTCAAGTATCTAAAAGGGTGTTACAAGGGGAAGGGGGGAAAATTGTTCTCCTTAACCTCTGTTGATCGGACAAGAAGCAATGGACTTAAATTGCAGCAAGGGGGGTTTTGGTTGGACATTAGGAAAAACTTCCTAACTCTCAGGGTGGTTAAACACTGGAATAAATTGCCTATGGAGATTGTGGAATCTCCATCTCTAGAGATATTTAAGAGCAGGTTGGATAGACATCTATCAGGGATGATCTAGACAGTGCTTGAACCTACTGTGAGGGCAGGGGACTGGACTTGATGACCTCTTGAGATCCCTTTGTGTTCTATGACCCTCCCTTCTCCACACCCCACTCACTTTTTGTCTTTGGTCACTGCAGACTCAGAATTCAAAAGGGTATTCCCATGAGATCACCTTCCACCCTGGTTGGCTAGGGGATAAAATGGCAACTTGCTTGCTCCGCCAGCCAGGCAATCACTTGTCTTTCCACTCCACCAGCTAACCTACCGGCCACTTGTGACTCCTTTCCTCTTCACCAGCTGTTCTGCTGGTCACTTGGACCAACTCTTTGCCACTCTGCTGTCCCACTCTACCAGCCTCCCTGACAGCCACTCGTCTCTCTGCTGGCTAGGAGAGACTCACTGCTCTATTCTCAGCAGGGAGCTGCTGCTGTAGCTAAAGGAGAAATGGCCCCCTCCCAGCCAGGCAGCTCTGTGTGCAGAACCCTGAGCCCCTGGCTTGGCGGGGCTCATTTAGCAGCTGCAGGGCCATGCTACTGCACAGCTTAGAAGGAACCTTGAACCTCACCCAACTTGTTTCTGTAATACCCCAGGACCACCAGGGCTGCAACTACACTAAGTATAACTCTCTGCAGTTGTGAAATGGCAGTCTTAACAAGTGTCATATTGTGGTGCAAGAATAAGGCAGGAGGATGCAGATACATGAGTATCTCCAAAGTGGTCTTTAATACAGATCACCTGGATGTGGTATTATTAACTCTTGGGTACAGCAAGATCCCCCCCCCCCCCCCCTTTAGCAAGAATGGGAGGGGTGTTGTTTGGTTGGTTTTGGGGCGGTGTTTTTTGTTTTTTGTTTTTTGTATTGGGGACTTTTTGACACATGAACTTGTGGTCATGACTGAAATTTTACTGGAATAGCATCTCTCTGCATTGCAGCTCTTTTTTGGTTACTGATGAGACATGGATTAAACCTCTCCAAACATTCCATAACCATAAAGTAATGGTTGAGTCCGAATTAAATTCCAAAACAATGTATGTAAGTACTCAAAATCTTATTTTTCAGTATACCTAGTATTCAGATTATTAGAGCTCCCTAAGAATGACCTAGTAAAATCAAGATATTGCCACTAACTGTTCAGTTCTATAGATAAATGATAGTATTTTATTTTTATTCCAACTATACTTGAGAATACTCTGCTTTCTTACTGAGTGACTGTCTAGAATGCATGGCTGTGCCTGACCAACCACTTGGACTGATAACAACATCACTATAAACTCAGTGATTTAACAGCCACACCAGAAGAATGTAAAAAATCTTTTGGCTGCTAAAAATAGAGCATAGTTTTTCAGAACTAATCTAATCATAGATGGTATAAAGGAGCTTTACAACTATACCATGTCTTTGCAAGTAGGACCAAATCTGGTCCCAACAACAACAATGGGAGTTTTGCTATTGATTTCATTGGCCCAGGATTTCACACCCAGCATCCAATGGGAGTTTAACCTGAGTAAGACATGAGTAAAGATTGCAGGATCTTATCAATTGTATTGGTCGATGTATCTATGAATGCATGTGGGAAAGCTGTTCCAATGTTTAATTACTTCAACACTTGA
Organism: Rafetus swinhoei; assembly: GCA_019425775.1. Classification (NCBI taxonomy): domain Eukaryota; kingdom Metazoa; phylum Chordata; order Testudines; family Trionychidae; genus Rafetus; species Rafetus swinhoei. The sequence goes on from CM033440.1 coordinate 72,128,425, forward strand.
GAGGTTTATTTTGATAGCTGACATAACCTTCACTTTCTTCAGTTTAATGTAACAAATTACTTGATAAAAATAATAATATTGGACATTTTAAAAAATTGTGGACAAATTGGATTACATGTAAAATAAAACTTTTTAACAGAAGGCCAAAGTTAGGGTTAGCAATGCCAAATGTCGTTGTCATGTTTTCATTCATCTATTTACCTATTTTTGTAATTGATTTTCAGAGTAAATGGTGCACTTGAAAGGAATATACAGCTTATGGTCTCCATTTTGAACTTAATAAGATCATCAGCACATAGTGTATCTACATATGGTTAAAATTAAAGCCACACCTGTTGTTCATAGCACTATAAAATGCATATGTTGAAAATGAATCACTTTTTACCACATATAAAGTGTGACCTGTCATTGAAGCGCATTCTCTATTATTTAGCAATTGACAAGGGCGGCATCTTGTTGAAAAGAAGCAGGACATTACAGCACGAAATAGGGAGCACCATTATCATTCTACATTTAATATTGGTTCAATAATCAAGGAAAATTTAGCAATTAGTAATATTTATATGCCAATGGGGGAAAAAAAAGCTTTATTTTCAAGAGTGAATACAAAATGAATGAATCTTATAACCCCAGTGCACACCCACTCACTGCCCGTTACATAAGCAGAGTGTCTTTGCAAACTGGATGCTATCCCAGAGTACTGGAAAATAAACCAAAGAATCTCCCACAGGGTTTGAAAGTCTGTAGTTAGTCAGCAGATCAATTTCAACAACAGGCCACAAGACCACATGTTTTGATTCAAATTGGTGCATCAGAACACACATGTTTCCTCTGATCATTCTTTAAAAACTGGTTTCTTCTACAAGTAATTTCATAGACATGGGAAGTAAGGGTGCTGCAGCACACCCGCCCCCACCCATACTCTTAAGTTTTGCACTTGGCTTTCCTGTGTCCAGGAGCTGGCTCCACTGCCAATGTAAGAACATAAGAACGGCTATATTGGGTCAGACCAAAGGTTCATCTAGACCAGTATCCTGTCTTCCAACAGTGGCCAATGCCAGGTGCCCCAGAGGGAAAGAACAGAACAGATGATCATCAAGAGATCCCTTCCCTGTCACCCATTCCCAGCTTCTGACAAACAGAGGCTAGGGATACCATTCCTATCCATCCTGGCTAATAGACATTGATGGACTTACCCTTATCTAGTTCTCTTTTGAACCCCATTAAAGTCCTGGTCTTCACAACATCCTCTGGCAAAGAGTTCCACATGTTGACACTGCGCTGCATGAAGAAATACTTCCCTTTGTTTGTTTTTAACCTGCTACCTCTAATTTCCGTTGGTGACTCCTAGTCCTTGTATTTTGGGAGCAAGTAAATAACTTTTCCTTATTTACTTTCTCCACATCGGTCATGATTTCATAGACCTCTATTATAGCCCCTCTTAGTCTCCTCTTTTCTAAACTGAAAAGTCCCAGTTTTATTAATCTTTCCTCATATGGCAGCCATTCCAAACCCCTAATCATTTTGTTGCCCTTTTCTGAACTTTTTCCAATGCCAAGGTATTTTTTTGAGATGAGGGGACCACATTTGTACATAGTACTCAAGATGTGGGTGTACCATGGATTTGTATAGAGGCATTAAGATATTCTCTATCTTATTCTATATCCCTTTTTAAACTATTCCTAATATTCTGTTTGCTTTTTTGACTGCTGTTGCACATTGAGTGGATGTTTTCAGAAAACTATCCACAATGACTCCAAAATCTCTCTCTTGAATGGTAATAGCTAATTTAGTCCCCATCATTTTATACATATAGTTGAGATTATGTTTTCCAATGTGCATTACTTTGGATTTATCAACTTTAAAATTTATCTGTCATTTTGTTGCCCAGTCACCTAGTTTTGTGAGATCCTTTTGAAGCGCTTCACAATCTGCTTTTGACTTCACTAGCTTAAGCAGTTTAGTACCACCTGCAAATTTTGCCACCTTGCTCTGTACCCCTTTCTCCAGATCTTTTATAAATAAGTTGAATAGTATTGGACCTAGTATGGACCCCTGCAGGACACCACTAGTTGCCTCTCTCCATTCTGAAAACTGACCATTTATTCCTATCCTTACTTCCTTATCTTTTCACCAGTTATCAATTCATAAGAGGACCTTTCCACTTATCCCATGACAGCTTATCCACCAGCCTTATGTCCCGACCTCCAGGCTGCCCCTCCATCATTCCACTGGCCCCAACACCTCCTGTGGTCCCGCTGCCCACTGGCCCCAGAGTTCAGGCCCCTGAACCTGGAAACTCTGTTGCCACTTGGGGTCCCACCATTGACCTAGGGCTCTGCTCTTGGCTTCAGATCAAGATTCCACAGCTGTCTCTAGATGTGGCTAGGTTGCCACATCTCCCAAACCGGATGTAACTGATGCCATTTGTGGCAATGGTATCTGGTCCATCCAGTCTGGGAGAGTTGGCAACCATAGCTGTAATCCCAGCCTGGGGCGGTGAGGTGAACAGGGATAAAGGAGATGCAGCTCAGCACCCCCAGCCTAAAATAGTCCAAGCGCCATTGAGCAATTTCCCCTGTTTAGAACAACTTCAAACTCACAGATCTGGCAAAGTAAGAACAATTCCCATCCCCTAAAGAGTATAGCAGCTTTTTCCCCCACTGATCCCAGAGTCCTTTATGCAACTATGAGTGTATCTGTACCATTAAAGTTGCCAATTTAGCTGGAGCCATTTAGGCCACACAAGGATTATATTTTCAGAAAGACTGTCGTTGTGAGCAGTAAGGTTCATACATTTACAAATGACAGGAAAATGGGGGCAGTCTTCCTTTAATGAAGGAGTACCAGTAGTTAAATGTCTGCAACACATGTTGCCAATAACAATGGCATGTTTTCTTTCTGTTTTCAATACCGTTAAACTCCTCAGAATGAGCTATGTCTTTCCCCATGACTTAAAAGGGATTCAATGACTACTTGATGATGCTATAGAATTTGCTTAATGAAAACATTAGCACATCCTGGGCCATTTGAAACAAAATCCAGCTTTTCTCGAGTAAGTTGAGAATGAGAACCTCAACTATAGAGCAATTCTCCAATGAACTTAAATCAAAACCACACACTCTAACTTTGGAAACGGCAGCAAACTGGACTCAATTTTTGTTCAGATGGCCCATAGCTTCATACTATGGAGCACCAAAACCGTATAGACAAACATGAAATTTGGGGTGGTAGAAAGCTGAGTTTCAAAGTTTTGTGGTTTCATCTCATTTCTAACTGAACAGATATTTAAGTACTAAACTAATTAATGTTGCTGGCTTTAGTCAAATACTTTGGTGAATGGTTTGCAAAATACTGAAGAATTATGCTGTATTTTGAAAACATTAATCTTATATAAATGGAGACACTTCCTGGTACAAAGACACTCCTCGGGGGTCAGTCCTGAAATCCTTGGGTAAAGGATACATGGGTAAAGACTGCAGAATTGGGTCCCTCATGTGCAATTTCTGTAGCATAGGTTTAGACTATAATTTACAAATATGTGGCCCTAATCCTGCAAAACCTTACTGAATTTATTTCCTGTAGAAGTAGAAATTCCCAGAGCCGGAAGTTTGCACTCTCTGGGTCGCATTTTGTAAATGAACACCCACTTATCACTTTTATTAGATGCTAAAAGGAGACATACCAGCTAGTTTTATATTTTGTAAGAGGAAGTAGCCTCTGACCAAAGTGCATGATTAAGCAAAACCTTATATTTAAAAGGACACTGTCAAATTTAACCCAATGGTATATGGTATAAACAAGCTTTTTAATACATAAATCCAACAAATCTTTCCATTTTTTTAAATTGAAGGTGAAAACAATTGTACTTGAACAAATGATGATTTCCTGTACTGTTTCTGACCCAAACATTACAACACTAAAAACCTGAAAGTGAAACTGACTCTAAACAAATGTGACACTGAATTCATTGATTTTTCACTGTCTAACATAGAGAAAAAGTAAATGGTAACTAAAGAGCAACAAACTAAAAGGCTTTTAAAATTCAATTAATAATGTTAGACGAAAGGATTTTTAAGGTGACAATGTTTCTTTAAATATCCTCAAGTTGTAACTCACTGCAAGATTATTGACATTTAAACACGCATAGTATCTGCAATTATCTATAGAGTAAGCTAAAATTGACCAAAAACTGAACACACACACAGGACTAAATCCTGAGGACCTTGTTTAGAGCCAGATTTTACTTTCAGCTATATTCATGGTGTGATGGATAGGAGTGCTGGCCAGCACTTGGTGACTAAAGGGTTTAACTCAGGTAGCTAGCAAGGGTGTTGGCAGGGGGCCAGAAGAAGCAGATTTCAGTGCTGAAATCTGAATTGGATATTGATACCTGGTTTGCTCTTCCTTTGTGTTTTCTAAGCTAAGGGCTGGTGGGAGCAGATGCTGTAATCAGAATTACCACGCCTATAAAAAATATTGGACATGGGCGTGAACTGGGCCTTGAAGTACAGATCAGCACAGATCATGAGTAGAGGGGAAAGAGGTATTTAGTCATAATTAGGGTATTTTTCTTTGTTTTGATTTTTTGGTTAAACTTCTCTGGGTGAATCCATGCCTTCCCTCCCCCATTCACTGTCTAAGAGTATGTCTACACTAGCCCCCTAGATCGATCTAGGAGGCTAATCGAAATTGCAATGAAGCGCGGGATTTAAATATCTCGCTGATTTGCATGTTCATCCGTCGCCATTTTAGAAATTGACTAGCCGAGTAACTGCCGCGTTTCACGCCGGCAGTGAACGAGATTCGAATAAAGCCTAACTCGAATTAGCTGGTATTCCTCCTGCAAATGAGGTTTACCAGCCAATTCGAGTTAGGGCTTTATTTCGAATCCCGCTTCACTGCCACGCAGACGCGGCAGCTACTTCGGCTAGTCAATTTCTAAAATGGCGACCGGCTGGGAACATGCAACTGCCGGATATTTAAATCCCGTGCTTCAATTGCAATTTCGGTCACCCTCATTAGCCTCCCTAGATCGATCTAGGGGGCTAGTGTAGACATACCCTAAGAGCATTCTCAGAGATGTTCTCTGTGTTTTAATTTGTTTTACTAGTTGCTCTGTAACACCTAGCTACCAAGTATGCTTTATCACATATATCTTTTTGCTTTGTTAATAAAATCACCTTTTTTAAGGCGATTTGATTCTTATGTCCTGGAAAGAAACAGGAGCTCTAAGTGTGTGTATTCATGCCTAAGACTAAGAGGTCAGCCACCGGATGCTGCAGTTTTTCTCTTTGTTTTTCAAGCTCTCTTATGGTAAAAGAGCTTGGGGGTACCCCTCTGGAAGAAGTCCAAGTGTTTTCTTCCTGGGTTGAAGAAGAAAGGGGTTTTCTTTTGTTTCACTTGGTGGTGGCAAGTACCCCCCCTCCCCCAAGTCAGTGAATCTGAGACTCTGGGGAGTTTTTGTAAGCAGAGCCTATAGAGGCAAGGTATTTGAGGTCTCTTGCAGGCCCCTATCTTCTGCACTTGAAATGCCAGAGTGAGGAACAGCCCTGACACATGGTATTGTAACTCCACTGGTCCAGCTCATCCCTGAGGTATGTACACAAAGGGGACCCACCTCACACTGTTCTCTCTCTTGCTGCGATGGAGGGATTATTTCCCCTTCCTCCAGGCCCCTTGAAGAGGATTCTTTGCAGGTAGGTCCTGGCTCTGTGCTAGGGGAAGGAGGCAGAGACTGGGCTGGATGGGGAGAGGAGTGGGCAGGCTGAAGGAAAGGATGCATATTTTTTTCTTCAAGATTGCAGTGATTCATGGGAAAATACTATATAACCTGTCACCTGCAACCCCAGAGTCTCTGGCAACAGCTGTAATGAAGTAGGCTGCCCAGGAACCAGAGGTAGTGAGAATCAGAGCCTTCCTTATGGTTGGCTCCCTTTGCCTTTTCCACAGGTAGAGTCAAAGCCTGTCCAACCAGCCATACCCCCTATTGTGACAATGGAAGCCTCACTGGGACTTCCTTGCCTATGTGCCTACCAGTGGAGTCACCACAGGGGGAGATGCCCCAGTTCCTGGACTTTGCTTGGGTTATGTTGGATTCATACCAGTGCAACTGAGACCAGAGTTTGGCCTTCACGTTTTATTCAGTCCCTACATGGACCAAGCTTTTTTTTAGAAATAATTGTGAGCTTTGCCAGAGAAGACTAAGTAAAAACTAAATAAAGACATCAGGCTAGGGCTTAAAGTGGGTAACAGGTAAATCACTTCTTTATATTACTCAGCAGCTACTGAGTGATGTCAATTGCTCATTTCAAGATGCAGTTACAACACTGACCTGAAAGTCTGAGTTATTTTCAAAATGTTTCTACTGCTCAGAGCTTTTGTCATACTTTGTATATTATCACATTAAATATTGTTTGTATAAAAAACTTTTGAGTACTGGAATTGTTCATGTCAAAAAGCCTGAGTAGTAAAGCAGCTGTGAGAATCTGCAAACAGGGTAAAGAAACTGCATTTATTTGCTTCCACTTCTCGGATGGTCTATATTAAAATTACCCTCCCTGTTTAATGTTTGCTCCCCCCCATATTTTCAGGTGTCAACATGCTAGGGAAAATGGTGTTATAGAGCAGCTGGCCCATTTCAGAAGGTGATGCATCTTATTAAAACGATTACACAAATGTTTAAAGGAGATGCGCTGCTCCCTGTTTTCATGTTTGCAGCATAGCCACACTCTGGTGAGGAACACTGTCAAAAAAAGACCCTTGTCTGCCTTCTGTTGGAGAAAGCCCCTCAAAGAACTTTAATGTGACAGCAAAGCTAGGAAATATTACTGACTCAAAGCCTTTAAGCAATCAAGAAGTGATAAAAGCTGTGACTCAGGAACTCGGGGAAAAAAATTTACATGCTAAAGCAAAGCTTATTATCAGCTGATAGTCAATAGAACAGGCAACTGAAAGTGTAATTCTTGTGAAATATACTTTTAATTGGTGTTCATTGGATTATTGTATATATTTTATGCACAGAATCATCCTTGATTATAGAGAACAGAATGCACCAAACCCTGGTTCTGGATTGTTTATATGTATATGCCCAAAAAGTCATGAGCAGATGAGAGAGTGGAGGGCAGAAATGTTTTACCTCATTCTGGCTCCCTCCAACATCCGCAAAAAAAAGCAAGCGTTTCTAAAAATGTGGAATGCGGAGTTAGACGAAAGGTCTTCACAGTTTAAAACCTACACCGCCCTACACAATTATGACCTCATAACTCCACTCTCCTGCAGAGATTAGTTCTTCGCTGGAAGTAGTAACCTGTTAAGGGAGACAGAGCTGGATAGAATTTGTAGTATAAACATGCACCTGTGTTCTGGACAGACTGAAAGTTCTACAGTTTTTGTCCATATGCTTTATTTTGTCCTATAAAATAGTACAGAATGAGCAAGACTCTGATTTTACCTACACTGATATGTCTAGAGTAACATCATTAAAATTAACATTGAGACAAAATATATAGGATTCAGATTTTCAGCACAAGAATTTAGACTCCTAACATCCATTGAAATCAAGGGCCTTTAAAAGTTTACATTTATTAACAGCACATGTTAATAAGTAGGTATTCTTAAACATTCAGTCTGGAACCACAGAAGCAGCTGGATCAAATCTAAACCGCTTCCTATGTTAGTTGACAGCTCCCTTTTATTAGCCACTGTTTCTCTAGTTTATCTGATGTCACCAGTAAAGGTCAGAGGACTATAGCCATAAAGCCAGGCTATGGATCACAGGGGACTTTCTGCTACATAGAAAATGGCAGCCATAAACTGAGGCATGGCATGCCATGAGGAAAGAAAGTTAATGGAAAAGAAAGATGCTACCTATCACCAAGTACCAATAAGAAATAGAGAAAATGAAGCCTGAAAAAGTAATTTGCCTAGAAAGGCAGATTAAAGATGGCATAAGAATGAAACATCCATCTCACCTGTTTAGTAGCATCATATTTTTCCTTGGTTGAAGATATTAGTTTGTGTCTCTAGACTTTGTTCCTAAGTGTAATTCTGCACCATTTTTGTGAGATGATGACCACCTCTGCCATTAACCAATTGATTTTATTGCTTTCCATTGACTGCCAAAGTCACATTTCATTGTATATAAAAGCACTGAATATGCCAATTATCCACTGTAAATGAAGGTACCTTCCTTGATGTTTTAGCCTATTCCCAGTAGACTATGTAAAAAGAAAGCTCTCAGATGTTACCCTGTATAGGCCTTGGCAAATGAGAAGAGCACTTTATTAGTGAATACTGGAAGGATGAGCCATAGTGACAGACATCAACTTGCTGTCTGCCATAGGTAGCCCAGCATTAAGGTAAAAAGCTTCAGGGCACTGAAAGGATTTGATCTAATCACAAGTTGTCAGAATGAACCAGCATCGTACATTCTTTTTTCCAGCATATATTCTTGTGTACAGCCTAAGGGCCCGATTCTGTTCTTCTTGAAGTCAGTGAGAGCTTTGCCATTCACTTCAATGGGAGCAGGAGCAAGTCTGGGGAAGCACTAAAGATTCCTGTTTCTTCATTCTTTTTAACCTAATCAAAATCATTCTTTCTCAAAAGAAAATATTCTCAAGAGTATAGTATAGGAAATACCAAATGAACATTTAGACCAGTTGTTTTCTAGCTCTTTCCTAAAATACCTCCCAGTTTAACTTTATTTCCACTGTTCTTCCTGGCTGCAAAGCTGGCGGTGGGTATGTTGACTGGACAGTTACACTCATCAAAGTAGGTGTACTTTCACAAGAGAGATTTTTATCCATTTCAAAACATTCAATGTTTCTTTATAAGTTATTGTAAACAAACATATTAAATACACTAAAAGAACATCAAGAAAGAGTATAGATAGTCAGAATATCTGAATTTTGTTATAAGTAACTGATGGATTGTCCTTCCTGAAACTTCTAAATACAAAAGCCAGTGACTAAGATGTAAGATTGCCCTTCATTTTAGCTCCTATCTTTTAGTCAGAAAAATATAGTATTTTATAGTCACCATTCAAAATAGACAAAAAGAATTCAAATTAAAAGGATATGTGTTACAGATACTTTCTGTATCTTTTCTTAAGAAATAATGTCTATTTAAGGGTGTGAGCAGTGAATATATCTAGTAGAGGTGTTTTCTATATAGATAGATTTATTAGTGTACAGCTGACTAACTGAACATCCATTTATTTGGAGTTTTTTAATAAAACAGCGGGATTGATCCTGTAACCTTTACATGGGCATTTCTTTCTCTTGTGAGTAATTATGATACTTAGTTCCATTGACTTCCCTGGGACTACTTGCAAGAGAAAGTAATACTCATGTAAGGAAGAATTGCAGGATCCAGTACAGAAAACATAAGATAGAAGGAAAAATACTGACCAATATTAAGGAACTGCATAAAAGATTTTTATGATCACTACAGATACAAAGGAATTTCAAATGCAAATTTCAATAAAGAGGAACAATCTCAAGAAAAACATGTTTTCATATTACCTTATTGTCTGTTCTTATCTGTTTACCTGTAAGTGGCACGGCCTGATCCTGCAAAATTTTATTCACATGAAAAGTCCTATTGACTTAAATATATTATTCTAGCTCAGGATAATCTCTGTGTCAATCTAAACTGATACCTCTGTTGTGGAACAAACATGTGCATTTTATGTGCTTTACATTTCAGGTGTAGTAGGAAGAAGGTTTTGTGGTATAAATATCTTTAAAATTAGTAGAGCAGGATAAGAGCACATCTCAATTTTTTTTTAGTCCAGGTATTTTTATATGGAAAGAAACTTGAAATAGTTTCAGTTCTTATTCCATGCTTTAAAAAAGACATACATTCATACACATATAATTCCCACATAACCATTTGCAGGTTACGGGTCAGTGAGCATTCTTCTGCTTTGGTGCTTTTCAGATGAAGCTCCAAGATAAACACTGTCCTTAATGATGGGTCAGGGATGCAGGGGCAAATATTCCAAGATTGGCCTGGATTCATGCCAGGAACAGAAGAAAGGGGTCTTTGTGCCTGGACATCTGAAGGCCAGGCACAAACATGTTAGCTGATACTTAACACCGAAAGCCACTGCCAAAACCGTTAGACACCCTGCATAATCCCCACCAGGCCTCCTTTGGATTTCAACTGTCCACTACAATGGGGCAGACTCCTCCAATTACAAAACTTGTTTTTTCTAACAAACATCTTTGCAGGTCCCAAAATAGCAGTTGTTAAAAGCAAACAGCCTGCAATTCATTGACATATGCAAACCTTTTAATGTTGTACTGGAGACAAGTAGCAACTTTTTATACCTACAAAACTATTTATGCATTTTTAATAATTACTCTGCATATTATGTGGTACATTTCCTTGAGGTATTTAGCAAAAGAGAAGCAACAGCATTCACACTCCAAAGAAACTGTTAGTTTTGCTGCAAGAAGCACAGCTAATTTATGTAAGTGAATTTTATACAGTTTTTATACAGTTTTTTCCCCTCAATTTCTCTTCCCTGCTGTCCTCTCTCCCTTTCTTCTTTGCTACAAGACATTCTGGAATGCCTGCAGCAACATCCACTGGTTCTGAGTACATTGCAGCCCGCCCAGGCTTCCCTGTGGTGGAACGCAGCACGATGCGCTGCTTCAACAGTGCTTACTCTGGGATTTGCCTAACCCTATGGCCCTATCTAATCACTTACCTTCAGTGAGTTTGTGAACTCTGCTTGTTGTCTAGTAGACAGTAGTCCATATTACGTCAGTTCTGGGTGGCAAAACAAGTCATTTCTCCTCCCTAAGGAATTTTTCCTGTAACTCAGGAATGGAGTTACAGCAAAGGTAGCATGGGGATGCATCGTGCTGGCACCATCAGCATCATTCTTGGGGCAAGGACAAAAAAAATGATAGTTATATTGGCTCACAGAACAGAGGACAGCTCCTCAGCTAGTGTAAATCAACATCGCTCTAGTTAACTTCTCTAGAGCTGCACCAGTTTACACTAGTCAGTGATCCGGTCCAGCTACTTCCAATATTTTGACATTACTATGTGAATAACTGTACACATGAGGCGTCTTCTTAAAAGTAGCCCTTTCATAAGCTCAGATAAAAAGTATTCAAGCAGTGATACTTTTTGGTGCCAATTTAAAGCCTTTACATAGGGACAACTCCCATGGACTTCAGTGGAAGATGTACCACAGTAATGACTTCCACTAATCATTTATTTGAGTGATGGGTGGTGATTGTGAGTACCACCTATACTTACAAACCAGTGTTCAAAAATTGAAATCAGATTTCCAGATATTGGCGATGCCTTCTTTGAATCATTTGCAGAAAGTTGTGTTACTCTAGACAATTGTGGGGGGAGGAGGGGCGAGGGAGAGAGTGAGTGATGAAGCATGTAATAATGAAGGAATGGCATTTCATGAAGTTACTGAATTAATCTGATTTCTGTGTAACTGAAAATGACCCAAAAAAAGCTCCACAAATGTTTTGATACATAGTAGAACCTGCAAATTCTAACCATAGACATAAAGAAACCTCTGTGATGGGCCAGATACTGAGCTCCAGCATTGCAGCTACGTAACTTCTTTAATTTTTGGAACAGAGGTATTCAGTAGGCACTGAATACAGCAGAACCATGGTCCAGTGGTTAGGGTGCTAGCCTGGAACACAAGAAACCTGAATTCAGTTCTTTGCTAGAATGCGTGATACTGTGCAAGTCACTTAGGGCTAGTTCACAAAGTTCTTTAAGTGCCTAAGTCCAATATTTAGAGGCTCAGTACCTTGCTCAGCTTCTGCCTAGCAGCTAAATTCATGCCTCCCTCCAGACCACCCCAGCCACTTGGGGCATTTGTTTCTCTCCCCAGCCCCCCCAGACAATGGGCACCTTCCTCCCCCCGCATCCTTGGTGCTGCAGCCAGGGACTGGGAGGGGGGAACGGGTTTGGGGCAGGAGGGCTACTTACCAGTGTGCTGGCAGGAAAAATGGCAAAGCCCCAGTCCTGTTGGCCACTCTGGTGGTGGTAGAGCTGCCCCCAAGGGACACTCTTCAGTATAGCTCTCCCCTGCAGGCTCACTGTACCCCGTGGCCACTCTCATATTGCATCTCACTGAACAGCAGCCTCTCCCTTTGCATGTTATGGAAAACTGCCCTTTTCCCAAGCCTTCTGGTTCTTCTGGCACAACCAAACCCTGACCTTGCTTCAAATTAGGGGAAGAGCTGCATACTAAATTCGGTGACCCTCAGCCTTACCGTTTAGGAAAAGCTCTTCAACAGACTCACAGACAGACACACTCAAAAATATATACAAATATATACAGCACTATAATAATAGTAATGATTCATATAATAGTAACAATTCGGATCAGAGGTGCTGCTGGAGGATGCTAATTGCTACTGCCCCTTTGGGGCATTCAGTTCTGAGAGAGAGCACGCAGCAATTTCAAAAAATTAGTGCCTCTTCTATGTGCCTTGACCTCCCCCGTCCCTGACCAGCCCCACTCACTATCCAAGCTACAGTGGTTGTCTGAGTCTGCTGAAGGAGCAGGCATTTGGGGCAGCATTATAAGCCCACTCTGGGTGGGATTTTTCACTGCAGTAGATCTGCTGAGTTCAGTTTAGTTAACAGATTGCACAGACTAGCTTATAATATCATCCTGCCATCTGAAATGTCACATCTTCAGGAAGCTTTTAGAACTTTGTCACAAGACAGCTTAGTGGCACAGTGGATGTTTATTTGGGATGGCAACTTTCCTGAAAGATTCAAGAGATATAAGTAGGCAATTATTCTCAGGTTTCCCTCTGTGACAAAACTACTTAGAATGGATTGCACTGCAATAAACAAAGTGGGGAAGGAGACTCTCTTTATTTCTTTAGAAAAATTGAGCCAATATATAGCAATGTTGGAAGACCCAACACCTCCCCCTTTTTCTGGCACCTCTTCTCTCCCCTACCTCCTACCCCCCCCCCCCATGTTCCCCTCCCGTCCGTTCCAAGACCCACAGTGAATGTCGGTCATCATGCTACATGTACTAACATGATACTTCATGGAAGTTTATCTCTTTTCTTTTGACCCTCTTTCCTGAGATTAACCTATTTCACTTAAAGTTTCTGGTACAAGTGTACTCTGGGGAAGGGGGAAATGTGACAGGCTTTATCAGACAAACTTTCCATTTTATTTACAGTAAGGAAATACTGCAGAATAATCCATACTTTTGATTTGGGATCACCAGCAATTATGGTAAAGATGAAAGCAGATACTGCAAATTTAACAAGTCTTTTGTGTGAAGTAATTGCATTAGAATTTATTAGTAAGAGTGCACATTGTAGGTTTTACATTTCATTGCAAAGGCCATCCTAGATTCTGGTAGAGTAGTGAAATAGAGGAACTCATATGAGCACAGTCTCCAGGATGGGAGGATGAATTTTTTCAGGTCATTTACATTATATGATCACAGCTGAATAGTTCTCCCTTTGCTAAGCCAGTAGGAAATGTTCCACAGAGACGATAGGGGAAGTCTAATGTGTAAGAGCCTCATTAGAATGTATTTATTTTCTAGAACTAGACTAACAGCTGTATACTCACAATGACTAATTGACGTGCTTTCTCTAAAATACTAAACTCTCAGGACAAGTTACGGTTATATTTAAGAAGTCAATAGGGCTTCTTGCTTCTTCAAAGATACATCACACCCCGTTGTGCCACATAAAGCACATGGAACCTTCCTGCCCTAAGAGTGAGTCATAGCTGAAATCTGAAATAGGAAGTTGTGTGTTCCTGTGCAAAGAAGCCATGGCCAAGCGATCAGAGCAGAGAGCCCAGCAAAGGACTTTAGGATGATAGCTTTCCCTTTTCTTCAGTAGAGTTTTATCCCTGGAGTTTTGCTGCCCTGATCTATGGCTGGTGAAGTGGAACCAAGTATGTAAAAAAAAAAAAAACCCATACTGAGGCTTTATGGATTCCAACAGTATAAACCCCACTTCTTATGGCCCTCACACTTGAGCCATGGTTCTTCAGCAGTATGGCTGGCTGCCATTAGCTCTGCTGACAGATTTGCTCAAACAAACCCTCTAAAGTGGTTCACACTGCAGAAATAGAAATTCATGCTACATTAGCTTCAGCTGTATTGGCTCTGGGGTAATTACAAAAGAAGTTGAGTGGATATTCCCCAATTAGTCTCACCTGCCCACAGGCCACATCCCCTAGAAGTGTGCAGTGTGATGTCAGTGATACAGCAGGGGGAAGCAGTCATGTGCTACCAATGTAGCAGCATTTCCCCTATGAGCAGCCTCCTTACTTTCTCTGGGATGTAACTTATGCCCATCTGCTTCCCTCAGAGGATGTAACAGAGGACAGCATATGGCCCTAAAAGAATAAAAGACCCTGATGTCTTATGGAGGTTGAGCCATTGACTTCCTGTCTGTCCCCAGACAAGCCATTTAACCTCCATCTGCCCCAGTCTGCCCAGTTGTAAAATAGCCAAAACTAGCCTTGCTGAAAAGATGCTGCATTTGAATTCAGCTTATAAAGAAAAATTGTATCAACTTTCCATAAACAGAAGTTCAAAGGCTGCTCAATTTCAAAAAATGGGTTATTAGATAAATTAATAAATTAGATACCTTAATTGATCTCTAAAATACCTCTGACTGGCCTTTAGATAAGTAACCAAGTCCCATTTCATCTTTGCTCACAGCATGGGGGCCCCGTTATCCTACAATTTACTGTCAAGTGGCAAAACTCACACTGACTTTAATGGAAGCCTGACTGGGCCCTTGAATAAAGGTGATCTGTTTTCCTATCTCTGGCCTATTCATTTCTGCACAGGATACTAATAATTTTATAGTAAATATACAATCCAGGTAGAACAGGTCAATCAGTTCACTGTATCGCTTTCCAATGATGAAAATATAAAAGTGCCAGAACTTAATGATTTGCTGCCAATATGTCAACATGGGGCTTTGATTAAAAAAATTCCCCTCCCAGGTCAGATTAAACCCTAGCAACCAAGAGAAGCATCTGTTTGCAGAGGGTGAAAGAGGGTATATAACAAGCAGATCATGTAAGGGGCTGGAAAATCTCTCTGCTTTTTCATTGTAAAAAAAATAAAATGTTTTCTCGCAACCACATCTTGCAAGGGAAGCAACAAATATACAAGTCATTTCTGGCAAAGCTAAAACTTTGATCTGGTGATATATATTTTGTCAATGGGGCTAATCACCCACTTAAGCATGTGCTTACTCACTTCGCTGGATAAAGGTCTGAATAATTAGCGTACAGTAAAAGAGGGAACTCCACTAGAGGCCAAGGCACCATGCCAATCATCCTGCTTAGCAGAATTTTAAGAGGGATCTGTTGAGATCCTCCTTCATACATCAGGTCTATAACTCAGCCTCCAAAATCTATTTAATTATTTTATACTTTAAACATCAAGCTATAAATCTCACACTCAAATGTATACACACGTATAGACAAACATACTTACAGAAAATGTTAGACCAATTAATTATATACATCAATACCAGCCCTACCTATAATACCTAGCTATAACCAAAATCTCAGTTCAAATTATTTGACTGCAACATGATCCTGCTAACTGGTAAGAGAATGGCTAATATGTAATATTGGTCTGAGAGTATTAGTTGTGCTTTTTAAAAATATATATATTGATCCAGTTTTGATGTATTTCAGAAAAATACTCATTGAGATATTTGCCTGAGCAAGGTCAGCAAGATTGGATCCCCAAAGATGTGAAAATTTGTCAGATATTTAATCCAGAAATGTAGTTGTTAGTGTATTTTAATTTTTGTTGTATGTATTATTTAAAATTGTGTTCATCAAATATCCCTAACACATTTACCAATAATTTCAGAATGAAACTTTAAGCAAGTTTTATTGTTGCAAGCTATTTTAGCGTTTTTACAATGGAACTTTCAGTACAATATGACATAAATCAGAAACACTATATTCCTTTTAACCATTATTAATTTTAAAAACTCTTAGTCATATACCCTCTTGACTTCACTGGGCTTTGGATCAGAGCACATGGCTCCTAAGCAAGTTGTAAAACTCATCATTTGCTATGTCTGGATTACTCAAATAAATACAATATTCCTTGTTAACTTTCACAATGATGAGCTAATTCATTTGCAATATACTTGCATTGAACATGATAGGACAGTGGATTATATAACAGATCTTTGTTTATCTCTGTGTGTAGGAAAACTGTTACAGGTTTAAACATATATAAGATCTGTCTTGTCTTCAATTAAGAAGAGTTCTTTATTATTTTCTGTATCCTACTGTAAAGTTAATATTATACCAGATTTACTAAAGTGACAGTACAGAGATTTTGTTTTCAAGAGCTAATCATGCATCCCTAGTGCACCCAATATTCCCACTGACTCAAGGGGAATTTTGCCTATGTAAGGAATACACTTTCAGGCACACAGATAATGGTTAGTTGCTTTCAGCTCAGAAGGATTTGACTACATCGGGGATGGAACTTGACTCATTATACTGCTTTTTGCAAGTATTCAGTTAAAAGCAAATACTGTCCTTCAAATCTGGAAGATATTGAAATAGAATGAAATAAACTAATTATAACTTTTTCATTATCCTGAGTTACCTGACTGCATGTTATTTATTTTCTGTAATATATTTCCATGTTACCTAGTCCACTATGAACCCCTGAATTTTTTGCAAACCAGTGCAGACAAAGGAGATTCCTCTGTAGTAAAACCTTTTGTCACTATTTGTTGCTGTCTAATGGTAGATGGTTCAAATGGCAGGTTGGTGTAAAAATGTATTTTCTTCTTCTTACTGACCTAAGGAAACATGGAAAATATTTTACACAAAAGAATATATCAACTTCCAACACATGATTACAATTTCATTTTTTCTGATTAGAAAAAAGGTTGATATAAAATCAAATAAAGAAAGTTTAAAATTGACTTTATTGTTGAACATATATTTAAATGTTAAAGGATATGCAGTATAGATCAAAATAATATAAAGCTCTATTCAAATTTGAAAATGCTATCTATCTTTAACATCAAAGGATTTTTGCTAATGAAGAATTATCCCTTTTTCACAGCTGAAAACAAGTTGATAGATTGGCAATTAAGTCAAACTTCAAATGCATACAATAGGTGAATGTTGTACATAACAGAAAGGCAGAGTGAGTGCTATGTGGTTACTATTTTAACCGTTATTAAGGATCACAACCTAATCGTAAAACTACATACTAAAATTAGCTAAAACAAGTCTGGATTACTACAAACTTTAAGTACAACTGCCTTTGAAATCAATTAACCTGACTCATTTCACAAAAGGCTGTTACACTGAACTGGCAATACAAAGGAGCTTTAAAGTAAGTGTAATGAAGTTTATGTCAATTTGAAAACCCCCTTTACACTACCAGAGTGGTGTAAAATGGCCTTAGTGCAAAGGAGAACCAGACCCAGGACAGACTATCAGATATTCTGTAATATTAGCATTAAGAAAGAAAGGGTCTAAAAGGGTAATTTTTGTGGAGTGAAATAACAAGTGTGTCCTTTTGGTTTGTATCAATTGTTTTATATTTCAGAAAAATTCAACTGTATGACAGAAGTACTAGAACAATCTGTAGAGTGGAAATGCTGAAAGCCATTGAAATATACTATGAAGCATTTTTGTCCTATTATTATTTCAAGCCAGGGTGTGATTTCCCCCACCATCTGAACAGAAAGATGAAGTACTTAAGCAAAATGTCTCACTAAGCACTGTAAATAAATAATAATAGTATTAATAGCAAGATCTAAGAATGAATATGTTACTCATTAGACAGAGGTGGATGCTAAAACCCCCTTATCACTGACCCAGGTATCAAAGCATGGAATTCATTCTAAAGACACCTAATTGGGAGCATTTTGAGACCATCAGTTCAATCCAAATTCTGTTCAATCCTTCCTCAGACACACAGAACCTGTCTGAAACACTGGGAAACAGGAGCAATTTGCTATGCAAGGGGGAGGATGGGCACAAAAGGCCCACCCACACTGTGTCCTTCATTCTTCTGGCTAGTAAAACTTCTGCATGGGAGCTGTCCAGTGAATAAAGGTGCTCACAGTTCTTCTCTGCCTCCAGCAACCTGTCATGGAATACCTTAGGGTAGTGAAATGTCAACATCTAAGTTCCCTCTATCAGGCTGTCAAGGAACTTTTGGGTAACCAGGTTTGGTTCTTTAAAGGATTTGAAACCACAGACAGAGGAATACTTCTTTTTAGGGTCAAACAAAGATTTTTATTTTTCTATTTACTTTATAATTAATTTTCCATTTAAATCAATTCACTATCTTTGATTCTTTTAAGACAGTGTAATATACAAATAAAAAGTAGAAAAACAGTACAGTTAAAAAACAAGAAATAATAACTCCTCCTACAGATATACCCTCCAGATTTACCTTTAAACAATTTGTGGAGTTATCAAATATATAATACTCACGTTAAGAAAGATAGAAGCATTGTTTAGATTCAGGAGATATTCTTTTCTTTATGTCTTTCCTTTTTGGGGGAATTTTTTGTTGCAACTTACGACCAGTGTTGTTCCCCTTTTTGGAGCTTATGTGTGGCAGTGAGATTCAGCGCCGGGGTGGGAGCCCTGGTTGATCAGACCTAGCTTTTTGGATTGGCAACCCGTCCACTCTTGGTTTGTTCCGTCCAACCTTATATACCCTGTTTCAGTATTTCAGTATTCCTCCACTCGCCTGACAATTGCTGACGTTAGATTTTTGTTGTCTCATTCTGCCCTTTCAAAACTTTTGTCTGCTCCATTTGGGGTAATCAGCACTTTGTTGCATATTGCAGTCTGTGTTACTACTTCCCTAAAAACAGGGTTGCTGTTGGTCATCCAATCAAATTTTGTTTTTATCTTACATCTCCTGTATCTCACAATGCTGCCTTTCCTTTACACTTACAATTAAACAGGTGCTCATTTGACATATTCTGGGTAGGTCTCAACACCTTCCTTTCACAGAACTGAAGGGCAGAGAGGTAGAGGGTGAGCGGTGAGAGCTAGTTAGAGCATGCAGGGCTGAGACCAATGAGAGGTGCCTCACCCACAGCCCAACCTCTAGCTGCTGCAACTAGGAAGAAGCGGGGAGAGACTCTCTCCTCCAGATCAGGTGTTGCCATAGGGAGAGAGAGAGCTGGGGGGAGTCCTCTCTCCCCATCACAGTCCCAGGAGACACTGCACCCCAAATCCCTCATTCCCAGCCCTACCCCACTCTCCAACCAGAGCCCTCACTCCTCCCTCCTGCACTCCAAACCTCTGCCCTAACCCTGAGGCTGCCCCACATGCCGAATCCCTCAGCCTCAGTCCAGTCACATCACACACAACCTCCATATTCGAGCACATAACCAAATTCTCTCTAGACATGGATGTAAAAAATGAGAGGGAACATTCTCACTGTATGTACAAGTTACTTTTAGCCATAGCCCATACCCTCAGAGATAATGAGACCAGCTGGAATGCAGGGGACGGATTGCTTCTCTGAAGCTTTAGTAGCAGCCTATTGTGCTGCAATTCTGGGGGCTGATTTGGAGGATTCCTTCACTCCCAGCATGCAAAGAACTCAGGGCGTCACTTTCCCAGGTGTTAAGCACCCGCAATGATTTGAAAGGAAGTTGTGAATGTCTAGCACTTCTGAAAGGAAGTCAGGTCATTGGAGCACAGCATGGCCACAGTGTATCATGTGAGATATAGTCAGCAAGGAAACACTACCTAAACAGGAGAATAGGGAGAAGAGTCACTCAAACTACAACTTTCGTAAGGCATTGCAATAGCATTTCCAATGTCCGTTTGCTTGCTGTTGGCTAACGTTTTTCCATGAAAACAGAAAACGTTTTGGATTTTCAGTTTTCAACATAGTTGAATTATTTGTTGGAAAACAGAGCATTTTCACACACAAATATAGTAATTTCATTGGAAATTCTATTTTCTATTGAAAAACAGTGCCAATAGAAAATGTTTTACTGCCCTAACTATTTCTCCTAGTATATTGTGAATAAGCTGTCATATCAATGTATATTACTGCCTATAACACCAACAGACTCAATAATTGTATGGCTAAAATTCAACAGGAGAGATTCTCAGCTGCTGTAAATTAGTATAGTTCTATTGATTTTGATGAACCTATGTCAATTAATAGAGCTGACAATCTGTACTATGAATCCAGGAAAAATATATATATATATATATATATACACACACACCTGCTTTCATTCACACTTCTCAAAGCATATTTTCATTGTAATAGCATGCAGTGGTGTTTAGCTCAGTGTGCTTCTTCTAGTTTCTAGTTTGGGAGATGATTTTTCTTTTTAATTTCTCTGTCAGCCACACTTATTGAAGCGCACACACTTTAGACAGATGCAACCTGCAAATAGATTTGAAAGACAGTGATTTATTTGCAAAATTCCTGGTTGGGGAGGTGAGGCAAGCCACACAAAAGTTTTAAAGCTGCTCACTATAGCAAAGAGTGTGTTGCAATATATTTAGCACATAATGATGAAAAGCACTGATAATACAGAGCTAACTATAAATATCCGTACACTGCTCAAGTAGACAATCTGTGCGCTAGAGAAGTACAGTCAGAGAGAATTATATCAGGTGGTAGATGGGACAACAACATCCATCAGTTTAGGATACCTACACATTCCATTTAAATCCTCTTTTTCTACCTCATGGCTGCAGCAGCACCTGTTGCCTGATATTACAGTCCTATGCCTGTGTTTTGTCCATTCCAGTCATTATTATGCATTATTTGTGGTGCAATAGCAGCTACACATGGCAATCAGGATCCAGGCCCAGTACAGTGCTAAGCAGTGTACAAATGTATTTAAGACAAGTTGCAATAAATGGGTGTAATAAACAGAAAGGAGAGGAGAGAACAAGGATAATGATAATAGGAAGCATGGTAAGGCAGAGTCACTGTGTGTGCAGGTAGATGGTTTCAAGTCAGCTGAAATAAAAACAAACATTTAAATAAGATCGATTTGGACTTCCTTACTGGGCTAGCCATTATCCATTGGCAGTTTCTTGTAGGCTTTAAAACTGAAGTGGTCTGAAGAGAAGATTAGGGGGAGCAGAAGGTGGTAGTTTCACAAGCTAGTTCAGGCAGGATGTGTTATGTATGCAGATAGGCAAAGAAGACTACATAAAGGCATTTGGGCAAGGAAAAATGTGTATCTGAGGCTAGCATCACTGGTAATAAATGAGGAGGAAGATGATGAGCCATCCCTGAACTACAGCTAGATTAAACCACAGGAAGTCAGGAGTCATTCCTGTGCTAGGCTCCAGACAACCCACAAGATAGAAGCTGGTCTGGTGACTCTCAAGACAGATATATAAGCCTCACAGGAGATACAGAAGCTCGTTCTATCCTCCATCTGAGGGAGCCATCCCTGAAGTTCAATTACCATTACACATTAGGCCAGCCTATTTTCCAGTTCAATAATTACTTCCAAAGGATTCCGGTTGCCTGATATTCCAGAACTAAAAGTGGGGCAGTCATCTCCCAAAGAAGATGAGGTCCTCATGTCTGGTATTACAAAGAGACAATCCCCTTTCTGTAGTCCCTTATCCCTCATACAAGGAGACGGAAGTTGGTCTCCACAAAGGGGGGTAAGGTCAAGGTTGACGAGTCTAACAGCAACCCTCCAGCAAATGGAACAGATTGATCTGCACTGCATAAATTGTTGCCAGAAGAATATGGTTATTAGTTAGACCACATCTCTTGCATCTTGCCTTTCTTCCTAAGTATCTGGGATAATAGACATTAGGCGAGGTGAGAAGTTGTCATGCTGTCCCTGCAGGTGGAGGCTATGTGACTCAAAATGGAAGTTGATAATAGTGGCACAGCCAGAAGAAAGGACAGGACTTAAAGATATTCTGGAGGAAGAAGTGACAAGATTTGGAGACAGTCTGTGTGTGTAGGGCTAGCAAGAGGGCATAAGTAAAGGGAACACCCAAGGTGCAGCATTGACAAGAAACAGCAAGAATAAAGACAGTAGAGTCATCAACTGGAATCCATGTGTTTAGCCTCTGATAATACAGCCAGTAGACAGACAAGAATTAAGGAGAGAAAAACTCACACAAATGCAAACAGCTTGCTAAAGACATGACATTCAAAAAGAAAAATGTACACAAACATAAGCAGCTTACAGCAGTGAGTTTTATTGCCTGGACCCTCCCCCCACATTAAATGCATGAGAATCTGAACAAGGAAATTGTCAGGGAAAGGCTATGATTAACCAAGGTCTTGGAATAGAGAAATATTTTATGTACTATCAAACAATTAAAGCTCAACACCACCATCCAGCCACTTTATGTCTTTTGCTCCCACCTACAGTACAATTCATAGCTGTATGTCTGACACTCCATTTGTGCTGTTACAGGGGGAAATGTTGAATGTTTCCCCAAAATAAAATGATGAAACAACATGTCACTATTCTGATATTCAATCTATTATACAATAGTAGACCCTACAAAAAGAATCTTTACCTAAGTGATGTATCCGGTAATTATGGCTTATTAACAGAAGTCTCTGAATCCTCCCTGGACCAAAACTAGCTATTGTTGGGGTGGCAGATCACTTATTCAAATAAAAATAACACAGTTGTTGGATGTATTATCTGTTTAGATCATGAATAATAAAATACTACCACTAACTTACTCTTATTTTGAAATCTTTCCTGTAAAATCAGTCAGTCATATTCTTATTATACAATATAAATAAACCGCTCAAGTATGTTTTTATTGAGGAATAGAAGACTGATGTTCCTTATGATGATATATTATCAATGGAGTCCTTGCTACATCTCTGGGCCTGATTCAGGACAGTACCTAAACACATGCCTAAATTCCACTGAAACCAATGGGACTTCAGCACATTCTTAAAGTTTAAGAACATATCTAAGCACTGTTCAGAATAAGGATGATCTAAGCTTCTCCATCAGTGCTTTCCCAACTCAGTATCATAGGCAGTAGACTAGTGCGGAAGGTTGGTTTGTTTACATTGATACACAAAATGCCAGGAAATACCGATTCAAAGATTATATGTTGCACAATGTCATACACATGAACAAGACTGGACATTCAAACCTCATTCATGCTGACATGGTTAGATGGAATCATTGATAGTGAAAGATCCTGGTAACAAAGAACCCAGTGACTAAGTGCAGAAGACACTAACTAAAAGTGGTTTGGAAGAAGACAAACCACATTTTCCCTCCAGCTTCCACCTGTATGTAGCTTCCCTGAAATAAAACAGAGACATGATACAAGGTATCCATATGGACTCACTCTTGTAAATGTCCATTCTAAACAAGTGATGGTACACAGAGCCCTTCATGAGATGGTTTAAACTGATAGTGAATCAGTTATCTTCACGGGTTTGATCTTTACTCTGTTCTTATCATGGTTTCCTAACAACTGTTCAAAAAATGCATGACTTCCACACCCCAATGAATGTGTTGCTTTGGTGCCAATTCTTTTTTTTTTTTTTTTTTTTTAACTATTACATTTCATGAAGTTTTATGTATAGGAACAGTATTGAACCAAGAAAAATCTAGTTATTTGATTTTTTCTTACCTTCAGTAGAGCACCATAAAACGTACATGACACTTCACAACAAGGACCAATATGGATTCCTTGCCCCCAGAGAATTTACACATTTAGGCCTGGTCTACACTAGACCAGGAAGGTCGGCTTAAGGTACACAACTCCAGCTACGCAAAAGTGCATAGCTGGAGTTGGCTCGCCTTAAGCCGAGCCTTGGTGGCATCCACACTGCAAGAGGCCAATGGGAGCAAATGCTCCTGTCAACTTTTCTTACTCCTCACAAAAGGAGGAGTACTGGACACCAGCAGGAGCTGCCCTCAGCATTTGATTTAGGGGTCTATACTAAACCCGCTATGTTGAATGCCAGAAGATCAACCTCAAGAGCGTTGATCTTCTGGTAAATATAAACGTGCCCTAAGGTCTTTCTCCTGCAAATGTGTTTGTCCACACAGACTTTTATGACCCATTGAGTTCCATTAGCTTCAGTAGGAATCAACGTGGGACTGAAGGTCCATGCTGATGGAGTCTTCTAGAGTGGAGCCTAAATTAGGATGCGAATAACGTGACATGATAACAGAGAAAAGGAAAGGACAAAAGAGGATAATGTGGTTATGCACAACTTGGGACACTAATAATATATCTTGAAAGTAAGATGGCAAAGCATGTTTATTATTCATACCTATTTCTATGTTTATTTCTGTGCAGAAGAGGCATAGATACAGAGTTAGTTCCTATTCAGATCTTTCCCATTTTCTTCTTTACCTCTCCTCCTTCTTTACTTCTCACTCCTCACCACATTGTGTGCACCAGTGGACTACATATCTGTCACTGGTCAGTCTCCTAATTTGCCAGCTCTATTCTTTGCTGCTGCTCCTCCAAACAGAGTATAACAAAAAAATTGTAGCATGGTCTGAGAATAACTTTGAAACAGACCAAAGTACATTACAGACAACTTGCTGCCAGAGTGGAGTCTACCTGGCCATTTCATGGACTCTGTAACAATTTATCTTTCTTAAAAAAGTAAAGTCCTGTGACAAATACAGCAGCTTGGCATAAAGAGATAAAGAAACATCAACAGTAGTTACAGAATCCATCCTCCCACACAAATGGAAGGATGGTAGAAAGTGAAAATTGAACTAGAGCTACTAAAACTGAAGTAAAAAAAAGAGAAAGAGACCATGGTACAAGGAGGTGGAATGGTTGATTGTGTGTTCCCACATTCAGCAGAGCCAGGATATATTTTACCTCCTACCCACTTGTTTGTCTCATCCACATCATGTTATGGCTTGTCTTGTCAAGTGCAAGACCTCCAGGGCAATGACTGCCATTTACTATATGTTTGTTCAGTGCCTAGCACAACAAGGCATAGATGTGCTTGAGGCCTCTAAGCATCATAGGTAAAATTTTCAGAAGTGCCTAGAAGATTGTCTACATGGGAAAATCCATAATTATACTGCAATGATTATATTGGGACAACTGCCCATGTGGACACTGTTGCCTGGGAGTGAAATATAATGGAATTTATGTGGGTAAGGTTTGCCAATCTTACTAGAAGGTTCTAGGTTTCATCCTCCTTCACAAAAGGTCACAAAAGTTGAGAATTATGAAGCTCTATGTTTGGAGGTGGATCTGGGGGCCCACAGCAGCAGCCACACTCACAATGAGGATAGTACCACATTAAAACAATTTTTATTATGACAGGTATTAAGATGGCAAACAAAACTAAACATACAGCACAAATTACACAGATTGATTCAATCACCCCTGAGGGTAGCATTAACAAAATCTGGCTATATAAATTGCACTTATCTAAGTATACAGATAGAGTTACCTAGTATAATACTATACTTACATACCCTTCTACCAGAAGACTGAGCGTGAAAAGAAGAAGAGAGAGCTTGTGCTTGAGCCCCGAGCTTCCTTTTTATCATAGCTTTTATCAATCCCTTTCCTTCATTACCAACCACAGGGCACCAGTTATTTTTATGTCCTCCATTTTGTTTTCCTCTTCAAGATAGCAACCAGCCTTCTGGTCACCATCTCCTGTCAGGAAAGGTGGGAAAATGAGTTACATAACCCTAATCTGTCCGGTAACCAGAGGGGTCATAAGGGGAGTTCACCCTCCACTCAAGGCTCTCTGTGTGCATGTCATCAACACAACTCAGCAGTGCTAGGGTGACAGCTTTGGCTTTGTAGGCTGTCTGGGGCAGAAACCCAGGCTCAAAGCCCTTTGTGGTGCAGCAGTCCAGTTTCATGAGCTGTAACGACTGCTAGCTCAGGGTTTATTTGTTTTAGTTAGGAGTCTACAGCAGGGCCAGTAATATGCATACGCACCATCTCATCCTCCAGTCCGCACACCGCACGCAGGACGGTGTGTCAAGCATAGAAGAAAGGAAGAAAGAAGACCAGAAGTAAGAAGACTGTCCACTTACCTAGGCCTGTGCAACTCCGTCCCATCTTTGCTTGTTCCTTTCCCTCAGCCTGGAGATGTTCACCTACCTCTTTTCTCCAGGCATTGAGACCGTGGTAGGACTGTTTAAATTGTTCCTGTTTGGGATTCTGGCCTCACGCCAGGCTTCATTTGTGACAACCGGATCTTATGTTTGGTTTCTAAGTTTAGTATTTTGTTATATAAACCAGTTATTGCTTTAGCTATTTTTGTTTGACTTGATTAATGCACGGTGATACAGATATGGTGCAGGTGTAGAACCTGTGTCCCAATAAGCAGGATTCAGTCCTGGTTTAACACCCCTAACAACCATAAGCAGATTTCCATACCCTAAGATTTTGTGGACACACACACTTGATTGGATGGTGATATTGGGACATCTTTTGAATATGTATGAATAAGATCAACTGATGCCCTCTTGGACTCATTTCCAGACATGGGAAGAAGAGAGAACCTGTGGTTACGTGCAAGAAAGGTCTGTTTCCTTACTCAAAACATTGGTTGCTGGGTCTTGCAGTTTTGGACATATTTTAGGTCTCACAAGGCACTGAGTCACATACCCTATCTGGGTACTGACTCAACTGAAGATTTTGCCACAAAATCTTGCACAATTTCTAAAGAGATATTAAGGATATTTAATTTTAAAAAGAAATATGAATCCTTCCTTATCACACTACACTACTGTGAAAGTCAACTCATACAGGATAAGTCAAGTCCTGCAGGCCTTGCATTACTGGCATCACTAAAAATATAGTAAAAGGGATAGGATAGGAAAAGATATAGCTTAATAGGCTATAACACTCTTGTCCACACAGGCAGTTGTACCAGTATAACTATAGCAGCATAATTATATTACTAAATGCTCCCAGATATGCAAAGCTAAGTGACTTCTAAGTCTCCTTAAAAGTCAATGATACTTAGGAGCTTTTGGAAATTGTTAGCCCATGACAGTATAAATGTTAAATTATAATAATTTTAAGATGGTTTTGAAAATCACAGGAAATCAAGGCTTTCAGATGTCATACAACCCACCCATGCTATCTTCCATCAGTCAATATTTAGATAAAATTACACTGCTATAGCATAACCATACAATACAAATGACATGTTTTCATTTACAGGACATCAGATTGTAAAGGCTTGAAATGTGGGATTGAAAAGAAGGAGAAAGGAAGACTTGAGAAATAAATAAGGAAGTGTTATTTACTCTTTCTCATAACACAAGAACAAGGGGCTACCAAAGGAAATGTATAGGCAGTAGGTTTTGAGAAAAGAAAAGGAAGTATTTCTTCACACAATATACAGTCAACCTGTGGAACTCTTTGCCAGATGTGAAGAACAGGACTATAACAGGGTTCAAAAGAAGTTAGACAAATTCATAGAGGATAGGCCCATAAATGGCTATTTGCCAGGATGGGCAGGAAGGGTGTCCTTAGTCTCTGTTTATCAGGAGCTGGGAATGGGCAACAGAGGATGGATCACTGGGTGATTACCTGTTCTTTTCATTCACTTTAGAGTATCTGGCATTGTCCGTTATCAGAAAACAGGAACTAGAACTACTGAACTAGATGGACCTTTGATCTGACCCTGGGAGGATTACAGAAAACATATTTAAAGGAGAAAAGGGAGACAGGAACATTTAGGCAAAATGGTCTAAGGAGGAAGGGGTGTGGTTATGGTTCCAAATACATTATGGAGGCTGTGGGTGTGGTAATCAGTGAGTATGGGGAAAGTATTAAGAACAGATGATTGAGAAGGAGAGGGAGTATAGCTAAGAGAACTTTCTTCCAGAGGCAGTCTATGGTGTGGTATCAGGAGCATAGGAACTGAATTATAGATAGAAAGATCTAATGCACATGGGTCTGAGCACCTCTGGTTTTTAACACAGTGTTTTAGAAAATTTCTTAGATGATATACCTGTAATTTACATCCGAGGATGTAGTTGTGAGCATAACTGCTATTTAGAACTATGAAAGAATCCAAATTGCAGATGACAGATGAAAATATGTTTCGCGACTGCTAAGCTCCTCAGCTAGAGGGTTTGCTGCATCTGTATCCTGCTAGACTGCCTGTAGGTGAGGCCAGAGACCACACCTGCTTCCAAGTGCCTGTAACTCTACTTCATAAAGCAGTTCTTGTGTTCTGAGCTTGGTATTGTTGTATGTTGAACACTGGGTTACAATTAAAAACTCTTTCTCTATTTTGTTAGGGGGCTACTGGTCCTTCATGCA
Source organism: Rafetus swinhoei (assembly GCA_019425775.1). Classification (NCBI taxonomy): domain Eukaryota; kingdom Metazoa; phylum Chordata; order Testudines; family Trionychidae; genus Rafetus; species Rafetus swinhoei. The sequence continues at coordinate 72,156,718 of CM033440.1, forward strand.
GGCTATCAGACTCTGCAGGGAAGCATCTGATCAAAAGTTTCAGAGGGTAGCCGAGTTAGTCTGTAACAGGAAAAACTTTAAAAACAACAAATAATCTGGTAGCACTTTAAAGACTAGCAGCTGCCAGACTATTTGTTGTTTTTTAAGTTTTTCATGTGATCTAAGTCAGTCTGTAAAAAACCTAAGATAAGGCAGGGCGCATTGCACCTCTGTTTCAGAGAGAAACATACTTCGCCACTCTCTGATTTTTGGTTCTTGTGTGTTGTTGTTCTGAACTCTAAGAAATGAAGTAATGGTACAGTATAATTGTCCAGCATGATCTCACTTCACTGTGTGCATGCCATGAAGATCACAGGTATAATTCAGGCAGCTACCCCACAGCCAGCATGCACTTGTTCTGTTATAAAACTAGTCAGTTTTAAACATGATCCTAGTACATGATGTTAATTTTATAGTACTGTGGCCACCATCTTTAAAAAAATCAATAGCAATCCCACTATGATATTTGACATAGAACAGTACCAGTACCTCCTTATACTTAGAAGGGTACATAAATGGCAGTGTCTCAGATACTGCTGCATGATAAGTGTTGACTTTTTTAACATCAAGAACTGTACTTCCACCAGATAGGCAGAATACTCTTCTCTATATATATTTTATGGGGGATTCCTTTCATTTTATATGTTAAATGATCAATAATCTTGTTAACAAATCCCTTGGAAACCTTAAAGTGATCTATTCCCAGATTAAATGAAATGAAAAGTGACACTTATCCATTGACATAATCAGAAGAAATCTCACACATAATCACAATTTAATTTATGACAAGACAATATGTCACACATTTCTGGAGTGGTAGAAAAGCAATCTACTACTGGTGTCTTCTAGTTTGGCTTAGTTTTCTTGAAAAATGTGTGACTTAATAACAGAGACCTCCTCGTACAAAGCACATGGTTCTGAATTAGAAGTGTGAAACTGAATTTATGAAATAACGTTGGCAGTAAATAATAGCCTATCTCAAACTAGGATTCATCTCGCACCTGTGTTGTGGGGAACAGAAGTCAGCTTCATCACTCACAGAGTATCAATCACCCCCAAGATGCAAATTCAGTCAGATACAGAAAGATTACTTTTCATAACCTATGGAAAATAGTTGAATCAATGTAATAAAAGCTTCAACACAGCATTGTACAATCTGCAAGTATCCTTAAGAGCACACTTTTTCATCATTTTACATGAACAGAAGTATTGTAGCTAGATGGATATACTAGCTTGTAGTTGTGGGCATACTAAGCATTATTGAAAGGTTTATTCAAAGGTTTCAAGTCACACGCTTTGACTCTTTCCCTTTAGTCTCAAGGTGAAACCCCTGTTCCACTCAAATCAATGACAAAATTCCTATTGACACCATGGGGGCCACAATTTCACTCTAGAGAGTCTTTTTTTTTTTTAATTTTTAATTTTAAAGACCTTTGCTTCCTTAAGTCAGTCTGGAGTTTTCCATAGTGCTGCCTGAAAAAAGACTGGTGTGCTGAAAGAATGGATACATAAGGCTTTTTCACCTCTAGATCAATGGTTATCAACCAAGAGTCTGGGACCCACTTGTGTTCGCCGAGAAACCTTGGCCACAAGGAATCTCAATGGTCAGGCCCGTCCCCACACCTGCATCTATCATCGGGTTGTTAATAGTTTACTCTAAAAGTAAGAAGACAGACCAAGAGTGGTAAACTAAAGGGAATTTATTAACAGGAAAAGGGAGATAAACAAGGTATGACAGGTAAGTATTAACTATACAACTGATGGATATACAGATCTATAAGGACCCCACTGTTACAAAAGAATATAGGAAACAGAATACACTGAACTGAACTGTGACACAAGATAGACACAAAAGGACAGGAAGGTGGCTAGATAGAGAGCCACCAACACTGTACCATGTCTTGCAGCTTTCTCCCTTGCTCTGGTGACACAGCTCCGGATGGCCAGAAGGGGTCAGAATCAGCAACCAGGAACAGCAGCAGCTGGAATGGTGGCAGTGTCTAACCATCGCAGGCAATGACAAGCCTTAATTTATCCTACCCTCCCCTGCGTCGTCGTGGCTGCAAGTATGCAGATGATAAGGAGCAGTGGATAGCCACCCACTCCTTGCATGCAAGTGAGTCTATTCCCACCCAGCTACCCTAGGCATAAGACCGGCGTACCCACTCTAAGACACAGTAGCAATACTCTGCCACTCAGGTGGGCAGGCCCAGGCTACGCAGATTTTGATGTAACCAGTGTAGCCCTTGCCCATGTGATTTCAGTCACTGGGCAGATTATACCCACATGACCGCCAGGGTTTCCCGCCACCAGGTGGAAAGCGTGGGAAAGGAGGGGGCAGAAGAGACACCAAGATGGATTCCTAGTTGTTGTTTTATGATCCAAAATGGCATCTGAGACCAAAATGGCAGCTGCTAACTTACACTTGTGGGGCCACATGTATGTTTCAGGAGGTCCACCAAGCAGGACTGGCATCAGATTTGCTAGGGCTCAGGTCAGAAAGCCAAAGACCCACTGCATGGGGCTAAATCTCTGGACCCAAAACCTCATCACTCAGGCCTGAAGCCAAAGCCTGAGCAACTTAGCTTTGTGGGGCCCTCATCAACTGTTGGGCTTGCCACCCCCTAATGCTGATTCTGGCTTTTATATGTAGAAAAGCAGTTGTTGTAACACATGTGGGCTGTAGAGATTTCATAGCCTGTTATAGTGCAGGGGGCTCAGAAAGAAAAAGGTTGAGAACCTCTGCTCTAGATCACTCATGATGACCTAGTCCTGTCTGGTAGAAACAAAAAGGAGCAGCCATAATCACATGTGCTCTTCAGAAAAGTGTGCAATTTATTTTTCCAGGAAAAACCCATTGTTTTGCTGCACTTACTTTATTCCAGAGCTTTTCAGTGCCAGGCCTGCCAACAGGGAGGGAGGCAAAGGGGGCAGTTGCCCCAGGACCTGGTAATTCTAAAGGTCCCAGGGCTCCCAAGCTACCACCATTGATACTGCAACAGTGGGAGGAGCTCTGGGCCCTTTAGAAATGCGGCAGGAGCACCACGGGACATGCTGAAGAGCCACATGCCCGCTCCAGCTGGCTCCGAGGGAGAAGGCAGTGTGCCATTTGGGCAGCGCTGGGGGCCTGCCCCTCCCACCTGAGGTCTCACCGCATCCAGAAGTGCAGAACTGGACCTCCCTCACATTGCTCAGGGGCCCAGCAATCCTTTTGGCTCCTCAGTTCATTGAATACAGTGGGCCAGATTTTCAGAAGAGAGAAATTCCCACTTAGGCACCTAAATGAAGTTGCCACATTTTCAAAATGGCACTGAGCTGAGCTCCATTGAAAATCTAGCTGCTTATTTAGGTATTATTTGAATATAGGCTTATTTTGAAAATCTGACCCTAGCTGGGCATGCCAAGCCTTTCTGAAAATTCTGTCCAGTATGGGAATACAAAAAGTTCTCAGAAAGAGTCAGACAAAACAAGGTCAAGCCAAACTCCAGCAGATTAAGTGCTCTGTGTAGCCAATGAAAAAAATAATCAGCCATGTCATTACGGCATGCAAATATTACTGCCAGAACTAAATCAACTCATTCTTACTTTTTCTTAATACATAAAGCAATACATAGATTCATTTAGTCTTCTTTCATATACTAAAGCGCTTATTTATCACAGAAGCCCCTGAACCATCTATATTACATGTGATTTTTTATAGTGAACATTTTCATAAAGGAAAATACATAAACAATATATTAGTGAAATGAAAATGATAATAGCATTTTGTAATCTTTTGTGTATTTTACAATTGTTGGAGGGAAAATATATGTACATAAACTGGCAACTGTTAAATCTTAAAGCTCATTTTATAAGCTTTTTTATTTGTTGAACACAAACATTTTCCTTCAGTTTCTTACTTTATCTTTTTAAATGTGGATTCATATAAAGATAGTTTTAAAATGAGAAGTTACATTTGGCATCTCTTTTCCATTAAACCATTTTATTGTTGATTTGAGACTGTGGGAAAGCAAGATGAAGCAAATAAAATAGTCCTTTATTCCATAAAGCATCTGGGTCAAACTCAACTGTCAGCCCTGTGATAAGTCTTTTTCTTTTAATTTTGGCAGTGGATCAGTGTACCCTATGGTCATATTAGATTTTGGTATGTAATCCTCATTCACCCAAACCCCATCCATATCTGTCAACATAACACTTCAATTTTTCTTTTTTTGATTCACACATACAATACACACCCTGACTGATGCATAAAACATTACTGTAAAAGATAGCAAACATGTTTTGCCTGCATAAGCATTTTCTTAAAATGAACTGATTTTTATTTTACAGGAGAAAGTTTTACTGAAATAAAGGTGAGAGACAGTGGCTATGTCTAGATGTGTCCAGGGAACACGTCTGCTCTTCCAACATTTTTTGCGGAAAAGCAGATGCGCTCTTTCGGACGCCCTGTCTTTCTCGTGCCATGAGGAAGAAGGGCTCTTCCTAAAGAGGAGGTTTTTCCAAAATTTGGCCCAGGGTAGACGGGCCAAATTTCGGAAAAGCCTCTTCTGACAAAACTATCGGGAAAACTCCGCAAACTGCGGAGTGCAATTTACGTATCTTTTTCCGATAAAAAAGGCAGTGTAGACATAGCTACTGAGTGAGAGAGAGGGTGTGTCTAGACTACACCTCTCTGCTGACAGAGAGATGTAGATTAAGCACATCAAAATTGCTAATGAAGCAGGGATTTAAATATCCCACGCTTCATTAGCATAAAAATGGCCACCACTTTTTTTCGGCACAGAGCTTTGTCGGAGAAAAGCGGCAGTCTAGTGGCTGATCTTTCGAAAAACAAAGCCTTTTTCAAAAGATCCTGTAAACCTCATTTCACGAGAGATAAGGGATCTTTCAAAAAAGGCTTTATTTTTCGAAAGATCAGCCTCTAGACTGCTGCTTTTCTCTGATTTTGGCATTTATTGAGCTACAGAGCCAATCAAAGTGAATGCCAGAGTCCACGTGGCATTACTTTAGATCCCAACCTAACAAAGACCTACATATGGGCTTAATTTTAAGCATACACATCATTTTATTGAATACAATGGGATTATACATGTGTTTATTATTAGGCACATGCATAAATCTTTGCAGAATCAGGGCCTTCACATTTTAGTCTACCTTTCATAGTGTTCAGAACTGTATCTGCCAAAGCATGGCAGAATTTTCTGTAAAAACCTGCAAACAAATTATTTTTCTTTCTTATATATCATTCATATTGTTTGTAGATAGTAAATATTGGGAATGTATTCATTATAATGATTTATAGATTGTGAAGGTTCCCTCAGATTATTTGTATATTGGGAGATAGGGCAGCTAATTTGTAGTTCAATCTGTATATAGATTGGTGGCGAAAATTTTGGTAGCAAAGTGGGGAGGATGCATTTTTGTGACATATTTTTAAAATATGGGTGGACCAATATGCTGATTTTTCTTGCCTACTGCACTGACTAATTTCTAGTTAGGAATCAGTAAATGCAGAACATTGAATATTCAGCCCATAACTAACAATTCTGCTTTTGCTGAGTCCTCAGTTAAATGTATTGCACAAATAAGAAAAAGCTATTCCTTTTGGATGAAATCCAATCCACACACATAAAACTGGCTTTTGGGGCAAAGAGCTTGGAAGGTGAAATCCAATCGAGGGGGTCCACGATTTCTACAACCCCGCTGCACCCACTGGGACAAAGCACTGAGGCTACTGTATCTGGGAAAATCCTGAACTATTTCTTGCTCACAGTGGTCCCTATAAGGCTAGGCTAGAGAGTCTTAATTAAAAAGTGATCCTTTTATTATTTTTAAAAATAATTATAAACTTGGGGTTCTTTTTATTTGCCATCTCTTTTTTTAGCTTTCTGGATGCCAGTGGGAGGCATTTTAAACTTTTCTCTACAACCATGAGGGTTAGAATCTTGTTTTATTTTTAAAATAAGAATTCATGTGATTCTCACATATGTACTTGTTTCTGGGAAAAAGGTATTACAGAAAGCATTTTATATTGCTAGAGTCACATAAAAATCAAGGAAACTGGTAACATTGTACAAGCAACTAAAAACAGAGTCTTATAATGAAAAGTGTCAGACAACCTTTGGTTTAGTTGTCACCACTTGCACCTTCTACAATTAATCATCACATAAAACAAATTGAAATTAAGTTAACAGGCCTCCATTCCTTGCACTTCAATGATTTTACAAATAGATTTTAAATAGTCAGTGTATCTGAAAATAAATATATTTTTCCTTTTCCCTAGTCAGTCTGAGTGAAGTGGGTTTTGAAGAATGGTTGTTTGTTTGTTTAAGATATTTGAATGGAAGGCCGTATTTTCATATTTTGTTTTTTTAAGATAATCAAGTGTCAACTGTTATTCAAGTTTTTCAGAAAACGTTCCCAAGTCCAAGCCAGCATTGGGATTATACTACACCTTATTTGGTCAAATCCTGGTAGTTCAAGTAAGTGTCCAGGGCTGGCTGGCCTTATTATTTGTGGAGTCTTTGGTACTTGCAATTCTACAAGAGCCCTGACAATTGCCTTTTTTTCTTGTGCTTAAAGTCCCATATTGAATGAGATCTAGTAACTCTTATGATGGCATTCAGACCAAATAATCCTGCACCCATGTGATTAGCTTACACTTATTTCCTTTGGAAAACTAAACTGCTTATGACAGGATTTCTGTGTTAACACCTGACAATGGCCAGGCAGTTAGCATGCTCACACTGTCATTTATTATAGCAAAGAATTTGTTCTCACTGTTACCTTACCCCTCTCTCTCCAAGTTTATCTGGTTTCTCACCTGTTATATGCAAAGGTCCAGAAAGCACAAACAGTAGTTTCTCCCAGTTCTCTTGCTGGCTTCCCTTCCCTTCTCTTCAACTGTCATACAATCATAGATATAGGATTGGAAGGGACCTCGAGAGGTCATCAAATCCATTCTCCTGTGCTGAGTCAGGACCAGGTCAATCTACAGCAGCATTTCTCAACCTTTATGATACCAGGGACTGGTTTACTGTCTTACAGGAGAACTCAGGGACTGGCACATAGATCATCCCTGACGTGTTGTCCAACCCATTCTTACAAACCTCAAATGATGGAGAATCCATATCCTCCCATGGAAGCCTATTCTAGTACCACTATAGTCCAAGTTTTATCTAATATCTAACCTAAATCTCCCTTGCTGCATATTAAGCTTATCACTTCCTGTCGTATCTTCAGCAGACATGGAGAACAATCGATCACAGCCCTCATTAAAATGCTCCTTAACATATTTGAAGACTGTTGTTAGGTTCTCCCACAGTCTTATTTTCTCAAGACTAAACATGCCCAGTTTTTTAACCTTTCCTCACAGGCCAGGTTTTCTAAACCCTATGGCTACGTCTACACTGCACCTCTCTTGCGCAAAAGTCTATGCAAATGAAGCGTGGATTAGCGTATTGCCATGCTTCATTTGCATTTGCATTGTTAATTAGGGGCCGTTTTTGCACAAGAGGCTTTTGCGCAAAAAGGAGCTGTGTAGACGGCTCATTTTTGCACAAAAACCCCCTCTTGCGCAAGAGCCATTCTTCCTGAAAAAATGAGGAAGAATGGCTCTTGCACAAGAGGGAGGTTTTGCACAAAAAGGAGCCATCTTGTGCAAAAGCCTCTTGTGCAAAAACAGCCCCTAATTAATTATGCAAATGAAGCACAGCAATATGCTAATCCACACTTCATTTGCATAGGCTTTTGCGCAAGAGAGGTGCGGTGTAGTTGTAGCCTTAGTCATTTTTGTCACTCTCCTTTGGACTCTCTTGTCCACATCTTTCCGAGAGCATGGCACCCAGAAGAAGAAGACATAGTATTCCAATGGAGACAACACCAGTGCCGAGGAGAGAGGGACAAATACCTCCTGTGTCTTACAAACAACATTCCTTATAATACATTCCTAATAATAATAGGCTTTTTTGCAACTGCATTACATTGTTGACTCTTGTTCAATTTGTGATCCACTATTACTCCCCGATCCTTTTCAGCCATACTAACACATGACTAGTTATTCCTCATTTTATGATTGTGCATCTGATTTTTCCTTCCTAAATTCTTGTTTACCTTTATTATTGTATTTAGGTGAGCTCCTGAATGAAACACAGGTAGAAAAGGGACTGAAAGTGGACATCTCTTGTGTCCATTTATCTCAAGAAGGATCAAATATGCCATAGACGACCTTTCTCCCATCTGAGACTACAATCCCTATTGTTAGAGAAGCTTTTTCCTACCTACACTTTTCCCTATCAGTAATCATATTTTGCATAACATAAGGTGTGCCAATATAAAATCAGTATATAGGTATTAAAAGACATAAGAGATATAAAAAGCCATGCCACTGTTCCTCCTTCTAGAAGCTTCCAACAGTGTCCTCAACATGGAGATATAGTGGAGCCTCAGAGCTGTGAACACCAGAGTTATGAATTGACTGTTCAGTCATACACCTCCAGGCAGCAGAAAAAGGAAAAAAAAGCAAATGCAGTATAGTACTATGTTAAACATAAACTACTAATGTAAGGGAACATTTAAAAAACTGTTTGACAAGGTTAGGAAGCGGTTTCTGTGCTTATTTAATTTAAATTAAGATGGTTAAAAGCAGCATTTTTCTTCTGCATAGTAATATTTCAAAGCTGTATTAAGGCAATATTCAGTTGTGAACTTTTGAAAAAACAAGCATAACAGTTTGTTCAGCGTTATGACCATTTCAGAGGTATGAACATCCTGTAATTCTTTTCTATGTCATCTTTCAAAAGCCACCTAAGGACTGGCAGTAAATACCCGCAATGCTTCTCCCACAACCCTAAAATTCCTAGGGCACAAGTTGAATGGATTTAATATAACTGAAACCAGGATATGGACAAATTATTTCATTAGTAAATATTAAATTATAAATGCAGGTAGGTGGACACTGATAGAAAGAGACAAAGAGGGGAAAAGCAAGAACTTAAAACATTTTTTCCCAAAGGGAATGCTTGCAAAGCAAATACCAAATCCCTGGTGTTACACACTGAGGCTATGTCTACACAGCAGCGTCATTTCGGAATAACTAACGTTATTCCGAAGGTTACATGGGGGTCAGACTCTAAGGCTATGTCTACATTGCCCCTCTCTTGCGCAAAAACGTATGCAAATGAGGCGAAGCATGGAATATCGCCGCGCCTCATTTGCATAATTAATGAGGCTCCGGTTTTGTGCAAGAGGCTTTTGTGCAAAAACCTCCTCTTGCGCAAGAGCTGTTCTTCCAGAAAAAATGCAGAAGTACGGCTCTTGCGCAAGAGGGGGTTTTTGCGCAAAAAGGAACAGTGTAGACAGCTCCTTTTTCCACAAAAGCCTCTTGCACAATAACGGAGTCTCATTAATTATGCAAATGGGGCGTGGCAATATTCCACTCTTCGCCTCATTTGCATATGTTTTTTCGGAAAAGGCTATAGTGTAGACATAGCCTAAAAGAGACAGATACCCCAAACGGTAAGCACACATACCTTTCACTACAGCTAGCCCATGGGAAAGGATTTCCATTGTCTGCACATTTCAGCCTTAACTCCAACAGATCTCCAGAACTGGTACAGTCTCCATAAAGGGTCATTTTTATCCAGTGGTGTCACAGACATGGGTCCCATTACCTCAAAATGTATCAAAATGGCAGCTATGTCAGGCAGAAAAGACAGTCCATCCCTTTAGTCATGTAACTAATACAAAAAAGGTACCTCATATGTGGAAGCACTAGGCAGATGGATTGATGTGTTATACATATTCCCACATCTACGTCTACTTGTGTAAAGGGTACCAGGGCCACATTAACAACCAGATCTGATTGCATGTGGACCTTGCCTTGCATGCAACTTTTACAAGATCCCATAAAAATGGGTTGTCAGCGATGAAAGTAGTGATAATGTTCCCACTTCCCTTGCAAAAGATAAATTCAAGAGAAACTGCAACCTGGTTTCTGATGCCTTTACTCAAAAATAACCAAAGACTCACCTTGCAGCTTTAAGAAACTCAGAAGAACAGAACATAATAACTTACCAATAGACCTTTTAAATTCAGGAACTCCATGAAGAGATAAATAGGAACTCTGGGCTATTAACCACTGTCAAAAATAACATATAAGGGGGAAAACACATGATTCCAAAATTTGAGTCATGTACTGCAATTCTTGTCCCATTTCTGGTAAATGTGGAAGAGGATTGTGATACATCTGACCTGTGGCTGCTCAATGCAACCAACCTATTATCTTTACCATATCATAGATCACCACAACCTGGTTGATAGATCACTGTTATAAAAGAAATAAACATTAGGTGTGTCACATGCTTTTCACTTTTGATGATGTGATGGGAAAGCAGTGTACCTTTTTCTCTCTTATAGAGCCTAACATCTGGATGACAATAAATATTACCTAATGGAAGTGCAGTGACAAAGTTACATTTTTAGAAAATGTGTAGCCATGGAGCAGTCTTCCATAGTAATAGTTGTGACACTGCACTTCTATCATTAACAAAAATGATCTTCAGACAATTGCCAGTCCCACTTGGGATATATTACACACAAAATAAACCACAGTAAAAGAACATAATTAAGATTGAGAAGTCAAGCACTCAAAAGTTAGAAAATGCCAGAATTAAGGTTGCCTGTGCCCCCCAGCTCCTCATCAGAGCTGTTTATTTCCTGCCATTTATCCCGATTAGTTCCCAGTACCAGTCTCCTAGTACAGTCAGTATTTGACACCTGCTCTTGTCCCGCCTCACTCCACATAAGAACAGCCATATTATGTCAGACCAATGACCCATCTAGCCCGCTATCCCGTCTTCTAACAGTTACCAATGCCAGCTGCCCCGGAAAGAATGAACAGAACAGGTAATCATCAAGTGATCCATCCCTGTTGTGAACTCCCAGGTTCGGACAATCAGAGACTAGAGACTCCCATGCTGTGTCTAGACTGGTCACTTTTTCCGCAAAATCAGCCGCTTTTTCGGAAAAACTGGCCAGCTGTCTACACTGGCCGCTTGAATTTCCACAAAAGCACTGACTTCCTGCTGTAAGAAATCAGTGCTTTTTGTGGAAATACTATGCTGCTCCCGTTCGGGCAAAAGTCCCTTTTGCGCAAAACTTTTGAGCAAAAGGGCCAGTGTAGACAGCTGAGATTTGTTTTGTGCAAAAAAGCCCCGATCGCGAAAATGGCGAACGGGGCTTTTTTGCGCAAAAATGCGTCTAGATTGGCCACGGACGCTTTTCCGCAAAAAGTGCTTTTGCGGAAAAGCATCCGTGCCAATCTAGATGCTCTTTTCCGAAAATGCTTTTAACGGAAAACTTTTCCGTCATGCCGGTCTAGACGTAGCCCCAGAGTATGGAGTTGCATCCCTAACCATCTTGGCTAATAGCCATTCATGCACCTGTTCTCCAGAAACTTATCTGGCTCTTTTGGGGACTCAGTTATAGTTTTGGCCTTCACAGCATCCCCTGGCAATGAGTTACACTGGTTGGGCATGTCTACACTAGGAAATTATTTTGAAATTACTAACTTTGACTTAATAACTCCCAATTTTACAAAATCAAACTATCACTATGGGGAAGCCTCAAAATTAGTCCGAGGCAGGCTTTGTTAATGTGGACACGCTACCTTGATGTAGAGCTCAAGGAACCACTGGGGAGTAATTAGTTCAAATTACTCTGGGGAGTAGGTACTTCAAAATAGCAGCACCAGAACATCCACACCACCGCTATTTCGAAACAACTATTTCAAAATTAGCATTATTCCTTGAGAAAAGCTGGAGTACAGATTTCTAAATAGGCGGCCCATTATTTTGAAATAATGTGCTTGGTAATGTGGACACTCCGCTTATTAGTTCAATCTAAGGGGGGGGAGTTATTTTGAAATAAAGCCTAATGTAGACCAGGGTGTTGAGTGTTTGTTGCATGAAGAAATACTTCCTTTTGTTTGTTTTAAGCCTGCTGACTATGAATTTCATTGGGTGGCCCCTGGTTCTTACATTATGTGAAGGAGTAGATAACACTTCCTTATTCACTTTCTCCACTTCTCTATCAATATCCCCCTTAATCATCTCTTTTTCAAGCTGAAAACTCCCAGTCTTTTCAATCTCTCTTCATATAGAAGTTAATATACAATCATTTTGTTGCTCTTCTCTGTAACTTTTCTAATTCTAATATATCTTTTTTTGAGCTTGAGTGACTGGAACTATACATAGTATTCAAGGTGGGGGCATATTAATAAATCATAATGTTGCATTTTGATATTTACTGTATTATTATCCTTCCCTTTCCTAATGGTTCTCAACATTCTGTTTGCTTTTTTGACTGCCGCTGCACACTGACTGGATGTTGTCAAGAGCACTATCTATAATGACTCCAAGATCTCTTTCTTGCATGTGAACAGTTAATTTAGATTACATCGTTCTGTATAAATAGTTGAAATTATGTTTTCCAATATGCATTACTTTACATCTGATCTCAACATATTCCTCTCTCTCACTGGTTACCAGTCTCTCTCACACCGGTTCATTTCCCTCAACAGCTACCAGTCCCAGTATTCTCCCTCTGGAATCTAGTCCTGATTTCCCTACTCAGCCAGTCCTAGACTCCCTTTCACCACCACCCATCCACAGCTTCCAGTCCCAGTGTTCTTGCCTTCCTAATGCAATGCCCTCACTCAAAGCCCAAGTTACAGGTTTTTTTCTCTCCTCCCACTGCAATCCCAATCTCAAGAGGCTCCCTGTCCTAATTTATTCTTCCTCCTCCCCGGCCCCCTCCCCCGGCTTTTGTCCTATCCGCATTCATATCACTTGGTGATTACCTGTTCTGTCCATCCCCCCAGGGCACCTGGCACTGACCACAGTTGGAAAACAGGATACTGGGTTAGATGGATCTTTGGTCTGACCCAGAGGTGTGCACATAGGGCGGGATATACAGGGGCATGAGTCCCTCCTCCATTCACCTGGAGGGGTGAGGGTGATAGAACTTCTCCAACTGTGGGGCCATGGATGCAGGGAAAAGCGAGCTCCTGTAAGGGCAGAGGTGGGTGTGGGAAGGAAGAGCAAGCTTCTGCTGGGGGAGGGAGGAGGGAGAAGCAAGCTCCTTCCAGGGCTGGGAAAGAACAAGCTCCTTCTGGGCCCGGGGGCAAGTGAGCTCCTCCTGGGGTCAGGAAAGAAAAAGGAGAGCAAAATTCTCCTGTGAGGAGCACAGATTGTGCCCCTCCAAAAGGGGTCAAAGTTACATTCCTACACATGCCCTTGGTCTGACCCAGTATGGCAGTGCTTTGATCAGACAGTTCCTTTCCCCAAGCTGCCTGGGCACTGGGCACTAGCAGGGGTGGGACATTGACAGCACATGATCCCTGCTTGGTTAGAGTGTCCCATTCCACCTTCATCCAGAGCAGCCATTACAGAGAAAGTTCAACTTCACCCCACAGCTTTGGCCTGAATGGAGCACACTCAGTTGCCCTTTTGGCCCATGTGCAGTCTGATCAGCACTAGAAGCTGTGAGAAGATGAAACATGCTCTGTATACATGGACTTTTTGGAGATTTTAGCTGCTAAAATGTAAGAAATCTCTATTGAGAATGTGCCAACTGTGATTTTTTTCAAAGGCAAATGTACATAACTATGGCAAAAGGCACGTTTCTGACACAAAGGCCAAGTTCCTGCCACATTTAAATTCCCTGTGCTAGAGCCTTTTACAGAAAAGGTCACCAGAATATTATTAAATTGCAAAACAATGTATTTTTTCTCTCATAATTCTCACAAATGGCTGAGCTGTTTTGGATGATGCCTTCCAAAAACACATTCAGCCAGAAGCAGACCTCTGGCATGAAACTGCAGACTAAACAGTTAAAGTTTGTCAGAGTTATAAACTGCGTAAAATAGGGTCTTATAATGGGATGTGTCAGGCAACTTTAATAATAGGTTCAGCTACCAGCCTGCTTATGATAACATTCAAGTGAGAGGTGAACGAAGGAGGAAAGTCTTTGCATGGAAGTTAAACTAGGGCTCCCAAAGACAAGTAGGTATATTTAAATATAAAGCCATCATGCTTCAGTGTATAAACTAACTGTGAATGAGCATGGAACTTCTTTGTACACTAATGTTTTTAAATATCTCTATTGATGATGTTATTAGGATGTTTACTGTAGGAAACATTGGTTTGGTTTGATAGAAGCTGTAAGGAATCATAGACTACTAGGACTGGAAGAGACCTCGAGAGGTCATCGAGTCCAGTCCCCTGCCCTCATGGCAGGACCAAATACTGTCTAGACCATCCCTGATAGACATTTATCTAACCTACTCTTAAATATCTCCAGAGATGGGGATTCCACAACCTCCCCTGGGCAATTTATTCCAGGGTTTGACTACCCTGACAGTTAGGAACTTTTTCCTAATGTCCAACCTAAACCTCCCTTGCTGCAGTTTAAGCCCATTGCTTCTTGTTCTATCCCCAGAGGCCAAGATGAACAAGTTTTCTCCCTCCTCCTTATGACACCCTTTTAGATATCTAAAAACTGCTATCATGTCCCCCCCTCAATCTTCTCTTTTCTAAACTAAACAAACCCAATTCCTTCAGCCTTCCCTCATAGGTCATGTTCTCTAGACCTTTAATCATCCTTGTTGCTCTTCTCTGGACCCTCTCCAATTTCTCCACATCTTTCTTGAAGGAGAAACAAGCTGGAAGGAACCAATTGTTCTATATAAGCCATCCCTCTGTGAATACTTGAGGATTGATACTATACAATGGCAGATTGAATATGAGAAGTTTGGGGCTACATCTCCAGCAGAACCAGCTGAACTGGTCTGGACAAGCAGCACTAAAGCCTAGGAACTGATCAAAACAGCTGGCTGAATAAAAGAGATTCTCATTTTGCAGAGGGACAACTGTTGTTGGGGAATGCAGAGTGACACAGGCTGAGGTGTTGGACATGAATATAAAAAGCTACTGAGAGCCATGCTACAGATTAAGAGATGTTGAAACAAACAAACAAAAATAAATGTTTTGCATGTTTTCCACTTGACACGTATGCCACATAGCATCAAAGCCTGCTCTTTCACAAGGAATGTTATTTGTAAACTATTGCTGGGGAGAAACTAGGAGGAAGGACTATTATTGGGCAGAGAGGTTGGAGGGATGGCACATGGCACAAAATATTGCAAGCTGCTCTTGCCATTCTTCGGGATCTAATACAATTTGACAAAGAGTCTAGCACAAGAATTACATGATCTTTGACCTTTTTGTGATATATGACATTGGAAAGCATTGTCTGGGACAGTCCATCATGGACTAGGCCGCTGACATTATGGAATATGTGTTATGACCTTGTCCTTCGAGCACAGGCATAAATGTGTTTATGATAATGTTATTCCCAGTTAGGAAGCTATTTTGTATACCTTCAGGTTACAGAATAACTAAGGAGCCAATTCTGTGAGTCTGGCAGTTGGAACAAGGCACCTTGAATCAATTTATGCTGAAGTGCAGTCTCAGTGGTGAAGCTGGCTATTGATTAGACACTGACCATGTGTGTGAGCAGTGGAGAACTGAAAATTCTCCCGCAATCAGATTCACGCAATATGATGGGCATTGCAAGCAGGGAAAGGATTCAAAGTGATTTTTGCTGCCCAGCTCAAGTATAATGATCCATATGCTTTCAGCCAAGCAATCTAGCTACTGTTGTCTCTAGCAACAGAGTTTACTTCTAAATGTGTATCATTTTATTATAATTTGTTTAATTTAATGTTTTTAATATATGTCTTGCTTGTGATATGCAATTATCCTTGAAGAATTAACTATTCTGTATCACGCTAATGGAACTATACAATTATTATGGTGCATGAATTATGTGAGGTGTCTCACTTGAAGACTGATTGCTTTTTAGGGTCTCTGTGGGGGAGAGGTGCAAGAACCTCAACTATTCTAGCCCAAATCAGGCTCTCTGGCAGGTCAACTACAACTGCAAAAGTCTAACCACCTATCATTGCATTTACAGGAACTCTGGGGGCAGGGTTTTTATTGCAAACCTTATTCTCCCAACAAAGAGTTATTTAGCTCCACAAAGACCACGGAGAATTAGGTTCTTGGTGAAGTTCAGTGGATGTGCCCTTTAAAATTATAACAGCCTAAAAACTCTATCCACCTCTCACAACTGCAATATAAAATGTAACACCTTATTGAAAGAAAGGGAAACCAGCATATTCAGAGCATCTGCAAAATCTCCCACCTCCTGAACTAGATTAGATTAGATTTATGTTTGGTTTTATCTAACTTTTTGTATTGCTTGCCAAGTTCTGGGTTGCCTGTCTGCTCCTTTCACAAAGAATATTGTTCATATGCTATTGCTGGGGAGAAACTAAGAGGAGGGACTGTTATTGAGAAGAGGGGTTGGATGGGTGGACCCTCTAGTGAAGTTTATAGACCTCTTGACTTTAATATTCCATCCACTAGTGCATCTCTCTCTTTTCCTCTCATTCACTAACTACACTTTATTTATATTTGTTAAACACTTTTAAATACAAGGTATCTGTTTTTTGCCTGAGAGTGGGTGATTGTCTCATGTATTAGCCATCAACTTTTGGGCATCAAGGGGGTCATCGCTGCCAGGTTCAATACAAGGTCACAGATGGGAACTCAGGGAGTTGATCACAGATCCCAGAGCACATAGTCACTCTCTGTTCAGAGAAAGCTGGGTCCCACATACTTAACTTTGGGACACTGTCATTTTATATAGGAGTAAATCTCGTTTGTTATCAGTTCCGCCCAGAAAGTGAAAAAGAGACAATAACAGGCAAAAAGTGGATGCATTAGAGAAATTCTGAAACTCTTGGAATGAACAATACCACAGATAGAAACTCTGTTTAAACTGAATCTAAGAGCCAATGGTCAGATGACATGAAGTGAAGGGGGCCCAAGGTAAAGTGATGCTACCTTTCCTTCTTTGGCTACAACCTTTATACAGAATTGTGAGATTATTATGCAGAGTGAAATGGAGATGTGGTTCTGTTCCTCATTTCCTTTTATAGCTGGCATCTATTTAATAGTATTGCTTTGATTGTATGGATTCTATGGGTGCTGCCGGGATGCTGCAGTTATAGATGCTGAGAAAAGTGCGAAACTGCAGTTATATAAGCTGTAAAAAGTGTTCCCCATTCATTGAGATGCTCCATCTTCGGAGTGTATCCAGGTCCCTAGTGGGCTAAGCACCAGTGCACTACATGTGATCGGTGAAACCATCGTTAAAATAGAGGCAAGTGTAATACAGTCTTCAGCTCCTGCCAGGGCCAAGCCAAGGAAGACATTATGTGTGGGTTTGAGTGCCGGTCCCGCTGCTTGGTTTGGAAGCGAACACAGGCAGCCGCCCGCGGGGCGGATTTAGGATTGACTGTTTCTGTAGCTAGTCAGTGAGACCACGCAGTCATCAGCGACTGGGAAGGGGTTGGGCAGGCGTCGATCGTCCACTGCCGGGTTCATTGTGGCCTCTGCTGCCAAGCAAGTCTGGAAGGAAGCCAACAGGAACGGGGAGCTGCATGCAAGTGTCCCGAGGCCGCCTAGGAAGGGCGCTGCAGAAGTGGAGCCCAACTCCTCGGAGGGCTCGGGGAATCCTGCAGCTCATTGCCCTGCCTCGGGCTTTGCTGAGCGCACGCCCAAGCCTTCAGCAGCAGCCTTGCTCCAGCGCCTAACCCCCGGGCGGGGAGCGCCAGGGCCCCACTGGCTGCTGCTGCTCTGCGGGTCCGCTCCCTGCACCCCCACCTTCCCTCCCGCAGCTCAGCCCGCCCCCGCACTCACCCCTCGGCCAGCTCCGCTAACAGCCCTGTCCAGCCGAACCCCAGGCGCCCCCCTCCGCGCCCTGCTATGGCCCTCTCGCGCCCCTCTCTCCCCCAGATCCCTGCTCTCACCCGCTCCACCTGCAAGCCCAATGGTGAGCTCCCTACCGCCCTGCACACACCGCACCTTGCCCCTTTCCCCGCACAAAAACCACACTCTGCCCCCACCCACACCCTTTCGGCCTTCCCTGCCCCGCACACACACCTCACTCTGCCCTCCCCACACACACCTCACTCTGCCCTACTCACCCCGCACACAAACCTCGCTCTGCCTTCCCCCGCGCACACACACTCTGCCCTCCCCCTGCACACCCCTCACTCTGCCCTCTCCCCCGCACACCCCTCACTCTGCCCTCCCCTCGCACACACACCTCACTCTGCCGTCCCACACACACGCATCTCACTGTGCCTCCCCGCACACACACCTCACTCTGCCCTCCCCACACACAAACCTCATTCTGCCTTCCGCACACACACCTCACTCTGCCCTCCCCGCACACACACCTCACTCTGCCCTCCCCACACACAAACCTCACTCTGCTTGCCCCGCACACACACACTCTGCCCTCCCCTGCACACACACTCTGCCCTCTCCCCGCACACACACACTCTGCCCTCTCCCGCACACACCTCACTTTGCCCTCCCCGCACAAACTGCACCTCCACCGCACCCAAACCACACCCTGCCCTTCCCCTGCACACCATCACTCTGCCCCTCCCTGCACACCATCACTCTGCCCCTCCTCCAGCAAACACACCACGCTCTCCCCTCTCCCTCCCCCTCGGAACACTCTGCCCTTCCCCCTTTCGCACATACCACACTGTCTCCTGTCAACTTCACACGCCCAGTCACTTGCACGGCCCCTCTCCGCGCAAACACAGCCTGTACTCCTTTTGCCCTGCACACCCACAAACACCTGTACTGCCTCGGCTGTGCTCGCGCGCGCGCACACACACACACTCACACACAGAGCATGCCTTCCCCTGACGTGCTTGCACACTACACTGTTCCTCCCCTCCGCCCTGTGCCCACGCACTCTGCATCCCCTCTATCCTGCAACCCCTTTTTCCCTGCAAAGGAGAAAATGATCCTCGACCTTTTCCTGGCGAAGCTGGCAATCTGCCCCCTTACTGACAGGAAACCCGAACTCTTGGGATCCAGCGTCCCGGCTAGATGACACCGAACGTGGCAAAGGTGTCGGTTCTTCTCTGGTCATTTTGAGCCCCCCCACCCCACCCCGGGAATGAGGGGACAAGCTTTAAAGTGGGCCTCGGAGCGGAAATGTGAAGGAACACCCGAAAGTTTGCAACGCAACTGTCCTCTTCTGCACTTGTATGGCAGAAGCTGGGGGGGGGGGGCTTTTTCACTAATTTCGTTGCGGCGCCCGTTTTGTCTGGAGGCTCGCTGCCCGCGGAACTGAACGAGTTAACAGTCAGGCAGGGGCTATTTCCTGTAGCCCTCGGAAATCTCCAGCCTTCTTCCCACCTGAAATAGCACGGTGGACCAAAGCCCAGAGCTCAGCGGCCCAGTGCTGAAGGACACGTGTCCCTGCCATAGCGACACCCAGCATTCGCGGAACTTTTAGAAGAGTCCAACAGCGGGACTAACAACCCCTCTTCCCAGCAACTGCAGGGTCTGGGGCCAGAGAGGAGGAGACAGAGAGGAGATGGCATTTTTATGAACTGCTGGTAAAGGCAGAGAACGTGGTTCGTGGGTTTGATGGGGGGGAAGAGGAGGATGGTAGCTCTGTCTTCTCAGAAGTGTCAATTGAAAGAAAAGAAAAAATCCGCCAAACTGCGTGTCCCGTGCAGATCTCGGCAGAGAGGTCTACCTAGCTACCTCTAATCTCCGTTTTAACTCCAGTAGTGCTATAATCTCTACCTAGGGAGCTAGGGGAAACCAGGAGTATTGCTATTAAAACAAAGGAGTCCAGCTGCCAAAAGACCCCGCTTTACATTCAGTTATTGAAACAGCACCGTGGACTCACAGCTTCACTTCTTAAGCAGTCGCAGGGCTCGATGTTCCTGGAGCTGCTATGATCAGTCTGTCGGCTTGTTCACAAGTTGTTCAGCTAATTTTGTTAGACACGTTGAGTAGAATTAGTTAAAGAAATTCAAGTTGAAGAACACATTGACCCAAACTTATTCCCTGGACTCTCTTTCACCCGTACAAACCCCACACTCCAGGAGAAGACTGGTACAGTATTTAGCTCTTACGTGCTAGCGCTGAAACCAGGAGAAAACAACACTGGGCTCCTCATTCTGCATTTTAATACTGAAATCTGGAAATGGAAATTGTTTGATGTATGAGGAGACGTTATCTAATTAGGGCGTAAGAAATTTAATCTTTCCAGCAGGCAGGTCATATAATTAATGTTAATTTAACGCTCAAATTCTCAGTCATTAATTTTTATTCTCTTAAATGTAGTTTGGCAGGGGCCCCTGATCCATGGCAATGGATTTTACTGGATGTAAGAGCACACTTGGTCGTTGGAGTGAATTACTGCAGACCTTCCTATCCCAATAACAAGATCTCATCATGTATGCATTATTAAGCCATGTAATTGAATGGTCCATAGTTTGCATATCAGACTATTAAAATAATGTGTTTTGCTTTTCTTCCAACACGTAATGTTAAAGCCTTTGCGAATATTTGGTGATTCTGATAATTATCACCAAATTACTACAAATGTTCTCTTCATTAGCGTGATTTCTTTCAAGCATTTTTAAAAATGTGAATAATGCATTAAGTGATTGCTTGTAAAGTTTTTTTTAATAAAAACTTATCAGCCACAAAGTCGAAAACGAGATAAAAATAACAATGGGACAAAGAGAGAACAATTTTCTTATGTGATTGGAGCAGAAGACTTTTATTTTTTTCTTATATCAGATAACTCTGTAAAGTTTCACTTCATCGAGAGCAAAAGTGCATGCAATCTAAAGAATTGTCTACTTTCAGATGATGCAGAACAGATGAAGGAACAAAGTTGGAAATTTTCCCTTTACTGGAAATATATGGGTAGAGAGTAGACAGATTGATTTGAAAAGATACTGACCTCTCTCCTTCAGCTGCAGTATAACTTGTCCTGGAAAAAACAACAACTGAAAATTTCCCTCACCCCAGTTCGAGCGGCCATTTGAACAAGCTGCTGTGACGATCTCAGAAGGTGAATAATTCTCAATTAACTAAGTAACTAACTTTCTTCTTGCCATCTGAAGGCACACACTTAACTAAATCTTATGCCTGGGAGACCCTTCATTATTGTCTTCCCTCTCCACACTGTTTTCAAAGTTCAATAGCAAGGCAACAAAAACAACACTGCTGCAAAATAAGAGTCTCTTTTAAAATTAAAGAGCCGGTCATTTGCATCGAAGAAGTAAAGTTCTCCTCCCCAACCCCCGCTTAATTATTTAAATAAAAAGAAGCTCGTTTCAGGATCAGTGACACTGATGATTTGCAGGAGGGGAAGGCGCTGCGATCGAATGAATAGGGGATGTATCAGGTGTAAGGTTGCTTTCTGTGAATCTAGCATTCTGTCCCCTTGCACGTTTGTGCTCCACGGGCAGAAGCTATTGAATCCCAATAGGTCGCAGCGACCATGATTTCTGCTTTTGACTACAGCATGAGGGACCAATGTGGCGAATAAAGGAGAAATCAAGGCTTGCTTTGCTTGCAGGCGCACACTAGCGCAGCCTGTTTGCCCCCTGGGGTCCCAAGCTGTGTCACCAGGGCATTTCCCTCTCTACCCACCTAACAGTGCGCCCTCACCTCCAGGCTTGGAGCACTAGGCCAATACCTCGGGAGGGGCCTGGGACAGCGGGGGGCGGGGGCGCTTTTATTTTGGTTGGGAGTGGTGAGCGCTGCTCACTGGGGCTGGCGAGAGGCGAGGGAGCCGAACTGTGCTGCTCT
This sequence comes from Rafetus swinhoei, assembly GCA_019425775.1. Taxonomy (NCBI): domain Eukaryota; kingdom Metazoa; phylum Chordata; order Testudines; family Trionychidae; genus Rafetus; species Rafetus swinhoei. Next base: position 72,178,533 of record CM033440.1, read on the forward strand.
GTGCGGGTCCCCCCCCCCCCTCACTATAGCAACCAACGGCCGCCTGACAAAAATGCACCCTCTGTGGACAATGGCTCAGCCTCCTTTTTCCTCCTCTTCGAAGCCCAGCCAAAGAAACTTTCGAACCGCGCAGCTGCCTCGGCCAAGGGAGGGAAGCGAACGCCCGCACAGGCTAAGCCGCAGCGGCAGTTCTGCCCCCCCCAGGCCACGCCAATAGCTGTTGCACTTACCCACCGCTTGCGAGTGTCGCTGCTCCTAGCCTTGCCATACAGCGAGCGTGCGACGCACCGGAGAGCACTGCGGAGCCTGGGGAGGCGGCCGGGAGGGGAGGGGGAAACTCTTGCCTCTGTCTTACTAAAGAAAATAATAGGTGGAAAACACTAAGCAGAAAAATAGAGGCAGGATCAGGCCCATCGTTCGCAGTTCTGCGGTCTTAAAAGGTCACCAAGACTGGAAGATGTCGTCTGTTCATTGTTCCTCTGCTACCCCACAGCAGTAATGGGACAGGTCTGTGAACTGTGTGGTCAAGTTCTCAACATCTGCATCTGGCAGCAGGTTATCGTGTAAAACTCCCTGAAAAGGACGAAGGGGTTAAAAATGGGCTGATTCTATGTCAAGGTTTCTTTCACTCCGCACTTTCCCCAGATATCCCCATAGCCAACCTCGGCCAGCGACCATTTCTTCCTCCATTCCAACTTTTTGCTAAACTTTGTGACATGCATTATTGCCATTACCTGCCGGTTCCTGGGTTCCAGAAGTGCAGGGTATGCTCAGGTTTTCATGACTGGCTGGGTTTTTCTATTGTAAGCATATGCACCACCAATAGGTAACCCGCTTGACATTAGGCATTTGAGATCACTCTAGCAGTGCATTTTACAATAGAAGTGTTCCTCTTTTATCTGCCTTAGAAACATCATTTCCCTGCGTTAAGTAGAATAATATATTTAGACTCTTCCTAGTGTATGTATTCTCTTTAATCTTATTTGATCGTTGGGGGAAGGACTGAACTATTTTATTTGTCAGAGAAGCAGGAAGTTTTCCCCTGTAAACCTTCAGTTTAGTTTCTGAAAAGTCCCAGTTCAAAACACTTTAATATAGCAAAGATGTTTGAGCCGCTCCTGTCTGCTAGCAAATCACTTACTTTAACTCCAGAAGAAACCTCCTTGAAGCTGCTGCATTGATAAGAGGTCATTTAACAGCAAGCCTTTCTGAAAACTAAATTAGAGGAAGGCAAACTCTGCACCACCAATCGCAGCTTGTTCTAGCCCGGAGACTTCAGTATAAACAAGCTGTATAGTACTAACTCCGAGTAGAATTTATCTCACAGACTGATGGAATTTGTTCCTTTTTGCTTTTTTTCCCTCCAGACCTCATATTCACCACTCAAAAGTTAGTAGCGTTCCTTTGATAAATTACTCAAAGTAATCCCTGCAACAGCTAAGCCTGACTGGTTGACGTTGTGTTAGAAGTCTTCATAGCGGTATATGTCTATAAATATTCACTTGCGGACTACAAAGGGTGGATCATTTTTAATGACAAAGATTCGAGAACTGGAGGAGGAAGGGAAAAGATTAATATCCGGGAATTCAAATAATGTAATTTCAAATACTGGACTTAGAACATTACATCCTACTAGTTTAAACAGCGAGGCAGATAAAATAGAGCGGCCTCATAAATGAAATGGTCAGAAGAATAGAGTTGCTGGAAATGTTAGAAATGAACATTAATACAAACTTTTCAAAAACTTTTTATTATGATGATTCTACACCGTTTTATCTTCTAAGCGAATCGCTATTTATCAGGAAAATATATTATTTTGTCTGATGCAACTAGGGGGGAGAATCAATTTAAAGCAGGAGTTTTAATTTCAGTGGGTAATGTGATCCTGTGCAATCAAAGTTATCAGTTTCTATCCATTTTATTTAGCTAAGTTAAATATGTTTGTTATACCTATTCTGACGAGAAGCAACTTGAAAGTGTAGCTTTTGAGTCATCTTATAAATACATCCCTGAGGCTGCAGTTCTTGCGGCTTTCAGGCAGTTTTCATTAAAGCAGCCAGCTGCCTCTTTGTGTGGACTGGATTTTTTAAAGCAATCACTTGTGAAGCCTCAGCCTCAGTTTTGTCCTTCTGAAGGCCCTTAACGTTGAAGTTTCATTCATGTGTTGGGTCTCTCCACGAGATCAGGCTCCTCCGAGCCACACTGGAAAGAGCTACAGAGAGCGCAGGATTGAATGGTTTATACAGAAAGGTTAAAAAGGGAACAAGAGATCAAAACAGTCGCATCCCACAATAGTTACATTAAATGCGTCCTAGCAATGTGCACAAATCTTCTACCTCGGCCTTTAAAAGGCGTAGCAGACTCAGTGGCATGGATCTATATGTATTGCAGCAAAAAGTATAGGAGCAAAACGCGCCGTGCATTTCTGCTTCTTGATTAGTTCGCCCTAAAACTAGCTATGCACGAGGGAAAATCGAAGTTTAGAAGTATTCTTTCTTGAGTCGCGTGAGTCGATTTCGAGCCACTGAGCGCACAGTTTGAAATAGGCTTTTCACCTCTCAACAGGACCTTTTTTAAAGGAGCACTCTTAAAACCCTGAACATTCGGGAGTGGTTAGAAATAAAATCGTGCTAGAACGAATCAAGGACGGTATTTTGGTCGATTAGATAGATGTAGCGTTCTCTCCGCGAGGTTTGGCTTTTGCTAAGAGTCTAAGTTATTAGAACAGCTCAGCGTTACGCAAGTAAAAGGATGGTTCCACCACCCCCACGCTGCTTAACAAGAAAGGGCTAGAGTCCACAAACTATGTCCAGAGGAAATGCGGCAGCTCCCTTGGATTTTAAACGTCCCAGCAGGATTAATACTTTGAACCCACCGCAGTCCCTAATGCAATGTACCTTGCGAGTGTGCAGCAGCTCACCTCCCATACAGGGGGAAGCTCCGTTTAAGAGGCGCCTATGTGTGTTTTATAGAGCATATTCTCGGGTAGCTGTATTGGAATGAAGGAGATATCAAGGAGGCCTGTCAGTTCAAAGCTTTTTAGGGTTGTTTGAAAATCCTCTTCACGTCAAAGTAAGCAGCCCTAGTATTTGAACAGCTGCTTTGAACAGTGAAAAGGGCTGAGCTGAATCAAAACACTGCAGTGTCTGCCCAAGACACTGCATCACCTTCAACCTGCTTTTATACGGGCACAGAAAGGAAATAAAAGCTCCAGAGCCCTCTAATCCAACAGGGTCAGATACCAAAGAAAGGGGACACATGACTGTCTCTTTCACATCCCGAGCTCCCTGGACTTAAACCAGCCCCAATTTTGGGGAGGGGAGAGGGGGGGCTCAGGCTGAAATCAGCACCAGTCACACAGGAACCACACAATCAAGAACTCTCCCGGCTCATGAGCTCTCCGACAGCGGTTTCCTCCACAGGGGGAGCTGGGAGTTAAGGATGCTTAAGAAACAGTATTAATGACAAGGATAACAATAATGATGATGATGATGATGGGGACGAGGAGGCGGAGTTTGCATCGCCTCTGAATTCACCGTTCGCACGCCTCGCTCTTTCCAGCTGTGAACGTATAGATGTTAATTTCACCGGGGGCGCGGGAGCTGTAGGGAAAGAGGGGGGTTTACACCGTCTTCATACTTTTGAAATTGCGTGATTGCCAGGAGCCTTTGATGTCTGCCAGTGATTTATTAGGGGTATTGAGCACGCGGAACAGCGATTGTATATATCGTCCCTGGCTCTCCGTCTGTGCATAACTGGGGGATGGGGAGGGGGGACGCGAAAGAGACGCGAAGAACTTTAAGTTTCATAAGGCGGATTTCAGATTGCTTCGCCATAGACAGAAATTCTAATTTATGGTACCTGCTCTCTGCTCAATGTCTTGTGTGTTTTGTCCAGTTGAGGGGTAAGTTTCACCATATAGAAATATTAGTTGGGGGTAAATATGTGAACTACGCCTGCTTTGGGTTATGGAAGAAGTGACTTTCTCATTGACTTTCTAAGGATAACACGTGTAACCACCCCAGGCACATACATGTGCTTCAAAAACTGGTCTTGCAGCCTATGCTGATGCTTACATTTGAAGACAAGCTAGCCCCAATTCATCCTTGAAAAAGCATTTGCGCCCAACAGTAAATGAGAACAGCGCTTTACTCTGGGGTATGCTATATTGTGATTCTATTCAGGAGGGTTTGGTAGTTTTAGTGGAAGTTTGTTGCAGATTTTGCTTGTTCTTATATCCACGCAGAATATTATACCTGATTTTGACAAATCGCACTAGCATTTCAGAATCAAACTGTGACTGTCCTTAATACATGAGCAAAAGTGCGATTTCTATAGTGGAAACAATCCAAAGACATAAAATATACACTGACTTTTCATAGACACCCGCAGAGCAGGGTATTGCTTTTTGCTTGTCTTCCTCACGCCACAGGAGAGGGAAAATGCCAAGCAAAAATCTTCCCTTGCTTGCAGCTTAAACGATTTTCACATAGGCCAAGTTGGTTCCTTGCTGGACAATCTCTTAATATGAAGCTAAACTAACTCAGCAAGGTACTCCTGCGTGTGCCCTGGTTTCCTAACACGAAATGTCCTGCTTAAGTTGTCCCTGGGTATATGCTTGTGTGCGACAGGCCGTCCACACACTCATACAGATGAATATTTCCAGCCAAACAGCCTTTCTCAAAGGCTGTGTGTTAAGTATGGTGATTTATAAAACAACTCGCAGAAGAAAGCTGCTGCGTGTTAGTAGTAATAAATTCTCCAGTCTGCCCTATTGTACTGTTTCGATTAAGATACTTTGAGTCTACAGAGCAGCCCCGCTTCCCCCAGTAGTTTATTTTCAAGACAAAGCTGTGTTTTCTACTTAAAAATGGAAAACCATCTTTTTACCATGGCCAACCCGAGTACCGCTCATTCCTAAGAGATCCGCATCCGATTCCATAATGTCCTTGTTGCCTGTTCAGCCAGCAACTCGTTTATCTTTTTTTTTTTTTTTTTCGCAGAAAACACAGTCGCTGAAGCTGATCTGTAAACACCCCTGTCCCTTAGAGCCCGGGGAAGCCTAACAATGCCAGACTGGCCCGGATTTGTGATTTACAAGGTATAAAACCTGAAACTCTTTGCTGGATGTTTTTCCCCGGGTAGCACCTGCTGCTGGGGCAGTTTGGGAATTGCGAGAGCCTCTTGTCCTTCCGAGAGTGCTGCACACCCGTGTCATCAGCACCCTCTTGCATTGGGGCCCGGGAGCAGCTGCTGGGTGCAAAGACTATAGCGGAATCGCATTCGCCCACCCGCTCGGGGATTTCCAACGCCTCCCTTCTAGCTACAAATCGGCAGCTCGGGTTTCTTTTTAAAGTGTTGCTAACAAAGTTGCAATTTATTTAAAAAATCTCAAGGAGTCGGCGCGTGGACGGAGGAGGGGGGGGCGGTTTCACCGCGAGTCAACAGAGCAGCATTGATGAAGCTCCCGTGTGACTTCCAGCGCGAACAAATGACTGGGGTAAAGTGATCTCACTCTTGTACCAGTGCCATCCTTGCAATCCAGCCGGTCCTTAAAGATATTCCGCTCAACAGCTCGCGCTCCACATGGCTCCGCTGCGGAGCGCGTGCGCGCACAAAAGCAAACAGCGTTTAAAGCATGCAACGAGCCAGCCTGGTTTGCAACGCTGCAAGCAACAGGAGAACAACATGCATCTCCTCCAGGACCTGCATTGTGTCTGGGCAGAGGCGGGTAGGATACTTGCTTCTCCTATGTACAGAGGGTCGGCGCGCTGAGAACCATCCCCTTCCCCCGCCCGCAGCTTGCCCCCTTCCCCTTCCCGGGTCCATGTGGTTACACGCAGCAAAGCTCCCTTTCCCCCCTTCGAGTTTGCTTACAAAAAGGGAGCGAGCGGTTGCGGGGCGGGGTGTCGGCGCCTCGGCTGAGGCCAATCGGCGGCTCCCCCGGAGCCGGTTGCTAGAGGTCTCCACGTAAATCAAAGCGATGGGAGCCAATGGGTGGGCGCGGGAGGGAGGAGCCGGGACGCGTGCCTTTGCAGTGGGCTCTGCCAAGAGGACTTGGGGGGGAACGAGAGGAGAGAGGAGCCCGAGGCGAAAAAGTAGCTGTCAAATGCGCGGCTCCTTTAACCAGAGCGATCAGTCCGGCTCGGAGAGTCATGGCGACCACAGCGTCTAACCACTACAGCCTGCTCACCTCCAGCTCCTCCATGGTGCATGCGGAGCCGCCGGGGAGCATGCAGCCGGGCGCCGGCTACAGGGATGCACAGACGCTGGTGCAGGCGGACTACACGCTGCAGAGCAACGGGCACCCGCTCAGCCACGCTCACCAGTGGATCACGGCGCTGTCCCACGGCGGGGGAGGCGGCGGCGGCGGCGGGGACTCGCCCTGGTCCACCAGCCCGCTGGGCCAGCAGGACATCAAGCCCTCCGTGGTGCAGTCCGGGGGCCGGGGGGACGAGCTGCAGCAGCACCCGCAGCAGCAGCACCAGCAGCAGCAGGGGAGACCGCCCCACCTGGTGCACCACGCCGGCAGCCACCACGCCGCCGCCGGGGCATGGAGGACGGGCGCCTCGGCTCACCTGCCGCCCAGCATGGCCTCCTCCAACGGGGGGCAAGCGGGGCTGCTCTACTCCCAGCCGCCGGGCTTCACGGTCAACGGGATGCTGAGCTCCGGCCAGCCGGGCTTGCACCACCACGGCCTGCGGGATGCCCACGATGAGCAGCAGCAGCAACAGCACCACGGCGGGGAGCACCCCGGGGGGCACCCGCAGCAGCACCCTCCGCACCAGCAGCAGCAGCACCCCGGGGGCGGCGGCCACCACGACCCCCACTCGGACGAGGACACGCCGACCTCGGACGACCTGGAGCAGTTCGCCAAGCAGTTCAAGCAGCGCCGGATCAAACTGGGATTTACCCAAGCGGACGTGGGCTTGGCCCTGGGCACCCTGTACGGGAACGTCTTCTCGCAGACCACCATCTGCAGGTTCGAGGCCCTGCAGCTCAGCTTCAAGAACATGTGCAAGCTCAAGCCTTTGTTGAACAAGTGGTTGGAGGAGGCGGACTCGTCCTCGGGTAGCCCCACCAGCATAGACAAGATCGCAGCCCAGGGGCGCAAGCGGAAAAAGCGCACCTCCATCGAGGTGAGCGTCAAGGGCGCCCTGGAGAGCCACTTCCTCAAGTGCCCCAAGCCCTCTGCCCAGGAGATCACCTCGCTGGCGGACAGCCTACAGCTGGAGAAAGAGGTGGTGCGAGTGTGGTTTTGTAACAGGAGACAGAAAGAGAAACGCATGACTCCCCCGGGAGGGACTCTACCCGGAGCCGAGGATGTATATGGGGCAAGTAGGGACACTCCACCACACCACGGGGTGCAGACGCCTGTGCAGTGAACTCACATAGGGGTTGGCAGGGGGAACTGCTCTCCCTTTCCTACCCCTCCTCCAACTTTTGATTGTTCTTTATTTTTTTAAGTTCTCTCCTATCTTAAAAAAAACAGTACAAAAAAAACTGCACTGGACTATCCCGTAAACGGTAGCAGGTGAAATGATGTGTTTTGATCTTTACAGGCGAGTGCCCCTGCAATGGAGTGGAGTGAGTATCATACACAAACAGACACGAGACAGACAGATACACACGCACAGTGTCAGGCACCGAGAGAAATATTTCGCAAAAAAAATTAAATTAATTCCGAAAACAGAATGGAATCGACTCTGAGCCCTGCTAAACACAAAGGCAGCTTTAATCTTGGAACGATGCTCAGAATAGGCACATGCTGCTGTTGTTTCTTTTAGGTGGCTCCCCATTAGGAATAAAAAAAAGCCCCTTTTGATGTAGACAGTATTTAACCGTTTGAATTTGCACTGCAAGAAAATTGAAGTTTACATTAACAAATACATTTTCTTTTGCCTACATTGATTTTGAAAATGACTTGCATTTCCCACGGTGAGCGTTAGGCAAGCATTGACCAGTCTACAAAATGTTCCTTGCTTTCTTTATGTGTATATGTGAACTTTTGTTATAAACAAGTCTTCTTACAGATGTGTAATGTTGATTTTCTCCTTTTACCATAGCCTATAGATGTATATTTAATATAAACGCAAACAACTTCCACTTTCGAGATATCTGACTCTCACAAACGATTAAGACGTGGTGCCTTCGGAGGCAAGAGTCCGGTTTGGAGGAGAATAATGAAAAACAATAACGTAAACTTCATTTTCAGGCAGTGTTTTAGGCTTGGGAACAGTAAAGGAAAAATTAATAGTGTCTGATTGCTTCATTCTAGCGAGGAAGGCCCCTTGTTAAAGAGCTCGGAGGAAATGATGTGGGGGTTAAAATGTATGTCCAGAGTTTTCCAACAGAAAGAAAGTGGCACTTTGAAGAGGACTGGCGAGGGGGAATATTTAGCTTCGGATGCCCCATAGGCAAAGTTCCCTGTGTGCTTTTAGAATTCCTAATGACATCGCGTTGCAATATGTGTGCTGATGTCAGCCTCTAAACTTTGTTTTATTGAGCAATTTCAACATAGAGATATAAACAGAAAGAGAACTTGATACATATATACATATATATTTATATATATGCGAGTTCTCCTTCTGTTTATAGTTATATATGGTTCTGCCTGCATATGTCTAGTGGATTTATTTTTGCTTCGCTTTTCATATTTATTTTTCCGCTCATATAGAAACATCTCATGCCCTTTTGCTCAACTCGCGCTTAATTTATTGCACAAAAGGACTAATTTAAGTTGGACAACCTTGTCTTTTTCACTGGGGAAACCAAATAAATTGGAAAACTGCCATTTTCAATCCCTCTTCTTTTCTCCTTCGTTGATAGATTTAAAGTGCATTTCTTGACATTAGCTTGACGGGAGACGGTCCACTTTCCAAAAACACAAACACAAAAGGATATAAAGGGGAGCATACGAGAGAAAACTTGGAGCAGTGTATGTGTGTATGAGATGGGGAGGGACTTTAAACTGTGCTAACTACAAATTCACAAATGATCTAGTCGGCACAAAAGGGCGCTGTGATTAAAAAAAAAGACCGCTTTTTCGTCATCTGAAAAGTTTGTTTAGTTGAGTGTTTGGCAATGATGGAGCAAAAATTTGAAACATTCTCTCGATGAACTATCAGATCAACACTGAATTCAGTAGGTAGGGCTTTAGAATATGTTTCTCATTGTCTCTTTAAGAGCCTGTCATTCAGGTTGTCTCTTATTTTCTTGGTGAGCAAATGGCGAGTTCTATTAGGCATATTTATTTGCCTTTATTCGGGTTTTCCTGCGATTGTCATAATGATACAGGCACGGAGCTCTTTTTTTTCTCTCCATGTATTGAACTGCTTTCTATTTAAAGTGTTAAGGACTTGCTCCCAGTGAAATAATTCAGATCAGGGCAGATCCAGTGGTAAAGGGAGGAAATGAACTTTCAGACACATTAATGTGTGGGTAAGGTCAGAAAAACAAATTCAGAGGATGTTTGTGAAAAACCATCCAACTCTAAATAGGTTTACTTAAAAATAATAATGAATAACAAAGTTACCACGCAAACCTTACCACTATGTATATATGTTTAATATTTGTCCTTTGAAATGCAGAAATAGTTTAAATGTTTTCTTTGTCTATTTTTATTTGTTTCTTTTTTTAAAATGCTACCCAGGGAAATATTTTCATATCATTTTAAGTGGCCTGCCTCAATGTATATTTATTTCTTTTAAAGCAAACAGGTTCTGGAAACTGTTTTTTGTTTTCTGTAGCTTTAAATGAGTAGGTAAACAAAATCTATATGGGATGTAATTTTTTAATTATTATTTTGTTTCCGTCTCTAAGAAAATACTTTGTTTTGGTACATTTGGATGTGCTTGTGGGGAAAAATAAAAACGCAGAGATCCTTATATATTTATGTTAAAGTAATATTTTATTATCTACATAAAACAGAAATGCACAATACCTCTATAGTTTGTTCTAATTATTGAAATATCTGCAATTTGTTTTAAAGATAGCATTGATTTGCGTAGTTCTTAAAATTTGGAGGGGGGAGGCGAACTCCCCTAGAACTACTACCTAGTTATACTACCTTGGTATTGAATGGGATTTTGAAGTGAGTGTTACGGGTACGCCGACAGGTCCCCTATTTATAACCTCTTCAGTCTTTTAGCTTAGCATGAGAATCCATTTTCATTCTGTCGTGCCAAATCTAACCGCGGACAGTGTGTTTTTAAGCATTGAATCCCTTGTTTGAGGAGGGTCCTTCCTTTGATGCTTCTGCAAAGAGCTCTGCTTTCGGTGCCAGTCCCGTTCTCGTTGGAAGCATGTGCGAGAGGTGGCGAATATTTACTCCTCGCTAGTCAGCTCTTAATTTAAGATCTGATTCTTAAACGAAGGCGGGGCTTAATTACAAGGAGTCCTGTTAAAAACAGCTAGATTTAAAGAAAAGGGCTGTTCAGTGACTTCAAGGGAGGAGCACTCGCCCAGAACCAGCAGTGTTGTCTCCCTGGTTTGGGGAAACCAGTTGGCTTTTGAATCGATTTAGAAAAAGCGGAGTGCTATGAGTTGGTTGCAATGGAGCAACGTTGTATTAAAAAGTAAGAAGCTGGCTAGTAATGGCGGGCTGTGGAGCGGTTAGATACAGTTACGCTATTTGTAACAAATTGGTCACTTTCGAGTGGAAGAGCCCTGTGTGAAAGAAGTCCCCTTTGGAACTTAGCTTACTGATGGGCGACATCAAACTGAGCAGTGTAAACACGTGTTCATGTGTTAAAATCCTTTTTGGTTTGCTCGGTTTAGTAAGTACAATATCCTCTCTTGTAACGCTGGTTTCCAGGCTTATTAGATTTCATCATCTTTCCCCACTCCTAGTCAATATCACACTTGTCCCAAACAGGTTCGGCTAAATGATCTTATCAGTAGCTGGGGAGCGAGGTGTCAGGAAGAAGTGTTTTGTGACCGCAGACATGCTGATGAGTAAAGTGTTTAAGCTGGCTATAGATTTAAAGTCCTAGGTCAATATTCCACAAAACTGTCTTCAGAAAACAAGCAGCATCTGCCCTCTGCAGGACATTTCGGTGGACTTGGAGGAAATACTTGCTCCTGACAACAGGGCCTTGTTAACTCGAAACTATCACGTGGCAGCTGGACAAGATGTGACTTTGACGGGTACCTGCCTTTCATGAACAGTCTGCCTCCCAATCCGGCCCCTTCACCTCTAGTTTGAACAGCTCCAGGTTAACCAGAGTTTGATGCTGGACTGTTTTTTTAAAGGCAGAGTAGCAGTGGAAAGAGACAAGCATCTTTTCAAAGACTTTTCCTCCTGTAGCCACAGTGAACAAGGTTTATTTCCCTCCTCTCCCCCCCTCCCCCGTGAAAAATAGAACTGTGGATCACTATTTTGCTGTTGGTAAATTAAACAAAAAATACAAAAAAAATGACTAGGACTGCAGAGTTTTCTGCAGGTTAGAGGGAGAAGAAATACAGCACCTTACACACTGTGCGGGTAAAAGCTGGGTTGTATCACCTTATTTCTTTCAGAGATCCGGCCTTATAGCTCTGATGTCAACAACAAGATGCTATTTCCTCTGCTCACTCCCTCTGAAGGAGGCCGAAGCCTGCGGGCAGAATTAGATTTCATATTATCAAGTCATTTTATTTTCTGTTTCTATTAACGTACCGAGTAGGTGAGAAACAGCAAGTATTATTTGAGCAGTAAGGCCAAATATTTTGTTGCAACCTAGCTCCAAAGGTGTAAGTTTCGTTTCTGCGTGGGGAATGGCTTGGCTCTCATTACATTCCTCGATCTTCGCGGCGGGGGGGGGGGGGGGGGTAGAAATCTAGCCTGAGTCCTAGGCACTAGATAAAGAAGGGGTTGAAGTGGAAGAACTAAAGTACCTGTATGGGAAAAGCGAGAGACAGAGTATCCCATAGCGAATGGCTTCAGGAGCCTTGGTATATATGTGACAAAGCCAGGCTATTGCAGTACCTGCTCATAAATTTCTTTTTCGTGGAGAGATTTATGGATAGACTTTCTCTTTAAAAACAAACCCTATTTTTAGTTAAGTTTTATTATAAAAAAGAAAACAGAAAAAGAAGCTACAGCACGTTCGTGGGGGATATTGCGTCCCAAACCCAGTAGACTAGGAATCTACAGAAAAGCTAGATGGTCAAAAGGAGCGTTTATTTCCTCTTTGCTATCTTGTTGTTGTTGTTAGAAAATCAGAAGCTGGTTTGTTCGGCCGATTTTTTTAATGAGTTTTGCAGTTTTATGTTTACATTTTGTTTGCCCCCATGTGACAGGGGAATATGTAAATACGCTGATTTAAAATTGCTTATACATCTCCAAGGCCATATGCGTGTGTGAGCAAATCGGTGCCTGACTATGGACATATGTGGCTATATACACACGCATTTATGTTAGCCCTCTCTTTTCGTCTTTCTCCTCCAGATTGGCTTTAACGGCGGCAAAGTTCGCTTGCGTTGAATTAACAACTCTGTAATTTATTTCACACAGCTGTAAACTCCAAAACAAAGAAACCCCCCAACAAAAATCCAGTCGTAGCCCGTGTCGCTCTTTTCTTCCTTGCTGTCTCTGGGCGTTTATGCTTTTGATATAATTAAAATGGGTTATTTGTAAATCAAGGACAGATCCTCTACAGAGAGACCAATTAACTGAGGAGCAGAAATCCACCTCGTTCTTAAAGTTTATTCCACCCACGTCTTTCGGAGCTTTTATAGCTCTTTGTTCTGGTGCTAAAGGAAAACGTGCATATTCCATTCTAGTGGGGAGAGAAAATGATCTTGATACAGCTGCCCATGATGGTGAACCCGGCTCGAGAGCAGAAGGAACTGTATTGGAAAATATGGAAAGTTAGCGCATTAAAAAGTACCCCAAAATATACCCCCCAAGGAGGCAAATGTGTCAGATTTTTTTTCCACAGAAAGAAGGGGGAGCCTTAGTTACCCCATTGGCAGCCGATTCTCTGCACAATACGTAGTTGGGGGGATGTGGGTCGTGAACCGAGATCTTACCGCAAATATTTTAAATGAAAATAAATTGTAGGTTTCACACAAATCTATTTAAAAAAAAAAAAAAAATACGGGGTTTCCTCGCCATTTAAAAAATAGTCGGGATATTTTAAAGCCTTGTGATGCAATGGTATTGTAGAAAGGAGGAAAAGTTGCCTCCGATTTTCTTTGCACATATTTTAAATGGTCGTGTTTTAATTCGTAGGCAAATTCAGTTGAGTCAGTTTTATATTCCCTAAAATATAAATGTAAAATGTAAAAATCTGCTCATCAAAGAGATATTTTGAGACACACTGGTTCCGTTATATTGTTTTGGAAGAAACCCCCTTTTTCTTGATAAATTTGTAAATGGAAAAACAAAAGCTTAACAAAGTTCTATTCGAGCACTTGGAAGTTTGAGGATTTGCACAATTACCTCTCTAGAATAAATCCAACCACAGCAAGTCCATTGCATCTCAGCAGCATGTAGCCTACCAGTTGGTGCACTTTGTTGTACTTTGAAGAGCAGGTTTCTGGGGGTTGGGGGATCATAGTTTCGAAACCAGTAAGATTAAAAGAAAAGCACACGCTCTCCTTCCCATCTTATGTCTCTCACTTAAAAAGTTACCATGGCTGTTTGTTAAACTAGTCTAATTGTTTTGCGTGGATTTTTATACAGTCTAATTAACCTAAGTTTCAATTCCCCTTTCGAGAGCTACAAAGTCCTAACTGAAAAATTCATACAGAGCAACATAAAAGTATAACCCTTGTTTTATAAACTCCCAGTTGTGCCCAGGATTAGGGTTAGGGAATGGATATGCCATATGCAGCCCATAAAGTTGAGTCTCGCTCACACTGTGTAAACCCATCCGAGATGATGTGCCTGTAAGTTTGCAGGAGTCTCTCGACAGCAGCGGATTTTCGCTGCCAATATAGTTTTGGCTTCCCTTTCGGTGGGTTCACTCGAGACCACACCGTGAAAAAAAAAAGTAGAATTCTGCGGTCCTTCTAAAATCCCTTTTGGGGGAAATATTTACCCTTTTGTCCAAAATAAAATCCAGAGAAGCAATGAGCCGAAAGGTGACCGCAGGCATTAGGCGCTTTGGAGCAGCTATCGCTGCTGACTTTAACCCCGGACCAAACCACGATTCAGAACACAATAGGCTACTGCTGATCATTTCTGCTGTGTGAGACACAGGGTTTGGAAACAGGATGCAAACAAAGGCCCCTGCACCAAACTTGGAAAGGAAAATCGAATCAAAAAAATTAATTTGCAAACGGAAAGAGCGCTACTATAGACCCGTTTCACAGCTCAAACGTAGGTCTGCTCTCAGCTCGGCCAGCTGAAGTTGACTTTATGCTTCATGAAACCTAAAGTGGGGAGGGAAATGGCCTTACTCTGCCACGCAGCTATGCGTCTGTAGCACCCCCGCTCCGGACACTCTGGCAAATAATCAGGGGAATACAAAATAAAGTTAAACTAAATACTCTGTATGCAATGTGTCTGCTCTACAAGTCTTAGCTAGGGCTCTGTTGTTTCCCTCCCTGTGATTTCAAGAGGCACAGCTGACCGTTAGAATCCCAGAAGTTAACAAAGGCAACTAACTGCATTTTAGCCTTACTAGTGTTTGCGAGCATTAGTAGCAGCGTTGTAGGTGCACTGGAGTAATCTAGAGAGGTCACTGGAAAGAGGCGGTGATCATACAGCCGGTATTAATGGGACAACGAGATTTAAACCAAATAAAAAGCCGATGCGGATTTAAAAGGACGCTAGGCCATAGTTCTTCAGCCAGAGGCTTGCAGTGGAGCTGTGGTGGCTAGCTCTAAGGGGATGGTAGCCCTGACTTTAAGGCGTAAGGGGAGAAACTCGGGAAGGGCCCACGGTGCAAAACTTTTGTTAGATTCCCTCTCTTCCCTCAGTCCAAAACTTGCAAGAGACTCTTATGAAAAAGTTAGGGCCTGTCTTAGGCTGCCTGACTCATTCATTAATTCTCTTTCCTTCTTCGGTTCATTCATGTCTACAGTCATTCATTGCCAAGTCCATGGAGGCATCAGCTCCTTGGTCAGTAGGGGAGACATACAAACAAGGATGGTGCTATTTATTTCCCTCTGCCTGTGGATTTCTAAGACATTCAAGCAGGCACAATCATTAAACTAATTTGTATTTGATTGTTTGGGCGGACGGGGGTTAGTTTTATTGCACTAAGCATTCAAGCACGCACGCATCGCTGATTACCAGTATACATTAAATAAAGTTGTTTGTACACATTGTCTTACCACATATAGGCAGTCTTATTATTCTAATTACTCTAATTAGTGCATTGAAATGTTTTCTACTTGATTTGAGGAGACAGTGATTAGTTCTGTTACTTCTTTTTAACTCTTATTTCATGGAAAACTGTTGATGCATGTTCAATTACTTTATTTTTCTCATGAATATAAAAAGACGAAAAGTATAATGAACATTATCAGCCTTGATGGGGACAACTTTGATCTGTTCCCTCCACTTAAAAGCGCTTCCATTTTTTCTCCTGATAGGTTTTTTTTTTTTTTTTGCCCCGACCATACAGATATATTTTAAAAACTGGATTTCAAACTATCCTAAACAATTATGTGCCGCCCATACAGTGCGATGCGGTCTCTCCTTCCCCCGTGCTATGGCGTCCAATGGCGTAGCGTTTCCTTTTTTTTTTTAAAGCTATCTCGAGTATATTTTCTAGAAATCCATTTCATAAGCTTTAAATTAATGTTACTATTAACTGATAAGATCAGTTCATCAAACACGTTACTTCGATAGGGAATTGTAATTAAACCTTTAATCCCGTCGGAGCCGGGGGTTTTTCTTTAAACACTTTTTTAAAGAATAGACGGGGTTCAAAGTTGAGCATCGCGAGTCCAACGGGGGATTAATTCGTTATCTAAATAACCATCTCGCCTATTGATCCAATATGCTTTTTGTTTGTACCTTTGGTGTTTATCTGCGAGGCCCTGGAAATGAGGATATTACAAAGCGAGCAATTTGGCTACAATCTGCCCCCCCCCCCCAGTTTGCAGAAACAGAGACTGGCTTCTTGTCAATACGAAAAGCGCCGGTTTTATTGGCAGGTGTCCCCGCGTTGCTCTATGTTGGGCCATAAATACGAGAAAATGGCCAATAAATGTTAGCTGCCCCTGTGGAGGGGAATTTTGGCGTTTACAAGGGGATCTCTCCGGCCAGGCCTGCTTAGAGTTACAACAGGCTTAGCTGGGCTCTGACGCCGAGTCCGACCCTGAGAAACGGCGCACAAAGGGAAAAAACCTCCAAGTGTATTTTCCCAACGACTCCGCGACCGCAGCCCTGCCCCCGAGCCGGCGGCGCTGGGGAAACTGACTCCTCCGCGGCTTGTGCCGGGAGCTGGGGGCAGGGCTGGGGGCGAGCGCTTCTCTGCCTCTGTGCTGGGCTGCAGGGGGAGGCTCCGGTGGGGGCTGGAGAGTCCAGAGCCCCGAGCGGGGCTGCCCCCCAGGAAACTGCGCCCTCCCACAGCCGGGCGAGGCCACCCTGCGATCAGCGCGTCTGCTGCTTTGGGAGTTCCCCTCCCCGGCCCGCCAAACACTGCCCCCACCCCCGCCAGCCCGCCGGCAAAGCTGCTTCAGGGGCCGGCTGCTGGCAGAGGTATCCCCGGGGAGCCTAGCCAGGGGAGATCCCTGCTGAGAGATGGGAAGGCGGGGGGGCTTCTCTCCCCTTCCCGTACAGACTGGCTGCCTGGGGCGTTTCCAAGGGACGGTCTGAGTCCCTCGGCCATTAAGACGCGCTGCTGTAGCTGGGGCGGCTCCGGATTTATTCTTTCTCGGCGTGTGTTGTACAACGCAGTCCCTTCCCCCCTCGGTGGCTCTGTTATGTAACAAAGCTCCCCCCCCCCCATCAGTGCGATAGAGAATAAAGCTGCCCCTGCCCGGTGCATCTGCTCGGGGGGATTGCTTTCCCAGCAGCGGGGAGGTCAGAGAGTGGATCTTGGGCGCCCCACAGCGGCCACAGCTGCAATTGACGCTACCGCCGCTGCCGCGTCTGTCCTGCTCCAATCAGACCAAACCCCTTGATTGGCCCGTGCCCATTTGGCTAAGCTCCGGCCCAGCCTCGCTGGCCAGTGGCTGCAGTGCAGCTAGCGCCAGGAAAGTTACTGCCGATTGAAAACCAGGGGCAGGGCGAAGGAGCTGGCCCCGGCCGCGGCAGGGCGAGCCAGCGAGGTCAGCAAAACCGCCTTGCAGCTCGCAGCGCAGGGGAAATGATTGAAGTTCCTGACCCGCTTTTAAGCGCATTTAAAAAAAACCCGTCGAGGATCCCCCATGACACATTCCAGTCTGGGCCACCGTCGCTCCTGTGCCCAGGAGCAGAGAGCGCCGAGCCAGGTCTGGCTGTGGGGAGGCAGCGCAGGCAGGGCGGGGTTAGCCCGCACACAGGGGTCTGCCCGCGACGTGCCCTGGCGGCTGGAGGGCTGACCTGGGATACGGGGGCCTGCCTAAGGGCAGAAGATTATAACCAGTGACCCTCCACTCAATAGATCACTCCCATGGCACCCAGAAAACTGCGCCTCCTCTTCGGTGGAGCTGAGTAAATGAAGCCCCTGACATCTGCGGCAGCCGTGTTTGGCACTAAGGAAAATACTAAACGTTTTCTGTGTGTGGGGGAGGGGGGGGGGAGAGGAGGCTTGGTTTTCGGCGTGGCAAGATTCCGTTTACATCCGAATCCTGCATCACTGCCCAGTCAGAGACGAGCAAGTTTTAACCCATCTCTGCATAGCTACATAGCGGGGAAAATATTTATCACCTTGAGTTTGATGATAGCCATCACGGCAGGCCTAGCTTGTCTTCCAGTTCCGTTGTTAAGGCCCGAGACAAAGTCCGTTTAAATCGTGATTATTGGACTTAACCAGACGTTGGATCAGAGCTTTGAGCTTGGTCCAAAAGCGATACAACTTTGCTGCTCAACTAATCCCTGTCATTATATTAATAACCGCAGTAGCGCTTTTCTGGCGCCCACGGCTGTCCCCCGCAGTAATCTGCAATGTTTGACTCGCTGGGAAACAAAGTTGTGAGGTCGTTTTACAGCATCCTCACTCCCGTTTAGCTGGGAACTTTGCTGGGGGAGAGAGAGGGATCAGAAAAATCGTCTGTTCAATTTGCAAGCCTGAAGTTTCGGACCCTAACTCCCCCTTTTTAGGCCGCGGGGAGAGGGACTCTTCATTCAAATTAATGAACCACTGACAAGATCTCTTCCCATCAACCTTCAATTCCATAACGCGTTGGAGAGTCGGCTAGAATAACGCTACCTTCCCGTCGCAAGACATCGATGTAACCATCCAGTGAGATCCCTGCCTATGAACTAACCCTAATGCGTTTCACTTCCTCCTATTATCTCGAGGGGGAATCTGAGTTCCGCGTCTCTCCGCTAATCATGCCGACTTTTTGTCTCTCCCTTTTTGTTGGTGTTGTAAAGTTTTCGCCGAGGTCTGATTCTAGAGCGAATCACCTCCGTGTAAAACACAATCGGTGGGAACTCTGCATGGGGAAAAGGCCTTTGATTGCTTTAATGTCTGCCTTTCCTTTCTTTCTTTTGCTGGAGCCCTGACATTGCCTGCACGGACAGAGGGGCATACAAGGGCTGACGTGACTCTCCCTAAAATACCCGCTCCCACGCGCGAACACACTTCCATAGAGCTGGGCCCAGCTATCCGTAACTATTGAACCGCTGCTTTGCTGGCCGAACAGGAAGAGCGCGGCTGGAACAGGTACGTACATTAGCTCCGCGCCCCCGCACGTTAGGGAGCACTGGGGTCCAAGCGCGGCGCGTGTTTGCAGGGCGCCGGTGGAGTTCTGCGGGAGCCGGGGGCAGGGCGCGTGGAGTGGCTGCAGCGCGAGGCGCAGGGAGGCGCTGGGGCTGTAGCTTGGAGCCGCCGCGGTGGGTTAAGACCCTCGCGTGCCCGAGGCTGCCTGCCTGGGTCTCTCTCACCCCTGCCCCTCAAACCCAGCAAGGCCCCTCTGTCCGCAGCCAGAGTGTCCCCAACACCAGCCCGCGAGGGATGGCCCCGAGAAGCAGCAGCAGAAGAGGGGCTGAATCAACAGCCGGGCGGGCCACTGCAGGGCATCGCCCCCTAGCAGTCGGCCCGGGGAGCCGGGTGGAGAGGCGTGGCCGAAGGGGCTGCCGGGGCTCTGCCGCGCTGAATGAGCAGAGCCGGCAGGTGGCACAGAGGGGTTCGCACAGGAGCGCCCTGTGAGTGGCGGCTGCAACGTTAGGGCTGTGACATACACCACGGCACTGCCCTCCACGCGGAGAGACACGCGAGAAAAGTTGGCTGGAACATGGAGGAAGCCAGCCGTTCAGGTAGGCACTAGCCAGTGCAAGAGCCTCTCCTATACCTAGCTATGGCCTTCTCTGGCTCTTCAACCCACAGCGCCCCTGCACTCCAGAGCCAGGTATCTCCTGACAAGATGCACAAGTAAGACCCAGAGGCTGGGACCTCTGGAGCTTAGTGCATGAGCCTCTACAGGTTGAGGTAAAAGCATAAGGCTGTAAAGCACGATCATTGTCTCTCTGAAAGTGGTCTAAATGCCACTGCATGGGACACTGAACCACACCCAGTAAGCCTGTTTCACACAGATTATGAATAACATAAGCCTGAGTACAAAAGAGGGGAATGGTTTATTTTCTTTCAAGATGCAAATGATCTCTTGAATGGGATCCTAGAATGTGGGGCATTTCTGAGGGTCATTCCTTCTCTACAACTTCTACATGGCCATTTACAGCTAGTCCATGCACAAGTTAGAGCCACCAATCTGCTTCTTTCCCCTGCAGGAGCCCTGCAAAAAAGAAGTTTGTGCTCTTGCAAAAAGCCTGAGAAGCTATTTTCTTAGCTTAGCATAGTTGGCAGGCCTAATGAAACAAATCTCATCTGGTTTACATCATTCCTCCCAAGAAACAACACACAACCACCCAGGCACAGGACTAACAACTGTAGGAGGGGGAAGCAAAAGGATTCTTAGGGTATGTCTTCACTACAGGACAAAGTCAAATTAAGATGCGCAACCTCAGCTACATTAATTGCTCTTCCTTCAACTTCTCCTACACCTCCTGAAAGCAGAGTTACTGGCATTGGCTGGAGTGCCTCTCTCACTTTGAATTAAGTTAGTCTTAACTAGACCACTAATTTTAACCCTGGCAGATTGACAGCTACAGCTTCAATCTTCCTCTGTAGTGTAGATGGACTGTTAGAGACATCCTCCAAATGTGACTGACATATTTTTCATACAAAGTTGGTCTGTGGGTAATTTTTCAGCACTCTCTGCCCCCACTGCAGAAATGTAAGCTAGCTGCTTATTCAGTTCAACTCTCCTTATTAGTTTACAGAAGCTTCTGTTTTCAGTCTGATCTGTTCTCACAGTCTAAAAACTTTAAACACACATACAGTGTCTTTTACATTTCTCTCCATTTACAGTTTTTCTGTAAAAGCTATCATTGCACTGCCATCTAAGTGCTTCCTGAATTAGGGGAACACATAGTTGAAGGCACCAGGAGGCTCAAAGGCCAGTTCCCAGAGGTTTATTTCCTTGTTGGGGGAGAAATGAGTAGACAAAGATGCAGGATTGCAGCCTGAGTTTTTTTTATTGGCAAAATCTACATTCTCCAAGAGGGATTTTGAAACAATTTTGATAACTTACAAATATAGCACAACAGAACTTAGGTAAACAGCTGTCTTCAAGTTCTGAAAAGTTGGCTGCTGTCTTGAGCCTTAACTCTTCACCAAATACAAAGCGTTCCCACTATAAATCACCCTGGTATACATCCATTCTGTACTAAAGTCGGTGCTTGTAGAAACTGATGCATTGTAAGTCCTCCTATTTCCTGCTCTTAAGTCACACAACTCCTCCCTCTCCCAATTTGCACAAATGGAAGTCAGCCGTGGGAAAAAAAAAAATCCCAGCTTTAAGTTGTTTTGCTAGAAGTCCAATTTTTTTGGAATGTATCTTGGACTTATAGCGAGGACAACCTGTGTATCAATCTCCTGACAACCATATGTTCCTGGGCCGCTTAAGAAAACCACCCCACCTCTGGAGAAGCCCTGTTTGCTCAACCTTTCTGCATTTGGACTCTGTGAATGAGTACTGATGGTTGCCCTACTTCTCTGGCCCTAATGAAGTTCACTGATAAAGTTCAGTGGAAGGAGTTGGGCAAACCCCCCATTGAATTCAACAGGACCATGATTCCATCCTGTGTTTACTGATGCTGGGACAAGTAAGTTGCCGTCTTCTGTCCAACTTCTTAGCAGTTCACAGTACAAACACCCTTAGAAACAAATATCCTTCAGTTTTCATCGCTTGCTTGTATTTATGGCAAGTGACTTTAAAGTTAAGAGTTACAGTTCATCAATATATCTGCAGTGGCTATTGTATCTTTCTAGATATTATTCCCATTTAGATATTTTGTCAATAATCCCATTGATTTCATAAGTTTACTGCATTTGTTACAGTACCTAAAATGTTTATTTTACTCCCATTGTAAGTACAAAAAATTCAAATATGCTATGACAGAATTTGATTTTCCCCAAAGTAGGTAGAAAAAAAAGTTACTGTTTGTACTTTACAGTTGATATTTAATCTTGTGTGTCAGTCTCCCACTAATTCATGTAGCAAAACTGAGGTGCAGAGAATAAAAAAATAAGTAAGTTGAGAGAGAAAATGAAAGATTAAACAAATAAGGTAATTGAATCAAATGGATAAGAACTGTTATATTTAATAAAATTGGTGAAAATAATCAAAGTTAATCAGATCAATACAGTTATGGATATGCATTATATATAAGCATTGGCTAACACAGAAAGGGTAAACATTGATTTGTACAATGGGACTATAGTTCAAATCCATCTAAGCCCTAAATTAAATGTGTTCAGTTATATAGCTCAGTTCTCAGTAGACATCATAACACTATGATTATACATCCTTTTGAAGCAGAAGAAAGGAGCCTAAAAAGGAGTTTCAGGAGGAAGTTAAAAGTAGCCTAGGATTCATAATCTACTCTCCCTCTTGGATTTCCATGGTCTGAGGAACGGGATGTGGTTTACCTTTCCTGGCCTTTATTTTTGGTAAATAGTGTCAGTGTTTAATGCATACCTATGCAATGTATAGGTGCACTCATAGTAATTTTGTCTGTGTGTGTGATTTTAGCTGTCCAGTCCAGACCAGAATTATTAGTAATTTTTTTTACTAAAAAAGTAGGGACAAAATATGACTGATTGATTAGAGCTATTTGGTCTTGGGCAAGTCACAGGCTTTTTCAAATATAAAACACTTACCTACCTCACAGGGATTTTAGGTCTGGGTCTTAATGATTAAAAGTCAAATTCAGCCAAGTGCTTAAATATGTGTAGTTTATTATTTATTATGTGTATTATCATTGCACCTAGAAGCGCCTGTCACGGAACTCAGCTCCACTGTGCTAGGTCCTGTATATGCACGGAACTAAAAGATGGCGTCTGCTTAAAGAGATGACAATCTTGGTTTATGACAAAAGACAGCAAGGGGCTTCAGACACAGATGGGGAGCACATGTTCTTAAATCAATTAAATTAAAGTACAGGTTGAAACTCTCTAGACCTTACCAGTGCCAAACCAGAGAATTTGCCAAACCACAGAAAGTAAATATTGTCTATCGGCATTACCATCACTTCTACTGCTTACTGGGCTCTGAGAAGACATTTAGGGGTAAATTAGAGTGAAATAACAGCACAGAACACTGAGAGCCAGGACTCGTGGCTGTAAACAAACTTTATGGGACTGAAGGAAATTTGGCCACACCCAAAATAAGTGAACATCCGGCTAACTAAAATCATGCTGGAAGGATCACGGATGTTGCCAGATTAGATGGTACCAGCCTAAAGGGGTTCATTACACTTAATTGTTTTATTGAATCAGGACCTAACTGTCTGTAAAATGCTCAGAGATCCTCAGCTTTAAAGCACTACATAACTGGTATCATTACAGTAGAATATGACAACAGTGAACGTGAAGAACAAACAATCCCAATGGATCAGCAGGATCTCAACACCTTAGCTGACACAGCAAGAATAATTTTTGTACATAGCTTGTGTGTTTGCCTGGCTCTCTTTCCTGTTACAATCACAAAATACATACCCGGCCAACATATACCACATAATTGTGTCTATAAACAGTTTTCATTCTGCTGTGGTCTACAAGGATGTGCCCACCTCTTCAGCAATAAAGGAAAACATAACAGGTATTTTCCCTCTGGGAAAGAGATGCAGCCAGCAACTGCAAAATGGTCACATTAGGTCTGGAGTTGCTTGACTCTGCCAGATTTAAAGGGCCATCCCTAGAGAGGCTTATAGTATAAATGCTGCCCTGAGAAAAGTTAGTAGGGAGTCCTATTTTCCTTTTTAGTGCAGAAGAGATGGCACACTGTCACAATCTCTCACAAACTGCGTTCTCAAACATTTAAGTAAATCTAATGCTGTTTCAATTTTATTAGTAATGTCCATTGAAGTACACGTAAATGATTTGATATTAACATTAAAAATATAGATAGGGTATATGATGAATTAATGTAATCTATTCATTTGTGCATGGGCCTAAACTCCTCCAGGCAGTGGCAATAAATCCATATGATATTTCTGACTTGGGGAGTTTGTATTTGGACTCTTGTTTGGATTGAAAGCTGCGTGCAAGTGCTTGTAGCCAGCCAGCTCCCTACTCTCTGAGGACTACCTCTCTGCAGAGACTCAAAAGAGCTCTTTATTTCAGCATAAGATTGCCTTCTTGCTAACAGAATAAAATATGAAGAAGCACTCACTCCTTTAACAGATTACTAATTATTCTCAAACCATGCCCCTTTTCTGGGGATCTGTTATCTTGAATGAGACAGACACAGGGGTGTGAAGGTCTGTGTTTGAGACAGCAGAATGCCTGGTGCTAAAGTTTATCTTGAATACTGCTGTTGGCCCCTCAAGAGATTAAATTATTCAAAAGTAAAAGGGGCAAAAACAGAGAAACAAACATATCTGCAATGCAGTTCTGAAGATTTAATGAGTGCCTAAATGTATGGTGTCTTAAATCCCTTTTCTTTTCCTTGGCTATTACAAATAGTAAAATAATTAGGCTGTATTCTGGTATGGCATATTTAATCTGAGAATTTCACAATTAGGCCTAATGACACTACAGGTTGCACTTCCAAAATCTGGGATTCTCTTGTTCAGCAACATCCATGGTCTGATATGACCACAGATGTTCCTGGATGAGAGAGACCCAGGGCAGGAGAGCCAGCAGTTGGGAACCCAGAGTGGCCCCACGAGTCTGCTAGCAGCAGAGCCACAGCAGGCTGGGTGGAGCACAATTGGGACTGTCTGCTGCCTAGCAGCAGGGCTGGGACCACAGCAGCCCAAAAGGGGAAGCCTGGCTGAGCCACATCAGCCTGGGAGGCGACAGGGCTGCAGCAGTGGCAGTGTGCAGGACCAGGGCTGCGGTGTTACCCGGAGAGCTGAGGTAAACAATTGCTATGCTGGGCAATTTAATTAAAGCCTAAGGTGCCCTCCCACAGAAGCCAGATTCGGCCTGGTATCCTGTATCTATCACCAGGGAAATGCCTTGAAAAATACCAAACGACAAGAATTTAGGGCCAAACCATATATTTTTAGAAATAAAGAGCAAATATCAGCAAACAGTACACAAACAGCAACGTCCCACCCTAACCCTAGAAAAGAAGGAGATAGACAGATCCCATACACATGAGGAGATACATTACATTAACCACGGCAATTGGGGGTGATGTCCGTGACCTGCTACCTTGCGGCTAGTGGGAAGCCTTGAGGGAGGACAACGGAGCGATCCCTCGATGTCTGGGACTTCGCCTCCTGCGAGTTGACGCTTGGGAAGAATACCGGATCGTGTCCGAGTATGATACAAGCGAGACAGTTTATAATTCCAAAGTCTCTCAGTGACGACAGGAAAAGGCTTTTCTTATTCCATAAATGGCACCGGGCTTTGGGCAGTCTTGTCAGGACGCAGGCTGGAACCTTGTTCTCCTCAGGGCAGACGAAGACAACGAACAGGAAAGACGATCCAGACACGACGCACGAGCAGGACACGAGGAAGAACAAAGAACACGAGTGTTCCTTGACAGAGGTTTATAAACCCTTTTGAGCGGGAAACTTTGAAGGAGGGAGGGGTGCAAAACTTTAGGGCCGAGAGCATAAAATCTAAGTGCCTGGTGCAAAGGTTGGATGCTCACGCAGACAAATAGGGCTGTGTGCACAGCCTTTGGGGCTGAGTGCACAGATTAGTGTGGAGTGCATAGGTGTGGAGCTGAGTGCACAACCTTCTTCTTGCCCAATTTGGCAGGAAAATTGTGAAGTAAGCCTCCCTGACTCCATTTTGTATTTTACACTCTGTACCCAGGCAACAGCGGCCACAGCAGCGCAAGAGGGGAAGCCAGCCGCAGCAGCCTAGCAGAATCAGCATGGCCATGTGCCACCCAGCAGCAGGGCTGGGGCTACGGCAGCCTGATCGGGCAATGTGCTGTTCATCCATGGGGTGGGAACTGCCCGGCTGGCTGTCAGCAACCCGGGACTGGGGCTGGCCTGCAGACAGCCCAGCTGGGCTAAAGGAACTAGCAGCGGAGAGGAGCAGCAGGCTGAGGGGCTGGTGTCAGGGGACCTCCCCTTGTCTGGCAAATTCCCTCATTCGGGACTGGTCAGGTCCCAAGGGTGCCGGGCAAGAGAGGTCCAACCTGTACTAGAAGATATTATCAATACTTCCCCATGTCACAGATAGGGAATCTGAGTCACAGAGATTTTGCCGTTTGTCCAGAGATTACACAAGAAAGCTGGGAGCAGAGTCAGCAATAGAACTCTCCAGACCTTCCAGTTCCCAGTCTTTAATTTTAACTGCTAAACCATTCCTATAATTTTGTGTATCCAATCCATAGGACACAAACTGGCCTGTGCTTTGTACATGCTTCCTGCTGCACACCTAACAGAAGGTATGGTTGTTAGGTAATTGCAAGTCATCCTAAATAATAATACCAACATGTCAGAATCAGTAACATATTTAAAAAAGAAATACACACAAATATTGCAATCTACACATGTTGAACCTCAATTATCCCAGTAGGCAGGTCAGAAAACTGTACACAAATATTTCATGAATACTTGAGGGAATTTATTAACAAAAACAAAATCATAATGAAATGTATTTATCTCAGCTAGGAATAGGAATATCCTAAGAAGTTTTCTGTACTATAATTTAGCCCAGTGAAATGTTAATTTTATCTATGTTCAAAATGCCATATTCAACATTTTATCTTGCTAGAGAGAGACCAAGTGGTTGAGGTAGTATCTTTTATTGGACCAACTTCTGTTGGTGAGAGAGATAAGCTTTTGAGCCACAGAGAGCTCTGGGACTGACATGGCTACAAATACAGTTTAGCTCTCTGACATTTCACTCTTATACATGCTAGGAAATGGAACCGCTTTCAGCAACAGATCCCCTTAAACAGGTGTTGAAATACGATACTATAGATCTGACAACTATTTTCAGTACTGTGTAGTGAAGCAAGACTGACAGTTGCTTACACCAATCACACATTTCTGAAACTAAGTGCTAGCGTATACCACACAGCCATTTTCAGTGACTCAGGGGCACAGTTAGTGAAATTAATTTTCAACCACCATTCAGTTTCCTATTGTAGATAAGGGACTTGAGCCACAAAAGGACTTAAACGTTACAATGCTGAGTGCTGTAACACCTAACTTTTTAAGTTGTCACCCACTGGAATCCAGAGTCCTACATAATAAACACTCTGTACAATTTTACTCCTGGGGGAATTCTGTGCAAAAAAATAAAATGTCTGGACATAATATTTTAAAATTCTGCAAATTTTATCTGTCAAAATAATACAATATAATCAGACTAGTTTCCATTATTTTGGAAAATTATTTATTTCAGTATATCTGTAACAATACAGACAACAAAAAATGTTCCCTCTGGAGTAGAGAGTTAAAGAAACTCCCAGGATCTCCAGTTCCTGTTTCTGTAATGCTTTTGTTGGGTGCCTCAATCTGGGTGTGTCACATGTGTGAACTAGGCACATGTTGAGGGAAGATCTCTGCCCCTCTAATCTCAGACACCCTTAGCCCCTTCCCCGAGAGTACAGTTGTGGCATGCCCTCCAGCCCTGACACCTGTTTCCCCCATCCCCTCAAAAGCTAGCCATGGGGCATCTCCACAGCACAGATACCTGCACCCCGTCCACCCAAAACCCAGCTGTGGGATACCCCACCAGCTCAGACACATACCCCTCATTCCCCCAGCTCAGCCATGAGGCACTCCCCCAGCCCAGATACCCTTGTCTGACACCCCCAGACCTCAGTCAAAACGCAACCCACCACCCAGACACCAACTTCCCATATCCTCCAGAGCCCAGTGATGAGGCAATCCCCACCCCCAGCTCAGACACCTGTAAAGACTACCTATGAGAACCCAGCTGTAGGTCACCCCCAGTCCAGTTCCCACACCCTTTAATCCTCTTAGAACCCCTCTAACCTAGACACCTGCACCCTCTCCCCAGAACTCAGCCAGAGAGCACCTCTCCAGCCCAGACACTTGCACCCCTTTTCCCTGTAACCCAGGAACCAGAGAAACAGCCTGATGTTGAGCCCCAGGCTTATAGAGTTTCTCCATGCTAGCTTCTTCCTTCATGACATGCTGGAAACCACAACTGCTGGGAACCCTCCAGTTCCTCCTGCCCCCTCAGCATTTTGAGTGCTGGAGAGCTCCAGTAGCCCCTAGTGGTCACCCGCAGCTCTGTGGCACCAATTCTTGTGTGTGTGTGTGTGTGTGTGTGTGTGTGTAAGGAGGAGAATGAAATTATGTGTGTGTGTGTGTGTAAGTAAGGAGGAGAAAAATTATATGCAGAACATTAATTCTGCACAAATTTTTCATTGCACAATGGCACAGAAGTCCTCCAAGAGTATACAATGCATGGAGAAATTTAGGTACCTAAAATGAGACCCACAAATGCTGGCACAGAGTGGGGAGCCAATAGGAATTGCTGAACAGAACAGTGTGGCTTACAACCTGCCCACTCAGGGAGTTTGTCACTTAAGTCTGTGCAGAATGGAGTATCTATCTCTGCTTGTAATTCTCAGCTGCAAACAGTTTTCTAGAGTTAAACACCAAAGCTGTTTTTAAAATAAGAAATGCTGGAGGGAGGGCTCATGTTATACATTTTAGTTCAGTGGTTAGAGCACTCCTCAGGGTGCAGTAGACATGGACTCAATTACCCAACCTCTTTCAATTGATGTAGAGAAGAGATCTGAACTCCCAAGTGAGGCCCCCCAGTCACTGGGTTTGGCATATTCTGGTCTGAGTTCCTCTCAATCTTCTTGTTATAACTGTTCCTGCATGTATAGAGTTCAATATGGTTTGAGACAGAGAGAGAATGATTCTATAGCCCAGTAGTTAGGGTACTTTCTACATTCTGGGTGAGTACCTTAGCCACTGGGCTGAAGATTACATAAGGCACACTGCTGCCTTTTCCTTCCTCCCTTGACCTGTTTTGGGTGGGTAAGACTCTGCATGCAAGTTGATGCCTAGCTGAGGATCTCAGTATTGTTTAGATGTGAAATAGGTGTGCCTCGATGCCTAAACTGAGGGAGCTGTGCATATGCTTAATGGCAGAAACTCAGGCACCTGGAGTTTTAGGTATCTAGAGTTAAGTAGCAGCTGAGCAAGGATTTTTAGGATTTCAGGGTCAAATGTTGGATTCAGTTGTCTAAAATTGGATGCCCAAGCCCCTTTGTGCATCTGGTCAAAAGTGTTTTTCATCTTTTAGTAACAGGGCCTATGTTAAAAATGCAACTACAAAAATCATAAATTAAATTGTCAATGGAGACAAATGTCAGCAAAACAAAATGCCTTTTCCAGAATACTGAATGTCTCTTTGCCGATTTAGCAAGCTCTTCATTATGGACAATTCATTTAAATTAGGGCTGTTCATACTACAGCTTTTAAATTAGGGCCTGCCCCAAAGTCCATGGTAACTAAGAAGAGTTTTCCATTGACTGCAGGGGGGCTTTGTATCAGGTCCTTACCCTCTAACCCAGCGGTTCACAACCTTTTCCAGATGAGGACCCATTTTGACAATTCAGGAAGACTTGGTGACCCAGGGCAATTAAAAATTGGGGGGAGGGCAGAACCATTTGGGGAGACACTTGGCAACCCTTTTGAAATGTAATGGCGACCCATATTTGGGTCCCGACCCATAGGTTGAGAAATCCTGCTCTAACCAGTTAGTGGCATGGTAATTTCTAAATACATTTCAGCCAACATGCAATGTAGCTAAAATTCACTTGGAAAACATGACAGCTAACAATGTTTTGACTTTATCAAAGGCCTAGCGTGTTGGTGCTTCTCTGCCAGTAAATAGGGATGTTAAAACAGTCATTTGTTTAACCATTTTATCTTTGGGCTTGCCACCTGACTTGGTCTCAACTGTAGGGTCCTACTTTCAGTACTCCAGTGACCATGGGGTCCTACCTTCAGTCCCACCAGCCTTTCCAGGGTCAGGGCTGCCCCAGCCCAGAACGGCTGGCTACCACTGGAGGTCATAAGTGGGGGCCACTTAACTGGTTAACCATTAAGCATATTGGTAAGCCTCCCGCTTACTGGTATGCTTAATAGTTAACTGTTTTAACATCCCTACCAGTAAATGGTTCCACATACTTTTTTTCCCCCTAAAGCAGAGATAGGACTTCCTGATTTGCCTCTGTACCTTCTTTGATCACTCTAAGATGTGATGCTGCAGTATGCATTGCTGCATATATGTATCATTCAGAGGGCTTGAAACCAGTGAAAGCACATTAGGCAGTGTGGTAGGTGTGGATGCATACATATGGGATGATCCATTATTGTGAGGCAAGAAGGCTGAAGTGTAATTACAACTCACATTGTGTTTGTGTAAGTATCATATGAAAGAGTCACAACCTCATTACAAAACTATAGTGGTACTTGAATTATGGGCAAAAACTTAGTTATCTGATTTACAGAAATTTGGCAGCTTAAAACTGCACAGACATTTCATATATCTCAGTGTTCAAATGTTATAATTAGAATGTCTAGTTCTTGTGTACTGCGGAAAAATAATATTACATTAAACATATTTAAAACAGAAATTACCAGATAATCTGTGATAGCATGTTTAATATTATGCATCCCAACAGCTACAACATACATGGTATCAAATCTATTGCTTTTTTTTCTATTTATAAAATAAGTTCAAATAATGTTCTCAATTTTATATGAAAGTACCAGGGCAAATTAAAATGGTTTCAAATCCATTCATCCATCCTTTTAGATTGATAGAATATAAAGGACTCAGCACTGAGATACATATTTACCATTGTTTTCACATTTATACTAAGTATTTAAGGAATGGTGCTACAACCCATCAGGCATTAAAAACAATTACAATGTTTTAAATAGGTTAGTCTGGCTCTGCTGCGGTCACAGTTTTTGTTACCACTCACACCCTATAAATATAGAAATACCAACAAGCTTTATGTACATGTGCTGATTTCCCAAAACTGTACATAGAAGACTGTCACAGTGATTCCTCTATCAAAACAGTAGAGGAAGAAGCCAAGTTCTCAAACATCATCCTTACCCAGGAAAAACCCATTACAATCACCAGGTGTTTTGTTCAAGTAAGATTTGCAGAAGGGTTCCCTCTTGTATTTATGCTTTCTTATAATTAGAAACAGTTACAGCAGTAAGATGGGTGTTGGATGATGGTTTTGGCATGTTTGAAATGACATTGGCCTGAGGCAAATTTGTGAGACAAAAGCACATGAGTGAGGCTGAACACTTCTGTGCTATGTTAGAGATTAAAAGTTGTTTTACGAAGTTTCCTTAGAGACGCAAGAATATAACTCTAAACTCAGAATTTATTTAACAGTTTGTACACCAATGCTTTCCTGTACCATCAATAGGAGCAGGTGAAATAAATCCATGTGAGAACTCACTGTATATTATGTTTGGAAGGAGATTGAAAGTGGCAGCGAGTGAAGTAAAAGTGAGTTGATTAGAAGACAATAGTTCTGTTCTGCAGCAACTTTGGGGGTTTCAGATTTTGTTTTATTCTGCACTGGAACAAAATCAAAACCTTTCAAAAGTTTTAGTGAAAATGGACGTGTGTCAAAATACCTGTTTTCTGGCCCAAACTATATGTGCATATCCCTATCCATCCTAGTTGTTATTGCAGTGGCCTAGGTTGAGGAAGAACCAGGTTCAAGCCCCTGCTCTGCTTCAGAGTTTTTCATCCCAGGTCACTGAGTAAGACAGAGCAGAGACTCAAACCTTCATCTCTTATATTGCAGGTCAGTGCCCTAAACAGTTTCTCTTTTGATTCGTCTTTGAAAACCTTTCAGCTTTGATGAAACAGTTTATTTCATTGAAATTTCTTTTGATCAAAAATGTGATTAGCTCTTGCTTACTGTAGCTAAACTGGGCTTTCTCCCCCAAAGACTTCCACATTATTTCTACCAGTGATTCACCTCCAGTGGAAATGCAAGTGTAGTCCGGGCTCCAGGCAGTAGATGGCATTTTAAGCACTATGTCATCTAAAGCTGCTCACAGTAAGCACAAAACTAAAATTAAGACAGGAGTGATCACCAGCATCTTATTTGCATTAGCACACTTGCCGTTGCTCTCACAGGTGGCGAAGACAGGAAAGGGCAAACACTTGGCAACAAAGCCCATATAGACAATGCCTTAATTTTAAAAATTATGGTGAGCCTGAAAGGTGCTAAGCACTTCCTTAGTGAGGCGGAGGGTACCCTCAATTCCCACTAGAGTTCATGGCTAATCTACATTACATTTAATTGTGTTTCAACATGATTGTGATTTAAATCAGTGCTGGTCAGCATCATGTCAACAGTTAGTGTAGATCAGAGGAAAACTGTATGCAACATCATGAACACTATTTGTCATTGACTACTGTTACAGTTAGCATTGTATCCTCGAACTTGGATTACAAAGCCAGAAGGATCCATTATGATAATCTACTCTGACCTCCTGTATAACACACTGTATAACATAGGAGATCACAGTTAAAAAAAAATCACACCTATTTCAACT
This sequence comes from Rafetus swinhoei, assembly GCA_019425775.1. Classification (NCBI taxonomy): domain Eukaryota; kingdom Metazoa; phylum Chordata; order Testudines; family Trionychidae; genus Rafetus; species Rafetus swinhoei. The sequence goes on from CM033440.1 coordinate 72,210,697, forward strand.
TCCACAATACTTTTCCAAAAATATATATTCTGTACATAATTAAATTAAAGGGACTTCAGAACACATTAACACAAATGATGCTATCACAGGCATGTGAAAGCTGCAACAGCTATTACATTTTGTCCTTATGAGAACTTTAGTAATTATTTTTTCTTGTAAGGAAGCCTCAAAATGATTAGAATTGTAATCTTGACGTTTCATTTTATATTTTTTTCCTCAGTGACAGGGCAATTCAGCTCTCAGGCAATCCTGAATCTACAACATCTGGCATAACTGAAGTTTTTTTAAATGCAAAGTGGTAAGAATGTGTTCAAACTATTGTTCAGAATTAGATCATAATCAGTGTTTTTATTTCTCTGTCATTTTAATCCAATGTTCTAAAGTTAATTAGTTTAGACAAATTACTTTCTTCTGGTTTGTGTTTATTTGTTATTTTATGCACATTTGGTATTTTGCAATACATAGTCAAAATAATCACAGGTAAACATAGGTAGAATACATGTCTTTTTAACACACTTCTGTATACTAACAGATACTGGCAAATCAAAGTGATAGCAATATAAAAAAAGATGAAACTAATAAAATACAATTGTACAACATCTGATAGTATTAAGACATTAACCAATCCAAAATGATGTCAGAATCAAATAGGCTTAATTTACTAAACAAAAGAATTCAGTGCATAAATATGTAATTCAACTGTCTTGAGAACAAAACCAAACCAGTTTTAAGCTAATAATATAAGGCATTAGTAGGTTTCCCCAGATGAAATTAAGCCATTTCAAAATATAAGGCTGATGACTCTCACATTACTTCAAAAGTAATCTTTAATTGCATAAGTAGTGCCCATATCAATCGTTTGAGCAAGGATTACTCACATGAACAAAGGTCAGAATACAGGGCCTGAATTGTGTATTAATATTATAAATTCAACAATAGGTGCACAAGAGAGCTCTTGGCAGACTGCATATAAGAAAACAGAGAGACTGTGCAGAAAGGATACAATACTCAAAGCCAAATAAAATAACAAATTGAATATAGTGTCTCCAACTTATCATTAGTGAAAAAGAACACAACATCAAGGGTCAGGAAAGAAGGACATTTTAAAAATATAGGTCAGTATGCACACATACTGAAAAACCCCAATATGAAAAACTGGGTCTTCAGGGAGAATGTAGATGCCCTAGTTGATGGGCTAGTCAACCTTCTAATAATTAGCTCAGTTAGATCAAATTGTCCTCAGAAGTAAATACTGTTGAATTAGTGGCATGGAGAATAATTTTAGGGTGTAAAACTGTTCTTAGAAATATACAGAAATACGTGTCTATGTACCTTGGATTAATGACTGCACTTACACAAGCACCTATGTTACAAAGTAAGTGGACAGTGGCCTCATATGCTGATGTTACTAAGAGCAGGATAGAGACCTTAAAATGCATCCCTGAAATGTTGCTCAGCTTTTTAAACAGTCAGTCTTAAATTTCTGTCAGCTTTTTTCCATGTAGACTTTCAAGAGTTTATTTTCTGTAGGGACATTTGAGGGCTTTTTGGTAGGTAACTCCCATTAAAACTAACTGCAGTTAGCATGGAACATCCCTCACATATTCCCAATATTATAGTTTTTTAAAAAATAAATTGGCTATAAATGACCACTCTGGAGTGAAACTAATAAAAAGTACCAGTCTGGAAGTCCTTTTTCTGAGCATGGGTTAGAGGAAGAAGCGAGGTATTTTGAAAAAAGTTATACAGGATCTAAAACATTTTTAAAACATTCTTAAACTTTTGAATCTTAAAAGTAGAAAAAAATCACATGCAATCTACCAGCTTGTGCTTTACAGGTTGCAAGGAAAATACTACAATATACTAATAACATCACGTGACATATAATCTCAGCCATGCAGAACGCAACTCTATCTACAGCTGCAAAAACACCTCGAACATTATCATCAAAGAGGCTGACAAAGGGAGTGCTGTAGTCATCATGAACGGGACAGATTATGAACAGGAGGCGGCCAGACAACTCACCAACACCACATTTTACAGGCCTCTTCCTTCTGATCCCACTGAGGAATACCAAAAGAAATTACACCATCAGCTCATGAAACTTCCTGCTACAACTTGAGACCAAACCTATACAAACACCCCCCATCTCCGATCAGGAGTATTCTATTTGCTACCCAAAATCCATAAACCTAGAAATCCCCATCCCATCATCTCAGGCAGGCCCTTTCAGAGAATGACAGAATGGCCAACCCCATACGTATCTAACCTCTAATCCCCAAGGGTCATACGAAAACCAAAAGAATATATGAAAATGAACGCTTGAGACATTTATTTATTAACAATTATGTTAATTGTTATGTTAACATAATTATGTTAATTATGTCACGTGATTATATGTCATTACACCAATAGCATGTATATTAAAAATGTCACTAATTGTGAATTTCCACTGCAAGCAAAACTCTTCATTTTAGGAATGCTTTTCTGGCTTTGTTGTGTGCAAACTCATTTATAATTGAAGAAAAATCCGATTTACATGCAACATCAATGTTAATGTTAAGCATTGCAAGCCCATTCAAATGCTCTTAACCTTTTGTAGAATGATGATAGTTCTTTACTTGTTTTAACACATTGAATGTGCATTCACCTGAAGCCACTGATGCTGGGAGACTGACAAAAATATGTAATGCAATTATGATATTAGGAAACACAGTTGATAGGCCAAGATAGAATATTTCTTGAAGCAATTCTTTTTGCTTGCAGTCCGATTTAAAAGTTGGTGGAGTGTATACGTTTCAGGAAGACAATCTTGTTACAGAGATCTCTTGAAATGTTGTTGTACCTTTGCTTGAAACTGTTCAGCCGTTAAGCTCCTAAAGGAATCCAAAAAGGGAAAAAAATTGTCACAGAGACTCAAATTGATGTATAAGACCAGATTTGATGAAGTCAATAATAACAAAAAAATTGACTCAATAGTGCCTCAGATTAAGATGTTAAGCTGCGATTGGTGGAAAACTCAGATGAAATGTCAATACCCTGTGCTACTGATTTGGATGCAAAGGATTGTGTCCCATTTATCAAAAATCTTTTGAATATCTTTAGGAAATCATTCAGTGTTATCCCTCTCAACATCTAATGTAGCATTGTGTGCGTCAATTTCAAGATTATTTTTGTGGAAAGTTTTTAGCAGCTTCATCCACATGGACAACATTAAAATGTGTTCAAATTTGGATGTATATTTCTGAATTGACTTAAGCACAGTGCAAGTTTGTGCTGTGAGAGTAAGAGATTCAAACTCACTTAAAGCCTTTCTCACAGAGTCCAAATGCTATGCAACTGGTTTAACGCCATAAATTCGTGGTGACCATCTCATTGTCAACATGCCGTGAAGGGGAACAGGCAGATGCTGCTTCAGAATTTCCCGCTTCCAAGGACTGCGACTGAAGAAGTTGTACAATGGCTGGGTTGTTCAAAAATATGTGATTGCTTCCTTGCGTGATTCAGTGCAATCAATGCCAACAAGATCTAGTTTGTGGTTGCCACAACTGAATGAAATACAGTTTGAATTTTGCTCCAGAAGGACTGTGTGTACTCTGTTGTACTTCCTAGCCACACTGGATCCACTGTCATAGGCTTGGCCAATGCAGACTTGAAAATTTAATTTAAAGCCTTCCAGAATTTCTAATACACGAGTGGCGATTTCTTTTCCAGTTTTTTTCATGAAATTATCGAACAAAATGAGTTGTTCTTTAATTGGAACCTTTGAACTTCCTGCAATTTTAACATATCCAACAATCAAGGTCATCTGTTCTTTCTGAGAACAGTCTGGAGTTGCATCAATAATAATTGAAAAGTACTTAGCATATCACATCTCTTCAAGAATTTGTACAAAGGTCCCACACAGTTCAATAAACTTGTTTTGTACTCTGATAGACAGATAATGGACTTGCATGCATTTTCCGTTCTCTTGTGATTCATGAACATGCTTAACATGGCCTGATAAAAGTGGATCATACCAACTATATTAAGTATACCAAAAAAGTTTCTGTTTGTAGGGTCACCAATACATTGACTGGAACCAAATAAAGCCAATCCCCATTCAGAAAGAAAAAGAATGATATTCAATGTGCGCTCAAAGAGTTTTTTCCAGTTACCAGTTTCAGTGTTTATTTCACTCAGGAGTAAGTTTTCAATTAAACTGTCAGCTAGTGCTGCTCTACTAGCTGATTTCCATGTAACATAGTTATCTTTATGTGATACTGAAGTTTCATGTGTAGGCATTGGGTCTTTCAACTTCCTCCAACCTCTACTGATGCTCCAATCAGATGGATCAGACAGTCCTGAAGCATTTGAAGTATTACTGTTAAAAATGAAACAGGGTACATGGTACAGAGCCTGCTTTTTCCATACTGCAGCAGAACTAGTCTCTTGTGTAGCTCTCTCCATTTGGAAGAGTTTTTGACAGCAGATGAGTGGGAAAAGCATGATTTTCAGCATCTTTCGGTATATTTCTTGGAATCTGAAAACAACTAACTTTGAGAAATGACTGCATTTGAGCAACATTGTTATTATCAAGAAATCCAATATGAGGTTCTGATGCCACTGCTGTTACACTGTGTTCTGTGCTAGACATAAGTTCTTACTCCTTCTGTGCAGCATCTCCGAGGTCTTCATTTTCTGCCTGCACAGTCTCTAACTCTAGAGCTAGATGCAGAATCTATGCTCCTGTTGGCATTTCTGTGTCTTGATTAATGACCACAACCTCATTTTGAGGCAGTGGCATTAAAATGTCATTTGTGGGTACAAAGTTTTCATCATCAGAACTGGAAGTGTCACTGTCAGTTTGGTCACCATCTAATGGCTCAGAAGCCTTTTCTATGAGAAATTATATTATTGGTATATTATAAACTCTTAACTGCTGCTTCACTCTGTTGCTTTCGCCTTCTCTTACTTGCACCACTTTCAAATCTTCACTTCACTTTTATAAAGTGGTTCTTTTAAGACACAGTAACACAATAAATTAATTCGCTAAAAGTTATTGGTTATGCAAAATTTTAATTGTATATACTTTGCAATGATTAGTATATAACAACAGTTTGGGGTATTATTTTCTATGGCCTTTATAGCCTTATTTCAAAGTCTTGAAATTTCATCTGCTGACATGTTCCCGTTATTAAATTCCTCTAATAACTGGTGCGTTATTATGAATATGAACATGGGGTGACTGCCAAATTAGATATAAAGTTTATTAAACAACTAAAATTAAAAATTTATTATCACAAAAAAGCCTTTAAAGGTGAATCTAAAACTGGATGACGCGGAAAAACAGGAATACGAAAAAACAGGAATACGAAAATCTCCTGTGCAGAGGTAAACATCTAATTTAAAGTTTAAAAACACCCTCAGACCAAGCAAAACCACTTTATCATAACTGAATTAATTATGACTTTCAAAACCTCTAAACTATGCAAAGACTGTAAATAGCATTTTATAACGTAGAATCACTAATCACAGAAGCTACTTCAGTCACGAACATGAAAACTAGGATGTGACCGAAAAATTGGCAAAGGCCCAAGGTCCCACAATGGTTTAAATAATTTGTTTGCAGGTATATAGCTTCTTTTGTTGTCTCTGTTATAACTGCAAGGTGTATAATAAATGGAAATGACTTGGTAGAAAAATGTCAACATTTGAGGCACCTTTGTCTCCTGAGGCCTGGGCCAAATGTACCTACTGGCTTCTCTCCCCCCAATAGGGCCTGATCTCTGGCATCAGCACACAGCAGGATTATCCAGTTACACTGACTCTCTCATCAGAACCTACGCTACCAGCACTGCTAGCTATCTTCAAGACACCACTGACTTTCTGACAAAACTACAGAGCATCAGTAATCTTCCTGAAAACACCACTCTGACCACCATGGATGTAGAAGTTTTTTACACCAACATTCCTCACAATGATGGCTTACTAGCTGTCAGGAACACTATCCCAATGATGCCACAGCACATCTGGTGGCACCTACATGGCTCCACAATATGCCAACATTTTCATTGTTGGCCTCAAACAACCTTTCTTCAGCTCTTGTCCCCTAGCACCTTTCCTCTACTTACGCTACATTGACAACATCTTCCTCATATGGACCCATGGGAAGGAGACTTTTGAAGATTCCACAAGGATTTAAATAACTTCCACTCTACCATCAACATTAGCCTGGACCAGTCCACAGAAGAGATCCACTTCCTTGACACTACAGTACAATTAAATGATGGCCACATTACTACCACCCTATACTGAAAAGCTACTGACCCGTTACTCTTACCTTCATGCCTCTGGCTTCCATCCAGGACATATCGCATGATCCATTGTTTAGTGCCAGGCTCTAAGATACAACCAGATTTTCTCCAAATCCAAAGGCAGAGGCAAACACCTACAAGATCTTTATCAGGCATTCTTAAAACTGAAATATACACCCGGGGAAGTGAAGAAACAGATTGATAGAGCCAGACGAGTATCCAGGAATCTACTTCTTCAAGACAGGCCCAACAAGAAAAATAACTGAACACCACTAGTCATCACCTACAGCCCCCAGCTCAAACTCCTCCAGCACATCACGGACCATCTACAACCTGTCCTAGAAAATGATCCCTCACTCACATAGGCCTTGAGGAACAGGCCAATCCTTGCCTACATATAACCCCCTAACCTGAAGCAAATACTTTCCAACAGCCACACATCACACCTCAGACACACTCACCCAGGAACCTAGCCCTGCAATAAACCCCATTGCCAACTCTGTCCACACATGTACACAAGCAACATCATCACAGCACCTGACCACACAAGCCACAACATCAGAGGCTCATATAACTGCACATCCTCTAATGCGGGGGCGGGGGGCAAAAGGGCCTCCGCAGGCTGGATCCAGCCCACCAAGTAGGTGGATTCGGCCCGCGGAGGCCCTGATGTTCCCCTGACCCCAGGCCAATTAAGGTCTGGGGCCGGGGGAGCACCTGAAGTCTACTCCACTCTGGCCCCACCCTGCGAGCAGCACACAGCACTTCCTGTTTAGGTCCTGTCCCTTCTGGGGTGGCCCGGGGCTATTTCAAAAATTTTTGAAGTGGCCTTGGGCAAAAATTATTGCCCACCCCTGCTCTAATGTAATATATGCCATCAAGTGCCAACAATGCCCCTCTGCCACGTATATTGGCAAAGGATTAATGGACACAAAACAGATATGAGGAATGGTAACACAGATAAAACTTTTAGGGGAACATTTTAGCATACCTGGCATTCATTAATGGACTTAAAAGTAGGTTTTCTACATTTTTCTACAAAGGAATTTCACAAGCGAACTACAGAGACACAGTGCAGAATTGACCTTCATATGCAAATCTGACACCATCTCCCTTGGCCTGAACAAAGACTTGAAGTGATTAATATCTTATAAAACCATATTCCCTTACATTTAACACCCTATTGACATCAAAAATTAAGTATGGGACACTTCCAACCCACTCAGTTAGCCTCATTAGCACCAGGACTACCCCTCCCTTATCCTGAGGGTCCCCCCTTTTTTCTCCACTTAAAGATCTTCTCATCTTTAGAAGAAGTGGGTTTTACTCAGGAAAACTCATGATACTATATATATTTGTTAGTCTCTAAGGTGCTACTCATTGTTTTTAAAGTTACTAACATGGCTACCCCTCTGAGACTAAAATATAATGTTTAGAAGCAATTCTCTCTATATACCTTACCAATTTCTCTTTTTGTTGCTTATTACTAAAGTGTTTCATTTGCCTTTGCTGCTTGCCTGCTTACTGGCACGACTGTGTATAAAAGAGCTTTTATAGCACAGCTTGCAGCCTTCTAAGGACTATTCTCTGTTAATGTTCTTCTCTTTCTGTATAAATTACTCCACTTAAAACAGCAGCACAGTAGCAGTATGTTGTAACATTATTTAAATATTAATGCCGCTAAAACAGATCAAATTAAATCACATATTATTGTAAACATTCCTTTTTAAAGTTCATTATTGCGCAGTCCAGAAGTTGAGTTTGAAAAACCTGAAGATGCAATTCGTTATCCACAAAGCAGGAAAAACATGGGCAGCAAGCTGCCCCACAGTCCCCGGGCAACTGGCTGTGTCTTGGCTGCATTCTGGAAGGACCACTAAGAGTTAGTTGCGTCTTCATGTCCATTTACTCCTTGATCTTTCTGTCAAGAAAGTGAATGAAAGGAAGCACAAAGGCTCAGATCCTCACAGGTATTCAGGCTTCTAACTCCCATTGAAATTAATGGGAGTTAGATGCTTAAATTGTTTTGTGGATCTCATCCTAATACCATATATAACAGTAGTTTTGGGACACGGGAACCTGATCTATAGCACGTAGGCTGAGACTGGCTACTATTTTACATGAGGCAACTAGACAGTGAATGTTTGGTAATAATTGGCAGTGACAATCATAAAGCTATTTTTTGAATTTATCTCAGTTACTTCAAAATAAGGCTTACAGTGCAAAAATCTGTTTTACTAAGTTGAAAGAGGCAGAATGGTTCACAGACAATACCATCTAAAGGAGGAAGAGGAAATGGGACAGGTAGGTACTTCACATATCCCTTCTAATTAGCCCTGACCTTTCTTTGGCCCACTGCTGTACTCATTGCATCTCCCCCACCGCCAAAAGACTCTACTAGAGCAAAGAATGGCAGCCCATACACCTCATGTTCAAATTCAGTCTGATACCATGACAATAAGCATAACCAATGTTTCTAATACAACAAAATGATTGTGATTACAGGTGAGGTTATGTAACAAGAAAAGTTGACCCAGAGCAATGCTTCTCCTATTTTATACAAATGCCTCTGATAAAAAAACACAGGGAAACATAATTGTTTCAGAATCCAAACTTGTCTCAAAATACAAAACTTCAAAATACTTAATGAAGCATTACTTGGCTTTCAAAAATAGTATACAAAGATAAGGATTTCTACATTAAATCCTGGGCCTACGTTTCATATTATATAGAGACACTACGACCCTACTACTTAACATAATTATGGTAATTGTTAGCACATTACAGAGTAGTATACTGGAAACATGTAACTTGTTAGCAAATTGTTTTGTGCATAATACTATCAGAAAATATCTATTTGTGCTAATCTATATCAATAAAAAGTGCAGCTTCTCACCAAAACAACACCCCCAAACCAAAAACAATCCCTAAACTAGGGAGTCTGTTTGATAAGGAAGTCTGATTTTTGGAGGCTGTCACTAGATTGTAGGTTTCTCAGGGCAGATTACATTGCCATTTGTATCTTCTTTCAGCATTGCATCCATTGCTCTAGATTGCAGATCTAGTGTTCACATTACATTTTTTAAAGATGAAACTTTTTTGATGCTCAGAGGAAGAGAAAACATCCTGCTTGAGCCACAATGGGTAGAAAGAATAGTGTGGCTTTCTGGACCTTTGCTTGTACAAAAGGAAGGGATACCAGAAGTCTCTTAGGGAATGTCTACACAGCAGGGTTAAAGCCAAAATAAGCTATGCAACTTGAGCTACATCAATTGCGTAGCTTAAGCTGAAATAGCTTATTTTGGCTTCTGGTGTTGTCTACACAGTGGGAAGTTCAAGAAAGAGCACTCTTCCTCTGACTTCCCTTACTCCTTGTAAAATGAGGGTTATAGGAGTCAGAGTAAGAAGTCCTCCAGCTTCACATTATTTTGACATTGTTGAAATAACTGCTTATAGTGTAAACGCGGACTATGGTATTTCAGAATAACATCAGTTATTCCAAAATAACACTGCTGTGTAGACGTACCCCTAGGCTACATCTACACTACAAGGTTATTGCGCAAAAATAGCTGTTTTTGCACAAAAACCTGCGGAGCGTCCACACCTCAAATGAGCTCGTGTGCAATTAAATGGGCAGTCAAATGGCAGAACAGAGGGCCTTTTCTGCCATAGGTAAACCTCCTTTTCTGAGGCATAATTGTTTTTTGTGCTACAGCTGTTGCACAAGAAGGCAAGTGTGGACACTTCAAGGGGTTTCATGCGCAAGAAACCCCTATGGGAAAAAGCACACGTGCTCTGATGGCCATTCTGTGAATAGCAATCAGAGCTTTCTTGCGCAAGAGCGTCCATGCAGTGTGGACACTCTCTGGCGCAAAAAGCTCATTGCTTTTGCCATGTGCTTTGAGGTGTGGACGTGCTCTTGCACAAGAAGTTTTTGCACAAAAACGCTTGCGCAAAAGGCTTCTTGTGCAAGAAGCGTGTAGTGTAGATGTAGCCCTACAGTATAGAGAGGGTTTTAACCACTTTCCTGGGTCCCAAGGAAGGAGCAGATTGGTGAAGGGAGAAGAGGAACTTGTCTCAGAAGGCTTCTTGGAAGACAGATGTCAGCAGGCTGTTAGATGAGTTTACTTGTGATGAAAAATGAGTTCTCAGTCCCACAGAGTCCATCTCCCCTCCTGTTTTGAACCTATGAACCTTACAGTCATCAGATTGCCTGCTTAGAAATGGTGGTCACAACAGAAGAAAGATGATTTTTTTGGAGAGGGGATGAGTTCAGACAACAGACAGAGCAAAAGAAGCTAGCCATGAAAGCTACCATGCCAGGTCCACAGTCCTGTGTCATTGTGTCTCTCAAAAGGTGTTACTGTGATGATCAATATAATACCATAGATCTCTCCCACCCATTAGGTAGAGACAGACTGGTGCAAGGGAACAGAGTGCATACTACCAATAAGCACACTGCTAGCTGTATTCAATGAAATGAGAAATTGTTCATTCCAGACTAGCAGGTTCCTTCTTACAGAAATGAGCTTTGTGAAGAGATTCTGCATGGTGGTGATAGGGATGAAATTCTTCTCCCACATGCTGTGAAGTGCTAGCAGACCCACTCAACATTTACTACTGCAGCTTCAGAATAGCAGCAGCAAACACAGCTTCCGTTTTGATCCTCCACTGGATGAAAGATGTTTGACCAGTACATTCACATAGTGGCCATATCTTTTCTGGACATATCTTCTCCACCCTGGCACTAGAGCAATAGGGTAAGACCCCCTCATTCCCCACAAAGTGGAACCACAACATTTCTTCCTGTTTCTTCCCTAGCATTTTACTAGGGATGTAATAGTGTAGTTGTCTAAACGATTAACTGATAAGCAGGTGCTTATCAGTTAACGCTATTAACTACACGCAACCCTCCTCCCAATCTTTTAGCAGGCTGGCTGACTGGCTGGTTCAGTCCTGGGTCATACCAGTCCCAGCAACTATTCCCACTGCAGCTGTGCAGTACAAGCACTAAAAGCTGGCGCATGGGCAGGCTCGCTCAGTCCCAGCTCGCACCAGGACCTGACAACTACCCCCGCTGCGTCTTTGCAGTACAAGTGCTTATAGTCCAGAGCTTCAGCAGGAGTAGATACCAGGACCTGGCACAAGCCAGGACTGAGTGATAGCTGTGCTAACCCTTATCGATTAATCGTATAGTCAACTAAACTTTTGTTGACTACACGATTAACATGCTTCTTAACATCCCTACATTTTACAAAAGTTTGCATGTCCACTTGGTTGCATCGGTCTTTAACTTAGCTGAAAAGTTGGAAATATCTTCTGGAATGTTTTGAAATAACTATTTCATGTAGACACACACTGAAGCACACTGGCGAAGTAATATGGAAAAGTCTGCACAACTGTTGACCAGGTTGATCCAGATTTGTGGATAGAGCGGAATTCCAGGTGTATTCCACTCCCCAAGTGTACAAGAAATAATGGTTTACAATGGAAATGCTGACAGTGTTAACTATTATGACTCAAGTGTGACACTATAATAGTAATTCTTAGATTGCTGTCAGTAGCTAGCTGGTTGAAAAGCTTTAGCAGGCTATTTACCCAATTTCAGTATTTCAGAAATACTCTAAAATAAAAATCTGCTGAATAACTTTGAATAAGATGATCGATAATAAAATTCTAAGAAGTAACATCAATTAAAATTGAAACTGTAGCCTATTTTTTCTTTATGATGTATAAGGAAGGCCTGAAAGTGTTTGGGTTTTTTTTCACCCACTTTTTACCTTAGAAATACCAGGAATGTCAAGCCTGGTCTGCTCTCTTTTTGCTGGAAGACTTCTTGGAGATAATAAAAAAAAGTGCTTCAGCCATTAAGTAAAGGGCCAGGGTATCAAATTGTAAACAAAGATGTCCTTTTATCACAGGTATTTCACAATTATTTAAGTTAAATACATGTTAAGAAACCCAAATTTCAAACCGTCCGAACAAAAACATTTCCCTGTAATTAATTAGGTTACACTTCAATCAGAAAATATGATAACATAATTCAAAGAGATCTTCAGTCACTACAGAGTGTTCCAGACAAAAACTGTGATTTGAATGTAAGAGTCAAATAGAAATATATCTTTTAAACAGAATAGAAACAAAACAAAAATCAAATCAGACCTTTGTTACACTTCATAATAAAATAAAGCAAAAAAAAAAAAAAAAAAACACCCGAAAACAAAAAAACCTAACACCTTCCACCTTTACATTATTCTTATGTGCATAAGTAAGATTATACTATTTGCCTACTTTAATACTTTGGCAGGCATAAAATATACCACTACTTCTATAGTAAATAAATCCAATTCTATTTACAATTATAAACATAAGCCAGGAACCATTTCTTTAAACAAAAAAAGTAAAAATTTATATGCACCCTGAGGAGTGAAATTTTACAACAAAAACAATACTTATTTTAAAACATCAATATCTGTAAACACCCATAATGTAAACTTAAGTTCTGTAACTGGGACATAAATGTTTAATTCTCATTTACAATGAATACACTTGTGAATACATTATATTAAAATAAGTTTGCATTATACATTAGACATTATAAAATACATTGTAAATACTTTATATTAAAATAAGTTTAAAGTTTATTTAAAGAAATGACCACTGCCAAAATAACATGATATCTTGCACAGAATAACTCTAGGGCAGACATCTGTCAGGTAAACAGGTATGTCTAGATTGAAACATGTCTAAGTAGCTTAGTATTCTGAAAGACAATGGAATGGCTCCTAGTTGTAAATCACATAGTGACATCTGTATGTGAATGACAAATATTTGGATTGAGATTTCCTACAATATTCTGTACATTTTAAATCAAAATGGAGGTTTATAAAATCAGAGAAATTTGGTTTGTTTTACGAAATGATTTATAAAGCATTGGCATTGGTATAAAGAGTTCAGAAATACTAATTTAGGTCCATGGAGGTCATTCGTTCATTGCTGCTCCAAGGCACTTCTCTTTCAGTGGACAGCTATTTACTTCATCAGACTGAATTTCTTTGCTGATGATCTTCTTTATAGCAACGGTGTTCAGCCAGGCAAAGTGTTAGGCTTACTTTCCCAATGGACAAGAAGAAACATTGGTCAGCATCTGCTAGAAAGGTGACAATAATGGAGCTGATCCCAAATGAGAGATTGTCTGGTGGTCTGTATTCACTATTAGTGTCTAAAGAGGCAGGGTTACATAATTATGAGTACATGCTGTAAATACCAATCCATAATATGGAGGAAAGGATGTTTCATTCAGATAAGTGCAAAAAGTAGGAAAAAACCATTCATTCATTGACATCATCATCTCTCTCCTCCAAAAATTTAACAACAGTTAAGAGTATAGATTACCAAAGATATTACCTCTTTTGGTGCAAAAACATCTCAGAATAAGTTAGCACACAGCCAAATCACATTGCCTTTGGTTTACAAACCCAGCATGATCATCATGATTTTACTGAACATCAAATATTTGTTTTTAAACTTGATATTAGGTATGCACCCAACTAAGGAAGGGATTCTAATACATTATTATGAGTAACATCATCATTGTACTTCATATGAAAGGCAGATGTTCCACAAGTCAACATAGCTTGAAATAATATAAATTTGAAAAGAAAATTACTTTTGGGTTTTCTATGCATTATCAGTTGTGACAATAAGTACATGACACAAAATTTATATTCAGTACAGGAAGAAGCAAGGTAATTTTCATTCTTTTTAGTTTCTACTATAAACTCATATGGTGGGGTTTTGTATTTATGTTACGTCATTTAAGCCAGACTGTAAGCCTCCGCCACATTTCATCCGTTTGAAAGAGGAGGAAAAAACCTCTCAGCAGACACATCAGAGTTTTAAAATAGATACCAATCACTGTCTACAAAAGGAGGGGAAAAAGTGGCTTTTCAGTCTAGTCTGATCTTACACTATCTTAAACAATTTTTCAAACAGCATATTACAAGCTAGATCACAAGGACATATGCCAGTGGCCAAAACTAAAACACTAAAGACAGAGAAGCTCCCATAATTTCTCTATTGCTAAATATTAAAGGTTCACTTTCACATGGATTTTTAATGTATCTTATTATACACAATTTTCTTTAAAAGGGCATCAAGAATAAGTGTTTTTCTTCTTCTTTAATTTAGGTCACATATGCAGCCATTTAAACACATGCAATGCCATCAATTATAAAAGGGAAAACAATTACTTGGTACAGGATAATAAGAGTTCCCCACCAAATACATAATATGTACTCATTTCATGAATATAGTTAACATTTTTCCTCTATTTTATGGAAGATTTTAATTTCTTTTTCTGAAGAAGAATGTAATCACAAATTCACAGGAAACAACACTGTCAAACACAGTGAGTCACTGAGTGAAACTCTTTTTTATGCACACATTAGGAAAGCTGGCATTCAGTTCTAGGACAACTCTATTATCAACTTGAGAACAGAAGGACACATCAAGTAAAGAAAGATCTTTACAAGACTCCAACAATTTTCTTAAAGATGCAGGGCTTACCATCCTTGTTCCTGTTTCAAAACAAAACAAAACAAAACTTTAAAAAGCGAATGTGAAATAAGCCTTTGTTAAAGCTGCCAAGATATATTGTAGCAAGAAATCTTGTGCAACTTACTCCTCATTTAAAGTTTATTTCGCTACATTATCACTACATTTATTTTGTTTGCCTTTCAAGAGAAAGGCTCTTTTCAGAAAAGTTTTCCCACATTTTTGACCACAGAAGGTCAGTGGGACTGTCACGTTTTAACCTGAATTAAAAAAAAGAAAAATCCAGTTTTCTTCTTGTTCAGGAAAAACCCCAAGATTTCAGTGGGAACTTTTTCTGAGTACTGACACTATATTGCAAAAGCTAGATGGCTCTCTTATCACAATCTGGGTGTCTGGATTCTGTGCTCTGACACTACCACGTACAATGAGTATATAGCAAAAGGTCATGCCAAATCCATGTCCTTATATTGTGGACCCCTTTCACTGACTGTAATATAATGTTGCAACAAATGCACGGTATTGAGGGACAGTCTAATGATAACTGAAGTCAGTGGAATGTATTGATTTCAGAGGGACAGGGATTAGGATCATAGAGCATATGGACATTAACACATCAAGATTCTTTAATAACTGAACTTTTTCTACAGGGAATGAACTGCAAGAGAAATACATTTCTTATGGTTAAAAAGATTATTTTAGTAAGCAGCACCAACAGATGATAGGGATAAGAGATATGACACATCTTCTATGTTTTTATCATTATCTGTATATAATTAGGAATGCTTCTCAAAAAGTAAATATGTTAAAAGGATATGTAAAGCACACTTTTTTTCCTTTGTCCCTCAAAGAAATGACATAATGACATTTATCTTCACAGGTCAATCCAAGATTTTGAGAGGAGGGGGAATTTGAATATGGGATTTTAATTTGGGCCCATCTCAATTTACTAGTTTGGTTACTTCAAATAAATGCCATTGTTCAGCACAAATGCACTACAGGTATCTTAAAATCTGTCATTTAACTTTGTTGTTCAATTTGTTCCCTGGTGAAATTCTCAGGCACCTGCTGAACAGAGTACCCAAGAGCAATAATTGTTCAGTGGGACTATTTTGTTCCTTTGCTGTAATCAGCATTCCCATATATGTGTTCATATATTCAACCCACCTATCCTGGAACTGTTGAGAGAAAATTATGCATGGTAGTTGTCAGAGGCAACTTAAGAAAATTCTTGAAGACAAAAATTCTATGGCGGGGAGACTTATGTTCTATGCAACATATTGGACTTCAGTCAGAGACCCTAGAACAGGGGTGAGCAATAATTTTTAAAAGGGGGCCACTTCATAAATTTCTGAAGTAACCCCAGGCTGCCCCGGAAGGGTCGGGGTCTCGGGCTGAAGGGGTGGGATGAGGAGACTTCTCATGCTCCCCCATAAATCCTGGTTGGCCTGGGAGTGGTGGAGCATGCAAAGTCTCTCACTGCCTGCCCCTGCCCTGCCAGGGACACACGGCAGATAGAGAGAAATGCCAACTGTTTAAAAACAGCCAGCGTTCTCTCTAGTGCCGCATGCCCATGCAAGGGGGGGATGGAGGGGTGGGGGTGGGAGGAGACTTTGTGCACTTCCCTGTTCCCAGGTCTCGATTAGCCTGTGTCGGGGGGAACAGCAGGGCAGCTGCGGGCTGGATCCACCAGCTTGGCGGATGGATCCAGCCCACTGAGGCCCCTTTGCCCACCCCGCCCTAGAATTATCTGGCACTGCTCCCATAAATGACCTCACTTCACTCTCCAGTCCAGTCCAATTTGAACCTTCAATTCAATTTATTTTCTCTGATCTCAAATTTAAATTTGCTACAGATTTTTGTATTTCAACTGATCAACTATATGTTGAAGCCATCAAGAGGAAAGCTGAAGATTTTGACAGTTGGGAAGGGGACAGTTTGCACATCTGGCACATAAGGTGTGGGTGTTGTTTTGATAACTAGGAAGGAATTAATTATTTTAGCAGCTTTTTTTTATCACCTTTGTTTTGTGCAGGGCAATGGTGGCTGTAAATTTTGGGGAGCATGGTTTGTCAGGAACCTTTGGTAGTAAGGAGTTGCCCCAGTGCATCCGCCTCAGTATCTAACAATACAACAATGAAAAATAAACACACTAGTTTGAGGCTTTTGTTAAAACAATTAGCAATGCTGACATTCAAACTCTTGACCGATTTCAGAGTTAACAATGAGATTAGAGAAAACAGTTCACATCTCTCGGAGTTATCATTTCAGGCTGTTGGCAGACAACGCTGCATTTTTGCAACCAAATACAGGCCTGTATTTACACCCTGCATACTACTGTAATAATCTTCATACAAAATTTGCCTTGTAAGGCATCATCTGAAAACTGATAACTCACTGGTCACTAATATCATGATGAAATGTGTGGGACACCATTATATGTGAGCTTATTAAATCCCTTTGTATGATTTCTCATCACGTGTTCAAATCACACAGACCTACCCAAGCAGAAGTATCCTGAATAAAGAAATGTATCTTTACCTAAATTTACATATAATAAACAGGGTCCTTGAGACAGCAGGGAGAACAGATGGCAAGAGACAAAGAAAATTTGCAATTTAGCAAACACAGGTGTGAAGAAAGAACATGGCGACTCCTTCTCCACCAGCCTCCATGTCACCTCCTTTAGTGTTTGAAAAAAACTTTGCTTTGAGGAATAACCCTTAGAAGATTCCACTTCAAAGTTAATTGGACTATAAAAGAAAAGGACAGAAAACCCCAAGCTCACTTGCTCTCTTTCATCTAAGACGACAAAGGAACCAGCCTTTTGACTTTGGGGAAAAGAATCTGACCTGAGAATTTGGCTAGCCACACTCCTGGGAACATGCAGTAAGGATTTTTACCTTGAACCCAGTCTAGGTTGTTAAATTTTAGCTACTAGAAAGCAGTTTATCTTTATTTTTCTTCTAATCATATATGACCCTATACTTGTGCTCACATAAAACCTCTATCTCCCCAGTTAAATAAACTGGTTTTATTTTTAATCTAAACTAATTCAGTGTTGTGTTTCAACTGAAATGTTTGGTGACTCCAGTTAAAGTAGCAAATTGTTGAATATTGATTCTTTATAGGGGCAACAAACTTTTAATATTTGAATTGCCTTATGAGAGGGCTGGGCAATGCAGAAAACACATTTTTGGGAAAATCTGGGACTGGGAGTATACTGAGGTCACCCAGAAAGTAGTGACTGAAGCCAGAATGTGACTGGAGTGTTTCTGATAGGCTTCTGAGATCAGAGCTAATGAACCAGGTCTGTAGCTATACACTGACACTCAGGTTGTTATCTACATACTATCTGGTTGGGACCTGGCAAGAAAGCATTATGATGCACTTAAGGTTGTGGGGGCAGGTGCTAACATAATTTCTCACTGGTCCGCAGTGCACTCCAGAATACAACAACTGTGGAACACAGGGCTCACATTCTGGAGGCTCTCATCATAACTAAGGGTGCATTTACACAGCAGCATTATTTCAGAATAATGTCCATTATTCCAAAATAACAATGCAAGTGTCTACGTAGCAATTCTGTTATTTTGAAATAAATTTGAAATAATCGATGGCTTATTCCGATTTCTGTAAACCTCATTCCATGAGGAATAACACCTATTCCAAAATAGCTACAGTAAAGTCTCGGTTATCCGACTTTCACTAATCCGACCTTCCGTTTTATCCGACGGTGCTGCCTGTCACGTGATGGCACAGGGCTCCAGGGACACTTCATACCACAATGGCACGCAGCGCGGGTTCGGCAACCCTACCTCCCCACCCCATGCCTGGGGCAGCTCACGCCCGTGCTGCGGACTCACCCGGCGCTCATGTATGCTGGGCCCACGTCCCGCTCGGGGCCCAATCCTGGCTGTCCTGCCGCGTTAGCGGCTCTGCTTTTAGGAGCGGGCTTTGACCCGGCCGGAGCAAGGAGGGAGTCCAGGCCGAGGCAGGAAGGGAAGGGGAAGGGGGTGTGTGGTGAGGGGAGGCAGGAGCGCCGGGGCCTTGGGCTCATCCAGGAGGCCCGGGGGAGGAAGAGGGGGGAGGCTGGGGAAGTGAGGAGTTGCCCCCCTGCAGAGCGAGCCCGGCTCCCGGCCGAGCAAGCAGGAGTCCGGGCCGAGGCAGGAAGGGAAGGGGGTGGCGAGGAGGCAGGAGCGCCGGGGCCTTGGGCATGTCCGGGCGACCTGGGGGAGGAGGGAGGAAGAGGAAGGGGGAGGACGCGGCGTCTGGAATCCGCCGGGGAGGGGGCAGCGCACGCGCCAACCGCCCCCAAGACAAAGAGCGGAGCCCGCTTGGGAGGCTCCCCAGCTGCCGCTGCTGCCGCCATCCCTATTATTCGACATTTCCGGTTATCCGACCGTCCTCCGGTCCCGTTTAGGTCGGATAACCAAGACTTTACTGTATTTCGAAATAGCTGTAGTGTTGAAGCTCCACTGCAGTTATTTTGAAATAGCTCCTCCCCAGGGCCATTCAAAGTAATTACTCCCCAGTGCCTCATGGGGCTCTAAATTGAGGTAGCGTGTCTACATTAGGGAAGCCTGCTTTGGACTAATTTTGAGGATTCCCTGTAGTGTAGACGTTCTATTTCAAAATAAGCTATTTCAGAGTATGTCTTCCGGAATAGCTTAGGGTATGTCTACACTAGCTCGTTAGTTCGAGCTAGGTAGGCAAATGAGGAGTAACAGTTCCACGAGGAGTAACAGTTAATTCAAACTAAGGAGTTAGTTCGAATTAACGTTTAACTGCTGCGTCTAGCGCGGGCAGTTAGTTCGGACTAAGGGGGATTTAAAAATGGCAGCGCCCGGGAACATGCAAATGAAGCCTGGGATATTTAAATCCCGGGCTTCATTTGCAACTCCGCTTGCCCTCATTTGCCTACCTAGCTCGAACTAACGAGCTAGTGTAGACATACCCTTATTTCTAAATAAGCGTGTGGTGTAAATGTACCTTAAAAGGCCTAGAGGTGTCAGCCCAGAATCTAGCTGCACAGAGACAAGTACATTGGAGCTCAAATGCTTACATAGCCAGTCACAGTAGGATCATTCTTACACAGGGGGATCCTCCAATGGTGTAAAGCTGGTGTGATGGTTCCTGCACCACCTGTCCCCTGCAGCTGGTAGGGAAAAGAGATGTGCCTGAGGCACCCCTGTGATTTCTGCTTCCCATAATGGCCCCTTTGTACTTATACTGTGGAACTAGCCCCAGCTTGCTGAGGAAGCGCAATGAAGGCTAAAACCTATCTTTGCATCACCACTTCCTCCCAAATTGCGCTGTAAATTGCTAGGCTGCAGTCAAGGATCATAGCCTTAATATTGTTTTTAAATGGGAATTTATTTTCTAGAACACATATTATGCACCTATTTAAACATAATCCACATTAAGTAGCAATTTACATAGTTACATAATTGCATGATACATGGAGTCCTGCAGGTAAGGAACAAAACTGCAAGAACCAGCAACTGAAAACACCATCCAATTTAGATAGGATATTGATTTTATAATGCTTAGTAAAGGAACGAATCAAACTGGTTACAGCCCAGCAAATCTTCTCAAAAGAAGCTTCATTTTTGTCGGCCCATGAAGCCACTATGGAGTTAAATGCTGTAATTGGAACAGGAAGAGTTTTCCCTGATGAGTTTACAGGCTTTAACAATATCAGAATAAAACCAAGTGCTGCCAACTCTTGTGAATTCATTGTGAGAAATTCCATTTTGGTCTCTACTTACCCAGTCTCATAATAATGTGAAAAATCTGTAGTTTTTCCACAATTCTGGGGGAGTGAAAAAGAGATTTTCACACACAATGCCCAGTTTCCACTGCTGTCTCACAAATACCTGTGTAATTCACTGACAACGTGTGTGTCGTGACTATTTGTATTAGCTAGTCCATATAAGAGAAACACGTGCTTTCTACTACCAATGAAATAGAAGAGGTTGCTGATGTGAAGAAAACACCATAATTGGGGGTGTTGACTCATAACTTTTAAGTTGCCATCTTGTTATATAACTTATGCCCCTTGCTGCTGCTGAGAGTAGCAGAAGTGGACAGAGGAAACAACCAGATACTCAGTAATGCCTACAAGAGAAGAGGCTTGTTCTCTGGTTTGACACAGTGAGCTGATGCAGCAATG
Source organism: Rafetus swinhoei (assembly GCA_019425775.1). Taxonomy (NCBI): domain Eukaryota; kingdom Metazoa; phylum Chordata; order Testudines; family Trionychidae; genus Rafetus; species Rafetus swinhoei. The sequence continues at coordinate 72,231,721 of CM033440.1, forward strand.
TACTTCAGGAGTGTTGTGGCATTTCCAACAGATTATGTAACTTGGCTCCAAGACTCTCCTAGCAAGATGTCTCCAAAATAATTGCCATGAATGGACAACACAGCAGTTTCAGGATAGGTAGATTGAATACAGTAGGATAATATATTTTAACGCCACATTTGATGTCATTCATTATGAAAGGTTTTCTAATAATATACGCAATACAATCTGACATGTTAATACCAGTAAGTGCTCAGTACCTCAGTGGCTTTCTTTTACATGTAAGTGTCAACAGGTTAATTAAAATATTGAGAGAATGTAGTAACAAGCCTTCATGGCTGGCAAAGAGAAAGCATAGCCTGCAGACATTATATAGGATAAACTACCAAACTATTCATTGCTCAGGCTTTCTCTTCTAATTAAAAGGTCAGATCGATTTGTGGGCAGACACAATGCTATCATAATAGATAAGCATGAGAGTAGATGGCCAAAAAGAATGTATATGTTTATAAAATGCTTTTTTCAGTGAGCCTTTTGGAGATTTGGTTTGTATGACCAGGAAATATGTCTTCTTTAATTTAGCTGCCAGGTAGATTAACTTACAACACACCACAAAGCACATATGTTTAGGTTTGGATCAATTTGTTCTGGATGAAGTGACCATTCACCTGTTTTCCTTTCTTTCTAATGTTAGTTGGATGTTGGCCACGTAGGTCAACACAGAATGAAACCACACATTCTGTGGTATTTAACAATGAACTATATAGGGGAGGTTAACAATTAGAAACCATGTTCTAAATTATATTGCATATGTAAAGCCCAATCCTGTGAGAAAATGATAGTTCTAACCACCCACTGAAGACAATGTGAGTGGACGGTTCTGAGCCTCTTGCAGAATCAGTTTTAAAACTTGATCTTCTCAAAACTTATATTGAATTAATTTATTTGCTTCTTTTGGACCACTATCTTTCTCTTTCAATTAAATCCATTAAAATAGCCCTCAAATATAAAAGAACCTGTCCCTAAAGGAAATCTTGGCTTTTGGCAATGTGAGCAGTCCTCCAACATTTTAAGTAATGAAACCATGTGTTGCAACCTAACAGGATTAATGTGATGTCTTGTAGAGATACCTTTCCCTTCACAAATTCCTCATCCAAGAATCTAAAGCATATTTTACTTCAGATTGAAAAAGGTACTGCTATCTCTAAGAGTTATAAAAGGCTACAAATGTAAACTTTGCATAAAGTTGCTTTTTTCCCCCTTTCTGTCTCAGCGGTGAAAACAATTACCATAAGCTACACTGTAAAGGACTTTTTAACTTTAAAACAGACATTATTTTCTAGTAAAAGTGACAAAAACAACGGAGAATATTATTCTCTTCTGCCTGATGTGTTTGTGCAAGAAAAGTCTGCTTATTTGGTCAAAATACACACACTTTTAAAATATAGTCTTTCATATGCCATACAAACATCATAAAAGGAAAAAAAAAAGGCTTAGGAAAACTAGCAACTGTAACCACAAAGATTTTTTTCAACCAAAAAAGCATTAAGAATTTGTAAGTTTTAAAAACCCTCATGAGTAATTTTTAATTTTATTAAACTGGGACATATTTTTTAAATAATATTTAAGAATTACATCAAGTCTTATTTAGGCAATATGTAGTTCTCTCTTTATACCAAGATATACTATATGAAAAAACAATAATGAAAGAATTCATGCATTTCCTTACCCAGTATATCCAACTGACGAAGATGAGTACAGTTAGCGGCAAGTTCTTCAATGTCGGTGTCACACACAGACCTGTTGGCTGTAAGAAAGAGCTTTTGCAAGTTTGGCAGTTTACGTGCAAGGCTTGTGAAACAGCCAGTACTGCTTTGTAGAGTAGGGCACCAGCCAAGATCAAGCTCCTCCAAGAGATGACACCCTGAAGCCAATTCTGCTATTCCATTTTCAGTAATGTTTTTACATCTCCACAAATCCAGAGTACGAAGTTTTTTGCATTTTGCTCCCATCATACTTGCTATCAGGTCATAGTCTTCAATCTGTGAAGAAAACAAGCACCGTTCTTATAGCCTTATTTCCAGTTATACCCAAGCGGCTTTGTTTGCTAATACATCTATTGATCAGTCTAAGTGTTTTTTAATTTCTAAGGAATTTGAAGAGATCATCATCATATTGGACACATCTCATTCTGCTTTGTTTAAAAAAAGACAATGACAAGGGAAGTTTGCAATCAGTTTTTAAACTTTTTTGGTTTTAAATTTAAGCATTGCATAAGAAAGACAAGTTAAAATCTATAATTAAAATCGATTTTCTTCCAAACATTCCTTTTTTCTTTGCTAGTGCTATTTTCCAAGAACTGTTTCCCCCCACAATGGGTAATTAAGTTTCATTGACAGTGATCTGTCCTGCTTATACAGAGGGGAAAGCAGAGGGATAACAACAGAGCTACTGGCGGTTTAACGACACTTAATAAAACAGTGTGCATACATCTGCATATGGACAAAAGAATAAGCCCCATCCCTTTTCAAGGTTGTACAGGGGTTGAACCTGGATCTAGCCTTCAGGGAAGCATTACTAATTCTCACTGTGGAAATTAGGGGAATGAAGTGACCCACTGTACGGACAGTGTTAGTCCACTATTAAAGGCATGATAGGAAGTTTAGATTGTTGGAGGGAACAGTACCTGCTAACTCTTCCAATTTCTGCTGAGCCAACTGGGGGAGGCCTATTCATCTCTTCCTTTGTCTTTTGCTTCCTGAGTGAATGGAGAAGTCTACCAATTCTCATGTTAAGTACTCTGCTGTATCTATAGTCACAGAGAGCTGCATGGGCCCCTCCATCAGCAATTCCTATTTTTATTTTTGTTTAAAGTAACCAAAAATTCATAGCCCTAAGAAGCCTGTGACTGAAAATATCTTCATTAAAACTAACTCATTATGCATACACAGAGATTTATTACTGTAGGGCTGTTCATGAGTGCTGGGCTTACAAGATAAATATGTGTTTTAAAAAAAAATGAACATTAAACATTAGTTCTAGCAAAAAAAAAAGTTATGCCTACAAAATTGGCCAGTGTCCTTTTAAACACACAAATATTTTTATTCTTCTATAAAAATAAAGGCTAATGTCAGTTGAGGAAATGAAGTAAATTATCTTTTAATACTTTGAGCAAAGAACAGTAAGTTCAGTCTCAGTTATGTCTCACACACCCACACGCAAACTTGACTTCAGGAACTTACCATGACACAACTACCTAGGCTGAGGTGCTGAAGCTCTGAACAAAAGTTCAGAATGCTGAGCAGTGCTGTTTGCTGCCATTGGGGACCACATCAGAAGCAAATATGGAAAGCAAATCAAAGAGAAGAGGTCAATTAGACATTAAAGGCTGTCACCACTTTCCCTGAAATACAACTCAAAACTTAGGTTACAGACACCACAAATGCCATTTAATGAGTCCCTAAGCGCTCTAAGCATTGATTGGCTTAGAGTCAAGATAATCATTAGAAGCCTTTATGTAAGTCATTTTGGATGAAATTTTGCATGGCCTAAAGATACCTATATTCCCATGACCTATCAGTTCATTTCCCAAAGGACAGCAGTTGGAAAGTGTGGTAAGTTCAAACAGCAAGCAAGGCCAAACTGAAAACACAGGGGACTGGTGACATCCCAGAAGAACAACAGCTCTGACATTCGCTGACCAGCTACAGCCTGATGGACCTGCCAATAGAGGCACACACCATCAGGGTTGAACTGGGGACTTTAATGTCAAAGGATTCTCTTTGCTGACAAGGGTACTGACAATCATTGAGCACCTGTCACTAGCAACATGCAGCGTGAAACGAATGTAATGTTTACTTTACAGTCATGTTTCTGCTATTTTAACATGTCCTTCTGTTCAGAATACCGCTACACAGCTACAAATATCTGAAACAATATTAGAATCAGGTGCATCTTACAGAAGATTTATATGCTTAAATATTGAGTTTTATTTCCATAAGACAAGAGGAGTCTATGAGTTTTCTTGAAAATTTGTATTAAGAAAAAAGTAAAACCATTCTACTACACTGCATATCGCACTTATTTTGTTTTGTAATTTTTAAATATACTCAAGCTGAGAAGGCAAAGAAATCAAACAGGTCCTCTGTTTATGGATAGACAGAGCTACAAATAAAGGTGAGCTACATTTAAAAGATTTTAATTACTTTTTAAAGACATGGGGTAATTTGCACTCTGTAATCTCTGAAACCTATGAGAGTTTAATAAACAGAAATATCACAATGAACAAACAACATAGTATTTGAAAATCTACAGTATTTATAATAGATGTTCACAGAGGAAAATAAAACAAGCCAAATACAAGAGACAAAAAAACTTGTTAATAAGTAGAAGTCCTAAAGGAGAACTAGTTGTGTGTGTGTGTGTGTGTGCGTGTGTGTGTAATTTATATAAAATTAAGTCTATTTTCTATACTAAACTTTAGAATGAAAATGTCTGTGTTCTTGTCCATCTTTGCTCCCAGTTAAGTGTTAGGGCTTAAGAAGGGACATGTGCATCCTGCAGATAAATGGACAGTTGAACAGTTGGTGTCAAAGGAAGGGCTTCAGAATCCTCAATCATGAGATGCTGTTTTGGGAAGGTGGTCTGTTGAGAAAAAATGGAGCCCATCTGACCAAGAAGGAAAAGAGCACCTTCACAAACCGACTCGCCAACCTAGTGAGGCTTTAAATTAGGCTCAGTCAGAAGAGGTGAAAAAAGCCCACAAGTATGAACAAAATACAGCTTTTAGAAGGCTTGGATATGGAAAATTACCACACGGTCATAGAAGCAACAAGGGAGTGTTAGTGCTTAAACTTAAGTCTCATGATAGGAATAAAAAATATGGGTAACCTCATGGTAAGGGTCTATCCTGAATCTGACTAATGAAAGTAACTATTTTAAAAAGAATTTCTGGGGAGATGCAATAGTAACTAAAAAGGCAATCTTTGCAGACAGAGTATATAAAACACAAGTTGATATGGGTTGAAAAGAAATTACTTTTAATCCTGTTTATGCTATTACACGATGAACTTCCCTGGTCTGACACCCTCGGGATTGGAGAGGCTCTGAACAAGGGAATTTGCCGCACCAGAGAAGGGCAGGCTCTCCTAGGGCTCCCCTCCTGGCTGCTGCCCTGGGAGAAGCTGGAGGCCTGACCTCCTACAGTCCACCTGCCTGGCTCTGCTGCCCCCAGTCCACTCACAGGGCTGTGCTCCCTGCTCCTCCCAGCCCCACACAAGGAGGCAGCTGTTCATAGGGTTCCGTGACAGTGGCAGCCGCAGCAGCTGCTCCCAGGGTTCCCCAGCCCAGGTCCTAGGTGCGGTGGCAGCAGCTGCTCCCAGGGTTCCCTGGCTAGGATCTTGTGTGCGGCAGCAGCAGCTGCTCCTGGAGTGCCCTAGCCCTGCGCGTGACAGGCCTGCATGAGGTCAGGGAATCCCACGTAGAGATGGCAGTAGCTGCTTCTGTGCTGTCTACCCCCAGATCACTGCCCCTTCAGGCTGCTGCTCACCAGACCGGCTTTGCTCCCAGCTGCTTTCAACCTCTGTGGCTGGGGCTCTCTGGTCTAGCAACATCCGTGCTTCTGCCAGACCACGGATGCTGCCGGACCAGGGAGTCCCGGATGAGAGATGTTCAACCTGTATAATGTCTCCAATGAGGCTTTTGTGAAAGATCTAGCACCTTCAGAATGGGAAAATATATGATTCTGAATAGAATCATAGAATCATAGAGCTGGAAGAGACCTCAGGAGGTCATCAAGTCCAGCTCCCTGCCCATGGCAGGACCAATCCCAACTAAATCAACCCAGCCAGGGCTTTTTCAAGCCGAGACCTAAACACCGCTGGGGATGGAGATTCCACCACTTCCCTAGGTAACCCATTCCAGTGCTTCACCACCCTCCCAGTGAAACAGTTTTTCCTAATATCCAATCTAGACTAGTTTTTCCTAATATCCAATCTAGACCTCTCCCACGGTAACTTGAGGCCATTGCTCCTTGTTCTGCCATCCGCACTACTGTGAACAGCCTTTCTCTGTCCTCTTTGGAACCTCCCTTCAGGAAGTTGAAGGCTGCTATCAAATCCCCCCTCACTCTTCTCTTCTGCAGACTAAACAAACCCAAATCCCTCAGTCTCTCCTCATAGGTCATGCGCTCCAGCCCCCTAATCATTTTCATCGCCCTCCGTTGAAACCTCTCCAATGCATTCACATTCTTTCTATAGTGGGGGGCCCAGAACTGGACACAATACTCCAGATGTGGCCTCACCAGAGCCGAATAAAGGGGAATAATCACTTCTCTGGATCTGCTGGCAATGCTCCTCCTAATGAACCCTAATATGCCATTTGCCTCCTTGGCTAAAAGGGCACACTGTTGACTCATATCCAGCTTCTCATCCACTGTAATCCCCAGGTCCTTTTCTACAGAACTGCTACTTAGCAAGTTGGTCCCCAGCCTGTAACAATGCTTGGGATTCTTCCGTCCCAAGTGCAGGACTCTACATTTGTCCTTGTTGAACCTCATCAGATTTCTTTTGGCCCAAACCTCTAATCTGTCCAGGTCACTGTGGACCCTATCCCTGCCCTCCAGCGTATCTACCTGACCCCCAGCTTAGTGTCATCTGCAAACATGCTGAGGGTGCAATCCATCCCCTCATCCAGGTCATTAATAAAGATGTTGAACAAACTCGGTCCTAGAACAGATCCTTGGGGCACTCTGCTAGAAACCAACCACCAACCTGACATCGAACCTTTGATCACTACCCATTGGGCCTGACATTCTAGCCAGCTTTCTATCCATCTTACAGTCCATTTATCAATCCATATTCCCTTAACTTGCTGGCAAGAATACTGTGGGAGACCATATCAAAAGCTTTGCTAAAGTCAAGGTATATCACATCCACTGACTTTCCCATATCCACAGAGCCAGTTACCTCATCATAGAAGCTAATCAGATTAGTCAGGCACAACTTGCCCTTCGTGAATCCATGTTGACTATTCCTGATCACTTTCCCCTCTTCCAAGTGTTTCAAAATGGATTCCTTGAGGATCCCCTCCATGATTTTTCCAGGTACTGAGGTAAGGTTGACTGGTCTGTAGTTCCCTGGATTGTCCTTCTTCCCTTTTTTAAAGATGGGCACTACATTTGCCTTTTTCCAATCATCCGGGATCTCTCCCGATCGCCACGAGTTTTAAAAAATAATGGCCTAAGGCTCTGCAATGACATTTGCCAACTCCCTCAGTACCCTCGGATGCATTAAATCTGGGCCCATGGATTTGTGTATGTTTAACTTTTCTAAATAGTTCCTAACTTGTTCTTTCCCCACCAAGGGCTGTCCACCTCCTTCCCATACTGCATTGCCTAGTGCATTTGTCTGGGAGCTGACTTTGTCAGTGAAGAATAGGAGGAAGATATACTGATACTGCTCTAAATATATCATTATGGATTTGATAGATGATCCTGACTGTTTTAGTGCTAGCCAACAATCCAAAATAGCAGAAACAGGGGACTCCAAGGTGATGTCACACTGCACAAACAGAAAACTTCTTCTATTTTGCTGTGTGGGTCAGTCTAGTATAGCTTTTTTCTGCTATGTACTAAGATGTTTTGAACTTCAGCTGAACAATTTTTTTCACTGGCAGTCAGCTAACCAAGTTGTCGGATGTAAAAAGGATGGATCTTGGTGTAAGATCTGACCTTTGTTTTGCAAAATCACATTGGGTAGTACAGGTAATGTGAGTGGAGGTGATATTGACAGGTCACTGCAACAAAACCATCTGACCCAAACTGGGGCTACCATAATCATTAAGGCTAAATCTTGCCTGAGTTCCTTCAAAACCCTTGACATCAAAGAAAAGGGTGGGAAGACATGTATGATCCCTGGCATCCATGAGATGAGGAAGGCATCTGGGGCTCAAACCACTTCTGGTACAGAACACTTGATATTTTTTATTCCGGTTTGAAGCAAATAAGTCATATCCCTCACATCCCTAACTGTGAAGATGCTTTGCAGAACCAAAATCTTTGATAATCCATTCAAGGCTGTCTGGAAATTGTCTGCTGAGGCTATCTGATAGGGCATGTTGTAAGCCTGGAAGATGCAGAGTCATTGTTGTGACTTGATGTAACTGCTCCTCTCTGTCTGCTGACCTAACACACTGCAGTTGTATTGCCTATCACCACAGGGATTATGGATCCTGTAGCAAGGATAGAAATGCCTTACCATGCAGACAGCTCTGAACTCTAGGATATTTAAATGGAGATGAACTTCCTGTAACCAATCTTGCATGGAGTATTGTATGCTGTGTGACAGTTGCAGACAGCCCTGTGACCCAGGAGTCTGATACATCTCTGCGTAAGCTTGCAGAGGATCACTATGACTCACTATGAAGCAGAATCTCTCCTGTGGTAGGTAAGCTCTCATGGAGCTTGACTTTAACATAGCTTTTGTTAATTCTATGCAATAGTAGGATTTTCTTCTGCTGAACTTGAATGCCAGTGTGGTAAAAAGCTCTCTGAAGAAGCGAATCAGGTTAGTTACCTATTTGGGTGTTCTTCCTTTGATAAGCCAACTGTTGAGGCATCGGTATACCTGGACCCCTTGTATCCTAATATGAGCGGCCACAACTTCCAAGCATTTGGAGAATACCCTTGGTGGTGTGGAAAAATCAAAGGGCAGGATTGGTGGTGAGGCATCCCTATTCAGAATCAGAAGCATTTCCTGTGGGCCAGTTAAACAAATGTGAAAGCAGACATTGTGTAGACTGAGAGCTTCTACCAGTCTTGAGGATACAGTGAGGAAATTATGGTGACCAGACTCACTAGCATGAATTTGAAATAACAGAGGAATATGTAGGGATATCTCCAATCTATGGATTCTGATCTGATCAGCATACAACCTGCTTCTGTGAAGTAGCTCTAAAGTTAGCAACAGAAGAGGAAGAAGGCATTCTGTGCTGGAATATCTTTCTTCCACAGTGGTTCTTCTGTTTTCTGAGGGTTGTAATAAGAGGTTGAGGGCCTCTGTCTATTTGAGCTTTGAGAGCTGGCCTATATCTTCATTGAGGCTGGTGTGTATACAGTTGTTGATCAGAGACTGGCTCTCAAGTCCTTCAGTGAATGAAAGGTTTTGTCTGTTGGGGCATTAAAGAGTTTGTAACTTTCAAATGGGAGATCCTCAATGGTTATTTGGATTTTCCAAAGTATTCCAGAAGACTGGATTCATCACAGTGAAAGTGATCATATAAGAAGCATCAAGAGCAACCAGACAAGGAGTACAAGCCACTAACTGCTCTTCAGAATCTCAGCCCCACCCTTTCATTCTCACCCTTTCATTCTATCAATCTTTGTCATCAACAAATTTTAATCAGCAGAGATTTTATTATTTATAATTTCTTGTCCAAACTCAGATAGTCATATTTCAACAGTAGTGCCTGAAAATTTGAAATGCACATCTGGAGGCATGTTGAGTAGTGGACCTTCCTGATGAATAAATACAGTTTCTTATGGTCCTTCCCTTTGGTATCATAACTGGAGGATCTTGAAGTTTAGATCTTTCATGAACTGCTGCTGCTACCACCACCAGTGATCCAGAGGCTGGGTAGGCATAAAAATACTCAAGAGACTGCTTAATAACACTTAGGCTTTCTTGGAGACAGTAGCCATAGTTGGTGAGGTCTGCCACAGATCCTTAGGCAATTTCATGAACTCATTGCCGATAGGCCAGGAACCCTACCAGGCATGCCTTTGTGGGATGTTTCTTGTGTCACCTCCCTGGAATCTGTGAGGTGTATGTCAAAAAGTAGCAGGGATGAGCGCCCCAGCAGCTGAGAGAAAGTGTGACAGGGTAAAGGAACCCTGCACTGCCGGGGGCAAGAACAGGGAGGACGGGGCGAGTGGAAGACTGGCTCTCTCCACGGCGGCGGGAAAGGCGGTGGCAGCTGGGCTGCGCCGGGACAATGAGGGCGCCTGCACGGCAAATGCAGGCACAAAGCAAGGATGCCGGGGGTGGATCCAGAGGACTCTGGCGCATTCGCTCTGGGGGCAATCTGGGAAGAGGGCTGGAGGCCCATAAAATGGGAGGAGCCAGCGCAACAGGGGGGAGAGACGGGAGTGGAGGCAGATGAGGGGTCACCGGGCCAGGTGGGTCCTGCGGGCTGGCGAGTTTTGGCAGTAAGCCCCACCAGCCAGGTGGGGGAGGCGACTGCCCCCACTTTAGGGCCCTGGGCTGGGACTTGGAGAGAGGGAGGGCCCAGGTCCCCCATATGTCCCTGTTCAGGAGTTGTGCACCGCCGAGGATAAAAGTAACCCCGCATCCGGGGTCACGGTTTGGGTCAGGGACGGAGAGAGTGGAGGGGGGAGGGGACTCCTTTTGTGGACCCCTTCACAGTAAGATATTGCTGTTAAAATCAACTAATCTTATCTCCTCCTATGGTTTCTCTTCACTGTCCCATTCCTGTTGGTACCAACTCTGAGATTGGCTAACAGACCCTTTTGAGTAGATTTAAAATATTTTGTCGGAGAGAGAAATCTAACTGGGGGGGGGGGGGGGCTGGCAGCAGAGAAGGAAGTCATTATAGATTTTTGAATACCCAAGGAGCCCCAAAAGGACAAGATTATATGCTGTAAGAGTATAAGACTGGATATTCTGCATGAAATCCTTCAGGTATGCGTGTGTAGAGGCAATCACTGGACTCTGTTAGAATCATAGAATCCTAGGACTGAAAGGGGACCTCAAGAGGTCATCGAGTCCAGTCCTTTACCCTCATGGCAGGACCAAATACTGTCTAGACCATCCCTGATAGACATTTATCTAACCTACTCTTAAATATCTCCAGAGATGGGGATTCCACAACCTCCCTGGGCAATTTATTCCAGGGTTTGACTACCCTGACAGTTAGGAACTTTTTCCTAATGTCCAACCTAAACCTCCCTTGCTTCAGTTTAAGCCCATTGCTTCTTGTTCTATCCTCAGAGGCCAAGATGAACAAGTTTTCTCCCTCCTCCTTATGACGCCTTTTAGATACCTGAAAACGGCTATCATGTCCCCCCTCAGTCTTCTCTTTTCTAAACTAAACAAACCCAATTCTTTCAGCCTTCCTTCATAGGTCATGTTCTCTAGACCTTTAACCATTCTTGTTGCTCTTCTCTGGACCCTCTCCAATTTCTCCACATCCTTCTTGAAATGCGGTGCCCAGAACTGGACACAATACTTCAACTGAGACCTAACCAGCGCAGAGTAGAGCGGAAGAATGACTTCTCGTGTCTTGCTCACAACACACCTGTTAATGCATCCCAGAATCATGTTTGCTTTTTTTGCAACAGCATCACACTGTTGACTCATATTTAGCTTGTGGTCCACTATAACCCCTAGAGCCCTTTCTGCTGTACTCCTTCCTAGACAGTCGCTTCCCATTCTGTATGTGTGAAACTGATTGTTCCTTCCTAAGTGGAGCACTTTGCATTTGTCTGTATTAAACTTCATCCTGTTTACCTCAGACCATTTATCCAATTTGTCCAGATCATTTTGAATTATGACCCTATCCTCCAGAGCAGTCGCAACCCCTCCCAGCTTGGTATCATCTGAAAACTTAATAAGCGTACTTTCTATGCCAATATCTAAATTGTTGATGAAGATATTGAACAGAGCCGGTCCCAAAATAGACCCCTGCGGAACCCCACTTGTTATACCTTTCCAGCAGGATTGTGAACCATTAATAACTACTCTCTGAGTACGGTTATCCAGCCAGTTATGCACCCACCTTATAGTAGCCCCATCTAAGTTGTATTTGCCTAGTTTACTGATAAGAATATCATGCAAGACTGTATCAAACGCCTTACTAAAGTCTAGGTTTACCACATCCATCGCTTCTCCCTTATCCACAAGACTCGTTATCCTATGAAAGAAAGTTATCAGATTGGTTTGACATGATTTGTTCTTTACAAATCCATGCTGGCTGTTCCCTATCACCTTGCCACCTTCCAAGTGTTTACAGATGATTTCCTTAATTACTTGCTCCATTATCTTCTTTGGCACAGAAGTTAAACGAACTGGTCTGTAGTTTCCTGGGTTGTTCTTATTTCCCTTTTTATAAATGGGCACTATATTTGCCCTTTTCCAGTCTTCTGGAATCTCTCCTGTCTCCCATGATTTTCCAAAGATAATAGCTAGAGGCTCAGATACCTCCTATTAGGTCCTTGAGTATTCTAGGATGCATTTCATCAGGCCCTGGTGACTTGCAGGCATCTAACTTTTCTAGGTGATTTTTAACTTGTTCTTTTTATTTTATCTTCTAAACCTACCCCTTCCCACTAGCATTCACTATGTTAGGCATTCCTTCAGACTTCTCGGTGAAGACCGAAACAAAGAAGTCATTAAGCATCTCTGCCATTTCCAGATTTCCTGATACTATTTCTCCCTCCTCCCTGACCAGTGGACTACCCTGTCCTTGGTCTTCCTCTTGCTTCTAATGTATTTATGTATTCTCATGTTCTTGATGCTCTTTATTTCAAACTCCTTTAATTTTAAAAGGGGTTTGCATTTTTCCCCCCTTCAGTCACTATAAAATTCAGTTGGAAAAACTCCCTCCATTTTCAGTTTTTGATGACTGGGATTCTTCTTTTCCATGTCAAACTGTTCTCATTTGCATTGATGGTTCCTAATTGGTTTTTCCAGGGTTGGACAGTGGATAGGTTCATGAAGCTAGATTTTCTGACTGGGGAGGAAGCCCTTCACTGCCTGATGATTTCACTGCCCTCTTGCGAGGTGATGCTGAAATCACAACACAGTTAGAACTATAATTGCAATTTTTTACAAACACACACACAACCATAACTTGTGTGTATATATCATAATGACTAGTAAGTTCAGTGCATTACAAGTTTTCATCAATGCTTTTTACAGTGAAATAACATAGTATGCAAACAGGTCACTAACCTGCATTTTTTGGGAGGGTTAAAACTTCTGTACTTCCCTGCAAGTGTCTGGACATTGTCACATGGTTTTATGGAAAATAGGTTTTGTCAAACAAATCTAGTTGCATTCTTTTAGGTGACTACAACTTTGATTGATAAGAGTAACTACACAGATGTAATACACTTAGACTTTTATAAGGTATTTAACATGGTACCACATGGTATTCTGATTAAAAAATTAGCACTATACAATATCAATAAAGCACACATTAAATGGATTAAGAACTGGCTAACTGGCAGATCTCAAAAAATAATTACCAATGGGAAATCATCATTAAATGAGAGTATTTCTAGTGGGGGTCCACAGGGATTAGCACTAGGCTCAATGCTATTTCACATTGACATCAATGATCAGCAAGTAAATATAAAATCTCTGCTGATAAAATTTGTTGATGATAAGGACTGATAGAATGGTAAGCAGTGATGAGGATAGGGTGGTTATAAAAAGCACTTTGGATTGCCTGGTAAACTGCACTCATACAAAATATGTTTTAACACAGCCAAATTCCAAGTTTAACACCTAGGTACAAGGAACACAGGCCATATCTGTAGAATAGGGATTACATCCTAGAAAGCAGTTACTCTCAAACCCCTAGCCATATATCTGTCACTGCGACATGAAGCAGCAAAATGAACTACACCTTATAATTCAGCTCACTGCTTCTTTCTCCATAGACTTTTTCCCCCATCTCTTGCCTTTTTCAATATAAAAAATGATCTGCATTTTACCTGGGAACAAAGCCCAGGCTTATTTGTTAACCATTTACATGGCTATACATTCATATCCCTAGTTCAAACTACATGATACTACTATAACACGTTTTACAAGTAATTGCACCATGTGCAGAGTAAGCAAATCCTTCTGGGGTTCTACCTCACTGCCACAGGTAGCAAGGTCTGTCAAGCTGTCTGGAGTGACTCAGGAGGATGAGTACCAACCTTAGGACAAACCATTAAAAAACTGGTTGTGAGTTCTATACTTAGATTTCACCAAACAAGTATCAAGTGTGAACAACATCAAGTTTAACATGGAGCCACAGGCAGTCTGCTTAAGTACTCTGATCTATCTTACCACCCAGGTAAGCTTGTCTTTGGTGAAAGATAATGCTTGTAGCCAATCCTATAATAAATCAACTAAAGATATATTAATTAAGAAAAATAAATTAGTTATTTACAAAGTTAAACAAAATAAACATACACACACAAATGAATTAGAGTCTTAGGAACTAAAAGGTAATAGAAGCTTCTATAATAAGCAAGCTCTAAATATCCTTTAAAGCTAACCTAGGCCAAACATTGGAGATCTTTTGGTTATGCTTAGTAATCCTTGCCCCTCCTAGTCCAAGCAGCATAGAGATGAAGGTTCTTTCTGTCAGAGATTTTTATTTTCTTTCCCGAGTTCAAGATGAAGAAATGAGACTGTGCACATCTCCTCTTCACAGATGGGGGGGAAGGGAGGAGGAGAGCAATCAACAAAGTCATTGTTCTTTGATATTTCACAATGGCTTATTTTGTTTCAGTGGGCCTTCTTGGTGGGCAGAACCTAATGCCTTCTGGAGGAAGCCAGCATTTTGCATTAATTACTAATCCTTTCCTATTTGATGATTTACATAATTACAGTGGTTTACAATGCAAATACTTAATATAACCTTATAATATGGGATGCAGATGTTATAAATGAGATTAATACATGAAACATCCTAACAAGCATTTCATAAAGTCTAAATATATAAAGTCTGAATGTGCTTAATACTCATTCTTACAAACATAAGATCTATTTTAATAATACAAATGCACAAGTGAACTAGACTGGTTTCCAGCTATGCACTTGTCTGTGTTCAGCTAAGGCTTACAGGATGTATGAAGCCATCCAAGATGCAGCTGTGTCCCAAGAGGACACTTCTACCAACAAAATTTAATTTTACAGGCATGGGGACATGCACACCAGAAAATAAATCCATCAAGATAATAATTCAAAGAATTATATTGCTATAAGAATGGTCCTTTTTTATGTCTTCATGAATTCAGTGTAAAAGGCAAGTTTGGGGATCACTCAATATCCCCCCAAAAGTCTGAAAAAAATTGTCAGGAAGAAATGAAGATTCTCGAAACTGAATATGTACTTCCTATAATCTAACTCAATCTCAGTAAAACATTTGCACTTAAAAAACCCATAGATGTGAAACAATTCATCCTCCTAGTAAAGTACAGAATATTAATTTTCATCATACATTGATACTACATAAGACCCTTCACCACCAAAACAATTATATTCAAAGGATATGTCTGTGGTGTACTTGGTGTAACATATGGCACATGTAGGTGTACTCATGCTAGTTTTAATTTAGCTAACTAGCTTGCTGAAAACTACAGTCAAGATGCAGCAGTATGTGCTGCAGCACAGGCTGTACGTTGGGTATCTGTATTGCTAGCCCATGCTAAAGCTCATACTGCAGCATCATCAATGTTATTTTTAACCTAGATAGAATAAAGTTAGTGTGAGCCTATATGAGATGCAAATCACACCTCTGATTACAGTGAAGATATATTTAAAGTTACTAAGATATTTTCCTCCTCCACTGTCTATGTATTATACATTTTATATTACTCACTTGTACTGTAATTACTTAATGATATAATGCATGATATATGCTTATCTATCTTCAACTCATGTGTTTGTAAAAATCACCAGCACATCATCCTTCTCCTCCCAGCACCAAGGCTGGGTACAGCTGGGATTATTAGCAGATGCCATATATGTTTGTTTTGAGCCTGGGATTGCCGGTATAGTTTTATATACTATATTATGCCATTGTTTCTTTAGACATCCATAGCCTCTCTTTTCCACAAAGAACAATTTTTGACAGGCAGTATGCTGATCATTCTAGCAACATGGTAAGGCTGTTAAGAAGTTGATAATCGTGTAGTTGATACAATTTGTATCGACTGCATGTTTAGTTGATAAGAGAAGGTGCTCAGTTCCAGCTCGTGGCAGGTCCAGGAGCTACCCCCACTGCTGCTCTGCAGTTTAAATGACTCCTACTACATTTAAACTGCAGAGCTGCAATAGAGGTAGGTCCCAGGCCCAACGTGAGCCAGGACTGAGCAAGCCCAGCTTAGTTCTGACTCGTGCTGGATCCAGAAACTACCTCCGCTGCGGCTCCGCATTTTAAATGAAGTAAGAGCTGGGTCGGCTCTTTACTACATTTAAAATGTGGAGCCACAGCAGTCCTGGTTGCTTACATCCTTAGAACATGGCCAAACCATTGTAGCTGGTGCCTTATGATAACTGTAGCCACACAATGGAGTTTCAGTCTTCTATAGATGTCATAATATCTTAAGCTTATCTAGCCTTGTCTCACCTAGGATTCAATGCAGGTACCTCATTTCTAGCACCCTACCAAATACAATGCCATGAAAAATGTGTCATCGACTGTGAAATCTGGTCTTTTGTGTGCTTTTATCTTATCCTATCCAGATTTCATGGGGGAGACCAGTATTTCTCAAATCAACAGTCCTGACCAAAAGGAAATTGCAGAGGGGTCATCGGTTATTTTAGGGGGTCACAGTATTGCCACCCTCACTTTTGCTTTTCCTTCAGAGCTAGATAGCCAGAGTGCAGCGGCATTGGCTGGGTGCCCAGCTTTGAAGGTAGTGCCCTGCCAGCAGCAGTGCAAAAGTAAGGATGGCAATATCATGCCCTGCCACCCTTACTTTTGAGCTGTTGCCTTCGGAGCTGGGCAGCTAAAGAGTGGCAGCTGCTGACTGATGGGCCAGTTCTGTAGGCAGGAGCACAGAAACCATCCTTACTTATGTGCTGCTGCTGGCAACAGTTCTGCCTTCAAAGCTGGGCTCCTATCCAGGAGCCACCACTCTCCAGATGCCTGGTTTTGAAGGCAGTACAGCCAGCAGCAGCACAGTAGTAAGGGTAGCAGTACCACACCTATCTCCTGGTAGAACTTGTGACCCTCCCCCCCAAAAAATGGCACTGCCACTTTGAAGCACCCCCATCTCTCCTCCCTTGCTGCCTCTTTCTAATAGAGGCAACAAGGGCGGGGGGAGTGACTAGCCGTTCACATCCCTAGGCAAAATGTGACACATCAAAGAGCAGGGGGTGGCTTATCAACGGGTCTACATTGTCACTATAGATCAGGGCTTGGCAAACTTCAGTTCCCAGCTCATCAGGATAAGATGCTAGTTTGTTGGGATGTTTTGTGTACCTGGATTGTCCGCAGGCAGGAGGCCCCTAGGCTCCCATTGGCTGCAGTTTTCCAGTCCCAGCCAACAGGAGTGGCAGGAAGTGGCAGCCAGTCCCTCAGCTTGTGCTATTTCCTGCGGCTCTCTCCTAAGATTAAGGAGATTCTTGTTATACTTTCCTTGGTGGTTTTACAAACTGTGAGACTAGGGGCAGCGACTTAAAAAAACAACACTTACACTCCACTGAATGCCACTGATTCTGGCCTGGTCTCAGTGATGGGAGCTTCTATGGAAGCTGCTCAGCGAATGAGCATGAATGTTACCCACATACCAGGAGGAGGCAGGGTTTCCTGTAGCCTTCCCCACTGTCTCAACACTGACCCTGCTCATATACTGGTTGGGAGCTGCCTTGCTGTTGTCTGCCAATTCTGAAGGGGGAGAGGAAAAGAGGCGCCATTCTTCGGACCCTCGTCAGAAAGCCAAGAAACTTTTTGTAAAGCTTAGCAGTTCTGAAGGAGATAAATCTCGAAGGCAATGAAGAAAAAGGCATTTAGTTGAGCATCCTGTAAAAGCTCTGCTGCAAGAGAAGCCTAGGAGTCTACCATGTGTTGCTGCTTGGAGGCACAGAATACTAAAATATTCATTCTGAGCCTGAGACCCAGGACAGAGAAAATTCTGTTAAAGAAAGGCGCACTGGCCAGTCTTCTAAAGGCATTCTAACCTCTACTCCTTATTGCAAATTTATGTAACTTCTCCCATACTACTTCAGAGATGCAATAAATCAAATTCCAGCAAAGCTCACTAAATCTCACTGTTAACAGCATTAATTCAGTTTTTAGACATCTCGAAACATCTTGCTGAATAACAACAGCTTTCCTTTTCCTGTGTCAAGCTCAGTTCTCAGATGAGCAATCTGTGATGGCAGCAAGCTGCTGGCTTCATTTTTTAAAAATATAATTCCACACTAAATCAATATAAATCTGAAATAGGTAATTTCAATAGGTAAGACTGGATATAGGGAGTTTTCAGTAAGATCATATGCAAATACCACTTTCCAAACACTATCCCACAATATTAAAAAAAATATCCCTTCTCCTATCTTGGATCTCAGCTGCAAAAATACTAAAACAAGCATTTCTGAAAAAATCAGCTAGCAAAACACAGTAAATTTGAAAACAGACAATCATAATCTGTGTTGCTTTTACTGATATTTATCTAACATAAGTGAACCTTTATTTCCTAAATTTAGCAAAGAACATACTCTACCACATTGCAAATGCCAACGTGCAGGAAATCAGTTAGACGCTATACTATTCTACTTTAAGTTGAAAGGTGCTATAATCAACATGAAAAAAAAACATTTTAAAAATCCAAATAGTAAAGCTCTAGGCAAAAAATCTAGACAATTATTCTAAAAAATAATCCTGTTGGAATTATATGAAGCCATCCAGAATCTATTAATTTAAATAATCTAAGTAATTCAGAACTACATTTCTTCCAAATATTTGGCATTGTGTAGTATTGAGTAGATAGACAAAATCAGGAGGAGGGGAGGATAGAGGAAGGGAATTAGAAGCATTTATGAAACAATTTGTATGCTGAGATTATTTAGAAAGAATTATGGTTTTTTACCTGAATATTTTTTAATTACTAACCTAGAGTAGCAGATGCCATGTAGTTTTTGTTAAATGCCTCTTCTTTTAAAGTCACAGTTGGTACATCTATATAGTTATCTATGGTATATAAAACTGACATAATGTGATATATTTCTAAGGCAACTATCACCATTATATCTTTAGTTTCTAAGGGCACGTCTACACTGCAGCATTATTTCGAAAAGGTTTCTAGAGGGCGGGCTTCTTACTCTGACTTCTGTAAACCTCATTTCACAAAGAGTAAGGGAAGTTGAAGAAAGAGTGTTCTTCCTTCGACTTCCTGCTGTGTAGACAGTGCCATAAGCCGAATTAAGCTATTTCCACTTCAGCTACACAACTGACATAGCTGAAGTTGTGTATCTTAATTCGACTTTTCCCCTTCAGTGTAGACATGCCCTAAGAGAATAATTTCAGTAGCACTAATGATATTCTCAAAAGAAAATTCCACTGATTGAAAGAGTATAATATATTAACAACAGACATACAAATTATATTAAAGCTGAAATAAGGATCTCGTTTAAAACCACTCGAGCAAGAAAAATTAAGATTTCCAGTCTGATCTTAATTTGTCCTACTGAGTCCAAGATAATGTAGGATGGATAGATCAGTTTGAAGTTATATCTAATATATAAAGGAGAATGTTTGTATGTTTGTGCTCTAATAACTTGTACACTATAAGAGCTACCGCAACCAAACTTTGCATGGGATAACCTTTCCTCCAGGAGAAGGTTTTAAGGTACTGTGGGAGGGTGTGATGGGGGCCCCACTCCCCTCCACCCCCGGACTAGCTCCGCCAGCAGCAATACGCTACCAGGCCGCCACTGTTCTGGGCCTGTGGTGCTTGCGCAGAGGTGGTGTGAGGAGGACCGCCCTCATGGCGCAGGCGCGCCTTAGCCAGCGTGCAAACCGGCAGGCAGGTGGACCTGGGGAGAGCAGGGGTGCTGGCAGGGACGCCGGCGTGGAAAAGGGCGCTGACGGTTAAAACCGGCGCCAGGCCAGACACGGGGGGGAGAGAGAGAAGGAGGAAGAGGGAGCGTGGTCGGCTCTTTTGCACGCTGCCACGCCCCCCTTCCCCGCCACTTCCCTGCTGGCCTGTGCCCCACACAGACAGCTCCCCACTCCGCCCCACCCTTCCCCCGCCACCTTCCAAACTGCCACCCTGTGCCCCACACAGACAGCGCCCCGCTCCTTCCCACCCTCCCCACCACCTCCCTAACTGCCGGCCTGTGCCCCACACAGACAGCGCCCCGCTCCTCCCCATCCCTTCCCCGCCACCTCCCAAACTGCCAGCCTGTGCCCCACACAGACAGCGCCCTGCTCCGCCCCATCTTGCCCCCGCCACCTCCTTAAATGTCAACCTGTGCCCCACATAAACAGCACTCCTCTCCTCCTCACCCCTCACCTGCCATCTCCCAAACTGCCAGCCAGTGCCCCACATAGACAGCGCCCCGCTCCTCCCCACCCCTCACCTGCCATCTCCCAAAGTGCCAACCTGTGCCCCACACAGACAGCGCCCCGCTCCACCCCACCCTTCACCCGCCACCTCCCTAACTGCCAGCCTGTGCCCCACATAGACAGAGAATCTGATTTTCTTCCACCACATCTGTCCAAGTACCACCCTATCTTCTCATATATAAAGAAGAATGTTTGTAAGTTTGTGCGCTAATAACTTGGACACTATAAGAGCTAACGCAACCTAACTTTGCATGGGATAACCTTTCCTCCAGGAGAAGGTTTTAAGGTACCTTTGGACCCGATCGGGGTCCTGTCCTGCCCGCTGCGGCACCTGCGGCCACGGGTGCGAACTGGGGCGCCCCTCCCATGTGTAGCCTCCCGGGACTCGCCCCCTCTCGCCCGTGAGGTTACATAACTGACCCTCTTCCGCCCTCTCCCCCCGTCACGCAGTGCCCCCACCCCCATGTGCACAACGGCTCGGGCAGCCGGCCTGCCCCCTGCGGCACCTGCAGCCCCGGGTGCAAGCTGGGGCGCCCCTCCCGTGTGTAACCTCCCCTCCACCCAGGGTCGCACCCCACCTACTAGCCCTCCTCAGGAAACCAAAACCAAAGCTGGCCAGCCTTTCTGTTCAGCTCATTGGGCTTATCCAAGCAGAAGGAATCCGTGTGCCTGCTGCAGCGCAGGGGCCGGGTTAAACCCTTGATGCGTTACACTGCTGTAAAGCCAGCCAGCTGCTGTTCGTACTGTGAGTGGGGCTCTTCTGCGTCTGGGTCCAGCCATCGTGGTTAGATGTGAGCTCTGAGCTTTTGCTTGCCAAGGCAGGGTAGGTGGATCTCTGAGCCAACCTTGAAAAGAGAAGTCCCCTTGCTACTGGCCGCATGACTGTGTACTGTTCTCCTAGGGGCTGGCTGCTCGGTCCTTGGGGGAGGAGGGTCCTGCTGCGCTCATAGGGTCAGGTGTGGGCCAGGAGCCATCAGCCCCCAGGGTCTGTGGCTCCTTTCCTATATTTCGTTCCTCCGGTTTCCCGAGCAAAGCCGGGTAAGTCCAGCTAATATTTTTATATACTGCAATACTGAGAAGCAAATAGGCTAGTTAAAGACTAAATGGGAGTGTTTTATAATGGAAACATGCTTACTGATACTAGAATCACTAGGTTCCTTTTTTTAAAAAGCAAACTAGTAATTCAGCATGTTTTTTTGAACTTCAGGCAAATTTACATAGTGTTTGGCTGTCTAACAAAAAGTAGAGTAGCATTCGTTTATAAACTATTTCCCACATCATGTGTTTTCTGGATAGAATGCTTGAGTAATTCTGATAGAAAAACACAGATCTTAGGTGATACAGGAAGAATAAAATCTAAATACTCTGGCTCCTGTAAACCTAACTTGGATCTAGATTGCTTCCAACTATCAGCATTGCTTTCCCTTTCTCAGCACCTTATTTGGTGAGGAATACATGAACTAGAAAGGACTAATTTGAAATATATTTTAGTCTTCTTTTACTTATCTGGGTGCTGTTTCAGTAGCTATGTTGCAAGCAGTGAAGCCAACTGAGTGACATTCAAGTCAGCTTTACATTTAAGCCAATATATTCTCTGATTTAACTTGAAGGGGGTTTGGTCAGGGCAGGAAGGCAAGGGAGGTATAATCAAAGATATATATACTGTATACAACAAAAATGCTTTTGACACATCCTACATCTTACAGACCTGACACTTTTTGTTGTCTGTTAAAAAGTTCTCATTTTTCCATTCTGACCTCTTTGTGGTTAACTTCACCTTAGTGCAGGGGTGGGCAATAATTTTAATGAGGGGCTACTCCAAGATTTTGGTAAGTGGTCAAGAGCCACACTTTTAAGGAGGGGTGCAAGGTCTAAGACAGAGGTTGGGTGCAGAAGGGAGCTTGGAATAGACTACTGGGGAGTAGGAGAGGGTGTGGGGTCTGCGACGGAGTTTGGGATGAAGGAGGGGGCTGTGATATGGGGCAAGGGCCTGGGTGCAGGATCTGGGAGGGGGTAGGGGTGCATGAGAGGATTCTGGCCTGGGGGAGAGGTGTAGGAGGGGATGCAGGGTCTGGAAGGGAGTTGTGACCTGGGAGAAGAGGGGAAAAGGGTGCAGAGGGTTTGGGTGGTGACCTGGGGTAAGAGGGGGTGGTGGTCTGGGGCAGGAAGTTGGGGGGAGAAAGGAGGTGGGGTGCCAGAGGCAGGCTCTGGCTGGGAGGTGCTTACATAGGCACCTCCCTGCCAGAAACCCTGCAGGAACCTGAGGCAGGCTCCCTGCCTCTCCGCTGCAGTCCCAGGCTACTACATGTAGCTCTGCTTTGGCGGGGGAGGAGGATAGAGGTGGGCGGGAGAGGAGGCTTTGCACGCTGCCCCAGCCACCAGCAAAATATCTCAGCTCCTATTGGCTAGAAACTGGCCAATGGGAGCTGAGAGATTTTACTGGGGGATGGGGACAGTGAATGAAGTCTCCTCTCTCCCTCCCCAGCATCCAGAGCAGAGAGGAGCCAACTGTTTAAAGCAACAGGTAAGAGTTCTGGTGAGGTGGCAGGCTGGATCTGACCCACTGGCCACATCTTGCCCACCTCTGCTTTGTGGGAAGTAAAGTATTCACAACTATGGATGGCACTGCTGATCTACCTTTAGAGCTCACCAAGGCAACTGCATTTATCAATGAGTGTATTACAATACCAAACAGGATAATATTTCTCTTGGGATAGACTTGTTATTCATGTATTGTGCAGATCTTTTACAAAACTATTATTCTTGCCTTGCTATGACTTGTGACATGGTGCTCCATGTACTTTAATTCTACTCTTTAATCACCGCTTTCTGGTGCTACCTGATGATGGAGAGAGATAAGCCTCTTGGAGAATGACTGGCCTTCCATTGCTTGCATCAATGGGGCAGCAGAAGTTCCAAGTATGTATGCGTGCATCTATGGTACTTATGTCCCCATAAAGTACATCACAGTCAATGTATTTATCTTCAGAACACAGTTGTGAGGCAGGAAAGTTCATTATTTCACTTTACAGATGGAGAAATGAGGCACAGAAAGACCAAAGGACCTGCTCAAGGCCACACTGGAAGTCTGTGGTAGAGCAGGTAACAGAACCCATGACTTTTAAGCCCCAAACTAGAGCCCTTGCCACTGGATCACCTTCTTCCCCAAATGCAAGAGGACTCTCCCAATGCCAGTGGACATAGGAACTACTCTTACTTCTTTGTTACTCATCCTAGAGAGTTTGCAGAGGTTGACCTTCCCTGGGCTAATATATGCAAAGCTGTACTTTAGGTTGTGTGTAATTAGTTTCTGGATCTAAAGATCATTATGAACAATTCTCAATCATTTGCTCAGGCTGAATATAATAGCCATAGTTTTTCCTTTACAGCATATTGGTTGAGTTAGTATTGGAAAGGGAGGTTTGCCTTTCCCTGGAGCAACCCTTTGGGCTCATACTGATGTGCACAGGATTAAAAAGATGTCTGAGATACAACAGTAGGGAGATACTAGTTAAAGATGTCTTTGTGGTAACCCTAGTTAAAAGTCACAAGTGGGCAATCACCCATTTCAAGCTAGTTCCCTTTTACGGCGCATCTTTGCTAATGGGCCATTTATTATTAATGTTTTATTTTTAACAGAAAGGTGTCACTTTTGGTAAATGTCAGTTATGTGGTCTTCTTTCCCACACCTTTGGTCACAGGTTTAGGCACAGATGAGCTAAGGACATTACTGGGGAGAACACTCAACATGGAAGAGAGTCTTATCTTGGTACACAGTTACAAGACCCTAAAACCAAACATGCCTGCCTACTATTAGTATAATCTGAATCTTTACATTTGGGAAAATGTCTCAGAGGGGTAGCAATGTTAGTCTGTAATTTTAAAAACAACAAGCAGTCCTGTGACACCTCAGAGACTAACAAATATATTATATCATCAGCTTTTGTGGGTAAAACACACTTCATCTAAAGGAGTGGGTTTTATCCACAAAAACTCATGATATTTGTTAGTCTCTAAGGTGCCATAGAACTGCTCATTGTTTTTAACATTTGGTGATTACTTAGCACCACAGAATTGCCAGATAACACTTGACTTATTTCAACAGCTGTTGTGACTTCTACCTATAATCCAGGTATCAGTGTTTTGGTTTTGTTCTATTGGTCAAATTATATTTTTTATTTACCTATGTAACCATCATCCATCCTCTTCAGATTATGGACTCAGTGACAGTGGGCAGTTCCATTAGTCTTAAGTAGGATTGTCCAGATGACACCAATAATATGCGGATGATTCTATGATGGCTCTATATATTCTATGATAGGTTTATTTGCCACAGAGTCCACCTTTTGGTATGAAATTGTGCTGCAGCTTTAATTTTTGTTTGTCTACAATCCTTTTGGCTGCAAAGATTAGGGATGTTAAAAATCGTGTAATGGAGTAACTATGTAACCACTGAAAATGTTTACACTGTTACACACGCTGTGGGCTCTGCAGTATACAGCTTAGCTTACAGAACCTGCCACAGTGAAGCCGCCTCCCCATGAGGCTGAGTGTAACTGACACCATTAACAGATAAGCAACTGCTTATTGGTTAAACGATTAATCATGTACACTCTAACATCCTTAGTAAAGGCAACCTTAAAAACATGAACATAAACCATTTAATTAGGTCTGACTGAATCTGAAGACAGTCAGAAACAAAAGCTCTAAGAGGTATTAATTGATTCATTAAGAGAAATGGGTTAACTCTGAAATGTATGTAGAAATATTGTAATATCAATATTAACTACTTTGCTGCTCACCATTTTGGAAAAAAACAAGAGAAAACATGTTTCTCAGGTCTTATCCCAGTAGCGGAAGTCCAAACAACCCCCTTCTCCAGCTGCTGAAACTTTCAACTTGCACCAAATCTTTCCGACAACTGAGAACCGTAAGTATTACAAAACATGCAAACTTTTGTTTCGCATTTAATATGATTGTACAGGGATTTTAATTTAGCTAATTAATATATTTCAACTGTTATAAAATTGTATTTTCTGTAAAAATGAAAACTTTTGTTGTCTCATGACTTGTAAGCTAGGAAAGTATTTAGAATATCTTGAAACATGAAATATATACTCTTACCTTCCAACCTAAAATACTTAATTTTACAAGGATGCTGTCACAATTTTTCTAATTTGTAATTGTGGATTTAGTATCTAACTGAAATACATTTTTGGATATAGTATATGTGTGCAAAGAATACTTCCAGATAAGCACTAGATCAAGATAATGTTCATACCCAAATCATAATGATGTGCATTGTCAAATTACTGCACACAATAATACTTTCATTGTTTATTGTGCACTTGAAATGCATCAGTGCCAGCAAGCGTTGAAATTATGTGGTGAACGAGTATTCAGTGAATAAATATTAGAGAGACATGTATCAGCAAATACCAAAACCATAAGCACAAAAATCCCAGAAACAGAATACATTTAAAAAAATGTGACTACAGGCTTCTTAGGGAAAAGTTACAAATTGTCTCAAGCACTTTCAGAATTTAACAGGCTTTAGGAACAAATAAGAAGTATAAAGGGCATTTTGGAAATTTATTTTTCAGTTGATGGGGAAGAACAATCACCTTGTATGTAGTTAAAGGACAGGATGGACAATTTCTTCCTGTATGATCTTGGGCAAAATCATTGAATCCCACTGTGCAGTACTTTACCTATTGTAATGTGGAGAACGAGAATACCTATACACAAGGGTTTTGTAAGCTTCCTGTTGTAAATTTTGGACCTGATCCTGCAAATAGCATTGCATACAAGTAACTCTACTAACATGAGTAGTTAATAAGGCTACTTATGTTTGTAAGTATTTGCCAGATCAGGGTCACAGACTGTAAAATCCTCTGGATATGTACCTTGTCTTCTAATATGTTTGCAGGCCAATTATGGTAGAAAACAAAACTAGTAATGAACTTTCAACACTACCCATTTCTTCACTATACTGAAACTGATGAGATATCCTTAGAAACAAAATTTTGAATTCAGAAACAATGGGAAAAGATTTTAAATACAAAGACACATTATCCATTCAAGGACAGAACATGAGCACCAAGAAATAACCATAATAAGAATCATTTTGAAATCTATATTCATACTATATAATATATTGTTAATCTTATTATATGTTATCTCCAAATACTATCCTTTTATATTAGATACAAATTCTGAACCATCTCTAAGAGCTTTGTGCACAAATTATTCACTCAGTATTATGATAACCATTATTACAAATGTGCAATACTGAATAACATCCAGAATAGCAAACACAGTTCAAATATTCTAATTTTAAAGGCAAAAAGGGGGAAAGATATAGCAGTCACCCTGAGAAAGATACTACTAGAGAATTAGTTGCATTGCCTTTATTCTCCCAGGCAGAGCTAAATGACCATGTCTAGACCCATGAAATGGCATGCAAAATCCATAAACATAAGTATAGCAATGACAATGAACCTCTGGTATGTTGTGCTATTTAAACATATTTTCAAGTTCTCCATTGACTAACACAGAAATTGTCACACTGCACCATGACATTGATCTCTCTAATACAGTATACTGGTTTCAACAGTGGTAAATACTTGATGCTTCAGTGGAAAATGATCACTCTTCTCACTATGCACTATGTTCTTAGACACTTATGCAAAGCCATATATACAGAGAGATGGCTTTCTGATTGCAGCAGATTAATTTATGGCTTGAATTCTAAAATATTGGCATTCATCTTTGCTTAGCTAAAAGTGTTATCAGAGTATCTATCAGTACATTTTAAAAATCCACCATAGTTGTTTACCTTGTTGATTTTCTGTGACAGTAAATTCTGCAGGTACTCAATATGCAAGAAAGGATATTTCCTTTCACTTGATCTAATTTTGCTGCTCTTTAATTTTACTGACTGTCCCCCAGTATACAATGAGGTAAGAGAGGGAATGATTATCTCTTATTACCTCTTCCTAATTTTGAATACTTCAGTCAAATTCCTTCTTTTTCTTTTAACATGTTCTAAGATTTTATTCTAGTTTTTGCCATCTTGTCATATTGGTCCACTCATTCCATTAACCATTTTAATCACTGTTCTCTGCCATACCTTTCCAAGGCAAAGAAGCTAGCTGGAGCTTAGGTAAGAGCATCTCCAATAAAAAAAATTGGGTGTTTTTGTTAGCAGTTAGATTTAGAAATATGCACTCTTCCTTAACAAAGTGTCTCTGAACAGCTCTTTGCTCTCTTGGCATTTTGTATTTTTTCATGTTTTTAGCTGCAGTTCTTTATCATTTCTAGAGATTCTGATACCTAAATCACTGGGGTAGCTGTTCCATGCTAGACATCAAAACCTATTTTTGCCCTCTCTAAATAAGGTGGTGTTTCCTCCTGGGGATGAAAAGTTGAAAGGGGTTAATCCTGATGCTGGCAGGGCAAATATTTAGGTTATAACTTCCTTTCCTGTGACATAGATGTAAGTGGGGACTTTTGGCAACATCATAATTCTTATCTCAATTATCAGGCTTCTGGACATAAACTAGGAGCAACATACCACTGATACCTTCCTGTCATCTCAGAGCAAGTCTAAATGACTCAGGGGTAAAAATGTCAGCATTCAATCATTCCTTGCATCAGGAGAGCTGCACCACTGCCAGGATGGTAGTAGGAGAATTGCAGAAAGCCCTTGATTGTAACCACCACCTTGCCTTTTTGCTCACTTACTGCATCTTAGATTTGACTATAAGTTTTTAAGAGAAGGAACCATGTATTTTTGTGTATTTATATAGTAGCTAGTACAATGGAGAAATACTGAAGGAAAACTTACTTATGGTCAACACAGTGCAAAATTTGTTTAAGAGGAGGCCATTTTTATGAAAAGAGAGCACTGTACTTCTGCCACATTAAGAAGCATTTTTATTTTTACTGGATTCACTCGCGCTAGTCATAAAAGTTTCAATTCATAAATTGATATTCTCTGCACATGGATGCCAGTGCTACATCTTCTTCCTCACTTTCTTTACCCCAGAAAGAATTTTTCCTGCAGGCACAGAAATTTGAGCAGATAAATTACTTCCTATACAATAAGCAACATACAAGTTTCTTGCTTGGTTAGTTCATGTAATTTACTAGGAAATGTACCTTATGTGTTATAAATAGTTTGTGACCAGAGTCCTTCACCAGCAGGGAGCAGATAAATCTGGCCCACAAAACATTTCCCTCCAGCTCGCCATGACCCTTCAGGCTGCTAAAAGTCCTGTAAGCACAGTGGGGTGCAGCCCTGGCCACGCTACTCCCAGAAGCAGCCCACTGCTGCTAGAAAATGTGTCTCTGCGTACCTCTTAGGTGGTGGGGGGCAGTGGGTCTCTGCACGCTGCTTCTGCCCCCAGCACCATCCTTTCAGATCCCATTGGCCAGGAACCATCCAGGGGCAGTGCTTGCAGGTACAGGCAGCCCTCAGAGACCCACTGTCCCCCTACTCCCAAGGGACACACAGATACATGTCTTCCAGGAATCGGCCACTTTGAGTGGTGTGGGACCACAATAGCATACAGGCAGTCTGCCTCCCTGAGTGCCCTGCTGTGCTATCAACTGAGAGTCATCTATGGTACATGCCTCCCAGACACAGCACCTTGCAACCCCTTCCGCACCCCAAGCTGCAGGTCAGAACCCCCTTCCTGGACATACACTCCCACTCACATCCTGCAAGCCTTCCTACACCTTTGCCCCAGGTTAGAACCCCTTCCTGCATCCATATTCCCTCTCAGATTGGGCCTTCTAGCACCCTAATCTCTTGCCCACCGCTCCCTCCTGCACCAAAATCTATCCCAAACCTCATACCCCTTCCATTAATATAATAGAAAAGTGCAGCCCATGACCACTTACTTTTGGAGTAGCCCACCTACAGACTATTCACAGGTAGGACAGTGCACATAAGTAGGTTTGCTTTTAAATTAAATTTCTTTTCAACTACCTCCCTATATAGTAGTATAGAAAAGAGTAATGAAAACTAATAATAATAATTTCAGTGATTTTTTTAGCACACACTTGTTCAGACAATACGACACTTAATCCTACAATTTATCTAGAATGATGTTCCACAAAACTATAGCCAGGAACAACAGAATTCCATGCCATTTTCAGATCATTCCATTGCTTTTTACAATTCCACAGCAACTGATCTCAGATTTTAAATGTTTGTTAATTAGAAATAAGAGAGTCAGTAAGACTATATAAAGTATTAATTGTCCTCTTCAACACACAGTTCTCATTCCATAAATTAAGAAAGAGCTACTTAAGAAAGTATCTAAGATTTGCTTACTGTACCATGTGGGAAATTATGGGGGGCATTAGGCAAAACAGAGTGTCAGACAATTATTTAATGATAGTAGATGCTGAGATTCAAAAAGTTAAAGCCTTATAACCATTAAAACCCAAATTGGCAACATCATGTCAAAAAAAATACAAAGTAAATATCCTTATATTCAGCTCTAATAAGTTCTCAAGCAGCATTTTTTTTACTTTGCTTATCTGCAAATAATGATTATGATCAATATAAATAGTTTTGCCAGTTTGTGCCAATGGGGGAAAATGAGTGTTTACCAACATTTACCAATAAAAACCTAATCTTCCCAAGCCCAACTGTAGTTGATCTAGTTTAGAGGTGAGAAACTTGCACTTCTCGTTGAATGCAACTAGCACAGTCACAATACTTCACCTCTGTTAGCTTATTCCCTTCCTCACCTCTGTTTTGGCGGCCCTTTCCTTATCACCTCTCCTCAAACTGACGCTAGGAACTTCAAGCCTAGCTTTCTTTATAATTCTTATGGTAGAAATCAAGTTTACACAAATCAGTTAAATATGTTTAAAGTTAACAGTTAGGGTCAAATGTAGTTCTGCCATAAACTGGTATCATTCCTACTGATGTCAGTGAGAGTTGCACTGTTTATTGCCAAGGATGACTTTGGTCGCGCTGGAACATACACATGTATGTTCAAATTTCCTCCTCCTTTTCTCTCTCATTTGTTTATTGCCATGCTCAAATGTAGAGCAACTTGGAATGCTGTGCATGCTTAGCTTTTTAAAATGGTCTCTTGGCTTAATGAATAGTGGTTTAAAGGGTATTTGCTAAACAGACGGATTATAACCCTATAATGTGGTGTGAATAAGAAGTGGAATGTAGCTGCAAAGTGTCAGAATCAGACTAGAAAATGAGTTCTGACTTAGAGAATCACATATATTAAAACAAATAAAAAGACAGTAATACAGGCCTTAAAAAGTGTGACACTACCTTTGTTATGGGAAGTGAATTAAGCCGTGCTAGTACTCCACTGTTTACTTTACAGAACTGCTCAACTGCAGTAGGGATATTCTACTAGACAAGAGATTTTTGATAATTAGCAAATTTATCACTAAACAAGACTGGTACATCACAAAATGTGATTTGCTCATTTGACAATTGCAGTTTGTGATTATTAATCTAATATTTTGAAATGTACTAGTAGTACTGCAATATATTTTGTAACCGCAGGATGTTGTTACAAAGATTTCATTAGGGAACTCTAATTGTGTGGGGGGTGGAGAGGAAGAAAAAAAAGATCAGAGAAGACCACCAGTCCTGTATGTGCATTATAAAGTGATCAAAAAAGTAAATTTCTACTATTTTTTAAAAAATCTAGAAACTACTTTAGAAAATACAATATATATCACTTTTATTTGCATTATTGATATGATTTTAATTTGTTAACTGTTAATTAAAGCATTTACAATTTTAGCAGGAATCAAAATATTTGTTGTAA
The DNA here is from genome assembly GCA_019425775.1 of Rafetus swinhoei. Taxonomy (NCBI): domain Eukaryota; kingdom Metazoa; phylum Chordata; order Testudines; family Trionychidae; genus Rafetus; species Rafetus swinhoei. Next base: position 72,262,833 of record CM033440.1, read on the forward strand.
AGGTTAAAATAACTGTTCCTACCTCTACTTTTGTTCGATAAAGGATGAGACGCTTAAGACCGCACACTTTGGCAATGTGGTTGAAAGCCTGAGGTGGCAGCTTATCACAAGAGGAGAGATTTAGTTCCTGAAGGTTTGGACACATCTCAGCAATGACCTCCAAGCAAGTCTCATTGAGGAAATGGCCACAAGCCAACTCAAGGCGCATTAGTTCAGAGCCACACACTTTCAGGAACCTGTAAAAAGCATGTATTATGTGAATTAACAGGGAGGAAAATACAGTTTTCTATGGAAATTTTGGAACACTGTCAAAAATAAATTGATACAATTGAACAATTTTTTTAGCAAGGAAATCATACAACCTGCATCACTTATATACTGTTAAATTAAACTCTAAACTACCAATACGCATGGTTAGGCTAAAATAAGTTGATAGTAACAGACCTGAGGAAATCTATTAAATGGGAAAAAACCCTAAAAAAACCCCATGGACTAAGGTGGAGATCAAAAATTAGGATATTGTAAAAGTTGTATTTACTCCATCAAAATTAACTCAACTATGTTGCATATCCTGAATACTTTATGGTGTTTTCTAATGAAGTCATAGCATAAGGGTTATATTTAACAAAGGCAAGAGGAGCAGAAAATGCTACATTGTACTATGAAAGTGGCTAAGTTAATTTTACTAGAGCAGCTTACTAACTCTACTGAAAGGGCTTGGGGAAAAATATTGTTTGTTTAAATTACAAACATGTTTTTCTTACTACCAGCTCTGCAAACTAAGTTTAGGAAGTCAATGTTGATCTGTGTTTCTTTCTTTTGACTTATCAGTTACTGTTGACCTCAAATGCAACCACGTATAGCAATGATTCTGTTTTGTCAAATTTTACAGACCACTGCAACTTCATTCTGATTTTGGCACTGGCCTGCAACTCTCTGCCTGAAATTTCTCATAGTAAATCTCTGCCCATGAGAAAAATGTATGTGTGTGAGGGAAAAAATCTGAAGTTAATTGGTGAAGACATTTGAAAGCTGGGGGATCTGAGAAAAACTAGTGTTTCATCACTGTCAGAAAAAATTGTTCTATTTCTTTTTGTCCACAATTAAGTCAAACAATGTAAAAATGTAAAGCTTGTTTTACAATACACTAATCCTAAAGGAGAACTAAGCTGCAAAAGTAGGTTGGTGTGAAAAGGTTTAAATTATCAGAGACTGAATAGTCAAATATCTAGAAATTGTGGGGTCTCTGCATACGTTACAACTTCTGTCAGAAGTCTGATAAACTTTACATGCTTTGTTCCATTTAATCTTTCTTTTAAAAAAAAGTAGTAAGCTCACAGGTTTCTTTGCAATGAAAAGGAACTTCAAAATGTAAATCAATCACAAGGCTTACAAGTTTGATACTGCATACAAATCATATATATTTTTAGTATTCTCTTGGTAGCAATTGCTTCCCCACCAGAAGAGTCTCTAGCTCAGCCCACCCCAATGCATCTTCATGCCGGGGAGTGGAGATTTCTAAGCAGTGTCTGGTCGCATTGAGCTTGTGCATTAGCCATCTCAAGGTGCTGCTTGTGTCCACTGCGCATGCCACGCGGCCCCCCTCCATTCCTTCTCTATTATGGAATCAATGATACAGACTCCAAAGCAGAAGGGAGGAGGGACGGTGGTGGAGCACCCACAGGAACACACATCTTGAAGAACAATCATAGATTCATAGGGCTGGAAGAGACCTCAGGAGGTCATCAAGTCCAGTCCCCTGCCCAAAGCAGGACCAATCCCAACTAAATCAACCCAGCCAGGGCTTTGTCAAGACAAGACTTAAAAACCTCTTGGGATGGAGATTCCACCACCTCCCTAGGTAACCCGTTCCAGTGCTTTACCACTCTCCTAGTGAAATAGTTTTTCCTAATAGCCAACCTAGACCTCCCCCACTGTAACTTGAGACCATTGCTCCTTGTTCTGCCATCCGTCAGATACCAAAGTAATACTCTGCTTCCCTAGGCAAAATGGCCTTGTGATAGACAGGAGGAATTCTGGCCAGCATTTGGTGATTAAAGAGTTAAACTTAGTACCTAAAGATGTTGGCAGGGGGCCAGAAAAATCAATGGGACACAGTGCTAAATTTTAAATCCTGCTCTCCTTTCTCTTTGTGTGAGTTCTAAGTTAGCAGCTGGGGGAACAAGATGAAATAATCAACTAGAATTACCCTGACTACAAGAAATATTGACATGGGAATGGACTGGGCCTTGAGGTATGGATGAGTACAGATTGTGAGAAGAAGGAAAATGTTTATTTAGTCATGATCAGATTATTTTTCTTTATTTTGCTGATGAGTAAAATTTGTCTATGGAAAATTCATGTGCCTCCCTCCCCCCCTCATTCACTATACCCCAAGTTGTGCCCAGAGATATCATTTTTTCTCTACGTTTTAATCTGCTCTTTTCTTAGTTGCTCTGTTACACCTAGCAACCAAGTATGCTTTATCAAGTATATCTTTTTGCTTTGTTAATAAAATCACCTTTTTTAAGGTGATCATTTAATTCTTGTGACCTGGAAGGTAACAGGAGGACTGTGTGTGACAGCTGACCTCTTAGGCTAGTCAGGCACAGAGATACAGTTTTTTGTGTGTGTTTTTTGTTTCTTTTTTCAAGCTCTCTGGAAAAAGAGCGTGGGGGTAGCCCTTGGGAAGAAATTCAAGGGTTTCTTTCTGGTTTTCAGGATTTTTTTTTAATGTGTTTGATGGTGGCAGCCTATCACCCAAAGCCAGGAATCTGTGACTCTGGGATATTTTTGTAAGCAGAGCCTATAGAGGCAAGGTATTTTAAGGTCTCTTGTGGGCCCCTCTACCTTCTGCACTTGGAGTGCCAGAGTGGGGAACGGCCCTGGCAGGCCTATTGCACAATGTGAATGGATCAAGAGATGACTACAGTGGCTTAAAACTACAAAACTCACTGCAAAACCCAGAAAATTGAAGGTCACATAGGCCTAACTGCGTGTAACCCCAAGAAATCCAAACCACATTGCCTTCATCCCAAACTGTCCATTTATTTGCCTGTCAATATATATATTTGGATAATATCTTGTGTTGTGAGACCTAAATACTTAATACAATCAAAGAACCTATGGACACTGTAAACTAGGGTTAGTAGGGGACTGACTTTGTTTTCTTTCTCAATGAGTGTTTCCCCATAGAAATGGCATGAATTGTCTGATATAAGAAGGAACAAGAACATTAAGATGGACACCTGAATATGGCAAGACTATGAATCAAAATAAACTGATTAAAAAGGGGTAACTAAAATAATGTCCTATAAGAATGTGACTGAACAAATTTGTTCCACACCATTGCCATCTGTTGGATACTAATGGAAGCAGCAAAGAAACAGCAAAAAATCTGAGCACTCAGCTGACAAGTGTCCAACAGAAATTGGAATGTTGCACCTTCAAATCCAGATATAGAAAATGAAAGTCACCATCCCTGTGGGATCCTAGAGTTGACTGAACCTATAAAGAAACTGCAAAATCAGAAGTACAACTGATGCCCAGGCAAGCCATGTGGAAAGGATTATTTCACTATCACAGGGTTAACAAGATAAGAAGTCATGAGAGTTCATTTTAAATATTATATTCCTCCTTCTGTATCAGAGGCAGCAGCGCAGGGTGTCAGGTGGGAGCTGGTCTGCAAGGGGAGCCAGTTTAAAAAACAGCTCCCCTCGTGGGCCAGCTGCCTGTTGTCCCATGCTATTGCCTCTGATACAGAGGCATCAGTGTGGGGTGGCAGCAGCCCCTGTCCGGGAGGAGGGGGGCTGTCCTGTACCTGGTGCAAGCTGGGACTGAGCCAGGCTGCGTGCCTGCCCAGCTCCTAATACACTTTAAATGCAGATCCGCAGCAAGGGTAGGTCCCGGACCCAGCACAAGCAGGAACTGAGCCAGGCTGCTGGCCAGCCTGCTAAAAAATGTACTGGCAGGGTGGAGGAATGCATGTAGTCTATAGCATTAACCAATAAGCTTTTGCTAATCGCTTCATCAGCTATACTATTACATCCCTAGATTGTCCTTTGTTTTCCCCAACTGAATGTAATCAGGTCATGATCTTCAGTTCCCAGGCAGCCATCAACTTCCAGTCCAATGACTAATCCATCTTTATCTGTTATGAGATCCAAAATAGTGTTACTTCACATTGGGCACACTATCTTCTGTTAGAAAATCATCATCTATACATTTTAGAATCTTAATGATGTTCTACTACTGGTTTCATAAGTCATCTACCCCATGTCTGCTATTTAGTTTAGCAAGAACTCTTCTTGTTCTCTGGTTTGATTCAGTGATTCATACCTCCCACCAGTACCCTTTCCTGAGCTTTGTTAAATAGCACATTGATCCCTATGCATTCAAAAGCCTGTAGTTATAAGTAACTTATAACTAAGGGTGCATCTACACAGCAGGGCTTACTTGAAATAAGCTATACGCAAATTGAGCTACGTCAATTGCATAGCTTATTTCGAAATAGCTTATTTTGAAATTGGGAGCGTTTACCCAGCACTTATTTCAAAATAGAGCACACTTCCTCTGACTTCCCTTACTCCTCATACAATGAGGGTTACAGGAGTCAGAGTAAGAAGTCCTCTAGCTTGACAGTATTTTGACATTATTTTGAAATAACTGCCTGTTGTGCAGACACATATTAAGTTATTTCAAAACATCACTAGTTATTTTGAAATAATGTTGCTGTGTAGACGAACCCTAAGTCACGGGTAATGGTGTCTTATACAGAGTGCCACCCTGTGCTCATCCAAATTTTCCTTCCTAAGCCAGGTATAACCAGATATTAACATTCCAACTTTCAAAACTATTCCATCAGTTCCGTAAGTATTGTATCACATTTGTTCCCATCAATGAGAAATTCCAATTCCTCTTGCTTTTTACAGATTCATAGAAATGGCTCATATGCGCTTTAAAATATCTCTCTTCATGTTCTTTGTCATATCACTTCAATGTGTTCACAACACACTGAGTTTGAATTTTTACTGCATTTGTTCCCTTAGCATCCTCTCTGGTGTTGTTAGTTTAACATTCTCCAGATTGCTCTAGCTAGTTTCTGACCCAAATTAGATCCCACCTGTGAGATGCAGGTCACACTATTCATACAGCAGTCTTGGCCACTGGAATGTAGTCCAACATTACACTAAACCAAAACCTTCAGCTTCACACCAGTCATGTAGTCAGCGACCCAGCTGAGCGGCGCAGAAGTCAGCCGAGTGCCATGACGCGAGGCGAAGGGGGCCGGGGTTCAGCCGGGCCGCCGCACGGGAGCAAGCAGCGCAAGCGACCGTTTGGGCTCCGCGGTCCCCTGAGTGAGAGGCAGGAGGGGGAGGAGAAGAGAAAGAGAGAGACGGAGAGAGAGGCAGGAGGCAGAGGAGAGCTGAGAGAGAGAGGGGGGGAGAGAGAGAGAGAGAGAGCAAGAGACCGGAGGCTCAGGAGAGAAGACCGTCATGGAGGAGAGACCTGAAAATCCCATCTTATGCCAGGCTAATTGGCTAGTTTTTAATAAAAGTCATTGGTAGGTCATGGGAAATAAACAAAAATTCATGGAAGCCGTGATCTATCTGCAACTTTAATTAAAAATAACTGTTACAAAAGTGGAAATGGGGGATTCAGCAGGCAAAGCTGCTGCGGCTCCATGGTTACCCCTTCACCAATTGTGGTGAGAGCTGCTGGGAGTTCCCTCTCTGCCCACAGCAGCTAGAGTAACCATATTTCCCAAAGAGAGAATGGGATACCCCCAGCCACTTGCCTGAAGCCCACTCCCACCTCCCACTGCCTCCATGAGACTGTTGTTCATTGCTGGAACCCTGTGGCGGTCCCCTCAAGAGGGTGTCACCAATCATTGGGACACTGCCATGGCCTCTGTTGGCTGACAGTTCCAGTCCTCCGGCCCTGGGACGGAAGCAAAAAATGTCATGGAGGTCTCTGGAAGTCGCAGATTCCATGACCTTCTTGACATAAATGTAGCCTTACCAGTGACTTCACCCATTTTGCTTTCTCTTTTGGCTTCCAGAGATTTATAATACTCTTTTGTACTAGGCACAGTAGAAACTTGGTATTCTTGTTATTGCTGTTTGAACTGATAAGAATAAAGTTTTCATTCATACATTTTAATTACAAGTCTGAATTTTCTAGTGTAAAAAAATTTACATGCCTTATAGTCACACAAATACATCAGTGTCACTATGGTTTTAAAACAGGATTAAGCTGAAATAAGTTCATTGGCTTGTGCTTTTCCTTAAAAAACAAAGCCCTACTTTCACTCTCCACAATTAAGCTAAATTATACACCATTTCCAGGCTATTAATATCACCTCTAAAATAGCTAGCTTTAGATGTTTCCTCTATCCTCTGAAACAAAAAGAGTTGTCCTTAAAATTCAAGAACACAAACTTCTGTGATTGGATATGCTAGCTTTACAACAGATATGTAGGAAACTTGAGGGACTTTAATTACATCATGAAATCTAGACACTATGATATCTAGACAGATTCAAAAAGCAATTTCAGGTACAATACAGGTTGAACCTCTCTGGTCCAGGACTCTCTGATCTGGCAACACCCATGGTCTGGTCTGGTAGGATCATGGATGTTGTCAGACTAGAGAGCCCTTGGACCAGAGAGCCCGTGGACCAGAGAGCCCAGGTGGCTTGGAGTCCAACCACTAGGGTCGGTGGCTGGGAGAGGAGCCTGGGGCCCGGTGCTGGGACTGGCAGCAGAGCTGTGGGGCAGCCTGGTAGGGGCGCATAGCCCTATCAGTGTCCAGGGCCGGGGCCAAGGCTGGGGGTGTGGAGCCTGATCAGTGGTTGGGGATGGACCCAGCAATGCAGCTCAACCAGGGGTGTAGAGCTGCAGGGCCAGACCCAGAAGTGCAGCCCAGCTGGGGGCATGCAGCCTGATTGGCTGCTGGGGCCAGGACCAGAGACACAGAGCCAGACTGGTGGCAGGGACCAGGGCTGGACCTGGCAGCAAAGACCAACCTGCAACCCAGGCCAGACTTGGCAGTGCAGCCTGGCCCGGAGTACAGCACCCAACTGGCAGCCGGGGCTAGACGCAGCATTGCAGCCCAGCTCTGGGCACAGAGCCCAACCAGCAGCCAGGGCCAGACCCAGGGTTGGACCCTCCAGCGCAGCCCAGCCAGGGGCACAGAGCCTGGCAGCTGTGAACTGTGGGTCCAGAGGCAAGGAATCCAACAGCTAGGGCAGTGACCAGGAGGACAGCTAAACGGGCGGCCGGGCTGGCAGTGGAGCCAGGTGAGGGTGTGGAGCCCAGAGGGAAGCCTTTCCAGGTCTGCTCATGGACCATGAGAGAGCCTGGAGTCCATCAGCAGAGAGGCTGGAGTTGACCCCCCCATGTCCAGCAAAATCCCTCATTCGGGACCAGTCAGGCCCAAGGGTGCCAGCCTAGGGACAGCCAACCTGTACTACAACTGTCCCTATCTCTGCAGCAATTTTCTGTTGTTTTATTTAATGCATGAAATGCAAGCTTTACAACTTCTTAAACCCTTGTGTGGAGTCAGCTAGAAGTTTTGTCTCATAAGGGAGAAGCGGTGGATGTGGTATACCTAGACTTTAGTAAGGCGTTTGATACGGTCTCGCATGATATTTTTATCAATAAAGTAGGCAAATACAACTTAGATGGGGCTACTATAAGGTGGGTGCATAACTGGCTGGATAACCATACTCAGAGAGTAGTTATTAATGGTTCACAATCCTGCTGGAAAGATATAACAAGTGGGGTTCCACAGGGGTCTGTTTTGGGACCGGCTCTGTTCAATATCTTCATCAACGATTTAGATATTGGCATAGAAAGTACACTTATTAAGTCTGAGATGATACCAAGCTGGGAGGGGTTGCTGCTCTGGAGGATAGGGTCATAATTCAAAATGATCTGGACAAATTGGAGAAATGGTCTGACGTAAACAGGATGAAGTTTAATTAAGACAAATGTAAAGTGCTCCACTTAGGAAGGAACAATCCGTTTCACACATACAGAATGGGAAAGCGACTGTCTAGGAAGATGCGGCAGAAGAAAGGGATCTAGGGGTTATAGTGGATCACAAGCTGAATATGAGTCAGCAATGTGATGCTATTGCAAAAAAAGCAAACATGATTCTGGGATGCATTAGCAGGTGTGTTGTGAACAAGACACGAGAAGTCATTCTTCCGCTCTACTCTGCGCTGGTTAGACCTCAGTTAGAGTATTGTGTCCAGTTCTGGGCACCGCATTTCAAGAAAGATGTGGAGAAATTGGAGAGGGTCCAGAGAAGAGCAACAAGAATGGTTAAAGGTCTAGAGAACATGACCTATGAAGGAAGGCTGAAAGAACTGGGTTTGTTTAGTTTAGAAAAGAGAAGACTGAGGGGTGACATGATAGCCGTTTTCAGGTATCTAAAAGGGTGTCATAAGGAGGAGGGAGAAAATTTGTTCATCTTGGCCTCTGAGGATAGAACAAGAAGCAATGGGCTTAAACTGCAGCAAGGGAGGTTTAGGTTGGACATTAGGAAAAAGTTCCTAACTGTCAGGGTAGTCAAACCCTGGAATAAATTGCCCAGGGGAGGTTGTGGAATCCCCATCTCTGGAGATATTTAAGAGTAGGTTAGATAAATGTCTATCAGGGATGGTCTAGACAGTATTTAGACTCATAGACTCATAGACTTTAAGGTCAGAAGGGACCATTATGATCATCTAGTCTGACCCCCCTGCACAATGCAGGCCACAGAATCTCACCCACCCTCTCCTAGAATAATCCTCTCATCTATATCTCAGATATTGAAGCCTTCAAATAGTTCGAAGACCCCAAGATGCAGAGAATCCTCCAGCTGTGATCTGTACCCCATGCTACAGAGGAAGGCGAAAAACCTCCAGGGCCTCTGCCAATCTACCCTGGAGGAAAATTCCTTCCCGACCCCAAATATGGCGATCAGCTAAACCCTGAGCATGTGGGCAAGACTCACCAGCCAGACACCCAGAAAGTTCTCTATAGTAACTCCTATCATCCCTCCATTGACCTATTTACCACTGATAATGAATGGTCAATTAGTTACCAAGATCATGTTATCTCATCAAACCATCCCCTTCATAAACCCATCTAGTTTAATCTTGAAGCCAGATAGATCTTTTGCCCCACTACTTCCCTTGGAAGGCCGTTCCAGAACCTCACTCCTCTAATGGTTAGAAACCGTCTAATCTCAAGTCTAAACTTCCTACTAGCCAGCTTATATCCATTTGTTCTTGTGTCCACATTGGTATTAAGCTTAAATAATTCCTCTCCCTCCTGGTATTTATCCCTCTAATATATTTAAAGAGTGCAATCATGTCCCCCTCAGCCTTCTTTTGGTTAAGGTAAACAAGCCAAGCTCCTTGAGTCTCCTTTCATAAGACAGGTTTTCCATTCCTCGGATCATCCTAGTGGCCCTTCTTTGTACCTGTTCTAGTTTGAATTCATCCTTCTTAAACATGGGAGACCAGAACTGCACACAGTATTCCAAATGGGGTCTCACCAATGCCTTGTATAACGTCACTAACACCTCCTTATCCCTGGAAATACCTCGCCTAATACATCCCAAGACCGTATTAGCCTTTTTCACGGCCATGTCACAATGGCGGCTCATAGTCATCCTATAATCAACCAGGACTCGAGGTCCTTCTCCTCCTCCGTTACTTCCAACTGATGTGTCCCCAGCTTATAACTAAAATTCTTGTTATTAATCCCTAAATGCATAACCTTACACTTCTCTCTATTAAATTTCATCCTATTGCTATCACTCCAATTTACAAGGTCATCCAGATCTTCCTGTATAATATCCCGATCCTTTTCTGAATTGGCAATACCTCCCAACTTTGTGTCATCCATAAATTTTATCAGGACACTTCCACTTTTGGTGCCAAGGTCAGCAATAAAAGATTAAATAAAATTGGCCCCAAAACTGATCCCTGAGGAACTCACTAGTAACCTTCCTCCAACCTGACAGTTCACCTTTCAATATGACCCTGTAGTCTCCCCTTTAACCAGTTGCTTATCCACCTCTCAACTTTCATATTAATCCCTATTTTTTCCAATTTAACCAATAATTCCCCATGTGGTACTGTATCAAATGCCTTACTAAAGTCGAGGTAGATTAGATCGACTGCATTTCCTTTATCTAAAAATCTGTTACTTTCTCAAAAAGGAGATCAGGTTGGTTTGGCACGATCTACCTTTTGTAAAACCATGTTGTAATTTGTCCCAATTGCCACCAGCCTCAATGTCTCCAACTACTTTCTCCTTCAAAATTTTTCCAAGATCTTGCATACTACAGATGTCAAACTAACAGGCCTGTAGTTACCGGGTCGCTTTTTCCCTTTCTTAAAAATAGGAACTATATTAGCAATTCTCCAGTCAAATGGTACAACCCCTGAGTTTAGAGATTTATTAAACATTTTTGCTAATGGACTTGCAATTTCATGTGCCAGTTCCTTTAATATTCTTGGATGAAGATTATCTGGGCCCCGATTTACTCCCATTGCTGTTCAAGTTTGGCTTTTACCTCGGATATGGTAATATCTACCTCCATATCCTTAGTCCCATTTGTTATGTTACCATTATCCCTAAGCTCTTCATTAGCCTCATTAAAGACTGAAGCAAAGTATTTGTTTAGATATTGGGCCATTCCTAGATTATCCTTAACCTCCACTCCATCCTTAGTAATTAGCGTCCTACTTCTTCTTTTTTGTTTTTTCCTATTTATATGGCTATAAAACCTTTTACTATTGGTTTTAATTCCCTTTGCAAGGTCCAACTCTACCTGACTTTTAGCCTCTCTCACTTTGTCCCTACATGCTCTAACCTCAATAAGGTAGCTTTCTTTACTGATCCCTCCCGTCCTTCCACTCCTTATATGCTTTCTGCTTTTTCTTAATCACCTCTCTGAGATGCTTGCTCATCCAGCTTGGTCTAACACACCTGCCTATAATTTTTTCCTTTTCTTGGGATACAGGCTTCTGACAGCTTCTGCAACTTTAACTTAAAATAATCCCAGGCCTCCTCCACCTCAAGATCCATAATTTCTTTAGTCCAATCAACTTCCCTAACTAATTTCCTTAATTTATTAAAGTTAGCCCTTTGAAATCAAAACCCTAGTCTCAGATTTATTTTTGTTTATCTTTCCATTTAATTTGAACTGTATTAGCTCATGGTCACTCGAGCCAAGATTGTCCCCTACAACCATTTCATCTATGAGGTCCTCGCTACTCACCAAAACCAAATCTAAAATAGCATCCCCCCTTGTTGGTTCAGCAACTACTTGATGAAGGAATTCATCAGCTATCACATCTAGGAAAATCTGAGCCCTATTATTATTACTAGCACTTGTTCTCCAGTCTATATCTGGAAAGTTGAAATCTCCCATGATTACACAGTTTCCATGAGTATTTACTTCATTAAAAACATTAAAGAGGTCTCTATCCATATCCAAATTGGATCCTGGTGGTCTATAACACACCCCAAGCACTATCCCAGGAGGATCTGATAGTTTTCTTCCCCAATGTGATTTTTGCCCAAACAGACTCTGTCTTCTCCATTCCATCACTTTTTATTTCTTTACAATCTACCTCATCTTTGATATACAATGCGACTCCACCACCTTTACCCTTATTTCTGTCTTTCCTAAACAGCACATATCCTTCAATACCTATACTCCAATCATGCCTAGTATTCCACCATGTTTCTGTTATTCCTATAATATCTGGTTTCACTTCCTGGACCAATAGCTCTAGTTCCTCCATTTTGTTACCTAGGCTCCTCGCATTGGTGTACAAACATCTTAGTTTTTGCTGTTTGGCCTCACTCACATTCTTTACCCAATTTGGCACGGATGTTGTACCTCCAATATGACCTATTAGACTAGTATCCACCCTACCCTTCCTCCTTATGTCCATTCTCCTACCCCCAGCTATATCCTTTCTTACTTCGTTTTCCTCCCTCTCAGTGTTAAAATCTGGCGAGAGATTACCTGAACATCTCCCAACCGTCTCCCCAAATTCCTAGTTTAAAGCTCTCTTAATCAGTTGAGCCAGCCTCCATCCTAGAAGTCTATTTCCTCCCTACTTAGGTGAAGTCCATCCCGAGAGAACAGTCCTCTGTCCATAAATGCCTCCCAGTGACCATACATCCCAAAGCCCTCCTTATAGCACCACTGCCTAAGCCATCTATTGATCATCATAATCCTGTCACATCTTAGTTGCCCTTCTCTAGGAACAGGCAGAATGCCACTAAAGATCACCTGAGCCTCAATTTGCTTGAGCGCCCTCCCCAGCCTAACATAGTCTCTCCTTAATTGCGTTCCAGCGAGAATCTAGCCGTATCATTTGTTCCTACATGAAGGATGATCAATGGATTCCTTCCTGCTCCCTTAATAATCCTCTTCAACCTCAGTTCCACATCCCGTATCTTAGGACCTGGCAGACAGCACACCCTTCTATTCTCTGGATCCGCTCTAGTTACAGGCCTATCTATTCTTCTCAATAAGGAGTCCCCAATCACGTAGACCTGCCTTTTCCTAGTGACAGTGCGATTCTCTGGTCTATCTCTTGCTTCCTCTAGCTGCAAGTCCTTGCCATTCCTGTTTTCCCTTGTAATCCTCTTTAACCCATCCTGTATCCTCCTGATGCTCATTATTGGTATTGTCTCCATTAACTCTTCCCTTTATCTATGGACTAGCCACTCTTCTCTTCTTCCTTACCCTTCCATCTTCATTATCTGCCTGCTGTCCCTTCTTCATTCTCCAACTCCACATACCTGTTCTTGAGCTCTATTTTTCCTTCACTGACCCATCTTTTCCTCTGCCTGGTTCTCTTAGTCACATGCTTCCACTGTCCATTTTCTTCGCCCAGCAGTCCCCTCTGAGGCCCTTGATCCTGCTTCCATCTGCATATCTAAGCTTTCCTTCAGCCACGTCATGCCTTTGCTCCATCATCTGCTCAAACCCCTTCTAAACTCGACCAGAGTTTCCACCTGCATCTCCAGTCCTCGGATCTTTTCTTCCATCAGCTCTATCAGGCGGCACTTCATGCAAACAAAACTCCTTTCAGATAACCCCTCCAGAATCATGTACATACCGCAGCTACCACATCCAATCATCCTCCTTGTGTTCTCTACTACTTGGGCCATGGCCACTACTGCCTCTATGTTTTATCTACTTTCTCACCAAAGTCCTATTAGTCCGGTGAACACAAAAACAAACCAAAACACCCCCCCTCCACAGCAAAAACAAACCCCAAACAAGTCCCAATATCCAAACTCCCTTTACAAACTCCCACTCAAACTCCCCTGTTTACAGCTCTGTTTGCTGGCTCCTGTGCCGCTGCAGCTATCTATGCCGCTGCCTGACTAGAAGGCTACCTTTATAGGACCCCAATCAGTGAAGCCCCGCCCCCCTAATCAGGGCTCAGCTTCTCTCCCAGCATACTACCCCTACAAGCCTCTACACATACAAACAATACAAATACAAATACAAAACCAAATATAAACTTCTCCTCCAACAGAACTTCAATGCAGAGGAATTTTTTCTCTTTCATCCCAGATCATTTGTACATAGTCTTGATATAGTTCATAGCCTCACTTGATCCCTCGCCTTACTTTCCTGAGCAGGTGATGTCCATTTACCATGACATTCCATTTGTGGAATTAATTTAACACGTCTCTTACATCAACTGAATAATAATTTTGCTTATGATGTAAGACTTCTCATTGTCTCTTCCTGCTGATATGCTACACTTGTCATTTGGCCATAAATGCATCTAAGATTATTCAAATACTCATTTCACTTTAAGAACAACGAGAAGTCCTGTGGCAACTTATAGACATGCATCTGACGAAGTGGGTCTTTGCCCACGAAAGCTTATGCTCCAATAAATCTGTTAGTCTATAAAGTGCCACAGGACTTCTCATTGTTCTTGAAGATTCAGACTAACACGACTACCCCTCTGATTCATTTCACTTTGAAATACCTGTAATGTATCCTTTTTCCATTTCTGTTTCCCCACTTTTTTTCTACCCAAATTACAGGAGTTCAGTTATTTTCTGTAATACTCTGAAGTGAAACAGTTATGATATTCTTCTATAGCCCTAATGGATATTATCAATAAGTTAAATTACCATCAGCATTGCCTCAGGATGTCTACATGCCTGAAGCATTCTATTGTCTCATGACAATACATGTTTGCTTTAGTCAGATTTCTTAAATTATTAAATATTTTCCATTTTATTCCCTTACATTTTAAAATATCAATTTCCAAGAATATGTACACTTTGATCAGTTAAACAGGTAAACAAAGAACAATTATTACAAATAATTTACATATAGCTATTTTTGAGGCACACTGTCAATTTACATAGGATATAACCCTGGCCCCAGTGAAGTCAATGGGAGTTTTGCCATTGACTGAAATGAGGTCAGAATTTCACCCACTGTCACCTAAATATTTTATTTTGAAATACATAGTTCACTTTTAGTTAACAAAGGTAGAGTTAGTAAAGTTGACAGGCAATGTATTTTGCTAACAATATGATTTTGTTATGTATCAGAAGAAGGTCCAATATCCAAATAATGGAGGCACGTGAAGCTGTATGTGGAATGCTAAAAGGCTACTTAGTTGAGGAGGTCCATCTCTACCCAGGAAGGGGACATATTACAAAAGGAATTCACACTAATGCCTGTGATAAATGAGAGCTCCTCTAATATCTATGCTCCCTTGATACATACTCAAATTCATTTAGCAGTAACCAAATGGGAACCAAACTTCCCTTTACTGACACTAGAAAATGACAGAAATGGGTCAATGTCCAGTGATAAAAACAGAAATTTTGTCTTTTTAAAAATTATTTATAAAAACATAAAGTGACGTCTCTATAGAACAAGAGAGATGAAAAGAGACTGTGCTTCAAGATGCTTTCCCTCACAGTCAAATCTTTCAAAAAAACTGGTCAAAACATATAAAAAATACTATAAAACTCAAGAATGAAAATCCTGTATAAATGGTATATTTAAAAGAAACAATAATTTAGTTCAATAGCCCTGATTCTTAAGGTATTGGTAAGCTGTATGACTAACAAGCCTTGGCCAAAAAAACCCTCCTAAAAACCCCACTGACTACATGCACTTTTCCTGCATGACTCCTCAAAATACAAAAAAACAACAAATAGTTTTGCAGCATCTTAAAGACTAACAAAACATGTACGTGGTATCATAAGCTTTTGTGGGCACAACCCTGACCCATCTACCCCTTTGAAGTCCTCAAAATACAGATTATTTAGGAATCATATCCAAAGTTTGAGAGAACACTTTTTCCTTAAAATTGTTCACAATAAATCATGTTCACTTATGAACATAAATAGTCCGTGCTTATTCAGAGATTATTCACTAATCAAGTTATGAATATATAGCACATACTCTGGAAATGCTGATTACCATGCAGCTATCACTTACATAGTGAAATAAAAGGGCCAATCTGTATGAAGAGCTTTTCAACCCCATCCTAGACCAATAATGCCATGTTATTTTGCAGAGTGTGTAATCCTTTGAATATGGTCAATTATTCCACCACCAATCACACCAATGTCTAACTATAATCTAGTTAAAATATCATTCATTAGATTTTCAGAGATTAATCTGTACTTCACATGTAAAAATGAAAGTGGTGCTGTATATCTATATAAACTTGAATTGGAACATATTTCTAGTTTTCAACAGGCAGAGATAATTGGCATCTATATGACAGCAGAAACTTCTGATGGGTATAAAGGTGTACTTTTCTATTTAAACTCACATTTTATTTTTAACTAAACGTATCTGACTGCACATCTAGCATTAGGAGATGCTTTTGCATATTAAATTACATAAGGTCTTATTTTTGTTCAAATCTACATATAAGAAAAGATGCACTTTGAATGATATTTAGAAAAAAAAGGAGTTTTCAGAGTATTTTACACCGTGAAAGGGAAAAGCATGCGGAGTACTGGAAAAATGTATCAAACAAATGTGTGTGACTGGACAGAATTTAAAGAAAAAAGTTATATTAGACCAAACATTTCTCTTTTGTATCAGTTAAATTCAGCTTTGACCTGATGATTATCTTTTGTTTAAAAAAGTCATCTTCTGTTTACACTGAAGTGCTGTAATAGATACCATTTAATGCAAGTGTGCAAAAAAATCAGGAAATGATACGTTAGCAAGCCAGGACTTGTTGGTTGCATAGAAAAGTGTTGCTGCAGTTTTGCAGCTTTTAATGAACTCCTACATAATCATTTTTCCAGTTTGGCATGAAGATGCATGTGCAAAATTCCTGTTTCCAACAGGACTAGATGCTTAAATAATTTTTTATGAAGATTTTTAATTTACATTCCATTCCAATGATTACTTAGGGTTTTAAAAGGGCCTACGGCTGTGGCTGCTGCTGCTACTACAGCAGCAGCAGCATCTGGAGCCCTGAGCCAATTAAATCACTGCTGGAGCGCTGCCACTGGGGCATGGCTCTGGACAGTTGTGAGCCCCGCCCTGCCCCTTCTGCCCAAAGCCCTGTCCCTTCTGGGAGTGCAGAACATCACCAGGAGCCCAGTAAGGCTGTCAGACGCGCTGCAGCCAGTGTTTTGTCAAGCCTGGCCTTAAAACCGTTTGAGATGTTCTTGATAGTTCTTTCATACTGTATACGGTGAGAAATATAATCAGTTCAATATCACAGCAATTCCAAAAAATTCACATTAAATGGTTTCATCTATATCAAAGACAATTTTCAATGTATTATTTTTGAAGGACATTTTTTATAGCATGATTACAATAGGAGACTCAATGTCCCAGAAGAAAGTTAACAAGAGTTTCTTATTAAGAGAAACTTTTCTGCATGCATCATTCGGCATGTGCAGATGAGATAGATTAGATATATGTAACATATCACATTCAACTGGCTTCTATTTTTGTCTGCAATCTCTCTTATTGTTTTAGCTGAAGAACGTATTCAAGTGAATGATTTCCTACATCAAAAAATCCTCTTCATGGTAAAACACAAAGAAGCTGCATGCCTGCCTTTTGATACAAACATGAGGTATAAAGGCTTTTAAATATTTAATGATAAAACCACTGAATGGCAGCTCGGAAAACAGAACCTGCTGCAATACCTCAGTATATTGAGCACTGACCTGCTAAATCCAGAAACAGAGATGGCTCCCCTGTTTCCTGTCCAAGATAAATTCAGCCACTGGACGAGAGTGCAGCGAGACAGTAGGTATTCCAGAGATGAATCATTTATCTTCGGCCAGTAAGGTTGTAAACAAAGGTGAATGTATTGGAGAGGATCACAGCAATGCTGATGTAGTAGCTTACAAGTCTGTGCTAGTCTACACAGGTCTGGTATTGTAAGGTGACTCAAAATCAGCTGAATAAGCTGTATTAAAAACACACACAAAATCACAGAATTCAAAATGTGATAGGAAACTTAGAAAGCAGTAAGAAAATATACTTTAAATAAAAATATTAACTTTGCAATTCAAGCAGTGTCTCAAATAAATCAAAGATTAATAACTGAATAACAAGCCACAACCTTATCACTTAGATAACATTAAGCAACAGAGGAAAAGCAGCTCTGGATATAAAAAAGCAGAAACTTTCTAACTATTAAAAAGCTTTCTTATCCAAGCTAAATTAAACAGTAGTATAAATGTAAACATTATGTAAATATACAAAGCTTCCTTCACAGTCTGCTCGGTGAGTTGATTAGACACTGAATTGACCTCGTCTCTCTTCTTCCATGCATTTGTTTTTCAGCTAGTAGCACACTTCTACCATACTATTTGACTCTGCTGCACAGGTGCAGGAACCCTGGCTTGAAATAGTTTCCATCATATATAAGGTTAACAATTGGGTTCAATGGACAATACAATCCCGACAATACAGACTGTTCCAGCCTCCTTGCTCTGCTCCAAATGTCCCCAATTCTCTGATCTTCCTCTAATTTATCCCTCTGTTCCCTGCTGTAAGATTCAACAATGCTTCAGTCTCAGCCCTACACTTCCAAGGCCACATGGTCATGGCTGCAGTAAATGTGATCCGTGTACAACTCTCACTTTCTGACTCTTTTTTTCCTAGACTAATCACTCCATTGCTTTGTACTTGGAATTCATCCCTTCTCTGTGACAGATTTAATTCTGATCACAAATTCTTTAGCCAGTACCAAAGCAAACAGCCATGAATACTCCCCAACTTGCCTCCTCAGTTGTTAGGGTTGCCAGATGTACAGTTTTGAACCAGACAGTCCAGTATTTGAGCTTTCTGTTCGGGAAACAAATTGAGAAAATATAAATGAGCAAATATAAATGTCCAGTGTTTTCTAAATAAGATGTAATGTAGATTGTGATGTAATGTCAAATGTGTCTGGTATTTTTTTTTTGAAACCATCTGGCAACCCTATCAGTTGTACTACCCACCAGGACCGCCAACAGAACTGCTGGGCCCTGGGCAAATGCAGCAGCTGGGGATTAGCTTCCCCCAGCCAGCTTTTCAGCACTACCCAGCCCACACTGTGCAGGGCTCCAGAAGTGATTTGAATGGTCTGGGCCTCCAGCCTTTGCTGAGGTAGTAGAGGCAGTAGCTATTTAGTTCCAGGCCTTTTTAAATTGCAGCTGCTCCTTTTGCTCCACCCCCAACCCGTGTTGGCAGCCCTGCTACCCACCTTATTATACCTTTGTTCAATTATTCTCATTTTCCCTACCCTATTCTACCTGTAAACGTATGTGTATGCGTGCACACATGCGTGCATGCACACACACAGTCATTTGAGTGAAGAAAAGAAAAATCCAACTAGCTGACTCCAAATAAGAGGGAGTCGGAGCGTCCTGGATTTTATATAAGCCCAGAGCTAGCACATTCCATGGGACGGAGAACAGATATCCATATATGTGACTAGTCATTTAAAAGGATTTAAAAAAACCACAAAAAACTGCCACACAAAAACTTTGTTCATTAAATATAGAAAATGCACACAAATCAGTAGTACACTCAGAAATCTCTAGTTAAGACAACACTAACACACACAAACACCTAAAGGCAAATGATTTAGAAACAGAAAATTTTGCAACAGAATGTTATTTGGCCAGTCAACACAGATTTGTTTCTAAATGACTTGCTTTCAGTAATGTGCCAGTTTTAATAATTTGTCTAAAAGTAAATATTGAAATAAATGTTTTTACTCCATATAACCTTCACTGAAAAACATGTTTTGATCTTTCTTTCAACTTTTAAAATTTGATAGAATTAAAAATGTATATAATATCAAATCACAATAGGAATGAAATATTTCAGTTTTGTCAAAACAAAATATTTCTATGAACCCAAAATGAATTTTCCCTTAGAATTTCATTTAAGAGGAATTTCAACTTTTCTGTGCATTCTGTTTCCAGAAAGGAAGACATTTCTAAGCCACAAAATTCCCTGCAAAATGAATTTTCCACCCACCTCTAGGTTCATTATTCAGATATAATACTAAAACTCACCCACAGTCTCCTTAGCTTTACATATGTCCTTTAATTTCTAACATGCAAACAGTACAATCTGTGCACACATTCCATTCTTTACAACTTTAACTTCAGCCTTAATGTTCTTCCTGGTATAAACAAGAGACTTCACTAGTACAAATGTTTACAGGGAAACTCTTCAAATTAGTGGAGGTTGGAGTTCCAGTAGTGCAGTTCAGTGTGACCGTGAAGAACTGGACATGCATTTTGTGATCTGTTACATATTATAATAGAAAGGAAATATGCTGCATAGCTGAGGAGTTAATGCTTTAAGCCAGGGGTGGGGAACCTCAGGCCCAGGGCTAACCCCCGCCCAGCATTGGGGAGCTTGCACCTACTGCAGGACTGGAGTACACAAAAGCTACTGGCCTGGGCCCCACAAGGCTCTGGTGAATGAGGGGAATATGGGGACTGTCTTTCTCCTTCTCAGTCAGAGGCCACATCAGTGAGGATTTTTTGGTTTTTATTTTGGCCTCTCACTTGTGTGTGGCCCCCGACTGATTTTTCTGTGGGTCAGAGGTCCCTGATCCAAAAGAGGTTCCGCACCTATTTTAAGCAATGGTTTTCAAAGTGTGTCTGCAACCATCTTGCAGCTCCCGCTTCCCCATGAGGTTGGAGCACCAACACCTGCTTCCTGCTATGGAGGGCGGGTATGTGGCACCCCCGAGTCTTGCGTGCCGGATCTGGTTTGCAGGGGGGAAAAGCAGTTCTGCGCACTGCTGCTCCCTTCTCTCCGGGTGGGGATATGGCAGTGCAGGGAAGTACTGCCTCAAGGATCTCTCCACTGTTTCCATTAGCTGGAAATAATGCCAATGGGAACAGTGGGAAGTGGTGCCTGGGAGTGGTGACCGGGGGGGGGGGATGGGAATGAAGCCAGGTAAACACCTCCACATATGCCTCATGCGTAGACCCCTCCACTCCCATTCCATTCCTGCACCTAGCAGGGCAGACAGCCACTGCAGACCCTAGGGCAAGGTAGGGGTGGCTTTGCACCTGAAGAGGCAGGGCTGAGGGCAGTCATTCCTTAGCCCCACCCCTCAAAGATGTGCAGAGTGGTACTCTACCACCTTTGTGGCAGTTCAAAGTAGCTCTGGGCTTCTTTGAATGGCTGGGTCCCAGGACAATAGTCCCCTTTGCCTTCCCACTGGCAGGCCTGACTGCACCCTTCTTCTCACCCATACCCCTTCTGCACCCATTTTTGTCATCATGGGTAGCTGGCTGGTGGTCCATGGAAAGGTTTGTGTTAAGCAGGTGGGCCTTGGCCTAAAAAGTTTGAGAATCACTGTTTTTAAGTGTTGTGATATATGAATAATAACTTCATGGGAATTGAGGTAGCATGACTTTAGATAAGCTAATATTAAGTTCCTTGATTTCTGCACTGTAAAGAAATGCACTTCGAGCTACATTTGCTTAACAAAGTTCTTTGAAAAAATAAGGAGTTCTGTGGCACCTTAGGGTACGTCTACACTACAGCGTTATTTCGAAATATCTAATTTTGAAATAGTTATTTTGAAATAAGATATTTTGAAATAACGCGTCTACACACAAAATGCATTTCAAAATAGTATTTGGCTATTTCAAAATAGCGCGTCCACACTGAGTGGACGCTGAATCACATTTAAGGCCGGCCGGAACCAGGTCCGGCAGGGCATCAGGTCAGGAGTTACTTTGTGTGGCTGCTGCCTGAGGCTAGCTGAGGCCTGTGCTTAAAGGGACGCTCCCCCCCGGACAGCCGGTTCTCAGGTTTCCCTGCTTGCTTGCCTACCACGATGACGGACAGCAAAGCATTTTGTCTCTGCGTGCTTTGATTGCCCTCACTCGGGACACCAAAGCACTCTGCAACATGCAGGCAGAGCTACCCCTGGACACTCTGGTGCTTCTCTTGGACGCGTTGCTGTGAGCCTGGCTGCACTTTCTGCAGGCTGCCATCCAGGAGGTCCATCGGGGGGCTGTCAGTATCCAGAAGGCCCTGTGGGAGAGCTTCCACCCTGAGGAACACTAAGAGCCTCCCTGGTCTGCCCCACTGGAGGCTTGTGCCTCATTCCTCCCTCACGTCCTTCCACTTATCCCTCGCTAACCCCCCTTCCTGATGTCAAATAAAATACATATATTTTCATGAACACAAACTCTCTATATTTAACAAAACTGGGGGGGGGGGAGAGAAATGAAACTCTGGTGAGACTGGGGAAAGGAGTCAGGAGAGGGGAGGGGGAAACCTGGGAGGAGGGAGCTGGAAGGGGGAAGCAAGGGGAGGAGAGCTCAGGGTTCAGGGGTGGGGGGTCTTGCCGGACCAACCTGATTTTCATGCGCACCTGCTTCTGGGTTCGCATGTGGCCTTTGGTTGCCAGGCTGCCATAGACTGCCGCGTTCCCCCATCTAGTGCGGAACTTATGGACATTGGGGGCATCCCCCCAAACCTGAATAAGGTCCATGATCTCCGCCCTGGACCAGGAAGGCGCCCGCCTTCTCCGGGCCCTGGCAGGCTCCTGGGAGCTGGCAGACTGCTCCTGGGGAGCAGTGGAGGGCTGGCTGCCAGTGGCTTTCTGCCTCATGTTTTGGGGCCACTGGGTCAGGGGCAGTGACTGCTGGCTCTGGGCTGGCAGGCTTGGAGCTGGCACAGGCACTGTGGCCAGAGTCTACCCCTTTAAGGGCTCCGGGAAGGGAGGGAGGGAGAGGAGGGTTCTTGGTTGAGGCCAGAGTGGCCACCAGGGCACCATGGGAAGGGATGGAGGCTCCCCATTTCGAAATAAGTGTCTACACAGCACTTATTTCAAAATAGCAATTTCGAAATTGGTAAACCTCATTCCACGAGGAATAACACCAATTTCGAAATAAGCCCTCTGCTATTTCGATTTAATTTCAAAATAGCAGTTGGCTTGTGTAGATGCTAGGAAAGTTATTTCAAAATAACAGTTGTTATTTCAAAATAACTTTGATGTGTAGACATACCCTTAGAGACTAACATTTATTAGGGCATAAGCTTATACCTCTCATATATATGTTTTCTCTAAAATTATTGAGGCACTTGTAAGCTTTCAGGTATTATATTTTTCAAAATCCACCCTAAGTATGCATTTTCTGAATACTCATTACTCCCAGGTTTTTTTCCCCCCTCACTGCAGTACAACATCCACCGTTCACCTAAGACCTTTAGTACATTATAGTGTTCTCCTTTTGAACAGGCAAGCTGACCAACAAAGGAAATATGTGTCAGCAAAACCTACTTCCAGAATTATGCTGACATAATTTCTGATAAATGAACTGTAATCAAAACTAGAAATTGAGAATATCAAAATATGGCTAAATGGAAAAAATACTTTGATTTCTAAGCATTACAAACAGTGGCAAGGCCATGAAAAGTTTGCTAATCTCCCCTGCAGATGATTACAATCAGAACAAAAGGCTATTGTCCACAATACAGTGTGCTCAACTGCTAGTATAATGCATTCCAGCCACTCCCCCTGGCCAATATAATCTCTGCATTGGTAATTTCAGGGAAGAAGGGAGACGAGTGGTCTATGGTCAGGTCTACACTGGCAGAAAAAATCCATGCAAGATACATAATTCCAGCTATGTGAACTGCATAACTGGAGTCGACGTACCTTGCATTGATTTTCTGCGTCAGCCTCACAGCAGGAAGTCCACGGGAGAAACGCTCCCATTGACTTCCCTTATTCCTTGTGATAACAAAAGTACCCTGGTCGACGGGAGCACCCTCAGCGTTTGATTTAGCAGGTTTTTACTGTGGATGTGAATGATTAGTCCACTATCTGATAAGCAAATGCTTATCGGATAGTCAACTAGTCACTTCCCCTGCCCCCTTGCTGCCTCTGTCAGAAAGAGGCACTTGGAGTGGGGCGGCAGGAATGAAGAGAGGGTGCTTCAAAGTGGCAGCGCTGCATGGAACCCGGGGCCAGACCCTGGGCTCCACACAGTGCTGCCACTTTGAAACACCGTGTGCAGCCCAGCTGATCCCGGGCTCCAAGTGATGCTGCCGCTTTGAAATGCAGCAGGGAGCACATGGCCAGCGGGGAACTGGGGCTGTTGCACTTCAAAGGCAGAGGTGCCCTTATTGACTAATCGAATAGTTGATGCAAATTGCATCGACTATTTGATTAGCCGATTCATCTAAATTTAACATCCCTAGTCTTTACTAACCGCTCTAAATTGAATCCCAGAAGATCAATCACCAGAGCGTTGATCCTCTGGTAAGTAGAGACAAGACCTATGATGGCCTTAAAGCTATTGCTAACTCTCCAATGCTGAACATATTCTCCCCATGAAACTTACAGGTGGCCCTTGCTTCCTCCATGCTGCAGAGGAGTGGATCTGCAAAGGCACTAGAACAGGATAGTGAATCTGAGTATGGCCTTTGAGATTTTTCAGTATATTATGGCAAAGGCTGTAGATCACTGCTTTAGTATATTTTGTGTTATGATGCCCTATGTCGGGTGGGTAACGCAAGGCCCGGGGCTGGATATGGCCCTTGGCTTGTGTGGATCTGGGCCCCAAGGCCCAGGGTTCCCCCACCAGCATTGGGGAGCCCATGCTGGTGCTCCTGATCCCTCTCCCTCCACCACAGGGCTGGAGCACACAAAATCTACTAGACTGGGCCTCTAGGCTCTGGTGTATGAGGGGAATGTAGGAAGTGTCTGCTTCTTAGTCAGGGGCTTCGTGTCAGTGAGGGTTTGGTTTTTGGTTTTGGTTTTTTTTGCTTCTCAATCGTGTGTGGCTCCTATCTGACCCAAAAGGTTTGCCACCCCTCTCCTATGTGGACAGGGACAATGGGAAAGACGAAGCATTTAATCTATTTTTTAAAGGATTTGTATATCAGTAGTTTGATTTTTAGTATTTTTCTTTCTCTTTTGCGTGAAGTTTGGAATTTTTATTTTTCAAATGAAAGAAATGCAAAGCCACAGCAGTGTGCATGTCACTGGAAAACAGATGACAAATTCTGAGTTCCAGAGGCAGAACTGAGGGACTGTAGTAGCCAAGTTGAAATATACATGCTCACATGTGGTTACTGAGAAATAACTGTACAGTGATTATGCAAATACTTATGCATTGATTGGCTAATAATTATCTAAAGTATAGTCACTTCTTATATGACTATTGAGAAATAACTATATAATAATTATGTAAATAAGATACCCACAACCAGAATGCAAGGAACTGCATAACCAGTAAGGAAAAAAACTATAGCTTTGGATCAGTAACTGCATAGCATTTCAGCCTTCTGGTTGAGACAATTCCATTGTAGTATAAGCAGCAATTTTTCCTTACCTCATAAGGCAGTTTATCAAAATACCCATTAGTTGTCATTTCCCTGAGAGCTGCAACATTGAACTGTTTATTAAGACTGTCCATTTCACAGCCATTCTTTTCTTCATCCTCATCTTCGTCCAAATCATCCATATTTATCATTGAAGTCTTAAGTGAAAGTACAGGTCTCTCTTTCACACCATGTAGTACTACTGCATCTAATTCAGTATAATAGTCCTGAAGGGAACTATTTATTTCCAATCGAATTAGATTTGTGGGAAAATCAATCTGTTTAATGTAAGGTGTGAATTGGCGAGCCTGGGGAGAATTCACCTTGGTAGGTGCTTCTGACCAAAGGATTTCCCACCTACAAAAGAAAAATTCCACATATAATATAATGATTAATACAAAAAAATATGCTGATGTAAGCAGGGTCTTAATGAAAGCTTCCATTACAGCCAGCTGAAAAGGGAAAGAAACCCTTGGTGTAAATACAGTTTGTGCCTGCTTTGCTTTTAGATATTCAGCTGATGGAGCAGTGTTTTGCTCACTGTAATCAACTTGGCTGGTGTTGAGTCACAAATTGTGTTAACACTAATTTCAATATCTACAATTATTGTGGGACTACAAAAGAAGAAAGTCTGTGATTAACCTGGCAAAAAGGAGAGAGAGACACTGCCAGTGTGTGTAAAGAAACTTAGATGGACATAGGCTCCACTTCCAGAGCCCTGCGAGATTAAACTAGGGAGGGCAGGACTCTGAGTCAGCATGCTACATGCCCTCTAGGTGTGAGCTATAAGACTGGTTCAACCTGTTTCTCCCCATGTTTGTCCAGAGCCAAATCCACCACAAGCCGGCAGAAGCAGCAAGCACATGGTGATTGAGCGCCAACAGTTTGGTGGCAGAGAAATGCGATGAGCAGCCAGAAGAGTGGTGGCATGATGAGTGGTCAGCAGAGCGACGGCAGTATGACGAGCAGCCAGCAGAGCGGAGATGGAGAGGCATAATGAGCAGGAAGCAGGGCGACGGCAGAGAGGTGAGACAAATGGCCAGCAAGGCGGCACCAGAGAGCAGTGGGCAGGCAGATGGTGAGTGACCAGCAAAATGAGTAAGATGCCTCTTTACCTCCCCCCACTCAGGATGGGAGGTGAACTCTGTGGATGCACCTCTGAACTCTGGGTCTGCTCTGACCAAAGGCAGAAACTTTGAGTGGTGTTCAGAGAAGGTTTGGGCATGTGAAGGGAGCATTTACACTGCTGGACTTAAGAACCTGAGAGGAAAAGGATATTGCCCAACCTTCTTGGGGTGGGACTTTGCTCATTTTTTTTTTTGTTCTGAACTCTGTGGTGTTTTCCCAAATTAATGCCACAATATGTCCCTCTCCTTTTATTAAAAGTTTCTTTTCCACATTCAGACTCTGTGCTTGCGAGTGGGGAAGCATTGCCTCTCAGCAGTGCCCGGGGGTGTTGTGTGAATTTCCCAGGTTACTGGGTGGAGGCTCGAATCAATTCTATGATGGATGGATGGAGAGGAATCCCTCGATATTGAGCCAAGCCCTGGTTGCTGCTGGCGTTACCTGGCAGAAGGGTTAAATTACTAATGTAAGTTTCTGAACTTACACACAATGTGCTACTCAGGCAAAAGTACAAGCATTTAGTAAGTTAGGTAAGTGGTTGAGAAGCCAGTTAAGATTGCTGTATTTTCCCCAGACTTTAATTAATATCTGAAAAGGAAAAAAAATAACAGGCTCAACAAATACAAGATTATACATTTCTGTACTTCCTTTGCAGTACTGACTGACAGAACAGGAGGAGTGCTCACAAACATACATGTGTGATCTTTTACTAACACAAACAATAATAAGCTTGTATAGTAAATGTCATATATTAGTATAAATACACTAAGTAGGGAACAGAGGGTCACATGAAGAACCATACAAATACTTAGCCAAAACATCTAACTCCCCTCCCTACAAATTTTTTAAAAACTATATATTAAAGATTATAGCATCAAGTTATTAAAATAGGAGCTGTAATAATTCAGTTAATAATAATTTTTAAAATCTCTGAGTTCTATTTTATTGATCTTCTGATCAGATAAGCAAGGTTTATCTTTTAAGTCATCCATTGGAAAATGTCTTTTTGGTAAGGTCCTACCAAATTAATGGTCCATTTTGGTAAATTTCACAGTCACGGGATTTTAAAAATAGTAAATTTCATTATTTCAGATATTTAAAACAGAAATGTCATGTATGATTTCAAATATTTAAAACTGATATTTCAGGTAACTGTAAGGGTCCTGATCCAAAAAGGGACTGTGGGAGACTGCAAGATTATTTTAAGGAGTCACAGAATTGCCCTCTTATTCTGCACTGAGGTCTTCACAGTTGGGCAGCTAGGCTATGTCTACACTAGCAGGTTATTTCGAAACAATAACTCCTGAAATAACTATTTCAAAAAAGCATGTCCACACTACAGGGAAGCCTTGAAATTAGTCCGAGGCAGGCTCCCTTAATGTGGATACGCTATCTTGACTGATAGCCCCAGGAAGCACTGGGGAGTAATTACTATGAATGACTCTGAGGAGTAGTTATTTTGAAATAACAGAACCTGAGCGTCCACACTAGCCCAATTTCAAAATAGGCGTTATTCCTCATAGAACGAGGGGTTATTATTTCAAAATAACAGCCTTGCTGTGTGGATGCTCACCTTGTCATTTCAAAATAACTCTGTAGTGCAGACATGCTCCCAGAGAGCAGTGGCTGGGGGTTGAAAGCCCAGCTCTGAAAGCAAAGCTGCCACCATCAGCAGCATAGAAGTAAGGAATCTAATGGCATGGTATGGTATTGCCACCCTTACTTCTGTGCTCCTATCTTCAGAGCTGGGATCTTGGCCAGCAGCTGCCATCTCTGGCCACCCAGCTTTGTTAAGGTAGCCAATCCCCTTTTGGGTCAGAACCCCAATTTGAGAAACACTGTCTCCCTCATGAAATCTTTATAGAATAGGGTAAAAGCACACAAAAGATCAGATTTCGTGGTTTTTCACAGCCATGAATTTGATAGAGCCCTACTCAGTTGTGAAATATTATGAATATGAATTTAAAAACAGAAACTTCAAGTCATCTTTGATTTGTAAATTTGATTTTTTTCTCTTTTGCAACAAGCACTTTTTTAATTTTAATTTTCTTCCATGCATCCTCTCTCATGTACCTTCTTCAATTATGGTAGTGTCATCAGCACCAAACCTCACATGGAGTAGTAGTCCAGAGAGAGAAGAGAAACCCTATTCCTGACAAACCTGCAATGCACCCCAGCATCATAGACAGGCCTGGGAATGTAGAGAGGTTTGCTCTTTAAAAGTGTTCTGCATACGCCAGGTGACAGGGAGTTTTGCAGGTGCTAGTCACAGCTGCTACTTCACACAGCTTCTGCTCTTTCTGCTTCTTTGATAAATGTACAACAGTTACTGCTGCTCTTTCCTATGGCATTATACTCTGAGGATTCTCAGCACCCTTTATACAAACCCAGTAAACTTTCACCAGTTGCAGCCCCCCTGCAACTGGTGGGAGAGGGGCCAACAGGGAAAGTTATTGACCCCCTCCCCAAAAAAGGTCAGGGGGGAAGGTATTGGGGGGAGGGGAAAAAGGTCGCCTGCCCCTTTAAGGGCAGCCATTTTGAACTCTGTTGCTCTCCACGGCACACCTCCGACTGCCTCGCAGCATGCTGTGTTAAGGGATGTTATACAGAGGTCAGTGATCAATTATATTCCATGTCCACCAAACGTAAGACAAGACGTAATAGGCTTCATCTACAGCAAGGGAAATATAGGTTAGGCATTAGAAAAACTTTATAAGGATAGTTAAGCTCTGGAATAGGCTTCTAAATGGAGGTTGTAGAATCCCTATCACTGGAAGTTTTCAAGAGCAGCTAAAACAAACACTCAGAGATGGTGTAAGTATACTTGGTCTTCATTCATTACAAGAGGCTGGACCAGATAACATCTGAGATCTGTCTCCACATTACTGTAATTTTAGTGCCCAGCCTCCCTCCTCGTGCTGTTGATAGCTGCAAGGAATTCTAAAACAAGTTCCTGTGATATCCTAGGTAACCAAAATGCTACATTGGAGGAAACCAAAACCTGGGAGATTCCTGCTTGGAAAAAAGAGGGCCTCAAAGTCGTGAGAAACCTTCACCTGCTTTGCACAGAGGCAAAAGACTGTCAACAGGAAAGTGGTATAAATTTTTGCTCTGCTTGAGTAAATTATTTTCACTATTTTTTATCCTCTCATAGCTTCTTTTAGTTTAGTAAGCAACTTGTATTCCTTTTATATGTCAGTTTACCTCAGTAACTAGCTTATTCTGCCAAGATCAATCTGATCAAGGAATAGGCAGACTTTCAGAGAATTTTTTTTAAACCCTTAAAAATTAAAAGGCATATTATTTCTTATTAGCAAAGGGAATGATATGGATTAAAAGTTTAAATGTTTTCATTAAACACATTTAGTTTATTATATCAATAAATAATCTATCATTATTTTCTTTTAGTCCTTTCATTACTATCCTAGAAATTATAGCACAATATTACCAAACTAGCACACTAATGTTTGGTTGTGATGTATATGAGTAGTTAAAACAAAGAAAAATAAAGAAAAACCAATTTTTGTAAATAGCAGCAGTGAACAGACAACTGAAACTATTTTAAGACAAGTTGGTAGACCTTGAATGGCTTCTAGCTTGTTTCCCAAATTCATAAAGACTGAAAGCTGATTTTTTCAGTGTACATACCTGCAAATGGCTTGCACGTTACAATGTTTTGAATTCTGTTATTTCATGGTTAGAAAGGTAGTGAATTAAATGTTGATTGTTTGGCCTATTATCGTTCTTTCAACTTGAATTTATTACTTTTCAAGTATATAGATACTTATTCAATAAGTGGGGAAAATGTAAAACAAACTGTACCTAATTGCTTCAACAAACTGATACAACAGTCCAAAATAAATTGTGACAATTACACCCCCACCCCTCTTTTATGATTTATGCAGTCACATAAGTCTTAAGGAGGATGGGGTACCAATTAATCTAAAAAATGTACTAGTTAACTGAATCACTTAAGTAGCCAAGACATAAAAGCTTTCTAAGAACTATCTGCACTGCCGTGACAGGCCCCTCTAAAGTAATCAATTTTAAGAAGTATAAAATATTTGTGCACTATTTATTGTATTCAACTTTGGACTGTAATGTATTATTTTAAATTTAATGTATTTTTAAAATTAATTTACTACAGTATCTCTGTTGCTGTTAACCTTCTTTCTGATCCTGAACCAACTTTACTTTTTCTCTTTCCTATACTGATCATTATGTAGCTTTGCTCCATGTAGCTGTCAGCATATTCTTCCTCTTCTCTTTCTCACCCCTTCTAGCCCTTTGCACCCTTTCTATTTTTCCCCTCAAAGAATGTGCTTTACAACCTCTCATATTTTTTTCTCTTATTGCTCCCCTTCAATCTCTCTCTCTACCTTATGTCTTGTAATTGAGAATTCTGAGTGCAGCACAGCTCTGCAAGAATCAGGTCAGTTTTATACTGCTTCTACAGTTTTTTTAAAAACCATGTGCAAGTGCAAAATCAAGCACTATATCTCTTCTCTGGGAAGTGAACCCAAAATTAGAAATGAGTGGTGACCCCCACCCTCCAAACAGACACCCAATCCATCCCGTTCTGACATCTTTTTCTGAGTTAACCTTCCCCATCAAGGGCCATGATGCCAATTCTATCACACAGCTTTGAAAAGTTTCCTAAGCAGAATGTAAATTTCACAGTTTCCCACAGATTTACTAATAATGGGAATGAAAACCAACAAGATCCTAGTTAGTTTTCACTCTACTGTGTTTGACAAAGCTATAAGTAGCAGCAGAGACACTGAAGACATTTAGAAAAAACATATTTACACTAGGTTCACATTTGGAATGTTATCTTTGCAATCACAGAGGTTAAAGTGTTCCCCCTTCCCCTGCTCCAAAATTAAAGTTTCAGTTCTACAGAAGCTGATGGAACTTGGCCAAGAAAGCTTCCTGATCTATTCATGATGGGGCGGATTTTTACAAGACTTGTAAAAAGCTAATATTTTTCTAACATGGCTGCTTTTAGAGATGGTTGGAGGCTAGATTCTCTACTGTAATCCTATGAGGCTCAAAGGTGCAAGAATCCGGTCATAACTGACTCTCTGAAAACTACCTCAGGGTGAAAGACTTTTAGCAAGAATAAATCTAGTTGTGCTGTCTCCTGTGTCAACATTCACCAATGAAACTATGCTCTTCATATGGCTGATATATTCTTTTTCAAGCTTGCATGTGAAACACTTTTAATAGCATGCATTCCTTTTTATTCTTGCTCTATAAAATTTCCATCTCCACTACTCAGCTTTTAGATAGTACTTTTCATCCACAGATGTCAAAATGCTTTACAAAAGAATTCTGTATCATCCCCACTTTACAGATGGGGAAACAGCAAATAAATGATTTAATCAAGATCACCAGACTAGTCAAATGGCTAGAAATAGAACCGGTGTATCCCAAGTCCCAGTCCAATGCCTCATCTAGTGCACACAGTAAATGCTAATGAATAAACATTTGTAACATTAATGCAAGAGAATGACCAGAAATGCTTAACAAGATAGTAATATCAGAGTCTGAACTCAATACTTTTTAAATTAAATCAGCCACTGGGCCTCATTTAATGTCTGTAACTCACAAGTATTGTTTTACCTACAGAGATCACCCTGAATACAATATGATTACACTAAATACTGAGGATGATTAAAAACTGAATAAGGGATATAAAATACAAATTAAGGACTAAATGCTGCCCTCACTTAGAGGTATGCACTTTCACTTAGTCTAAGATCTTAAATAAAAGGAAATATGTACAAACGTATTAAAGGTATTAACGTCGTAAGTAGGGATGTCAACATGTGCTTGACTATACGATTGACCGATAAGCCTAGGCTTATTGGTTAATCTTATCAACTACACACATTTCCCCTCCCCTCCTTGCTGCCTCTGTATCAGTGCCTCTGTTTCACTGCCTCTGGAGCAGAAGCCGGTGCTGTGGAGAGCTGGCTTAAAAGCCGGTTCCCCCCAGCACCAGCTCTGCAGTTTCTGTCCACGGGGGGTCCAAGCGCCCTGCAAAAAGAGGCCACTCCATGAGATGCAGAGCAGCCTCTTTCTGCGACGAGCCTGAGCCCGCCATGGGCAGAGGCTGCTTCTCAGTAGCAGCCCTTGTCCATGGGCGGTCCGAGCTCCCCACAGAGCAACCTGATAGAGGCAGCAGTGCAGGGCGGCAGGCAGCCTGTTTGTGCAGGGAGCTGGTTTTTAAACTGGCTCACCTCACAGACCGGCTCTCCCTGCCACCCCGTGCTATTTCCTCTGATACAAAGGCAGTAGCGCGGGGTGGCAGGGAGCTCCCCGGAAGTGTGGCTGGGAATGTACTAGCTGCCAGCCTCAGCCCTGGGGACTATCAAATAATCGTGTAGCCGCTAAGATTTCATGCGGTTACACAACTATTCAATTACATGATAGCTAGCATCCCTAATTGTAAGACATGAAAATGTTGGGGAAACTGGCTACTGCTAATATCCTGTAGTTGGACATATTTATTCCCGCATTTCCATTATAAGCTATTTTCAGGAACATATTACTCTAGCCTAACTAGTCACACTAAGGTAAAATATAACATACAAAGGTTCACCTCAAAAGCAAATTTTTATTCTGTTTGTACTCAAATTTAGTTTAGGTAATTCTGATAAATAAGGGTTACATTCAAAAATTGAAAATACATTTTGAGCAATAGGCACATTTTGTCTTACAACACAGTAAATCCAAAAATCTTCACCTCAAAATAGAACACTGTAAAAACAATTTGCTCTCCATATTTGAGGGGAAATAAAAATTCCAGAGAACCATCATTTAATTAACAAGTTACTGTAAATGCACAATAACTATTGTTTATCAAAAGTTCTTTATAGATTACTTGTAGGCTTGGCCTGTTAGAAGAACTATTATTATACAAATGAAACCTAAATGAGCTTTGATCCTAAAATGGTCTCAGTAAATAAGCTATAACTACAATATTGATATTAAAATA
This sequence comes from Rafetus swinhoei, assembly GCA_019425775.1. Lineage (NCBI taxonomy): Eukaryota > Metazoa > Chordata > Testudines > Trionychidae > Rafetus > Rafetus swinhoei. The sequence goes on from CM033440.1 coordinate 72,295,821, forward strand.
ATGTTGGAAACCAAAACACATGTACCCTAAATTATGTATATAATGAAATAAATAAAGTACTTCTGGTCTGACAAAGTACTTAGACATTGATAGTAAACGTATGTTCTTTTGTGGTTGTATTATTTAACAAATTAAAGAGAGAGACTCAGTAAAAGTTTACCTTACTTCAGCTGGTGTATTTTGGGAATAGGGATTTGCAGAACAAGCCAAAATCCTAATAACAGCCCCAGGATGATATGTTTCCAGAACATGCACTGCAGTGGGATAAACTGGCTCCTCAAATGCAAGCTCTACGTAGTCCTGGCTATAGAAGTTAGGTGGGGTCCTCTTGAATGGCAACTGGGCACTAGGACACTGATCCCACCAAGTTCCATAAGTTCGAAACACAGCAGTCTGAGTAAAGTCACCAGAACTGGGGTACACATTTGGAATACCTGCCAAATTCCACATGGTGTAGGACATGCTGTTTTCACTACCGTAATGAGAACTGAAATCCAACACTTCTTTGGCATACTGGACTACTTCAACATTGACAGATAAGGCCCGGCTGTTTGATTCAATAGCTCTCCGACTGGTCATCATTTCTCCCCTTGTAGCTGTCCTGGCTCGGCGCCGAAGGCAAATATAGTAAAACATGCTGAGAACTGTTAACATGGGAAACACCGGTGACATGTAGATATGAATTATGAAGCTGCAAAAGGTCAGGTATCCTATACAAAGTGCATTAACTCTTTGGGGGATGTTTCAAAAAATAGCTGAACAGAATGGTTAAACAGGGTCAATACAGAAAATTTTTCCAGAAGGAATCCAATTTGCTTTTACTCATTTTAATTTGTCATCTTAAAGACAGTGCTGTCATTAAAAATCTAAAATCAAGTCGTTTTCATAGTGCCATTGAATAAAAAAAGGCAGTTATCGGGAAATTAAATTGAGCCAAAAACTAAATTAACTCTTTTCCATGATAGATCACCAGACTGCAGTGATAACAAAAAGTTGGTTAAATATGAAAAACCTTCAGGCACTATACTTTCATGTTATCCATGAGAGCATGCATCCCTGGGATAAGTCAGTAAGACTCCAAAAAGTTGTTCATTTGAGACCATTCATAATATCAGAAGTCATCCTATTATACAGCCATGAAAGAAAGTAGGTATTCAAGAGGCTGTAATGATGTCAGAAGCCGATGTCTATATGCACAGTGTTTTACATCTGTAAAAAATAAGACATTTTGGTTAATATAGTTACTGGATTAGATTAAAAATTTGCTAAACCTGAATAGGGCACTCATGAAAACTATTTCTGGTAACTAAAACTTACAAAAAACAAATATAGTATCTACAGCAATAATCTAATCTGTCAAACAAAACCACATTTCAGCAGTCATACTAGAGCATTCTTTATGTAAAGCGCATACTTATTCTGGATTACTTTCTGATCAAACAACATCTAAAACATATATCCTAGAAAAGTAAGCTTTAACAAGAAAGCATGAGATGAAATATTTCCATGATTTTTTTTTTTTAAAGTTATTGCAGTAGAAAAATTTTGTTTATTTAGCAAAAATTATTTCACTATAATCCAAACAATAAAACCTTCAACTAGCACACAAGAATCACACAGTTAAGGTGACTAAAATTTCACTTACAGTACCTAAAAAAGTGGATTAGGTTTTCATTGACCAGACTGAGCGGCATGCAAAAAGTAAATAATTAGTACAACTGGTAGAAGAGTTAGGTATGTGATCAACACAGTAAAGAAACGTGTTTTTAAAAAACATTTTTAATCTGTTACTTCAAAGTAATGGGCCTGTCCATGTTAGATTTCCTACAACTAAAGATAATCTTATACACCCCACTGCACACTTAGCAAGCACAAAACAACTGTAAGGCAAAACCAGTTAGATTTACCAATATAATTAAAGTCTTTAGATTGTTACTAACAGAATTGAAGGACTAACAAAATATTTCCTTACAGTTTATCAAGAAGCAAGACATATCAAAATACATCTCCCCACGCTGATAAATAATACAACTAACTTTGCTGCTCCTCTGAAATCTTGCTTAACTGTTGCTCACTGGCTTCACTGGTAAAGAGAGGATAGCAATGCCTAAAACCTGTTGGAGCCCAGAGCAAGGATGACTAAGCATCTCCTAAAATAGATTTAAGTGTTTCTGCAGCAGACATTTACTGGGGCTGATGATTACTTTTATCACAGGGCACGTACTGTATTAATTACTGGGCAGGCAGTGGCTGCACTTCTACAGGACAAACACTAACAAATCATTATTAAACCTAATGCCTCTGCTCTTCTATCTGGTCAGCTGCTCAGTTATCATTTGAAACAGATTACATTTGGGACAATATTTTATTTAATAATACAATCTTTGTTTTTTTGAAGTAACTCACTTCTCCCTACCTCAAAAACAAACCACAAAAACAAAAAGCTAACACCCACACATATATAGCACCTATCGGGATCACTTATAATCTGAATACTACAGATTGAACCTCTCTAGTCCAGCACCTTTGGGACCCGATCGATGCTGAGCCAAAGAATTTGCTGAACCACAGGACGTCAACATTGTCTAGCAGCATTATCAACACTTCCGCTACTTATTGGGCTCTTGGAAGAAATTTAGGGGCAAATTAGAGCTAAATAACTACACAGAACACTGAGAGCCAGGACTGGTGGCTATAAACAAACTTGATGGAACTACAGGAAACTTGGCCACACCCATGTTAAGTAGACATCCAGATAACTAAAATCATGTTGGACCACGATGTTGCTGGACCAGAGAGTGCTAGACTAGAGAGGTTCAACCTGTATTAGCAACTGACAGTGGTTTTGAAAGGTAAGGGCACGCTGCAGCCTCTGTTCCTATTTTTCCAGTGGAAAAAAATGTGTGTTTATGAACTGTTCACTTTCTTCTTTCGCCTACATTTTTAAAATTTAGTGTCTTTATCATTAGCTTTTATGCCAGTGTGGTTATGGCAACTTGAACTATATTTAGCACCTTTTGCAGTGGGAAACACGTAAGAAGTGGTCTTGGCTCAGCCTTGAGCTCTGCAGAAGAGCCAAAGCCAAAAGAAAATGTGTTTCCCATGATGCTGCATGGCCTTGGCCTTTGAAAGCGACATGGGAAGGAAGTAACAAGTGCTGTTCTCGCTTTTTCAACTGGAGGGGCTTATTTCATTAAATAGAAAATGAAGACTATATAAAATACACTTTTTAAAAATTCGTTTCTGCAGTCTCCTGATCTAGCATGCTGTATTTGAATATTTAAAAAGGAAATAAATGCTAGAGTAGATCAACAGACCCTTCCTCCACAAGTCTCGCATGTGGTACAGCACCCCAAGAGAAAGGGAAACACTTCACAAGATGCCTCCGTTAAGGAAATGTCATTTTAAAAGATGCATTTTTTTTAAGTTTTAAAATCATGAGAACTTATGTACAACTTCCAAAAATTGATTATAACTAGTGTTTCATGTGTCACTTCTGACAAATTGGTCCCCCCAGATATTTTGTTTCTAGTTTTAAAGCTGACAGAAGGAAGGAGTTGCAATGAGATACAGCTAGCTGCAAGTAGAATACCAAATACCACTCCATAGGATCTTATAACATACCCAATTTCCCCAACAGTTTGGAAATGGTCACCCTAGTTCTATAATCACTGCTTCTAGGAAAAATGTAGACTGGGAATTGGAAGACTGAACCAGTGCCTACAAATTATTTGAAAAAAAAATCAGTGAGTATAATAGATAATGACACAGTACTTCTAGCAGTGAAATAGAATCTTATGGAAAAGAATCTGTTAATTGGGAAAGCTCTATCCCTCTGTGGAGATAAAGCATTAGTTAGTGGTTACAGTGAGAAACTGACATCAAGACTTCTGGATTGGAACACAGTAGAGCATTCGAATTACACACAGAACAGCAGCATTATGAATCAATGGATCAATCACACACCTTATTTGGATCCAGAATTAAGCAATCAGGCAACACAACAGCTGAGACAAAAATAAACAAAAAAAGCAAATATAATACAGTACTTTGTTAAGTGTAAACTACTAAAAAATATAAAGGGGAAGTTTTAAAAAATATTTGACAAGGCAACTGTTTCTATGTTTGTTTCATTTAAATTAAGATAGTTAAAAGCAGCATTTTTCTTCTGCATAGGACCATTTCAAAGCTGTATTATGTCAATGTTCAATTGTAAACTTTTGTAAAAACAACCGTAACATTTGATTCAGAGTTAAAACCATTTTAGAGTTACAACCTCCATTCCTGAGGTGATGATAACAATGAAGTTCTACTGTACATGCTTGCAAGTCAAGTCCCCTTATAAAGTATTTTGAAATCTTCAAATGATAGATGCTGTATTAATGCACAGTATTGTTGCGTGTTAGAGATAATCATTGCCTTTCATTTAAGACAGTTGTAAGGAGCCATTAAGCACCTTTATAGAACAAGATAACTGAAACAAGAGAAGCCTCCCACTCAAAACACAAGTAGTACATGTCACCACCCAAAACAAAGGCACATGCAAATTATGGGGTTTTAATGGTTATTGTGTTGTGAATCAAACACAAGAGAAGAACTCAAGAGAAGGAGCAGAAAGTCAAGGACACAGCCTTCAAAAGCACTGTGGGAACAGCCCTTAGAAAAAGCCAAGACAGAAAGCTTTTTCAGTTCAACTCTGGCTGAAAGAGGTTTAGAACTATAAGCAAAGAAACTTTGTCTTTGATTCCTACTGTACTCAAAGAAACAAGGTCTCTGGACATTCTTTGTAAGTAGACAGAGTTGCATCAAAGAAATACCTGACTTCATTACCCATTTCACCTCCAAACTGGAACAACCTGCAAAACTCCAAAAATGTGATTAACCACTCAGACTGATGGAGGTTCCAATATGCTGCAATCTATTGATTTGACTGGTTCTCTTAATTTTTATTATGCAAACAAAAGACGAAATACAATTTAAATGCAAAATCCTGTATTTTCTAAGACTACGTCTACACTGCACAGTTATTATGGAATAAGCTATTCCGGAATAGTTATTCCAAAATAGCTTATTTAGAAATAGCACGTCTACACTGCAGGGAAGCCTCAAAATTAGTCTGAGGCAGGCTTCACTAAAGTAGACACGCTATCTCAATTTAGAGCCACGAGAGGAATAACTTAGAATGGCCCTGGTGAGGAGCTATTTTGAAATAGCTATTTCAGAATAAGCGTCATTCTTCATAGAATAAGGTTTACAGAAGTCAGAATAAGCTGTCTGTTATTTCAAAATAACTGTATTTCAAAATAACAGAATTGCCGTGTAGATGCTCGCATAGTTATTTCAGAATAATGGTCGTTATTCCAAAATAACTTTGCAGTGTAGACACTCCCTAACTGTTTATATTAATATTAAGCAATGTGAACAACTACATTTGATATTATAAAATCATTCTGTACAAGTAAGATGGTAAGGTGAATGATTCTCTGCAGTGAATGATGATTTCAGCCTGGAATGCATTGTTTCCTTTACTCAAACAGAAAAGATGTACTCCAGAAGCTTTACAGAGAAAGTCTCACAAGGATAGCTATGTTAATCAGTAACTTTAAAAACAACAAGCAATCTTGTGGGCACCTTAGAGACTCACAAATATATTATATCATAAGCTTTCATAAGTAAAACATATCTGAAGTGGGTTTTACCCATGAAAGCTCATGATCTAATATATTTGTTACTCTGTAAGGTGCCACAAGACTGCTCATTGTTTTTACAGAGAAAATATGACATAAACATACACGTTAAAACAGAGCATTCAAGAGAAAATAAGTCATTGATGAACAATAATAATTTTCATCCAGTCTTCATACAAGGAAAAATTATTATTTCTAGTTACTAGAAGATTTATCCGGCGTTACTTGGGTCCTTAACTCAAATAAGTTTTTCTCCATTTAAATCATTGTGGAACTGGGGATGAGGAGTTCAGTATGCAGGCTCCCCAGGGAAAAGGGACCACCCCAGCTCTCTCTCACTGCAGCAGCTGGGACCAAGTGAGAAGCTCCTGTCCATGGCCACTGCAGCGGAACAGCCAGGGGAAGAGTGCATGTCCCTCATCTGGGGGGGAAAAAGACACACAAACTCGCAGAAATATATAGTAGATAGTTGTCTCTTTCGCTACCGTTGTCCTCCTCCTGGCCCTATGAGATTATAGTGGTCCCAGTTCCTGCCCCATCTCTGGCCCCTTGCTGTCCCCCTGTGGTCATTCTGCAGTGTCAGTGTCCTTCCTGCCAGACCCCTGCCTTTCCATTTTGTGAGAAACAAATTCCAGGCACATCTCATTGTTCTGGCACAACCAAATCCTTACTTTAAGTTATGACAAGAGGAAACTGCATACCAAATGTGGTGGTCCTAACTCTTACAGTTTAGGAGGAGTTTTTGAACAAACAGACTCATAGATCAACAGACAGATGCACATTTCAAAAATATATAGTAAGATATTTCTTTGGACTATTTTAGCCTTTTATTTGGGGTTTATATATATACACACACACAATCATTTTCTGGCCTCTGATCAACCTCTTGTGCAAGTGACCAATTTACCTATTTAATTCATTTAATCTTTCAAAGTTCATTTCCTAGTCCTTTAAATCATATTTGTTGTACCACGGGTAAATACATCATACGAGTGCAACATGAGTCACTGACTTATCAGAACATGCAAAAGAAAAAAAAATGAATATTGTTGCATTGAGCGAAGGATCTGAATACAATAAATCACAGAAATTAGAGTCTGAAAAGATATTCATTCAGTTCATCCGCATGTCAAGAGAGGACTGTTCCCTACAGTTTATTTCCTAGAGCTTGCGGGGTGATGCTATCGCAAGAAAAGTGAATACTATATATGTATACATGTGGTGGGACGGTTGTTAAGGCTAAAGAAGTAATAACTCCTCTTTACACCGGCCTTACTAATACCACACTTGGGAGTAAGATGCAGGGGTTTGTTCTCCTCGTTATAAGACCCCCCCATCAACACTGATAAATTACAAGGAATATACAGATGACAAAAGGAAAGGAGGGCATGACCTCTGAAGAAAGACTAATGCAACTTAGTATGTACACCTTTGATAAAGGATGGCAAAGGGAAAATCTGTTAATTATCATTACACATTGATGCACAGAGGGAACACTAAATCCTTCCACACGATTACTAAATTTTCCCACCATAGAATCACAGAGCTGGAAGAGACCTCAGGAGGTCATCAAGTCCAGCTCCCTGCCCAAGGCAGGACCAATCCCAACTAAATCAACCCAGCCAGGGCTTTATCAAGCCGAGACTTAAAAACTTCTAGGGATGGAGATTCCACCACCTCCCTAAGTAACTCATTCCAGTGCTTCACCACCCTCCTAGTGAAATAGTTTTTCCTAATATCCAACCTGGACCTCTCCGGCCGCAAATTGAGACCATTGTTCCTTGTTCTGCCTCCATCACTACTGTGAACAGCCTTTCTCCAGCCTCTTTGGAACCTCCCTTCAGGAAGTTGAAGGCTGCTAACAAATCCCCTCACTCTTCTCTTCTGCAGACTAAATAGACACAACTCCCTCAGCCTCTCCTCATAGGTCATATGCTCCAGCCCCCTAATCATTTTGGTCGCCCTCCGCTGGACCCTCTCCAATGCATCCACATCCTTCCTGTAATTGGGGGCCCAGAACTGGACACAATACTCCAGATGTGGCCTCACCAGGATTAAAGAGGAATAATCACATCTCTGGATCGACTGGCAATGCTCCTCTTAATGAAACCTAATATGCCATTAGCCTTCTTGGCTACAAGGGCACACTGTTGACTCATATCCAGCTTCTCATCCACTGTAATCCCCAGGTCCTTTTCTACAGAACTGCTACTTAGCAAGTTGGTCCCCAGACTGTAACAATGCTTGGGATTCATCCGTCCCAAGTGCAGGACTCTACACCTGTCAAACCTCATCAGATTTCTTGTCTAAGTCACTCTGGACTCTATCCCTGCCCTCCAGCGTATCTACCTCTCCCCCTAGCTTAGCGTCATCCGCAAACCTACTGAGGGTGCAATCCATCCCCTCATCCAGGTCATTAATAAAGATGTTGAACAAAACAGGTCCCAGAACCAATCCTTGGGGCACTCTGCTAGAAACCGACCACCATCCTGACATCGAGCCGTTGATCACTACCTGCTGGGCCTGACCTTCCAGCCAGCTTTCTATCCATCTTACAGTCCATTTATCCAATCCACATTCCCTTAACTTGCTGGCAAGAATATTGTGGGAGACCGTATCAAAAGCCTTTGCTAAAGTCAAGGTATATCACATCCACTGATTTCCCCATAGCCACAGAGCCAGTTACCTCAACATAGAAGCTAATCAGATTGGTCAGGCACGACTTGCCCTTCATGAATCCATGCTGACTATTCTTGATCACCTGCCCCTCTTCCAAGTGCTTTAAAATGGATTCCTTGAGGATCCCCTCCATGATTTTTCCAGGGACTGAGGTAAGACTGACCGGCCTATAGTTCCCTGGATCGTCCTTCTTCCCTTTCTTAAAGATGGGCACTACATTTAACTTTTTCCAATCACCCGGGATCTCTTCTGATCTCCACGACTTTTCAAAGATAATGGCCAAAGGCTCCTCAATGACATTTGCCAACTCCCTCAGTACCCTCGGATGTATTAAGTCCGGACCCATGGATTTACGTACTTTTAGCTTTTCTAAATAGTTCCTAACCTGTTCTTTCCTCACCAAGGGCTGTCCACCTTCGTCCCAACTTGCGTCACTTAGTGCATTAGTCTGGGAGCTGACCTTGTCCATGAAGACAGAGGCCAAGAAAGCATTAAGTACCTCTGCTTTCCCCACATCATCTGTCACTAGGTTACCGCCCTCATCCAGTAGGGGCCCTACACTCCCTCTGATCACCTTCTTCTTCACATCTCTTGCTAGCTGCAATTCCAATTGCGCTTTCGCTTTCCTGATAACTCCCCTGCATTCTCGAGCAATATATTTATACTCCTCCCTAGTCATCTGTCCAAGTTTCCACCTTTTGTAAGCTCCCTTTTTGTGCTTAAGTTCACCAAGGATTTCCTCGGTAAGCCAATCCGGTGTCCTATCATATTTGCTTCTCTTGCTATGCATTGGAATGGTTTCTTCCTGTGCCTTCAGTAAGGCTTCTTTAAAATACTGCCAGCTGTCCTGAACTCCTTTCCCCTTCATGTTAGCATCCCAGGGGATTCTGCCCATCAGGTCTCTGAAGGAGTCGAAGTCTGCTTTTCTGAAGTCCAAGGTGTGTATTTTACTACTCCTCTTTTCTTCCTTTGATCAGGATCCTGAAATCTACCATCTCATGATCACTGCTTCCCAGATTGTCACCCACCACTACTTTCCCTATTAGCTCTTCCCTGTTTGTGAGCAGCAGGTCAAGCTGTGCACAGCCTCTGGTCGGATCCTTCAGCACTTGTGTCAAGAAGTTATCCCCAACATTCTCCAAAAACTTCCTCGATTGTCTGTGTACTGCCGTATTGGTTTCCCAACAGATGTCAGGGTGATTAAAGTTCCCCATGAGAACCAGGGACTGCGATCTGGAAACTTCTCTCAGTTGTCCGAAGAAAGCCTCGTCTACCTCATCCACCTGATTCGGCGGCCTGTAGCAGACACCAACCACAACATCACTGCTGTTGCTTACACCTCTAAACTTGACCCATAGACTCTCAACAGGCTTTTCTCCCTCTATATATTGGAGTTCTGAGCAATCATAGCGCTCTCTTACATACAGTGCAACTCCTCCTCCTTTTCTCCCCTGCCTGTTCTTCCTGAACAGTTTATACCCTTCCATGACAGCGCTCCAGTCATGCGAGTCATCCCACCAAGTCTCTGTTATCCTAATCAAATCATAGTTCTTGGTCTGGACCAGGGACTACATTTCTTCCTGTTTGTTACCCAGGCTTCTCGCATTGGTGTACAAACACCTTAGATAACCAGTTGATCACCCTACCCTCTGCATTCGAATCAGGTGTCCTCCTTTGTTGCTCGTTCCTCTTTGCATTTCTTCCCGGTATCTGACTTCCCCACTCCTCTCAGGGTTTTGGTCACTGTCTCCCAGCGAACCTAGTTTAAAGCCCTCCTCACTAGGTTTGCAAGCCTGCCCGCGAAGATGCTCCTTCCTCTCTTTGTTAGGTGGATCCCATCTCTACCTAACAATCCTTGTGCCCGGAACAGAGTCCCATGGTCAAAGAAACCAAAGCCCTCTCTGCGACACCACCTGCGCAACCACACATTTACTTCCTCAATTCGACGATCCCTACCCAGTCCTTTCCCTTCAACAGGGAGTATGGACGAGAACACCACTTGCGCTCTGAATTCTTTGATCCTTCTTCCCAACTCTACGTAATCCGCAGTAACCCGCTCAAGGTCATTCTTGGCTGTATCGTTAGTTCCCACGTGGAGAAGCAGGAAGGGGTAGCAATCCGAAGGTTTGATCAGTTTTGTAAGCCTCCAAAGACTAACATTACCTACTGTTAGTTATACTGATTCCAGAGAGACATAAACACAACATACGGATATTAAAAACAGTATACAGCAGATTCTGGCTAAATACACCAAACTCAGGAAACATTTATGTAATTTCATATACTGTGATCTGTCATAAAAAGACAGCTGTTTCACACATTCTGAGAACTATTTTAACAGTCAATATTATGATAATCTTAACTACTTAAAATCCTAAAGGTAACACGGGAAAAACTATTCAGAAGTGTTTGGGTTACTAATTTGTAGTGTCAAATTGTTCAGCGCATATAACTTCCACCACATCCCTGTTTTCAAACATCTGAATTCATTGACCCTCTCCTCCTATTAAGATAAAGGGGGTGACATATACTGCATACTGCATCCAGATGTCCACTCCAGCGACATTACAATAGTCCCATTAAGGTGATAGTTGGCATTAAATAAGTTTTAACACTCAACTATAGATAGAACAAATTGTATGTTAATATATTATCTAGCCAATGTGAACCCAAGCCTGTCTCCTGATGTTTACCTCAACCACCAGTGCTCATCACTATTTTTGAAGTGGGTGTCACTTTGGCAAAAAAACCTTCAAAGTCCTCAAGACTTTGCCCTACTCCCTCCATCCCCATTTTTCCCTACCCTCATTGAGTTTCAACGGGCTGGGGCAGGAGGCTGGGGTTCAGCAGGAGGTAAAGGATGCGAGCATTGGGAGGGACTTTCGGAGCAAAAGGGCACTCCGGACTGGGGCGCAGTTTTGGAGTACAGGAGGGGGGTATGAGATGTTGGCTTTGGAAGGGGAGTCAAGGCTGGCATGGGGGGAGGTCAGAATGCAGAAGGGAGTACAGGGTGTTGGCTCTGAGAGGGGGTCAGAGCTGAGGAAGGGGTTTCAGGTACAGGATGGGATATGGGGTACTGGATCCAGGAGGGGGTACAGACTCAGGGCTGAGGTTTGAAGTATGAGGGGCTGGCTTCAGGAAGAGGTACAGAGTACAGGAGGGAGCAGCATTGGCCCCGGGGTAGGGGGAAAGCACATGGCTGTGTGCACTTCTCTTTGCAGGCACCACTCCTCCAATTCCCATTGGCCAGTTCTCTATTTCCAGCCAAGAGGTGCTGTGGGGGGCAGTGCTTGCAGGGAAGCGCACAGAGATCTGTTCCCTTTAAGCCCCTGGAGCCACAGGGACATGCCGGCCACTTTGGGAGTGACATGGTGCCAACGCAGGCGCAGCAGCCCCACTGCACTGCCAGAGATCGCACTCAATAGGGAGCTGCACTTTGGGGCCACGGGAGACACCACTGATTCATGAGCCATGCAATGAAGAACACTGACCTAGTATGTTAAAATACAACTTACTCTGTCTACACTAGGGTAAACATTTTTTATTCTATCCTTACCAAGACCTAAAAGTCCACCTATACACCACCCTTCATTTTTTCATATCCTCCCAATCACTGGAAAACTCCCCCTTCTCTCAAAAAAACGCTCAAAACCCCACAAAACCCTAAAACAAAACAAAAAAAATTCACCACACATCTGGTTCATTACTTCTTTTAACTAATAAACCAAGCACAATTATGTCCTCAACTTTTATCCCGGTTATTACATTGCTTTTCTTTAGGGATGTGAAAGGTTAACCTGTAAGCATCACCCTAAACGGGTAATTCTAACCGGTTCCAGCTAACTGGTAACCAATGCAGGCTGGAGCAGCTTACACCCTGCCCCAGGCAGGAGGTTGCTCCAGTGCCACAGGGGGCCCACTGCGGACAGGAGCTTGCCTGATAGCCCCTGTCCATGGCATGCCCGGGAGCACATGCCCAGGAGCTGGCAGCCAACCTCAGTGTGGGGGCTGGGAGCTGCTCCAGCTGGGCTGGCGTAGTCCCCAGCCCAGATCCCGCTTTAGTTGGTTAACCGGTTAAATGTTAGGTAAATCTAATATTTAACATGTTCAGAAGCTTCAGGGGGTAGCCGTTAGTCAGTCTGTACAGGATAAACTTAAAAAACAACAAATAGTCTCATAGCACTTGAAAGACTAACAAAACATGTAGCTGGTATCATGAGCTTTCGTGGGCACAGCCCACTTCTTCAGGGTCATCTGAAGAAGTGGGCTGTGCCCACGAAAGCTCATGATACCAGCTACATGTTTTGTTAGTCTTTAAAGTGCTACCAGACTATTTGTAGTTTTTTTAATGTTTATTTAACAGGTTGACTGATTAACTGGGATTTTACATCCCTAATTCTCATCTAACTACCTACACTGGATAAATCTGTTTTTATAGTATTATATTAGCAAAAAGCATATAGGTTAAAATAAACAACAGCAGTCCCACAACTGTCAGGTGTGCTCACTATGGGAACGTGGAGAAAGTTTGGAGAAGCATGGTAGGTGCTAAGCCAGCCCCCACGGGTGATGGGAAGGGAGCCACCCAACACAGCTCCACTGCCAGCCCCGACTCAGGCTGCAGCCCCAGTTACAACTCTGGCCTCAATCACAACCCAGTTTCTAGCTGTGGCCCCAGTTCCTGAGCACCGGCTCTAATAGATTCCATGTGAAAAAGTTTGGAGACCATTGATCTACAGTAATTTTACAGCAATTAAAACGGTGTAAGTTGTCCAATTATACACAATGCTAATATCTACAATCTTGTATCCCTATTACTGTCAAATTCATCTTCCTCCTAAGTTCCCCTCTCTCTGTTAGGTTCTGCCCCTTGTCCCATCTTAGCTTACAAGATCTTTGAAGCAGAGAATGTCCTTCACTAGCTGTTTGTCCCCCTGAATAACATGGACCTAGATAGCACCTCTGAGCTAAGGATGTTAAATTGCGGTTATTTTACCAGTCACGTAGTCGATGGAATTTCAAATGACTACTTGATTAATCGATAGGCACTTCTGCATTCCTCCTTTGAAATGTACAAGAGCCCCAGCGAGGAATGCAGAACACCGAACACCGCATGCAGTCCAGGGCCAGTGGGAAGTCCTGCTGACTCCGGGCTGCATGCGGGGGGTTTTGAAACATACAAGAGTCCCCAGCGGGGTCTCTTGTGCATTTCAAAGCGGAAGCGCATTCATGGAGCCATGGGTCAGTGGGGAACTCAGAGTCCCCTGCTGACCTCAGGCTCCATGTTGCACTGCCAATTTGAAATGTCGCATGGAGCCTGGGGTCAGCTAGGACTCCCCAGTTGATCCTGGTCTCCACGCAGCATTTCCACAGAAGCTAGGGTTAGCTGGGTCTCAGCTTTTCAAAAGGGCAGCGCTTCACAGCTGAGCTGGTGTTTCAAAGGGGCAGTGCCTCACAGCTGAGTTAGGCTCAGCTGTGCAGGGCCTCCCTTTGCTGCCTCTATCTGATAGAGGCAGCAAGTGGGGGAGGTCGACTAGTCTTTAACATTCTTACTCTGGGAATCAATGTAATATTTAAAAAAAAAATCAAAGTCTGAGCAATCAGGATAACCATTTTACTACTGCCCATGGCTGTTGTGTATGAAGATTTATGAAATTCTAGCACTGGAACACTAGACACACAATGTGCATTTTGTCATGTTAGTTCTCCATGGAGTCTGTTATGGAGAGGTGATCTAATTTTGTTAACTGCCTGGAATGCACATGTGTCAGATAAAGTGACATCACATCAAGGGAAGAAAGTACGTTAAGTTTGACTATGTACTGTATGCAAGGATTAGTTTTCCCTGAGGAAAAGTTGGGGTGACTTGTCACTGCTGTGTGTGAATATAAATATGGCAGGTAGATACAGTTTGGCATTGGAAGGGGCAAGTGGGTTTGGTAGCCTGAAGGAGTGGAGGTGAGGAGAATAGGTAGGTTTGGCAGCTGGAAGGACTGGGAAGGGAGGACTTCAGCACTAGGAGGTTCAGGTGAGTTTGGGAGCTGAAAGGAGAATGGAAGGGTGTAGGTGTGTTTGACATCTGGAAGGACCCTGGGGTCAGGGCAGATGTTAGGGTTGCCAATCCTCCAAGATTAATTCCTGGAGACTCCTCAACAAAGATTAATCTTTATTTAAAAACTGTAATATGATGAAATCCCCAATAACTCATCCAATAAAAATTGGCAATCCTGGTTTGACAGCTGGAAGGCGCTGAGGGGGGAGGAGGGAGATAGGTGGGTTTGGCAGCCAGAAGGAGGGAAGGAGGAGCGAAGTGGGTTTGGCACCTCACAGCTGGAAAGATGAGGGGCGGGGGGTGGCGGAATAGTTCAGCACTGGCATGAACAGTCGGGCGGCGGGGGAGGCTGTCAGCACAGGGGGAACAGGCGGGTTTGGCAGCTAGGACAGCCATTGCGAGGCGCAGGGGCGACGGGGGGAGGGGACTCGTCACTGACGACCATGGGCAGGTGGGCGTAGCGGGGCCCGTTGCGGCGCAGGGGGCACAGCTGAGCTGAAGACTTGGGACTCACGGCTGGCCAGGCGCAGGCAGCCTCAGGACGGAGACCTGGTGGCCGGGGGGCGAAGGGCGCCCCAGGCAGGGCCGGCCGGCCCCAGGCGGCAGAGCGAGGCAAGGGAGGGCTCTCAAAGCCCACGCGCGGCACTGACCAGGGGGCCCGGTCCCCGCCCCGGGCACAGTCGGTGGGGGAAGGGGAGGGGTCCCCGAGAGAGAGACGACGGCCGGGACCGGCGCCCGAGCCCTGCGCGAGAAGAGAAGTCACCGTACCCGTCCGCAGGGCGGAGCGACCCGCGCCGCGCGCTGACACCAGCCACACCGCAGCTCTCTCGCGCGCCGGACAGCCGGGGGCACCACGCGGGGCGGGGCGAGGCAGCCCCCGGGGCGAGAGAAGGCGGAGCCCCGAGCAGGAAGACGGGAGCTATCACGCTCCGTAGCGGGGTGGGGAGGGGAGAGCGTGGTGGGCGGGGCCATGACATGACATCAGTACGTTCTGTGAACGTAGGAAGGGGGCGGGCAAAGCGCGGGTCGGGGGGCGGAGCACCGTGGGACTGTTATTTAGGTTGGGCGAAGAATAACGGTCCCTGGGATTGGGCGCGGCTCGGGCGTGAGACTTGCTGCCGTTGCGGCGGGTTGGAAAACGGGCGCGCGGGGTTGAGGGTGGACAGAAGCCTGCTGAGGAAAAACAGCCCCCTCCCCTCCGGTCACACAGGCCAAAAGAGAGGCAGCCTTGCCCCCTTGTTCTCCCGCGGCCTCGGGGGCAGCGGGCCGGAGAGAGGGCTAGCCCGCTGATTGGCTGCTCGCGCCCACGTAGGTGATGACGTGGAGGCGCTCAGGCTGTTCTGTCCAGGGGGAGCCCGTTAGTCTGTTTCAAAGCCAAACCAAGCAGGAGTCTGCTGGCATTTACATTCTAACACCCGCTATTAGGGTATCAGCCAGTGGTTCGTAACCTGGGGGTAATTGCTCCTCGAGGGGTGATTTGGCATATTTCAGAGGGTAATGACTTGGTCAGCTTCACCCACTTCTGATAAATAGACTATCAGTGCAGAAAAATATTAATTATATTATTAGATTGAATTAACACAAAGTATCAGTGACATCAGTAGATTGTTGTTTTTACTTTATTTAACAATATTTTATTATATTTCCTCTGAGGTGATGCAGTATGAATCCTGCAGTAACAGTGTGCATTGCAGCACAAGTTGATCTGACTTGCAGAGATGTGTTCAATCCTGTTCCTGTTCAATTCTTATAAAACCACTGGCAAACCCAATGAAAGATCATTTTTTATTCAACCTTGGTAATGAAATAAATTTTGCGCACATATATGTATAATATTCCTGCAGGATGACAGAGTGACATCATCCTTATTTCAGCTAAATTAATTTTACCTGACAGAATAAGTAAGGGAGAAAAGAAGGAAGGAGGTGATGGGAAGTACTAGCATGCAGCAGTGTGATCCAACACACACTTAGTTTAGGCATGTGTCCATGTTGGTTTTATTTTTAAAATAAAAATGCAAAATTAAAGTTAATATACTGAATATTACTGATAGTGCAATATAAAATATTTGAGTTTTCATAGGAGAGTAGCAGTTGACCAATCAGAGTAGCAAGAGAACTCCATGCAAAAAGGATAACATGAAGAAAGAAAACCAGACACATCTCTGGAGAAACAGATGAATGGAGATGAAAACTTATTTTTCTCTGGCTGCAGATTGTCATAGAAAACCACTGATTTTTTTTTAGGCTTTGATCATTTACAATACTTACAGATATGCTTAACTTCACACAATGAGTAGTTCAGTTGATTTAGTGTATTATTTCTCAAGCTCCAAAAAATAAACCTGATTTCATGGATCAGGCCTAATTTCACCTGGACATATTGGTGCAAGAGGCAGTGAGATGCTGAGTTAATAGCCTATATTCAGTTGTCAGTGGGGGAGAAAAAAGTGACTGTGAAGGAGGTTGTAAACTCCCACCACTGTCAATAATGCTGAAAACGCACACAGTCCTGCATTAGCATTATATCAAAACACTTTACTATGTTGATTATATTTTAAAAAACTTATTGAAAATATAGGATTTCATTTTAAAACGTAATGTTTTGCTGAGCAACAGCACAGTTTTGGGCTTTACAGGTCCTGTTGGGAGCAGAAGTCAATGACTTGGAATTTGGTATTGTTTTACTGTAATTTTCACAGAAGATGAAGACACTCAAGGGCTAATGGGCACCTCTGGAAGTCTAGTCCATCCCACTGTGCTGAGGTAGAAGTAAGTATACTAGACACCCCCTGATGGGTGCTTGTCAAACCTGTTATTAAAAATCTCTAATTATAGGAAGGTTGTGAAATTCCCAGATTATCTATTTAGGTACTTGATTATTCTTATTATTAGAAAGTTTTTCCTATTAAAAAAATCAAACATAGAAAGACATTGCAGCATGAAGCATATCAAATATTAAGAAATTTTAAGGAAAGCTATATGCAGACAAAATTAAAGCACTTAAAAGAATTTGAATATTCAGCAACCAATTTTCACAAAAACAAGAAAGGAAAAAGGCAATGTTATGCAAGTCAGTTATAGCAAAAACAAACAAACCGCCTTTGGCCTCATTCAGAAGGAGAGTTTGTAAAAGACTGTATCATTGCAACTGCAGCTTTATTGGCGCCAGAGAAACTTAAATTATTTGGGAGTGTGATCTTATCTCACAGGACAGTGTCAGATTGAATTTATGATATGGCTCAGGATATTGAAAAGTCTCTGAAAGTTTCTGTGGCTGATTTTGAGTTCTGCTCTCTGGCTATTGATGAGACAACAGACATAATATAAGTACAGTCCAGCTGGCTATATTCTGCCCTTGGAATCACACCAAGTTTTGAGATTCAAGAGGATTTGCTTTCTTTATTATCAATGCACACCACTACCAAAGGTGAAGACATTTTTGAGAAGGTTACATCAGCAGTACACAAGTTTCAATCATTATTAGAAAAATTGAGTGGTTCCAGCTATGTTTGGATCTCAGAAGGGATTAGTTCCCTTAGTCAAGAAAGAAAGAGATCATCTTAGACATGATCCAAGTAAGTTGATTGTGTATCATTTCATCATTCATCAAGAGAATCTGTGCAGTCCATGCAACTAAACAATGTAATGTCGATTGCAGTATCAAGCATTAACTTTATTAAAAGTAAAGGACTAAGCAGCCCCCAGTTTAAAGAGCTATTGAAAGATCTTGAATCAGATTATGGTGATGTACTTTATTATTGTGAAGTGCAATGGCTGAGCTAATGGAATATGCTGATGTGGTTTTACAAACTGAAGAATGAAGTAAAGTTTTCATGGAGACAAAGGGAAAAACCTGTGGCTGAGTTGTGTGATGTCAAATGGCTATGTGATCTGGCATTCATGGTTGTGTTAGTACTTGTGAGAGCTCAATGTCAAATTGCAAGGGCCTAACCAGTTTCTTACTTCCTGTTTTTCAAATGTAAAATCATTCAAAGCTAACTTAAAGCTATGGCAAATTCAACTAGAACAGGGCCAAAGTTGTACATTTTCCAACCCTACAGGGACAGAAATCTGCATTAACAATGCAGAGCACACAAGGGAGTGTTCAAATTTACTTCAGAAATTGTGGATTATTGAAATTACAACTGGATACAGAATTATTTTCCATGCTAGATATGCATTTTTTCCCAGTTATGTAGAAAATATTTTCACATCATATGCTGTATGAGTTTCTTGCTCCACCCTGTTTAGAACCCTTTGGATTGCAGTCATAGAATGATGAACTCTTAGCATAGTTTTGAGACCATCTGCCCTTAACTGTTTGATAGAGTGAGCTAACATTTCATGATGCATTAATTGCTTTAATGATTTCAAATTAGCTCCTATGTGTATTGGTTCAATATATATATACAAAAAATACATATATATATACAAAAAATATTCTGTTTGTATTGTGGTGGATGACATACCATGTAATGGTGATATTAACTTTGCATCCTTGTATTGAGAATACTTTACACATACACAAATTATAACCACAACTGTGTTCAATGGTATAAAATCTGTTAACTAAAATACAGGACATAAGCTTTTAACACAGAAACAATATTTTTCCATTTGTACTAGAACAAAATTATTTATTAGAGAAGAGTGGTGAAGCAGTTAAATTACATTTACCTTCATGGGAATTAAGACACACTTGATCCTCCTCCCAGAGGTTGGTTGTATAATGGTATATTCTAGTCCCTTTTGTTCTGTATATGCTTGCATGTTGACTGTGAGATACTGGGAACATTTAATATATACCCATTTGCTAGCTTCCATGGGCATTAATAAGGACCAAATATTATCCTATGGGGATCAGTGGATAAATATACTCCTTGATAGCATGAAGTTGGAACATAAGTGACTATGGTTTTGTTGGCTCTTGAATAGGTAAAGTTGACTATTTGCCACCAACTAAAATAAGCCTTTTCAAAGTCATTAGTTTGCTCCTATATAATTTTTCTTAACTCTATAGGTAGCTCTCTTCTAAATCCATCCCAAATAATGGCATTGGTGACATCTAGCAATCTTATTTCTCAAGATTGAAATCTTCCTCAAAGTAATTATTTTCTGACAAATCGCATCACTCTCTACCTGACCCTAGTATTAGAGTGAATCTTCCTGTAGGAAAATATCTCCTGTCTCCTGGGTGCATGGTTTTTAGTACAGATACCTTTGTTGAACACTTACAGATAGCTGCATCCCATCAAAATCTTCCTTATGCTTGGGCATACTCGGACATCCATGACATCTTGAGCAGTGTATACATGTCAAGTTTCCAGATCCCATTCAGGTTAACCTGGGATATTCCACTGGAACAAGATAGCATCATCATGTTTTGGACTGTTTGTTTATCCTCATGAGTAGCCACTGGACATCAAACTACTATTAAAATTAAGGGAAGCTTAGAATCCCAATTTTCCCCCAGAGACATCAATTGCCTTTTCAACATGTTTTTGATGACCCGGTTTCATTTTTCAACCCTGAGGCCTGGGGATGTCCAGCTATGTGAAATCATTCTTTTGTGTTCAAAGGAAAGCATAGTTGTTTCATAAGCTCCCCAGTGAAGTGGGGGCCCTGATCAGAATCAATTTCATTTGGGAGGCCAAATCTAATGAAGGTGTTGCATAAATGCATACAATTCCCAATGATATTAGTAGAGATTCTTATGCTGTGTGAGGACAGAATAGGGTCTATATTGAACACTCTAGACCCCTTTGTATTTAACTATTGAACGTATTTGTTTGTTAGGAAAGTAAATTACAGATAGATGATGTAAAAACTAACTATGTACTATATTGAACAAATACTGCTTCTATAACTTTTTTTTAGAGAAAAAGATCATCTGCTTTACATTTCACTATGACATATGCTATTTAGCTTTTTTGGCAAAACACCAGTAGTATACTTACTAAAGTAGGTCAACAGTTTATTTGATGCCTCTGTTAAGAACAACTTTTTACAGTACTGTGTATGTGTTATGATTAAAACATTGAGTCATTTCTGTCACCAGCTGCAGAGTATTTTTAGTTGCTTTCACATTAGGTGCAGAATTATTTAATTTTACTTGTGTGCTTTTTATCTGGATTACAGTTTTGGGCCTGGTGAGAAGTCAATTGTCACTCTTCAAAGGGTTAAGTTTTTGCTAACAAATATGGACTATTAGATATGAAAACCATCATTGTTTGATATGTCAAATAAAACATTTGTCAATCAAAAGTCTTTAAGCACTGAGCTATGTGACATTTACTCTTTTATAAACCAATAAAGTCCCTGGTGGCATGCCTTTTTTCATCTCATTTAAATAGTGGTAGGAGAACAAATCATACTTCAGGGCAAGTTGATAACTGCCAGTCACGATTCTTGCCTTGTTTACTATAATGAGCAGGGTAATAAATGCATCTGACCATTTCAGCTGGCATTTGCATAGATGAATGATTTGTCCAGTCAGTCGCTCTCCAGTGATTTGGGCCTTTTTGTCAGCACAAAGAGCATTCAGTCTCTCTGGAATTTACAGCAGCCAAGCTCTCATTAGCAAACATCCTTTACCATGAATGATTCAAATAATTACCACTGAAATAATAAACTGTTTCACAAAAACATTTTATTTGATGGCTCCAAACATCAACTTTTCTGAATTGTTGACATTCAAATAAGCCAGAGAGCTTTTTTTGTTAAGCAACAATGATCCTCTTGTAAAAGGGTGGGCATTGTTTTGCCTCCAATAGACCTTTAAACTTGGCCAGTTATTAAACGTGTCTCTCAAACTACCAGCCAGCGTTCTGGGTAATCAGAGGGCATGGACCAGATGGAGCTAGAGTAAAATTACACACTGAAATTCCAAACAAATTTTTGTCAATCTGCTTCTGATATTACAAGCTTAAAACTCCAGACTAATTAACAACAGCAATTTACCTGTTTGCACCTAAAGCAGTAGTATAATTATTAAAGGGCCTTGCTTACATTGAGTGTGTGTTCTTCAAAATGGTATTTATATGTATTAATTGCTATTTGATATAGTTTTGGAATTCATTCAAATGAGCCGGCTATAATAATTATACACTCTTATCTTCTATAGTTCATTGCAATAGGCATGATGTCAGTGCATTTACAAATACGTTGCACTAGGCAAGTAGTGGTTTCTGATATCACCTTTTTACACCCATTCATCATACATAATTTAGAAAGTTTTAATAAACTTGCACTGGTGCAATGTATGAACATGTTAGGTGGATATCATTCCATGTATACATGTTTTCTTTTCACTGTGGTATTGTTTGCGCATGTATTTGTCTGAAAATATTAGCTTAAATATAACAAATATCTTAATTTGAACAAAGATTGGTTAAAACAGGATTAAATTACACATTGTACGCATCTCTTAGGTCCAAAGAAATAGTCAACAGAAGGGGAGATTTTTTTTCACAGCTTAAGAAATTTCTTCTTTGAGTGATTGTACATGTCCATGCCACTCTGGGTGTGCATACCTAAGTGCACAATTGTTGTCACTTTTCCACTTATGGTACCAGTTGGGGCAACGTAAGCACCTTTTTTGCCACTTTTCACAGGTATAAAGGGCTTAGTCGCCCCCATTTTGCTCAATTCCTTCTTACTGCCAGTGACAGTTGTTGAAGCACATGGTCTTGTGTTTGCACACTTTTCCCTGTTTGTGTATTTAGCACCCTATTGTTGTTTTGTCTATTTTAAATGAGTGCAACAGTCTAGAGTTTAGACTGACTAGTTTTCAAGATTGTGACTTCTTTGATTCCTGAATGGGTACTGGTGCCAATACTGGGATCATGCGTAGGTCTTTGGGTTTCAGATCTTGCCGCTCTTGCACTAAGCCTGTGCCTGGGAGTGACACATACATACTCCAGCTTTCTAAAATGCCTGAGGAAATGTCAAATGAGTGGCAAATCTGCAACGTGTTAAGCCCTATTCTGAAAAAGACAGAGCAACCAAGCTCAAACTTGGTTCATTAGTGGCTCTTCATCTACCTTCAGAGCCTTCTCACCCAAACGCAGCATCAAGCTGGTGAGGAGTGCTTTTCCTGTTTTAAATGGAGCCAAGAGGCCATTCTGTGCCCATGGTAATGCTGAAGTGCAGTACATGTCTTTCAGAGACCAAATACCAGAAGCTTCAAAATCTTCAGCACCAAGATCTAATAGAGACCAGGGCACTGGAGTGCATTCAAAGAAGCACTCCTTGAGACAGGTCTTGCTGGGAAGTCAATGAGCCTGTCAAGGTTTATGGCAACCTCGTTTTCACTTCCATCTACCACAAAGATAGTAAAACAGGTAAAAACTTCTTAGTAAAAACGACATCCCCTCTCATGGATCTGAGCACCTATATTATACCTCTCAGGGTTCCTTAGTGGTCTCAGTATCTAACAAGAGGGAGAAAGACAGGCTCACCACATGTTGATGCCAAAGTGGAATGAATCAACAAAGCTGGACTTATGGGCTACGTCTAGACTGGCATGATTTTCCGGAAATGCTTTTAACGGAAAAGTTTTCCGTTAAAAGCATTTTCGGAAAAGAGCGTCTAGATTGACACGGACACTTTTCCGCAAAAGCACTTTTTGCGGAAAAGCGTCCGTGGCCAATCTAGATGCGCTTTTGCGGAAAAAAGCCCCGATCGCCATTTTCGCGATCAGGGCTTCTTTGCGCAAAACAAATCTCAGCTGTCTACACTGGCCCTTTGCAAAAAGTTTTGCGCAAAAGGGACTTTGCTTGAACAGGAGCAGCATAGTATTTCGCAAAAGCACTGATTTCTTACAGCAGGAAGTCAGTGCTTTGCGGAAATTGCAGCGCCAGTGTAGACAGCTGGCCAGTTTTTCCGGAAAAGCGGCTGATTTTCCAGAAAAACTGGCCAGTCTAGACACAGCCATTTTGAAGGAAACTATTTCACAGGAGGGTTACTATTTAGAATTGCAAGCTAGCAGGCTCTGCTGGGTTGCTACAACATTACTCTGTGAGATATGTTTTTTTAAATTCAAGGACAGGCTAACAGCTGAGGTGAGGCTGGAATTTGCTGGGGATAGGATAACAGACTAGTGGCCAGAATAGCTCTCTAAACCAGTTTGATTGTAACTGTCTCTGCAGCCTGTGCCATGGTATTGGCTCTTACTATGCAGCAGTGTTCCTGTCTGCAATCATCCAATAGCTCTACTGAGGTCCAGCAGACCATCCAAGACCTCCCATTAAGTTACTGGGTATCTATATACGGGGGACAAAAAGGAAGCAGTGTTGATTGCAACAGTCACAAGGATACCAGGTTTATTCCTCATTCCCTTAACCTACCCAAGAAAAAAAGCAGAGATTACAGGATGTAATGACCACCGCCCCCTTTTTCTGTAGCTATTAGTTCATCCAGACAACCTAACATGTCTAAGCAAATATTTTGATGTGTTGGTCAAGAGCAGACTGTCAGTCCCAAGACTACCATCTTCTCCTTCCCTTTTATTTGCTAACCATTTATCCCACTTCCTAAATGCTTGATCCCACATCACCTTGGATCAGGGAGTCTTAAGCACAGTGGAATTGGAATACTCCCTTCAGTTTGTTTCTGTTCCCCATTCCCATCCTGGTTGTCCATCCCTTTTCAAGGACAACTCTCACAAGTTAATGTAAATGCAATAGGTCCAGTCTCTCCTTCATGTGGGGACCATAGAGAAAATATTATATGTGAGGGGAAAAGGTTTTATTTTTTCTACTTCCTCATTCCAAAAAGCAAAAGAAGGTCTCAAGCCTATTTTAGATCCAAGGCAGCTAAACAAATTCCTGAAAAATATATTTCATATTAAAAAAACCAACATGCAGTTGTTAGCAGGGATTTAAGGTTAACAGAAATGCACTGAAACCAAAATGGAGACTGAAATTAAAAGGACAATCCAAAATGGAATTGTGGTGCATGATGGGATTTTAAAATGGAACCCAACAGACTGAGAGGCCTTTTGCCGCCAAAACCATCCTCTGCACACGGCACTTGGCTTTGCACACCGCACCAGTTTGCACACAGCACCATCCTTTGCACTCAGCACTCCAGCTACCTTCCCGCCCAGGGATGCTTATAAACCCAGACCTCAGGGAAGTTTGGGTTCTCCATTCTTCTTCTCCTTCTGGTTCAGACAGTTCGTTCGTGCATCATACCAACAGCCTGCTGTTCTCCAAAGGACCCTGGCAAAGGCTGAGACCTGCTTGGAACAGATCACCATCTGCTGCTCACAGGGTGCTTCAGCCCACCACTGTGGCGAAAGCCCAGTGTAGTGGACTCTAGCTACCTGCGCCACCGAGCCATCCTCCAGCCTGCTCTAATTATTGTGGTGAAGACCCTTTAATTGCGGAACCGAGAACCACTCTCCCTGCCGCACTACTGTCACACCATCGACGGAATAACACCAAGGACTCCTCAGTGTTCCTCCCCCCAAGGCTATCCCAAGCCAAAGGGTCGTAGGTCCTGAGCCTCGGCAGCAGCCAGCTATCATACCTCCTAGATAGACTGAGTATAATTTATGTAATCTGTTTATACTGTACTATCTCCTGTCATTTCAGAGGGTGAGGGGTTGGCTTTACAGTGTTGTGTTGTGTTTAGGGTTATTCAAGTTTACTGGTTATCCGTTGTATTCAATACATCTTTCAAATTTGAGATCAGAGTCTGTGTTTATTTCCATCTGAGAAATCCGCTGGTGATAGATACAGTGGGTTCCAGGCCGGATCTCCTTCTGGGACAAAGGCACTTTACCATCTAGTCAGCAGCCCAGTCTAAATTATCCTAAATTAGTTTACTAGTGCACCTTTGCTGGTAACACAGTCCTGTAGCAACTTAGAGACTGATATGATAGATTAGATTAGATAGATAGTCTCTAAGGTGCTAAAGGACCACTCTTTTTTTTTTTTAAGTTACAGACTAACACAGCTACCCTTCTGAGCTATTTCAGATTGTAACTCTAGCATCCCTTAGTTCTTCTGTGGATCCAGAGGATTGGTATGCTGCCCTAGACTTAAAAGACACTCATTTCCACATGGCAATCCATCAGAGCCACCTGATGTTCCTCAGGTCTGTAATAAACAGTTTCCATTATCAGTTCATAATGCATATTTACAAAATGCATTGCAGTGGTAGCAGCATTCCTGAGAAAAGAGTCTGCTCTTACCTGGACAAATGGTTGGTCAGAGGATGTTCCAAGTTCCAAGTTTCAAGTACTGTCTGGTGTGGCCTTTATCCAGTCAACTTTTGATATCCTAGGACTTCTAATCAGCATGGACAAATCAATGTTTATGCCTGTGCAGAAGAGAGAATTCATAAGAGGGAGTCTGGACTTTACAAAGATCAAAGCTTTCATGCCAAAGCTAATACTCCATTGCTCTGGACCTAAAGGAACATCCTATCATCACAGTGTGCAAATGTCTCAGACTTACGGGGGATTTGAATATTCCAGAATGCACCTTAGAAAACTTCAGTGCTGGATAGTTTCAGTGAATTCCCTGAGATGTCACCTCTAGATATGATGGTTCAAGTGTCAGAGCAAGTTTCATTCTCCTTGAATTGATGGACAGACCTGTGAATGTCTAGATGAGGGCTCCTCTTTACTTCCCCCAGCCAGACCTTACTTTAGTTACAGATGCATTGGCCTAACTAGAAGAACCAACATGGGGTATCTATGGCCTTAAGATCCTTGGCCTTCTCAATATTTGAAAACACATATCATCATCAGGGAATTGCAAGCTATCTGGCTAGCTTGCTTGGCCTTCCTTCCAGCTATTGTGGATAACACAATTGTTGTGTTCTATGTGAATACCCAGGGAAAAGCCCAGTCCTCTCAACTGTGCCAAGAGGCAATTCCCCTGTGTAGTTTCCTCATCATAACCCATTCACCTGAGAGCTGCATACCTTCTAGGATGCAGATTACCCTGGCTGATCAGTTGAGCAGGTCATACATCAATCACCAGAAGTAGTCCTTTTGTATGGATGTCGCCAGATACATCTTTCAGCTCTGGGGGACTCTTCAAGTAGCTCTGTTTGCACCAAGAGTCAACAGCAAATGCCATCATTATTTTCCACAAGGAGTCGCAGGCTAGTTCACTGACAGATGCCTTCCTTCTCAGGTTGAGCAACCTACTGTATTCCTTCTCTCTGATTCCTCTCCAACCCAGTCTTGTTCAACTGAGACAAGATTCATCTCATTCTAATGCCCAAGCAGGACTTTGACAACACTGGTTTTTCGCATTGATGACCCTGTAAGTCAAACCTCCTCTGGTTCTCTCCTGTGCTACATCTAAACTATGATCCTCTTGCAGAAGAGCAAATCTAAATGGAGAGCTCGTTTGCATATGTCACACTCTCATTTTGCATTTCCTCTTCCTTTCCCAAAAAAAGCCTTGCAGGACGTGCCTTTTGCATCTAAGAGCCATTCTCCTCATTTTTGAGGAAGAACGGCTCTTGCACAAAAGGGTTTTTTTGCGCAAAAAGGCTCCATCTACACAGCGCTTTTTTGTGCAAAAAGAAAGGAAGAGGAAATGCAAATGAGAGCACGACATATGCAAACGAGCACCCCATTTGCATTTGCTCTTCTGCAAGAGGATCGTAGTTTAGACGTAGCCCTGGATTCTGATGTGATCTCCCAACTACCTCCCCCACTCCATCTGAAAGCCTGAATGCTTCACACCTAACCCTTTGGAAAGGGGTTGTTCAAGGGAGGTGCAGGAAATAGTTCTAACCAATAGAAAGCCTTCTACTAGGAGCACTTATCTGGCAAAATAGAAAAGGTTCTCAATCTGATCCAATCAAAAAGGCATTTCCCTGCCCCCAGACTCCTAACCATCATGTTTTGGACTGTTAGTTTAGTCTGAAACATCAGGAGTTAGCCATTCGTTCCATTAGGGTTCATCAAGAAAAGATGTTGGCTTCCCACCCTTCAGTGGATAACCACTTTCTGTTTTCCACTACAGTGTCTACTGGATTTACAAGACAGGTTGCACCCACAGGTGGAGGAACCTATCCCATGGGATTTCAAACAAATGCTAAAGAAAATTGATGGGTCCGCTCTGAGCTGAGGGCATCCTGTTTATTATTACTGCTTTCAATTAAGGTAGCTTTTTTGGTAACCATTATCTTAACTAGGATTGTGGGGGAATTTCAGGCACTGGCATCAGAATTTTCCCGAGCAGCTTTCTATAAGGACAAAGTTTACCTTCTCCTCGGTTTCTAATTTTCATATGAAATCAAATAACTTACCGATTTTACTTCCCACAGTCTCATACACACTCTGCATGGTAGAAAGGTTTTGACTTTGTATCTGGATCAGATAGATGTTTAGGTCATTTTCATAGCTGTTCATTACTATTGCAAACAGCTGGAAAGGCAGTTGTGTGTCCTCCTTTGTATTATCAGTTGGCTCAAGTAAAACCCACAGGTAGGATATTAGCTCACCTAACCAGATCTCCTGTAGCTTCTGCATTCCTTCTGATGCACATGCCCATCTTGCACATTAGAAGGCAGCAATTTGGTCCTGTGCACTGTATCACTGGCAAACTATGAACTATTTGTTCCATTCCTAGGATTCTTCTTAGCAAACACAAACAATTGAGCCAAAATGTGTAGCTGAATGCTACTGAGATGACTGGGGCATGGGCAGTCGAGCCTAGTGATCTGATGCAGAGCTGTGCCTACTGGTCAGAGCCAAGAGTCAAAACCAAAAACAACATCAGATACCAAGTCAAAGACCACAGCCAGTTACAGCATCAGAGGTAAAGTAGAGGAGCAGAGACCTGGAGAAGGGCAGGACAGCAGCAACTGGGAGTAGACAGGAGCCTCGGACAAGATGATAGGAGCCAGTAGGGATGCTGGAAGCTGGAGCAGACAGGAGTGCAGGTCTAGGAGTCAGTTAAATAGGAGGGATCCTAGCCAGGAATTCCTCTATTTGCTTGAACAACTTTCTCTTGTTACATCCTGGTTTAGATAGAGTCCCTCTGCAAATCAGAGGACTGGATATTTTCCCAAGTTCATAGCTTTAAGGGTGGGGCCCTCTGTGAGGTAGTCCCTCCCCATCTACCTAAGTGAGCTTCTGGACAGCAGTTGTGGCCTGGATATCTGTGGGCCTACGTTCAACGCCTGTGATCCCTTACAGCTAAAGGCAAACAACTTTTAATAATTAGGATGAGACCATCAAACTTATTTTCCTTGGCTAAATTCAATTTCACAGTTATAAAAATATAGCTATTTAAACAAATTTTATAGCATTTGGTTACATTCCATTCTGTTTTGATGGATAAAGAATCAGGTATTTTTAATACCTTTTAAATAAAATAACCTTTAGCCATGCCATTAGGCTCTGAAACTTTAGTTATTGTACAATAATTATTTATTCAAATAATTTGCATGTTATTCATCCAGCTTCTATGTTATGCATACACTATATAATTAAAGTCATTAAGCAATTACCTCTCCTCACTTTATCATGCCTATAGTGCATTGGTAAAAATAATATTTAAAATTCCATCAGTATTTTTCCTTATGATTAGGACACTTCCCACATTATTTATCATTAGTTTTTGTTTCTGCAACAGATAACCATAGCAGTACTATGCAAACCTAGTAAAAAAAGGAAATCAGGCCAGCAGTAGTAGTGAAAGTGCTGTATCAATGTACCAGTAAAGTGCATTGTAAGGAGCTGTTTTTGCTCAGTTTCTGCTATTGCTTTTAATGATGACAAGAAAAATCCAATTTATACAGTATAAGAAGATGTAACATTTTATTTATCCAAAGATCTAGCAAAGTTTTTAACAATAGATTTAAAATTCTAAAGACAACAGCTTTTTATAAACATTATAACTTATAGCTAATATATCTGTAGTGAAATCAGTTCATTAAAAGTATATTTGCAAAGTACACCAAAACTGCCATATCAGAGCTGCCATTTTAAAGAATTTAATTCATGCTCTTTAAAGCTGCAATGCTATCCATATAATTTTATCATATATTGATATCCAAAAACCATTTCTCATTTAAAGATGTTTGTTTGGGGTCTGTAATATGATTTAATAAAAACTACTGAACAAGTCTGGAATGCATTATATTTAAAGGTGAAATGTGCCATATTTATCATTAATTTTAAGCAGTGTTTTTCTGTGAATTGTTTTCCATTGGGAATTGTTTCTTAAAAACTGATGGCAAAATATGTCCTATTACATTTTCAGTACCTAATGGACAATAGATGTATTTCCAGAAAGTGACACTTGTAGAATCTTGTAGACATACTCAGAATGTTACAGAATGTAGCAAATTTCACGGGAAATCTTATTTCCAGCGTGCACAATATATTGGTCATATGGGCTCCGGATTTCTCTGAAAGTGTGTTCAAAGCATTAGATGTCATATGGTCAAAATGTTACATTTCACCTTTAGTTACTGTCAGCCGACGGTCAGGGCAGTGTGTGTGTGTGTGTGTGTGTTACACCCAAGTCTTTAACTGCTAAGGCACAAGGCCCCGTTGCAGCGGGCAGTCTAGGAGAGACTGAAGGGAGCCCCGAGAAGTTTAACATCCGTGACTTTACCGCTAGGACCGGGGTCCCGTCTCAGAGGGCAGCCAACAGGCTGACAGACGCCCCAGAGTTTACAGGAAGAGTTTATTACATCTCAGATTTCAGCTGCTAGGATACAGGATCCCTTCGCAGCGGGCAGTCTAGGGAAGACTGAGAGATGCCCCAACGGATCTGTCACCTGGGAGTGACATGATCCAAACGCCCAAGCTCTTCCTATACCTGTCCCTTATGACCGGCTGAAGTTCTTTTAAATTGTGCTTGGTTCTGTTACAGCAACTGAAGGAGTCAGGTTAAAACTTAAATAGTTACAGGTTTCTTAAAGAAGCTTATAAATCATATGGTTACAATGGCTATTGCTCTATTTCTTAACTGCTAGCAAATATAGATCTTTAAAATGGTTACAAAGAAAATAAAGATAGAAAATAGAAATAATGGTACCAAGTGACAGCTTAATCTTTAAAGAGCTCTAAATCTATGTGTACACTTAAGACAAAGGACCACATCCAGGTACAATTTTTACCCCCTTCTGTGCCTCTCGACTCCAGCGGGTCAAGCCAGGGCCGGTCCCTCAATTCCTAGGAAAGACGAATACGAGGTAGGCGTCCCCGTGGAACCTCGGGAGGCAATCACCTAACCCGACCAGCAGATAGATGGTAGATTGACACTCAGAGTAAATGTGCTGCTGGACCCATCTTTATACCCATAGGGGCCCATATCCTCTTTCTTATCTAAGATGCCAAATTGTGTTGGTTTGTCTTTGTGATGCCAGTTCTTACAAACAAGTTTCAAGTTAATTTACACTTGCAAGAGAGATAACTAAATTGTGAGCACTGGACATTTTTTTACTGGGCGGGAGATTTCTCCCCCCGCGGACGGCTGTGTGTTCGTATCAATATGGGTTTCAGTCAAGGGCACTCCTCTGCAGCCTCTTGATCAGCAATTGGCGTATCTCTGTTTACAGCCATTCAGGGTCACAGCAGCCTGCCATATCCAGGCCTTCTGTTCAAGGCTTTTACTGCTCTGTGTGCCCTGTATGCTTCAGGCAAGCAAAAATGGATGTTACAGGGGGGTTCCTGTCTGGCTACAGTTACAAGCTGCATCACAGTATCTTATGTGCAATCTTTTCTCAAAGTGATAGGAGAAATTAGTTAAATTAAATTTCAGGTATAATATAAAAAAAACCTCTCAATTATTAGAGTGAATGACAAAGTTTCATTAGAATGGATTTGTCTGACAAGCTCTTAATAGGATATGACACATACATCAGTGTATTTGCTGAGACATACATCAGTGGGTGGGTGTGTATATAATGCAAATAGACTGATGTGTGTGTATGTACACGCACACGCTAGAAGACGGTGAGGGTAGTGCGTGGTTTCCTGCCGTCATCTCCCAAGGGTGGGGGGAACACACATGCCACGCCTGGCTCCTCCCCAGGGTTGGCGGGGCTGTGCATCCCGGCTGCTGGCTTCTCCTGGGGACCGGCTTGGGGATGGCAGGGGCTGTGCAGCCCACCTGACAGCTTCTCCCCAGAGCAGGCCTGGAGCAGCGGGAGACAGCATGGCCTGATGGGCGGCTGCTACCGAGGGCCAGCTCAGGGAGGTGGGCACCATGCTGCCAGTCAGCAGCTGTTCCCCAGGGCTGGAGTGCTTCTTGTCCCCATATTTGCTTCCTCCTTGTGGTCATTTGTGAGTATAATTCTCCCGCAATCACATCCTTCCCTTTACATTTGATGCAAAACAGTTGCATTCAATGTACATCCCTTTGGCCTGACACAACTAAATCCTGACATTGCTTTAAGTTATGATAAGAGGAAGTTGCATGCCAAATTTGGTTATCCTAGCCCTTATCATTTAGAGCCAGGGTGTCCAACATGCTAGCCACTAGCCGCATGTGGCTATTTGGCCGGTTGAGTTTGACTAGTTGGTTTGAACAATGTGGCTATTTGGCCAGTTGAGTGTGGATAGTTCACTGTAGCACTAACCACTATAGTGGCTACTGCTTCAGAATTGGTTGAATACCATGGGTTTAGAAGGTGTTCTTGAACAAACTGACTCACAAATGGACAGAAAGACACACAGATGCACAAACTCTCTCAAATATATAGATTTTACAGAAATAGAAATATAGCTGCAGGAACTGGTTGAGGCCTTAAAGACATGAGCTAGTGCATGCTGTGAGATGAATATTAAAGTGGGTCAATTTTTTTAGGTCAATAAGCTGATCTTTGTTTAGAAACCAACTCTCTCTGAAACTATAAAATTAGTAACTTCCCTTTATTTTTCTACTCACAAAAGCAAGGCATTTGCCATTGTTGTCAGTTTGATATTAAATAGAGGAAAGTCACGTTTGCAGTGGTGTTAGAGAATTTATGAAGCTCAAATTGGTCTATAACTTAACTTATCGTGCTTCCAGCTATTTGTGATACTCAGATTTTAAAATAAAGCTTATTTTTTCAGTCAGTATAACCTTTTCTTGAACGCTCTAGTTCTCCTGTAGCAATACATTTAGTTTCTCCAGAATGCACTCAGAGTACTGAATACAGTGAATGTGTTGACTTTCAGTTTTCTAGGTCCTCAAGCTATTCAAATAACCCCTTTGGTGAGGTTTACCTATAGCAGCTGAGAGACAACAGAAGATTGTGAGTCCCATTGGAAACAAACTTTTTCAAATGGAAGGGTTTTTTTAGGTGCTATATGTTTATGGCCAGACACAACTGGAAAGTAATTTGCCACCTTGGTATAAACAAGTTATAGTGTCTTATGGACTGAGACAGTGACATTTTTAAAAACTCACCTCTTTTTTTAAGCAAAACTGGTTTGTTTGGGATTTGATTGGGAATGGGAAATCTGTCCTCATGTGAGCTGAAAGTTGGAGGACAATCCTACAGAATTTATCCTTGCTGAAATCCAGGAAGGGATTCATGATTTTAAATGTGAAACATTTGAAAGTGTGCTTTTAAGAAATACTGAAATAGCCCTATTTTGGGAATAAACTACTGAATTCTAGTGGAAAGAGTCCTTATATGAAAGACTTTGATGCCTTCATGGTACATTTCCTCAGTTAATTGTCCTGGAGTCTTTCTGATGATGAGCCAGACTCTGGTCCCTACTGTTGCCTCTTGCTGTGACTCTGGCAGTGTAAAGAGGCTGCTCTAGTCCTGAGGAACTTCACAAGCACAGGAATGATTATGGTTGATATGGGTAGTGCTATGCAACCCTTCTGTGCAGCCTCCAGTGTAGATCCATTGCAAGGGGCAAAGTAGTGGCAATACTCAGAAGACCAGGGCTAGGAGATTGTGGGCTGATATGTACTCTGATCTGGCTATCCTGGGCTGAAGACTATACACAGCATGCAAGGATGCCATATGTTAGAACATCCCCTGAGATAGCTCTAAATTTCACTGGAGTGAATGATGGCCTACAGAGGAACCAGAATTAAGGAGGTGTAAAGATGGCACACAATCACCCTACTGTCTATCTTCTTTAGTGCTTCAATGGCTCATTCCTTCTAAAAAAAAACCCTTTAAATTTAGGACTCCAGTAGACATCTTAGAATTAGGGCTGTGCTGGAAAGGATGGGAATCTGGTGTATTATGAGGACATTGAGCCAGATCCTCAGCTGGCCTCAATGGAGCTATATTGACAAACAGCAGTTGAGACCTGGTCTCACCCCCACCCCTCCTGAAAAGGCTTCCCAGTTTCACAGAGGAGGATGCTCACAAGCTGTCTTTGCTATGTCTTTGGAAAAGTTCAGAACCATGTGATCCAAACAGCATAACCTATTGCCTGGGTCCTCTCACCATCCAGCCATGTCTTGGGGGCATTAAGCACTGCTGGCAATGTTAGTAGCCTCACTCCATATACTCTGGGAAGGCAGGCAGCTCTATGACTGCCTCTTTGTGGGTGCATTGGAAGGGTGTGTATGAGCACCTTCTTCCCTCACATTGCTTCAACCACATTGCTGCATCCATAATTTGACCTGTAGTGTCCACCACATTTAGTTCAGGATTATTAAGGTCAGATACAGCAAGAAAAGACTTAAATACAAATTGCTCTAAACACAGCAGTTCAAAAGGATATTACTCCTACGTATACCAAACTTTCAAATGCCTCACATATTTTCTTGAATGAAAGCCCTATTTGTCATTTTTTTATTATAAGAAAAATTCTTTTCAGGAGAATCAAAGTCAACAAAGAGATTACAGATTGCAGTTCCAACACTGTGCATATTATATAGAGTACAAACACAATAAAGATCTGTATTTAAGCAAATTGTGGAAAACTTCTTGAAACAGACCTCTCATATATATTTTAGAATGAACGTACCATAGTGCTTCTAAAAGGCACTAGACTGATTGTAATGGAAAATGCTGTATTTATGTGGGTACTGCAAGGAGTCGGACATATTATTATTTACTACTACTGCAATGATGATGAATCCACAAAGAGATTAAGACCCTGTTATTCTTGGTGGTGTACGTGCACATAGTAAAAGTTTCTAACAGAATTTACAATTAATTTACAAGATGGAGGGTGTGAGAGAGGAAATATTAAACCATTTTTAAAGACAGAGACCTGAAAGACAGAGACAAGTGACTTACTCAGGTTCACTGTGGCAGTCAAAAATTTAACCTAGATCTCCTGTGTGTCAATCCAGAGTCTTTACCACAAGATACATCCTCTCACATATGGTCTAAGACATACTACTTGGCAGATATTTTAAAGAAGCTGAGAGTCTTGATTGCCTCATTAGTACTGAATTCTCTTCAAGGTTAAAATTCATCCCTCAGTAGAGGGCCAGCATCCAGCTTAGGCACCACAAAATGTAATATTCCACCTCATTCCTTTCTGGGGGAGGGAGGTCACATGGATTTAGGATTTTAACACTTTATCTTGTTGCATATCTTAAACTCTGAGAAGGAAACTGTTATTTTTACCTATACGTGTAAGAGACATGTTCTTCTATCTTTTATCAAAAAGCTGCTTTTATGTGTTTCTTAATGCAGTTTGAATATAGCAAACATTTTTACCTACAACACATCATCAGGTGAATTCATCAGAGAATCTAAATTAAGGTAAGTTACACCCACTCCTGACTCTTCTCAGTTAAATTAACTGAGACATAACTATAAAATGTGTATATATATTTAAAATATTTTAATTCAATGTGTATAATGCAAATGAAAACCATAATAAAAATGCAATAGGAAAATATTCAGACTCAGAATCTGGGGCTCTCATGACAACTGTGGAAGTTTTCACAATTGTACATAAACTTTCTCTAGCCAAGATTGTTCAGGATCTGCATCAATGGTTCCCAAGCTTTTTTTCTGCAATGGCACACCTTGATATTTTTAATTATTTTGAGGCACATCACTGTACTCCAAATGAACTCATGTGCCAATCCAGAAAAAGGCTAATGTAGTAAGAAGAGGGCCTGAAACATAAGCCCATGTATCACAAGCCTGAGGCCTAGGCAAAAGCAATCAAGACTTTGCTAATATAGTTGAGCTGTGAGGAAGAGGCAGGCCGTATCCACAGAATCTAGCAAGAACAGGGCTAATATTGCAGAAATACACATTCCAAAGAGGTGCTAGGCACAAGCCATGTAAACACATTCCAAGGTAGTACCAGATCCCAATACCAGCAAACTCCTCATAGATTACAACAGTGGAGCAAACGGGGAGGGGCCGGGGGGGGAAGGACCAGCTCCTTACCCGTGGAAGGAGCAGGACTTTTTAGTGTAAGGGGCAGGACCGAGGGCAGTCAGCCCTTAGCACTACCCAGAGCCCAGCACTCCTCCCCAGCCCTCAGAGCTGTGCAGAGCAGTGCTTGGGCACTCTGGCAGCAATTGAAAGGGGCCTGTAGCCCCAGCAACCACTGTTGTTGTAGTAGCAGCAGCACCCATGAGCTTCAGGCACCTTTGAATCTCTGATCCCTGGGGCAATAGCCCCCCCCCCCCCCCCACACACACACACACACACTTTGGCAGGCCTGGATGACAAGAACATATGACCCATCCTAAGGATAAAGGCTAGGATGACAAGGATGTGTTGATGGAACTACCATTTATAAGTCTCAGTATCTAAAAAAACAAGGAATCTTGTGGCACCTTAAAGATTAACAGATTTATTTGGGCATAAGCTTTTGTGGATAAAACCTACTTCATCGCAAAGTGGTTTTTATCTGTGAAAGCTTATGCCCAAATATATCTGTTAGTCTTTAAGGTGCCACATAACTCCTTGTTGTGTTTTCACTATGTATTAGGTATTGAATCAGAGGGTGGCACTGGACATGTCAGGAATGATGGGAAACGTGTTTGTATCTGTGTATAATCTCAGAGTGGCTATCTTCGTCCAGCCTACAGAGCAGTGGAAAGTCCCGTCATTGACTCAGTTGTATCCATTATCACGGAAATACATGGGCTTGCATAACAGTAGACATCCAATCCAGGGAACTAGAATTGTGCTCTATTTACAATAAACCAGACCAAATGCCTTCTTATCTCATCTGATTTTGTGGTCATTGGGGATTCTCTCAGAGTGTGCTGTACTGGCTGTCTGCACAGAGCTGGGACAGCACACAGAAGGAACACATGCACACAGCCATACGGTTATCAACAATTGACAGAGCAAGATACTTGTCAGGACACCACATTGGTGACATATCAGGACAGCCGGTAGGGCTGAAATCAAAACAAAAATGGTGGGGCCATTTTCAAGAGTGGAAACTACTGTTAAAGCTACTTATAAGAATTTTGGACAAAGGCCTGCTCAGAGGAGAAAATGACATGCAGTTGAGAATAATATTTTGGTATGTCCAGCAATTAATTAATCATTTCTTCTCATTCCCAAAATAGTCTTCCCAAGTATATGTAACTTTCTCCACTGTTTTAAAATGCAATTAATTAAGTCCCACTTAGAGTATTGCCAATCTC
Organism: Rafetus swinhoei; assembly: GCA_019425775.1. Classification (NCBI taxonomy): domain Eukaryota; kingdom Metazoa; phylum Chordata; order Testudines; family Trionychidae; genus Rafetus; species Rafetus swinhoei. The sequence goes on from CM033440.1 coordinate 72,332,767, forward strand.
AAGAAATAAAAAAGATACCCCACGAGTCAGACTCCAATGAATCAGAAGATCCCCCAGATATGTGGTTATTTACAAAGAGATTATATATTTTTTCAGTTTGCCTATGAATGCCCCTGCCCATCCACATGGAGAATTAGTGCTGCCCATGCTCCTAAATGTATTGGTATAAGGATTTTGCCCCTTGCTGCAGGAGTTCTCACCCCCACACCAGCCAATCCCCTGTCCAGCAATTAATTTTGCTCCTGGACCTCCAAATTAATCTGGTGCCTCTAGTCTCCAAATCAGTTCTTCCCTTCCATCCTCTCACAGGCTACATCTAGACTGCAGGCTTCTTTCAGAAGAAGCTTTTTTTGGAAGAGATCTTCTGAAAAATCTTCCAAAAGAGAGCGTCCACACACAAAAGCACATCGAAAAAGCGATGCACTTTTTTGAAAGAGAGCATCCAGACTGATTGGATGCTCTCTTGCATAAAAGGCCACCCGGAACCAGTTCAGGCAGGGCTTTAGGTCACCAGTTGCTTCCAAGTGCTGGTGCCGGAGCCTTGCAAAGACACATGCTTAAAGGGACCCTCCTGGACAGCTGTTTCTCTACGTTTGCTGTGTGCTTGCCTACCTCTTCAAGCAATAGCAAAGCTCTTGCAGTGCCTGCTGTGGCTGTCTGTTTTTTTGAACACCACAGCTTTTCTCTTGGTGCCATGGAGCCAGAGCTGCCCCTGGGCATGTGATGGCCCCACACGGCCATGCTACAGTTTTTGCAGAACTTTGTGCCAGCTGCCTTCCTGGTCCTGACTGAACTCAGCCCCGAGCTCATTCTGGGGACCCTCTCTCTGGGCGTGGGAGCTACACTCTGGCAACCGCAACCCACTATGGAGAGGCGTTTCTGGAGGCTGGACACCAGTTCCAACTGGTGGGACCAGCTGGTCATGGAGCAGTGGGATGACCAGCAGTGGCTTCAAAACTTTCACATGAGGAAGGCCATGTTTTTGGAGCTACGTGCCTGGCTTGCCCCCACCCTCCGGAGATGCGATGCCCACCTGCGGCCTGCCATCCCCCTGGAGAAGCAGATCACAATCATCCTCTGGAAGCTTGCCACCCCAGACAGCTACCAGTCGGTGGGCAATCAGTTTGGTGTGGGGATGTCCACCGTTGGGGCCCTCCTCAGGGAGGTAAAGCACTCTGGGGCTGCAGTCCCTGCAGGGGGGAGAGTCCTGGAAAAGGGGGACCCTAGGAAAAGGGGGCTTGGGGCCCTCTCCTGCACCCAAACTCCCTCCCAGAGTTTTCATCCTGCATTCCCTCCTGCACCTCTGTCCCCTGCTCCATCCCAGAGCCTGCAGCCAACACCTAAACTCCATAAACTTCATCTCAGAGCCAGCATCCCAGAGCCTCTGCCTTACCCAAACTCTCTCCCAGAGCCTTAGGCAGAGGGGAGTTTGGGTGGAGGAGGGCTGCAGGCTCTGGGTGTTCTGGGCACCATCAACATTTCTACACACCTGCCACTCCTGTGTTCATGCAATTATGAAATTAAAGAAGTTAGGAGACTACCTACACTTTATAGACTTTTACAATGTAGGGAGAGTTTGCCTTCTGACTTTATCAGGCTGTGTGAAATTTCAAGATGATATTTTAAAATCATTCTAAACCAGCGAGAACATAAATATAAAACCATGAATGTAAATATAAACAATTTAAAATATATCTAAAGTGAGAAATCCAGAAAGATACTGATCATAGAAAAAACTCACAGTTATCTGAATTTGTCCACATCCATGTCTTTCTGTGCAAATATCTGTCTATTCATTCTCATAAATATTTCATTTGGCTCTAGGTTGAATTTGGATTCAGCTCCTTACTTATATAGGCATAGTACACAATTTGCTTGCTTAGCGATCTGCTCTATTTTGTGTGTACAGATAAGTGACTTTCATGATCAATATAGAAACGAACTCCTGAAAAAAAGCACTTCATGACTGTGTTGCTCATTTTCTAAGTAGCAATCTGACATTTCAACTTCTCTTTGGATCCTTCCTAAAAGATTCATTATAAAATTGTAGTCAAATTAGTTGTTCACAATGAAATAAAATGCGGAACTTATCATACAGAGCCATTTCTATAGCCAGTTCTAGACACCACCCTGAAGAAAACCAGAAACACCTCCCCCGAACCCAGGGCACTTTTTTTAAGGCCTCCTTTCCTGCTCCATGAGAATATTTGTGCTTTGTTAAAGAAATTTGGGAAACTTGTAAACTAATTACAGTACACTATATCTTAGATGACTCCATCTTGTCCTCAACAACAGCAAGTTAAGACTGTTATTGCTGCATTTCACAGCTATGTACTGTTTGTATTTTTTAAAAAGATTTTTCCTTAATTTGACTTCAGAGAAAAAGAACATCCCAGTCATAGATGCATAATCTGCCTTTGCTATCTGTTGTCTCCATTAGCTAACAGTAAGGTGTAGCATAGATGTTCAAGGGTCTGATTCAGGACAGTAAATCCTGTGTTCCTGTCAGTGAAAAGCAAATGGTGAAAATCACTGGGATTTTTTCCATGTTCATCTAGCTCCAAATTAATTTACTGCTAGACTAAAATCAGACATTTAAAGTTCAATAAGCAACTGAAATTAAATAGCTTAGAATTAATGTGTCTGGTTAATGCAATGCTAAAATAGAACCTTTTATGTCTTGTTCAAATCTAGCTCAGTTTGGCAGTGACTAGAAATCTATTTACTGGTTGATACAGTATATTAAATGAACTATGAGAAGTGAAGTCCAGTGGCACCTTAAAAACTAACAGATTTTTTGGTGCATAAACTTTCATGGGTCAAAACCACTTTAACAGTTGCATCTGACTAAGTGGTTGTGACCCATCAAAGCTTATGCCCAATTCCATCTATTAGTCTGTAAGGTGCCACAGGACTCCTCATTATTTTTACAGATACAGTTTAACACAGCTACCTCTCTGAGACTTATTAAATAAACTGTATCATAGCCCAGGCTCTTTCTGGGAAACTGGTCCATTTGATGATGGCAGCTCATGTTCATTGCCTCAGCAGAGAGGTAAAGGATAAAATGGGTTTGAGAGCTCAATCTTACAAGTAAGGTATGAGGAAAATTCACAAGGTACTGAAAGGAAATTTACAGTGCTACTGCTGCCCTGTTTAGAGTCAGCACTTTTAAGTTTTAATCCCAAATGCATTGAGGGTTCATTAGGCAATTACGGTCTTTTAGCAAATATACCCCCACACCCGAATATACCCCTCGGTTTTTTCTGTTTGAGTTAAAAAAATCTTGTATACCCCATACACGAGTATAACCCGCAGGGTATACAAGGCTGTGCCGGGGGTATATTTATGGTGCGGGGGGAGGAGGGGGAGGAAAATTAGCCAGACACTCACCGCCTGGTTCCTGCGCAGCCTCCAGCCTCCGGGCGGGGGAGCGTTCACTGCCCGGTTCCTCCGCAGCCATAGGAAGGGGCAGGGGGAGCGCTCATCCGTCTGTGCAGGAACCAGGCAGTGAGCGCTCCCCCGCCTGGAGGCTGGCGGCTGCACAGGAACCGGGCCGTGTGTAAAGAAAATTTTGTATACCCCACACCTGAGTATACCCCACAACTGAGTATACCCCGCAGGGGGAGTGTAGGGTTTGTAAAAACGAATATAATCCGTGGGTTATATTCGCTAAATTATGGTACGTTATGTATACACTGGGAAATTATTTCAAAATAAGGTATTTTTAAATAATAACTCCCGAAATAACTACAGGTTGGACTTCCCTTGTCTGTTACCCTTGGAACCTGACCCATCCCAAATGAGGGAATTTGTCAAATCAGGGGAGGGCCCCCTGCCACTGGCCTCCCAGGACATTTCCCCTCCCTGTGGCTGGCTCTGCTCTGGCCCCACTGCCATTGGGCTTCAGCCTGCAGGACTTGGACTTGGGCTCTAGCCTGCTGGGGCTCCCCGGGGATGGAGCTCCCCAGCCATTGTGGCCCCACTTTTCCCCCACTTGACCAGGGATCCTTGGGGACAGGGCTAGCCAGTTGCCCCGCTTTTGCTGCCCTGCCCAGCCAGGGCTCCCAGGGTTTGCCAGTCCTGCTGCTACCCTGCCCGGCCGGGAAACCCTGGGGACGGGGCTTGCCCGCTGCCCCACATTTGCAAGCAGGAGTTGTTATTTCAAAATAAAAAGCCTGCTATTTCGAAATAACTGACTTGGTAGTGTGGACACCCACCGTGTTACTTTGAAATAACTCCCCAGTGTAGGTATGCCCCCAGTTCCCTCTGCTTTTCTTTCCTCACTATAAAATGGGGACAAAACTACGTGAACATCACCATAATACAAATAATGATTTTCAAATCTTTTTGTTTGTTTGTTTTCCAGTGATAAGTTACAGTTGAAAATCTATACCAGTGTTTTTAAGGGAAAGGCAATACTTTGTAACACACAGGGGCTAGTTGAATAAATTAATATAATGCTGTAGTTAGATTAATGGAAAGGCCTATTAAAATGTTAAACAACTCTTTCTGCAATCTTTCAGAAAGTTTCTTGTTTATATACCATCTGAAAGTACAATCACAAATGAAAGTACCTCTATCTGAAGAAAGAAAAAGAAAAAAAAGCTATAATTCCATCATTTATAATAGAGACATGCATAATTATTATAGTTGTACATAAAGAAAAATAAGAACATATTTGGGAAAAAAATCCAGTTTTCTACACGTATAATTGTCTATGAACTTTTCTTTCTTCAGGCTTTAAGCAGTGTTTAGAACATGCAGCAACTTAAATAATAGTACTGCACAAAGGTACGCTGAGTGCACATCCATATTAAATAATGGCACTAAGGCTTAATCAGAAACGAATCAAGGTGAAGAATCATAAAACATAGTGCACATAGGCCCAGATATATCAAAACACTTAAGTATGTGCAAAATATTAATTATTAGAAGTAGTTCCATTGAAGTTAATGGAAATTACTCATGTGCTTAACTGTTTCAAGGATCACAGGTATGGGCAATAAGGAGCATGTGGGCCAGACGCGGTTTACCAGGGTTAACCCTGGCAGGCCACCAAACACTTTATTTAGCTGCGTGTCCTCAGGTACAGCAACTTGCAGCTCCCATTGGCCATGGGTTGTCACTTTCCCCAGCTCCCTTTAGCTAGGAATGGCAAACCATAGTCAACATTAGCTGCGAGAGGCCATACCTGAGGTAACAGATAAATAAAACATCTGACAACCTGCCAGGGGCTAACCCTGGTGAACTGCACCCAGCCTGTGAGCTGCTTATTGTCTACCCCTGGGTCAAGGCCCCTACCGTAAAGGATAAAGGTAAAAACCCATATCTTACCTCAGAAACTACTTGTTGCTATTTTATTTGGGGTAAAAGAAAAAATTCACACCTGAATATGTTGATTATGTGTGCAGTTCTAACATTCAGACATGTCTTAATGGTGTGTGAGGGATTATGTATAGGGGCACGACTACACAGCAGGGCTAAAGCTGAAATAAGCTATGCAACTTGAGCTAAGTCAATTGCGTAACTTAAGTCAAAATAGCTTATTTTGGCTTTTGATGTTGTCTACACAGCAGGAAGTCTGAGTTAGAGCACTCTTCCTCTGACTTCCCTTACTCCTCATAAAATGAGGGTTACAGGAATCAGAGTAAGAAGTCCTGCATCTCGACATTATGTCGAAAAAACTGTTTGCTGTGTAGACACGGACTATGTTATTTCGGAATAAAGTCAGTTATTCCAAAATACCACTGCTGGGTAGACATAACCCTAGGTGAACATAGAGGGCACATCAATCAAGGGCTACGTCTAGACTGGCATGATTTTCCGCAAATGCTTTTAACGGAAAAGTTTTCTGTTAAAAGCATTTGCGGAAAAGAGCGTCTAGATTGGCACGGACGCTTTTCCACAAAAGCACTTTTGAAAAGCGTCCATGCCAATCTAGACGCTTTAAAAAGCCCGATCGCCATTTTCGCGATCGGGCTTTTTTGCAAAACAATACCGCGATGTCTACACTGGCCCTTTGCGCAAAAGCTTTTGCGCAAAGGACTTTGCCCGAATGGGAGTAGCATAGTATTTCATAAGAACACTGACAATCTTACATGAGATCGTCAGTGTTCTTGCGGAAATTCAAGCGGCCAGTGTAGACAGCTGGCAAGTTTTTCTGGAAAAGCATCTGATTTTCCGGAAAAACTGGCCAGTCTAGACACAGCCAAGAAGTATAAATTTATACTGTGCATTGGAAGCATCAAATTCCAAAATCTGGTCAAACAAATATTTTCATCCGAATATTCAGAATCTTTCTGCTTTTTTCATATTCCTCATATTTTTCATGTTCCCTCATTTTGTAACCAATTTATGTCTGAGTGTAAGTGACTTTCTGTATGCAAAAAAAGGAAGAGGTGTTATAGCATGTCATAATATTGTGTCACCAGATCTGTAAAACTTGAATTTTCCCTGGATAGAGCTCTCTATCCTTCATGACCTAGACTGTTTCCTCATTAGGACAAAATTCTCTCTAATCAACAAGATGGATAGTGACTTCATTGTTTTGTTCTCTTTAGAAGCAGGCTCTCTCCTTTTAAATTCTGTATATACACAGTTGGAAAACACATTGCAGAGAAGATCCAGCAGGCAGCTTTGAGAGGAAAAGGTAGTACAGTAGACTTCCGATAATCCGGAACCTATGGGACTTAGGTGGTGCCGGATTATCAAATATGCCGGACTATCAGGAGGTACTATAAGCAGGTTATATGTATACTGTATACATTATATACTGTATATAAAGTGTTCTTAACCCTTTTTATTGTACATACTGTATACAGTATACTGTAATGTTTTAGTTTTTAAGCCTTTTTACCCTTTTGCTCAGTTCAGCTGCTGCCGCTGTTACCTTGTGACTCATTTTTTGCCGAAGCTCACTCACTAGGCTCTTGCCATTTTGATGCCGGACTATCAGGAGTGCCGGACTATTGGATGCCGGACTATTGGAGTTTTACTGTAATACACCACTGAAAATCTCTGCTGTACTTATGCCTTCAGTGTAGGAGGTTAAGTGGGGCTCAAGAATTTGTCAGACCTTCTGCACTGGGAATGAATTTCACTCTCAGATTGTAGCTCTACCTTATGAATTAACAAAATCTGACAGCAAATTTCTTTGTTCCCCCCCTCCCTCCCCCCCGCAAAAAAGTAAAGCATGTTTCTTAGGCTCTTAAGTTTAAAAAATCATTTCATTCTTTATTACACATTATGCTTTTATTTACTTATTTTAGTGTGGGTACAGTAGATCCTGGATCCACTGCTCAATCTAACTATCCTAAAAATGTTATTCCTTTCCTCTACTGTACATTCAAAAAGCAGATAAAGGAAACCATATTCTGTAAATCAAGTTGGTTCAGTTCCAGTGCAAAATGTGGACTTGACTGACTGCAAGCAGAACTGTCAGCTTGTACAGGCTTCACTGTCAAGAACTGTGTCATCTGTCAGTGTCTGTTCCAGCTCACTGTACCACACAGAGGGAATGCACTGTTGCCTCCCAATTGATAACACGCTGCCAGAAGCATGTTACTTTCTCATCTGTCTTCTTGTAGCTGTCAAAACTGGAATCCATTAATTAGTTTGTTCTCGTGAATTTTAGTTGTTCTGAAGACATGTAAATTTCAAAGTAAGACAAAAAAATGCCAAGGTGCCAATAGGGGTTCACAAATCCTAAGTGGCAGTTATTAAGAACAGTAAGTGCTGGGTATCAGAACTCAGACTGAATGAGTGTAATGATGTGGCTAGTTTCACCACATTGCTTTTAATCAGACTGAGTTGCTTACAGAAGCAGTAAAACAATGACAGTTAAGGAGAGAGAGAAATAACAAGTCACCAACTAGTAAGGACAGATGGGTCAAGAAGGTACTACTGTTTTTTAATATTATTATTCCCTTTTTATATGTTTTCTTCCTTTAATGAGTACCACATTTTTGATAGGGCTTTATTTTCCTGTTTTTGTGTTCCATGAAAGACTACTGTGATTGCTGATGCAGATAAGATTTTGTAAAATCCATACATTTAAGACAAGATTCTTTAAATGTAACTCATCCAGCATTCAAATCTACAATATCATTTGTAAAAAGAATGATTGCTTTGTGTTAAACTGCAGAAGTAAACTACATATATGTTTTCATGTATCTGTCACTCACACTAATCCCTCTCTTCATCTGAGTGGTTGCAAAGAAACATAGGGGAAACTTAACAAAAACTCCTAAATGACTTAGGAATCTAAGCCCTGTTTCAAAAGGGACTTATGCGCACGGGGCGGGGAGGAACAACTTCTGCAGGCCCCCAGGCAAGGTGTGGGGGGGGCCAGCTCCATGCCCCTGGAAGGGGTGGTCCTCAGGCAGAAGAGGTATGCCAGGGCATCTAGCCCTTAATTCTGGACTGCGGTGCTGGACCCTCCTCCCCCAGCCCTCAGAGCCATCCAGAGCGCATGGTGCGGCACTCTGGCAACAATTTAAAGGGGCCCAGGACTCTGGCTGCTGCCACTGCCGTAGTAGCAGCAGCAGCAACTGGAGCCCTGGGCCTCTTTGAATCTCTGAGCCCTGGGGAAACTGCCCTGTTGTCTCTCCCCCCGCTCTGAATCAGCAGGCCTGGACTAAGCTCCCAGCCTTAGATCCTTAGAGGTACTTTTGTGTTGCTCTGTTCAGTGTTCCCCAGTTTAATTTTCAGTTAGGTACCTAAGCCAGGTCATGCCCTAGCAGCCAAAACCTTTCCCTCTGCCCAGATACCTCTTTCACACTTGTTCTACATTTCCTCTGCACCCAGCTGTCTTTTGTGGGGTGTGCTGTACTGTTCCCCCACCTCCCTCATCAATATGGTTGCCATCTGCTCAGGTTCCGAGGGGCATCCCTTTTTTGAGGTAGCTGTCCTAAGAATCTGTAAGGGTGCTCAGTAGACACTGTCAGCTGTCCAGTTTTAAGGACTGGTATCATTCCATTCAAGACATTGCCTTGGATGTGGGAACTCTACATATGCATGATCTGTATCTGACCCTCCTGCTGCAGGGTTCTGACAGTGACCAGGTCTTAGACATGCTGAAAGCACACTTATGGAATCAGGCCCCACTGGCAAGATAGGCATTCCCCCACCTCATTTGAGAAGCCCACTCTGGGACATTCAAGGTTTCAGTTTGTGCTAGGCCACAAAGCAGCTAATTAGCAGTGAGGCAACATCAGGTTTTAGGCAGTTTTTCAAATACTGCCCAGCATGAACTCGGGCACCAACAAGATTTGACAGCAGCTAAGTGGCCTTGAAAAAGCTGGTGGCACCTACATGGCAGGCTTATGTGCTTAAAGAGACAGATAGGTACCTAAGTACCTTTGAAAATAGGACTTAGGGTATGCTTGTACTGCAATTCAACACCTACATTTGGCACATGACAGCAGAGTAGGGCTTGTGAATCTTGGGCTATAGACTGTTTAATTGGTGTGTAGATGTTTCAGCTTGGGTTCCAATTCTGGGACCTCCCACTTCAGAGTCCTAAAGACAAAATGTCTACATTGTAATTAAACTGTTCCTTAGCCTGAGCCCTGTGAGCCTGAATCCTTTGTCAGGGGCCTGTTACAGGTTGTAACTGTAGCGGAGACATACCCTTAAATACTTTCAAACCATTTAACTATTAGCTCATTATAAGGAATCCCATCACCAAGCTGAACCTTGACTTGGCTCTCAAAGGCCTTATCAAGACTTCCTTTAAACCCCTACACTAGGAAACCACTTATTTACATTCAAGGTTACAGGGCATTTCTCATTGTAATTCCTTTTCCCAGAAGGGTGCATAAGCTTGGGCTCTATCTAAAAGGAAATCCTTTGTACATTTCTGTTAAAGCCATGTTACAATATGGTGATAGCTCTGCAAAGCAGGTGACTAAACTCCCATCATTCCCATCTGCAATGCACTTCCCTTTCCCCTGGCCAGGTCAGGGTAAAGGTCCTGAACCAGCAAGTGGCAGGACTCTTTTTGTGGGAACAATGGCTACTTGACAAGCCAGGAGGGCAGGGAAGTTGAAGCAGCACCAGCATGGGAACAGAGAGCTGCATGAGCAAGTAAAGTTATTGTTCTTGCATATAGATACTGGCATGGTCAAATATATGTTTGCACGCATATTTACCTTATTTGCACAAACCAGTGTGGTAAATGCATGCACTTTTGGGCCATGTGCACATTTTTTAATATGTTCACATTCATCTTTTGAAAATTTGGCTCAGAATCAAATCAATAACTTATCAGTTTACTCCGTCACTGCTTACACACATAGGTCAAGTCCTTGAGAAGCACAGCATTTTTAAATTCTCTATAGAAAAAATGGCAGATACTTCAGAGTGTTTTCTTCATTTTATTTCAGTCATTTAAAGTTATGATATCCATAGCATTGGGTTATATATTTGCATAACCAATTTTTGTGAGTTTCATATTTCACAACTTTGCTTGGGTATTTAATTATGTACTCTAGTGAACAGGAATTGGGTACTATCCCTTTAAATAGCTTCTGAGTCCTCTAGTGGCCCTCCAGATTTTTTTGTTTCAAAACCGATCTGAATCCTGTCATGGCAGCACGTATATATATATATATACGACCTTACATGTTATGTATAGTTATTTGGACACCATGACACAGGTACATATGTTATGTATATTGCATATAGAGGAAAAATAAAACATCTGCTATGGGCATTATCTTATATACAGGATTAAATTATCATGGAGTATTCCCTAGAGCCCCCTACACAAACTTCCCCCATACATGCTATAAAAGCTCCAGGACCTACAAGGGGAGGGGTATCTGGGTGAGGGAAGAAGGGACTGCAGAGGAGCGCAGCAGGGCTCAGGGTTTTAACCCAATGGGGTGCACTAGGCTTGTGACTTCAGCCTCACAGGACATGCAGGAGCTTAGGGCTTCAGCCCCACAAGTCTGAAAATATTTACCAGAGCTCTGTTACAGACAGTTCCAGCTAAATTTAAGTGCTGCTTAAATGCAAATCGATCATGAACCTTATCTCAAATAATAGCATAGAGTCATTTGAATTAAATTGCCATGGCAATGCAACCCTTAGGAACAATTGCTGCCAGTGCAGAGGCGGAGCAGACTACCAGGCTGTCTCCCCAACACTATACACACCCAAGCAACAGATCACCAAAGACAAAAATTTATGAACAAAAAGCTATTTTACATTAGGGAGAAAGTGCCAACTATAGTGGGTGAGGTGAGGTTTGGATAAGATAACCCACCAGACTTTTTTGGATTCCAAGTTAGAGAGGGCCTTGTCAGTGAATCAGCACTGCCACGAAGACTGGATGGAGCCTTGGGGTTCCTAGAACCAGTGCAGAGCCCCAAGCCTTCCATATAAATAGACTTCTGTGTCCAGTATGTCTTAGGGGATCGTGCACTTTGTGGTTGCATTCCATTCATGAAAATGGATCTCTCTCCTCAATGACAGAAATGAAGAGGAAACACCTCGAGGTATCTGTAAACTGGTATTTTCTCATAGGGATCTCACTTGGCACATCTAAATTATAACATCCAGTTCTGAAATAAACTTTTCATTGATCTTTCAGCATTGCTACTGGTCTCCCATTAGCTGCACTAGCAGATGTTAAACTGTAGGAGGTGAACGTTAGAATCACCTACCAGAGCTCCAGACTCCTCGGCTACGTCTAGACTGGCATGATTTTCCGCAAATGCTTTTAACGGAAAAGTTTTTCCATTAAAAGCATTTGCGGAAAAGAGCGTCTAGATTGGCACTAACGCTTTGCGCAAAAGCACTTTTTGCGGAAAGCGTCCATGCCAATCTAGACGTGGTTTTATAAGAAAGCCCCGATTGCCGCTTTAGCCATCGGGGCTTTTTGCGCAAAACAGTCCTGAGCTGTCTACACTGGCCCTCTTGCGCAAATACATTTGCGCAAAGGACTTGTGCCCGAACGGGAGCGTCAAAGTATTTGCGCAAGAAGCACTGATTTCTTACATTAGAACGCTCAGTGCTTTTGCAAATTCAAGCGCCAGTGTAGACAGCTGGCAAGTTTTTGCGCAAAAGCGGCTGCTTTTGCGCAAAAACTTGCCAGCCTAGACACAGCCCTCAGGTATATGGTGTACTGTCAGCCATATACCTATATGCTTCCAATTGTTAGTTAATAATAAAGTCCTTTGGCAGAACATTTGCCTGTGAGCACTTGATCATCCCTTGTGCTTCTCACAATGGCTAGAAATTCATACTTTTATCCACACATTTATTAGTAATGACCTTCTGCCATAAGAGCAATTTGCTTAGTGCACTCTGTGATTTGTATGATTTGCCAAGCTAATTTTTATCTCCATGTCTAGCATTTGAAAATCTTTTGCCTCCATATTAATTTAACATTTTTATCTTTTACCTATTAAAGGCTGCTCATTGTGACCTTTAAATTCACTTACAATGGATAATCCATTGGTTAATCTGAACCAGTTTGGCCTCAGTTACACATTCACCGACAAACCATTATTTCTGTCCCAGTTATTTAATTGGCCAGAATCCTCTTTCCTATCAGAAATATTAGCTGTCAGAGTTGCCTGCTAGCCTTTGCATATTTCCTGGACACCATCCAGGCCATTAAAGCAACATCTTCTGTTCAAATCTGGAATATTTATCCTGAGCCAAAATCCTAGCTTTCTCTCTGCTCTTAATTAAGGCCTTAAGAATGTTGGATGGGTCATTCTACAGACAAGACTTTTGAAATGTAAAAATTGATGTGAAACCTTTCATGCTGAATTTTTTTAACTAATTCAGTAATTTTAACTCACAAATCACATTTTATATTGTTAATAAAATGAACTAGCTAAGGTATTTTCATATTTTTGAAACTTTGTTGAACTTCAATACTATAAGAAACATTTTTTTTGAGGAAAAAAGAAGCCCAACTACTATGACAATCCCCACAGATGTTCAACTTGCAGAGAACCTAGACAGATGGAATGACACCAAATCTGCTGGGGCAGCACACAAAGAAGCAATAGTTACTGTACCCTTTAAATTGTGTGTTTTCTCTTAGCACTAGAGCTGACTTACCTCTCCCCTGCCCACTTAATACATATACAGAAACGCTGGCAGAATTAACACTCCCTCATCATTTGTGCTCAGGAAGTGAGAGAGCACCAAAACTTTGTTTGCCCCTGTGCCCTCTGTTCCTTATTCACCTGCAAGAGTATGTCAAGAATGTGGCTCATAAGTGTTATTTTACAATGAAAGATTATTTTATTACTTGATGTAAGTTTTCTTGATTTACCACATCATTTCCTTCATTTCAAAGCTTCATTAGAGTCAGGATTTCATCCATAATACCATTTTTCAGACTTTAAATACTATCCAGTATCTCTATTATTTTTTAAAATAAAAAGCCAGTCTTTTTCAATCTGAAGCCATTAAGTGCAACAGTAAATCCTTATCAATTATACTCATAGTAGTGGAATAAACCAGGTGAAAAGTCACATATATTGCATTACCATTCTACCTAGCTGTGCCCCCCCCCCCCAGTTGAAATGTATAGTGTTTCTTAACAACAAGTCCTTAAATTCTTATTCTCCAACATATTTAAAAGCAGCTCAAGGCTCTACATCACTTCCATTTCTCTTTGGTTTGATACTGTAGTATATATTCAAACAAATCTGGAAGCTATAGTACAGCTAAATGTACTGGCATTTATGGGTGCACATCAACAATACCCTCCATGTATTAGAAATGTTCAAAATGTGAGCAGGTATGCTTCCCATCAACAAGCAGATTAATTCAATCAACAGATTCTTTCAGCTGGACTAAAACTGAAGTTTTGGATTTTCAGTGTCAAAAACTGAGGACCCAATCCTGCAAAGGGATATTTGCAGGCGTTAAGTATCCACTGTGCAGCTCCTGATTCAGGATTGGGCCTTTATATTCTTCTATTTTTATGTGACAATGTCAGTAAAAAACAAATTAAAAAGAAAATCAAACAAGCAAGAAGAACTGCATCACCCAATAAACACAATGTACATTTTGATCTGTACTAGCCCCCTCTAAAGTACTTAATGGTTTAGATTAGATGATCTCAAACTGGAGGGTAGCATACCAAGTGTTATTTTTATATACATATGGCAAGCAAAGGATATTTAACTTCTCCACAGCTATTGGAAAATTGTCATATAAATAAATAAAAGCATATAGGGGCCTTGTTCCTGAAATAGTACTAAAATAGGCAGATTTTTGTGTCTGCAAAGATCCTCTGCCTACCCAAACCCTATGTCCCAATATTTGCCTTACCAAACCATTTTTCTCCTGCATCCTGGGTCCTAGCTGGCGCTGACTCTTTTCCCCTCCCTGCATCTTCCTTCATCCCACCCTACTGGTTCTCTTGTCTAGCTAATGCCAGTCTTTTCCCCATCTCAGTGTTCCAGACCCAGCCACCTCCATATTTCCATTCCTGGCTTCCAGTTCTGGTATCCTTACCCACCCAATCCTACTCTCCCCATGGATGGTTCTCAGTCCTTTTCTTCATTTCCACCCAGTCTCAGGGTATGGCTACACTGCCACTTTTTTCCAAAAAAAGCTACGCAAAATGCGCTCTGCATTTTGCATAGCTTTTTTTGATCCTTGTGTCAGAAGAGGCTTTCCCGACATTTGGACCGTCTAGACTGGGCCAAATGTTGGAAAAAACCCTATTTCGGAAGCCCCCTTATTCCTCGTGGAACGAGGAATACAGGGGCTTCTGAAAGAGCACGTTTGCTGTTCCGGAAAGAAAAGCAGAAGAGCAAACGCGTCGCTGGATGCAGAAGAATTTTTCTGGGATACTGGAGGTATCCCAGAAAAACTCTTGTAGTCTAGCCGTACCCTCAGTCTTCCCAATTCACAGTCTCCCCCACTAGGCCCAGCATCCATTTTTTTTACCAGAATGCCTGGTTGAAAAGGGACCCTGGCGGCTCTGGTTAGTCCAGTTGGCGGTGCAGGAGGCCTGAGGTTAAGAAAGGTTCCCTACATGCCCTGGCTCCATACTGCCCCCAGAAGTGGCTGCCAGGTCTCTGTGGCTTCTAGGGAGGCTCTGTGTGCTACTTCCACCCTGAGTGCTGTCTCTGCAGTGCCCATTGGCTGGGAACTGCAACCAATAGGAGCTGTGGAGGGGTGCGCCTGCAGACATGAAGGCAGTGCACGGAGCCTTCTGCTACCTAGGAGCCATAGGGATCTGGTATCCACTTCCGGGAGCCATGGTATAAGTACCCCACCCCCTTGACCTAGCTTGGAGTCCACTCCCTGCACTCCTCCACATACACCTCAATCTCCTGCCCCATCCCTGACACAAAGGCTTTATGTAGACCTAGATGGCCTTTATGACACAAAGGCTTAGATGTTGTTAAAGTTTGAGCTTTTGCTTTTTTTGTTGCTGGTGATGATTTTAAACACGTTCAAGCTATGCATTTTTGGGGGCATCAGATATTAGGATTCAAGCAGATAATCTGCCACTTGGAATTGGAATCATTTGGCAGGATTTATTAAAACCTGCTTAAACAAGCATTATAGAATTCAGGTGAAAACAGTCAACCAAGCCAGGAAAACAGCTTAGCTATCTGCTGTATCTATTGTGGGTTTGGACACAAATGTTACCTACTTTCCCCTTTGTTATTTCTAGTCACTGTCAATATTCATTCTAATCCAACCAGTGGGAAATTACTATGAATTTGCTCTAAATTGGTCAAAGCTCTTGAACTAGACATATGGTGTAAATCCTTGTTTTTCTGGTATCACAGAGAATGCATCTCTCACAGTCTGAATGCACATACAAAACTGTCTGCTTTCACTGATGCAGAGCAGTGTTGTAAATATAACTGAACTTGTGAAAGAAACAAGGTGTTAATTGATGGTGTACATATTCATCCTCATAAACGTCTGCTGTTAGACTACTGGTTTCCTGTTTCTAAGGAAACTCTGACTCCTTAAAGCAGAAAAGGTACTACTAACTCACGATACAATTTATATTCTAATTCATCTGAAGCTCTGTTCACTGCAAAGAGAAGCATTTTGTATTCAATAGTTACTTTGAACTCGGATGAAATAAAGATTTGATTAATGCTGATAACCTGTAGATTCTCATATTATGTGAAATGGGATATTTTGTTTTCATCTCTGATTTCTGCATTTCATAATTAGGGTTAGGACTAACAGACATGGCAGAAAAATGGCTCTGTACGTGCAGTCAGTTGAAGACCATTTTAAATGGCTTTTCTATGGTTATGTAGTGCCAGACAAAGTAGTATACATGCATTGATTTGCATCACAGCATAAAAGAAAGACCTGGTTTGTCAGTGCCACCTTCCTTACAATCCTATGGAAGTGATCACAAATAATAGTTTCCTATTTGGCTTAATACAGTGCCTGAAATAGCACAATTCTCAGCAAGCTGCTTCTAGCACTCACTACATCGCCTCAAAAAAGGAAGAGAGCAACAGTACCCCTGCCAAAGAGGTTCCCTGAAGCACCTCAGCATGTAAAGCACAGCTTGGCACTCAGAACCTTAGGCCAGGAAGCAGCTTGCGAGCCAACCACTGTGAGAATTCTACCACTGGACCAACAATGCCCTGCTCAGCTTGCTCCTCAACGACTGTAACCAGACTGTGTGCTTTCCATCAATGGTTTCAGCCAGTCAGGTTCTTCAGCCTCTTTCCAGGGCCTGCTGCAGTCCTTGTGGCAGCCAAAGAAAGTGCCTCCATCATGGCACCATCCAGCAGCCAGCCCTCAGTTTCTGTAGGGGTAGTGGGTATTATGTTTGTCTCATACGCAAAAGGTCCCTGTCTCAAAACGGGACAGAAATAGCCCTGCTTTTTCTTCCAGAACCAACATAGCTAAGAAAGGCAGGCTTTGACAAGGTACATGGCACTCTCTGGACACTTGTCGGCCAGCCATGGAATTATGTCTTCCCTGTTCCATGTTTTTGCCCACTGCTGCCATTCTTCTTGCATTCCCTCCTGGTTTTCTTGGAGAAGAAAGCAGGGTTGAAAGAAAGGAGGTCTTTTCTCACACTGATTTTCTGCTTGACTTAGGAGGCATTGCCATCCCAGGAAAAAAAAGCTATGGCATTGGTATCACCAATTCTCAAATAAATCCTTTGGGAGTTTATTGTTGTGTTCTAAAACAGCTTTAGTTGACAAATAATTTTCAAGATAAGAGTTACAAAAGGCAGTCTGGGGAGCATCTGCTGGGGGCATATGTAGAGATAACTAGTCACGTTGTGCTGAATCTCTTTATTTCAACTTAGTACACTGCAGTAAAAGAAGCTTAAAATATTTTACAATGTTAGTCTCCTGCACAACTGCAGCAGTTGTCAAAGCCAGATTCAGGGACTGTAAATGGGAAGGCCCGTATTCTACTAAACATCCTATGTGCTAAATGTGAACATAACATAAGAACATAAGAATGGCTTTACTGGGTCAGACCAAATGTCCATTTAGCCCAGTATCCTGTCTGCCAACAGTGCCCAATACCAGATGACCCACAGGAAGGGAACACAACAGGTAATCCTCACATGATCCCTCTCCTATCATCCATTTCCAGACAAACAGAGGCTAGAGATACCTTCCTACCCATCCTGGCTAATAGCCATTGATGGACCTAACCTCCATGAATCTATCTAGCTCTTTTTTTGAACTCTGTTAAAGTCCTAGTCTTCACAACATCCTCTAGCAAGGAGTTCCACAGTTTGACTCTGCACTGGCTGAAGAAAAACTTCCTTTTGTTTGTTTTAAACCTGTTGCCTATTAATTTCATTTGGTGACCCCTAGTACTTATATTGTGGGAATAAGTAAATAACTTTTCCTTATTTACTTTTTCCACACCAGTCCTGATTTTAGACCTCTATTGTATCCCCTCTTAATCGCCTCTTTTCTAAGCTGAAAAATCCAAGCCTTTTAAATCTCTCTTCATGTAGGACCCATTCCAAACCCCTAATCATTTTTGTTGCCCTTTTCTGAACCTTTTCCAATGCCAATATATCTTTTTTGAGATGAGGTGACCACATCTGTATGTAGTACTCAAGATGCGGGTGTACCATGGTTTTATATAGAGGCAATAAGATATTCTCTGTCTTGTTCTCTATCCCTTTTTAAATGATTCGTAACATTCTATTTTTTTGTTTTTGACTGTGTGGATGGTTTCAGAGAACTATTCACAATGACTCCAAGATCTCTTTCTTGAGTAGTTGTAGCTAAATTAGTCCTCATCATATTGTATATATAGTTGGGATTATTTTCATTTTCAATGTGCATTACTTTACATTTATTAACATTAAATTTAATTTGCCATTTTATTGCCCCAATCACTTAGTTTGGTGAGATCTTTTTGAAGCTCTTCACAGTCTGCTTTGGTCTTTACTATCTTGGGCGGTTTGGTATCATCTGCAAATTTTGACACCTCACTGTTTACCCCTTTTTCTAGATCATTTATAAATAAGTTGAATAGGATTGGTCCCAGGACAGACCACTGGGGGACCCCACTAGTTACCTCTCTACACTCAGAAAACTTACCATTTATTTCTACCCTTTGTTTCCTGTGTTTTAACCAGTTATCAATCTACGAAAGGACCTTCTCTTTTATCCCATGATAACTTACTTTACTTAAGAGCCTTTGGTGAGGGACCTTGTCAAAGGTTTTCTGGAAATCTAAGTATGCTATATCCACTGGATTCCCCTTGTCCACATATTTTGTTGTCCCGCTCAAATAACTCTAGCAGATTAGTAAGGCATGATTTCCCTTTACGGAAACCATGTTGACTTTCCCCCAACAAACTATGTTCATCTGTGTGTCTGACAATTTTATTCTTTACTGTAGTTTCAACTATTTTGTCTGGTACTGATGTTAGACATACCAGTCTATGATTGCCCGGATCACCTCTAGAGCCCTTTTTAAATATTGGCATCACATTAGCTATCTTCCAATCATTAGGTACAGAAGATGATTTAAAGCAGTGGTCCCCAACGCGGTGCCCGCAGGCTCCATGGCACCCGCCAGGGCATTTATGTGCGCCCGCCTAGTGACCAGGGCCGGCCCGAGCCATTCTTGCGCCCCGGGCCCCGGGTGCCCGGCGCATGCACGGCCCCCGCCCCAGGCGTGTGGCGCATGCGCGGTGCCACCTCCGGGCGCCTGGCAGCCCCAAAAGGTTGGGGACCACTGATTTAAAGGATAGGCTACAAACCACAGTTAATAGTTCCACAATTTCACATTTGAGTTCTTTCAGAACTCTTGGGTGAATGTCATCTGGTCCCAGTGATTTGTTACTGTTAAATTTATTAATTTGTTCCAAAACCTCCTTTAATGACACCCTTAATCTGGGACAATTCCTCAGATTTGTCACCTAAAAAGAATGGCTCAGGTTTGTGAATCTCCCCAATATCCTCAGCCATGAAGACTGAAGCAAAAAATTCATTTAGCTTCTCCGCGCAATGAAAATGTGATTTTCATTTAAAATATTTGGGAATTTCTGTTCAAAGGTAGCCTTAGAAGTATGTGCCTCTCTGTTTAAATCCTCCAATGTGGTTCAGAGAAACTTCCTTGTGCTGGTTTCTGAAGCTGTCAGCGACAGAGGCAACAGGAAAACAATTGGGTGTCTGAGCTGATCCCAAGCAATGAGAACTTGTCACATTATTTATTTACTTACACCATGCCTGGACACTTTTACATTTCAAAGAAAATAGACAGTATGTTATTTCTGCCTGGGTTAAACATTATTTTGTTTCCCCCTGGAGAGACAGACTAAGAATTGTCCATGCTGTGTCATAAGTTATAATGTAGAGTTGCTGCCAGGGTTATAGAAGCATATGGAGAAACCTGCCCCCTAACAGGTGTACAACTTTTTGTTATCAAATAACTCTCCATCAGTCCTGGCTTTCTGCCTCCCCGCTGAACAACTGCCTTTGCTAGAAATTACTGAACACATTTCAACTACTATAAACATTGGCCAGGGTTATATTTCTAGATTCCAAGAAAGCTTCTGACAGCTAGCTGTGATCCTTTATGTAATAAGTTGTCAGTGTACTGTGTATAACCTAAAGCTGTCACTTGGCTTAGGTCAAAGCTGTCAAATTGCCAACAAAATATTATTACTAGAGGCACTAAATCTTATTTTCAGCCTTGTTTTGTAGGGGTCCAGCAGACAGAGGCCTTGGACTATTATTGTTTATCCTGTATGTAAATAACCTATCTCATGAATATGCATGAAAAAACAAACTTACATGTATGTATATAACACTGCGAGCAGATGTTGCAGTCACATTAACAAGATCTGCAAATGGCTTGTCAAGAACCACTTATTATTACTAAATGTTTCTAAAACTAAGTCTGTCACATACTTCAGGGGCTTACTAACAGAATTTGGAAATACATAGGGCTAACTAATACCAAATAACAGGAAGAATACCTTGCAAGAATCAAGGTATTTTTCTTTGTAAAGTGAGCATAGTATTTACAGAGGATCTGACCATGCTGGAGCCTGAAGATCTCTATTCTCAGAACAAGTTTATCCTATCAATGTGCCTCAAACCTGAGCTGGAGAGTCATCTTTTGAGAGTGACTCACTTTTGGGGTGAGAGCATAGTTCAATCTTCAGGCCCATTGAGGCCTGAGCAACTCTGATAAGACTGTCAGTTGTTATTGCCATTTTGTGAAACTATTATCTGTTTACTCAGAACCTGATTGAGAAGATGCACTCATTTTATTCCAGCCACTGAACACCTGATTTGTGTGGAAGGTGAGGTAGGTACGTGAAATTTGTAACTAACCATATACATCTTATGGTCTGAACAAATGACCACATGCTTTAATAATGTTCAGATTTGGATTCAAACTCTACACTCTACTCCTGTATCTTGGGTTACTTTACAAAAATAAAGTTTGTTCCCTATTTAAAAAAAGAATTAAAGAATTAGATGAATTAAATAATGTTTTGTTTTTACTCAAAGGCCACAAATGTGGCTTTCAAAACCAGTCTTCCTAAGGAGCTCCAAACAAGTAGTGGATCCTATAAGCACTGTGATTTCATCCCAGTGCTCTGTGCAAGTCCTCAAAGCAGGTCCTTTAAAGGGTGAACCTTCAGTCTGATAGTTGGTTTGGACTAATTTGGGGGGGATGTCTTGTACTGTAGGGCTACGTCTACACTGCAGGCTTTTTGCGCAAGAACAACTGTTCTTGTGCAAAAACTTGCAGAGCGTCTACACTGCACGTGCATTCTTACGCAAGTAAATTTACAGTAAAGCGTCGGAAAACAGGGCTTCTTGTGCAAGAGTTATTCCTCTCCCCACGAGGAATAAGCCCTCTTGCACAAGAACTCTTCCACAAGAAGGCAGTGTAGACAGGCAACAGGGGTTTCTTGCGCAAGAAAGCTCTATGGCTAAAATGGCCATCAGAGCTTTCTTGCGCAAGAGAGCGTTCACACTGCCATGGACGCTCTTGCGCAAAAGCACATCTCTTCCACAAAGCACATGGCAGTGTGGATGCAAGCTCTGCTGAGCTTGGCATTGAAATATTCCTTGCTGTGATTTTGGTGTTCTGGGTAGGACTTCATCAGCCAGGGGAGCAAAGGGTTGGCAGCATCCCCCACAATGCATGTCCACTTCCCTGACCCTGATGGTGTGATCAGGGAAGAAAGGGACAGAGTTCAGCTTCTGAAAGAGGCTGGAGTTGCAGAAGATACGGATGTCATGTGCCTTCCCTGACACCCAATGTTGTTGGTGACTGGCCTTGGTGGTCCACGAGGGCCTGCAGCATGATTGAAAAGTACCTGTTCTGGTGGATATATTCGGAGCCCTGGTGGTTGGAGGCCTGGATGGGGAAAAGGATGCCATCAATGGTCCCCATCCCCCCACAGTTAGGAAAGTCCATGGCGGCAAAGCCGGGGATGGGGTCCACGTCACCCAGGAGGATGAGCCAGCACAGCAGGGTGGTGTTGAAGGCCCTCACCACCTGTAGAAGGAGACAGAGAATCACAGGGTTGCCAGGACCCTCAGGAGGTCCTTGAGCCCAAATCCCCTCCCCCTTCCCCTCCACCTCCACACCAGGACCAACCCTCTACTTACCCCATAACCTGGCAGGGCTTTATGAAGGTGGGACTGAAAACACTGGGGGAGCCTCATTTGAAAATCTTGGACCCAATCCCTTTGCACAAAGCAGAAGTGCTCTCCCCTGCCCCTTAATGCACCCTCACTTGGACAGCCACTGGCATATCTTGATTTGAAGTTCCATTTTAGTGTAGACCTGGGGTCCTGGGCCATCAATAGGCCCCCTCAAGATACATTAATATAAATGGTATTTAATCTATATAAATAAAATACCAGGACTGTCATTTCTTTGTATGTAACTCTGAAGCCTAAAATGTCTGCTGGGTGAGTATGAAGAGATAGAAGCAGAAAACAAGCATGGCTGAAAATCTCATTTTGTTCAGAATATCACCAGGTTGAACCATCACTGGGTTTTGTGGAATGTTACTGCCCAGTTTTAAGTTTTCAGTCATTTTGACATTACAAATTACACTTGTCCAGTGTGCAGTGACAGGGTACAGTGACAGTCAAGCATGAGTCTATGCCATGCCAAATGTCCCAGACTGTTCTGATATCAGAGGAAACTCAACCAGTCACCCCCTTATTCTACAGCTAATTTGCAGGGGATTGCACAGTTGGTAGATTACTTGGCCAACCTGCTACCCCAAAGTGCTCAACTGCCATCTGTATAAAGCGACACATATCTCTCAGTGCAATCCCCTCTGACATAAATTAACACAGTCATCCACACAACAACACAATCAATGCACACAATAACCCCAATCACATGCTGCTCCTTGTAGCAGCATGGCCCCTTATTCATCACCTGCACAAATCCACAATTTTACCAGCACCATATTACCCACATACAACAACACAACCACATGTACAATAACTTGAGACACACATTGCCCTTCACTGCAGCACACGATCCTGATCCACACAAATCAACACAGAACTCCTACCACAGCTCAGCCAGACCGCCTCTCAGGAGCAAGTGACCGTTTGGGCTCCACACTCCCCATGCAGCATGGAGAGCGCAGAGCCCAAACGACTGTTTGGGCTCCGCAGTCCCCCGAGTGAGAGGCAGGAGGGGGAAGAAAAGAGAAAGAGAGAGACGGAGAGAGAGGCAGGAGGCAGAGGAGAGGTGAGAGAGAGAGGAGGGGGAGGCAGGAGGAGGAGGAGGAGGAGAGAGAAAAAGAGAGAGAGAAACGGACGTGGAGGAGAGACCCAAAAATCCCGTCTTATGACGGGCTATTGGCTAGTATACATAAGAATGGCCATATTGGCTCAGACCAAAGGTCCATTTAGCCCAGTATCCTGTCTCCAGACAGTGGCCAATGTTGGGTGTCCCAGAGAGAATGAACAGAACAGGTAATCATCACGTGATCCATCATGTCGCCCATTCCCAGCTTCTGGCAAACAGAGATTTGGGTCACCATCCCTGCCCATCCTAGCTAATAGCCATTCATGGACTATCCTCCATGAATTTATCTAGTTCTTTTTTGAAACCTGTTATAGTCTTGGCCTACACAACATCTTCTGGTATGGAGTTCCCCAGGTTGATTATGTACTGGGTGAAGAAATATTTCCTTTTGTTAATTTTAAACCTTCTGCCTATTAATTTCATTTGATGACCCCTAATCCTTGCATAACGGAAAGGAGTAAATAACACTTCCACATTTACATTCTCCACACCAGTCATGATTTTATAGTCCTCTATCATATCCCCCTCCCTTAGTCGTCTTATGTCTGAGTACATATGCCTCAGCACATGGCAAAGAAGGTTCCCCATATAATTCTGCCAATACAACCAAATCATGACCTGCAGTTCCCTTCCATTCATATTCTTGGCTCTTCTTGAGCAACTACTGCCACTCATTTATTTGTGCCAAATCCTAAAGTCATTTTGTGATGTGCCTATAGGGAACAGCATTGACATTTTATATGCTACTTGGAAAAACATTGCAACACGGTTTTTCTTTTAATAGAACAACAATTTTTAGGGCTACAAAAAGTCATCACTTATATTTGTAAGTATGTACTTTAATTTTTGGTTGCACTAGTTAATGATTTGCTTTAACAACAAGTAAAGGTGCCACAAATTCTACATTACTGATTACTTGGTCAATATTTGCATACAATTATTCTGCCAAAGTATCTTTCATAGTAATCCTGAGACACTTGCATTTCAAAATTAAAGAATGTGTTGAAACTCTGGTTGCAGGAACTCAAAGTCACAGCATGGGATACCAATAGGAATAAGAACACAACCATAAGAAAATCGTCTAAAGAGGAAAAGTAAAGACAACAACCCAACAAACTCTTTGCAAGTGGAGAAGAAATGGCAGAATGAAACAAACTACATAAGGCATTATTCAGCTCTTGAGTTAGAACTAATGAACAAAAACCACCATTGGGCAGAGGAACACTTACCCTGATTTGATTTGTCTTCACTAGACTATTTTAAATCAAGTTAAATGATTGAGATGTGTGTGTGAAGGCTAGCATGAATACTCCTCACCCATTTGATCAAGGCTACAAATATTTTTTTCTTAATCATAGATCAGCATTCCTTCCCCACCCACTCTAACTTCCTAGGGTAACGTGGGTGGGTTACCATATGGGAGCTACTATAAGCAGCTCTGCCCAAAGATTCAGGTAGAAACCACCACTTTGATTTTAACTTTTTCTTTTAAACAAAACATTCAGTTTAACATTGGTTTAAACATAGTTATCACAGTACTCTATGCAAATAAGCACCAATACCAAAATCATGGCCCCAGTTTTCCAGGGCTGTGCACATGCAATAGAAAAACTAATGTCCCTTTTGAAAACACTGCCTCAGTCATATACTATCATCTGTGCACTGTATTTTAACTGTGACTGCCACAATCAGGGATGTATCTCCTCGATCACCAGCAGGTATAAAGTCTTTTTATCTTTTTCTAGTATAAAAGGGTATTTGTGAAATTAACTCCAACATGGGGAATGCTTGGTTGCCCAAATCGTCCTGATATCCTCATTATGGCTGCCAGAGGTCTTATGGGGAAAATAGTATGCAATGATGTAATTAAAGACAATAGTATAATTTATATCCACCAGGTTAAAACAGCCTTAAGTTTCCATGGGGTCCTTAACTTTGTCTTATTCTGACTTCTGAGTGCTTACTTTTGCAATTCTAAAAAGGAAAAAAAAAAAACAAGTTAAGTTTACTATCTTCCTACTTTTCAGAGGGGTCACCGTATTAGTCTGTTTCAGCAAAAATGAGGAGTCCTGTGGCACCTTAAAGACTAGCAGATTTATTTGGGCATAAGCGTCATTCCAGCCCATGAAAGCTTATGCCCAAATACATTTGTTTGTCTTCCTGGTGCCTCAGGACTCCTCGTTATCTTTCTACATTTATTAGAAAGCAGCAAAATGTTCTGTGCTGCTCAATGTGTACAATAAATGCAACAGGTAAGACTTTGTTTTTATACCCGCTTTCCTGCATCATAAGGAAAAAGACAAGACTCCCACACCACCTGGCTTTTTTTCCAGATGCTTCCTCTGCTTCTGTATGGAAGAAGTCCTATCTCCTTCCTCATACAGCTTCAGTAATCATAGATAAAGACATGCACATAGAATCAATGAAATATTGGCAGACTGAAGAATTCACATGACTAAATTCAGTGAGTGTGCAAAAACTCTTTTATCTTTGACAAAGCACAACCAATTTCCTCTAGATTACTGAAAAACTCGTCTGATTAATAGGGACTTTCCAGAATGTTGGGTTTTTGAAATGGCACTACTAGAACTGTTCATAAAAGTTATCTTTTTCCTTCTTATAAGGGGAACAATTTTGCATTCTCTGTATTCTTCAAAATGTCGGAACCATTTCCCCCAAAACTTTTCACAAAATAAATCCCTCCTGGGCTGAGAGCAAATTTGCTTAAATTTAGCCCAGAGGTTAAAAGAATGACAAAAAAAAGAAGAAAATGATCTATTCCAATGGAAATGATTTTGTAATCTTAAGTATAGATGTCATATATAGTTGTATTTGTCATCTATACTTAAGATTACACAACCATTTCCATTGTAACAGGTCATTTATATACAGCATATATAGTTGTATTTATGCAAACACTTCACACACCATACCTATGTGGAGCTGACAACCAGGTGATAAAATGCAAAAGCCTGAGAAAAAACTGTGGAACCATGTGAAACTGTGGAACCACCTCCCCTGCTTTCTGACCATTAATCCATCTTCATTGGGATTACAGCTGATATTCAGAAACCCCTGAACAAATTCAGAAAACCATTTTTTTATATCTACCAGCCAAAGAAATAGTTTCTTCTTTCCTCTGTATTTCTCAGCCATGATTCAGCCATGCACCAGTGACACTTTTCTATATATAAAAATGTCACATCTTGAAAGTCTGATAACTCACTTTTTTTACAGGGCTAGAATCAAGATATTTATATCAATAGAAGGAAAGATTTCCAACTTCCTCATGGAATCCACAGCTTACACCAAGCTGTGGAGGGACCTAAAATAATGGATTTTAAAGCTGTGGCAATTCTCTGTATAGAAAATCTATTTTAGTCCATTTGAAGAGGTCTTTATGGTGACTTATAAGCCCTGTATCTGCCTCATTTACTTCTTCACTAAAATGTGTCTATTATGTACCTAAACAATTTGCAGTTTAGTGGTTACGTCAACATTAAAAATATGTATCTGACAAGTGATCATATATTCTAGTAGCCATATTTTGAAAGTTGAAAGACTGATTGAAAAATTGAGGCTAAGTGGCCTAAGATTTCATCATTTAAAAAATAAAGTTATGTGATTTTAAAAACATGTTCAGAAGACAAGAGCACATCTAAACTTGCTGGCTGGAAGATCTGAGTTTAAAAAATGCAAATAAAAAACTGAATCAAAGCAAACCCAAGTTAGCTTTTAGTTGTTTATTTTAAATTTAAATATTGAAATATAAATTGAAAAGTATGTCTGAGATGCTGAAAGATACAACCTGAGGGGGTTCTTTGTAAAGAGCAGGAACAATTTTGTGAGGGAACGAAGAGGAGTTGCCATTTTTTAAAAAGCTAACTTTGATTGACATGAGAAAATACTGCCACATGAAATGGTTCACCTTCTTTGAAGGGCTCTTTTGTCAGTGAGGTCAGGTCAAAGAGGTTTGAAAGGTCCTCATCAAAGGAAGTTCCCTTTCTAGACCTAGCACACTCCCTTGCTGGAGTAGTCTTCGTTTTGGGAACTACATAGAGACATGGGAAGCAGAGTAGTGACAGCTGCATAGTTGACTGACAATGGCTGGCTGATCCCTGAATCAACACTGTCACCTGCTGTGGGAAAGACAATCTCCCTGTCACCCTGGCCTGTGGTAAATTGCTGCTCGTAGGCAAGTATTAAGATTTGGGTGACTAAGTGTAGTACAGTGTTGCCTGCTTTATGTGTAGAGTGAAGTAAAAAATACGGTTTCTTAAGACCCAATACCCAGTCCCTTTTGGAGTTTAAATAAGGGACAAGTGGAGTATCCAAAAGAAAAAATAGATTAACATTCACACTCTCCTTGTCATAACTCTTTTACAAGCCTCTAAAGCACTTCTGCTCTTCCATTATAAAGGAGAAAGAATTCAGTTATTTAACGTAGTGAAAGAGGTCTTTGCTGAACTCTTAATGTCAAACTGCATTGATGGCATCTGCTACGAATTGTTTGAGGTTACAAGCGAGTGCTAAATACAAAAGAAGCTTTCTGAAGTGATATTGAGCTTGATCCCCTCCCCATCAGAGTCAGTAGTAAAACTCCCATTGACTTTGATAATGGCATAGAGAGAACACTTTCAAAATGTGCAGACAATAGGGTGGGCGGGGCTGCAAGTGCATTGGAGGATAGGATTAAAATTCTAAATGACCTGGATAAACTGGAAAAATTTTCTGAAATAAACAGGATGAAATTCAATAAGGACAAATGCAAAGTACTCCACATAGGAAGGATCGATTACACACATACAAAGCAGGAAATGACAGCCTAAGAAGGAGTACTGCAAATAGGGATCCAGAGATTATAGTGGATCACAAGTTAAAAATGACACAACAATGTAACACTGTTGCAAAAAAAAAAAGTGAACTATGATGTATTAGCAAGAATGTTGTAGGAATACAGGAGAAGTAATTCTTCCACTTTGAGGATGGAGAGGGAGCCAGTCATAGAAGAAAGATCATAGAAGATTAGGGTTGAAAGAGACCTTAGGAGGTCATCTGGACCCACACAGGCACTTAATCACCCCCCATCCACCTCTACACAGAAAATGGGAGATACCTGCGTGGAAAGTGTAATAAGAGTGTGAACTACCTCTGTACAGTAAGAGCCTGAACCTTATTTCCTGAATTGGGTCAGGTTAACAAATGGCCTTTGCTGCATGAATGACAGGGCTCAGCAGCTACCAATTCTAGTGGCGGTTGCATCTTACATGAAGGTCAGGATAGATTAAAAGTCTTTAAAGATTTTTTTTTCTTTTTTTAACAGGATGACTGTAAATAAAAGCTCTAGCTGCACCTTAAGGGATTCCTGATCACATGGCCACTTCTTGTTCTCAACATTTCCTTCTGCAGTGCACTGCTTAGTTACTGAGGCAGAGTTACAAACTTGGAGTCTGTGTTTGTGTGCCTGGTGTTTTTCACTGTCAGTGACTGGGGGGGAGATGCATTACTTCTGTAAGAAGAGTTCTGGATATTCTCAAGAAGAGAAGCAATGCCCTCCTAGGTTTTGTTTAGATATCTTCAGTTCCTCTGTAGGTCAGACCTTCAAAAGTGGTGAAGGCACGTAATCTTGGGGTGGAGAGTATAGCTGTTAACTTGGCAAGATGACAACAATTTTGTTTAGAATCTTATAGTCTCTCCCATTAGTAACAGAGTACCTGTCTGTTTGGTATTCTTATTGTAATATTTTTTCTTAGGTGTTTACTTCATGCATAGCTCTTTTTGCAGCCATTTCAGGATTAATTGTCTTTGGCACAAGAAATGTGTTAGAGGCAGTCACAGTTGTGTTTGGTGATTTTATTAAAGCATTTTGAACAGTGTTTCAATATTCTAACAATGGGTAGATCCCTTGAATCTAACAGGTTTCTCTTTCTCTGGATCAGTGTTGGGCAACTGTGGGCCACATGCAGCCCATCAGGGTGATCAGATTGTAGGCCACAAAATATTTTAATGACATTGACCATCTGCGGGCACTGCCCTCCCAGTGCCCATGGCTCTCTGTTTCTAGCCAAAGGGAGCTACAGGGCTGGTACCTGCAGGCAAAGAGGCTACAGGAGAATACTGGCTGCCACTTCCCACAGCTCCCATTGGCCAGGATCAGCGATGACCAATGTCAATGTCAGTGACGACTACGGACGACCAACATCAGAAAAATATCTCAAGGCCTGGAATCAGATTACCCTGGGGTGCAGGTTGCCCACCACTGCTTTAGATCAAGTTCTTTGTTATCTCTACTGGCTTTTGTACTAATTTATTTGACTGCACGTGGTAAAAGCTTGATGTGTTGTGTTGGAACTGAATATATTGAAAATAATTAATGAAATGAGCCACTTGTGAATTATGAGCCATTTTCTTCTATTAATTTATCAGGAATCTCAGTTTCCAGCCCAACAATATGAGATGGCTAGAGTAACATATGACATAGCACATCCCTGTCTATCACATTGCCCACTGCCATACCTCTATTGCTGAGTGTAGTTTAGGGCCTATCCCATAGGCCATGTCTATAAGGACAATATCCTGTAGGCATCTCGTGCCTTCAAATACATCAGAAAATCTTTTCTTAATTTCCTCAGGCATGATATATTCTTTTACAGATTTTACTTCCATTAGAGTGTGTATCAAGTTTAATGATTTTAAAGTTATCAATCCCAATATTGGTTTTGCTGGTGTGTTCATTACATAGAAATCTATATTGACCTTTTTCCTTCTATCTCCACTGAAGATTGCATTTCCTCAGTGGACACCCTCCACCTCCTCCTAGGGTTTCTGACACAGAGGATGTTAGTGTCATGGGGTACGTCTACACAGCAGGGGTAAAGTCAAATTAAGCTACACAATTTCATCTACGTCAATTGCGTAGCTTAAGTCAAAATAGCTTAACTTGGCTTTAGGCACTGTCTATACAGCAGGAAGTCGAAGGAAGAACACTTTTCCTTGACTCCCTTTCTCCTTGTGAAATGAAGGTTACAGGAGGTGAAGTAAGAAGTCCTCCAGCTTGACATTATAATAATAATGTATAATAATGTATAATAATAATAGCTTCTAGTGTAGACACACTGTTATTTCAGAATAATATCAGTTATTCCAAAATAATGCTATGTAGATGCACCCATGCTGTGGACTAGACTTTTCCTATAGGCTGTTTTAGTGATGAAAATTCCTTATTTTGTATTAGAGCTGAAAAGAATGCTGTGTCCTTGTTATGAAACACTTCTCCTTGAGACATTCTCTAATTGCATGAACTGTACATCCTGTATTGTTCTGTTATCCTCTGAAATATGCTCATGCAAAATGGTTTGCTTATGACACTTCATGCATATCTTCCCCAGGGCATGGCATTCCTCTTGCTTTGCATGATGCCATCCATAGCTGTTGCAAAGCTGCTATTGCAGTGCCTTTGCTATGCACTGCTTTTGTAATGATACATAAGGCTAATAATAACTTAGCTCGTGACTCCCTATTTATTTGTTGTGAACATGTGTGATTGCATGTCATATGTCTCTGTTTTATCACCTGCATGTTGTGATGACTGGTGTTAGTTAGCACTATCATTTGATCTGTGGATGTCTCATGTGCTCTGGCTAGTCTAATGGCTGTTTCTACCACTAAATTATCCTCCATTAATATTTTTTTCTTGCCACAATTTTTCTTTTGCATTTGGTCCCTTTAACACTATCCCAATCTGTGAAGGCACAGCTTTTTATCAACCATTTCATCAGTTTTTTTCAGTAAGTGCCTGATTTCTCAGTCACAAAATTTGTCTTTGTTTGAAGATATTTTTCTTTAGAAAACAATAGACCACAAATAGCTCAAATAGCCTGTTTTAATTTTTTGATATCTACTTCAGCAACTGTGCCACTAGAGACCAATGCTTTACAGATACCCCTGCCTTTTGCTGACACGCATGAGAAAATGAACAACTTTCTGGGCTGCAGATTACTATTCTGCATCGGGTCCTGCAGCAATCAGTTCCATTAACTCCTTCCTCCTAGTCCAATTCTCTGCAGTGTTTCCAGTTTCAAAGTCTACAGTCAAGGCATTATTCTGCATGAAAACCACAGTTCATTTTTACTTCTTGTTACAAGGGGCCTTCCCCTCCTACTGAAGCAACAGGCCTTCCTTTGCCCAGCTGTGGCAGGAGGGCCTGACTCCTTCAGAAACACCAGGGATCCCCCCAGTACTTAGCCCTGAAGCCGGGATATTTGTGCTTGAGTGTGTGGGCAGGGTTCATTGCTCTCTTCCCCTCAAGTCACACAAAGTTCTTTGCTGGGATAGTGCTGGAAGGGTACCCTCCCAGTTTGAGCAGTAAGTCTCATGTCTAGACTACGGGGAAGATTCAAAAGAGGATATGCAAATCCCCGCGGGGATTTGCATATTTTCTTCCGATCTCACTTTCGAAAGCACAGCTTTTGAAAGTGAAAGTAGTTTAGATGTGGCTTTTTTGGCTACCCCCCCTTTGTCGAAAAGCTGCATAAACCTCATTTTTTGAGGAAAAGCAGCTTTTTGACAAAGTGGGGGGGGGGTTTCGCGAAAGCCATGTCTAAACTACTTTCACTGTTGAAAGCTCTGCTTTCGAAAGTGAGATTGGAAGAAGATATGAGATCAGAAGAAGAAAGTCCACAGGAATTGCATAACCTCTTTTGAATCTTCCCTGTAGTCTAGATGAGCCCTCATCAGAGTTAGCACCGTATTGACATGAATGAGGTAGTTCATACCTCTGAGAACTATTGTTGCAGGCTATCTGCAAACTCAGTAATTGGTTCTGCCCTGTTCATGTTTTCCACATTTTTTTTGCAACTGGGTGGGCTAGGTACTTTAACCTGATCTACACTAGTAAATTAGGATTGTTTAATTACATCAGTCAAGGGTGTGAAAAATGCACACCTCTAAGCAATGTAGTGAAACCAACCTAAGTCCTTGTCTTTACTTCAAATTTGTTGACAAGTCAACTTTCATTGACAAAACAGTGGATGAAATGTTACTTCTGCTGACATCATAAACCACATCAGTGAGAGGTGTAGAGCATTTTGTGATGCAGTTAGAGCAATACAGCGTCAGTGTAGTGGTTATGTTGCCCTAACTGGCCTCCAGACAGTGCTTGACAATGCCAATCCTGGCTTCTCTGGTCAGCAGCTGAAACTCTGCTGCCCTGAGAGTACACAAATATGGACCCCTCCAGTGTTTAAAGGCCAAGGAATTTTTGCAATTCCTTTTCCTGTTTGTTCAGTACGCACAGTTTACACAGCACCTTCTCAGCTGACCATGCTGGCTTTCCATAGCAGATGTGCTCTCATCTAGTACAACAGAGCAAGCATGCCCATATGATACATTGTGATCACCTCCCAGAGTTTAAGGCAGCAGATGATGGTGAGTTGCACAGTGGGATAGCTACCCATGATGCAACACTTTCTCTGTCTGTGCAAAAGCACCGACTGTGGAAGCCCTGAGCCAACACAGACTGTGGTAACATGCACAACTGATGTAATTCAAGTAACTTATGATTGTTGACATAACTTAAGTCAACTTAATTCTGTAGTGTAGTCTCTGGCTTTGTAGACAATGCTAGGTTGACAGACAAATTCTTCTGTAGATTTAGCTGCTGCCTCACATCGGCAGTGTCTACATTAAAGCACTACAGCACTACAGTTGCACTACGGCAGAGCAACTGTAGCATTGTAAGTGTTGACAAGCCCTTGTTTTTTAAAATGAAAGCCGAGAGAATGATGTAAATCATGTGATTCTAGGAATTTAAGGCTGAGCTGTATATCAGCACTGCCCAATATTTAGCAAATTGAACGAAAACTGGTTTAATTAATTATCTGACATTTAAATGGTTCTTGTGTTAAGTGAAAAATCATCTTTGTTGATTGGCCTGGGCTTCCTTCCTGAATTACGCTGCCCTGTTTACAACGGGCTGAATTTTTTTAAATGGGCAATCTGGGAGACAGTCTTTGTTTTGTTTCTAGAATTTTACTGATTACATGACAATCCTCTTCCTTATTTATCTGTTTTTACATTTTAACCAATAGTTCTAGTGGTAATTACTAAATTTATATATTCATTTTAGACCATAACATGTGTGATAATAGCACAATTTGATATTTATGAACTGTCATTTTTCTATAAATGTGAAAATTCTGTTAATTAGCACAGGAGCTGTTTATTAATAATTGGAAGTAGAAACATAATGAATGGGACATCATTTATTCATTGAAATTCTACTGATCAGTTGTCCCATTCATAAATTAGCCTAGTGCTTAATTTCAGCTCGGAGCTCTGTGTATGCTGGAGTTTTGAAGGTCAATGGTTCTTTAATTCACCACTGTCTCTAAGATGCACACATATTGCCTTGGACTGTGATCCTGAATGCTCTTGTAAACTAAGCTGAGTATGGGAGCTCTTCTATGAGAACATAGGTGCTACAAAAACTATTGTCAATACTTCAGAAAATACCCTCTTTTTCCTCTGAGCCTGTATAAACTTAATACTGCAGTATGTTGTGAGTGATGCTGCCTTTGCATGACACATAAAATAGATTTTTTTTTCTCTGAATGCTTGTGGTCATTAAAATCATAAAGTGTTTTCCTTAATAGTGGGGTTAGCCCTGCTTTCAATTTAAAATGGGTAATTTTGTTCTGCCTCCCTAAAATTTCCCCATATCTATAACTGGATACACTCTACATTTTGTCCTGAGCTGTTATGTAGTGTTTGCATGTGTCGTTTAGAATCTGATGGTAACTTTTACCTCAGGGGCACATCCTCACGGGCAGATACCTTTATAAAGTTTGCTGAGCACTTTGGCTTCTTTGGCAGAAAGGTGCTGCATAAATGTCAGCTATTATTAAAATTATGCTTTACCAGATATGTTAAACATGACAAAAATGATAAAATAGTTTTTGAAATATTTGATGAAGTTTAAATGCATGAAATGTCTTTGAAGCTGTCCTAATATATCTATTTCTGATCATTTTGAGTACTTCTACAGAGCCAGTGAGAAGTTGAGAGAGTCGCAGGATATAAAACAGTGCAATGAATAAGTAGTAATGGTTGTTTCTGGAACAAAATATCTATATATAATGGAATTACACAAGCCTTAAAAAGCTGTAGTTGCTGTTATAGCGGTAAGCAGATCTATTAAAGGGAAAGGTCAGCATGTCACTTAAGTCTTCCCTCAATAAAAACACTGAACTCCAGTGTGATAATTTGCTTAGCAACCCAGGAGAAAGAAAGCTAATGCAAATTATCATCAATTTCCAATGCTTCACAGTTCCCACTTCTTGAGAATATCCATTTTCCCCTTTGCTTAGGTCAAATTCTTCCCTCACTGACATACTTTCTGAGATGTGTGTTGTCCATGTTTGTATTGACAATGGTTAAAAGTTTAGCTCAAGGGTTGCTGGCAATCACCTTATGAACATAATAGTATCATCTAGAGAATAAGCATTATTCTATTTCAAACTATTGGTTATTCTTCAGATGATATTATTACTTGCTCATATTATCATCACAATAAAAGTGATGAATAATGGAGAATCCTTGAAACTGTGGTCCCTGACCCTGGGCTGGGAAGGGACTCAAAAACCTCCAATATTTGGGTCTAAGGATTTGTGGGTGGAGCCCAACACAAGATTTTTGTTTGGTTTGCCATGGAGATTAGCAACCAGGAGTTACTAATAGCAAGATGATAGCCAAGAGTTCTATGAGCACTTCAATTTATTTTGGGGAGCACTTTGATGAGGCTGGATCTCGGCCCTATTAAGTCTTAATCCACCACTAGTATGTATGACTGATTGCAGCACAAGTACAACTGAAGAGATGACTCTGAAAATGTACTCAAACTGTTTCTAAAAGTAACTGAAATAATTAGTTACTGTATTGACAGTTTTGTTCCTCGGGTGGCAAGGACATTATCTATATCTTATATTTATTACTACCAGCACCTTCTTTATTCTATGTAAATCCAAGTCTCAAGTATGCAGGTTATGAAGTGTGTAATCAGTTTGTTTTCTTAGTTTTGGTTCTCCATTATCTGATTTTTGTGGGGCTTTGAATGAATGCTATTATAATTTTATTATATAACACCTGGGTCCATGTTGAAGGGCCATTCTAAGTTTATCTAACCAAGAGAAATGCTCCCTAACAGAATCATGATAAAAAATATTACCCTGTACATCTCTGAAGGAAAATAAATGCAGTGCGCCAATATTTCAGACTCTGCGATCTAAAGTCTTTACTTTAAACAAAGAAGCACAGGTTTAAGTGTCCAGGGAAGTTAGACATCACTAGTGCTAACAGGAGATAGTTGGAGAATGCGACAAAGTTTATGACACTGTCTATAAAGACTTATGGCAAGGATAGAGGGAAATACACTGAAGTGTTTGCAGTTAAACATTGTGGAGTTTAAATAATTGTTTACTGGATTGTATTGAAAAGGTGAATAACATTTTTACCTAAGATTAACTTCAGGTTCTGAAGTGAGTAGGAGCCTGGTTTTGAAGAGCACCACAAACTTTCAGAAAAGCTACATTATGACTTATATCATCAACAAAAACCAAACAGATTCAGATTATCCACAGGAAAAAATCATACGTTTGCTATCACTAAAATTTCTTTGCTTTTAGATATCAACCATTTTAAATAGGTTAGGAGATGACAAATCCTTTCTGAAGGAAGAATTCATAGTGAAAGGGATACTTTTGTATTTTACCTTTCCAAATAATATGAGGAACAAAATCATTTCTGTTCAGCAACCCAGGCTATGACTACACTACAGAGTTTTTTCCAAAAAAAACTTCACTTACATCCACACTGCAATCATGTTCTTTCAAAAAAAATCGAAAGAACAGAGGGGTTTTTCCAATATTGGTAAACCTCTTTCTATGAAGAAGAAGCCTTTTTCCAAAAGAGCTCTTTTGGAAAAAGGCGTGTATGGATGGGGAAGAGGGAGTTCCTTTGAAAGAAGAGGAAAGAGGAAAAAGCACAGGTCCATAGTAATCACAGTTTAAATGCAAGATAGTGTCCATTCAGTGTGGATGCTATCTTTCGAAAGAGTAGATCGCTTTTTCGATGCGCTTTGGCAATGTGGATGCTCTCTTTTGGAAGAAGTTTTTCCGGAAGATCTGTTCCGGAAAAGCTTCTTCCGAAAGAAGCCTGCAGTCTGGATGTAGCCCCAGACCAGGTATTAAGGCATAAAGTGAACTTTGAAGTCAGGAGACTCCTTCAATCAGCATTCGGACTTTGGACCACAATCCAAAGAATTTCTACATGTACAATAGTGGTAAGTGAACCTTAAAGGATGCAGAGGTACTGGTGTTTTCCCAGAGGAAGTCACTTTGGTATAGAAATCTACAAAGCTATTGCTTCTCACAATATTTCTAATATATTTTCACATCAGAATATTGTTAAAATATAATGGAAAGTCACAGGTAACCCCTCTGCCAAGTGGAATTGGCAGCAACAAGAATCATGTTCCACATCTAGGGATTTCACTTAACAATATAGAACAGAAATCTGGGAAAACTAAACAAGCTGAGCACCTCTAAG
Organism: Rafetus swinhoei; assembly: GCA_019425775.1. Lineage (NCBI taxonomy): Eukaryota > Metazoa > Chordata > Testudines > Trionychidae > Rafetus > Rafetus swinhoei. The sequence continues at coordinate 72,369,634 of CM033440.1, forward strand.
AAGCAATACTTCCCCTTTCACAAGTAATGAGTCCGTGTGTAACAAAATAACACTTATTAAAAAGAAAAATGGAACAGCATTAATTTGACCAAACACCACTATTATTGAAAAGTATGTGACCATAAGCAAATGCCCACCTCATAGTCCTGTATCTTGGTTTACCATCTTGCAGTGTGAAAGCCTGACAAATTAATATTTCTTTAACATGTCACTTGCTGCACCCCACTAATAGTTTGCCAAAATCCATCACTTTGGCAAATAGCACCATCTGCTGTATAATGATGCACAGTAGGTATATCTATGCTGTAATATAACAGGTTTCTGGGTCACCCGCTGAGAGGGTCAAATCAGGGAAAATTGTTTGGAAACATGGCTACATACAATCTAAGATTGGGAGTCCTCCACTATCAGGCACACAAGTCAAAGAACTTTTCTGTCTGCCACATTGGCCAGCAAAAAGTCACACAAGCAACCCCCTCCAACATACCAGCTTCTCCTGTACCACCACAGTACCACTCTTTACACAGATGGGAGATTATGAAAACCAATCTCACCAAATCCGAATAGGTTCTTCAAATCCTAGAGGACCAGCAACATTCCCAGGTCAAATTATACCTCAGAACTTAAAAAAAAGCATGCTGTGCCAATCCTTTTGAATCTAAAATATAAAGGTTTATTAATAAAAGAAAGAAGGAAAAGATTGATTGAAATAAAATTGCTAAAGGAACAAATTACATACACCAATTACAAAGCTCCTGGTGGAGGCTTGTAGCAGAGATGAAATAATCTTTGTTTTAAGTCTCTGGAATACATCCTTTGTTAGGATAGGTCATCAGTCCTTCCAGGCTCAGTTCATAGCAAAAATGCTACTGAAGTGGAGAGCAGGAATGAAGACAAAGATGGAGGAACCTCAGGGCCCTCTTTATACCCTTGCCCATGTGGAGGGAATTCTATTGTTCTCCTTGTGTGAAAGTAAGCCCTGGATGAAGTTTGTCACATGAGCAAGTCATATGTCCATGCATGACTCAGTCCTTAGCAGCCATTGCTTACATGCTGGTCTGAACGTTCACAGTGAAGTTCCTCAGATGTGGTTTGACACTACTTAAGGTGCATTGTCTGTGAAGTACTGCTATTCACTTGACTTTTTACAATAAATGGGCAAAGCCCATTGATAATATCCCAGAGCCAAACATTTGAAATACAAGTACATACCCAATACTCCTAACTTCAGATACAAAAATTATACATGTAGAGAAGCAGTATAAACAGAAAACAGAATCAGCAAATCATAAGCTTTCTATAGACACCTCACTTGGCCCACTTTGTACAATATTTGGGGCAAACATATAAAAGTGGTTGCTACAATGTTTGTCATGTTCATCTCAAAATTCAATAATGTCACATATGCAAATACAGTCTCTTTTGAAATATTTTCCCTCAGTACATCACCAGACATCAAGTAACAGCTCATTCTGCTTACACATACTAAACATGCACAAGCTATTTTCACTGATTTTTTTTTTTTTTTTAAGTCTAGTCATTTGAGAGATACAGTGTCAAATACAACCAGGTTACATCTACTCCATTTCCCTTCATCTACTATATTTGTAATTTATGTTTTAAAAAGCAATCAAGTTTGTATGGCAAGATATATTCCTATTTAGTTTGTTGTAGCAGGTTGGTGGTTATTTTCTAGGCTTTCCAGTACTGTTTAAGTGACAATTTGTATTGTTTTGTAGTGTATCAAACAATAAATAGCTGCAGAAAATTATTAAACAAAGTGAAGTTTCAGCATTTTATCAGAAGCTTTATTTGTGGGCATACTACAAACCACTAGAGAGTGTTATTAAAAAAAACATAAAAAAGTAAAAAATCATTGTTTTCTTTTGAAAGGTCTGTGGCACAGCTGGCATCTGCTGACCTATAAGCCAACTGTAGCAAGAAATATAATGTGGTAGTTAATTATTAGAGTGCAAGTTTAAATAAAAGGAAATACTCTATCAAATTGACACATATTGCTTGTGTTCAGTTTCAGCACAGGGTTTTCTTTCTGAACCTTCCAAGATAAACACAATTAGACTTCTCTCTCTCTCTGGGAGAAATCCCAGTCACTGTTCACAGCTCAAGTATTCAGGCAGCAAATAAGGGAGTAGTGTCAGGAGAAGGATGGGATCCTCCCTTCACGCTGTGGTTGAAGGAGAGTTTCTTCATACCACAGGGTTGGAGTAACTTCCACAATTTTTTTCTCACCATAAGAAAGTGGGGGGGGGTCACATTTTTTCAAACTGGGATACAGGTGTGCCAACTACATCTCCACTCACACCTGCTATACTCCACTATCTTCCTTCATTGAAGTGCACTGAAGAAAGAATGGTGTTTAAGAACAAAAGACCTAAGCAATCGAATCATATGATTAGATATATTAGACTTAGCGAAAGAGTCAAAGGGAAGGATAAAACAGGATATAAAATAAAAGGGGGGAAATGAAATGGAAGAAGGAAAAACAGGATGGGAGAGAAAAATAAAAGCAAAAGAGAGATATTATGTTACCTATTATTGTGTACATCATTTTAAAACTATTTGATTTTTATAGAGATAATTACTGGTAACTTCATGGGACAATTTTACAGGAAGTTTGATTTCCAAATGTTAAAAAAATATGAACATAAAAAGGGCCTGGGATTTCCTTTATCCAACCCTACCTGTTGATCTCCCTCAGAGAGAGAGAGGACTCAGATAAACTGGGTATATGAGAGATATTCTAAATGGATGAAAGCAAAAAAAGATTATAATTCTTTTTAATGTATGCTTTAAACCAAACTTTCTATGCTTGGTCTCTTCTTACAGGGACTATATACACAAACTCTAATTTATTATAATTTAGGAACAGACTACTCATAGAAAGTTTTATCTTAAGGATGTATTAAAATTATAACCTTTTGTTTTGTGCATATAATTATTGTTTTTGAAAGTGTGAACAGGTCCTGTCAAGCTATAATTAGGTCTGAGAAAGTTAAAAAAATAGGTGTTAGCCATTGGATGGACAAATCCTTCTATTCTTTTTTGAAGAGTTGTAACAAAAATTACTAGCACCTGACACTGAAAACTTAGCACAAACATAGTCCTCACCACAGCCTGGAACCTTCCATGTATTTTGAGGGAAATTGGTTTTAATTAATTAAAAGTATTTGAATGTATGCAGGATCAGGACTTCAAAGACTGACATATTAATAATGTATGCACACTTTTCAAAACTGGCTAAGAGGCATCAGCTAACTCAAAACATGCTTTTTGTTTTAAAGAGCTTAATTGCTTTTGGTCATTCCCCAGCCAATTTCAATTAAACTTGCTCACACTTAAAATATATTTGTAATTCATTGTCAAAATATAAATATACAATAAATAACTATGAACATTTTTGTAAATACATACTATTAAGAGTTAAATAGGAGTTCTTCAATGGGAGAAATCTCTCTTCTTCAATACAGTATTACCAGTTCTCATGATTTTACCACAACATGAGTGATTCTGGAGTGTTTAATCTGTTTCATAAAAATATGATGAAAGAAACCAACTCAGGAATTTTCCCCTGATTCAAAATGCCCACCATTTCATGTTCCTATCAATGAGGCTGAAGCCAACAAGATAGACTTCAGGGGGGAAAGACTTCTGCATGTGGAAATGAGGGTGCCATTAAAATAATGAGACTGAAGCTGATCCCATGGGTGAAATGGCTGCCACTCTATGATTCAGGGACCTAGACAGGACCCAGTGACTGTGAGAAGCCACGGAAACCCTGAAAGGTGGACATGAAGAATGGGGGGGGGGGGAATCGAGGAGGCAATTTATGGGGCTAGACAGAATGTGGAGCAGGGAAATGTGGAGGCAGGAGGTCAGCTGAGAGAGATACAAAGGACAACATTTGGGATGGGAAATGAAGCAGATAGAATGGCAACTTTGAGCTAGGCTTGCCACCAGTCTGAGTGTTCCCCTGCATGGTCTCTTTCTTAATGGAGGTAGCCATCCTAGGAAAACCTGTAAGCGTGCTAAGTACATGCCACCCGCCACCTCATTTTATGGGCTCATCCTGGATGTTCCAGTTATTTGTTTTTAAATCTCAGAAGTAGCAACCCTGGGGAATGTTGTTGAGGTGTCAAGACCAAAATTGGAAGTGGATGGCGGTTCCCCTCTCTTAGAAGTGAGGAGGGTAAATGTAGTTTCCCTCTGAGCAGCCAGAGAGAGGATGGCATGTTTGTGTGAAGTGTGTGCATGTTGACTTTAAACCGGATATTATCACACACAGAGATTGGCAGAGGGAGAATAGATAGGAGTTAAAACGTCAAGAAAGACAGTCTTAGACATGATTAGATTTTTTTTAAAACCTCTTCATTTTGGGGGCAAGCTGACTCGTGATTTTTGATCTCTTGACATTGACAATCTGCTTCATACCTGAAGAGTTGCTCCAAAAGATCCAGTTTGGGTAAAAGCCCATACAATATAGATGATTGTTATCCTGTCACATAGTTCTAATATGTACATGTATGTATGTATAATACTACCTCTTTGGTTTTGAATGCTAATGTAAATTAGCATTAAAAGTTTATATTCAGGACTGTTAATTTTTCTAATAGTAAGATATAATCAATGTATAACACTCCTATTAGCAATAAATATGACTGAGGGCATTTTGCTGTAAACAGAGAAGTGAGGCTGAGTGCGGTTTGGCAGTACAAGGCTGCACTCTAATCCCATTTCATCACATTATAAGCTGTGTGTGTGTATTATTTAACTATAGTTCATTGTTGGGCCAACCAGGCTTCCATGACACCTACTCCGGGGAGGCCCTTTTCATAGCCCAGGGGTTTCTCTTTTGATACATTTTTTTTATTTGTCTCACCTTGGTTCACATAACTTTAAAATCACTGGAAGATGACTTAAGGGAGGAGTTTGCAAACTCAAGTTTAAGAATAGGAATTATGTGAGTTCAACCATGCCTACAATGTAGTTTGTAACATGCTTTGGGATCAGCAGGGATGAAAGGCCATGAAGAAATCTGATAGAGTGCTATTAGTGAACTTTCCCTACCATCATTTTCCTGGTGATTCATTGATACATTGGTCTGAGCGAGGATAACATGGCTAGGCTAATGAGTTCCAAAGAATGCTGTTGTACTAATAATCAGATATATGCACAGAGGTTGGACTTCTTGTCAGCTGCTGCAATTGCTTGCCTTTATGCAGGGCATTTTACAAAATATGGTAATTAATGTGCTGGCTTTAGACATTCTAAATGTATTGTGATGCACTTGTTCATGAGTGGTGGTAAAAGGCCACGGATGGCATTTCTTTAACTAATAATTATTGTGTTTTATTGTTGTGGTTCTCTAACGCATTAACAAGCTAGGACTCCGCTTTATTAGAATTCACTTGGCCCCACTGTTCCATGCATATTTATTATGTGAGAGAATAGGATTATTTTCCTCTAGCCTTCACTAATTTAAAAGAAGATATCCTCAATGAAATGTATTCAAATATTTTGACATTTTGCTTCACCTCACTTACAGAGCAGAAATTGTTTCTGACAGTTATTATACAGTACGGGAATCCTGCTGTTTCACTCTGCTGAAGCGCAGGTTGAAAAGACACAGCAATTGCATTTTGTTCAAAGAGTGATTCTCTAGCCCAGAAATAGCAACACGGGCTGCTGTGATTCACTGGAAGTTTAGCTAATTTCCACTCTCTACATCTCCAACAGGAACATGGATTTGTTTTTCTTCTTCTTCTTCTTCTTCTTAAAACTGAAGAAAATGAATCAATGCACCTTCAGCTTTGGAGGGAAGTTCTGATTGTGAAATACAAGTGGGACTTGGGAGAAATAGAAGTGAGGAAAATTGAGCAGGATTTATTTTCTTCTCATTTTTTATTTTGGACCTAACAATATAGTCCATATTGAAAAAAGTATGAACCTATTTACCCAAATCATGCAATAGCAAAGGTTACACATAAACAGGAGGGTATTTCCAAAAATGTGTAAGCCTTCTGCATAGTGGAGCTGGCAGCAATAAGGTCCAGGTTCATTATCTAGGGACTCCTTTTAACAATATAAAACAGAATCTATAGAACCCCCATCCAATAGTCTGGGAAATCTTAACATCATTCATGGGTGCCCTGAAGAGGCAATACTTCCCCAATCACAAGAACTAAATCTGTGTATTACAAAAGAGAATTTTTATGAAAGAGAACCCAGTATTAATTTGAACAAATGTCACCATCATGATTCAAAAGCATCTGACTATAAACAAGTTCCCATCCACAGCTGGTAGGTATTGTTCTTAGCCTCAGTTTCCCACTTTGCAGTGTCAAAGTCTTATGAATAAACATTCATTTAACTTGTCCCTCTCCTTGTCCTCTGCTGCATCCACTCACAATTGGTTGTGCATAGTCAGCAAAGACCCAGAGTTCTAAGTTGCATTCGCATGGATGAACCTCCCACCTCGGAAAAGGGGGAAGAGGTTGAACAACGTGTCCACTACTTATCTCAGCTGCTGTCATAGATGCTGCTTGCCACATCACTTCTGTGATGCTGGATATTGAGTTTCCCCCCACTTTCCCCAGCTCACAGTGATTTTCTTGGGTAATGCAGAATTGCTGTGCCGCTGCCTTTTCTTTATCTTTCACTGCAAAACTGTCCCTACACCAGCTCTAGGGTTTAGCACCTAGGAGTGTCCCTGCTTAAAAAGAGAGGCTCAGTTGAGGATGACCTCTGACAAAATGAATTTTACCCAAAAAAGCTTATGCCCAAATATGTCTGTTAGTCTTTCAGGTGCCACAAAACTCCTTCTTGTTCTCCTCAGTCAGGGCAGGCTAAGTCCAATTCTGCTGCCCGTTACTCATACAATAAGGAAAAGATTTCATTACCACTGCATTCAATTTTTAAAATGTATTATAGCTTACATTAAAATTGTCTAAGGCACAGATTAATGAAGGAGTTTCTGTATATTGTTTAAATTATCCAAAGGTAGCAGGTATGTTTTAGAGTCATAAAATGAATATAATACCTAATTCTGCAGGATCCCAACAGAGTGTTAATAAATTTAACAGTACAGTTTAAGTATCACTTTTCAAATACACAGATACATTACTTATGGGATCTTATACCAATGATAACTTGTGGAAAATAAATATCATCATAAGTGTGGATTGTCTCACAGGAGCCAAAAGTTTAAGGTATCCTCAGGTAAATACAATAAATGAGAAAAGTATTTTGGTTATTTTCTCATCTTTGTTTCTCTTTGGCACTGTAGCTGATTTCTCCTTGTCTAGTGATGTGTTCTAAATAAATATTTCTTGACAACCTAATGGTCAGTGTTCCCTGACCACTATGAGTCACCACATCAGCTGGCCATAGAGCTGGCTGATTCCACATTCCTGTAGCACTCATTCATTACTGGACCCCATGCATCCTGGGTGCGGACAATAAGCGTGCATCTTTAAACCTTGTAAATCTGGTGTCTCAAGTCATCAGCCAGTGGGACTTATTTCTCTACCTTTTGAGTCTGCTCATAACAAAGATCAGGCTCCAGTTCTCAAAAGGAACTGTGACATCCATCACGATGATCCTTTTCTATTCCTTGTTAGTAATTCAATGTCTGATTTTAATAGACTGTACCAGGAATGGTGGAGCTCAAAGCAAACTTCCCCACCAATAGTGATATGGCCTTGATTAGGTGTATTTTGCAGGTTGTACCTCCAAAATCCAGGACTCTCTGGTCCGGCAACATCAATGGTCCAGCAGGACCACTGATGCTCCTGGAGCACAGAGCCCGGGAGCCTAAGGGCAGGAGGGCTAGCCAGGCAGGACATCAGAGTCGGCAGTCTGGCTGGGGGCAGCGTGGGACTGGAGCCCTCCAGCAGCCCTCAGGAATGCGGGGCTAGGCTGGAGCCCCAAGACTTCCCCCAGCTGCGCGGGGCTGGGCTGGGCTGGGGCTACGCAGAGCCAGGGTCAGAGCCCCAGCCTGCGGCTACTCCCGGCTGCACAGGAACAGAGCCCCATGGCAGAAGCCAGAGCCTGTGCTGGCCAGGGAACAAGCAGTAGCTGGGCAAGCACCCCAGCCAGGTTGCGGGAAGGGGAGGCAGGGTTGCCTGCTAGGGCAGCTTGCCAGCAGCGGGTGATACACTTGTGGGCCAGTGGCAGGAGACCTCCCCTGGTCTGGAAAATTCTCTTGTTCAGAACCAGTCAGGTCCCGATGGTGCCAGACTAGAGAGGTCCAACCTGTACAATGCTGTGACATAGCATGGGGCTTGTGGCTGCACAAGATGGATGGGAGCATCTCGTTGGCACAAGTGCACTTTCTCCATCACTTGTCCCAATTCCCATTGTGTGCAGCTCTGTTCAGTGGGACGCATTAGAGCTGGGCCCTGTGAATGAATTTCACACTTATACAAAAGCCTTCCCTGATTACAGCTTCTGTCTGAGATTTCCTCACATACTGCCAATAGCTAGCATCCTACAGATCCTCTCCAGCATGATCCTCATTCTTGGGGAAATGATGTGTATCCAGAGTTACTCACCGATGGCACCAGGATTTCCTTGGACCTTGAACAGTATCACCCAGACCAGAGGTGGGGAATAAGTGGCCCACAGACCAGATGTGGTTTGCCAGGGTTAGCCCCTGGCAATCCACTGGATGCTATATATACCTGCAAGTCCAGTACTACCATTTGCAGCTCCCATTGGCTGTGGTTTGCTGAATACCTAGGCAGAGTAAGAGTGTAAATACAAATATTGTCTTCTCAAGTTTTCTGCAGCAGTGGGTTACTATATGTCAGGGGAGAGCTCAGCCAGACCCTACTTACCAAGATAAATTGTCTGAAGAAACTATAAGAACATAAGAATGGCCATACTGGGTCAGACCTAAGGTCCATCCGGCCCAATACCCTGTCTGCCGACAGTGGCCAATGCCAGGTGTCCCAGAGGGAGTGAATCAAACAGGTAATGATCAAGCGATCTCTCTCCTGCCATCCGTCTCCACCCTCTGACAAACAGAGGCTAGGGACACTATTCCTTACCCATACTGGCTAATAGCCATTTATGGACTTAACCTCCATGAATTTATCTAGTTCTCTTTTAAACCCTGTTATAGTCCTAGCCTTCACAACTTCCTCAGGCAAGGAGTTCCACAGATTGGCTGTGTCTACACTGGGCCACTTATTCCGGAAAATCAGCCGCTTTTCCGGAATAAGGTGCGAGCTGTCTACACTGGCCGCTTGCTTTTCCGGAAAAGCAATGACGATCTACTGTATGAAATCAGCCGCTTTTCCGGAAAAGCTATGCCGCTCCCGCTCGGGCAAAAGTCCTTTTTCGGAAAAGCTTTTCGAAAAGGGCCAGTGTAGACAGCTTTTCCGGAAAAGCAGAAGAAAAAAGCGGTTTGGTCGCCACGAGACCCGTAGGAGCCCTGGACTTCCTGGTAGGGAGGCTGCTGGGCGACGTGGCAGGAGCACTTCGCAGACCCTGCAGCCTGAGCTCTGCCACGTGCTGCTGTGCTGCCCAGCCACACATTGGACCGCGCCATGGCAGCTCCGGCTGGTGAGCCCCTGCACCCCAGCACAGGAGGCCCCAGGGCCGCAAACGCCGGGCCCCATCCTGGACCCCAGGGAGCTGGAGACCCTCCTGGACTTGTGGCAGGAGGAGGAGGGTCTCCACGACCTGCACTCAGGCGCCGCAATGTCGAGCTGTACACACGGCTGGCCGACAACCTGGCACAACAGGGACACCCCACCGGAATGCCGAGCAGGTCCGCTCGAAAGTGAAGGAGCTGCGGCTGGGTGCGTCCGGGCCAGCGAGGGCAGGGGCAGGACCAGACGCCTGCCCCTACTATGACCGGCTGAACGCCTTCCTGGGCCAGCCAGCCCCGCAAGCCCGGACGTCCCTGTGGACACCTGCCAGCGCCCCCCCATCAGACGACCCACCGAGCAGGGGGAGGGAGAGGACAGCAGCAGCGCGTCCGGCGCGGAGGAGGCCACCACCCAGCAGGCCCCTCCAGCAGCTCCTCCGAGGCCGAGGCCGAGGCCGGGGAGGAACCCACTGGTGAGTCTTTGCAGTTTGCACTCCCAAAGGGTGGGGCGGAGGGCGGGGTGGGAGCCAGGTGCCCAGAGGAGGAGGGGAGAGCATTTCACTCAGGCCACGTGAGCTGCACGCTGCGTCGCATGAGGCAGCAAGCAGCACGTGCAACCTCGTGCAGCCTGGCGACCGAGCGGCACCTGGCGCGGCAGGCAGCTGCAGGGCACGCCTGGGACCGTGCTGCTCACACACATGCGGCGGGACCAGGGGGAAGGGTGGATGCCGGCTGGAACCGGCCAGGGCCCCAGGGACTCAGCCCAGAGCCCCTCACCTCCGCCAAGGGTGCAGCACGGAGAACAGCACACTGTCCCATGCCTGGCAGTGAGGCACAGCCAGCTGCTCCTGGGAAAACCGCAGCGTCACAGTCCCTCGCCTGCTCCCGGTGCCTTGGCTGGTTCCCGAGGAAGTCCCCACTGTGGCCGCACATGTCCCTGGGCTACCGGCCTTGCGGGAGGATAGTGGGAGGGACAAGGGCCCCTGAGTTTTGCTGCAAGGATGGGACACCCCCCCACCCACTCACGCTTCTGGTTACGTCCAGGAGATATCCCACGCGAGGGGATCTGAGAGCCCAGACCGCCTCTGCCAGATGTGCTCCCAGGCACTGCGTGGGGATGCATCTCGCTCCCTGTCAAACACCAGCGATTAGCCCAAAGCTTTTCACAGTCTCCACCGGCAGGGAGTTCCACAGGTGAACGCAGCACAAGCACCCTCCCGCCCTCCACGGGGCCAGGACACAGACTGGTGCTTACAATACTGGAGAGGGGACCCTACTCCAGCAGGGGCGGTCCTCCTTGCCAACATACAACACGGGGGCAGGAGGGAAACCGAGTGGGCCCAAGCCACACAACTGTGGGGTCACCTGGGCTCAGGGTGGAGGGCATGAGATGTGGGGACAGTGGACGGCCTGCCTGACTGACCCATCCTTTCTTCTCTTCCCTGCAGCGGGACCCAGCACCAGACCCGACACTGCGGCAGCAGCGGCACCCCAGCTGGCCAACCCGGAGGCACAGGCGGCAGAGAGACCAGCTTCTGCGCCGCCGTATGTGCGTGCCGTGGAGGCAATCCAGGCCTCCATCGCCGAGCGGGTGCAGGGGACCTGCAGTGGCGGCAGGAGGGCTGGGCTGCGTTCCTACATGAGTGCAGAGGATGCGCACCATGGACATGCTCACGGCACATTTGGTCCATGCCATTCATTATGGCATGGCCGGACCCCATGCCCCGCCATTCCTCCCGGAGCACAGCCCATGCCCCTCCTATCCCAGCTCCTATCCCAGCTCCTGCTCCTGCTCCTGCTCCTGCTCCTGCCCCTGCTCCTGCCCCTGCTCCTGCCCCTGCCCCTGCCCCTGCTCCTGCCCCTGCTCCTGCCCCTGCCCCTGCCCCTGCCCCTGCTCCTGCTCCTGCCCCTGCCCCTGCCCCTGCTCCTGCCCCTGCTCCTGGTCGTGGTCGTGCCCGTGGTCGTGCCCACCTCCCGTGCAGCCTGCCCCTCACGCGGTCTGCCCAGCGTGTGCAGGCCCCGGAGGAGCAGTCGCAGGGGCCATCCATCCAGTAACTGCCCCCGTCCCAGTTGAAGGTCCCCGTCCCAGTCCCAGTTGAAGGTCCCCGTCCCAGTTGAAGGTCCCCGTCCCAGTCCCAGTTGAAGGTCCCCCCCGTCCCAGTTGAAAGGTCCCCGTCCCAGTGTAGAAGGTCCCTCCCCTTGTAAATAAACAGTTTTCTATTTTTCTGTTCATTCCTGTGTTGGTTATCGTGTTACTCTAGTAACTGTAGGAAATGATGTGAGATGCCAATTAGCCACTTAAATTTAACAGGGTTACAAACTGCAGACAACAAAATCTGTACTCTATCACTGGGGGGGCCCTTTTTAAGTGCTCATTGGTTTGTGGCGCATAAATAAATACTGAGACTTTTCAGTAAAATGTAAACCACAAACTATATTTACATAGCTCACAAACAAGCAAGAACAGTTAAAAGATGCACACTACAGATAATTAAACATAGTCTAGGCGCAGGGAGGACAATTGGGTAGTGTTGCTGGCCACCTCAATCCTTTGGTCCTTCCGGGCCTCAGGAGAGGAACAGCCAGGAGATCCTCGACGGAAGATGATGGCGGCTGGCCACCTCAATCCTTTGGTCCTTCCGGGCCTCAGGAGAGAACAGCCAGGAGATCCTCGACGGAAGGCGACTGGAATCAGGCGCTGACTTGAGCCTTCCGCGACCCCGAATCCTCGTGGCTGTTCTTCGGGACAGGACGATGGTGGCCTAAACCCTAGCCTAAACTAAAAGAAAAACCCTGACTAAGCCCGACGCACCCGGCAGACAGTCACGATGGACGGCCGATGTGCTTTGACCCGGCGCTTTACAATTGGGGAGGTAAGGAGGGGTGGGGAGGGGTAGGGGACGGGCGGGAGTAGTCTGGGAGACCCAGGCGACCCTGCTACGGGCTTGGGCAAACATGTCCACCAGGGCCTCTGATGCGCACCGCATCCTGGCGCGCCTGGCGGACGGCAGCTGTGTCGGGCTGTTCCAAGGTCTGTGCCTCGGCTGCCATCCATGCAGGAGGAAGGCCTCCCGCTGCGCTCCACAATGTTGTGGAGCACGCAGCACGCGGCCAGTACCTCCGTTGCATTCTGCTCACCCATGTCGAGACGGGTGAGCAAACAACGGAATCGGGCTTTTAAACGCCCAAAGGCCAGCTCCACTGGGTTTCGGGCCCGGTTGAGGCGGTCGTTGAACCGGGCCCGGTTCTGGTCCGGCTGCCCGTGTAGGGCCGCATTAGCCAGGGCATCAGGGGTAGGCGGCGTCCGCGCGCCAGATGGGCATAGGCACATCCCGACAGTCAAGTCTCGCCGGAAGTAGGTGCCGCCTTCAACCTGCGAAACAGTCCAGAGTTGCGGAGGATGCGGGCGTCGTGTGCCCGGCCAGACCAGCCCCGTAAATGTCAGGAAGCGGCCCGGTGGTCCACGAGGGCCTGCAGAACAATGGAGCAGTACCCCTTGCGGTTCATGAAATGGGCCGCTCGATGCTCGAGGCCGGATGGGGATGGGTGGCGTCCAGGGCTCCCCGCGGTTGGGAACCGAGGGCAGCGAAGCCGGCCATGGTATCATCCACGTCGCGCGGGCGGATGATTCGCAGGAGCAGGATGTTGTTGATGGCGTGGGCGACCTGCAGAAGGGTGCAGAGAAACACAAGGAACACATCACGTCACGGCAGGGGTGAGTGTGCGCTCCTTAGGGCCCCCTTGATTCCCTCTGTCCTCCACACACACACACACACACAGGGCCCCCTCGCCCCACGGCCCCACCAGCGGGCCTGTGCAAGGGAGGGGCGGCCCAAACCCCTGGCGACCCAGCCTGGAATCTTGGCTATCCCTGGGCCTGGGTGCACCCTCCCCATCCCACTCCCCTGGGACTTACCTCCACGACGATCACTCCGGCGGTTGATCGTCCCACCCAGACTGCTGTGCCACGGCGGTAGCTGTCCGGTGTGGCCAGCTTCCAGGCGCGATGGCGACCCTCTTCTTGATGGGGATGGGTGCCCGCGGCCGGGTGGTGGCTCTCTGCAGCGAGGTGAGCCAGGTGCACAGCTGCAGGAAGGTCCGCTTTCTCATGCGGAAATTCCTGATCCATTGGTGGTCGTCCCAGACCCGAGGACCAACCGCTCCCACCAGTCGGTGCTGCTCTCGAAACTCCAGGCGGGCCTCTCTACGGTGGGGTGCTGATGCCACCACGGTTGCCAGGGCCTCCTGGTGAGGGTCGATCTCTGCCTCCTGGTTCATGTACACCATGGCACCGGCCTGCAGCACGAGCAGCAGGCACTCGAACTCCAACAGGGGCCCGAGCAGGCAAATGGCCACCCACGGCTCCATGGCAGACAGAGCAGGGCAGAAAAAACTAAACTCAGGGAAAAGCAGTTGGGGGCCAAAGGGTGGTGTCCCCAAAACCCAGAGGGCAACCACTGAACCTGCTAAGGTGCCAGTCCTGGCAGAGGTCCCAAGGCAGGGGAGCAGGAGACCAACGGCTGTCGGCGAGACCCCTTTAAGCACGTGTCTGAATGGCGCTCGGCCCCGCCCGGAAAGGTCTGGTGGCCTTTGCCCTCTTCAAAATGGCTCGGGCTTCTGCTTTTCGGAAAAGCGCGCCGCCAATGTAGACGCGCTTTTCGGAAAAGCGCATCGTTATAACGGTAACTCCGGGACCAATGTAGACGCTCCTTTTCCGGAAATACTTATAACGGAAAACTGTTCCGTTTTAAGCATTTCCGGAAAATCATGCCAGTGTAGACGTAGCCATTGACTATGCGCTGTGTGAAGAAGAACTTCCTTTTATTTGTTTTAAACCTGCTGCCCATTAGTTTCATTTGGTGGCCCCTAGTTCTTATATTATGGGAGCAAATAAATAACTTTTCCTTATTCACTTTCTCCACACCACTCATGATTTTATAGACCTCTATCATATCCCCCCTTAGTCTCTTCTTTTCCAAGCTGAAAAGTCCCAGTCTCTTTAATCTCTTCTCTCTATATGCAACACTTGACAGATTTTCCTTTTGTATCATGATCTCATGCACATTGTATGTGTGTTGAAATATTTTTAATATCAGCTATGTGTAGCACACAATTAGCAAGTTCCCCTGTTAATGCCCATATGGCATCTTTTAGGTGAACATCTTGTTTATGGTTTTATTTAAAAAAAATTCTGGTGCAATCTCTAATTATTTATACAGTGAATTTTTGTCCTTATTTATTCATATGCAATGCCCTGAAGCTAAAATGCAGTTGCAAAAGAATATATGAGGCTAGGATTTACCCCTAAGAACCTAGCTTCTGAAGTAGCGTGCAAGAAAAGTTTCTCAGTGCTTATTTATTTTAGGACATTAGGAAGATCTCTGATGGAATCCAAAGCAACAGAAGGAAGAAATAAAGCAAGGATGGAACTGTAACAAGATCTAGCCAATATTGTTATTCTTCTTTTTGCTGTCTGAATTATGCAAATCCTATATTAGAATCTGGATCCACCTTTCAGGATAGCAAAGCGATAGCAGAATGTATGGTAACAAGAAAGCAAAACCGAGGCAATTTATCCTGTTCTTTGATATAGTCAGGAATGGTAACTCCATTGTTACCAAAACAAATAATGGACTTTGGGTTGGAAACACACAGGATCTGTTCTCCCATAAGTATAGGGATTTGTTCAGGTGCAATACTCATTAATGCTACAATTTATCTAGGAAGTAACTTTCTAACACATTGATGAGAAACTAACCAATTTAGTCTTCAGGCAGAGCATGCTGCTCAAACTGATGCCCAATTTTTCCTGCTAACAGAGTCATATGATTGTAAACTATGATGATATGGAGAAAGAGTTGTTGCTGCAAAATGATTGGGAGAGATGTCTGAAGCACTATACAAAAATTAAGACATGCTCATAAGATCATATCCAGCCACTGATTTTATTCCAGACTCCCACTGGGTTCAATGAGAGTTTCTCTTGCAAAATGGTGAAACGACCCTTCATATCCTAGAGATGCAAGTCTGCATTATCAAATGCGGTAATCCACATAGCATGAGAGCTCTGAAGGAAACTGAAGCTAAGCGTACAGAATCGGAATACAATCTTGAAAAGTGTGCTTGTATTTTCTTTTGTGGTATTTTGTCAGAGGCGTAAAGGAAATAGAACATGTCTGGAAAGTTCTCCGGGTGGCTTTGAAAAAAATTGCATAATTCAGACGTGCTGTTGTACTAGTCTCTGGGATGTGATGCAGGTTTATAGGTACAGAATTTCCAGCCAGTGGAATTGTTCTAGCAAGACCTTTTCAAAGCAGCCAGCAATTTAGGAAGAATTAGTGAAAATGTGAATGCTGACCTCACTGACTGTGGAGGATTATCGAGCCTGTATACCAGTGGTTTAAAAAAAAAATTCTCATGACCCAGTTGAAGAAAATTGTTGATGCCTGCGACCCAACATAAAGTGTGCGCTCTGGAGTGGGGCTGAGGGTGAAAACTTTGGACTGTAGGAGGGGACTCTGGCTTTGGGGCAAAGGTCAGGGCAATGGCAGGAGGGGCTTACCTCAAGTGGCTCCTGGTCAGCAGTACAGTGGGGTGCTAAGGCTTCCTGCCTGTCCTTGCACCCCAGACCATGCTGCACCCCAGAAGCAGCCAGCATCAGGTTCCCAGGTAATGGGAGTGCAGAGCTAGTGCTCAGGGCAGGGGCAGTGCATGGAACCTTTTGCGCCCTTCTCCTCTCCCCCAGCTGAGGAGCCGGGCCTGCTGCTGGCCTTATTTGGGGTGCAGCGCAGTCTGCAGTACCAGGACAGGAAGGAAGCCTGCGTCAGCAGCCTTGCTGGTCACCTGATCACCCTGCAGCAATGAGCCCCTGTGCCTGATATTCCATGACCCAATAGTGGGTCATATTTCTACTTCTAGATCAGGGCTACTCAACTTTGGAAGCCTCGTGGGCCACAATGATACTCATAGCACATGTCGAGGGCCACAACTTAAGTGTGGTTGCATATACATGGAAATATATATGCAAATATATGCAGCTAGCTTCTTTCACACTCACGGGCATGAGTACAAAGATTAAGGCAAGACTACACAACACTTAGGCCCCATTTAAGTCAGATCTGCTGATATTAATAAAAAGCCATATTTACCCAATTTCCATCCATATGACAGAACTTTTAATGAGCAATGACAGTCCAGGTATTTAACTACTAAAATGCATATCAAAAGACCGTGATATTGACTCACTGTTGTGGAGCGTGTTCCCAGTGGAGGCCATGTTCAAAGGATTCCAACTGTGGGCCACATGTTGAGCCCCATGTAAACCCAACCCACCCCACGGGCCACAAACGGGCTGTGGGCTGCATGTGGCCCACAGGCCGCATGTTGAGGAGCCCTGTTCTAGATGCTGATGCACCTACGATACAGTCCCACTAATAATTCCCTCCCTAATCTACTTTAAGGACCCGGGAACTACCCCCACTGCAGCTCTGCAGAGTAGTCCTTATCGACTAATTGTGTAGTTGATACAAATTGTATTGACTAGCCAGATAACCACACAATTAGCTAGATAACTGCAATTTAACATCCTTAGCCTCCAGGGCTTCCTTCTTCAACAATCTTTCCTCATTCTGGTCTGTTCTGTCCCCAGCTGGTCTTCTTAATGGTTCAAATCCCCCTCTGTGGGTTTATCACTATTGAATTGTAGGCCACTTCTCCAGTGGCTTACGGCATGGACCTGGGCCCACCCACTACTCCAGGTCCCAGCCCAAGGACCCTAAAAATGGCAATCATGTGCTACCATGTTCCTTTAACTAACCTGCTTTCAGTTACCTGGATGACTTCCCCAGAGCCCTAGCCTTCACCAATGTTTCAACCTTACCTCAGAGGTGTTAACTTTAAGGCCAGTTTTCAACTGGGCTGTGTCTAGATTGCATCCCTTTTTCGGAAAAGGGTTGCAAATTAGACGTATCGCAATTGCTAATGAAGCTGGGATTTAAATCTCCCCCGCTTCATTAGCATAAAAATAACTGCCGCTTTTTTGACGCGGAGCTTTGCCAGAAAAGCGCCAGTCTGAGCGCTGATCTTTCGAAAATAAAGCCTTTTCCGAAAGATCGGCGTCTGCTGGCGCTTTCTCGGCAAAGCTCCGTGCGGCTCAGCCATTTTTATGCTAATGAAGCGGGAGATTAATCCTGCTTCAGTGCGATCGTCTAATTTGCATCCCTTTTCCGAAAAAGGGATGCAATCTAGACGTAGCCCTGGAGTATTTGAAAAGTAAGGTACTGTTCAACACGAGTAAAGGTATCAGAATCTGACTTTGAGATATTACATCATATTATAGTTTATGACTGCAGTAGGAAAGACCCATGCTGAGCAGCAGGCAAAACAAGATGACAATACTATTACATGGAAAATTAAGACTGTTTATATAGTTAATAAGTTGCCTAAGGGAAGTCCATATTCCATGCGCTCCACCTCAACTCTTTTGTTTACTAAGTAGTGGGGTTAAAAATATGAACATGGCAAGAAACTAGAACTAATAATGGCTCTTTGGTGAGACAGAATTTTATATGAGGATTGACAATGAATTATTTGAGATGTAGATTCAGGTGTGCAGATAACATCTGACAAGAACCAAGTGCAGAAAAGCAGTTCATGGTCAAATCTGTCAAATGAGCTTGGTGTTCAATAACGCAGTCCAAAGTTCCAGAAGGATAGTACTTCAGGCTTTGACTCAGAAACATTTGTAGGCACCATGATTCAGTCAAAATATGAATGAACTGAAGTGTTGACATTTATAGTACAATCCAAGAACACTAGTTTTCAAGGTCTACTACTCCTTTGACAAATGTATTAATAGTAAGAGAGACCAGGAAATGAGTGTTGAAAAGTGGAAAAAAATCATGTCACCTGCCTCTGACCTAGAAATAGTCTCAAACTCTCCTCAATCATATGAAGAGTGGTTTAAAAGTGAGGTGAGAAATTCTTACAGAAGATTATTATTTTATTCATTTACATACATTTATTCTCAAGATGGATACTCAAGAGGGAACAAATGTCAGAAACAGAGAATGACTTGCTAATCACCCTAATTTTGGCTAACAAAAGCTCAAAAGTTCTACTTTATTTGACCAAACTCTTTGAAAAAGTAACCAACTTAGCCCAATCCTCAAGAAGCCAAAACTCAACCCAGAAGATCTCTCCAACCATCACCCTGCTTCCAATCTCCCATTCCTGGACAAAATAATTGAAAATGTAGCTGCTAGTTTAGTGTTTACCTGTAGTATCAGCTAACATCCTGGATGTCTCACAGTCAGAGGTCAGACCAGGCACAGTACTGAGACAACTATAATGACAGTCCCCCTGATGGACATGGACACAGGAAGGATCTTCATGCTCTTCTCTGAAGCTGTTGACACAGTGGACCTCAAGGTACTGTTAATGTCCCTACATGACATAGCAGAAGTGGATTCAATTCAACAAGTTTGAAAATGTTATCTCAGACGTGTCTAAAACAAAGCAATCATGGGTATTAGCTTTCTTTCACTAAGTTTGAGCAAATCATATTAGCAAAATACAAAATCTGCAGATTTTCTCATTTAATTGGAATTCCACTTTATTGGTGTGTTTTGTTTTGGTAAGTAAATGTACAGCACTCTTATGTTTGAGATAATTCCTTGCTAGTTATTGTATCAGATATTTTCCTAGCAGATCTATATAGGTATTTATATATCCCCTGTCACTTTGTGCACACACCAGGTATTGTATTTTTGGATTTATACTTGAAAAATCTCTGGGAGATAGGATTTTATTATTATTCACATTTTACAGATGAGAAATGAAACAGATTGAAGGAAATGAAACAGATGAGAAATGAAACAGATCCGATGCCCATTGGCATCAATGTGGGATGGTGGACAAGACTTTAAAAGGCTTCCATTGAAATTTACACACCTGAAAGCACTTAAAAATCTGTCCCTAAATTACTTTGTGCAGTCACACAGGAAGCCTTTCACAGCATCAAGAACCAAACCCAGAGCTAGCCAACTCTTATTGTTTAACTGCAAGACAATCCATATCCTCATTGTTCAAACTGAGGCAGAAAGAAACTGTACAAAAACCTCTGAGGCCATGGCCAATTTCCATCCCACTAACTGACAATGTTTCTGGACAGAACTCTTTGAAGACTTCAGCCACAAGTTGATACCTAATCAACCAGTTTATTCAAGATCCCAGGTGAGTTCTTTGAAAGGCATGTATTCAACGATCACAATAGCCACAGACCTATAATGTGTATCTAGCAAAGACCAGTCTTATTTCTGAGGTCCTCACATAGTTCCTAATTCATAGTTTATTTCAGTGGCTGTTTTACCTGAGTAAAGATTAAGTAAAAAAATCTGAGTAAGGAATTCAAGATTCGGCCCTCTGATAATAAAAAGATAACACTTTACACATGCATACTGCCTTTTGTCCAAGGATCTTAAAGTATGTTTCTAATAATGAAGTAGTCAAGCTCACAATCATTTGAAAATGAGTCATTGTTCCTTTTTTACTATGGGCCGGGGGGAAGCACTGAGAGGTGAACAATTTGCCAGGTGTAGAACCCATACTTCATGATTCTGAGACCTGTGTTTCAGTTCCCAAAATTCATCTATTCTGAGGCCAAAGAGACCTGTTGTCATCATCTAGTCTGACTTCCTGTACAGAGGTCATAGAACTTCCCCAAAATAATCTTTTAGGAAAACAGGCCATCTTGATTTAAAACTTTGCAGTGATAGTTTTCAATCCCCCAGATGTGACACCTGGGACATTTGAGACCAGCACCTCTCACCACGTCAGCAAGGACCATACCATCCAACAGCTTCCATGTTGCAAGGCAGCCACTTACAGTAGCCTTAAAGTGAAGTGTGAGCATGTAAGGAAGCAATACAATGCAACAATATAAAGAGGAATCCATTTGTTAATACAGGTTGAACCTCTCTAGTCCAGCACCCTTAGGATCTGACCAGTGCCGAACCACGGGAATTTTCCGAACCACAGGAGATCAATATTATCTACATTTCACTGCTTACTGTGCTCTTAAAAGATATTTAGGGATACATTAGAGCTAAATAACAGCACAGAACACTGAGAGCCAAGACCAGTAGTTGTAAAAACAAATTTTATGGGAATGCGGGAAACTTGGCCATACCAGTGATAAGTGGACATCCAGCTAACTAAAATCATGACAAACCACAGATGTTGCCAGATCAGAGAGTGCCAGACTAGAAAGGTTCAACCTGTAGAACCTCCCAATAAAACATAAGAGGAGAGAGAAGCAGGAAAATTAAACTTCCTGTAGCAACTTTGATGATGTATTAAGCCATAGAAATTGATAGGCTTTTTCCACACACCCTTGCTTTCTCTTGACAGCATATGCTTCAGTTTTAAATAAATATTCCGTTCTGACTTTGCAGACTTCTTGAATGCCCCTAAAAAAACAGATCAGGAAGAAAACAATGTGGTGGGAAAGTATTTCTGGAAGGAGGTGGTTTTCTCCTTGAAGTTTCCAAAAGGTTGCTATCTAATCACCACATATAAAACTAATTTAAATTGTATTAAAATAGGTTTATTGTAGCCTTTTAAAATAGTGATGTCTAGCACACTAAAGCAACTATACTATAGCCATCTAAAAAAGATCCAGATGATCATAAGATACAGATAAGGACACTGATTAAATGGCAGGACTTTTTAAAGTCTGTTTTAAAACTCTGTGTCTATTATCACTGCAATTTGGGCTAGCTTTAGATTTGCCTGATTGGGAAAATAGTGTGTTGACAAGGGTTATATCTATACAGCACCCTAAACTCGAAATAAGATACGCAATTTGCACTACACAAATTACATATCTCAAAACTATTTCAAAATAGTTTATTTTGAAATTGGCACATCTACAGAGCACCAAATTGAGCTATTTTGAGCCATCCCTTATCTGTCAAGCAATGAGGTTTACTGGGATGGCAAAATAGTGTGCCCGTTATTTTGAAAAATATTTCGAAATAACAGATGGCTTGTGTAGACATGGGGTAGTTATTTCAGGATACCTCTAGTATCTCAAAATAGCTGTGCAGTGTAGACATACCCTAGAGGGTTTTCTCAGCTCCTCTTTCATTATAGTCTAAGTGTGATGATATGGTTACTTTGTTAGACAGGTCAGAAGTCGAGCATTGCATTCTGAAGACATTTTTCAAACCGTTCATCTGATATGGTACTAGCTGCTTTAGGGTACATGTATCTATGCTGACTTTGATGATGAGGAACCCATTCAATGTAAAGATCAATATTTAAATTCGGTGCCTTTATTAGTTCACTCTTGATTATTTTCCAAAAAGAATGTGTCATATGTTTCCAAACCAAATGTTGTGCTGGCTTTGGTGTAAATATGGATGACTGCATGCAATGATCAGAAGATGAGAGAAACACAATGACCTTGATTTGAACAGAGGCACCTTATGTGCCAGTCCAATGCTAAAGGACAGTCAGATCTCATTTTGTCATTTCAAAGTGTGCATTCAATATAACTTTTTAGAAAACATGATGAAATGTAATGCTTTAGCTTCAAAGAATCCCTTTTGAAAAGTTGTGATATTTCAACAAAAGATGACAATGTGCCAACACAGAATAACTTGTGAATGCAAATACTACTCACCTTATTGTTCCTGGTTTCCTTCAGAAGCTGCACATCTTATTTTCTAAAAAAAGTGTAGGCTGGAGAACTAATAGAATTTAAAAGAACTTTCTTTCAATGTGAAGAGTTATAAGTGTTAGCTGTCCAAGTCTTTAAGGAAATCCAATTATAAGACTCTATATTCATGCACCTCACCAAAGAGGAACCTTTTTCCTCCCTTGGTGTCATTTTCTCAGCAGGGACTCTACCTTGACATGGGTGATGAGTTTCGGTGCCTTTCTCATTAGAAGACAACTAGCATCAATTCCCAAGACACTAAGGTGGTACCCAACTATTCTGTCCTAGCCAGCAGTACATTATAAAAGGTTTTTAATGTTCAAAAGCAATATATAAAGGTTCTTCAATGCTCAGTGTTTTGAAGCTTTAAAAAGTGTACTTTGCTGACAAATACAAAAGTCTTAAAGCAATATACAGAGAAAGATTCCCACAATGTGCTATGAACCTCTGATTGATTATTGTTCTTTTTTATTCATCTCTGTAGCAGAATATAATCACTGCTCAATGTATCTTAAATCTACAAAAGTGTCAGTTTTCTAAATTCAGACTAAAGTAAAATTATATCTATAACTGTCTAATTTATTTTTCATTGGTCTATGAACTTCAATGCATTCTGGGACATCTCAAGTTTAAAAAAAAAAAGCAAGATATTAATTGATGAAGTCTTGATAGACCATATAGCATTATACTGAGTTGTTCTGTATGAGACACTCATTTAAGTCACTGGATCAGAACACTTTCAAACTAGGAACATTTTAACTCTTTAAGGAATTATGTTAGCATAATATTCTTGTAACAATTGTTATTTATAGTTATGCAGCCATGCTTTGAGTTTAAATACTGTGGTTTTTTTTATATTGATTAAAAATCTGGACTTTTTGATGCCTTCAGGGTAGACTGTCAAAAGTAAAAAAGGAGTGGCAGGTGCCTAACCACCCTTTGAAATTTCCCCCTAATTTTTTAAAGGCAAAGGATTTGTCTCTTGGCTGCAAGACAGAGAATAATGATTAAGAATGATTTCTTCCATGGCTTTTATGGAAATGGTAAATTATATTCATACTGTGTTTTCCCTCAAACATCAATGACTTGCAAAATTGCTCCAATGACTTCACCAAGGCTTTTTTATACAATACACCTCAACTAACCTATAACCTTAACCTCATATCTTTTATAGTTCTTGCAGACTTACTGAGCCCATTCCCTGCTTCAGTATGTTTAAAAGGTTACTACCCATCACAGAGCCACAATATACTGTAGACACCAATAGGGTATTGTATTAGATATTGATTTTGAAGTAATTAAATGACCTGCTGACAAGAACCTTTTAAAATACTGAACCTTTTAAAATACTATTAATCTGCCATAAAGAGGTTGAATATGATGAAGTATGAAAGCGAGCATCCCATTGAAAATGTGGGGCGGCAGTAGAAGTGGCAAAGACTTTCTTCTGGTTAAGATGGCAGGGCATAGTGCTTTCCTCCTCTACTTCCATCTATGCCTCAGATCAGCTGACAGGGTTTCTGCTAGATAGAAGCAAATCTGAGAGCAAGTAGTGCAGGTTTAGTCTCTTAGAGCTCCTAAAAGCCAACCAGAAGTTGAAAGCTTTATATAACAATGTTTTGCACTTCTAAAGCGCTGTGCAAACAATAGCTAATTATAATCCACATGAAAGGATTTTGTATTTGGCAACTTGCGGTAAAGCCTTCTGCTGCATGACAGTAATTGCTTAGGAGTTTAGAAATCTAACACACTAGTGGTTCATGATGTGAACAAAGTCCTGCCAAGCACTCTTCTATGAATATGGTTTGGATACAATGAGTATTCTAGTAATTGGTGTACTTGTGACGTTTCCACTGGAAACTGCCATCTTGGTTTACACAATAGATGCTCTGTTGTATGAATGTCTCATTTTGAGAGTGGATACATGAAGTGTACCTACAAATTATTGCAGGTACACAAAAAACATATGGGACAGACCTTCTGCTAGCGTAAACTGAAGTAGTGCTATCGACATAAGTGAAGTTATGCCAATTTATACCAGCCAAGGTCTGAACCATAGTTTATAGAACCATAAAATAAAGTAATGTACTTAAAGACAAAGAAAAGTATTCAACATTCTGGAGAGGAAACACCTATGCAAACCACTACTTCGGTCTGTTGATTATATACATCATAATTAGGATAGTAAGGCTGAGCACAGAGAAAACATCTTCACATTTGCGATACATAGCAAAAACCTTGCAGAAGTTTTAGGCAAAAAGTCCGCACATCATTAACACAGCAGTATAATTCTAGATACAAATAAAGAACGTAATGAATCAAAGTTGCTAGACCAATTCTGACGTTAAACGTTTTAAGAGAACTCTGGTTAAAAAGTGTGAAAAAGTATGAAAACTTGGAGCTGTCAGTATGGTCTGCAAATGCAATTCCTGGCTTCTGTTCAGTGGTACTTAATTTGTGCCAGAGCTTGCCAGGACTGAGCCATGGCTACTTTAGGCTTGGCAGTTCATAACTGAGATACCTCTGGGCTTGCTGCATCACTTATGAAGGTAAAAAAAATTGCTTGAACCCTGGCTCTTTAATTACAAAAGAAGAACTGCTGTTCATTGCAATAGGTGGACAGTATTTCTAGTGTCTAATCTGGCCAATTATAGTATTATAACTCTCCTGTGCCAGACATAGCAAAGTTTACCACAAAGCTGAAAGCTGAGAAGTTTTTCAGGTGAACATGAAGATAGAATCAAGCACAAAAGCCCAACCATAGCATTGTCAGACAATATACAAATATTCTTTTATTTACTGAGTACCACCAGTGTTCTCAACATTGTACAATTATATAAGAAAAAGAGATACTAAGATGACAGGTACTGTAGAAATATTGATTCTGTAGCTTTAATCATTTAATATAGACTGCCAAAAATAGATATTCATTACATCAGAAATCATTATAAGTTTGAGATAGAACAAAAAGGTTAATGGGTACTCCCATATGTTAGTGTATGATGCTTCCTAATGAAGTTTTATGGCCAGAATACAGTATTGTGATTGGTACACTATAGTGGGAGCAATTGCTTATACTGAAAATGCTGAATCATTTTTACGTACCATCTACATTTTCCCAGAGGCATCAATACAGTCATATTTTCTAATTCTTTCATCTGCATGTGTTGACTTTTCTGGATTTCTGTTTTAGTTGAAGCCCCTGCTGCTGCTCTTTTCAGTCTATTTTTGCAAAAGGGGCCAGTGTAGAATTTGAGATATTTTATTGCAAGATACAATGTTTGGCGAAATGTGCACTTCCCAACACAGGTTATACAAAGGGCCTGTGGACAATGAATAGGAGCTTCAGATTCCAAGAAATACTGCAAAAGAACATCCTTGAAGCTGATTTGAAAAGGATGAGTAGCTGGCACTTATTTTACATTCCTAGAGTATGCACATTGTTGACTGATGTAATATAAATTCCATAGATACACTAGGTAGATGTACAGCTTCTGATGTAGTCCACTCTGCATGTGACACTCACTTCTCTGTTCAGAATGTCATAAAATCATCTAACAAATGGACCCTGAGGGATGCTAGCACATCGTTCCATGTGTCAAAACTTTCCCATGTTGTGTGGGACCATTTGAGATTCTGCTTCAGGAGAAGAATAATGGGCAAACATTGTTCTTATTACATAGAAGAAGTGGTGGCATTTTATCCTGACATCACAACACAGATCTCTTTCATGGTCATAGTGTTGGCATCATAGAGCAATTATTTAGTGTACTAGCAATCAATTAAAAAACATCTAAGGAAAGGATGTGGATTGTAGCAAATTTGGCTCACTTGTCTGCCACTTCTACACATACACCAAAATCTTTATATTGACCAAATGCCAAAGACAGAGATTTTGACTCTTATAATCTTGTTACTTTTGCTTATAATTAACTTATCTTGTGTGTAAGAAGTTCTTTAAACACTTACTTTGGGATTCAGATGACTTCATTTGTTGTGTTATGATCTTACAACTGAATGAACAGAAGATCTTAATAGTGCTACTTTTAATATAGCAGATGCATGGTACACATTTTCATGTTTAACGTTTGGAAGGGTTTGAATTAAATATGAAGTGTATTTTTGCCAATGACTATAAGCCCATATTCTGTTCAGTGGTGTAAGTCTAGAGTGCTTCCATTAGATGGAAGCAGAATCTAACCCATAAGCAGATGAGGTATTGTTTGTGAAATAATGCTAATAGTTTTTGTGGGCTCAACTGCTTGAAGGAAACAACACGACTAGCTGCTTTTCATGACAACATGGCTAGCTGAAATGTATACAATACAGGAAACCCAAGAGATCTTTCTGCTTTTATTCTAAAAATATCCCAAATTCTAAATCTCCTTACAAATGTGGCTCATATACTCAGTGATTTTCCAATGTAATAGAAGCCATAACTCCTCTCAGTTACCTCGCTATGTAAAAAATATTCCATTCAACAAGAAATATTTACAATAAATTAACACATTTACCAAGTTTCCTGAGTCCATTTTGGGTCTATGGAGAAAATGCCATCATTTGCAAGGGAACCCCCAGTTGACTGGCTGCCCTGGCAAATTCCCACATCTGTTGGGGGAAAAGCAGACAAACAGAACTGCTCTAGTGTGCTGAGAGGGAAAACCTTTAGAGCAGCCTGTGCTGCCCTCCCTCCCCCTTACACATACAGGGCTGTGGCATACCAGTATATATGCTCAGCCTTTAAAGTTCTAAACCAGCTAGAGAGCAGCTGCTCTTGCCAACCCTGAATCTCCTTCTGCCTATTCAACTCCCTGTCCTATCTGGAGGATGGAAAGTCTCCACTCCAGCTTTCTCCCACCACAGTGGGGAGGTAGGGGTTCTTCCTCTTCTATCTTCCTTGATAACATCGTTTCATTAGCATCACCTATCAGAAAGAGGAGTGGATGATAAGGAGTGCAACATCCAACACTTATGAAAAGCAGTGCCACAGATCCTCACTAGTCATGGTAGTTGGTTCATGTAAGAGACCAAAACCAACATGGTTAGTGGTAGATGTCTGCTGTGTCTTGTAAAGCTCATTGGTGTTCACTGCCCAGCCATGGCAAAGCAGCAACTGGGCCACCTAGGGTACGTATACACAGCAGAGTTATTTTGCAATAACATCTGTTATTCTGAAATAATGTTATGGGCTGTCTAGACAAGAAGCCCGCTACTTCAAAATAAATTCAAAATAACGGGCTTTTTACTCCAACTTCCTGTAAACCTTGTTGTACGAGGATTAAGGAAGTCAGCGGAAGAGCAATTTATTTCAAAATAAGTGCTGTGTGGACAGCGCCAAATTTCAAAATAAGCTATGCAATTTGCGTAGTTCAAATTGCATAGCTTATTTCAAGGTATACGCTACTGTGTAGATGTACCCCTAGTAATTACTGTAAAAGACTGATGAAGAAATTGCCTTGAGACTTTCTTCAGGTGTACATATAAGTCATTTTTATTACTATGAAAGTAAAGAGCCTAAACAAAATCACTACTTGTGCAATGGGAAAATAAATAAAATAAATACTTAGAAAATGTAATTCAGGGCTGCCCCCAACCTATTGAGATAGCTGCTCCCTATTCAACAATCAAGACAAGACCATGCAAAGATGAATCAATCACATCCTTCAATTCCCCCAGAATTCCCTATTGTAGTGGGCCAACTGAAACAAAAATTTAAAAAATATATCCCAGGATGGGTTTTGTTTTTCTTCTTTTACAAAAACCAGCACACTAACTCTTTATGTCAGGCCTCTCCATAGAGATACTTCCCCTAGAGAGGAAGAAATATGTCAAAGAATTCCCAAAAGACAAACCTTCAGTGAATGCTATGCTTTCAACAAAGGAAAGGCACAAGCGATGGTGAAACTGACCTGAATTTCTCTTCAATTTTTAAAATCTACAGAATAATGTTGAAAAGGTATTTAATGGAGAAAAACCACAAGGGTAGCACAGAAAAAATATAAAGTTTCAGCTAGAATGTTGATTCAGGTCAGAAATTACTAAACTAACAGGCTTATTACCTAAATTAATAATAATGAGGAAAAAAAATCTCTATGCTTTATTTTTTACCATGGTAAAAACAACAGTATCTTGCAGAATGGAAGTTTCAGACAAAAGTTGATGCATAACCTATTGCTACCCCAGCAAACAAATTCAGATTCCCTGGCAGGGAGAAATAAGAAAGTCCATTGCACTCCTTCTCTGCTGGGCCTCCTAGGCTTTCACCATGATGCACCAAGAATGCCTAGCAACATAATGGGTCAGCTGACTCCATAGGTCCCAGAAAAAAACCTTTAGAAGAGCCAAGGTCAGTGCTTTCACTTCAGCCCAGATACTAGGTCCCTTTGTTCTCCTTCTGAGGGAATGCCACCTCTAGAGATGATTCATATCACTGAAATTATGTCCACATTCCCCCCAGTAAGGCTCATCCCATTGGCAGGGTGAAGCCAATTCTCCACCTCCTCCCTCTGTGTGGTCACTTAGATTTGTGCAAGGTGAATGTAAGGCAGATGAGAATCAGGGTCTGTATGAGGACTAGGACCTCCCTTCTATTCTGCCCCCTTGTGCTAAATTTGCATAAAAATCAAATTATTCATTCAGATTCTGAAATGAATTTGTTTCAGCAAGGCTTGCCACTCCTTTTCATTTGTTTTTAAGGGCATTCATGAGATTCAGTTTTACTAGCTCAAACACTGAAATAGAACAAATTCTAATCTCACCAACCTAAACCATACTAATGTTACACCCATTTAGCTTTCAAATTCTCTTTCTGCAGACATTCACTGCCATAGTCAGATTATTAGAGTGACACATCCAGTCAGAAGCAGTACCATGTGATTTATGTGATCTATCACAGGCAAGCAAACATAACTTAGGAGGCAAACTATTGAATACATGAGTAGAGTCATAGTGTAAATGAAGTTTTGATCAATTCAATTAATCAAATTTTATTAATGAATAAACTGGAGAAAATCATAACAGGCTATGGAGTCAGCTGACCCATTATGTGTTGGGGTATTAACCTTTCCTAATGCTGACCCCTCTCATATTTCTGGAACCAAGAAATGAAGATCAGCCTCTTAGCAGCAATGCCAACGTGCCACAGCTTTATAGCAATCATGATTTGTAGGTGGACATTCTGTGAAGAGAAAAAGAGGGAACACATAAAAACTATTCACTCAGTTCTTGTTTTCATATTCACCTGACCTGTGCAGGTTATCATATGGGGATACATTTCCCTTAAATATCAACTTTATGTCTCTAAGCTTCTTACTCTGAATAACATTTTGAGGTGCAGGCTGTCAAATGGTGATTCTTTACTGATATTTTGTTTTACTTGGATTCAAAGTAAAAAATTAAACCAGCCTTAGATATTTTTAGCCTGAAAACCATCAGTTTTGCTTATAATAATGTATATTAAAAATCTGATGTATAGGATTAGATTCACCCATGCTGGTGTATCTCCAGTATTGCCAACTCCAAATGTCCAAAAATCACGAGTCAGGCTCACCAAAAATCACAAGACAGACTTTAAAATCAGGATGTTATGTAAAAATAATAGATCTAGTTTCTTTTTGTTTGCCTTCTGCTTTTTTAGTGTTCCGGGTGCACTGGGGTCTCACATCGATGTATTCTCCACTGCCACGAGGGCTTGAAAATTCCTTTCCCTTTAAGAATGATGGCTAAAATCATTACACCATACTCCGGGGCTTTAAGAAAAACAATAATTACGAGACTCATGACAAAATCATGAGAGGAGGCGACACTGCCTGCCATAGCCTGCATCTCTGTGCTTCAGGGAAAATTCAATTGAAAGAAGGTCAATGTCTGCCCTCCCTCTGCACTTCTGGCAGGAAATGGCAGCTTTCACTTACAAGTGAGGTTCTCCAGTAAAGGCTGCTCAGGGGATGAACTGAACCAACACATTTTCCAGCCATCACATTCACGTCCCTCTTCAGACTACAAGTCAAAACTCACATATTAGCCGAGTTTGTACTCTAGCCTCAGAGTCAAATTTTGCTCCCAGATATGCAACTCCCATTTTGTTGCATGGGAAATATGCAGCAATGTCGGAGCACAGAATCTGGTCCCTACAACCAAAATCACTTTTGGTTGCAGCTACTCAGTCACAGTTGCTTCCATGGATTTGCCTGGGGTCATACAGGAGAAGAAGAAATGTACTCCTGTCCTTGCTCTTCTAAATTCTCATTCAGCAGTTTGCAATTTTGTGGTGGTATGTGGGGAAATGGATATTTTTAATTTTTTTCCTCTTCAACCATTAGTTTTCTTTCAACTTTATTTGACAAGCACTCCTTTGTCCTTGAGTGGATTCGTTTTCCCCCCTTCTTTGTACATTTTTGTTCATGCCTAGTAACTGAGACCCTCTGCACAATGTTAGAAACAGTAATGGGAAAAACTCAGCAGGTTTGAATTTTAGATTAATTTTAGATAAGCAATCAAATATTCCCCTATTTATGAAACTTTGGAAGTTCCTCCCACAAGTGTTCTGCTCTCTTTCTCCATTCAGCTGCCTTCTTCCCCATACAGGTCTGGAGTTATTTTCTTCCTCCACACAACCCTCTTGTTCCCTAACTAGATTCTGAAGCCTGCAACCTCCTCCCCTCAAGGTTATCATGGCAAAAGAGGCCACCAACCTTCTAAAAACTTATAGAGATGGCCAGCTCCTCTGCCTCCTGTTACTGGTTGTTTCTTCTCATTTGCAAATGCAGATTGAAGGATACTAAAAAAATTAAAGGACAAGAAACAACAGCAGTAATGTGACCAAGCTGAGCATTTCTGCTCCCTCTGGTGCATGGAATGCATAGAATCCTTGACTCAGATGTAGGCTGCCTATCTCAACCAGAAAACCCTCTGGGGAGGACTGGAGCAGAAAGGTCACTCCATATAGAAGAATGGAAAGATCACCAGCATATCATGGAGTGTAATGTAGGGTGCTGGGTATGTGTCCAGGACATTTTGCCATTATAGATAAGAACAGAAGAAATGATGAGTGGGCATAAGGGAATGATCATACATCCTCATTCTCCTCTGGAAGGGAAGAAAGCTGGAGCAGTCTTTAAAAAACATTTGCATGCCTCAGTGGTTTGATTTGCATTCAGTGCCAGAGGTGGGGAAAAGTTTGATAGTTGTGAGGTGACAAAAGATGGAAGGGGAGATTTCCTTCCCTCTCCCTCTTGCTGCTTAGGAAGGACAGAAAGAACAGCAGTTCTGAACAGTCTGAAACCAGGGGATATTTTCATTTTAATTGCATTGGGCCAGTTCAATTGTTTTATCTTGCAAGGTTTTGCAAACACTTATTTTTTTTTCCTTCAGAGCAACTTGATATCCTCCAACAAAGGTAAAAGGAGAAAATAATAAATCTTCAATGCTTGAGAAACAATTGTCATTGTCCACTTTCAAATGTGATGCATCCCTGCCCTCCCATTCTCAAGCCCAGCTACCAAAGCACATTTGTCACTTGACAGAGCTTAGATGTGCTTAAAATAAATGAACTCTAGAGGCTTAGAGTTAAAAGTAAGCTATGAGATCTTCACTTGCTTACCAAGTTCTGTTGGATCTTAAGGTGGTTTAGCTACAGAAGAAATACTTGCTTTAGTGACAGCCTGAAGAGATAGGGAGCAAACAGTAGCTGCATTAGTTCACCCCCACTTTCCTGCAATGGGAGGAGCCAGTGGACATGGCAATTTCATTCCAATCTACCTTTTCCCTTCCCTCACTCTGAAGGGAAGGAGCCAAATGCTGTTTTCATGACCTCTGTCTTCTCTGACTGAGGGAAGGAGCCAGCAGCATTTTCATTGCCCCTGACCATCTGCCTGTTGGGAACATAGCCAGAAGGAGTTACATCACATACATGAACACCTTGGCAAAAATCCCACCACTGGAAAAGAATCGGACTGTGTCTAAGATGCCATCCACTTCTGTTTAAAGTGAATTGCCTGCAGCCCAGTCTTATACTGCTGTAAACCATCTGCCAGAAGAAGCCAACAGCCGCCAGGGCCAGATTCAATGTCTGGATTGTCTTTCCAACAATCCAGCACAGGACCAGCTCAAGCTGCCACCCAGTAACCTGGCAAATTCGCACACCATGTCTGGGCACCTCTGTGAGGTTATACATCCCCACTCGCAAGCATAGAGACTGGTATAGAAAAGAAACTTTTTGTTAAAAGGGAGGAAAGTAATTTGGCCTTTATTTGGGACAACACCACAGAGTTCATAAACCAAAACAGTGATTAAAAGACCCACCCGAGTAGGTTGGGCAGTGCCATTTCCCTCTCAAGTTCTTAAGTCCAGCAATCAACATTTCTCCTTCAGATGTTCTTCCCTTCTCTGCACCCCACTCACAGTTGCTTCCCTTTGTCAGTGCAAACCCAGAGTTCAGAGATGCATCCACAGAGTTCACCTTCCACCCTGCATGGGGGAGGTAAAGAGGCATCTTACTTGCTTTGCTGGCTGCTCGTCACACCTTTCTGCTGCTGCCCTGCAGGCTACTCCACCCGGACCGCTCTACTGCCACTGCCCTGTTGGCTACTCATCGCGTCTCTCCATCGCCATCCTACTGGTTTTCAGTCACCATCCGCTGCCATCCATCCCTCAGCTGTGAGTGCTGCACATCAGTCCTCTTAGTAATTTTCAACTCTTTTGCAGGTTGGACAGAAACACTGCTGTATCTCAAGTAACTTTAACTCTTAGCAGGCATTGCAGAAACACAGTTCTCCCACAATTAAAGTAAGAAAGAGGCTCCTAATGAAGCCTCTTTAGCACTATTATTTGAACAGTGGGGGAAAACAGGTCAAACCAATATCTGTGGCGAGGTAGCCTCATGACCAGAATACCTGCTCCCACCCTTCCTATGCTCACAGGGTTTTGACTGTTGAGCCCCTGCTTAGCAAGCTCCCTTCTGCTAAATGTGAGCCCCGTTCTTTAGAACAGAGTAAGCACAGTCCTGCATTTCTGCATTCCCATAATAATTACAAAAATTGGTAACCATGTTTCACTTTCTCTGCATTTAATACAAACATAGCGGGGGCTGGGTCACAAATGAAGTTGATTGCAGGGAGCAACACATCGCTCCATCTAGCAAAAATAAACAAAGCAGGAGCAAACTGTATGTACTTAGACACCCAGGTTCTCTCCCCTCTTCCAGCTAACTGTCAGGGGAACATTCATTCAGACCCTGCTTACTCTATTTCTCAGCACTATCATCATTTGAGTCACAAAAGTATATTCAGCACTATACTAGATTCATACAAACAAAAAAATTCTGCCCCAAAAAGCTTACAATGGAAGAGACAGATACAGAAGAACAAGGCACAGTGGGAAGCCGTAGATGGAAAAGTTTGTTTCTGTTTATAATATATTAAAATAACACTGACTACTTAAAAAAAAAAAATCACACTTCTGTTTATACTTACTTTACCTATTCTTTGCCTACTAAGTAACACATAAGATTACTGTAGCTGAAAGAGGTCAAAGAAAACAATTTTTTATTTTATCAGTTTGCTGATTTTATGCATTTCACAGCACTTTGGGTGAAACTATGCTGGGGGCCAGCACAAAACTGGTGCACTACATCTTTAACTGATGCTTGGTGCTGGCCCTCGGCACAGAGAGACTTTCAGCCAAAGTGCTGTCAAATTGCGACAGCCACAAAAAACATGGCTTGTGGCTGTCCTCTGAATCTGTGAGCATGTTTGCCCTACAAACACAGAGGGCTTTTTCCTTTTACTCAGCCACCCACCAGAACATTTGAAATTCTGACTGTGAAGGGCCATTTTCTATCAATCATCCATTCTTACTCCGAGCAGCTCCTTACTCCACAAGCAGTCAGAATCAAATCTATGGGACTGCAGGCAGAGTAGGTTATTGTTATGCAACCTCACAATGGCCTTACTGGCAAGTTAGAACAGCCAGGCAGAGTCCCCAGAATAACAACATTGGCACAAGCTCACTTTAAGAACAGAATCGTATATTTTTATTAGTGGAAGACAGAGCAGCAGCAGCTTCACTCCTGCTACTAGTGTCTCTGATATCAACAACTGCTTCCACTCTCTCACCATGGCAGAGGGTACACAGTTCAAATTCTTGGAGTTGCTTCCTGACATAGGTGCCAACTCCAGGGGGTTTCTGGAGCTGGAGCATCCATGGGGGAAAAACTAGTAGGTACAGAGCACCCACTAGCAGCCAAGCTCTCCCCTCCGCCTCCCTCCCACTTTGCCTCTCGCCCACTGGTTGCCCCACTGATCTAACCCGCCCTGCCCTCCCAGCACTTCTGGAGCACTGCGTAAAACTGATTTACAGCATTCAGAAAGCCCCCAAAGAGTGAGAGAGGAGCAGGAACTGAACATATGTAGGGAAGGGGTAGGGGTGGGAAGAGACGGGAGGAAGCTTGGAGGAAAGGGGTGGAATGGGGGCACGGCAGGGGGTGAAGCAGGGGCGGGCGAAGGGGAAGGAAGGGGAAGGGGTGGAATGGACCAGGCTGGGGCAGACCAGAGGCAGGGTCTTGAGGGAAGGAGTGGAGTGGGAACAGGGCCTGGGGCAGTCAAGCATTCCGCTACTAGAGGGGAAAGTGGACACCTATGCTTCTGGAAACAAAGGTTCTTCTTGTCTAGAAGAAGCCACACTCACTAAGGGCATCCTTCAGTCCTGCCCAGAGACATCTCCACCCCACTCAGTCAGCCAGCCAGCCGGCACAGAAATTGTTACACCATTACTGAGCATGAATAAAGGTAGGAGAATTGGCACTAAATTAGTGGCATTAAAAATTAATCCCTAATGGAAGCAGCCTGGCAGCCTAGAAAGCACAATGTAGAAGCTGCAAGTGCAGCATTGTAAACTCTTGGGATTTGGGGATTTTGCTGAGAGCTCCAGCTCCTAGGGTACAGTGATTACACAGGTTGTGCTGTCTGGATTGTCTCACAACTGTATCTGTGTTAGGGCAGACTGTCAAAACCAGTGTGGACACCCCAAAACGGTTGTGTGTTCCAAAAGTAGAGGTCACCAAACCAAACCAATACCCAATGTGAACTCCTGGACACTGCTGACCTTTGACCAGGGTGACCAGGGCCATGGCATTTGACACATGGCCTTACCCACTATGCAGTTGGATCACACTACTACTACTATGCTGGGCCCCCCTAATCTCTGGGGAATGTGAGGAGTGTCTTTCTCCTCAGTTGGGGGCCACATCAGTGAGGGTTTGTCTTAGTAATAAATAGTCACTTACACTAAAAATCACACCACAGATCAGGTTGCTTCCAGTCCCAAGAAACCAGTCATTTAACCCCAGATCAGTTGGTACCCTAGACCTTACACCACAGACCAGAGATGACTGCTGAGGAGAGACATGGTAGGAAAGGGACAATGGCCACGTGACTGCCCCTCCATGTCACTCCTTCCCACACCACCCCTAGCCTGGGAAAGGGAACAATCCCCCCCTCTGTCCCAGAACCTGCCCCCGCTCTGCCCATCTGTCTCTCTCCTGCCCCTTCTCTACTCTCACCCTGCCTCTTCCTCCAAGACCCCTCCACAAGCGACGCAGTCCAGGGAACTAGTGGGGGTCTGTAGCAGAGGTTGCCCCCCCCCCCCCCCCCGCACTTACCAGCAGTGGCCCAGTCCTAGCTGCTTTTCAAAAGTCCATTAGGCAACCATCTGCATCGTTAGGCAACTCAGGGCCTTTAAAAGGTTGCAGGGAAGCGTGCAATGCTGCCCAACTGTGAAAATGACATTGTTGGACACCAAGCATCAATGACTTAGTTGCCACTGTGCAGAAACTTGGAAAGTAAAGGAACAGAGCATATCAAGAGAAATTAGGAGATCCCATAGGAGTCTCCACCTGCTGAAAAAGAAAATTTGAATGTGAAAATCCAGTTTCCCAGTGGGAATTTTTTTTAAGTAAACCAAGAATATACTGATTGTCAGTTTATCACATAGTAAACCTTTCCCCATCAGACCCATATCTGTTGCAAGGTGACTCAAATCTGGATGAAAAAAAGGTTTGAAGCCAGCTTAATTGTTTAGCGCATAGGGTATATTTCTGGTGTGATGTGTCACCTTCTCAGGCAATGAAAGTGCACCCCAGAGTGTCATGAGTTATAGCATCACCTAGGTAGAAAAATATGTTTGCGACTATAGCCACTCGTAGATTCATAGTTGGATGTCACAACAACCTCCATCAGTTTCTGAAAGCTCCAGTAAAACAAGCATGCAAAGCTAAGACTGTCATCTCTGCCTATTGATTTATTGGCATGAGTTGCTCTCCCTTCCCCAAACTCTATAAATATGAATCAAATGGCATTAAAAAAAAAAACCCTGCAAATCAGGCTCTCATATAACTGTTTCACATTTACTTATACTTGACATTACTTTGAATGAAGAGTCACCAGTTTAGGATAAAATATATACTTAGATGAACATTGAGACTAGGGAAATGAAAGTACAAAGAAAAGAATAAAAAATTCTGGCTTTTCCAAACAGATTCCTAACCCAAACAGATTCCTAACCAAGAATATTTTTAGGTTTAGCGGAATTAATTTAGAGGGATAATATTAATGTTTATTGTAAAGCATTTTTATTTCTCTCTACTTAAATTTCACAGTTGCACAAAATTACGTGTTTTAAGCTTTTTCATTTTTATTGACTTAAATTTCCACAATCACAAGAAATTATGGGGGGCACACAATTAATTAATGATTGTAGATATTGCAATTCAAAACTATAAAGATTTATAACATTAAATACAAATTGTCAACAACACACCAAAATATATAAAGAAATATCCTTAAATCAAACTAATATGCTCTAAAAAAGCATTTTCTTACTTTTCCTACCTGTACATTTCTATTACTGATGGGAATACATTTTTGTTGGGGTGTGTGTATGTGTGCATGTGTGCGTGTGCGCGCAGTGAAACCGAGCCTTACCAATAGTTACTGATAAAAAATTTAATCCTTCCAAGCTTAATATTTTACTTTCTTCCTATGTATAGCTTAATTGCCCTTGGACAACAGCATCAATGAGTGTGCACCAAGTGAAAAACAAAAGGAGGGAGGAGAAATGCCAGGGATTGTGCAGTGCGATGAGGGAAGGGATGAACCAATCACTGTGGGTCCAAGAGCTCCCTCCCCTCACCCCTTTCCCCCCACATACACACGCAGCTCATGTTCCAGGTGGAAAGAAGAGATAAAAAGGAGGAAATCCAGCTCAGTCTGAGCCATCTGAAGAGAGGAAGGATGTGTGATGTAAGCTCCTGCAGAGATTCCAGGGACTCTCCCAAGTGCTAAGAACTGTGGACCCATACTCTGCTGTGGATGGCCATGTTGCAGAAATTGACAGGAACACCGAACTGTTGCCAGCTATGGGAATGCGTAAATGTACCTTGCTGTAGGAAGAGACACAGGGAATGTAGTGGAAGCTGGTGCTTAACTGTTAACAGGATCAAGCATCAAGGAACCCTGCGTCAGAACCCAGTGGAGCAGCATGATTACAGGATCTCTTACCCCATCCCACTTGCCACTAGGTGTGGCTACTGTTTGCCTGCCCCAGCCAGGAGGCTAAGAGGATATAGATTGCTTGCCCAACTCCACCCAAGGGAAGCAGGTTGATATTTGCTCAAACCCACCAGAGGTCCTGAGACAACATTGTTGCAAGTATCTGATCTCACGGGGAGTCCAGATGACTGTTACTGTACCTGCCTACCCTGCACTACACCAATGGGGGGCAGCCCCTCATTCTAGGACCTGTACCTTATTCTTTTATAGCTCACAAACCAAGACAGTCCTACTTCTGATCAAAATGGAATACATTTCACAGAACTAAGTTTCAAAGAACACATACGTGTATCCACTCTTCCCACCAGACACAATTTTCATAGCATTGCCATAAGCTATTGAGGGTCTTTTTACTTTCCTGTAATCATTGCTGACATTTGCTTCAATAACATAAAGGGTACTGAGGTAGCTGGGGGTGGGTGGTATAGTTGTTTTTAAGTTCAGCAGAGAAAGGAGAGAATTTATTCTCACTAGATTCCCTGTCTCAGACAGCACTGTTTGTTTTATTGCATAGTTTTTCTGACAAGTTATTTTGAATAAGCAAAGCCGCTGTTATGGCTTTTTAGGGTGGCATTTGCTGCATCCTCAACTTACAGCTTCTTAGAGGCCTTTGACGCTCCTTGTGGTTGTTTCTCAGTTTCCCTTTCTTTCTGAGATCTCTCTGGTCCTTGTTTCATTATGTTGAGTCACGCAGAAGACAGAGTGAGGTGCTTGTGGTGCAATGATGAAACTGGTACTGAGTCTGCACAGTCTGTCGTTGTTTATTATTACTGTCAGTGAAAAAGAAATCTAAACTTGGCAGGCTCAGCCTGCTGTGAATCAATATTTTACAGGTAGTGTACTTTGAAGAGATGACACACAGACTGACTTTGGCAGGGGAGGGGAAAGGAAGAGAGTGAGAAAGAGAAGAATTTATCCTGACATGCTTTGACAGACTTTTCCAGCAAAAATGAGGGAAAACAAGCAACAAGTGCTGCTGCTGCTTTGTCACAAGGCAAGACTGAATCTTTTACAAACAGTTTTATTCCTCTTTAGCTTGCTTCACAACTGCTCCATCACAAAGGGATAAAAAACCAGCAGAGAGTCAACTCAGCACACACAAAAACTGTTCTTTGGAATGACTACAGAGAACAGAGTAACACTCTCCGAGTCACTGCCTCTGTGCAGCAGAGGAAATGTTAGGGAGAGGAAAGTGGTTATTTGTGGTGCCCAGGTTACATATTTGATGTTCCAACCCTTTCTTCCTACCATTTTAGGGCTCTATGCAAAGCTTGATTTTTATTTACTTATTTTGGTGCAGTTGGGTGCACCATTCCTCATTATCAGTGACCATGTTCCTATTGCACACTATGCTTCTGTGACATCTAGTTACTCAGCACTGGCTGCCAGTTTACTTCAATGTGATAGTCAAGGCATCAGTTACAAGATACAAAGCTCTGATTATCTCAGAAACCATCTCTCCTTGCCTGCCTCAGCGCTGCATCTGCATTTAGCCTGGGTACTTTAGCTCTTGCTCTGAAGGGTGGGGACTTAGGAAACCAGGGACAATTTCAGTGGCAGGCCCTCAAACTCCAGAATTCCCTGCCATCTCAAGTGAGTGTGGCCTGAATCCACAAAGGGACTTAGACATTGCAATTCCTACCTTCGAGGGGTCTGGAAAATCACAGGACAACATTGCAATCCACAAATCCTGAATTAGGTGCCTGGGTTCTCCACACAATCAATGGGGAAAGATAGGGACCTAAGAACGTGACTCATAAAAGCCAATATTCCAGATAAGAAGCCACTTAAGCTAGTCAATGAAAGATGCCAAAGAGAGGAGTGTGTCATAAACCCCTCCAATCTCATGGAAACTGATGCCTAAATCTGGGCTGCTGGGAGGCACGCACCTGCGCTAGCAATCCACAACTAGGAACCCGTCTCTTGGAGTCAAGCAGCTTTGGTGTCTAAGTCGGTTCTTGTGAGAATAAATGAGATGCTGTCCATGTGCCACACAAAATGTGGAGGAGTGGTGGTGGTTTGTGGTGCCCAGCTTACAACTTTCAGGCCATTGCTTACAGCTATTACTGGGATGTGAGACACCCAGATTCAATTCCCCTGTCCCTGGCAGAGTGGGAGGGAAAAAAAAGAGATGAGAGACCTAAGCTCATATCCCAGACAAGTGCTCTAACCACAGAACTATGGGGTATTTTGCTGTGGAGGCTCTCTGTCTCTGCTGAGCAAGCTGTTTTACTGTGTATACCTAGTCACTGGAGAAGGGAAGCTGGACCCTATGTAGCCTCTCTATCAGCTGCATGCCTCTTGTTGACTCAGTGGCTCTTTTAGCATTATTACAAATGGAAGACCTTCAGCTGGAGAGAATAAGGGAGTCCCCCCCCCCATAGAAGAATAGCCCATTGCTTGGTGGTTAGAGCACACTGTTGAAAAGTGGGAAACCCTTGTTCAAATCCTCTCATCCTATCAGGCGGGGGGAGGGGAACTGAACCTGAGTATGTGCTAACAACTAGGCTAAAAGTTATAAGGTAGGCATCAACAAAGCTCCCCCTTCCCCCCCACAGATTTTCAATGGGACTTCATCCTGATCCAATCTGTACACAGCTATTGGATTAGGCCCTGCCAACAAGAAAGGCATTTGCCTACCTATCTTCTCCCAGTTTGTGAATTGCTCTGGGACGTAGATAGGAAATAGGCCTGTGGATTAAGTCAGCAGTGCACGTGACCAGAGGCAGAAACACAGGTTCTGAGAAAACTTTTACACTGAAAACTTAGGCATCAAGTGAGTTTAGGCTCCTGTAGGGTTAGGAGGGAGTTTTGTGGAACACAATGGTGGCTAAAACTGAGATATAGGTTGCTGAGTTTGGTCGGTAGGCACCCTAAGTACCTTTTTGAAGCTAGGTCCTTGAACCTGTGATAGGTCACTTTTACAAAACAATGTAAGATGCAAGGTGATAGGCTCCTGAAATACCGAATGCTCTTTCATGTATATTATTGGTTGGTATTCCCTGTTTCTGGTCCTTCCAGAAAGTTGGTGTAGCTGCTGTAAAATGTTGCAGTGTATATGCTCCTTAATTTGGGGGTGCTAATCTAAATTTTATTGGGTATACAACAGTAAAAAAACACTCATCTTTTTTAAATCAAATACTAAATTTGGGGTTCTTTCTATTTGACTTCTGTTTTCTAGGCCTGTATGGTACATTTAGTTCATGCTTTCAAACTTTTACCCATAACTACTGGACTTTTTTGTAATCTACTTTATTTAAAAAATTGAAAGCTAAGATTCTCATGCCCGATCTTGATTCCAGTAGCCAAAACACTTTAAGAAAAATACTATACAGCATGAGACTCACAATAAGACCACAAAAGCTGACAACACTGTCTGTATCTGGTCATAAGACAGGTGCCTTATGAATGCATATGATAATGTTGCATGAAAATTAGCATAGAAGTCAAAATAAGGAAATAGTTTGTTTATATCACTAAGATCAATCTCTAATCAGAATAGGAAATGTAGGGTGTGTCTACACTGCACTTTAGGTCGTAATAAGATATGCAATACGCGTAGCTCAAATTGTGCTTCTTATTTCGATGTTATTTCAAAATAGCTTATTTCAAAAAATTGGGCACTGTCTAACAGCACTTATTTTGAAATCAATCACTATTCCAAAATGTCCCTTACTCCTCGTGGAATGAGGTTTACAGAGATGTCGAAATAACAAGCCCATTATATTTCGAAATAACGTGCTTGCTGTGAAGACGCGGGATAGCTATGTATCCCGAAATAGTGTTGCAGTGTAGACGTAGCCATACTGTCCTTGATATTTGTTAATACAGAGACCATAAATTGTGAACTTTTGACTAGCACACCACCACTTATATTTTATGTTGAAATCCGAATAAACCAAAGCCTTTCTAAAGGGAACTAGAATCATATTTCTCAACCCTTGCGGAATGATGTCCAAAATGAGAAACACAGTGGTGAGATTTAGTAGAGCAGCTAGTCCCAAGGGATAGAGAAATAATTCTGTAAAGATAACAAAATCTGCCCAGTTTTTCCACAAGAAGGCTAAATTTCTGAAGTTAATATTTCACAGCAATAAAGTAATGCCTCTGCACCTTACTTTACTGCTGTGAAAATTGCAGGGGGAGAGAGAAATTTGACAACAAAATAAGGAACTCTCCCTGGTAATGATAGACTACTTACACACCAATCTCATTAAAAAGTTGTTAATTATCTTCAGTGAAAATTCTATGGTACAAAATATTAGTGATTACAAAACTACTAGCAACTGATAATAGTAAGAGGAGAAGGTCAGGTGTACTATCATTATTGTGACTCTGTTCTGGACTCCGACAGTGGTTTGAATTTTGTAAGGGATTTCTATACAAAGTGGATACCAGTATCCACCTCCCAAATTTTTATGTGAGCTAGATAATTGTACTTGCATTTGAGGTATTCTGTCTGAAGTAGACATCAGATCTCCTGTTCTAATATCCTCATCTTTAAAATCTGTGTAACATGGTGACCAATGGTTCAAAGACATACTGTGATGATAGTTATTAGTAATAACACATGAACTCTACAAAGTAATTTTGGTCAGATATAAAAGGATTATTTGATTTGATCACAGAGAATTATAAACCAAATTACTTCCAATACAAGAGATATTATTAGTGATCTCCATGGCCTTGCCAACTCATTTAAAAATTATTTTACAAATTTGAATAATGGAAAGTGAAACAATATAGATTTTCCCCCTCCAAAATGTATAGATGAAAAGATCCTTAATCCACCTGTGTGTACCTAGAATAATAACTGATCCAGGCTTACTTTTAAGTCTATGCTTGCTGATGAGGTTGATAATGAGCTAACATGAATTAG
Organism: Rafetus swinhoei; assembly: GCA_019425775.1. Lineage (NCBI taxonomy): Eukaryota > Metazoa > Chordata > Testudines > Trionychidae > Rafetus > Rafetus swinhoei. Next base: position 72,412,452 of record CM033440.1, read on the forward strand.
AGTAAATAAAACTCATGAGACCTATGACCTGGAACCTCAGTGTATTGGAATTGAGGTCTTCGTTAATGCTTAAGTTACAACTCTATTATTTTAAATATTGAATACAAACAATGAAGGAGAATACTACAATACATTCATTGTAAAGTAGATGTTGAGATATCACATACAAATGGATCTATAGTTGTTCTATACTAATTTGACTCCATTTCTTAATTGGTGTAAATGCACTCAGACATAAAATACATGACCTATCTAAGCAACCCCTGGATGGGCCTCAACCTGTTTCACTGCTTGTTTCCCTTACAGAAAAGTATTGAATGCGGAGGAAGCATATTTTGATGGAAGAAACATGTTTGAAGCACATATGAGAGTTATAAGAACAGTCTGAGCTATTAGATGGATCACTCACTTTTCCCATTCAGTTCCTCATTTACCTCTAACATCCTCATTTTGTACATATTTTTTGGGAACAGAATGCCTAACTTAGGAAGTCAACTGAAACCACTGACTTATTTCAGAGGCTTTTGTGCAATAAAGTTAGTAATCTCACTTTTGTTCTTAGTGGTCATGATAATAATTATATTTTGTCAATAACTAATTCTTACAGCGTGTTTTGCATGAGTAGATCTCAAAGTGCTTTATCCCCATTTACAGAATGGAAAATAAGGCACTGAGCAATTCACTTCCGGCTATGTCTTCAGTGCAATGCTATTTTGGGATACCCAAATCTTGTCCAGCTCCCCAGCTGCCGCGGGTTGGAGTGCTCTGACTTGGAAACTTTTCTTTTTATAGTAAAATCACTCCAAGAATGCACAACCTGAAGCTTCAAGCTAAACACCCAAAACACTGGTATACAATTTTCTTTTTAATAAGAAGCATTAAAAATGGCAACAAAGAAGAGACACTTGTTGGATAAACACAGGGTTTTCAATCCGGTTTGGGAGATGGAATTCGCTTTTGCAGAGATAAATGGAAAAAGTGTGTCATCTTTGTCAAAAAACTATCGCTGCATTAAAGAAAACAAACCTGCAATGGCACCATGAATCTTGTCACCCTGAGTTCAAAGACTTGTATCCACCTGGCAGCTATTTAAGAAAAACTAATATACGTTCCTTACTGGAAGGCTACCGTACTCAGCAAGATACGTTCTGTTCGAAATTGTGAAGCCAAAACAAAAAAGTAGTCAATATAATGGTCTTCTGTTGTACGTTTTAGTAGTTAAATTCCTGGACTGTCATTGCTTGTTAAAAGTGTTGTCATATGGATGGAAATCGGGTAAATATTGGATTTTATTAATATCAGCAGAACTGACTTAAATAGAGCCTGCGTGTTGTGTAGTCTTGCCTTAATCTCTGTATTCAGGTCCATCAGTCTGAAATAAGCTATTTGCATATATATTTGCATGTATATACAACCACACTTAAGTTGCAGCCGTCAGCATGTGCTATGAGTATCATTGTGGCCCCCAGGGCTTCCAAAATTGAGTAGCTCTGGTTTAGACTAAACCTTCTATAGACTGCTAGTCGTCATCTCACAAACCTGGCACCTGTTGGACTGTTACAAACACCAACCTGTTTCTAGATGCGGACCTATTTATGGAGCCCAGGTACACAAGTTTACAGTGGCAGTTAGTGGTAGGTAGCAGTTAATTGTGTATTTTTCCATTGCAGTTAATGGTTTGCTTATCATAGGATTTCCATTCTGTATGATGTAATATAGCAGGGTGAAAAATTTAACTTCTCAGAACAATTACCTGGAATATACGGGATACTTAATATGCACTGTATCTAAAATACTGAGGGGAAAAAAAGTCTTTCCACTTTGTCTGCCATACTGAAACATGGCTGCTTTTAGAGGTTATGTTTTGAAATCTTGGTACATTTTCATAATTAAGTCTCAATTGTGGAAATTAAATGTTAAAAACTGAACTATGCAAAAATTAATTTACAAGCTAATCAGAAGGCTCTTTCACCCAATTGAACTTGCTATCATTGCTTAATAAGTTACTAATTTTTCATCTGTTTCTATTACTCCAGCGAAACTATGGATCACTAGTACTTTTGGTTACAAAATTACACACACGAAGAGGACAAACCTTGCTGTATTTGATGATATGTCATTAAAGAAAATTCCAATAATTTTACCCTAATCTTATCAACAGTCCCCTTAGTTTTCACCAGTGTCTCATTTCTTTCTTGTTTAATGGGAGCTTGGGGGGTTGCAAGGAGCCTTCCACATTTTTGTATCCACTGCATAAAAACCAGGCTCAACAGCTGTTCCAGCTTTCTTCTAAGCAGAGGGACAGATACCTTAAAGTATCCCTAAGAGCAATAAATAGCTCCAAAGAGGTCAAGATGGAAACATAGCCCCTTGTTCCCTCCACCTTTCTAAGGGAAAGCACACAGGGCACAGTCAACCTGCATGGATATGAACTCTGGTAGGCATCATCTCTAGCTGAAGCCAAAGTGAGCCTGTACCTTAAGAACCAGACTGGACTTTCAACTATATGGGTTCAATACTGCAAATACTCAGTGCCACCAAGGATAGTGCATATGTACTCCTATTGAAGCCCATAGGGCTGATCCACACAGTAAAAATTATACCCAGTAGTCAAGGTTTTCAAGATCAGGGCCTAAGCTTGTAAAGCACAACATCAATTTACAATATTATACACATTTTTCATGCTAAAACTGTTGGTATCTTCAGAGAAAATAGATGATCTGTAAGAGGTACCTCAGAAAGTTCAGCCAATATGTGTTCTGTCTTACCCCACCAGGCTAGTCAAACAAAAGGAGCAGATGTCAGTTTTTCAGTCTCTGTCCCTTTGTATGTGGTCTTTATTTGGTGGTAAGGAAAAGATTTGTTACATATAATTTCACTTTAAAATCAAAGGGAATTTGCTAGGAACTGAAAGACTTGATCTCTATGAATAACAATGTTGTATGATTTAGCACTGACACTGAAAAACACTGAGTATTAAAAAAAGAACTAGAATAATTACAGTTTTACAGAAGTAAGATTATATTCTACACATCTCTGAAGTTCAGATCATTGTTATATTTAACTCTACCATTCAAAGTAGTTGTAAACATATCAACATATCTGTTCAGTTGTAAAACACTAGGTAGAAAGAGTGCTTTGGTTTTTGAAAGGAAACAGCTTTTAAATGGCAAAGACAGTTTTATGAATCTTTCCCTGTCTACAAGATGAAGTATATAAACCATTCTCATTCATGTGCCTGTATTTTCAGAACGCGAACAGACGGTTTCCTTTCTATATATTGATGACTGCTTACTAGGCTGGCACCTTTTGTGCGGTATAATAGGTAACACATCTGTAATGTCGTTCTCAGATACAGGAGAGGCAGCTGTTAGAATTACACCTTTCCTGCTTTAAAGCCATCAACTGATTGCAAGGCTTGTGAATATTGTTAAGGAGTAATCTTACCTCACCTCTGCTTCTGAACTATAAAGCAAGACCAATAAAAAACAACTTCCAAGCATATTGCTCATGCATTTTCACAACAGTTCAATTTAAATAAAGCACAGTAATATAACAGTAGCATACTGAACATCAACTAATTCTCAACCCCTCTGAAATCAGGGTCCCATTAGATAGAATTGAATCTATGCACATTGTGTTTATGTGTATGTGTACACACACACACACACACACACACACACACACACACACACAGATTCAGTTTTACTTTAGTGGGAGAAGGATCAAACTCCAAATCTCATATAAAGATTTGGAGTTCAATCCATCCCCCTTTGAAGTCAATGGAAGATTTCCCATAACTTTAATAGAAGCAAGAGTGGTTGGCTATTATTGTACATGTTCCTTATACTTTAATATGCATATATTTGAACTGCTCATAACAGTGGCCAGGGCAAAGTACAGCAGGGAAAGGACATACAATATCTTAGGGTGTATCTACAAGGCACTCTAAACTTGAAATAAGATACGCAATTTGTGCGACACAAATTGTGCATCTTATTTTGATTATATTTCAAAATAGCTTATTTTGAAATTCAGAACATCTACACAACGCCACATTTAGAAATAAAGTGCTATTTCAAGACATCCCTTACCCTCATGGAACACAGTGTAACCCTCATGGGTTACAGGGATGCCGAAATAGCGTGCCCATTATTTCGAAATCTATTTCAAAATAACGGGTGCTTTTAAAAGACACGGGGTTGCTATTTCAGGATACTTCTAGTATCCCGAAATAGCTCCACTATCTAGACGTACCCTTACAGTGCAATTATGGAATATATCAATCCATCCAATACCCAGATTACTCCCTGAAACTCTATGAGGTTGCTAGTAGGAATATCAGTTAATAAAAGGCAAAAACAGTCAGCAACACAGCATTTTAACAGAAAATCCTCAGCATCCAAACAAACAAACTAGTAAACTCTCCTCTTAAAGATCATGGGTCTAATATAATCTATCATAGTTCTAATCTGTCTACACATTTGTAGCATACCCCACTCAATATTTTAGCACCTTAAAATGATAATCACAACCCTAAAATAAAGACTCACATATGGCATGCTAATACAAAATATCCTCTTTCCCTTTTTTCTACCACATGGGTGTTTTTCCAATAACATACATGTTGTCTGGATGGTAGACTATATGTAGGTATTTGTGGATAGAGTTATTTTTTTCTCCTGTGAAGAACGTGGGAAATAGTGTTATTTTTTGAATATTGTGTGTACCTGTGTTTATTTTATTGTTATGCTCTTTGCCACCTGGATTCAAAAGGTTCACATGTGCTGAAGGTTACTGCAAGTCCCAGAAAGGCATTTATGACCTTCAGTAACACAGTCAACTGACAATACAGGTATCAAAGCCTTGACACAACACTGACCAAGCTAAGGACAAAGAAGAGAAGCCTTAAACAAAACACTTTGGATCCATTGGAAAAACCCAAATCAAAACACAGAGAGGGAGATACGGGATCTGCAGGAAAGCTGGTAAAGCCCCAGAAGCCAGAATACTTGAGATAAATTTGGGTCTGCCTAAAAGTCTCAAGGGAGAGAGATGCTAAGATTTAAGTAAGACATATTAATATAGGTCTTTTGTTGTTTTAACCCTTTCCTTCGGATTGCTATGTTCCTATGGATAAATAAATGTTCTGAAGAAATTGTTCTGAGTGACTGGTCACAGCTCCAGAAGGGAAGTCTCTTGCAGGGGTCAAAACAAGCTGGACCTGCTGAGGAAACACAGCTGGTAAATAGGGGTGCTCAACTTTATAATCCTCACTTTACAGGTGGGAAATTCAGGCAGAGAATATAAGATCAATATTTTCCAAGAGGTCAACTAATTTTGGATGGATCTCACCATAAGTAAACTAGGCCCTGCTTTTCAGAAGTACTGATCAATAGTAAAATGAATTGAAGCAGAAAGAGGCAACCAAGGAAGAGCAGGAGATGTATGGGAGGCTACAGATAGGAGAGGGAGATCCCCTCTACTTTCATGCAGAGGAGGAAAGTACTTTAGCCTGCGATCCTAATCACTCGCAATTCCAAATTAAATTAATAGGGCTTGTGCTTGATCTGAACCATAGAAATCAGGCTAGGGGGGTAGTGATGGCAGTAGATTCATCTTTGCACCAATGTAACTGGCACAAAGTGTCTATAGTGCAAAGTTAATGCATAGCCCTATCAGTGAATTCTTCCGGTGCAACAGGGCCCTCTGCAAACTGCACTTTTTCAGCAGTTTCAGTGCAGGGACTTTCTGGGGCAGGCTGTAAGTGTGGTGGAATTGGGCTAGAGGAAGAAGTATACAGACCAAGGGCAAGACATAGCATTGTCCAGAATGTTCTTATTCCCCAGAAGGTCTGTGTTCTACGGAATGTCTTGTCTTTTCCATACTACCCCTAATGACCAGGATGAATCTGGCAATAGCTAGGAAGACAAAAATTCAGATATCAAATATTAGTTGGACACTAATAAGGGTGCATTTACACTGTGCCCTTGCCTCAAAATAAGCTATGCAACTTGCATAGCGCAAATTTTTGTGTAGTGCAAATTGCGTAGCTTATTTCGAGGTAATTTTGAAATAGCTTATTTTGAAATTTGGCGCTGTCTATACAGTGCCAAATTTCAAAAAAGTGCTATTCCAACAAGTCCCTTAACCCTTGTAGAATGAGGGTTACAGAGACACTGGAATAGCAAACCCGTTATTTCGAAATATATTTTGAAATAATGGGCGTGTTTAAAGATGCAGAATAGCTATTTTGGGATACTTCTAGTATCCCGAAATAGCTCCACTGTCTAGACATAGCCTAAGGAAAATGTAGGCTTAAGTGATTTGCCCAAGCCCACATAGCACATCAGTGGCAGAGACAGGATCAGAACCCCAGGAATTCTTTGTTCTTCCTATGCTCAAATCACCAGAGGAAGCTGCTTCTAATGAACTCTATTGTTATCTATTGAGTCTCCAGTCCGTCTATGTTTTTAAAAATTGTATATTCTTCCATGATTTCTAGAACGTCACATCATGCTCTGGTGAGCTATTTAACACCAGTCTTTAACAGAATGTTTAAAAAAAATCACCTATACAAACCCTAGTATGCAAGATGAGAGTAAGATATATGGTTATGGTACCCCAGATATCAGCTTTCCATGGCACTGTTTGTCCCTCATTAGTAAACATTTTCTTTAAATTATCTTGGTGACTCATTAAATATTATCAGCTACTTAGAACCAAAGGATAATTATGAGTTTAATGAAGCATATACCAGCTTGCTCAAGTCTAGCATTTGTTTCTCTGCTGGGACTCCATTTTACTTTGCACTTATCCTTCAGCAAAGCTACTCTACAAAGTCACTTTGGCAATAAGAAGTATTTAATTAGATTAATGAATTTTTATCACCTCTCCTAGGGATTAGGCTTGTTAAATCCTGGCGACTAAAGAACAACAGATTTTTTATTACTAAATGTTTAGGGATGCATTGGTTGTGTTGCTGTAGCAGTCCTCGTAAGTCAGGCTGCTCTGGGCAGATCTACCTTATATATCCCTTGGTAGTCTAGGGCTATTTGGCAGGGACAACCTGTGCCTTCAGTTAAATCATAGAAATCAAAATGCAAATGAAGGCATGAGTACTCCAGACAGGGCTTCCAGGAGCTGATTTTATTCCAAACTCTTCTGACTCTTAGTTCCATGGGAGGATTAATGAGTGGGTTATTACCAGTCCTTTTAAAACAAAAATGGCACTATTGTTATGGATTTGGTTAGAATATGAGCTGAAGGCTGAGGGTATTTCAAAAGCTGTTGAGAGCATTTATTATTTTATTATTATGTGTATTATCATCGAGCCAAGGAGCCCTAGTCATGGACTGGGACCCCATTGTAGAAGGTGCCATATAATCACAGAACAGAATGATGGTCCTTGCCGCCAAGAGTTTATAATCTAAATAATGTATAACATCACTCGATAGACATAGGGTCAACATGGGGGCACCACAGGTCTTTATGAAATATATGTCATTTGTCAGTGGAAGGTGTCCCCACACTCACAGTAAATGCTGTAAAATGCTTTGGTCGCCATCAAATATACAGTACTGTATTGAAATGATCTTAACACTTAGCTCCAACATACTACTTGGCATTTTCAAAGCACTTTATAAATATTAATGAATCCTCCAAACATCCCACTAGATTGGGTATATGAGTTATTAGGTCTGTTCAAACATTACACCTAGAAATTCGAACCCACTCCAAACCAAGTGACTCTCTGCTAGAGCTTAGAAATGAGACATGAATCAGGGCTGATGCTTTTCACGGTGATCATGCTATACACCTTGACTCACTTGTACAGGTCTAATTATTATCCCCATTTCACAGAGGAGGAAACTTAAGCTGTGATTTGTAGAAGGAGATTTGCAAAAGTGCCAAAGGATTGAGGATCATGGGTCCCACAGAAAAATCAATGGAATTTGTCCTCTTAAGTCAACTGGGCACTTTTGAAAATCATCTTTTCAGAGATTTGCCAAAGGTAACAGAAAAAGTTGGCGTTAGCACTGGGTTTAGGATTTGAAAGATCTTGTCATCCACTCCTGTACTCATACCACATTACTTATTATTAACACTCTGCATTTCCCATTACAGTACCATATTACTATATTTAGCATTGCCCAGCATCTATCAATGAAAGCTAACTACCATATTAGGTTTTTCCCTGCCAGACTGTGGACTACTTCTGTATATACTTCTCTTCCCCATAGCAGCAACTGTGCTCAGGCATTAACAGGAAACATTACCTTTCCCTAGCATAACATTGCCCACAGTCCCTTATTACAAGGAACACCCCTTATTTTTTCCATCTCTGTTCAACAAGATTGGAGATTGCTGCAAAAAGCAGCAAGAAATAAACCTGGCAAATATAAGTGAATACTGCTGCTGCTTCTTCTTCTTATTATTACTACTAATAACAACAAAATGACTAATAATAACGATAAAATTAGGAGGAGGGGTAAGGTCCTAAGAAAACAGTTCCTTGTTGAAATACCATATTGGCAACCCTACCTTTGCATGACTTAAGAAAGCCCATAGCCTCAAGTCAGACTAGTGGCAGCAAAATTCTGACAGCAAAATCCTTTTTAAGGGTACATCTACACAGCAGCATTATTTCAGAGAAACTGACGTTATTCCGAAATAACAGAGAGTCTACACAGTAAGCCGTTATTTCGAAATAATGGTGAGCTGGAGGACTTCCTACTCCAATTCCTGTAACCCTCATTTTACGAGGAGTAAGGAAGTGGAAGGAAGAGTGCTCGACTTCCTGATGTTTAGACAGTGCCAAAAGCTGAAATAAGCTATTTCGATTTAAGCTACACAATTGACGTAGCTCAGGTTGCATAGCTTAATTTGACTTTTGCCCTGCTGTGTAGACATACCCTAAAGGGATGTTTGAAATAATAAAAAAAGGATGATGCACAGAGGCAGATTTTCAAAGATAAGTCTGTGCAATTGCGTTCATTTATATTTGTATTTGCAAAAGCTTCCAAATATATGACAGGCATGTGCAGAACAGGTGTTGTGCACATGACCTTTTAGACATTTAACTAGCTATCTACATGAACAAATACCAAAACTGCAGTGTGCATTGAATTTCTGTGCATATAATCTAAGCACACACTAATCTGTGCATGCCTTTGTGGAGCTCTGCCTTTACCAGTGTCTCATTAGACTTTTATAAGAAAGCAATAATTAAGCTGTACCATTAGGGGGAGTAAATGCTTAGGGGCAACTAAAGAAAAGGACAGTAATTGTATAGTCATATGAACCTACTAGTGAAGATTACTCTGTGCTAGTAATGCCAGGAGAGGAAGAAAGAGGTAGGAGAACTAGAGTTTATCTGTATTCCTCAGAGTGCCTCTAAGTAATAAAGCCACCTTCCGCAGAAACCTTTTGCCCAAGAGTGAACTCTATTCTTCATAGCCTGTTTAAAAGAGTCTTACATTGCGCCTGCATGAATAATAGTGAGTAATACTTGATTAGAAAACTTTTCAAGATGAGGGGCACAAAGGGGAAGGACAGAGAACAGAAGCAATGAGTGGGAGGAAACAAAGAGACGGGTAAGGCAGGGGAATATTAGTTACCAACTTAGGACTCAAACAGATCCCCCTTTGGAAATGCAAAAGCTGGGATTTTCAAAGTAGTTCAGGGTTTGTTTCATGCATCTTCTATTCATTCTGATGAAAGATGGGTGACTAAATCTATTGTGCTGCTTTGAAAACCTCAAGCAAACATGCATTCAAAGGAATGACATTTTTATGTAATGTCTGTTTTACAATATAATATTGGGAGCATCCTCCAAATTTCAGCATCTTAGACACCAGAAAATTGTAGAATGTTGCATTGATTACGATGGTTAGAAATGAAAACTCCACTCTGTTGATTATGCCAGCTCCTTTCCATGGCAGGATAGGGTAGGTTTTCCCAACATAGCAGCTATTTAAACCATTGCTGTGTTTGATCTTTTTACTATCTGATACAGTGAATTAAATATTTCATCTGCTTCCAAAAGGCTGTCTAACCCTGCTAGTTTCTGGGTTTTGGTTTTTTTGTTTTTGTTTTGTTTTTTTCTTTTTGGCTTTGCTTTTATTAGGTCATTAAAAACTCAATTCACAAATTCTATAGAAGGGCACATATGGCTGGTCTGGAATGAAACTCCATCAACTCTCGACAAAATGACCCTTTAAAGATGTACCCATACAAAGAGTTGTAGCTACACATCCATTATCCTAGTTAAACAGATGTCATTATTTTAAAATGCAACCTAATTGTTTAGCTCTGCTCACAGACCAGGTAAAAATCTGCATTCATTGACTATGTGAGCATCCTTTGCTAGTAGACTTGTTTCAGAATAGAATGGAGCCCCCATCATTGGTTCAAACAAAGGAGGAATAATGGAATGGGAGAGGGGGAAGAGGGAGAGGACAGAAGGACACTTGAGCAAGTGGAGTAGTAGTAAAAATAAGTAAAGAATCTTGCAATCTCCTGGTCAGGATTGTCAAAACTCTGCTGCTCAGAATCTGGCTACAGTAGGGGAACAGCTGGGAGATTAAGGTGGAAATAAGAAGAAAATAAAACAAAAATGATTAAGAAGGCCTAAAAAGTGGGAACAAATGTGAAGTGCCAATGCCTAAAACTCACCTACCTAACATAAAATGCCATTTCTCATTTCTTTCATCTGCAGTTAAAAAGACACAGTTTAAAATAGCTGAGTAGTTGCCTTTGTGCTAATATCATTTAGCACTGTGGTTTGAGCGGCATTTCTGATTCATCAAGGAAGCCAGATCTATCCTGGCTCAGATGGCTCTTCTTCACCTAAGACAGCTAAATGACTGGAGATTAAGAATCGGCTCTTGAAAAAGAATTCCTGTCTCAGACTACCCCCTGCTGGCCAAAAAATAAACAAACATATACCAGCATAGCGATTTAGTTACTTTTTCCTATTTTCAGCAATGTTCTCTGAACCCATTTATGATTTACAAGCCTAAGACATATTTGATTAAGTTACAAAGCATTTGCCACCATTAGATCTTTCACAGATTTCAGATACCCATCCACAATTACAGTTCAATTCCAAGCTTATGATACCGGTCTACATGACATCAAAACTTTGTGTGTCCTAATTTCTTTCAGCAAAAGTGCTACATTTTCTTTTCTTTAGACTGACCATAAGTCAGTGTGGCCAATAGGTAGAGAGGCTTAGAGTCATATGGGCTTCTGGTTTATTAAATGCACAGTTTAATCAAACAACATTCAGTAGGCAAAAGCCAACGCTCTAAATTAGGAAATTTTATGGGTGAAGGTTTCTGACGCACCAGAAAGTTTGAGTGATACAATTGCTAACATATTGGGTAAAGGAATTGGAAGGAGCACTATTTTAGTGCATCTCACAAACACAAAATTATTGTTAATATATGCACATCAACAGAGCTGGAATCTGAATGAGAGATTCCTAGTTTCAAACTGCACTACTGCTCAATTAGTACAAGGTATAAGTTCAACTTGTGCTTGCTTATGTTAGAAATAGAAAAGAGAGCTTAGGACTCTTACAAAGTAACATGTATCTAAGGCACAACATTGGGTGGCCCAGGCAAACCAGGAGTGCGCATTTACCTGTTTTGCCAGTAGCACTTGTATACCACCTCCAGTGTCCCCTGGGTCCAGACTTAAGAATGTTTTTAGAATGTTCAGTGTGCTATTTTACCCATTATTGAAGAGTCTGGATGAAACATTAGGATCTTTAATTATGTATCAGCCTTCCTATAACTGGTCACTCCATGCTGATCAATGCTTAAGTAATTTTAACTGTAAGCTCCTTAGCACAGGGACTGTCTTGTTGTTCTGTGGTTGTTCAGTGCCTGGCATGGGGGGCCCTGATCTGCAACTGAGTTTCCTAACCTTTCCTGAAATATAAATAATACTCACGATAATTGATACAAGTGCCTTTCAATTTTAATGTTAAAGCCAAACCTGAAAATAACCCAGCTTTTTCTCTGTTTATTTTCTTTTTGGGAGACATTTCAGTTCAAGTTAATAGGTTAATATTTAATTCTCTAACTCAAAGCTAATTAGCTTTCTTCAAAGTTTGCAGTAAAATTCTCCCTTGCTTTCAATTTTCAGACCAAATGAAGTTTCCCAGCCATAATTATATAGGAACCTAAAATTGAAACTTAATTGCAACTTTGACTGTGTCTTATTATATAAGAATATTTCATTCCTCAAACCTAGAGTGCAGTTTGCATAGTGATTTCTTAATAATTCAGTGTAATTTGCTGTGTAATCATCAGGCATATTGTACGATGGCACTATTATGTTTATATGCCAACTAAACTGGGACCAATACGGCAACCACAGCATTGCATACAACAATAGAAGATATCAAATTTTGCCATCTGAAATGGAAACATTAACTAAAATATATGCAGACACCATATAAAGTCAATTTACTGAGTGCACAGGATAAGTTTATTCTGTAGCATAAGGCTGTGTCCATTATAGTGTACAACATTTTGGCTTTCCTCAGTGGTATTTGTCAAGCTTTTGTAAAAGCTGCATAGTGTGGACACTGACTACTTTCTACAAAGCCTCTGACAAAAGTATGACATTTAATTTAATATTGCCAGCTTCTGTTTTAGCAATAAAATAATTCCAGCCTTATAAATCTTTCTGTTTATCTGTGCACTCACAGATAAAGAAGCATGATGGATATGTCACAATGTTATCTTTTTTGTTGCATATAGCATTTAATTTAATTTTACGTTATATGGCATTTATTTTGTCTGTTATGATTAAACTAATTCTTCAAGCGACACATGAAAGGTGACTGAAGGTGACCTATGCAGTCCTATAGAATGTGGATCTGCATAGGCAGCCCCTTCTATCCAGCTAAGATTGGAAAAGCTATTGAATATGATTAAAGGGAAGGTGTAGACAACATCTAGGCTATTTGGCACTAGGGAGGGATTACACAAAAAAGGAAAGGTAAAACTATAATCTAATTTTGAAAAATGAGGATTAAAGTTTCCATTATTCATGCTGTTTTCACTGTGTATATTGAGGTAACTACATATGATTTCACTGAATAAAAATATGGGCCACATGCATAGCTCGTGTGGTGCAGATAAATCCCCACAGGGTCTGTAATGAATGCAAGTTAGTGCCAAGGAGATGCATGGCTGTAAACAGTTTAAGTTTTGAGCTGGTGTAAGAAGAAGAAGAAGAGATTGTTCTTGACTTACTGGGGAGCAGAGATAGTCTCTGCCATGGAACAAAATATACCCCAGAGATATAGAGTGGCACCATGCAGTATCTTCCTGCTTATCGTATTCTAGCGTGAGGATTCAGCATGTCAGCTCCCAGCTGGTGGTGCTGATTGTTTATTTTCTTTGAGATTACTTTAATTTTACATATTTGGTAAGTCCATATTTAATAGGAATTTTATAGGTGGGGGGAAAACTAGAAACAGAAAGTAAGTCTGTCCGGTCAGTAATAAATGATGCAGACAGAGCTACAAGTCTGCAGAGCCCTTTACAGAGGCAATGAAGATAAGGTCACCTGCCCCAAGGGGGCTTACATTTAAAGTAGAGATAACATAGCAAGTAATGATGGCCTATAAAGACAGGGGAAAAGGAAAGTTTCAGTAATAAAAGATCCAGGTAAATTCATCTATATGTATCTTATTAGTTCCAATGTTTCCATGGTTGGACGTGCACAGGAGTAAGATGGAGCATAAGTTAGCAATTAAAATATAGCCAAAAGAAGGGAGTTTTAAAGAAGATGAGAAAGGTCATTTGAGGCACACATAAGAATGATGCGAGCAGTTTTGATACACCTGTTGTAACAAGTAGGCATGTTTTCACCGCTGGGTTAAATGTCATGCTGCTTTCCTCTGCAAATTACCAGGGCTGAGGAGGGGTTAGCATTTTCCTACTTTAAGTACAATCCCAAAGGGAACCTAGTCCTGGTCTACCCTCAGAAGTTATTTCAAAATAACCCTCCTTATTTTGAAATAATAAGTGGAGCGTCCACACAACCAAGCCATTATTTCAAAATAATGAGCTGGTTATTTCGAAATCTGTACTCCTGGTTTCCTCAGGGAAGAACGCTTATTTCGAAATAGTGTTAGTGTGGACATTCTGCTGCTGCTATTTCAAATAACTCCTCCCCAGAGTAATTTGAAGTAATTGCTCACCAGCACTTCCTGGGGCTCTAAGTTGAGATAGTGCATCCACAATAATGGAGTCTGCCTCGGACTAATTTTGAGGTTCCCCCTTAGCGGGGACATGCTATTTCGAATTTAGTTATTTCAAAATGATTTCCTAGTGCAAACATGCCCATAGAGAGCAGGGGAAAAGAAGGAATAAAGTCATAGATGTGAGGAGGAGAGAAAAGGGAGCAGCATTGTGAGAGAAACAGGTGGAGCATAGAGCACAACAGAGACAAAAGGAAACAACCAAAAAAAGTACAAACAAAGCAACATTTTGGGTTTAGTCCTTTTTGTACTGGACTAAAATAGTGCATACACATATAACACTATCTGAGGTTTTGTGATTTGCAGGGCCACATTTTCAAAAGGACCCTAGAAGGAGAATGGCTTACATGTGAGCAGTTACACATGCAACAGTTTCCCCCATTTTATATGCCTAACTCTCCGGTCATCTGAAGAAGTGGGCTGTGCCCACAAAAGCTCATGATACCATCTACATGTTTTGTTAGTCTATAAAGTGCTACTAGACCATTTGTTGTTTTTAAGTTTATCCTGTACAGACTAACTCGGCAACCCCTGAAGCTTTTAGGGTTACAGATTACCTGGAGAGGTGAATTTGAGCCACAGTGCTCAGATCTAGACTTTCAGTAGGGCAGAGATCTGGGGTTTTGCTTCAGGCCTACTTCTAATTAAAGTATTAATATAGTCTCATTCAGGTGTCAACCTTTCTGCCACTTTATCCATTGGAATCTCACTCTGATTCCAGGCACTGACAGAGAGTTAGATTTTCCAAAAGTCATAGCAAGATGTCATAGCACCCTGCATCTAGAAGGATCTTGCTAAACCTCCTGAAACAGGGCCTGGCTAGCTTGGAGCAATGGACAAGATCCAAATACTACTATTGCTGCTTGAGGATTAAGGCAATACTCTATACAAGGACAAAGGATGGTGGGGAGTTAATAACTTAAAGAAGTGTTATCTATTACCGTAGTATAAGTATCTAGTACCCTAGGAGTTCTATAACTTTTTTTCATTTTATCTAGTGCAAGAAGACCTGACCAGTTATATCTGTATTGGCATTTGCAAATCTTCCAAAATCAGGAGTCTGGCCACACAAACTCATGACATTTGAGAAAAGGGATACACGTGGGGTTCTTTTTGTGTAGCTTTCAGTTTTCCAGGCTAACATCCAGGCTAATTCCTGCAAAGTCAACAAGGTCTATAAACTTTTTTCTTTTTAAATGAAAGCTGAAATACCCATGTCACAATCTGACTTTGGGTACTCGGGCGCTGAGAAAAAACCTCAAGATTGTGGAAGTTGACAACAGTAATTTAATATTGCAACTGATGTTGGTATTTTGCATTGAGGCTGCCTAGTACAGTTGACAAGCCTAAACTGACAGCTATACTCCATGTATTAAACAAGGAAACACTGCTTGCAAAAGGACACATATACTAGGCTAGGCTATTTTGAGCTCTCAGCCAGTCTCTTTCAAGCTGTTAATGTTTTCAGATTTACCCTTATTCAAGCTACCAAGTGAACTAATGCTGATTACTCTGCATGATGTGGTTGATGTTTAAAGCACACAGGGAATAAAAAGTAGCCTGTGTTGCTTTTGCCTCTTATTGAATCCTGTTTCTTCCCTTTCTCACTTTCAGAAAAGAGCTGAGTCCCTGATATGGTCCAGTTTTTATATCTAATAGTTTGTTATTTATTTTAGAGATCTTCATCGCCATGCTGCATATTAATTTAAAACGTTAAGTATGTTCTTGGGAGACTTTTTGTTTTGGTCCCTTGTGATACATGTGTCTGAATGTGTGCTTTTTCTTTCTGAATGAAGAAAAAGCTTGACCTTCATCTGCAAAGCAGCTCTACAAAGTATAGAGATGGCTACTGCAAGATCCATAGCAAGCAAAGGAGTGCTGGCAAAGACCTTGACCTCTATTAATCAGCAGGGTGAAATGAGCCTATACAGACAATACATCAGTTTTCCTGGAAGCCCTGAAAGATCTTTTCATACACAGGGTTAAATGACATCAGTATGAATGAGAATGTGACCAGGCTGGCATCTTTTCAGTCTTTCCATGCTGTTGGATTTGGGGTTTGGTTGGTTGACTTCTCTATTGTTTATGTATTTATTGAGAGAGTTTTTTGTGGGAGTCTGGATAAGTGAATTTTAAAAGTAACTCAAGGATATTGCATACCGGAAGGGAATGGAAGCAGGTTATAGAATTTTTCACCTCTAGGTCAGTGTTCACATACACTCCAGATGACTTTTCAGTGGTCACTGTGAAATTAGTTGATATCTCAATCCAGTCCAAGTGAAATTAGTTGGTATTCCCAGTCCAGTCCCTTCTGGGAGGATATTCTTTGTGGAACTCCTGCTGGAAATCATGTTGTATGCATCAAAGACTGAATCAAGGTTTGTGACAGGGTGTGCTTACCCCATACTGAATCAGGTGGGGTTAAAATCCTTCCTGCCCCTTCACCAAGACTGGGCATGCGCCAAATGCTGGGGCAGTATAAAAAGCAGTAGAGCAGCTTAGTCTGGGCTGGCCATCGAAGGAGAAGGACCTCCACCAGGATCTCCAGAACTGCACCAGCCAGAGGAACCTAGAGACCCAAGAGACCACTGCTAGCTACCCACACCGGAGGAGCCCCAGTGATGGGCGGCTGCAGGGTAACCAGATGATCCAGAAGCCACCTGGAACAGACCTGCACCAGTGCTGGTAAGAAATGACCCAAGGAGAGTGTCCAAGTGGTATCTCCTACCCAGGTGAGCTCAGCGTGTTTTGGTTGGACTCCCCGCTGAGCGAGTAACCGAACACTCTGCCACTCAGAGCCCTGGATTGGGACTCGTGGAGTAGGGTGGGCCTGGGTCCCCCTACTGGGGCAGTTGGCCTCAACTCCAGTGTATAGACTCTGGCCGCTGGGCAGTGCTTGCCCCGAGTTAAAGGGCTACCACATATTGACTCTGGCCACTAGGCCACATTGCCCTGGACTAAAAGCCATTCCCAATTGATGCTAGCCATTGGGCTATGCTACCCTGAACTAAGGGCCATACCTTATTGACAGAAGCCTTTAGACCAGAGATCAGCAACCTTTCCGAAGTGGTATGCCAAGATTTAACCCTCCTGCCCTGGGTCGTGCCGCTCTCTGGGGCGGTGGTGGGAGAGGGAGGAGTCTCTTCACCGTGCACTCCATGGACCACCTGGGTCAATGCAAACCCTTTCCACAGACAACCAGTTGCTAATGGAAACTCACCGTCAATTACATAATTATGCCCAAGCCATTTTGCTAGTGTTGTAGCTAGGGAGAACGGTTTAATTTAAATTGTTAAACAGATTAAGCATTTTAAATTAGTTTATCAAATTTCATTTTAAATGAAGTAAATGAAGTAAAATATTATGTCCAACACAAAAGGTTTTAATGTTTTCTTTATTTATGGCAGGGGTGGGGAACCTTTCTGGGCCAGGGGTCACTGACCCACAGAAAAATCAGTTGGGGACCAAACAAGTGAGAAAAAGAAATTCCTCCCAAAACTGCCAGCACTCACTGATTACTCACAGTACTTCATTCTTCTGGTACTCCAGCCTCCATAAGGTGAGGGGAAGAGACAGGGAGGACTGAGGTTCAGGGCTTCCTATAGGCCAGATTTACTTTTCTGGGTTTCCAGAGTTAGTGGATTTTGTGGAGCCCCTTAGGATCTGGGGTGGGAACAAAAATGAGGGGTTCAATGTGTGCGACAGGGGTGCCAGCAAGTGAAATAAGGATGGGGATGCAGGATCTGGGTGGGAGATGAGGTGCAGGATGAGGAGAGGAGGGTCGGTCTGGAGGGGAGTTTGGCAGCAGGAGAGCGTGTAGAGTGGGCGTACAAGAGGGAGTCTGGGGTTGGGAGAGGGTTGGGGGACTAACACAGAAAAGGTGACAGGGTGAGAATGCAAAGAAGGAGGCAAAGAAGTGGAGAGTAAAGTGAAGTTCAGCTTCCACAAAGTAAAATTGTTTCCCCCCTCACATCTTCCCTCTGCTCCAACCTCACTCCCCTCAGCCCCATAAGCCCCCCCAGCCTGATCCCCTGCATCACCCCATGCCCCTAAGTGCAACTCCTGCCTCCTCTCATCCTGCCCCTGCATCGTCCTTCACCCTCCTTCTTGCATCCCTGTGCCCCAAGTGTACTCACTGGCAGGGTAGCAGAGCTTGGACTCACAGGACCCCTGGGAGCAGCACTGGGGCAAGGAGATGTGTGGGGGGACAAAGTCTCTTCCCTGCCTGGCCCAGCCCTTTGCCTGCAAGCTGTGACTCTGGGGCTGGGGACACTGGAGAAGGGACTCTCCATCCCCACACACAGCCCTCAAGGAGCAACACGGCACAGCATGGGCCCCGGCATGCCACGCGTGCCAGCTGCCCAGCCGCAGCTCTGCAGAGCAGCCCTAGCCCCACCCCCTCCCAAAGCAGGAAGCAGCTGCAGGGACACATGCCCACGTACCTCTCCCATTCCTCTCCCCAAGCAGGAAGCCAGAGCTGCTGCTCCAGCCTGCAGCTGTGCAGCTGAGGCTTGAGCCACAGCACTGGCTCCCTGCTGCACGGGGGAGAGAGGGGAGGCTGGGGAAGGGCTGTTGCTTCCATTACAGGGTTTCAACAACGAAGTAAAACAAAGCTTGTTTTTGCAACAATTTCCTGCTGAAATACAAGTACAAAGAGCGCACTGTGCTGCTCAGGTCTCAACAAAACACATGGTTCCGGTAAAGTGATAACATGCTCTCACGGATATTAGCTGGAATGGGAAAAAAGTTTGAAGATGGTATCTTGATTTATTAGAAACATGGTGCTGCTCCAGTCTCACCTGACCCCCCCATTACAGGGACAAATAGTCAATGTATTGTGATAAACTTGCTTGTGCCACCTTGTGGATTACAGTTATAAATGCACTTGCAGCACGACACTATTAAGCTTAGCTTGACAAACTATCTGTTCTTAGGTAAACTTTCAATTATAAGAAACTAGCACCAGGAAAATACAAACTGTCTGACATGCATAATTCTATCACATAAGAAGCTTTTCCACCATTCACGTGGAAACATTCATAGGTGAATTTAAGTAAGACTAAGTTGCTGTTATGTCTAGAGTGTGTCTAAATAGCTGAAATTTACGTAATCTTTCATCCCCTGTTCAAACATACATGTTACACCAACTTCTCCATTGGGCAAGGATGCCTCAGAGATCAGTTCTTGGGCCTACACAGTTTAACATTTTTATCAATGGTCTGGAAGAAAACCTAAAATCATCAATGATAAAGTTAGCACAAAACAATAAAGAGGACAGGTTACAGATAGTATACATGTAAAGGTATACATCTAGGAGCAAAGAATATAGGCCATTCTTACATTCTTTAGTCCTGGGAAGCAGTGACTAAAAAGATTTGGGGGGTCATAGTGAAAAATCAACTCAAAATGAGTTTCCAGTGAAATGCACTGGTCACAAGAGGTAATTTGATCCTTGAATGTTAAATAGGGTAATCTTGAGTAGGAGTAGAGAGATTTTACCTCTGCATTGGGTTCTAGTGCAATGTTGCTGGAAGCTTTAAAATCAGGATTAAAATGTGGAAGTTCTAGGATTTGGGTTATATGGGGATGGTGTCAGTCTAGACGATCACAATGAGCACTTCTGGCCTTGGAATCAAAGAATGTAGACTCCAAGGCTTGGTTTTCATTTAACTGCACAAAACATTTCATGCTTTCCACTATATTAGCACAGGTGAGAGTACTTGAACAGGGTGCACAGGAGAACCAGGCCTCTTGAAATTTACCTTAACTCTTCTGACTGAATTCTCAATTATACTAAGGTTCCTTATTCTACTCTGGCCGCAATAAGAGCATCAAAGTTGTCATAGTACATAATGTATAGCTACTTCAATGCTTGTTTATGCTATTGGATGAGTGCAAAGTGACCTTAGTAAAAAAATTAAATTCAGGCCTTTAGGATCACATGCGCTTACCAGCATATATTTAAACCGTCCACCTGTATTACCCACTTAATTTGGCTGTCTGAAACTAAGGGAGTCTGTATTAGTGTGATTCACACATAAAAGGGCTAGAAAGAGGAGCATATCAAGAAAATTACTAGTAGGAGAGTATAGAAAAGGACGTGAAGTGGACCACTTCCCACTTTAAGGGAGGACTTATCTATATGGAGGGATTACATTGGACTAAGTTGAGTGTAACTTCAGCATTTATCTCTAAAAGGGTTGCCTTCCCCACACTGAAACTCTTGATGCTGCTAGGCATTCCAGGTCTGCATACCAGTCATTTCCCACAACTCTATGCTGGTTTCCTAAGCCCAAAAATGGGGCCGGATAGTGAAAAACTGTGCCTGAATGATTAGTTCTTCAGGGTCTTCCTTTTCTTCCTTGTCCTACTTCCACCCTCCTGCTGCTGCTGCCACCACATTGTCTCCTCAGTGGTGCAGTGGGCAAAATACAAATTTAAATCAGCTTTGAGTGCAAAATACAGATCAAGCAGCCGCTGTGCATTCACAGTTACCAGCATAGCACAGAACATTGATGGGGTCATAGGCAAATAAAACACACCACTGGCATATCAAGAAAGAATGTAGGGGGCAGAGCCAGGTGACACCATGGGATTTTATTTTAATTTGAAACCACCTGGCTTCTCCTATGCATCCTACAGTAAGGCTATGCCTACACAGCGGAGCTATTTTGGGATACCTCCAGTATCTCAAAATAGCTATTCCACAGCTTAAGAGTGAGCCTGTTACATTGAAATATAACAGGCTCGCCATTCCGATGTCCCTGTAAACCTCATTGCATGGAGGTTAAGGGATGTTTCGGAATAGCGCCTTATTTCAAAATTACCTCGAAATAAGCTACGCAATTTGCATAGTGCAAATTGCATAGCTTATTTTGAGGTAAGGGTGCTGTATAGACGCACCCTAACACAAATCCCAGAGTGCACATCGTTCAGCAGAGAAGCAAGGAACCTTGGGACATTTTAGAAAATGCCATGCATTTACTATGCAGGAAGCTGCCGCAACGTGTACATCATGCACACTGAGGGGGAGCGCCATCCCTTTGTGCATGCTATTAGCAAAGTTTCGTATTGAGCATTACCTCAAACAGTCTAGAATTAAGAGCCCCATGCAGATAAGCACTTACTCCTTTATCCTGGGCATGTACGGGTCACCAATTTAGATGCCCTTACATATTGGGGAGTGAGTATCTTCGGGGAATTTAAATTAAACCAGCTTCCACATCCATTTGGAAGCTGCTCCACTATCTTTATTTTTGAATCTGGAGTTTCTGAACTGTCAATCCATACATCTAAGCTGAAACTGGACTCCTTCACTAAATCAATCTATTACCCAATTACACTTCAAAGTGACTTTTGAAAGTATATGAAGGTAACATCTCTTGAAATGTAACAATCATTTGAGAGGAGGAAAACTTTATATTCTCTTTTAACTGATCAGAAGGACCCCAGGCATGTTGGGTTAAGAAGTGGTGTGACAAGAAATGAGCACTGAAATGTTCCTTGACATATGCACAAGTGGCACCTCAGATAATCAATACAGCTTTATGAAATTAGCAGAAACCTCATACACAGATGTAGATGCTACACTTGATACTTCTAGGGTAGAAAACATAGTATTAACCCTGCCACACCGGATAACACAGTACAATGCCAGTGCCTTTTATAAATTTTATTTTTAATAGGGAGAAAAAAAAGTCTCTTATTTCTTCACTCCTTCCTTTATATCAAGAGAGTTTTTACTTTCTTATGGTTGTATCTGATGTTTAAAATTGTGATATAATCATGCTTAAAAAACCCAGCACACATGCAGATAGGAGGAAAAATGGAGTGATACGGAACAGAACTGGCATACTAGACTCAGCTTTCAACATGGATTCCTGAATAAGACATCCACATCCAGACTCTGAAGCTAGATTCTGCCTCTGGGTTCACACATGCAGTTTCCATTGACATCAATGGGAACTATGCTTGGGCATATGAGGTCAGAATTTGACTGCAAAGTACTTAAACCTATATTGACCTGCATAAAATTTTGCAGATCTATGTACCCAAACATAGGATTTGAGGTCCTGTGAAAGTACACGTGTTTACTAAAAGGTGAGCCTTTTCAAAAAGAATTTAGTAAAATCTTCATGTTTTCCTCACTCTCTTTACCTAAAGTATTTATCAAAAGCTATATTTACAAGGACTTTTTTGCTATTCTCATTCTCTTTGATCCATTCGCCTCCTTTGATGCAGGTGATCAGTCCCTGCTTCTCTCCTCCCAAGAATTCGGAGACTCTGCTCTCCTGTCACTCTGATCATTATCCTGTATGCTTAATGGTTCAACTTCTCCTGGTCTTTGTCTGGAATTTTTTGGCTGTGGTAAGAAACAAAATGTGTAGGTGGGGTGTGAAAATGAAAAAACAGGTGCCTTTTTAACATTAACCAAACTTGTTCAAACTTCAAAAAAATCAGTTTGGGATTGTTTTGAATAAAGGTTCAAGATGGTTCCTATTTTAACCAAAGTGCTTTGCTCATCCCCATGCAGCTGAGGGAATTCAAAATTACCTAACACATGGTTGGTACCATAAAATAATGCTAATTTATAATAATTGTATGTTACTCAGTGTAAGGTTAGTTGTGAGCTACTCGTTCAAAGTGGAGTCCAGTTCCTTCTCTGGGGAAAAGGATAATTCCACTTAATTTTAGTCAAGATTTGCCTGTGTGTGATCAGGTCACACAAAAACACTCTGGTAAGCTGGAAAATAAATGCTGGTTGGCAGCTCCATTGACATTAATGGGGTCTTTTCATCAATGACCTTTGGATCAGGCCCTAAATGAGGTGTCCACTTTAAAATGCTTCATGTCTAATGAAACTTCAGCACACCATGTGGCTATGGTGGCAGACTTTGGCCCTAATGAATCCTGTCACATCAGCTGCACAGAGAAGTGCAACTGGATTATGTCAGTCTGTTAAAGTGGGAGATAACTCATTTAAAAGAAAAAGTAAGTTAGTATCCCAGCAGTGTCAAAAACAAAAACAAAAAACCACCAAAAAACAGGTGATGAAAGAGAATGACCATAATGGGTTTTTCACTCAATTATACCACAACAAACTCTCCCAGGGGTATGTCTACACTGCAGAGTTTTTCCAGAAAAACTACACTTACATCCACATTGCTATTGTGTTCCTTTGACAGAAAGTCGAAAGAACAGAGGGGTTTTTCTGACAGCGGTAAACCTCTTTCTACAAGGAAGAAGATTTTCCCAAAGAGCTCTTTCAGAAAAAGGTGTGTGGGGGCGTGGAAGAGATTGGGGTGTTTTTTTTTGTTTTTTTAAAGAGGCCTCCTGGTGGCCACTTGGTCCACAGTAATCACAACTGAAATGTGAGATAGCGTCCACATTGATTGGATGCTATTTTTCAAAAAAGCAGATTGCTTTTTCATTGCACTTTTGCAGTATAGATGCTCTCTTTCGAAAAAAAAAATTCTGGAAGATCTCTTCCAGAAAAGCTTCTTCCGAAAGAAGCCTGCAGTCTAGACCCAGTCACAGAAGAGGACACCATCATTTCAAATGCTTTTTCTCTGGCATGATAAGTGGCCTTATGTTGTGGAATCTTATTCAAAATCATTGACTAAGGGAGCTCAGATACCATAGTAATAAGAGCAATATAAATACATAGATAGGTCAACACATTGGATAAGTAGATGTCTTACTTACATCACAGTACTGGTGATAGGAGAATGTTTAAAACACTGAGATCCCCTTATGAAAAGCAATACAATAATATGAAGTATTATTCAATATTGGTGTTGCCTTTATTTCACTCAATGCGAGTAGTAACCACAATAGGGAAAGGTGTAGAACACTTTTGGTTTCATCTCTTTATTTTGCTATGCAGAGCTAATTTTTTTCAGTTGTCTTTTCTGTTTTTGATCTCATCCCAAAATGCAAGATAAAAATTGTTTCAGACATTCCATTACAAAGATAACTAATTGTAAGTGGGAAAATTAAATTTTATTTTGGCCTGGGCAGAAAAGTAATTTTAATTTTCAAATTGTATACCTGCCTCTGCACTACAATATCTGATATGTTTATAAGGGCTCTCTAGTCTGTTTTTTTAGAAGCAAAATGCTCCCACTCACTGTCTGACCAAGTATCAAAACTTCTTAGCTGTACTTTCTGATATTTGACACAAACGCTTTTATTAATAATACATACAGTAAATAACTGCAACCATTCAAATACTAACTAATGTTCACAATCCACCTTTTTATTAAAGATACTATTCATTAATAAAAGCCTGCTTCTTTGTCCAAGGAAATTCTATGACAACAGGACAGCAGAGCTGTAGTCTCAGCAGTGTGTACTGCATAATACTGTAACAGTCTCAGATTTACACACTGATCAGCTGTTCAGCATCCTGAAACTCTGTAGAGAGTTTGAAAAAAAGAGGCCTTAGGGAACAGAAAATATAAGCAGGAAGTGGAGTCACACACACAGACACAAACACATACACACAAATAGGAGTTGACACAAGAGGAGTTATAAGTGCAAACTTTAGATGAAAATCCAAATTTTCCAAATGATTAGGATAGTTGGATCCAGGGGTTTCTTCTGGCCACACCTCTAGAATGGATGCATATATAAAGTCAGCCTCCTCTATGAAAGTATTATAATTTTATATGGCTATAGCAAAAGTGCAATTGATCAATCAGCTTTCAGTGTTTCAGTCCCTGCTGAGCTATTCTTGGATTTCTGCTGGAGGAAAGCAATAGCAAAGAAATATCCTGTACTAAACATTGTGAAATCCATGATGAGCTGGACATACGTTACAAGGAAAACAACTTATAGTGCATGAATCTAAGGTTGTTTTTGGAAGATTGAATGAAGACTGTGGCTAAAGGTAAGGTTTGTACAATATATCTACTGTCTTTACCAAAATTATCAATATATGATCTATACCCATATATTTTAGATCACACTAGATTGTCTAAACCAGAATGGACTTTTCTGTAATTTCTTTACTGGACATAACCTAGCCCTCCTTAGTAAACAAGATTAGTAATCAGCCAAATCTTGTCTCCTTTTTCAGAGCTGTTTAATTTCTCCAAACATTTAAGAAGCAACGTAGTTCTGCTCCATGAGTTAGAGGGCAGGGTGTATGGCTCCATGCTGGAAGTCACATCTGCAGTGCTCCATGGGAACATGATCTGCAGGGCCACCCCCCTCAACCTGCGGAAGTAGGATTTGGGAGAATGGTAGTGATTGGCCAGGAAATCAGTGGGAGTTGTGGGTCCACATGTCATTGACTGTTGCAGAGAAACTCAGGGCTGCAGTAACAACCCTGCCTCAGCTCCAGTGCTATGCTTCTCTGGAGTGAAAGCTACATCCCTGCCACTCAAACTTTCCACCCATACTATACTGCTATAGGAGTGTATTTAAAAACAGTTGTAAGAATGTTTAGAGAATAGGGTGGGGAAGTGTATATTTTCCTCACTATTTTCACACGCAAAAACATCTGAGCCATTTCTTCCTCAAAACTTCAAAAATATCTACTTTGTGCAGAGACTAGGCCTGCATAAGTTTTGTCCAAGAGTTTTAGAAGTTATAAGTTATTCAGAATAGGAGTTTGGAATGGTGATGTATAAGAAATCTTATTTATGGAAGTTGCTACTCCTCTAGCTATAATCAAAAACTTCAATTAACCCCAGGGAATATACGCACACACACACACACACACACAAAGGCTACGAATACACTACACCGTAGTTCGAAATAAGATACGCAATTTAAGCTACGTAAATTGTGTATCTTATTTCTATCTTATTTCTGTCAGGGCTGTTCCCCACTCTGGCATTCCAAGTGCAGAAGGTGGGAGCCGCAAGAGAACTTCAAAACCTTGCCTCTGTAGGCATTGGCATTTCTATTGCCTCTATAGGCACTGGTTACAAAAGCATCCCCCCAGAATCATAATACACAAATTCTGGAGAACTGCTGTCACCATTAAGTGCTTTTTTCCCCCTAAAACTTGGGGTGAACACTTGAAATCACCCCCAGGGCTACCCCCAAGCTCTTTTGCCCCAAAAGAGTTTGCAAAAAGGAAAAAAGAAAAACAAGCTGCAGTCTCTGTAGCTGACACCTCAGTCAGAGGTATGCAGATACACGCAGACAGACCTTCCAGGATACAAGAATCAAAAATCACTTCTTTAAAGATGATGATTTATTACAAAAACAAAAGATAAACTTGATAAAGCATACTTGGTTGCTAGATGTTACAGAGCAACTGAGGAAACCGAATTAAGAGGGAAAAACAACTCTGGCACAATGCTTAGATAGTAAAGGGGGAAGGGAGGCATAGAATCACACAGAGCAGTTCAAATCAAACCACAATATGAAGAAAAATTACCCTGAACACGACTGGATTCACATTTCCCTGATACTCACTTCTAATTTTCTCTTTGTTCAGTCCACTCCCATGCCCTGAATTCCATGGGGCCACAGTAGTCCTGCCTGGGTGTAAATCATTCTGTGTGTCTCAACTCCTGGTTTAACTCTCCCGCACAAAGAAAGCAGGCAGGGAACCTATATCCAATTCAAATTTCAACCCTCTATCTTGATTGGTTTTCCTGGCCAACATCTTTGCTAGGTACCTGAGTTAACCCCCTAGTCACCGGGTGCTGGTCAGCACTCCTCGTGTTCATGACAATTTCAAAATAGCTCATTTTGTAATTTGGCGCTGTCTACACAGCACCAAATTTTGAAATAAACAGCTATTCCAAAACGTCCCTTAGTCCTCATGGAATGAGGTTTACAGGGACATCAGACTAGTGAGCCTGAAATAATGGGCTTGCTGCTAAGACATGGGATAGCTATTTCGGGATACTCCGGTATCCCAAAATAGCGTTGCAATATACGCATAGCCCTAGGGAAGTGCAGTTCTGTTGTGAAAAGTGATTTTAAACTGGCAACCTGGTGTCTTTATTTATTGTTTCTCCTTGTCTGTATTTCAGGTGTTCAGTTCACAAGTTAAAGAAGGTTTCTCCAACTCCCAGCCCTGAGAACATAGCCTGGAATCTGAGATTCACATCAGGTTCTTCCTTCTCATGCATTATCACTTGTAATAAAGATTTGCCAGTCAATTTAGGCCTTCTAGTACATCTTTGCAACTCCACTAGCTTCTGATGTAACTGTGTAGAATTTAGCAAACCCTAATGTTAACAGTACATGAGAAGGAATAGAATCCATCTTCCTCTCTGTTAGTTGTGCTGGTTCTGCACAGAATCAACAACTAAAATGTTTCTATTGTCATTAAAGTCAATAGATATTACATATGGTGAAGAAATGGTTGAGCAAAAGGGTGCCATTTTTCTAGTCACTTTTCCTGACTAAAACCATTTACAGAAAAAATGTGTGTGAACTATCTCACTGAGTTGGGAACGCAACATTAAATCCATCTCTTCAGTCCTCCTGGGCACATCTTTGAATGCTGTGTCAAGGTCTCACAGTAACTCTTTACACTCAATCCATACATCACTGGCTATTTCCCTATTAGAAGAGTTCCACATGCACATCACCAAGCTAAATTTAAATGAAAAGTACTGCAGAGAAATCAGATTGACCTCAAATATATATTTACTGCTATGGAAAAATCAGATCTAAACAATACAGCATATTCCCCCATGCTTGTATATGTACAATTCCCATTCACACATAAAAAAGTTACATGTGAGCATCAATGTGAAAACATTCCTTTGAGAGTTGTTCTCGTTAGTGACTTTTGTTGAATTACTCTTGAATACAAATATTGGAATTATTGAGATGGTGTAATTTGATTAACTACATAACTCTTATTTATCTTTCTTTTAAAAGATTAGTTATTTTGAAGACACTACCAAATACTGGAACATTTCTTCTGCAAGGAATGGCGCCAATTTAAAAATTGAAACCATTCTGTTTGCCTTTCATCTTACCTTGCTGTTCAAATCCAGCCTTGGGCATCAATGACTGGAAGTTGTACTGTCTGACAGCTGTTCATTAGGATGAGTTGGTGGTCTCAGTCCAGTTCCTGGTGGACAGGTGGCCACATGATAAAATAAACCTCTTACAATTAGCACTAATTAACACTCCTGTGGGCAGTACTCACAAGGGAGGTCAAAGACTGAATGAGATGATCACTCACATTCTTAGAAGGGCTCCCAGAAGATCGTTAGAAGCACAGCAGCGGGGGCACATGGGAAGTTTGCATTACTACCACTGTTGGTGCTGTCATATCTTTACATATAAAAACAGAAAATTCCAGCTGCAGTGCTTTGATTCCAACACTGTTCACTGGCACCTTTCCACTGCCACCATTTCCAGTGCTCACTACAGCAATCAATTGGACCATTCAGGCATTAGCTGAGTTGTAAAAATGCTTCATTTTACAGTTACACTTTTTGCTGTCTGTTTCTCTGATTTTGATTCGCACCCTCCACTGTGCCCTGACTCTGCTTTTGCCCTGATGAATCACCCTTTCTGAGTAGACTCGAAGGCTGTTTCCATCTTCCACTTTTTTTTTTTTTTTTTAGGAACATTTCCATGGTAAAAATGTGCAGTCAACTGACTGGCTGCCACCCCTTGATGTTTAATCCTCTCCAATCTGGCCTAGGAACACAGACATTTACAACTTTAGTTGATTATGCATCTTCCAAAAATAACTGAGTGCAGCAAGGTAAAAGGGTAGCAAGTGAAGGAAAAAGGCATCTAACTCCCTACTATTCAGGCCAACAATATGGTACAGTTACAAGGCACTAAGAGTGAAATTTACCCCACTGCAGAAGACAAGAACAAAGCCTCTGTGCCATACAAGTGTCATTTTAACCCAATTTTGAAGATTTTAAAAAAAGTGCCTTGTGCTGGTCTTCTTCATAAAAATGAATTTCACTCAAAACAGAGACATGCCATGCGGATCTTGCAAACCGATTGGAACTCAGCTGGTCCAAAGGGGTGGAATACTTTGGCAGCTGTTTGAGGGGTTTGGCTTGGTTCATTTCCTGTAGGCATCGCAAAAGTAGCAAGTCTTGAGAAGGGGGCTCCCTGTGTCAGTTTTGGAAATTTATTATACACAGGACATAAGAATCATTTTAAAATATACTCTAATAGAATGATCAGTGGGGTATGCAAATGCCCCCTAAAGATTGATAGGGAAACCTGAAACTTCTCATCTCTAGATCACCAATTCAATATCAGCTTACATCAATATTGATGGCTCATTGTTACCCCTTTACAGCTGTCTGCTAGCTTTTGCAAAATGAGACTCTCCATCAGTCTTCTTACAATATGCCCGTACTGTAGTATCCAATGCCATGATGGTTTTAGTTTTAGTTTAGTCCTATAGAGGACAGGTGTCCAAATCACAGATGGAAGTCTTAGTAGTCTTGTTCAAGACTGAAAGGACATGGAAGCTAAACTGCCCTTAATTCTGCAGAGATTGCCCATGTGCCCCTGGCAAGCTTGAAGCATGTTAGAAAAGCCTTGCTTATGCCATACAATCTTGGTGGATGCACGCTTTAAGAAAATTGTTTGGGTGTGACGTGATGTTGCCCAGTCTACTTTTGCAAAGAAATTCAGGCATAGAAATATAGGAATTGCTGTAGTAGATCAGACAATAGAACCATCTAGTCCAATAGCCCACATCTAGCACCAGAAGTGTCAGAGGCATCTGTGGTTATGGGAGGGGAGCTGACAGCCTTGGTTGGGCAAGGTTGAGGGGCAGCTCTGTGGTCCCAGAAGGGGCGAGGCCTGAAGCAGAGGAGGCAGGGCTGGAAGCAGCCAGATCTCAGGTGCTGCCCAGACCATGGAGCCCCTCTCCTTCCCCCACAAGCACTGCCTACAGTGCACCACCTGGCATTCTGGTGGTGCTTTAAAGGGTCCAGGGCTCTGATCACCAACACCGCTGCAATAGCAGTGACTGGGAGACCTGGGCCCTTTTGTATAACCAGGCTCCAGATTATTTCCACTCCCCCCCTCACACACACACACCCTTCAGCAGGCCTGGCCTATGGATCAAAATTCTAACAAATAAAGCATAAGACGAAGTACCCATTGGTAACTGTTACAGATCACCACATCATAGTAGAGAACAGAATGATCACCTCTTTATACATGTACCTACAATGTGTATGAAAGAGGGACTTTAATTTGAATAACCTATGTTAGAGGTCTCACGCCATGAGTAATAGTCTTGAAATTTCTAAACATTATAGATGACAATTTCCTAACACAAAACGTGTTGCAGCCGACACAGGGGAATTCTTTATTAAACCTTGTCCTAACAGATGAAAAGGAACTGATCACAGAACTATAAATTAAAGATAGCTTAGGTACAAGTGATCATGACATGATCACAGTCAGAGTGAATAAGCAGAGTAAAGTCCAGATTAGCAGTATGTATGCTTGGTGCTTGAAGAGGGCCAATTTTACAATGCTGAAAACAAATTATGAGTCAAATCAATTGGAAGGAAGAATATAAAAATGTGAATGATAATTGGGAATCATTTAAATATACCTTACTAGATGCCCAAAAAGCCATAACCAAGGAAGAAGGCCATAATGTTTTTTTTTAAATGACTTGGTTTAAAGAGCAAGTAAAGACAACTATAAATATAAATATTAGTGGAATGGAAAAAGTGTTATTTAAAATCCAAAAAAAATTAAAATCTCCTTATTGTCTTTAACTCTGTTAGATATAGATTTGTTTCCTTGTGTTAATTATCTACAATTCATGGCTTCTAATCTATATTCATTACTGTTAACTCCTGCATTCTTCAATTTTTCTTCAATATTTGTGTGACAGAACCAGATGAGTAACCAAAAGTTAACTACTTCACGTCAGGCCTAACAAGGGAAATAACAGAACATCACTGGTCATCACTTACAGATCCCCAGCTTAAACCCCTCCAGCACATCATTGACAATCTACAACCTATCCTGAAAAAATGATTCCTCACTCTCACAGGCCTTGAGAAGCAGGCCAATCCTCACCTACAGAAAACCCCCTAACCTGAAACAAATCCATTCCAGCAGCCATACATCACACCACAGATACACTCACCCAGAAACCTACCCCTGCAACAAACCCCATTGCCAACTCTGTCCACATATCTATATAAATGACACCATCACAAGACCTAACCACATAAGCCACAACATCCAGGGCTCATACAACTGCACATTCTCTAATGTGATCAAGTGCCAGCAATGCCCTTCTGCTCTGTATATTGGCCAAAGTTTCTGCGATAAAGGAAAAATGGACACAAATCAGACATCAGAAATGGTAACACACACAAACCTGTAGAGGAACATTTTAACATGCCTGGTCACTTATTCATGGATTTAAAAGTAGCCATTCTTCTAAAAAGGAATTTCACCACCCAATTACAGAGAAAAACTGCAGAACTGGAATTCATCTACAGATTTGATACTGTTACCCTGGGCTTGAATAAAGACATTAACTGATTGACGCATTACAAAGCCAATTTCCCCTGCCTTTAACATCTGCATTTTCACATCAAAAGCTATGAATGGGACACAACCAACCCACTTAATTAGCCTCATTAACACAAGTCCTATAATTGACAGGTTCTTCTTTTGCTGTTATATAGATCTTGGTTTCTGTTATTTCCATTCTAATTCATCTGATGAAGTGGGTTTTACTCACGAAAACTCATGTTACTATATATTTTTGTTAGTCTGTAAGGTGGCACAGAACTACTTGTTTTTTTTAAAGTTGCAGACTAACATGGCCACCCCTCTGAGACTTTATAATTATATAACTATAACTTATTTAACTGTAATGTGGAGTCAGTGCAAAGAGTGAAGCTCTGGGATGATGTACTCATGGTGACCTGCACTGTAGAACAGATAGGCTATTGGAATTTTTCAGGGTACCAGAGTATAAGGAGTTGCAATTGTCAGACTTAGAAGTCAAGAATGTCTAGGATCAGCGTGGCCTGGTCTGATGAGCTGAAAACTTTCTTTCTGAAAACTTTCGAAAGGAAGTGAACTATTTTTGTAACTGTGGTTATTTGAGCATCTGGTAGTATTGGAAAGAGTCCAAAAAGATCTCAAGGACATATTCTAACTTGATCTCAGGCTTTATGTCCTCAGATAGTGAGAGTAGTTACAGAGAAGGCAAGTTCTGCAAAGAACTTCCCTCTTCTGATCAGCAACATTTTAGTCTTACTTACGCTCAGCTTTTAGCCAACTGATGTATGTATATTGGTGGCACCAGCTCCCCTAACATCTTCAGGTAGATGCTGGGTAACAAGAGGGAGAGGACCACAGCTTTGGACAAAAAAGGTGAAATGACCAGAATCATTTGCATAATGACTTTTTCAGTTTGGTCCCGCACGAAAAATGTGACTCATTTCAGGACTTCTTGGAGGCAGAACATGAGTATTTGATTATCTACAACATCAAATACCAGCAGGATGAGTATGAGTACTTCCACAAGACCAGCCTTTCTTTTCCAAACTAACAGAGCTATAAAAGCATTCTAGATCACTAATGATTTGGAAAGGATAGCTCAAGAATTTCAGTTACAGTTAAATTGTGGAAAAAAAGCCTATATTTATTCAAGCTTCATCTAATAATTCTGTCATTCATCTTTCACTATGCCTTTGCAGCCACATAATCACACTTTATTTATTGTTTTGGAGTGTAAAATTGGAGGTAAAAGGAGCACTGACACACAGTAATTATCAGGATTGAGTTTGCAAAGCACAGCATAAAAGCCGGATCCATTGCTGTTGGTGCTTATAGAGAAAAATAGAAAATAGAAAATTAGAAACACACAGAATAAAAATGGAGATTATTATTAGGACGTGTGCTCCTTGCATTGTTTGTACTGTGTAGCACTGAACCTATTGTGTTGCTCTTTATCCTTTCCTGGAATGAAATTAGCCGTCAGTCTTTTTTCTTTTCTTTTTTTAAACATTTGATCTTATTTAAATCAGCCCCTTAGCAGGTTGGCTGTATTCTTGAAAACCAAGCCCAGCTTGCAGATGTCTGTCTGTGAAGCCACATGGCAGAACCAGGCTTTGGGAATCCCTGGAGCCTAGCACAGGACCAGGAACTTCTTGGTACTGGTTCCAAAAATCCATATCCCTTTCCAGTTCATTACAAACACCTATTGTTTGCCATATTTATCTGCCATCACTGCTGTTTGTTAGCAAATGGAAAAGGAAATGCCAGGACTAAATTTCAGCCTGCCCCTAGAATAGTGGAAGGAGGCTACAGGAATTGAATGACAGATGGTCTTTGAATGATATACTGAACCTCTGCCCTTGGGCCTGCTTTGGAGGAGCTGTTTTGGTTGTTGCGCATAAGAGTGGGAGGTTGTTGTGTGATATGTGATTATTCCATAATAATTTTAATTATTTTGCCGGTTTTCAAACAATAGTCTCAGCCTTTTTTAATTTTTACACTCACTGAGTTGTGACACGAGCATTCTTTTCTCTGTGTTAGCAGGGATTAAAAATCAAGCCCTGTATCCCTTCCCATTTTTCAAATAATCCATGTTTAAATAAATTACCTCCGTCTGGAAAAGTGTGTTATAGGGCATTCTCCTGGCATTCACAGTGGCAAGGAAAAAAAGGGGGAGCTTTATTGTGTTTTCTAGCATGAGATTGTCACTAACAAATTTTAAGAAGAGGCTCCTCTTTAACTCTTCTTGCTCGGTGCTGAGAGCATGGCTCTGGGAGCCTCATTTACATGCATATGGGTATCTGATTGGATCTGTTGAAAGGTACAGTAGAAGTCAGTCAGATTGCATATGATGTGCATATAAATGAAGTTCCAAAGTGGGGAGTGATGCTTCAGGAGAGACAGGGAAAATATGCTGTTTCTGCTTCAGCCAAAGTCCATACAAACTTGGAGAATTTTTTTTCAGCCAGCTACTGATAAGCAAAAATGCAAGCTACATACCCCCACCCACCTTCAAAATTTAAATTTGATACCAAATCCAATTCATCGCTGAAACCCCACAAACTCTGTTATCTTTGTACCAGCAGAACACAGGTTGTTTGGTTTACAGGACTACTTCATACTCCACTGCACCAGTGAGGTCACTGGATTTAATTCCTTTGCCATATGAGCAGTATACTAAACATGTCAGTGTTACTGCCTGCTACGTGGTCACCATAGCTAATGCCACCTCTGAAAACTTGAAATACCAGCAATATTTTCTTGGTAGCATATAGGCTGCAATGAATCCTGTTCCCAGCAGAAGCCATAAATATAGTAATATTCTAGTTATGGTCTATTCCAGAGGTAGACAACGAGTGGCCTATGGGCCAGACACAGTTTGCCTGAATCAGTCCCTGATGGGCCGCTAGGTGCTTTATTTACCTACATAGCCACAGGTATGGCCACTCACAGCTCCTATTGGTCACTGTTTGTTGTTCCCAGCCAATGGCAGCTGTGGGAAGCAGTGGCTGGCCCACACCACTTTTAGCCAATGTTTAGCGTCTAGCAAAGATATAAATGTAGGCTCCCATTCTCATCTTTTGAAGGTGTGGTACAGATTTCCTCTGAGGATGAATATGGAGAGATTGAGTGATCATTTTATAGGGTGTTTTTGTCTTATTTTGCTGCGTGAGTTCATCCAAGAGTGTAGTGATGGTTTTGTTTTACTGCATAGTTGTTACTGTGGCATTATGGGGTACCTATATGTGAGAGGCATAGGAGAAGGCTGAGTTTTTAACAGCAGTTACAAATTATACTTGATGTGACTAAGACATACTGGATTCTCAAAGTTCTGTTTATTCAAACTGCTCCTTAAAACATAAATCCTCCACGCCTCTTTCCATAAGAAATCCACCATTAAAAAAAGCTTTTAGAAGACTACATATGTCAGTTAGCAATGAGGGGCTGCTTGTGTAAAAGCTCTAGCTCCTTGCTGAAATTCTTCAGTTCTACAGCTGTAAAATGGGGGCGTTCATGTGGGTGTTGTAAGGAGAAACGCATTAAAACTATGAGGGACATATATGTTCTCCAATGCCATAGTATCTAAGTACCTAAAACAGATTCTCACTCCTGTGCCATATAAGCTTTTTGAAAATCATCATCAATGTCAGTCTTGGCTACTTAGACAGCAGTAGCAAAGTGTCCTGCATTTCCCTTGTCAAGTTAACTAATCAGCATAACTTCTGAAATAAGGCACTGACCCTATGTGACTAGGTAAGCTATAGATAGGACTCTTACATATAATTCAGGATCATATTCTGTACTGTGTACAGTTTTATTAATCAACTCAAATTTAGGCACCTTTCTGTAGAGAAAGAGTCCATCTCATAATATCCAATTGAAATTCAGATTACTCCCCTCACATCAGGAGAGAATGCCAAGGAAATATAGTTTGCCTGTCCATAAGGAACACATGCCAGTGATGAGATCTAGACAGTCCTTGCAGGGTTCTGTTTCACCAGAGACAAACTCAGGGAGCATTTAGTCACCAGTGGGAGAGGGGTAGGGAAAAGATTCACTGTAATTTTCCCTCCTAACTGGGAAAGACTTGTTTCTCCCTTTGTTTGGACACAGACTGTAAAGTCTAATATCAATGAGTATCTATAATTCCTTATATAGTGTTAATATTTTTTGTGATTGTATTAATCACTTATGTGCTATTACATTTCAAATGATATATTACATATCTGCTTTGGAATCGATATCATAACATCAGTGTGTGAGTTTGTTTGGCCTGACAAGAGCTGCTGACAGAGCAATGAACCCAAATGTCAAATACCCACTTTCAAAGGCAACATGGTTTCCATTGATATTTTTACCATTATACATAGCAGTAAATTCATATTAAAGTTTTGGCTAGTTAAGTATATATCTACTTACAACGGCAATTGAATCTTTTACTTTATTTAGGTGTCACTTCCATCACCATGATAGCTGCATGTTCCGCAAAAGTGGGTATATCTGCATTTTACAAACAAAGAACAGAGGTGAAGAGTTAAATTTTCACAAGTGCCTGTGACCCAGATTTTTTAAAGCTATTTAGGCATTGTAGCACTCAGCTTTGCCTTACTGATTTAGGAGTCCAAGTCTTGTTTTCAAAAGGGATTCAGGCTCTGAGGAGCCAAAATCCCATTGACAGTCAAATGCTGCAATGCTCTGTGGAGCAATGCCTGAATAATTTTACAAATCTGGGCCAAAATGACTTAGGAGCTTAAGTTCTATTTTCAAATGTATTTAAGTCACTTCTCAGTTAAGTGCTTTTGAAAATTTGGCCCTAACTAACTTTTATTCAAGGCCCACACAGTGAGTTAGTGATAGAGCTGGGAATAAAAAAAAACCATCTTGGATTATGCTACAACTTATCCTTTCTGCATATGCCATGTTACATAGCTAGTGATTTTGGCTTTGTTCAGCTGTCATTCTGTAATGCAGCTGTTCAGTGATTTGCACTCTCTTCCCCTAGTCAAACAAGCTTACTCACAGAATTTTTGCATATTTCTGAAAAAATTAGTTCAGTATATTTTCTACATAATGATCTTCCTTGGAGCCAAGAAATGAGTGAGAGCAACATGTATGTCCTAAGGGTTTTACTAACAGGCTTCAGTGGAGTGGAAAGCCAGAGATCAACAAATGCCTCATCGTAAGAGTTGTTTTGCCATAGCTTTGAGCAGAGCCCTAAACTGGATAGAAAGGAGAATACTGGACTTTTTTATCCCAATACTTTGGAAGTTATATTAGACAGTAATGAGTTTAAAACAACTTTTCCTGTACATTGAACTTCAAGATGAAACGGGTATCCAACAGTGATATCTAATTCTTAGTTGGCATGGGTTTTGTAGAATGATTCTGAAAATTGACCCAAGGCCCAGAAGAATATTGTGATTTGACAACTACTTATGGGCTTGATCCTGAATTCTTCTCCCAAGTCAATAAGGGGCTGCTTGTGTAAGAGCTGTAGGTCATTGCTGAAATTCATCAGCATGTTGTTCTCTGATGTCTGGAAATGTGTGTTCTCACATTTCTTGCAAATACATCCTTACATGTTTTCTTGTGAATGAAAGCAAAATGCTTCTCCCTGAAAAAGCTCATCCCTGGTTTAACTCCATTGAAAGCCAAGGTGTTACATATGAGCTGTTCTTGGCCCCTTCTCTTTATTAGCTGGCAAGGTGAAGACAGGTTATTCCTTCTCTAACATTTCAAACACACACACACACACACACACACACACCATTATTAACCAATCCCCCACCCCCAAAGAATCCTGGTATTTTCTGAGGGTCTAGGGAAGTTAGATGTCCATTTTCCATTGACTTCAATGGGCACTTAGTTCCCTTAATCTCCTTGGAAAAATCTAAGCAATAGTTGCTAGGTCTAGGGAGAGGGAGGGTTGTTCATAATGGGATATGTGTATCTCTATGTGTGTTTGAAAAATTAGAGAGGGAATACCATGTCTTCTCTGTGCCAGACAATAAAGAGAAGAGGCCAAACGCAGCTCATATGTAACACCTTGACTTTCAGTAATAAAGAATAATGTATCCTTAACCTGAGTATCAGAATCTGATATTCCAACTCACTTTGAATAGCACCTGATACAACGAATTTTCCCATGACTTCAGTATTTTGTTTTTATAGCGAGGTACTATTCAATATGAATAAGGATACCAGTATTTAAAGATTAGATTTTCTTGCTTGTCTAATCCACCCTTTCACTTTAAAACATTCTTATGCACATGCATTATGCATCACAGGATGCTCTAACTCTTGCTTACAATACGAACATTCATTAGGTATTTAAATCAATGGTATTGATTTCAGATTTAAACAAGTGTATTGTAAAAGACAAAACCCACTAAACACATTGGCATCTATGTCATACACATGACCCAATTGTAAAAACAATCAAACTTAACATAGAATTTGCGTTGAACTTCTCATGGAACTATACCTAAAGCTCTATTTTAACAGTAAGCTTCTGGAAAAATAAGGATAAAGAAGTCAAACACAAACAGTTCTCCAGCAATTCTGCGCAGAGGTATATTACATAAAATAAAAAGCAAATTCTAATGCTGGATACTTAATTCCTGAAACAGCATCACTCTTGTTAATAAGTGCAGCAGTACAAAAGATTCAGTGAAATTTCAGTTATTGTTAATAATATGTGCAAAGAGGATAACTCAGTGAACACAAAGAGCTCATCTATAATGCACATGCAAGTGCATCAGGAGACCCAGCCAGTGTCTCTTGCAATAGCTACAAATACAATTTTGAAGTAGCAGAATTCTTTTAACATGTCCCTAAACACGGAGAAAGCCTTGGTTGAGTTTCCACCTACATATATCACTGTTCAATTTGTAACGTAGTATATAATCCCTGTTCATTTCAGTGGCTCCTTATGTATGCATCATAATCCACCAGATCAGCATTGACCAGACTAGTGGCAAAAGAGGGGCAAAGAGGCAGGTGTTGAGCTATTTAAGGGCAAATGAAGACAGTACAAGATTCTCCTCTCAGGTATATGTTATGTCATACTGTGAGTGCAATGGCTTTTATAATTAACTATTCTTGATGTCCTGCCATTTGACTCAATAAACAGCTTGTAAACATTTTTATCTTAATGAGCATCTTTTGTGCAAGACAATAGTATAGTGGCTTTCATTTAACTATCATGGGTTAGTAGAAACATGGTGGATGCCAATGAAATAGGAGATCCAACAACATTCACAATTCAGGGAAATGTATTGTCATTGCTGTACTAATGTCTTGCTATCAGGTTTACCAGTATGACTCTTTGGGCATGAGTACATGAGGAAATTTCAAAATAACTAAATTCTAAATAATAACTCCCAAAAAAACTATTTTGAAATAAGCTTATCCCCTAAGAAAGCAGGAGTACAGAATTTGAAATAACCAACCTGACAATACAAAATAACAGGCTTGGTAGTGTGGATGCTCCACTTATTATTTTGAAATAACTCCCTAGTGTAGACCAGGGCTTTGTGGGGACAGTCCTATTGCAGAATAAGAGCGCTTTCTTTGTGTCACAATCAAAAATATATGAATTAAGTCAGGAAAAGGCACTTCACTTCCCTAATAAGAGCATCTACACAGAGGGTGTGTCTAGACTGGCAAGATTTTGCGCAAAAGCGGATGCTTTTGCGCAAAAACTTGCCGCCTGTCTACACTGGCCGTGAGAATTTGCGCAAGAACACTGACTTTGTAATGTACAAATCAGTGCTTCTTGCGCAAAAATACTTTGATGCTCCCGCCAGGCATAATACTTGCGCAAGAGGGCCAGTGTAGACAGGAATTAATTTCTTGCAAGAAAGCCCGATGGCTAAAATGGCCATCGGAGCTTTCTTAAAGAGAGCGTCTACACTGGCACGGATGCTTTGGCGCAAAAGCAAATCTTTGCGCAAAGGCACATGCCAGTCTATACGCTCTCTTTCGCAGTTTCGCTAATACTTTTAACGGAAAAGTTTTTCCGTTAAAAGTATTTGCGTGAAATCATGCCAGTCTAGATGCAGCCAGAGAGTTTTACCACTGTAATGATAAGTGGTGTAGTTATGCAAATCTGTATCTCCATGTAGACAAATCCTTAACAGTTTGGTCATACGTAAAGGCTTTAAAGACTGAATATTTTAAATAAATCATTTTTATAGTCCCATTGGGTTAGGTCAATTTCAATACAATAGAGTGAACAGAGAGAAATCAGGAACTGTCTAAAAACATTATTGTAATCAAGGTACAATCACAACATTTACAAATACTTGTAAATTCTGTAGATATTTTGCAATAAAATTTGTCAATGTATTCATTGTTTCTGCATGTGACTGGGAGAAAAGAAGGTATTAATTTATTATTTTGATGACAACTGGCTATTAATTATTATAACCTACTTCTTCAACTCTGAGCTCCTAATTTTTTACTCTTCTAGACGACATACGTATTTTTAAGTAAGCAGGCAACTGTGTTATTGATTTCAAACAACATTCTGTGGATACAGTAATAGGAGGAGGACTTTAGGAATTCTACAAGAATCAGCACACCCTTTTCCCTCAAAATTTAGTTACAGTAGGTCAGCAATATTATGCATTGTTGATCCAATAACCTAGAAAGTAAGAGTGCTACCATCAATGCCTTTAGTGTCTTGCTGTAAATTATGATACATTCAGCTCATCTGTGTTATGGTAGATCACATTATTACCAACAAATGGACATCTGCAGCAAGCATTTAGGATTACATAAGAACAGAAGAACGGCCATGCTGGGTCAGACCAAAGGTCCATCTAGCCCAGTATCCTGTCTTCCAATAGTGGCCAATGCCAGATGCCCCAGAGGGAATGAATAGAACAGGTAATCATCAAGTCATCCATCTCCTGTCATCCATTTCTAGCCTCTAACAAACAGAGGCTAAGGACACCATTCCTACCCATCCTGGCTAACAGTCATTGATGGATCTAACCTCCATGAATTTATCTAGCTCTTTTTTGAACCCTGTTAAAGTCCAGGTCTTCACAACATCCTCTAACAAGGAGTTCCACAGGTTGCCTGTGTGTTGCACGAAGTAAAATGTCCTTTTGTTTGTTTTAAACCTGCTACCTATAAATTTCATTTGATAACCCCTAGTTCTTATGTTATGGGAATACGTAAGTAATTTTCCCTATTCACTTTTTCCACACCAGTCATGATTTTATAGACCTTTATCATATCTCCTCTTTTCTAAGGTGAAATCTCTCTTCATATGGGACCCATTCTAAACTCCTAATATATTTTGTTACCTTTTTCTGAACCCTTTCCAATGCCAATATATCTTTTTTGAGGTGAGGCCATCACATCTGTACATAGTATTCAAGATGTAGGCATACCATAGTTTTATATAAAGGCAACAAGATATTCTCTGTCTTATTCTCTATCACTTTTTTAATGATTCCTAACATTCTGTTTGCTTTTTCGATTGCCACTGCACACTGAGTGGATGTCTTCAGAGAACTACCCACAATGACTCCAAGATCTCTCTCTTGAATAGTTATAGCTAAATTAGTCCCCATCATTTTGTATGCATAGTTGGGATTATTTTTTCCAAAGTGCATTACTTTATCCACATTAAATTTAATTTGCCATTTTGTTGTCCAATCACTTAGTTATCTGCTCTGTTTTTATCTATCTTGAGCAGTTCAGTATCATCTGCAAATGTTACCACCTCACGCCTTTCTCCAGATCATTTATAAATAGGTTCAATAGGATTGGTCCCAGTACAGACCCTTGGGGGATACCACTAGTAACCTCTCTCCATTCTGAAAACTTACCATTTATTCCTACCCTTTGTTTCCTGTCTTTTAACCAGTTATCAGTCCACAAAAGGACCTTCCCTCTTATCCCATGACAACTTACTTTATTTAAAAACATAAGAAAGGCTATACTGGGTCAGATCAAAGGTCCATCTAGCCCAGAATCCTGTCTGCTGACAGTGGCCAATACCAGATGCCTCAGAGGGAGGGATCACAACAGGTAATCCTCACATGATCCCTCCCTATTTAAGAGCGTTTGGTGAGGGATCTTGTCAAAGGCTTTCTGGAAATCCAAGTACACATCATCTACTGGATCCCCCTTGTCCACATATTTGTTGACTTCCTCAAAGAACTCTAGTAGATTAATATGGCATGATTTCCCTTTACAGAAGCCATGTTGACTTTTCCCCCCAAAATTATGTTCCTCTTTGTGTCTTTCCTATAGTTTCTTTCTATATGTTATTCTTTTCTATAGTTTCTACTAATTTGCCTGGTACTGACGTTAGACTTACTGGTCTGTAATTGCCAGCATCACCTCAGAGCCCTTTTTAAATATTGGTGTCACATTAGATATCTTCTAGTCATTAGGTGCAGAAGCTGATTTAAAGGATAGGTTACAAACCACAGTTAATAGTTCTGCAATTTCCCATTTGAGTTCTTTCAGAACTGTTGGGTGAATGCCGTCTGGTCCCAGTGACTTATTACTGTTTCGTTTATCAATTTGTTCCAAAACCTCCTCTAATGACATTTCAACCTGGGACAGTTCCTTAGATTTGACACCTAAAAAGAATGACTCAGGTTAGGGAATCTCCCTAACATCCTCAGCCATGAAGATTGAAGCAAGGAATTCATTTAGTTTCTCCGCAATGACCTCATCGTCTGAGTGCTCCTTTAGCATCTCGATCGTCCAGTGGCCCCACTGGTTGTTTAGCCGGCTTCCTGCTTCTGATTTACTTAAAAACATTTTGCTATGAATTTTGAGGTTTTGGCTAGCTGTTCTTCAACACTCCTTTTTGGCTTTTCTTACTATAACTAGCCAATTAGCCCGTCATAAGATGGGATTTTCAGGTCTCTCCTCCACGTCGGTCTTCTCTCCTGAGGACTCCGGTCTCTCGCTCAGTCTCTCTCTCCTCCTCCTCCTACTGCCTCCCCCTCTCTCTCAGCTCTCCTCCGCCTTCTGCCTCTTTATCCATCTCTCTTTCTCTTCTCCCGCTCCTGCCTCTCACTCTCCCTTTCTCTTCTTCTCCCCCTCCTGCCTCTCACTCTCTCTCCGCTCTCCTCTGTCTCCCTCAGGGATGCACACTCGTCCAGGCCCCGCCCCCTGGGCGTGTACATCACCATCCTGCCCCCTTCACCTCCCGCCGTGGTGCTCGGCTGACTTCTGCGCCGCTCAGCCAGGCCGCCACGCAGGAGCAAGCAGCGCAAACGGCCTCTCTCTCTCTCTCCTCCTCCTACTGCCTCGCCCTCTCGTCTGCCTCCTGCCTCCCGCCTCCCGCCCCCTCTCCCCCTCTCTCATCTGGCGCCCTTTCCTGACGTCAGAGACACGCTCGTCCAGGCCCTGCCCCCTGGCTGTTCCCTCTGGGCAGCGCTGTTGCCTCCCGCCGTGGCGCTCGGCTTACTTCTGCGCCGCTCAGCCAGGCCGCCGCGTGGGAGCAAGTGGTGCAAGCGGCTGTTTGGGGTCCACGCTCCACCCCCGTGCTGCATGGGGAGCGCGGGGCCCAAACGGCCGCTTGCTCCCGTGTGGCGGCCTGGCTGAGAGGCGCAGAAGTCAGCTGAGCGCCACAGCGGGAGGCAACAGCGCCACCCAGAGGGACCAGCCAGCGTTTCAGCGTTACAGAGTCACAGACATTGGGCTACTATATATATGATTTGTACACTTAATTTGATGTTTATGCTCCTTTCTATTTATAACAATTTGGTTAATTTAAGATTTTTTCTTCATTTGATTCTATATTTTCTTTCACGTATAGTGCCACTCTCCCATCAGCATGACCTGGTCTGTCCTGATATATTTTATACCCTGGTATGACTGTATCCCATTGATTGTCCTCATTCCAAGTTTCTGTGATGCTTATTATATCAATATCATCCTTTAATACAAGGCACTCTAGGTCACCCATCTTATTTAGACTTCTAGCATTTGTGTATAAACACTTTAAAAATTTGTCACTATTTCTCTGTCTGCCATTTCCTGCTGTGTTAGGGCACATCTAAACTACATTCCTCTTTCCAAAGAGGAATGTAAATGAGACCGATCAAAAATTCAAATGAAGCACGGATTTACAAATCTCACACTTCACTTGCATAATCACATGAGAGCGCTTTTTTTGAGAAAGGGTTTTCGAAAGAGAAACCGCAATTTAGACGAGGTTCTTTCAAAAAAACCAACCAAAAAAAAAAACCAACCAAAAAAAAAAAAAACCCTTTTTCGAAAGAACCCGTACTCCTGAAAAAAGGAGGTGAATGGGTTCTTTCAATAAAGGGTTTTTTTCCCCCAAACGAATCCCATCTAGAGTGTGGTTTCTTTTTCGAAAACCCCTTTTTCAAAAAAGCGCTCTCACGCGATTGTGCAAATGAAGCATGAGATTTGTAAATCCGTGCTTCATTTGAATTTTCGATCGGGCTCATTTACATTCCTCTTTTTGAAAGAGGAATATAGTTTAGACATAGCCTTAGACTCTTCTTCATTTGATTGTTTCTCATCTGATCTTACCCATATTTTATCTTCCAGTACAATAGGTTTACAATAAAAGAAAGTTTACAATAACTTTCCAATAATCCTTGTTCTAGCTATGCCAATTGGCAGAGCTTTTTAGTTCTTTTTTAAAATTATGCCTTTATGTTCTCTACAAACAAATGTTTTCTTTTAAAAATATCAGAAAAAATAAAAACACTGCAACAGATGAAGTATTGATATGAGAGAAGCAATTTGAGACACTTCGTATCTTGGGGAACAACTCAGCAGAAAAGCTCTTCACCATGAAAGTTTAGAATGAAACAGCATCAAA
Source organism: Rafetus swinhoei (assembly GCA_019425775.1). NCBI lineage: Eukaryota > Metazoa > Chordata > Testudines > Trionychidae > Rafetus > Rafetus swinhoei. The sequence goes on from CM033440.1 coordinate 72,457,028, forward strand.
CATTTAACAATATTCCCTCACAACAACAGGTCTTTCATATTGCCACATGTAGAGTATGTCCTCAGTGATACGCAAAGTCATAAACAAAAAAATCAAAAAATTTGTTATTACAGTTCATCAAATAAAGTTATTAAGATTTCATAAAGAACTCCAAGTCTTTTTGATGTCTGATGTTTCATTAAAATTTCTCTGCTTGTGTGCCCCACAGTTAATGTGGTAGGGGAACAAGGCTAAGAAAAGAAGGGTTTAGGGACATTTTAGAATATAATGGTGTAAAAGAGTGTCTTTAAAATATAATTAAGGCATCTGGAGTATAATTCCAGCGATTTAGAGAATAAACTAAAAATCACTAGTTATTAAAAATGATGTGTTAATAATAATAATAATAATCTAGTGTGATGGCATTAGAATATTTATTGTGGTATGTTTAAATTTTTTCTGAAGATTGAAAGGGAACACACTAGAGAAGATGCAGAATAAATCTGATGGATTATGACAACCAGCATGGTACTTCATTTCAGTCTGTAAAAATCTGTTTCAGAAGAGGTTAGTCCTCTTATTGCCATCCAGCCTTTTCCACGTGAAACGCCTGTATAAGACAAATAACCTAAAAGGTTTTGCTGGGGAGGGTCTTGTGGCGAAAGCACAGTACTAGAAGTGAAAAGATTGGATTTATATTCCTAGTTGTGTCCCAGACTTTCCGTGTGTCCTTGAATAAGTCACTTACAGCCCTTTGTCAAAAGAGGCCACTGATTTTTGAGTTTCTGGGATATGATTATCAGAAGTGCTCAATGCCCACTGCTCTCACTGAAATGAAGGAGTAATGGTCAGACTCAGAGACCAAAGTTTACAGAAAGATTCATAACACTTTCAAATCTGGCCTTAAATTGAGTAAGGAGGCAGAGCCATTCTCCCACCCATCCAATCCTCTCTAGATCGTTTCTGAGGCACATCGGCAGACTACTATCCTTGCTCTAATTCTGTTCTGATTTTAAATAAAAGGCTTCTAGTCTTCAGTGGCTTCAATCTGGCATGTTTCAGAAGCTTTAAAATTCAGGGAGGGGTTAATTATCTATAATAATGTTTCCTGGTTGCTCTTTGGTAATACTGGTTTTGTTCTCAAACTTTTTTTTGAGGATTTATAATGGAGGTGGGAGGGACGAAATATTTCCCAGGGAGAAAAAAAATCTGTATTAGCAAAAGAGGGTTTCATGCCACTATAATTCCATTTAGATCCCTGTCAGTGACAGACAGTATTTACTTAAAGATATTTTCTGTGCTTTACAGTTACCCATTCATGCAAATAAAGATAGACCTTGAAGCCAAGTCACCTTGCCCTCTCAATCATCAACCTTACCCTCCATAGCTCTGGAGGGAATGCTAAATTAAAATCTCTCTGCACTGGCATAGGCGGGCTTTCTGATATAAAGTCAGAATAATTACTCAAACATATGTTTACAACTGCAAGGTTATAATTTGATGAAGATTTTTTTAAGTAAAAACTCAATCGCTAATGGGCTTTTTGCTTAATGACTGCATAGGTGTGTGAGACTAGGAGTGCTCCCAAATATCCCTTTTTTCATTTCCCCTCGTGAAAGTTTTATTTTATTTCTTAATAGAGAAGTACAGCAGTACACTTTTTTTAATGCAAGAGATGAAGTCACAATACTGGGAGTTTTGCAAGATATATTCATGCATAGAAAAAAAGTTACAAACGTCTCTAGTTTTTATCACCTAGTATACTCTGACGACCAACGCAGGACACCTCCGGGACTGAAGAAAAGATCACTTGAAAAACATAACCATGGTATTAAGAAGAGTTCAGTGGAGAGCTTCAAACAATATTTTAAAATAGCTTTGCTGCATTGAAAATTAGCTTAAAGGATGACAAATGCAAATGTGAAATGAGAAGTGCCTAGATAGAATTTACAAATCCTTCCATAATGAAAATAGATCCAGACTTTAATTTTTGAGCATAAAGCTCCCTGAAGCAACTGGGAGAATAGAGGAACCAGAAGGGGAAAATTCTAAAATGGAAGACGAATCTGCATTTGATGTTTTAATGGAATTCAAGTTGCATAACCCTGGCAGCAACAAGTAGTGATATACAAAATAAAACATTCCAACAGATGAGAAGATTTTGCTCCGAAGTATTAAAATCATGGGTAGTGATGCATCTAAAGAAGCTACTAGTATTGCATTGATGATAGGACTGCTCTGAAACAGTAATGGCCACAGTACATCAAGCTCAACAGCTGGAAGATAAGTGCAGTAAATAAGAAAAGCAGTGTGTTCAGATTTTTGTCCTTTTCTTTTGTGAGTGCAATAACTAACTTCTCGGGGGGGAAAGTCAAGTACAGGCACTCCCCGAGTTACTGAGGCTTCACATTTCTCTCAGATCTGATTCACAAAAACAAAACAAAAAGAAGCCACTCACAATCATGTTTCTGAGTCCGTTTATATGTAAAATACCTTTTCTGACTCTTTACAGAATCATAACTCATACAGGAGGTTAGCACCATGAATAGCAGAAGCATATACTCATTAGGTTCTTGGGATTAATGAACCAAATTGGAATTAGCCAGGTTCCTATAATCCTAGTTATGTTTCATTACCTTATCACCATAAACAAATATTTTTCCATTAATTTAATTTAATAATGAACTTTTTGCCACCATCTAGCTTGCACCATCATTCTCTGGATAATCAGGAAAGAAGTGGAGTGTCATAGATGTTACTTCCCTGAAATGATTTTTTCCTCATTTACAAACGAGAGAGATGCCTTCGAAACTTTCTGGGGAATGGACTTTCTTTTAAGAGCTGTTTTCCCTTATTTTTTCAGTGTCCCAAAAGGGATTATCCTCTTGTTTAAATTAACAGCTGATTTGCGAGCTGGAGAAAATCCAATTTACAGATTGACTTCTGATATGGCAAATTCTTGTCTTCTTTCATTAGGCATATCTAATTATTCCAAAACAGACTATTGTTGACCAAATTTTGCCAGTAACTGGCTTTTAAAAATGACAGTGAAAAGCTCATCTTATGTCTAACGTCCTCAAGGAATTTAAAATGCCAGGTGCTCTTCTCAGTAGCTTTATATTGCACACAGACAACTGTCAATAAAAAAAAAAAAATCACAGATCTGAGAATGTATCATTCATTGTTATACAGTGAATACAGACTAACTCCATCACTTCACTTTCTGTAATATTGTAAACAGGCATCAGTATTATTCTTAACAAAGAAGGATTTCTTTTTAGAAAGATTACCTATAGGAGGCTTGATTCTTCAACCTATTTCCACTGAGTCATACCAAATAGTACTACTTATGCAAATGACAGTCCCATTGAGCTCAGTAATGAGCATATGTTGCAGAACTGGTTCCAGAGTAGGATGATATTAAACAAATGAGGGAAAATGACTACACCAATGGAAAAATAAAAGACAACACTGATCAATGTCCATCATAATGCCACACGCTGGCCTTCAGACTGGAGAAGGATACTTGCTGTCAGTTTCAATGGCTTAGGGTACATCTTCACTACATTTAAAAACCCATGGCTAGCCCATGCCAGCTGACTTGGGTGTGAAAGGTACCTTCCCGCAGTTCAATCTGAGACCTGTTGAAAGCTCTGTGCCCCCTGACAATTCATCTAGCTTCTTCCTTTGCTCTGCTAGTGACTCACAGCCAGCCCTCTTTGGGCCCTGTTATCACCCAACATGACAGCAGGTGGTGCCAAACATCCAAGAGAATCACCTGACTGCTTTACCTAAACCACTCGTGGACCAGTAGAAGCACCAGCCTATTCCCCAGCTCCCTAGCCTTGCACCCCTCTGGAGTACGAACCCAGAATTATACCAACTTGCACTGCACAGGGATCTCTAGTATGCAAGCTCAATTAATCCACTCCCTAAGACTTCCTAACACTTGATACCAAAACACACTGGTTAAGATAAAACATAAAATGGGTTTATGAACTACAGAAAGATGGATTTTAAGTAATTCACAGTGATAAACAGAAAAAAGCTGGTTATATAGGAAATTAAACAAACTTGCAAAATAAGACTTACATAGACTAGATAGGATTTGAATCAGCAATATCTCACCCTGACTGATGACAGAAGCAGGATTTAGCTTCCTTACACAAATCAGGGGGGTTACAGTAAAGCACACTGAATTCAGGGGCACTTCATTGAGAGCAATATGTATGACTCTCAAAACTAGCCATTCATAAAACTGTCTTTCAAAGCCTCTCTGATTTGCACTGCCCCTCATTGTGCTCTCCTTTTTGCTCTGGTGTCTGGCTGCTCAAAATCCGTGGCTAGGCACTGTGCCTTGAATCCCCTGACATAACTTTCCCTTTACTCTCACAAATATTATGGAGCACACAGCAGGCTGCCACTACAATAGTAATGTTTCATTCACTGAGGTCTAATCTAGTCAGTAAACTGCAGAATCTTCCCTTTAAATGCCCAAAAGGACATTTACCACTGTTCTGCACTTGCTCAGCCTGTAGCTGAACTGCTCCTTACTGTGGTCCAGGCTGCTTATGTATGGCTTCATGAGCCATGGGAGCAAAGGGTAGGCTGGGTTGCCAAGGATCACTATTGGCATTTCAATGTCTCTGATGGTAATTTTCTGGTCTGGGAAAAAAGATCCAACTTGCTGAAGAGGCAGGAGTTCCTAAACATGCACATGTCGTGCACCTTTCCTGACCATCCCACACTGATGTCAGTAAAATGGCCTTTGTGATCCACCAGTGCCTGCAGCACCATCAAGAAGAAAGACTTGAATTGTATGTACTCATTGGCAAGGTGGCTTGGTGCCAAGATGGGGATGCATGTTCCATCTATCGCCCCACCACAGTTAGGGAACCCACTTTGCAGTGAAGACCTCTGCTATGTCCTGTTTCCCAGAGTCACTGTCCTTCATAGCAGAAGGGTATTGATTGCCTTGGCTACTTGGATCACAACAGCCCCCACTGTAGATTTCCCCACTCCGAATTGATTCCCAACTGACTGGTAGCTGTCTGGCATTGCAAGCTTCCACAGAGCAATTGCCACGCACTTCTCCACTTTAAGAGCAAGTATCATTCTGGTATTCTTACACTTCAGGGTGCAGGAAAGCAATTGGCAAACTTCCATGAAAATAGTCTTACACGTGCAAAACTTTTGCAGCGACTACTCATCATCCAATATCTGCATAACTATGCTGTCACACCAGTATGTGCTTGTCAGATGGCACCAGAACTAGTGCTCCACTGTTTCCAGAGGATTGAATGCTGGTAGCATTTGCCAGTCATTCAAGTCAAGTGCCTTGCATGACCTCCCGCGATTCTTCCTCATTCCATCAGACCCTAGATATGTTCTGGACATACTCCAGCATTAGGCACACCATTTTAATATCATTATAACATTTTGATGCTCAGTGGGATCCATGATGGGTTCCATACTTATGCTGCTATGGCATCTACATGCATAACCAAGAGGGAAAAGGATGTGGAAAAGATTGTTTGCCGTGGCTCTCAATCAGGGGGAAGGAGAAGACTAGTGCATTATGGGACGTTGACAACATGTACCAGAACCACCCACTACACAGTTTTTGTCCCAACATGCACTGGAAGCATAACCCAGAATGCAAAGGGGTGCAGGCACTATGAGATAGCTACCCATAGTTCATTACTCTCAAAGTCAACAGTACCCACCCTACTAGGGATGTGCTACTTCAAAATATGTCAAATTATTGCACACAATGGGGACATGCACCTTCCACTTTATAAAACTGGTTACTAAAAAGTTGACCTTAATAAATTTGACCTTCTCTCTCAGTGCAGGCACGGACCCACTCTTTCTTCTCTGGTGTTTCCAGGTCTTGCCTTGTAAGGGAGTGAGGCCTAGTCATGATGTCACTTCCTCCCATGTAGTTTTTCCAAAGGGCAGGAACCCCTTTGTACCAAGCCAGGTTCCTAGCCTGTACAGATACCAAAATGGAGTTCAGTGTCATTTGACCTGGTCACAAGCTTCTGCATGCTCCTGATGAGTCGTGGTAATCATTACTCATAATCTGTCTAAAATGTTCCCTGGTGAGGACAAGTTTTTTCCATAATCCATTGTCTTTGTTGATGGGCTATTAGCACTGTCCAGATAAAAAAATCTCATAGTTGTAGCCAAAGCAGTGCAATGATGTGTATCGTCGAATTAGGAAAAATTATTCAAAATCCATCTATGCTAATCAAGCTACAGTGATGATGTGATGTAGCCCATTGAGGTATATAACTAAGTTAAAGTATAGCTTGATGGCATCATGAAACCTGTAAAAAACCTACAAAGAACAACCAAAACAATTGCATTCTCTCCCACAAAAGGCCACTCTTTCACTGAGCTGACAACCAAGAACTGGACTGAAATAGTCTGTTTTATTTTACTCCCAGTTTACCATTGCAGGAGCATGGGACAGCAAACATTGGTACAGAGAAATGAATGGGCCACAATAGAGTTGTAGCTGTAGGATGAACAAACAGAACTACGGGGAAAGAAGTTCTACATTCTACACTTTTGAGGGACCAGTCTTTAAGATACAATACTATGGCAAAACCTACTTTTTGTACCACATGACTCTGGTTTTACTATGACTATTAGTATTCTATTAGTTATTTGCAAGACGCTCATCTCTGTATTGTCAGGTTGCATTTTGCATGGCTTAGATTTAAAAAAATTAAAAATCACAAATATTGGCAGCAAATATACTTATGCCTTGCAGCACCATATCTACAGAGAAAAATGAAATAGCTAAATTATAGTTACCACTAAAGAGGAAGCTGAAGATAAACTACAGTTACTTTTCTGTCCTGTGCCAGACAGTCAGTTTGAGAGATTCTGAAATATTCTGACTGGCCCACAGGACAGGAGACCACAGGACTCAGACACTGTTTAATCCAGCACTAGTTCCTATGAATAAGCATTTCATAGTCATAGTGTCCCAGATCTTCAAAGATATTTAGGTATTTACCCCCCATCGAAATCAACATGAATTAGTCACTTAAATGTATTTGAGGCTCTGGGCACAAGTTTTTTAAAGTTTACAATAAGTTGAACTTAAATGTTCCAGGTAATAGTGAACACTGAAGTTAGAGCAGGTTGAAAATTTCTAATTCTTTATTTTTCTTAAATGAAGTTTTTAATCCAAACCTGATTCCCTGAAAAATTTCATGGAAAATAAATATTTTGATGGGGAAGATAAAACCAAAATAATTTAACTAGCTTGAAAACGAAGTTTCTGACAATTAAAAAATTTAAAGACATTTCAGATCTTTGCATTTTTTGACATTTCAATGCACAATTGCTGTGAAATTTGTTACTATTTGCATACCCCCTCTTTAATTAAAGATAAAGAAGTATTATGAGGCAGAAACCACCTTAATACACTGCATCACACCACTAGACAGAACTGATTCACTTAGGGCCAAATTATGGCAGGCCCAGAGTATGTGTATTAAAGTGGCAAGGAAGTCCTTCCCCCCAACCTAAATTGTCTGCATAGCAGACAGCCCTAATATGTCTGGCTGCACCTGACATTTCAAGTCCCTGGCATTGTCTGATGTGTGCAATAATGGCCCTGTCTCCCTGAACACCAGTATATCCTATTGGAGGGTCTTCAGGCTACATATTTTGAGAGTGAAAGGCCACTCTTACCTCCAGGGGCAGATGACCGTTTTGCGGGGCCCCGGGCAGCACAATTTTGCGGGGCCCCCCTTTGCCACGGCGCATGCGTGGTGGCGCCATGGCGCATGCGCGGGCCTTTTTGAAGCGTGGGGCCCAGGGCGGCCGCCCCGCTCGCCCTGCCCTATATCTGCCCCTGCTTACCTCACTTCCCCCAGCACCATTGGAAGCATTGTGTGTTATACTGGTATAATGCCAAGCTGTCCCACTGCTGGAGGCCTATAGGTGCTCCTCCCACTGCAATGCTCCAGAGACTTATAGGCCATACTTGGCTCAAATGAAGTAGCTTTCCTGGAGAAATACTGAACTGAAGATAGCTAATGTGATACCAGTTTTTTTAAAAGGCTCTAGATGATCCCAGCAATTGCAGGTTATTAAGCCTAACTTCAGTACCAGGCAAACTAGTTGAAACTATAGTAAGGAACAGAATTGTCAGACATATAGATGAACATGATTTGTTGAGGGGCAGTTATCATGGTTTCTGTAAAGGGAAATCATGCCTCACTAATCTACTAGAATTCTTCAAGGGGGTCAACAAGCATGTGGAGAAGGGGCATCCAATGGATATAGTGTACATGGATTTGAAGAAAGCCTTTGACAAGTTCCTTCGCCAAAGGGTCTTAAGTAAGCTGTCATGGGATGAGAGGTTTTCTTGTGGATCGTTAACAGGTTAAAAGATAGGAAACAAAGGGTAGGAATCAATTATCAGTTCTCAGAATAGAGAGAGAGGTAAACAGTGTTGTCCCCCAGATACCTATACTGGGGCTAATACTTTTCAACATATTTATAAGTTATCTGGGAAAAAAAAGGTAAACAGGAATGTGTTTAAATTTACCAGTGACGCAAAACTAAAGATAGCCAAGTCCAAAGCAGACTGTGAAGAGGTTCAAAAAGATCTCGCAAAATTGAGTGACTAGGCAACAAAATGGCCAATAAAATTCAATATAGATAAATGCAAAGAAATGTACATTAGAAAACATTATCCCAATTCTACATACAAAATGATGGGATCTAAATTAGTTGTCACCATTCAAGAGAGACATCTTGGAGTCAGTGTGAATAGTTCTTTGAAACATTCACTCAATGTGCATCAGCAGTCAAAAAAGCAAACAATGTTGGGAAACACTAAGAAAGTGATAAATGATAAGAGAGAAAATATCATATTGCCTCTATATGATTAGGGATATGGAACAGCTTTTGTATGGGGAGAGATTAATAAGACAGTAATTTCTCTTCCAAGCTGAAAAGTCCAAGAGGTCTCTGATAGATATCTATAAAATCATGATAGGTATGGAGAAAGTAAATAAAAAGAGTTATTTACTCCTTCTCATAACAGAAGAACTAGGGGTCACCAAATGAAATTAAACGGCAGCAGATTTAAAACAAGTAGAAGTACCTCTTCACACAAGTCACAGTCAACCTGCAGATTTTCTTGCCAGAGGAGGTTGTGAAGACCAAGACTACAACAGGGTTCAAAGAAGAACTAGATAAATTCATGGGGGTTAGGTCCATCAATGGCTATTAGCCAGAATGGGCAAGGATGGTGCCCCACGCCTCTCGTTGCCAGAAGCTATGAATGGGAATCCCTTGTGACAGGGGATTACACCTGCCATTGGCCATAGTAGAAAGACAGGATACTGCACTAGATGGATCTTTGCTCTGACTCAGTATATTCTAACTTATTTGTGGCAGGCATTCTGCAGCTTTTTTTAAGTTCCTAAATGTCCCAGGGTATGTCTACACTAGCTCGTTAATTCGAGAACTATAGTGTCATTCTATGAGGAGTAACAGTTAATTCGAACTAAGGACTTAGTTCGAATTAACGTTTCACTGCCACGTGTAGCCGCGCGGCAGTGAGTTCAGGCTAGTGAAATTTCAAAATGGCAACCGGACGGGAATATGCAAATAAAGCCCAGGATATTTAAACCCCGGGCTTCATTTGCAACTCCGGTCGCCTCATTTGCCTACCTAGCTTGAATTAACGAGCTAGTGTAGACGTACCCCCCCAGAGGGTACATCTACACTGCATGGCTATATCCCAAAATAGCTACCCTGCATCGTCACAAGCTGCCCATAATTTTGAAATATTTTTTGAAATAATGGGCATGCTATTTTGGCATCCCGGTAACCCTCATTCCATGAGGGTTAAGGGATGTCTCAAAATAGCACATTATTTCAAAATTTGGTGCTGGGTAGATGTGCCAAATTTTGAAATAGCCTATTTTGAAATTCAGTCGAAATAAGATACGCAATTTGTGTCGTGCAAATTGAGTATCTTATTTCAAGTTTGGGTGAGTTTACACAGCACCCTAGAGTGAAGAAAAAGGAAATTAATCAGCAAAATACATTCAGTTCTCTTTTAGTTACAGAAAGTCAAAAATTCTTCTTTTCATTTACTATAGGTTTTAAGACATGTTTTCATTCAAGTGAAAAGCAGCTGAAATTTACAGGTTGAGTTTTTCAGGTTAACTGATTCATCACAGAAAATGTTCAGAGTTGGATGTCTAAATTTAGAGACCTAAATCCACCTTTAAAGTAGCTCAATAATTAGTTGAATTTTGAGAGGCGCTAGTCTGAAGCTCATTCGCATCTCTGGAAATCAAGACAATTATTTAGATGCAAACATGAATTTAGGTACCTAAATTTTGGCATTCAATTTGGAACAGTCTAACCTAGGCATTTTCAATATTAAAAAATGAATAAAAAAAGACATCTAGAGATGCAAATCTCCAGCACACATGGACTTTGATGGAAAAGTAAAAGTGCAAGTGTACAGAGCATGCCCTGTTCAGACATATAACTCAAGGTACCATTGGCAAAAGAGCATCACCTGAACTCAGTTGCCATGGAGGCTCATAGGACAAGAAAACAAGCGCCCATAACTGAGCTTTAAACAGCAAATACATTGAATTGTTCCTGAAAGTGAACAGAAAGACAGTACACTTTCTGGAGAACTAGCATTAAGACAATGTTTCCTCTGGTTGCCACTGCCCAGTAGGGAGAACAACAAACTGGTGCAGAAGGAAACAATCCCATAGTTGGGATCATCCATCCAGATGATGTCAGGGTATCTTCTCACATAAAAGATAACTCTTCCTAATAACAGAGATCTTCTCCCCCAGAGAAACAAGTAATAGCAACGTGGGATTCAATTATGTATAGATAGTTGGGTTTGCGATGACTAGGAGAAGCACATGGTGAACTGCCTACTAGGTGCAAAGGTTACAGACCACTTGAGACAGCTAGACAAACTTATGTGCAGTGCTGGGGAGGAGACTGTGGTCGAGATACATGTAAGTACCAATGATATAGGGAGAGAGAGAGGAGAAAGATCCTGGAGGAAAAATGTAAGCTGTAAAGTAGGAGACTGAGGTCCAGATCCCCAATTTAGCATTCTCTGAAATGCTTCCCCATAGGGCCAGTTAGACAGGCAGAACTGCCAGGTCTCAATGTGTGGAAGAGAAGATGGTGTAGGAGAAGGGTTTTAAGTTTATTAGGAACCAAGGGACCTTTTGTAAAAGAGAAGCCTATACAGGAAGTAGGGGCACTGCCTAAACTAAAACAGAACCAAATTGCTGGCATGTACGGGAATAGAGGAATTTTTAAATTTATGTCTGGGGGAAAACTGACAAGCATGGAAGAGCACATAGTTTGGAGAGGGACATTCCATAGGGAAGGCTCTATTAATTCGGGATTCTCTATGTTCTAGTGAAGAGGAGAGAAAAAAGATGATGAAGTGCAGGTACTAACTGAAAATAAAGTCAAATGAAGTCCTAACCAGCGCAGCTCTACTCTGCGCTGGTTAGGCCTCAGTTGGAGTATTGTGTCCAGTTCTGGGCATCGCATTTCAAGAAAGATGTGGAGAAATTGGAGAGGGTCCAGAGAAGAGCAACAAGAATGGTTAAAGGTCTAGAGAACATGACCTATGAAGGAAGGCTGAAAGAATTGGGCTTGTTTAGTTTAGAAAAGAGAAGATTGAGGGGGGACATGATAGCAGTTTTCAGGTATCTAAAAGGGTGTCATAAGGAGGAGGGAGAAAACTTGTTCATCTTGGCCTCTGAGGATAGAACAAGCAGCAATGGGCTTAAACTGCAGCAAGGGAGGTTTAGTTTGGACATTAGGAAAAAGTTCCTAACTGTCAGGGTAGTCAAACACTGGAATAAATTGCCCAGGGAGGTTGTGGAATCCCCATCTCTGGAGATATTTAAGAGTAGGTTAGATAAATGTCTGTCAGGGATGGTCTAGACAGTATTTGGTTCTGCCATGAGGGCAGGGGACTGGACTCAATGACCTCTCGAGGTCCCTTCCAGTCCTAGTATTCTATGATTCTATGAAACATGTCCCATTCATGTACACCATATGGAGACAAAACAAAAAGACAAATTTTAAAAGTGCTTGTATATTTTGTAAGTGCTTGTAAGAAGTCTAAATACTATTGTTGCCCACAGTTCCACAGTTTGTAGTTCTCACTGCTGCTGCTGAGGCATATGGACTACAAATTGCTATAAATTGAGAGAACTTCCTAGTTCCTGCCAGGAAGTTTCCTCCACCCTCCCAGCAGGAAGTTTCTGTACTGACAGAAGCTGGAAGGAGGAGGCAAGAAAGCAGAAAGGAGGAAACTGCTGGACTGTAATCCTGCTCTATATGTAAGCCAGGTCTGAATCAATGCTTCCATTATAGGCAGTAGGAATTAGAGAGAAACCCTGGGGCTATGTCTACACTTGCGGCTTTATGTGCAAGAACGGCTGTTCTTGCGCAATAATCCGCAGTGCATCCACACTGCCCACCTGCTCCTGCGCAAGAAGATGTACAGTACGGCGTAGAAGAGATAGCTTGCGCAAGAGCCACGCTCTTTTCTTACAAGTGCAAGCTCTCTTGCGCAAGAGCTCTTGCCAAGACAGTTTCCACTTTTAAGAAAAGAGCGTAGCTCTTGCTCAAGAAGCACAAGTGTGGATGCTCTCTTGCGCAAGAAAGCTATTTTAGCTATAGAATTTTATTGCGCAAGAATCCCTGCCGCGCATCCACACTGCCATGGGCGCTCTTGCAAAGCACATCTCACACATGGCAGTGTGGACGTGTTCTTGCGCAGGACTCCTTGCACAAGAACCCTTGCGCAAGAAGTTCTTGCGCAAGGAGCCACCAGTGTAGACATATCCTGGGTGTGTTTAAATACAGTTTGCTCCTGTTTTGCTTAGATATGCCAGATATTTAAGCTGATGGAGTGGTGTTTTTGTGCTCATTGTAATCAGCTTGGCTGGTGTTGGGTCACACATTGTGTTAATACTAATTGCAATGTCTGCGATTATTGGGGGAATAAAAAAGAAGAAAGTTTGTGCTTAACCTGGCACAAAGGAGGGAAATGCTCTCAGTTTAAAGAATGAGATTCTGGGCATGTGCATGTAAATACAGTTCACCTCTGTTTGCTTAGATCTGCTAGAGCAGTGTTTCTGATAGCGCTCCGTGAAATCGCTTTGAGAAACACATTAACTGGCTGCCCCGGTTTGTTTATTTACCGGTGCCGCAGCCACGGAGCCTCGCAGCTCCCATTGGCTCCATTTAGTCCTTTGCAGCCAAGGGGAGACGTGGGAAGCAGCATGGGCTGGAGCAGCCAGTTAACGTGTTTCTCGGTGTGTCTAGACTACACCTCTCTGTCGACAGAGAGATGTAGATTAGGCACATCGAAATTGCTAATGAAGTGGGGATTTAAATATCCCGCACTTCATTAGCATAAACATGGCCACCGCTTTTTTCCAAAATGGAACTTTTTCAGGAAAAAAAAAAAAAACCACGGCAGTCTAGACATGGATCTGTTGAAAAATAAACCCTTTTTCGAAAGATCCTGTAAACCACATTTTATGAGAGATAAGGGATCTTTTGAAAAAGGCTTTATTTTTTGACAGATCCGCGTCTAGACTGCCGGGGTTTTTTGAAAGATCCGTTTTGAAAAAAGCGGTGGCCATGTTTATGCTAATGAAGTGCGGGATATTTAAATCCCCGCTTCATTAGCAATTTCGATGTGCCTAATCTACATCTCTCTCTCGACAGAGAGCTGTAGTCTAGACACACCCAAACTGATTCCGTGGAACACTTTCAGAAACACTGTGCTAGAGAGTCAACTGTTACAAGGTGTTTTGCCCATTATAACCAACTTGGCTGTTGTGGGGTTACAAATTGTGTTAACACAAAGGGTGTGTATAGACTACAGGGTTTTCTCAAAAAAAGTGGCCTTTTTTCAAAAAAACTTCCCCTGTGTCTAGACTGCTGCTGTGTTCTTTCGAAAGAAAATCGAAAAACCGCGACAGTTTTTTCAACCGCAGAAAACCTCATTTTATGAGGAATAACACCTTTTTTCAAAAGTGCTCTTTTGAAAAAAGGCACTATGTAATGCAAACTGTGCTTTTTTGAAAGAGAGCATCCAGACTGCCTGGGTGCTCTCTTTCAAAAGCTACTTTTTTCGAAGTAATTGTAGTCTAGATGCTCTTTTTCGAAAGAGGCTTGCAGTCTAGACGTAGCCTCTATGCTGGAATTGTGAAATATGATCACCAATGCTTGCAATTATTATGGAAATGCAGCAAAAAGTCAGACTGTGTTTAACCCAGTTCAAAAGGAGAGACACTGTCAGTGTAAAGGACCACAGATGGACAAGGGCTCCACTGTAAAGGGTCTGTGAAGTGGTAGAGGACAAGACTCTGAATCAGCAGGCTACATGCTCTAAGAATGGTTCAACCTGTTTCACCTCACTCTTCCAATGACAGAGCTAGAATAGACTCCGTAAGGAGTCTCTTATTATTTTAAATTTACTCTAGTAGATGCTGGAATTTTTGTGTCACTGGACTGTGCTTTGGGCCAAGAGCTGAAATCACTGAGAGCTAAAATTACTAGGTTTGACCCAGAGCAAATCCACCACAATCCAGTGGAAGCAGTGAGCAGTTGGCTGTGGGCCAGCAGGAGCAGCAGCAGCTGAGCCAGGGGCAGGCAGGAGCAGTAGGCAGCCAGCAGGGCAGCCAACAGGAGCAGTAGCAAGCAGCCAATGGGAGCAGCAGAGTGGTGGTGGCAGCGAAGTGTAATGGGTGGCCAGCAGCAGAGAGGTGAACCAGAGAGTAGTAACCAGTGCGGTGAGTAAGATGCCTCTTTACCTCCTCCCACTCAAGGTGGGAGGTAGACTTTGCAGATGTAGCTGACCAAGAGCAGCAACTGTGAGTGGGGTACAGAGAAGGGTTGGGCATGTGAACAGGACATTTACACTGCTGGACTTGAGAATCTGAGAGGAAAGAGACATTGCCCAACCTACTTGGGGTGGGACTTTACTCAGTTTTGGTTATGAATGCTGGTTTTGGCGTTTTCCCAAATTAATACCACCTTACTTCCCTCTCCTTTTTATTAAAGATTTTTTTTTTCTGTATTCAGACTCCGTGCTTGTAAGTGGGGAAGTATTGCCTCTCAGAGGCACTCAGGAGTGTTGTGCGAACTTCCCAGGTTACAGGGTGGGAACTCGAGTCAGTTCTGTGTTGGATGGATGGAGAGGAACCCCTCAATATTGAACCTGGCCCTGGCTCCTGCTGGCTCTACCTGGTGGAAGAGTTACATTTGTTTGCAGAAACAAACTTTGTTCCTGGTGGTTTGTCTCAGTGAATCAGCTCTGAGGTGATACACATTGACACACAATGCAGTGCACATAGAGGAGCCTCAGAAAAGTTGTGTAAAGAACCACAAGGCAGACTTATCCTACCTTGAACAACCTCGTACTCGGATGGTGAACAAGAAAGGGGTTACACTAGGATGAGCGACCTTCAGTACAAGGATATTGATATAATAGGCATTTCAGAAACTCAGTGTACTGTTGGAGGAGTGATGCTGTATGTGAAAGGAAGCATAGGATCAAATATAGTTAAAAAAACCTTAAGTGAATCACATAGTACCATAGAATCTCTATGGATAAGAACTCCATGCTTGGCTAAACAGCAGAGTAAAAGTGGTGGTTAGAGAGGAAAAAAAGATGTCTTAAAAATTCGAAGTCAAATCCTACTGAGGAAAAATGGTAGGGTGCGTAAACTCTGGCAAGTCATGTGTAAAAGTATAATTAGGCAGGCCAAAAAAGAATTTGAAAACAACTAGCAAAAGACAAAAGCAAAGTCTGCCAAACAAATCAGTGGGGCCACTGGACAATCAAAGTGCTAAAGGAGCACTCCATTTCAGAGAAGCCAAATGAATTCTTTGCAGTGGTCTGTACTGCAGAGAATGTGAGAGATTCCTAAAACCTGAGCCATTCTTTTTAGGTCACAAATCAGAGGAACTGTCCCAGATTGAAGTATTATTACAGGAGATTTTGGAACAAACTGATAAATTAAAGAGTATCAAGCCATCAGGACCAGGTATTCACCCAAGAGTTCTGAATGAACTCAAATATGAAATTGTAGAACTACAAACTGTGGTGTGTAACCTATCATTTAAATTAGCTTCTGTACCATATGACTGGAGGATAGCAAACATAACTCCAATTTTTTAAAAAAGGCTCTGGAAGCAATCCTGGCAATTTACAGCCCCCTAAGCCGAACCTCAGTACCAGACAAACTGGTAGAGAAGTTATAGTAAAGAATAGAATTATCAGACACATAGATGAATACAATTTATTGGGGAAGAGTCAGGATAGCTTTATAAAGGGAAATCATGCCTCACCAATCTATTACAATTCTTTGAGGGGGGATCAAACATGCAGACAAGGATGATCCAGTTGATGTAGTGTATTTGGACTTTCAGAAAATATTTGACAAGTTCCTTCATCAAAAGTAAGCTCTCAAAGCAAAGTAATCTGTAATGGGATAAAATGAAAGGTCCTCATAGACCAGTAACCAGCTGAAAGATAAGAAAGAAAAATGAGTAGGAATAAATGGCCAGTTTTCACAGAGAGAGGTAAATAGCAATATCCCCTATGGACCTGAATTTGGACCGGTATTATTCAACATATTTATAAATGATCTGGAAAAGAGGGCAAATAGTGAGATGGCAAAATTTGCAGGTGATGCAAAACTACTCACACTAGTTAATCCAAAAATGAATAGAAGATCTCATCAAACTGAGCAACAAAGTGGCACAAATTCAATGTTGATAAATGCAAAATATGTGTATTGGAAAATATAATGCCAACTATACATATAAAATGCTGGGGCCTCAATTAGCTGTTACTACAGAAGAAAGAAATGTTGGGAACAGTGTGGATAGTCCTCTGAAAAATTTTGCTCAATATGCAACAGTATTCAAAAAAAAGCTAACAGAATGTTGGGAATCATTAGGAAAGAGATAGGTAAAAAGACAGAAAATATAATGTCACTATATAAATTCACAGTATAATGCCACTATATAAATACACTCCTTGAATATAACAACTTGGAGGGCATACCATTGGGGGATGGGTCATGCTTGGGGGAATGGGTAGGAAAATCTGTGATCACCAGAGCACACACCCGTCCAAAGTCTGGAATAGAACCCAAGTTCCCAAATCTCACCATTCTTCTGCTATCAGTAAATATAAAACCTACTGGCAAAGTTTTCTCCCTTCCCACCCACCCCGTGCTGGCTCACCCAGAGGATGATTGCTCACTAGTATTAATCAGTTACTCCATTAGCTAAAATGGCAAAGGTCTGAGTGGCAGATCAACCTTCCTGATGAACCAAGTGGATATCAAATTTGATGCCACAAGATAAAATCTGGTCTTTCAGTTTAGTTTATTAAACTCTAGCTATTTTGTGTGTGAATTCCTATGTTGAAACCATTAAGGTTCCAATGTCAGTCTTTTAAAAATTAAGGTTGAAAGTAGCAGTGAAGTGAAGCAAGTCCACTTTATATTCATTTTTCCAGCTTCAGACCTTTCATGTGAACCTTCCCACTGAAAAGAATCTGAATAAAATTTTTGAAGTTAAAATCATAACATTTACTTTTCAATTTGGACATCAAGCAGTTGCAAAATCATTAAATCCAGCTTATTAAATCTAAGTTTCCTCTAGTTTTTATTAGCCTTTAATTGATGTATGTTATATGGCTGTTTAAGCCCCTACAACCTATAGTAAATACATTTCTCTTTCAGATCATGCCATACGGCATACATAAAAAGTAAATATTGCTCTTTTAGTTTTGGCTCACAATGTCCATTATGAGAGTGCTTTCCTTGGAACTTTTTAATCAGGGTTTATAATGATGTCGTCTCAGCTTCCACAGCATCCCAGCTAAAATCTCAGTAGTGAAAGCTCAAATGTTTACTGAGACCAGCGAGATATCATATAAAGTATAGGGAGTGCTGTATGCACCCAGAGCATGTCCAGAGGAAACTGATCAGATGAAATAATACCATGCGTGCTGACGTAGCAGTACTGACATCTGTTACTCTTTCCACATTCTTGTCACAAGTGAAACATGCCAATACCTGCCATTCTTGTGCTCTACAAGTGAAAGAGACTTAGTGACAGTGAAAGCAATAGGATTGGATCTCCCAGAATATTATTTTCCATGGGCTAGGTCTGCACCATCATTAGGGTCTCTAACCTTGCTAAGTAAATGAGTGTGACAACTTCAAGTATCATATCTGTGCAATTTAAGCTTCATAGGGAAGGGAAAAAAAAACAACACAGACTTGGTTTCTAGATTAAATTTTATACTTCCCTTCACTATTTCTCAAGTTGCTTTCAGAATCAGGAAACCCAAGAAATATATTCACAGATGTTCCCTTGTTTATTTGTTGACTCTGTGTAATTTGTTTGCCCTAATTTGTTTTTGTCTACCATGGGACTTCCCTTTTTAATTTCCCTTTCTCTGTTTACCGCTCTTTGTGGAGCACCGGTCTGTTAAGCTGTGAGAGGCGCATGCCAAATTAAAAAAAAAAAGGCACTGCAGATTGTTTTAAGCATTGGTTGCCCCTTTGGGCCTGAAGGCCTTGCTTGAAGCCTGCACCTGCTCCTCCTCCTGAGACACAGGGCTCCTGATCTTTATCCCCTGCCTTTAAGCTGCCTGATTCCTATTATCCAAAGTCAAACAGCGTTCTCTACATTCACGCCTCCAGCATTTGGCATGAAATTAATAAGCCTGGCTGATATATTTCCCTGGAAGCCTGCCACTCTTTAACAGTGGTGTTAGATTAAAAATTTTGGCATGGTTAATGAACAGGGAAAAGCTGAAGCCAAAAGTTTCATGCAGCAATGCAAAGATTTGGGGGTTATGAAAAGAATACCAACTTTGTTCACATTTTCTGAATGCCATCCTAATTACAGGGTTAGATAATAGACACAACAACATAGTCATAGCTAAAAGAAAGGGCATGTTCTTTTCCTTCCCTCACATTAGATTTTATCTTCTGTCTTTTCAAACAGTATTCTGCTGTATTGTTATCGAAAATGCAAGAATAGCTATTTATGTTCAAAGGTCCAGTTTCTCTGTTGGTACAATTAGCAACACAATTCAGTTCCTAATCCACATTTTGAGCATGCTAAAATTTTAAATTGGAATTGTGGGATTTCTGATTTGGCCCCCTCAGAAGATTGGAACCAACTATGAATCTCAGGTTTAGATCTGGATTCTAAAACCTTCTTGTGTTCAGAGTGTATCAGATTTATGGTGTTGGTTCGACCCTCTCTCTAGGTGCAATGTATTTAATCAGCTAGATTCTGGCAATATTTAAGATCAAAATTTCATTCTTAAATGAAAGTAAATTCCATGAAGCATCCCTGGAGTTGCAGGATAGGTGAGCTGTGTGGTGTGTGTGGGTGTGTGTGTGTGTGCATTAAGAAACAATGCTTGGATCCCCCAACTGTATCTCTTTGATAAAAATCACACCACCTAATGGAGAATTTCAGACCCACTTACTTTAACATGGGATTTTTCATTCTCACTCACCCTTCCCCCTCTCCCCTGCCCCACACTTTGAAAACATTTGATTGAAAATGCATGGCCGTTGAATCTCCCTATGTACTACAAACAACTTTCTGGCTCGTAGCTGGTGGCAGTGTTGTACATTGGCCAAGGTACAAAATCATGTCTAATCTAGACATACACTGAGGTAGTGCAAAAAGAGAAAAGACTGGAAAATGCTGAAAAAAACCAAGGAGTCCTGAACATCCCCTTCTAATTTAATGATAAAGAACATTAAACCCAGTGCCATCTCTTTGAGTAACTACTCCAACTGCTTGCCTCCAATGTGTCAAAGTTAGACTCAGGACTCACAATTTCGTTGACCACTCTGTTTTATTTGCAAAGCGCTTCGCTAATACAACCAGAAAAGTGAGACCCCATCCCAAACCCAAGCCACCTTATTTATACAGATAAAAGGAGAGTGAAACAAAGGATTGAAAAAGGGCGCGAACTGACAAGGTTACCGGGGGTCAGTCACGTCTCCTATTTCCTTATTAACTCTCACCAATCTCCTGTTAATATCTCACTATCACCCTTAAGTGGAACCATTGTCCTTTTCCTTAACATCCTCCTTCCTGCTTACACACAAACAACTTTACCTTAACATCTCTCTTCCTGCTAAAGGAACAAACAACATTTCTTTAATCCATTCTACTTTTACAATATAATTCAGTCTACTTTCACAAATGGATCCAACAAACTGCAAAGCAACATAAGATGCAAAACAGTACCAGACATGGTACAAGAAATACTGCCACATTCCATTCACAGAATATTGTGCAATTCACCCTGAAAAGCCCTCACGGCACTTTACAAACTGTACTATATGCAGTGGACCACTCCCACTCTACCAAAATGCAGTCATTTGTGGAAAGTGACAGCAGCCATTTCATGCCAGAAACAGTGCAGAACAGGCTTAGTGACAACAGCTGAGTTTAGGAGGCAAGAAAAATAACTTCAACAGTTCAATCTTCAGTGAATTTACAGAGGAAAAGGTCCAGTCATCTTTCACTTAAACCAATCCTATCCCTCCCTATCGTTCACTGTTTCCTCTTCGCCATCTTCTTTCCCTTTGCCTATAAGCACACACTAGTTCCCCTACCTTGAAAAACAATTCTCAGCCCCAACCACCTCCCCTGATGCCATACTATCTTTCTCTTCCTCTTTACCTTGGCATTCTGACTTCTTCTGCCTAGGCTTCCTCTGAACCTCTTTCCCTAGTCCCTTTTAATTTAGATTCCTCCACCTACGACCCTTACCTTTTTTTCCACCTATGCTCAGATCAGTACTTCAGCATATGTTTAATTTTAAGCTCCATTGATTTAAGTGGAGACTTAAGCACATACTTAATTGCTGCTCGCTATAGTGATGTTTTCCCGAATCAGGATAAATAAGTAGAACTAAAATCTTCCTGTTTCACATTTTAATGGCTACATTCAGTGTCCCCATTTGGCACAATAACTCTTCAGAGGACACTATTTCCATGTGATTTTTTGATAGAAAAAGGTTTGCTAGGTTTTACAAAGGAAACCTTTAAAAATGCTTCTTTTTTAAATCTGTGGGAGCCCACTTCCGAACCCTGAACAGGCAGTGTGACACTAATTCCACAGTCGCACTTTGCTGCTATCTCTCTTACTATGGCCAAAGAGAACTTTATTTATTCTTTGTTCTTGGTCTTTATGCTCGGTTTTGTTTTGTTTTGTTTTTTGGCTTGTGAAAATGAATAAGGAGAAATAAAGAATAAAATGACGGGAATAGTGTCCATGAAGGAACAGGGCATATCACAGGAGCCACACTCTCCATAGGAGCATAGCAGATGGGCTGGGGACCATTGGAACAAGCTATGCATCAGCACTGGTCCCTATCTCAAGAAGCAATCTCCTGTGGTATCTCTGCTCATTCCAAACCTAGCTCTCCACCCCATTTACAGTTATTAAAACGCATGAAGGCAAGTCCCTGACTGATGTTGAAGCCGAGAATGTATAATTGGATGAGAGGAAGAGACTTCCCCTCCCAACAAGCTATCAATGAATCATTTGCACTACTCTGTGGCCATTGCTAGCTTGCCCTCAAACCAATAGAAAATGATAAAGTCAAGAAAGGTGCCAGCTACATTCTACTATATGGTCAGAGATTTTCTCCTGACCCAAATGAAGATAGCAAGCGCCCATCTACTCTATGTGACCCATAGCAAAATCCTGGACAGTGTTTACATTCAATCCACTTGGACTCTTTGCACTGCAGAACTTTTCGTTATTGTTGCCTTTTCAGGGATCTGAGGATCAATCTTCCCTAATTTGTGGAACACTGACCTTCTGATTACAAAGTGATTCATCTTCTCAGTGCCTGGGAGTACACAACTGCTTTTAGTATCAGAAAATCCCAGTACCAGACACCAGAGGCACCTAATTCAAAACACTATGCCATACAGATAGTTCTCACTTCCATGGATGTGACCTTCAGTGTTCCAGCAAATGTGAAGATGTCAAACACCGTCCTGTGGGTATTATGGATTCCCTGCCCAGCATCCAACTGGCAACAGCTACCAAGACAGATGCTTACCCATATCTCCTAGCAAGAGCACTGCAGCTGGATGACTCTCCATGAGAGGCAGAAAAGCACAAATAAAATCCTCATTAAAGGACCAGAGTGTGCTCACAAAAATCTAATATATTATTTCAAATTATTTGACTCAAAACTTTTAAATGTAACCAATTTACAAGGAAGTGCAATTGCATGTGATACAAGAGTTGCCACAGATCAGTTCAGTATATAGACTTGTCCAGAACTGTGGCACTAAGGACTGTCACAAACTTCACCATCAGTCACTCCAAAGCACATTGCTTCAAGCTTGGTTTTTTTTTCTAGTATCTAAACATCCATAGTGTCTATAGTTTAAAATCTACAAAACCTTACCAAAACAAAACATTTTACTGCATACACATTGTGATGAGTTTGGTCAAAGAGCTCTCTCTGAGGCTACGTCTAGACTGCATCCCTCTGTCGACAGAGGGATGCAAATCAAGCACATCGAAATTGCTAATGAAGCAGGGATTTAAATATCCTGCACTTCATTAGCATAAACATGGCCACCGCTTTTTTCGAAACAGAATTCTTTCGAAAAAATGGCAGTCTAGACATGGAGCTGTCGAAAATAAACCGTTTTTCAACAGATCCTGTATTCCTCAAAAAATGAGGTTTACAGGATCGGTTGAAAAAGGGTTTATTTTTGACAGATCCACGTCTAGACTGCCATTTTTTCCGAAAAAATCTCCATTTTGAAAAAAAGCGGTGACCATGTTTATGTCAATGAAGCATGGGAAATTTAAATCCCTGCTTCATTAGCAATTTTGATGGGCCTAATCTACATCTCTCTGTCGATAGAGTGATGCAGTCTAGACACAGACTGAGACTGTCACTTGATGTGCTGAAATACCACTGAGCCAGCCTACTTGCCCTTTTGGCGCACCCTGTTCTGCTGAACCAGATCCTCCGGTCTCCTCCAGTATTGGCATAGAGTTGGGGTCACAGCCCACAGTAGAGTAATACAGACACTGGGATCAGATCAGTTCTGGTCAGGCTCAGTCAAAAGGACTTGTCATAGCATCTAGGTGCACAGCCCCAATGGGACAGGAACCCCATATAAATCCTTCTTACTTGGTATAAAATTTTATACAGCACATGCTCATAACTTGTTTGCACCCTTTAGCAGTGAAAGAGAGCACAGTTGTTTGCCTCCCCCAGAGATCAATTATTTACACTGGCTCTATTAATAAACAAGTTATTTTATTAATTATAAAAAGCAGGATTTAAGTAGTCATAAGAGATAACAGACAAAACAATGTAGGTTACAAAATAAAATAAAACAAAACACACAAGCTCTGCTTAATATGCTAAGAGAACTTGTTACAAATCATAATTTCTCACCTTAGTTCTTATTACAGGTAAAGTCCTCAAGCCAGAGATGTCCTTTCTGACCTGGGTTCAGCAGGTCTTCTTCAGGTCTCCTCTGTCATTATAGTCCTTTTGTTTCCAGGTGTTTTCTTGTATCTTCTGGCGGTGGGAAGGCAGTTGTAATGCCAGCTGAAAGCCATCTTTGTTTACTTGCCTTATATAAGATTTCCCTATGGCAAGAAGACTTTGTTTGATTCTCCCACACCCATATGGAAAAATACAAAATTCAAGATGATTCCAGCATCAGGTGACATAGTCACATGCCCTTGTGGGGACTCTGAGTCCCTCCTACTGGCTGGTTCATAGGAAAAACAAACCCATTGACAGATCAATGAGCCATGAAGTAGCCTTAATGGCCCTCTCTTAGCAGGTTTATACTTTATATTTCTAACTTAAAATACAGAAATGATACATGCACACAAATAGAATATACACATTCAACAAATTGTAACTTTTCAAATGATACCTTACAAGGATTCTTTTGCATAAAGCATTTTCCAGTTATACATATTCATAAGCATATTTTCATAAAGCATAGGGAAGAGTCCATCACACACCTCCCACCCAGATCCTGCAGCCCCATACCTATCCCACTCACTGGCAACCCTGTCCCGCACACTGAACCCCCTCCTTTTTCACCTAATCCCAGAGCATAGTGGAGGGGGTCCACAAAATCCACTAACTGGGGAATGCCAGAAGAGTTATTCTGGCCTATGGGAAGTCCTGAACCTCAGTCCTTCTGATCCCCTCCTCTACTATGAGGTTAGATTGCCAGGAGAGTGAGGTGTCTCAGCTGGGGGCCACATTGGTGAGGGTTACGGGTTTGGTTTGATTTTGTTTTTTTGGCTTCTTATTTATGTTGTCCCTGACTGATTTTTCAGTGACCTCCAACCCAAAAAAAGATTCTCCACCCCTGCTAAATAAAGAGAGTGTTGAAACCTTTTGTGTTGGACATAAATATTTTACTTTGTTTAAAATGAAGTTTGGTAAATTAACATGAGAAAGTTAAAGCACTTAATCTGTTTAATAATTTTGATTAATATTTCCTTTCTTACTGGTTAAATTAGACCATTCGTCCTAGCTGCAGCACTAGCAAAATGGCTCGGGCATAATTATGTAATCTATGGAGAGTTTCCATTAGCAACTGGTGGTCCGTGGAAAGGTTTGCATTGAGCGGGGTGGGCCATGGGACAAAAGTTTGAGAACCACTGACTTAGAAACAGGGCTGCTCTGCCCAAGACTGGGGTTCCTCCACTTAAAAGGTACACTGACCCAGCCAGAAAGAGCACTTCTGTTTCACCACACTGGCTAACAACAAGTCACACAAAAAAATTCCCTCAGATACTCCAATTCTCCTGTTTTACCACCAGTAGCATTCCTTATCCAGATGAGAGGTTATGAAAGCCAATCTCATCAAATAAAAAGTTCTTCCAATCCCAAAGGAACAGCCACATACCCAGATCAGTTTATAACTCCAATCTTATGCAAAAATGTGTCAGTGCTTTAGTAACTAAAATCTAACTACAAATGGTCTGGTAGCACTTTATAGACTAACAAAACATGTAGATGGTATCATGAGCTTTCGTGGGCACAGCCCACTTCTTTAGATGACTGGAGTTATGAGTTGGGGATATGAAAACTCAAAATAAATAGGAGAGGGGAAGGGGAGGGGGGAGAGAAAGAAAAAGAGAGTGGGGTGGGAGACAGAGCATCATTAAGTATCTGGAAAATGAGTACTTAAACCTAAGCAGATAAAAATCAAAGTCAATAGATAGATTCCTAAAACAGGAAGGATACCACTCAGGGAGCTGTTAGCACCTTCAGTGGTTATTAAGTAGGTAGAGTCCCCACCAGCTGATATCATGATTGAGTCCATTAGCATGTGAATTGAATTTGTGCATGAACTGGGATTCCAGGGCTTCTCTCTGATTTGCTCTGACCCCACAGACAGAGACAGTCACCTACAGGATCTTTACAGAGCATTCCTAAAACTGAAATACCCACCTGGGGAAGTGAAAAAACAAATTGACAGAGCCAAAAAAAATACCCAGACATGAACTACTTCAAGACAGACCCAAAAGAGAAAATAACAGAACTCCTCTTGTTGTTACCTACAGTTCACAACTCAGACCCCTCCAACGCATTATACACAATCTACAACCCATCTTGGAAAATGATCCCTCACTCTCAGAGGCCTTAGGAGAAAAACTATTCTTGCTTACAGACAACCCCCTAACCTGAAACGTATTCTTTCTGATAACCATGCCACACAACCACATCATAAACCTCCAGGAACCCAGCCCTGAACCAAAAAAGATGCCATCTCTGCCCACATATCTACACTGGCAAATTCATCACTGGAGCAAACAACATAAGCCACAAAATCAAAGGGTCATTTGACTGTACATCCAGTAATTTGATCTATGCCATCAAATGCCAGCAGTGCCCCACTGTTTTATTTATATTGGACAAATTGGACGGTATCTGTGGGAAAGAATCAATGGACACAGATCAGATACACATAAAGGGAATATACAGAAGCCTGTTGGTGAACATTTCAGCTTGCCTAACCACAGTCTGACAGACCTGCAAGTAGCTGTCTTGTCACAAACCAGCTCTACAAGCCAAATACACAGAGAAGCCCTGGAATCCCACTTCATCCACAAATTCAATTCACATGCTAATGGACTCAATCGTGATATGGGCTGGTAGGGACTCTACCTACTTAATAACCACTGAAGGTGCTAACAGCTCCCTGAGTGGTATCCTTCCTGTTTTAGGAATCTATCTATTGACTTTGATTTTTATCTGCTTAGGTTTAAGTACCCATTCTCCAGATACTTAATGATGCTCTGTCTCCCACCCCACTTTCTTTTTCTTTCTCTCCCCCCTCCCCTTCCCCTCTCCTATTTATTTCGAGTTTTCATATCCCCAACTCATAACTCCAGTCATCTGAAGAAGTGGGCTGTGCCCACAAAAGCTCATGATACCATCTTCATGTTTTGTTAGTCTATAAAGTGCTACCAGACCATTTATTGTTTTTTTCTGTAACAGACTAACTCAGCTACCCCCTGAAGCTCCTAAAATCTGTTTATTTATGAAGGAAAAGAAATCAAGGTTGAGTTAAAATTGTTAAAGAAATCAAATACATGCAACAATTGCAAAGTTCTTGGTTCAGGTTTGTATCAGCAATGGAATAAACTGCTGGCTCAAGTCAAGTCTCCAGTTACTTCCAAATCATGGGAAGAACCTCAGTTTCTTTTGTTAGAATGCTCACATTTGTGAAAGAGGCTTGAGCAGTAGTGAAGCTGGAGCAGGAATGAGGCAAAACTGTGTAGCTCCCATGCATGGAATATGATTCTGTTAGAAATTAAAGAAACAGAAACTAAAATAGCTGCCTTCTGGAAAAAGTGAGACTTCAAAAAGAAATCTGCTTCTATATGAAGAACATTATGAGATGACCCTAGGCCCTTTTGCCACATCTTTGCATGGCTTGAATTAAAGACTGAACATCTCTTGCAGTTTGTCCTCAACAAACAGAGCCCCTCCAGTGGCCTATGAATCCCTGCCTTCCCTCCAAAGTCATGCATCATCCTCTAAATATGTATTACATTTTTTTCAAAGCTATAGCAGCAACAAGAGTGCACAGCCAAGCACTCAAAAGTTAAGTGCCAGAATTAATGTGGCCCATTAAATGTTTCATTCAGCCCACTTGTGCATAGGTCTGATGATACATTCTTTAATTACATGAGTCCATACTATTTTTCCATAGGACCTGTTATTCAATGCACAAGATGGACAGTATTCTATTAACATTTCTTTTTACTCTTATAATTTGCTGTGCACAATTTTAACCCTGAACTAAATAGAGAATAATAAACACCCTAGTGGGATTTTTTTTTTAAATGACGTTTGTTACTGTGGTGTCTGAGCAGTCCACAAATATTAATTAATTCATCTTTACAACATCTGCACCCTCTGAGGTGAGAGGGTATTTTTATCTCCATTGTACAGATGGAGAACCAAGGCTCAGAGAGATTAATTTTGGGTGCCCAACTTCATTCTACAACCCAATTCATGTCCTGAGCACCATAGGAGGCAAGGAGCCTTGTGGGCTATTTATGGCCCCTGTACACTGCCACTAAGGGAACACAGGGTGGAATCCACCAGGATATTTAGGTGCCCAAGCCCAGTTTCTACACACCATTGAGATCCGCAAAAACCTCCAGTTAGCTGCTGCCTAACCCTGTAGGCATCTAACTCTTGCTACCGTGACTTAGGCAACTGAACACCCATCTTCCCCCCAGTTTATGAATCACAAGCATAAATAAGTGCCTCTTGCAGTCCAGTCTCAGGAGTTTACCTGTGAGACAGGGCAAGGCTTAGTACACACTCCTTCCATCTGCATTTGCCACTGGCTACAGTAGTGCAAGCAGGCTGTTTTTTTGTGGTTCTAATTCTAAGGCACTTGTCTTCCCCCAGTCATTGTATAGGTGCTTGGCACCTAACTCAGGCTGTGTGAATTGCAGTGCTGTTCGTGTGATTTTCTAGGCACTGAAAGGTTAAGCCTTGCAGCAGAGTACTGCAACACATAAATCCCTTTTGTGGGTCCCACTCACAAACCCATCCATGATTTAAACATGCTTCACTGAGACCCCAGTTCTCCTGTCTTGAAAACAGTAGCAAGAATCCCATTAACTATTAGAGGAGTTCGACTTAGACTAAAGTACAATAGTCAATAACATAAATTATCATTTTTAAAGGTTGCTTTTTAATTTGTCTCTGCAGAACTACTCAGATGGTGGGGTTCAAAGCAGGTATATCTATATTTCATTTTATTCAGCATGCCTTTAAGCATCCATATGGTTTAGGATAAAAAAGGAGGTAAAGAACCTATATCCAGAAAAGAGAATGGGAGCATGTTGAAAAGTATAGAATTAAACAAGCAAAAAAAAAGTGATATCCTGATACAAATATGATGGGTCATTCAAATGTTCAGAAGATTGGAAAATACAATGGGACTCTTTAGGAGAGACAACACAATATTATATGAAACTAACAACAGGGTCAAAGAATCTAGAGGATGAGGAAATTATTTCGTTTAGAATCAAAATGACTGTTATAAAGGCAAGGGAGAACACAGGTAACAGGGCTGGCTTTCAGCCACACATCTGAGCAAATAGCCCAAAGGAACTTTACAGATATATATTTAAACTGAGTAACTAAATGAAAACTATAGGGATCTCCCAACCAGATATGCAGCATTCTGCCTAGAAGGCACTCTTACTCCAGCAGAAAACATTGCTTAACTAAAGGAGAACATTTAAAAAATAGGTTAAAAACAGGAGGGAATTGGTGGGAATCTTCATTGCACTTGGTTTGTCAGCAAATAGATTCATTTGGGGGGAAAAAATCATTTCTTTCTCTACTGAGAAGCTCTCTGAATTCCAGTGCCCATTGCAAAGTTCACTCATGAAGTTATCAGAAGGTTCCTGATAAACATTTTAACAAACCTGTAGCCATCTAGGAACTTCCTGGTTGTTGCTGTGGCCTGATTCTGCACCAACATAGTCTTCATAGTCCTTTACAATGGAAAGACAATCAGACTGCAAAACAGGTGATTCATATCAGAAGCTGATAATGGATAATGAACTAGATTTCTAACAGCTAAGCATAATAACCACATTTTGTCACATTTTAATTACTTTCTAAATGAAACTTAGGGTACATCTACACAGCAGGGCTAAAGTTGAATTAAGCTACACAACTTCAGCTACAAAGCTTCAATTGTGTAGCTTAAGTCAAAAATGCTTAATTCGGCATTTGGCACTGTCTACACAGCAGGAAGCTGAAGGAAGAACACAGTTCCTTCAACTTCCCTTGCTCCTCATTAAATGAGGGTTACCAGGAGTCAGAGTAAGAAGTCCTCCAGCTCGACATTATTTCAAAATAAAGGCTTGTCATGTAGACGCACACTATGTTATTTTGGAATAATGTCAGTTATTCTGAAATAACATTGCTGTGTAGACATACCCTTAGAGACCAACTAACAGTAACTTTAAAAGAAGTTGGGTTAGGCCCTAAATAAGGTTTAAAAGTATTGAGTCCCACTTCTTATGGATACATTTGGCCAAATACATCCTGGAAGAACTCCATTGGTGTTAAGATTAATTTGGTCTGCTCTTTTGACTCTTTCATGATGTCAAATGCTTTATCCTCTACCAGATATAAGAAATGACAGCATGCAATGATTAAACACAGATCTCCTATAAAAAGGGACATATATTTTATTTTGCTGTCAGACAACTGCTGGCTAAATAGACCCTTGTGAATTAGTATTCCAATGGTGCTCAAGCAACAAATAGCATTGAAGGTTATAGGTTTTGTCCATCCTGTATTTTCTGCCCTCAGCACTGCCTCCAGCATTTGCACTTACTTAACAGGATCATTTGCTACTGATATTTGCTTGGAGCATCAGCACAAAGTGATGGCCCAGCCTTGGCTTAGGAAAATAAGCAAAGTTAATGAGCAGGCAGATGGCCGATAGGGATTACCAACATCATTAACATTTCTTGTTTAACTTGTATCTTAAAAAACAAAATAAAAAAACCTGTCTCAAAATGTGCTAATTGAGAACATGGCTGGCCTAGTTAAGTTGTATTTCTATCATGTTATTGTATTTCCCTAGTCCATTCCCTCTGTTAGTTATGTTATGTGTTATGTCATGTGTTAGAGTAAACTCTTCAAGGGAGGGAATGTCTCTTACTGTGTTTATACTGTGCCCAGCAGAATGGATCCAGATCCCTACTGGGGTCTTCAGATGCTACAAAAACAGTGAAGCATGTTGCCTTAGTTATAGGGGAATAGAAGTTCAGGAAAGAAACTCTCCATCATTTCTTAAACTGGGATCCTCTAATAGTGAGCAATACAACTTCTCAGACAAAAGATATTCCTAGCAGGGTATGATGAGTAGAGCTCTGCAAATCCACAGATATCTATTTTATATACATGGGCATCCACATATGTGGATGTCCACAGCTCATTTTTGTGGATATGGATGCGGATACAAATGTGTCTAGAACCTGCAAGTTTGCAGATATCTGCATCCACGGATATCAGTGCGGATATCTGCAGCTCATATTTGCAAATACAGGTGTGGCTGCAAATACAGATTTTATCTTTGTGCAGGGTTCTAATGATGTTAGGATTACCAGCTTCACATCGTTCTAATGATGTGGAAAGCCAGCTTCTATTGGCTTTCCTGTATCTTTAATATTTGGCAGTATTTCCACATTTATAAGTTGTCCCCAAGTTAACAGCATTCCGGCATCTTATCTTGGGCAACAGTGGGCCTTCAGGTCATTATAAGGTTTTACTTAAGATATCTATATGGCCCCCATTGCTGTAGTATTTGAGCATCTCTGTTGTCACAATGGGTATGTCTACATAGCAGCGTTATTTTGGAATAACTGACGTTATTTCAAAATGACAAAATGCATGTCTATGCAGCAAGTCATTATTTCAAAATAATGTCAAGATGGAGGACTTCTTACTCCAACTCCTGTAATCCTCATTTCATGAGGAGTAAGAGAAGTCAAAGGAAGAGTGTTCTTCCTTCAACTTCCTGCTGTGTAGACAGCACCAAAAGCCGAAATAAGCTATTTCAACCTCAGCTATGCAATTATGTAGCTAAAGTTGAGTATCTTAATTCAACTTTTGCCCTGCTGTGTAGGCATACCCTACTGGACCTACAAATTTACCTGCTTTGTGAGCTCATAATTGTAAAATATATGTAATGGTTCATAAGATCTTATAATAACCTATAAAAATAAAAGTTGATGGGGAAAAGTATGAAAGGAATGCAGAATAACTTGATTAGTCTAAACAAGGCCAAATTGTTATTAATGAATGTGTTGAAATTATGCTGGCTAAAAACAGGAGCCCAAATTAATCAATCAAAATTGGTGGACAAAATAATAATGACTATTCCACCCATCACTGTCATTGCTTGCTTAAAAGAAAGATTTCATCAAGAAAGTATTAAAGAATGAGTATTAATGAAGCAAAGATGGAAAGAACAGAGTGAGCTTTACCACCCTGGCTGCCACCCCCATAATTGCCTGGCACCCAGGGCCTTCAGCACCCTGACCCTGTGATGTGTCCTAGCCAGCATAGACCAGATGACATCAACACCACTGCCAGCATCAGCTGAATTTTAAACACCACCTGTGATGACCGTTATTACCACTTTGATACCACTTAACAGACTATCAAACAAGCAGGCTTTTCCTTTTAAGATCAGACTTTAAAAACAGCAGCAAAGATATCTCCAGATCATCTCAACTAGCTTCCCTTTTCTCCAAATGAACAGTTATTATCTTTGTTACCCTCCAAGAAACTGTCAAACAAGGAGGGAGGGTTTTTTTTTTAAATCTCTCTCCAACTAATGAGAAAAGGAACAAGAGATTGTGTTAAAATGAACCATACATTTCAAATGCTTTAACTCTTTCTCCTTTTCTTTATTTTTAATAAAAGATTAAAGGGACTTTTAATCATGCATGTGCCGTGGTCCTAACCACATACACCAAAACCCACATCTTGTTTGATGCTGGTTAAGGCTGTTATTTACTGGGTTATGTTAGCACAAGGGCTGTCAAACTATTAAAAAAAATCATTGCAATTAATCGTGACATTTTTAAAAGTCATGATTCATCAAAGTTTTAATCACACCGTTAAACAAAAGAATACCAGTTTAAATTCAGCATGGAAACATGTAATTTGGAATGGTGGTCGAAGCACAAAGGGGCACATGAATGTTTAGTATTTACTTCCCAGATATGCGCCAACTATAACTGTGCCATGCAAACACATGTTCTCACTTCCAGGTGACGTTGTAAATAAGAAGTGGGCAGTATTACCTCCCATAAATGTACACAAACTTATTTGTCTGAGTAATTGATTGAACAAAAAGTAAGACTGAGTGGCCTTGTAGGTTCTAAAGTTTTACTTTGTTTTGTTTTTAATGCTATTACATAAACAATAATATTAATAATTCTACATTTGTAAATTGTACTTTCATGATCAAGAGATTGCACTAAAGTATTTGTTTGAGATGAATTATTTATCTTTTTAGATTGCAAATATTTGTCATCCAAAATAGTAATATGAAGTGAGCACTATACATTTTGTATTCTGTGTTGTAACTGAAATCAATACACTTCTACATTTTTCAAAACACTGACAAATACATATAATAAATTTAGGTTGGCATTCTCTTATTTAACAGGTTGATTAAAACTGGTTCGGTTTAATCTTCCTGCAGAGCTTTGGCAGCCACTCCTTCCTCCATGGCAGTCAGCCCTGACTGAGCTGCTCCATAGGCCTTTATACCTGTCCTCCAGCTGAATCATAGAATCATAGAGCTGGAAGAGACCTCAGAAGGTCATGAAGTCCAGCCCCCTGCTCTAGGCAGGACCAATCCCAACTAAATCAACCCAGCCAGGGCTTGGTCAAGCCGAGATTTAAACACCTCCAGGGATGGAGACTCCACTACCTCCCTAGGCAACCCATTCCAGTGCTTCACTACCCTCCTAGTGAAATAGTTTTTCCTAATATCCAACCTGGACCTCTCCCACCACAAGTTGAGACCATTGCTCCTTGTTCTGCCATCTGTCACTACTGAGAACAGCCTCTCTCCACCCTCTTTGGAACTCCCCTGCAGAAAGTTGAAGGCTGCTATCAAATCCCCCCTCACTCTTCACTTCTGCAGACTAAATAGACCCAATTCCCTCAGCCTCTCCTCATAAGTCATATGCTCCAGCCCCCTAATCATTTTGGTTGCCCTCCGCTGGACCCTCTCCAATGCATCCACATCCTTTTTGTAGTGGGGGACCCAGAACTGGACACAATACTCCAGATGTGGCCTCACCAAAGCCGAATAAAGGGGAATAATGACATCTCTGGATCTGCTGGCAATGCTCCTCTTAATGCAGCCTAATATGCCATTAGCCTTCTTGGCTACAAGGGCACACTGTTGACTCATATCCAGCTTCTCATCCACTGTAACCCCAGGTCCTTTTCTGCAGAACTACTACTTAACTGGTTGGTCCCCACCTTGTAACTATGCTTGGGATTCTTCCATCCCAAGTGCAGGACTCTGCACTTGTCCTTGTTGAACCTCATCAGATTTCTTGTGGCCCAATCCTCCAATTTGTCTAAGTCACTCTGGACCCTATCTCTGCCCTCAAGCATATCTACCTCTCCCCCTAGCTTAGTGTCATCCGCAAACTTGCTGAGGGTGCAATCCATCCCCTCATCCAGGTCATTAATAAAGATATTGAACAAAACCGGTCCCAGAACCGAACCTTGGGGCACTCCGCTAGAAACCGACCGCCATCCTGACATCGAGCCGTTGATCACTACCCGCTGGGCCCGGCCTTCTAGCCATCTTTCTATCCATCTTACTGTCCATTTATCCAATCCACATTTCCTTAACTTGCTGGCAAGAATATTGTGGGAGACCAGTATCAAAAGCCTTGCTAAAGTCAAGGTATATCACATCCACTGACTTTCCCACGTCCACAGAGCCAGTTACCTCATCATAGAAGCTAATCAGATTGGTCAGGCACGACATTGCCCTTTGTGAATCCATGCTGACTATTCCTAATCACTTTCCTCTCTTCCAAGTGCCTCAAAATGGATTCCTTAAGGATCCCTTCCATGATTTTTCCAGGAACCGAGGTAAGACTGACCGCCTATAGTTCCCTGGATCGTCCTTCTTCCCTTTTTGAAGATGGGCACTACATTTGCCTTTTCCAATCATCCGGGATTTCTCCCGATCTCCACGACTTTTCAAAGATAATGGCCAAAGGCTCCTCAATGACATTTGCCAACTCCCTCAGTACCCTCGGATGCATTAAGTCCGGACCCATGGATTTGTGTACGTTTAGCTTTTCTAAATAGTTCCTAACCTGTTCTTTACCCACCACAGGCTGTCCATCTTCATCCCATCTTGAGTCACTTAGCGCAGAAGTCCAGGAGCCGACCTTGTCCGTGAATACAAAGGCAAAGAAAGCATTGAGTACTTCAGCTTTCCCCACATCATCTGTCACTAGGTTACCTCCTTCATCCAGTAGGGGCCGCACACCCTCTCTGATCACCTTCTTCTTGTTAACATGCCTGTAGAAACCTTTCTTGTTATCCTTCACATCCTTAGCCAGTCGCAATTCCATTTGCGCTTTCACCTTCCTGATAACCCCCTGGCATTCTCGAGCTATACATTTAAACCCCTCCTGGTCATTTGTCCAAGTTTCCACTTTTGTACGCTTCCTTTTTGTGCTTAAGTTCACCAAGGATTTCCCCGTAAGCCAATCCGGTCTCCTACCATGTTTGCCTCTCTTGCTACGTGTCGGGATGGTTTCTTTCTGTGCCTTCAATAAGGCTTCTTTAAAATACTGCCAGCTGTCCTGGACTCCTTTCCCCTTCATGTTAGCATCCCAGGGATTCTGTCCATCAGATCTCTGAGGAGTCAAAATCTGCTTTTGAAGTCCATGGTGTGTATTTTACTACTCTCTTTCTTCCTTTGGTCAGGATCCTGAAATCTACCATCTCATGATCACTGCTTCCCAGGTTGTTACCCACCTCCACTTCCCCTATTAGTTCCTCCTGTTTGTGAGCAGAAGGTCAAGCTGCGCACAGCCCTGGTCGGATCCTTCAGCACTTGCATCAAGAAGTTATCCCCAACATTCTCCAAAAACTTCCTGGATTGCCTGTGTACTGCCGTATTGGTTTCCCAACAGATGTCAGGGTGATTAAAGTCCCCGAGAACCAGGGCCTGCGATCTGGAAGCTTCTCTCAGTTGTCGAAGAAAGCCTCATCTACCTCATCCACCTGATTCGGTGGCCTGTAGAACACCAACCACAACATCACTGCTGTTGTTTGCTCCTTTAAACTTAACCCATAGACTCTCAACAGGTTTTCTCCTCTTTATACTGGAGTTCAGAGCAATCATAGTGCTCTCTTGCATATAGTGCAACTCCTCCTCCTTTTCTCCCCTGCCTGTTCTTCCTGAACAGTCTATACCCTTCCATGACAGCGCTCCAGTCATGCGAGTCATCCCACCAAGTCTCTGTTATCCCAATTAAATCATATTTCTTGGACTGGGCCAGGGCCTCCAGTTCTTCCTGTTTGTTGCCCAGGCTTCTCGCATTAGTGTACAAACACCTCAGATAACTAGTTGATCGCCCTATCTTCTCCATTCGAAACAGGGGTCCTCCTTTCTTGCTCGTTCCTCTCTGCATTTCTTCCCGGTATCCGACTTTCCCACTCCCCTCAGGGTTTTGGTCACCATCCCCCGACGAACCTAGTTTAAAGCCCTCCTCACTAGGTTTGCAAGCCTGCCCACGAAGATGCTCCTTCCTCTCTTCGTTAGGTGGATCCCATCTCTTCCTAACAATCCTCGTGCCCGGAACAGAGTCCCATGGTCGAAGAAACCAAAGCCCTCTCTGCGACACCATGACCTGCAGTGCTATTGGGGTGAGTGTCTCTCAGTCAGATAGCCTGGTAAACTCTTTCAGGCCCAGTGCAGGTTTGGTACACCCCATCATGACAGAAATAGCTTAAGTGTCCTATTTTTTTACCACACACTGAGCAGCAGTTGGGAGAGTGCTCTGCATGGGCATATTTGTAAATAGTTAATGGATAAGGTGCCAGTAGGTTATTCTGAAGACTCTGTAGCATAGATCCTGGATTTTGTAAACCCAATAAACTTGCTGCTGTGTGTACACCCTCCCCATGTAGTGTGGCACTCTGTCCCCAGCTAGTGGTAGCTGGGCCACACAGCTAGTGATTGATGAGCCTGCTATAGCCTTGTCTAACAGAGGTGGGTCTTATTTTTTCACATGCAGTAGAGGCTCACATTTTAGAACCAGAGGTCCTAGGTTTAATCCCCACTGCTGACAATCTATCCATCAGTGTGGCTTTATGTGTGCACTACAAACACCATCTTTCACACAGCTGTTTACATTGGCTGTTAACAGCAACAAACTAAGCATAAAGTTAGGCCTACATTTCAAGAATCACTGATTTTAAGTCTCAGTTTTTAGACGCACTCAGGCTGCTTTTGTGAAGCATTCAGTATCCAGAGCTCCCATGGGCTTCATTTGGAGTCATGAGTGCTCAGTATCCCTCAAAAAACAGGCACTAGCTGCTTCAGTTTAAACATCCAGAATCAGTCATCACTTTGGAAATACTGGGCCCTTTTTACAAGATAAGGGCTATACCTTACTTTTGAGTCTTTGTGCTACCCTCCTACTTTTAACATTTGGAAATGTACTGAGGACTGAGAGCGGTACATGGTTCCATTTTGTAGCCCTGACATACAACAATAATGGGAAATAGAAATCATCGGAGAGGAACAAATGAGTTTCACAACTATGATGTTGCCCAAAGAGGCTTGGTTAAGCTTTTAAGCTTTTTTGACTTTGGGTGGTTATCTGGAATGAATTCAACTTTGAAGCTGATAACTGGTTTTCTATGGAACATTCCAGAGATACAACCAAAAGAAACAATGAAACAGAATGAGCACATATATCAAAAGAATAGTGCCTCAGTGTCTTACAAATCAGGTCATCAGCTACTCATCACAAGGGAAATAATCTAACTTTACATTCCTTGGCGTACAAGAGCATATGCACAATACCTGTAGTAAAAAAAAACCCCACAATATAAATGTACACACACTTATTAGCAAAGAGGACAACACATGACAATTCATGAGTTGGAGGGGTCGTCTGAGTATTGTTCATAAATAGATTGACATTTTCTTGAATGTATTCAATATATGAAATTAATTCGCTTAGTATTTTCTTTAATTAAAGCTTGGTCTGTAATGGGTTCACAAGCAGTTTGTTCACAATATGCAATATTCAACTTTTGAGCTATTCTGCTTGGCGACAGGTCTCGTGCTTGTGTTCTGACTCTGGTGAATGTAATACTAAGAATTAAGTTG
This sequence comes from Rafetus swinhoei, assembly GCA_019425775.1. Lineage (NCBI taxonomy): Eukaryota > Metazoa > Chordata > Testudines > Trionychidae > Rafetus > Rafetus swinhoei. The sequence continues at coordinate 72,494,605 of CM033440.1, forward strand.
CCAGGGCAAATACACACAATGATGACCTTAGAATTCATTTTCCATTCATAGTCAACAAAAACTGCTTAAAATTCACTCTGTCAGCAAACATCTCTGCCAGTAAACTTACTTCCAACAATATATGAGGAAATCAAACACAAAAGGGACATGAATACAATGAAAGTCATGGTTCAACAAGTCTTTGTAGCCTTTGTGCATGTGCCGTATTTGCCCACATTTTCGTTGTGATATTCATGTTTGCAGTAGTTGCTATGAAATAAAGGTGCATCCGAGGTAATGCATGTAACCAGAAAGTCTGGCTGAGTCAATAAGTCTGGGTCTAGTTATGGGTGTACTGTAATACAAGGTTAGTCTTCAAATGAGATAATCATGATACAAGACTTTTCATGGAGTCAGTTAACAGTTCCATCCATGACATATTTAAGCATAAATCTTTATTTTTTCAGTGCTACATAACTGTACATTTAACAGCAAGTAGTACCATTGTCTTCCATTTTTTTACTGTGTACTAAACCACTAGACAACAAGGATCAGATATAGAATAAGCAGATATGCAATTAACGGTCTATACTGTCAGGGTGCATCTAGACAGTGGCACTATTTTGGGATATTTCCGTGTCTTGACAGCATGCCCATTATTTATAGCTTTCGAAATAATGGGTATGCTATTCCCATGTCCCTGTAAACCTCATCCACAAGGATTAAGGGACATTTCAGAATAGAGCTCTATTTCAAGAGTACAAATTGCATAGCACAAATTGTGCAGTGTATTCCAAGCTAAGAGTGCAGTGTAGATGCACCCTCACTGGCCAGTGTGTGCATGTGCTATTGTCCCCTGCTAGATGGAATTGGTATGACCACTCTTGGTCATAGGTCTTACACTGTTAAAAACTAAAAAGAAGTACTCCTTTAGCTCGTATGGTAGGAGGCTTGAAGTTTTGGAGAATGAGTTCTATCTGTGCTATTGCCATCCTGCTTGAGGGGGCATGGTGTTCTTGTCTAACTATTCTTATGAAAAATCCAAAAGCTGTAAAATAGCCAGAAAATAGTAATACTTACATAATAACACTGTTATAGCACCTTCTGTTCCAGGATCTCAAAACTCTTATGAATTCAGCCTTCAAACAGCTCTAGTGAGGTAAGTTAGTGCTGTTCCCCTATTGCTGGTAGAGAAATTTCAGCACTTGGATGACTTATTAAAAGATTACACAGTGCATTAGTGGAGCACTGGGAAAACAGCCTACAAGTTTTGACATGCAGAGTTCTAGTCTAACTACAAGGACTATGTTTGATACCTCTTTGGCATGTGGCAAGCGGCTACTTTTTTCTTCGTGCTCAGTAATCTACAGAAACAGCTTTTATTCTCTTCTACTCTATTACAAACATTTTAAAACTTTATTTGTAGGGGAATTGTATAATTTGTTTTTATTTCTAACAAGTGTTTGCCTTCCTAGGATTTTTTTGTTTCTACTTATACCAGCTTATTCTGGTTATGTCTAGAGTGACCATATTTCCCTATGCCATTTATGGGACGCCTGCTAAAATTGTTCTGATTTAAGTGAGTTGAATGGCAATGCGGGTACAAACTTTCAAATAACATTAAGTTGACTTAGCACCCATTAGAAGATACACCGCATTATTATCTGTCTCTATATATTTTAGAAATGTGCATCTGTCTGTCTGTCCACCTGTGACTCCATTTGCTCAAGAACTCCTCCTAAACTGTAACAGCTAGAACCACTATATTTGGTATGCAGCTTCCTCTTAGCCTAACTGAGAGCAAGGTCAGGATTTGGTTGTGGCAGGAAAAGGAGATGTGCCTGGACTTCTATTGTTTTCCATAACATGGAAAGGAAGGGAGCTGATTGGAGGAGAGCTGTATTGCTGAGTGACAACTGGGGACAGCTGCACCAGCAAGACAGTGGCCAGCTGGGGCTGGAATTCAACATCTTGCTGGCCATTAGACCAGATAAGTGGCCGGACTGCTCCAAACCCCTCCTCCGGCCCTTGGCTATTGAGCTGGACTATGGGGGAGCCCTGCTGGCCACTGACCCCACTGCTGTGGCAGCCCCATGCCCTGATTTGTGCACATCCATTGCCCTGAGCCCCCCCAATACCTCCCTCCCCAGGCCCTGAGCTCCCACCCCTGTCTTGACTCCTTCATCCCCATCCTTAGCCCTCACCCCCCCCTTACACCTCCCACTCCCTTCCCTGAGTCCCCTGCTCTGCACACCCACCTCTGCCCTTATTCCTGCACCCCCACACACTACCCTGAGTCCCCCACATCCCTCCCGGCCCCCTGCCCTGACTGCTACATCCCCCATCGCCTACCCTAACCCTCACAAGAACTCTTGTCATAAAATACTCACACTCTAGGGGCAAAAATTCACTCGCACAAACAAAATAGCCTTCATGGGAGAAACACTGAGGCTACGTCTAACACTACTAGTTTTTGTGGCAGAAAATTTGCTAATGAGGGACTCATTAGCATAAATCGTGATCTTGTTTGCATATTTTCTGCCAATACATTTTTTTGCTAGGGATTTTTGAGCAAAAACAAGCAGTGTTGACATTTCCTTTTTGTGCAAAAACCCCTTTTTGCACAAGATTGGTATACCTCCTTTTTTGAGGCATAAGAAACTTATACAAAAAGGGGTTTTTGCACAAAAAGAAAATGCCCACACTGCTTGTTTTGGCACAAAATCCCTAGCGCAAAAATGGATCGGCAGAAAATATGCAAATGAGATTGCTACTTATGCTAATGACTCCCTCGTTAGTATATTTTGTGCCGCAAAAACTCGTGGTGTAGACATAGCCTGAGACATGATTTTTCAGGTGACCAAACTGCATTCATTATGTTCAACAGGAGCTGTGGTACCGGCACACTCAAAATTAACTCAACAGTTTTTACCAGATCTCAGTATTCTACTACCTTATTGTCTGTCTCTTCAAAAATGTTCCACCACCTTTCAGAAATGGGGTTTTTCCTCAGTGTTCCAGTCAGACATGTGGCAGGATATCATTAGTTTTACATTTGTCCATTAATCAAAAAGATGATTCTCATCTATTAAACGTAAGATGGGAATTCTTGTGGGGCAAAGGCAAGACTGCTTTGATTGTTACCCCCACACCTGCATGATTCTCAACAGGGCTGATTCAAGGTTTTCTGTGCACTGAAAGGCAGGTTTTCAGTGTTCCAACTACTTCAGAGATGTTGAATAAAAGTTCTCAACTGCATTGTAGAATTCCTGTTCCTTAATTTCTGCACCCTCAACCAAAGACTGCAGCAGGGTGTTTGTGTTTGATGTGACAAATCTGTGTCTCAGCCTCTTGCTAAATTATTTTGAAGGGTTCAAATATGCAGGGCAACTTCTGTCACCGATGAGTTGTTTTTCTCAATTGCCTCTACCATCTTTGGAAAGGTGGCTGTTTGCTTACTAGCAAAAGCAAGCCCAAGTTTTGTGCAAGGGTCACTGAAGACTTTTTTGAACAGTGTTGGGCATGTGTCTTGGGTGAGAAAATATGCCTTGTGCCCATCAAAAATCAACACAATTCTCTGTAGCATTGGTCCCAGAGAAGGGAATCATGTGCTGCCATTTTCTAGCAATTTAAAATATTCACGGTCAACAGATCGGTAGAAGTCTTTCAATTCTTTGACACAAACAGTATGAATGTAAAAGTATTCATAAGCTTTCACGGCAAAGTACTCTAAAACAATTAGAAGACAGTCAAATACTGTTTGCAGCAGTTATGGACAATGTGAGCACCACAACCAAAACCAAAGATCTTTTCCCCTAGATTGACTTGCAGTTTTTATCAAAGGTTGTTTTTACCCAGCATGTTTAGTGCCACCAAAATTTGTATTGGCACTGTCTGCACAAAGCCCAACAAGCTTTTCACTAAGAGAAGGCTTCTCAATCAAAGGATATAGAAATCTGCACTGCATATCAGAAGTTTCACATGGTAGAGAAGAAAACTCAATAATGTTTGTGTTTACCCCATCAGAGGGAGAACCTACAGACTGTGTGCATCCAAGGGATAACTCAGGGGTGGAGAGTGGATGGCTAGGGATTGTATGCAGCTGAGGGAGCTAGGGGTGTGTGCAGACAGGAGGATACCTCAGGATTTATAGAAGGGGTATCTAGAGGTTGTGTGCCAGGAGGTATCTGTGGTACCCCCTGTTCCGAGGGCTCTGCCAGCCATGGAACTGGGTCCCTCACCCCTGTGACTCTTACTGGATTCAGCCCTGCCACTCTGGGCTTCAATTTTTTTTTGTGGGGGGGAGGTCAGGATCAGGGCATCAGCCCCTGCTTCCAGCCCTGCAGTAGTTGCCAGGGCTTATGGCTTCACAGGGGAACATGCAGGGGATCGGGGCTGCTACCCAGAAGGGAGGGGTATTAGGGCATCAGCTGGGGATTAGGGCATCAGCCGGGTGGTACTTGGAATTCAGGGGGTGCACCATAGATCAGGGCTTCAGCCTCGGGCTGCTGGAATTCAGTGTGGGAAGAGCCACTGAGGAACAAGATTTCCGCCCCACAGCAAATGCCAGGCTTCTTTCAGGCTTCAGTCTCACAGCCTGAAAGAGCTGGCAAACCTCCCACCTTGGGAAACCCTGCTTTAGGGTGCACATGGGGAGGAGTGACACACCCGTCACTTCCCCTACAGCCTTACCCCTCTGTTACACACAGGCTGCCTCTCCTCCTACTGGCTTCCTGTCTTTCTACCTCTGCCCCCTGTCTGAGAGCACCACCTGCTGGTCACCGCCTGCCGCACTCACCTGCCAGCCACAAACAGGAGGCTGCTGCAGGTGCGCTGACCACAAATGCCCAACTAGGGGAGCACCACCACAGTAGAAAATATTGGACAATTTGAACGTTTTTTTAAAAGTCAGGACACCGGCAAGAGGACTTAAATAAGGGACTGTCCCATTAAAAATGGGACAGATGGTCACATAATTACATTCCTTCCTATGATCTTTTGAGGGTCACTAATTTTCTTCCTATCTTCCAACCAAGATTTAGGTTCAGCACAGACAGCTACTTGCTTTTGTATATTGTCTTATAAGTCTGGGAAAAGACTTCTTGAGCCCCACAATTCCCAAAAAAAAGAAAGAAAATCACTATTTGTTTTTCATACTTTGCTTTTCTTTCTTTTTTCTTTTTTTCAATTACAGCTTTTAGCCATTACTGACAGGGTCTGGATTGGAATGGGTATTGTACTGGCAAAAGACATTTGAGTCCATCAGCCACCCAAATTCACTATTATGTGGGTTTCTTATTAAATTAGTTGTTGACAGAAGTCTGGAATGTATGATAAATCTGGAGGAAGGTTTAAGCAGAGATGTCAATTCTCAATACATCAAAGCCAATCTGTAAATGTGCAGAAACAGGCATTTTAAATGTCCTGTGCTACTTTTTGTTCTGGTAAGGAAGTCCTGACCTTGAGAGTTGTGCAAACATGGAAGTTGTGCAAACATGTTTTCCCACAACCTCCCCTTTTTCCCTGAATGCAATTCAAGGGATAGTACTGCTCACTCTTCACACACTGATGATAAGCTGAACTAACAAGAATATGAAGAAAGTGTGCCAAACCCATGCAGGGAAATGAAAATCAAATCCTCTTTCTCGCATCAGCGTCAAATTTTTATTTCTTGACAAGATAGGAGTTCAGTGAAAGGGAAACGAAACGATTAAAATACAGATAACAAAACTGGGACTATTTTATATGACCAGATCATCTACTGCCCTCTCGTGGTTACAGCTAAAAACTTCAAAACACTGACTTGGAAATAACATACTTGAATTAGTAGCCTGACATGATTAGATTGTCTAGTCCAACTAGTTATGTTTTATTGTTAGCAGCTAGATAATTTCTAACTTAAATAGTAATGAATTAATGAATCAGAATGCATATGAATTGTAAAACCCTAGGAAGAAAGGTAGAGTATCTACACATCAATAATCTATAGAGAAATGTGTAACCACATATTCATATGTAGAGTATAATTTTTAATATAATCACAGTGTTAGCTGGAATTAAACCTGTATTTTTCTTGATATAATACAAAAACAACTACAAAAATATTAGATTAGGATTAGAAAATCTATTTTCCTAGGCTATCTCCATTGGAGTGTGATTGTGCTGTTGAAAGGGAATAATGACTTTTTTTGTGGCTTTTGGTCCAAAATATTTTTGCATGTGATTTTTTAAAAACATCCATTCATCGGAGAGACACATCTGACAACCTGAAATCAAATGATGAATAAATATATACATTTAAAGAATTTCCATAGTCTTTCCTTTAATATCAGTTTTTACAATTGTTAATAATGGAATTTATGAGCCCACAACGTATTGCTATATACTGTACAAATGTGTCTTGCCTGGTAGAGATCAGGAATTATCATCAGAGACCCACCAGGCAGATATCTGGAAAAAAGTTGTCAATAGTAATTTAGCCCTGGTTTACACTAGAGAATTATTTTGAAATAACTTCCTTATTTCAAAATAACAAGCAGAGCGTCCACACTACAAAGCCTGTTATTTCGAAATAAGGAGATGGTTATTTCAAAACAACAACTCTTGCTTTCCACAAGGAATAACACTTATTTAGAAAGAGTTATTTCGAAATAGTTGTAGTGTGGACACTCCACTTCTGCCATTATGAAATAACTACTCCCCAGAGCAGGGCCGGCCCGAGCCATTTTGGCACCCCGGGCCCTGGGCGGGCCCGCCTCCGGGCGCACTGCGCATACGCATGCGCGAGCTTGCCCCAGGGGCGCCCCCGGGGCGCTGCCACTGGCGTGCAGCCCAGGGCCTCCCCAGCGGATCGCGCCTGGCCGTGCAGGGCCCTGCGGCCGCGGGGGGAAGGGCACTGCGGGGGTTAACGCAGCCCTTGCCCCAGGCGGCCACTGCAGCCCGCCGGGAGCCGGGCGCGTGGCACCTGATGGCAGCTATAAGGGGCACCACGCACCCATTACAGCTGCCATCAGGCGCCCCCCATCGTTGGCATCCCGGGCAGCTGCCCGGCTCGCCCACCCCTTAGTCCAGCCCTGCCCCAGAGTCATTCAAAGTAATTACTCCCCAGTGCTTCCTGGGGCTCTAAGTCAAGATAGCACAGCCACATTACAGGAGCCTGCCTCAGATTAATTTTGAGGCTACCCTGTAGTGTCAACACACTATTTTGAAATAGTTATTTTGGGAGTTATTTCAAAACAGTTCCCTAGTGTAGACATGCCCCTACAGCTCTCCACATCTAGGCTATGTCTACACTGCACCACATAGTTCAAAATAAGATACACAATTTGCGTAGCTCAAATTGTGTATCTTATTTCGATCTTATTTTGAAACAGCTTATTTCGTAATTTGGCGTTGTCTACACAGCACCACATTTTGAAATAACCCACTATTCTGAAATGTCCCTTACTCCTCGTGGAATGAGGTTTACAGGGACATCAGAATAGCAAGCCTGAAATAGCGAGCTTGCTGTTAACACGAGGGATATCTATTTCGGGATACTCCAGTATCCCAAAATAGCATTGCAGTATAGCTGTAGATTTAGTGTCCCATCTCCAACTATTGGGGATTTTAGCTATTGGCAGTCACCGGATGGGCCACATGCCATAGTAGGCACTCCCATCATATCATCTCTTCCTTAAATATATCAAGCACAGTATTGAAGCCAGTAAGATTTTTTTGGTTCCCTTGGAAGGCTCTTCCATTAATTCACTCCTCTGGTGGTTAGAAGTCCTATTACTTATCAGCCAGGCTCTGGAGGCCAGACAATGGTCACACTATTAATAGAAATGGAGTCTTCCAAAATGTGAAGATTAAGAGTCACATTCTCCACCCCTGTTCCAGATGCTGAGGTAGCACAAAGAAGGAAGATAGCTGCCATGAGGAGTCACTTGGGATTCCCCCTATATCAGTTAAACTTCAGATGCTGTAAATCTGACACAGCCAGCTTGACAAAGCTTCTCCTGTCACCCCATCATAAATGTGCATTCTGGAGCAGTCCAGGACCTGTTTGGAGCATGCTGAGCTCTGGCACTGCTAGGCCAATGGAATGGTTTCTAGGCTATTCTTGATGTCATTGTAGTTAAGAGCAGCCTTCATGTTGTTCCAAATTACAGAGGGAGTCCTTTAGACTCTGGTTAATTCACTCAGGTCTCGTATCAAGATGGCTAAACTTGGGGGAAGGTGGGTTGGTCCTCTTCAGTTTTAAAATTCAAAGCAAAAGCCTAATCAAAATATTTGACTTGATCAACTCTAATCTTGCTAAACAGCTAAACATTTGTTGTTGTTGTTGTTGTTGTTGAAAAGTGGCCTTTTATCTAAATTGGATAATTTTGCAAAAAAGCAAAGTTTGTTTTATTAGATTGGAAAACAGACAGTTTAGGTGTCTCATAATCCTCTCCTACCTTTTCAGTGGCAAGGAGCGGGAAAGGAAAAATGAAAATAGCGGGGAATGAAAAATTTGAAGACAGAAAAATTTCTAATTGAAAATTTTATATAAAAGTGTATATGTTCAAATAAGCCAAACATTGTTCCTTTTTGAAACACTTCACATGAAAATCACTTCAACATATTGATTTTTGTGGTTTTGTTCTTCAACCTGACTAAGCAAAATACAATATTGATGAAGGAGGGACAGAGGAAAGGCTGTTTGAAAGAACAAAACCATGCACCTAATAGACTATGACCACTTAGGGTATGTCTCCACAGCAGGGTAAATATCAAATTAAGATATGTAACTTCAGCTATGTGAATTGCGTAGCTGAAGTTGAAATAGTTTAATTTGGCTTTTGGCACTGTCTATGCAGCAGGAAGTCAAAGGAAAACACTCTTTATTAGCTAATGTTTGCAGTGACACAATGGTGTCATGAACTAGATAAGTGTCAAGTATTGTTACTCCATAGTATAGTGATGAAGTGAATAGGTTGGGATTACAGTTGAAAATGGAAATTGCAGGTCTCAAAGAAATACACAAAAAGTGAGAACTAGAGACCAGTAAAACTGGAGGTGGTTTTAGTTTCTCAGACATTCCTTTCCTCCCTTCTTGTGTTCTACCCATTTATGTTTGTCTTATTCTCTAATGTGCATCATGCATGCAAATCTTTCAAAAGGGCATTTCCACTCTGGACTGGCAAGCATACTGCTATAATCAAAGTCCTGTATATACACAATTCCACTGATGTAAAATTTGCTTCAGAATACATCTTGCTGCAAATTTGGGTCCCCAAGAAGTGAGCTGTACCGAGTCCTGTCCAAGGTCTCCCTGACACTCACCCAAGGATCTCATTATTCTCTCTTCTGCATCATAGCATCCATCTCCCATTCTCTTCTTCTCCCTGTTGGCTCCATCTACCCATCCCAGGTATCCTCATCCACCTCTCCCTGAACTTCATCCCCACTCTACCCACCAGCACAAATCTAGGTCCCAAATCCATATCCTGCTCATCACCTCTAATTACATTTGCCCCCTCCCAGGCTCTCCCATCATCCCCACCCACTCCATCTCCCACTCCAGTTGCTGCTGCCATCTCCACCCACCTCGTGCCTCCCTTTATAACCTCCCTCACCCTCACAACCACTTCCCACTCCTCTCCTTTTGAGGTCTCTGGAATGCCCATTCCATCTCTGAAGTAATCACATCCATCTATGGCAGTGTATCTTAAACTTTTTAAGACCGAGGAACACCAAACAATATTTTTTTTTATGGGGAACACCAAGGATTTTTTTGTTGAGAAAAAAAAAAAGGAGGCATGTCCCTTTAATGGTGGCCATTTTGAATTCTGTTCTCTCCACGGCACACCTCCGACTGCCTCGCGGAACGCACTTTAAGAAACGCTGATCTATGTCCTTATCATATGGTATCATATCCCTCCAGCTCCTGACTCAGAGAGACCTGGTCCCTTCACCTGACACTGCCCTGCAGACACCCGCTTTTATGGAGGCAGCTTCTTCTCTCACACTTCCTCCCCCAGATCACACCACGGTGGGGGTGTTGGGTTTTACTCCTTTGTTCCAGATGCTTCCAATTTCTCCCTCCTTTCACCTCTTCCTCCTCTTTAGAGCAGTGCTTCACCTGACTCTTCTCACCTTTCCCCCCTTCATCTTGCTGTTCATCTACTGGTCACCCAATCTCCCCTGCCACATCCTCCTTCCTCTCTGATTTAAGCTCCTGGCTCTCAGTCTTCCTCTCCTCAATCTCCCACACTGCCACACTAATGACCATAGCTGCACATTTCCTCACTCATCTTTTCATTCAATATGCAGCCTTAATTAAACTCTCCCGCTCACCAAAAGGGGTATTCAGTTGACTTGGCCTTCACATTGCAGCCCTGCTGTCTCTAATCTGTTAATGAATTCCCACTCTCTGGCTATTACAAGGTCTCTTTTAGTATCACCCAACAACTCTTCTCCCACAAAACCCTGTCACTCAGCCTTTCCATGTCTTTCAGATCCTTAGCATTGGTATCTTTCTCCCCTGCTCTCATCCCTTCCTTCCATCTTTATGGGTGTTGATTCTTTTCATGCTTCACTCTCCTACATCAGTGACTCTTGCCTCTCTCCCATTACAAGGACCATCATGTAAACTCCAGCCCTGGCACAGCCTGACCATCTGTTTCCTCTGTTCCTGATTGCCCCCTGGCAGAAATGGGGTCACTAGGCTGACTTCCTCCACTATAATCCATGCTCCTTCTTTCTTCAGTTCAGTTCAGTGCCATCTTCCTAGATGAACCTCTCTACTCCTTCAGCTTAATTGAATCCCACATTCACAGTTCCAGCTGCCTTTTCACCACTTGACTTACTCATCAAGCCCTCCCCTTCTCCTACCTCTACTTATCTCTGCAAGGATCTTGCAGACTTCTTCCAAGAGTGAACTGACAAAATATGATGTAAATTTCCCCCTCTCCTTAGCTCATCTTCCCCCTCCCGCCCCACCACTCATACACTTTCCTTTTTCTCCATCTTCTGAGCTCCCAAGAGCTCGTATTCATACCCTCCCTTACTCTTCTCCATAACCTCTCACTGTCCTCGCTTTCCTCATGATATAGGCAGGCTTTATTCTCTCCCATCTGGGGAAAAACTCCATCTTTGACTCCTTTTGCTTCTTCACCTACCACCTCATCTCCCTTCTTCATTTCTTCTTTGAGCTCATTGAACATGCTGTTGACAGCCATTATCTGGAGTTCTCTTCCTCCAGTTCAATCCTTGAGCCAATCCAGTCTGGCTTCTTCTCCTTGCAAAACCATTGAAATGACTCTTGTCAAAGTCCCAATGAACTCTTCCTAGCCAAAGCTCCTATCTACTGTTCAGTCTTCCTCCTCCCTGGATCCATCAGCTGCCTTAGATACTGTTGACCATCATCATCTTCAATAAACCATCTTATCCCTTAGCTCTTGTAACAGTCCTCTCCTGTTTCTCCTCCTACCTCATTCCTTCAGCACGCCATTGGCAGAATCTTCCTCATGCCTCCTCCAACTTCCTGAGAGTACCACAAGGCTCCATCTTTGGTCCCCTTCTCATTTCCCTCTATATCCATCTCTCAGTAATCTTATCTGCAAATGCAAATTCAACTCCCAGCTCAATGGTGATGACTCACAGATCTCTCTCTCTCTCCTCAGTGCTCAGTCCAAATTAAAATCTCAGCCTGTGTCATCTCCTTTTGGGTTTCTAGCCATTTTCGCCAGCACAGCATGGCTAAAACACAGCTCTTCATCCACCACTCTGCTCCTATCCCTTTCCACTGCTTCCTTTCTTAGTCTCTGTGGACTTCACCACTATTCCACTGGTCATTCAAGCCTATAACCTGTGTCATTTTTGCTTCAGAACTCTCTCTAGGTCCTCACAGCCAATCAGACTATGTCTAAATTTTGCCCGTCCCTTTGGCATTTCTAAGGTACAGCCTCTCATCATCTTACATCTCAATTACTGCAGCATCCTTTTCCCTGTCCTTAATAAATGCAAAATTGCCACGTTCAAGTCTAGTCAGAATGCTGCTGCAAAGATTGTTCACATTGTCCATCTCTTTGACCATGTCAACCTTTCTTTGAAGCCATCCACAGGCTCTGCATTCTCTAGAGTATCAAACATGAGGTGCTCGTCTTCAATTCAAGGCCTTTAATGGTCTATGCCCATGCAACCTATTAGCAGCCTTTCACTATCAAGAGGTCAACTCCTGCCACCTATTGATGCCAGCCTCCATTTCCAATTTGTTAAATTTTCAATCAAGCACCTTCCTATGCTCTCCCATCTTGCCCCTCCCAGTTGGGAGGAGCTGCCCATAATATCCCCAAAGATACCTCATTGTCCTTCTTCAAATTCCCCCCTACATCTTTTCTTTACCATGATGCTACAAATAACTTGACAAGAGTTAGGCTGCTGGTGTGATGACACCACTGCCTTTTGTCTGTATCCATGTATCCTTGTCTTGTACTTAAATTGTAAGTGGTTTGGTCCAGAGACTGTCTCTTTATACTGTGTTTGTACAGCACCTAGCACAATGGGACCCTGGTGTATTACTAGGGTTCCTAGGCACTGCAATAATACAGATAAGAAATAACAATGGGAAATTTGAGTGTTTAGCTTGTATTGGCATGCTGAAAACATCAATATTTAAAACATTTGCCACAGAAGCTCCAATCTGCTGCTGAATCTAGGAGGCTTGTTGCAGATTTAGTTCAAGCTCGACAGGAAGTACACAGGGCCTACTAACCAACCTAAGCTGATTAAGCTAGATCACTGGACGACCGTTCCAGTGAAGCAGTCATGGGTATGTAAATCCTGTGGCTGAAAGCCAAAGGGTAGAGCTCTTTACTTCTGTCTGTTGGTGAAGGAGAAAACAATCTGCATTCTCTGTGTAAGTCCAGAGGCACAGGAGTGCCAGAGTGGAAATGGTTCTCACCCACTACCTTTTGGCAGACAGGGGGAAATATGGCTACACTAAGAGCTTCATTTGTATAAGCTTTCTACCCAGAATTCCTCCAGCGACACCTTGGAGGGTCCCCGTGACTGCACAAACTCAGAATTGCTTGGGTACCTGAACTGAACTGAACCAAATGGAAAAGGATTCCTGCCATATAGCAATGTGTGTGTGCCTGGTCACAAGGACTCTGCTCATGGGTCCTAAAAGGCTACTGGTTCTTCTCTACTATGAAGTTTGTGCTGTTGGAATGGCTCTTGGGGAGGGTGTGGCAGAAATGGTAATGTAGAGGCAGCTCTTTCCTGAAGCTACAGAGGAGAGCAGCACTTCTGAAAGAGTTCTAGAGCCCCTACCTACGGAGGCCCTAAACAAAACTTTAAAAAACTATAGCTGAGCGTGACGGGGTGTCTGCCCCACACTGCCCCATTAAGGGGTTAAAACCCAGTTCTAGGTGAGGGCTGAAGCCCTGAAGCAAGCAGTTGCAGCAGATTAGGAAGCAGCTGAGGGGAGTATAAATAAAGGCTCATGGAGAGGAGCAGAGACACTCTTATTCTGGCTGGGGAGCAGGAGGGACCTACTGCCAAGTGAGCTAGAGGCTTCCTGATTTAGAGCAGGGCTGGGGAAAGTCAGGCAGAACTGGAGAAGCTCTGGCCAGGCAAGCTCCCAGGCTGCAGGGTCTGAAGCAAGGCCTCAGAGTACTAGAGCTGCAGGGAGGCAGCCAGGATAGGCTAGAGGAAGGCTGGCAGTGGGTCACTGAGGCCAGGTCATCATAGGGGGTTTGAGGGTCCCCAGAGGGAAGGACTCCCAAGTGTGGGGGGCACTGCACTGGGGCAGTAGCCTGGTAGGAGGGCGCCACGGTCTGGGAGAGCTGTGCACCCTGACAGAGTGGTGGAGAATAACAGTAACAGCAGGTGAGACACCAGCCAGAAGGGGGTGCTCCAACACCAAAGATGCTAATTCCCTGAGTGACCAGCAGGAGGCATTCTTGGTAGTGAGTCTGCCCTGTGACCCTGAGATATGGTTGAGTCTCAGGATCAGAAAAAGGCCTGTTCAAGTGCACCTCAGGACTCTGGGCCTCGGCTGTCTGCTGACACCACACCACGGCTATGTCTACACTCGCGGCTTCTTGCACGAGTAATATGCAAATGAGGCTAAGCATGGAATATCGGCGAGCCTCATTTGCATACCTAATGAGCCACCATTTTTTTCAGAAGAGGCTCTTGCGCAAGAAGGAGCGTCTACACTGCCCCTTCTTGAGCAAGAAAAACCCTCTTGGCAATGCTGTTACATCTATTACTTTTCAGGAAGAACGGCATTGCGCAAGAGGGTTTTTCTTGCGCAAGAAGGGGCAGTGTAGACACTCCTCCTTGTGCAAGAGCCTCTTCTGAAAAAAATGGTGGCTCATTAGGTATGCAAATGAGGCTTGGCGATATTCCACGCTTAGCCTCATTTGTATATTACTCGCGCAAGAAGCCGTGAGTGTAGACATAGCCCATGAGTGGGAGTTAGCAGATAAGTGGTAAAGGATATTTGCTTATTGGAGAGTCATACTGGTAGATAGAGAACTGAGCTAACAGACAACTGCCCAAAGTTAATGTGGGGAAGTATTTTATGTGCCATTCATATGAATAGATTGTTGATGTTCTCCTTAGCTCAAGTTGCGTTCCCCTTTCTTCTAATAACGTTTTCCTTGTTTCAGCCACATACTCAATGCTTGTGTAACCCAGAGGCACTGAGACCACTGAAAAGGGAGTGTGAAGTCTGCTGTGCAGTCTTAGGTAGCAGGGAACTGGCTTTTAGCTCATGCATTAGAGGCTCATGCACTAAGCTCCAGAGGTCTCAGATTCAATCCTACCTGCCAACCAGTCACTGGCTTTATACTGGCAAGAGGAGAAATATGGCTTCTGCAATAATGATCATCATCTACTGAGTTAGCCATGTCTGACCCTGGAGAATTTAAGAGTGCCATGGGAGCGTGTGAAGCTGTAGAACTTCTAAACTCTAAAAGTCACTGTAGTGCTTCTAAACACAACAGGGCCAGGAATCGATCTTTGGCGTTCTGCCACATGTAAGTGGGGAATCTGCCTGAAATTCATAAAGAAGGATTGTGTCTTGCAACTCAGCAAAGTGGCATTCTGTCACTTGTAAGACTGAATATTGAATAGTAATGGGAATAAATTGGCTTCCCCGTAAATCATCTCCATTAAACTTCAGATATGCCTATTTTCCACACAGAGATTACACAGAGTGTACTTTATATCTATCTCTGCATTTCTTCATTGCTACATGCTTGTGCGAGGGCCCCCATCACTGAACTGGGAACTGCCAAATCTGAAAGCTCTATGGCTTGAGCTAAAGAGCCAGCTTCTTAAAGTAAGTGACAGACTCCTATTCCCTATGGCTCAGATGGGGAATGCGTAATGCAGAATGACCAGGGAGTTACCTGTGAAATGTTTGCCAGTTACTGCTTCTTTGAGCTTTAAAAATGTGCGAGCTAAAACAAAAATATTTAGCGAGTCTTCTAAAAGCAACACTCCGGCCAAGAAAGTATCCAAAAGATGCCAAGAGAAGTTAGACAAAAGAAAATAAACCAATGAAAATTTCACAAAGTATTAGAATTTAAGGCCAGATGAGAATGCGATGATCACCCAGGCTGACCTGCACAACACAGACCATAGAATTTCACTCAGTAATTTCACAGTTGAATTAAGGCCAGCCTTGCCATCTACTGACTGCAAGATAAAATACAATTGTTAGGGTTCAAGTTCAAAACTGGTCCTTCAATTCTGTACTGGACCAGTAGGGGGCCATCAAGCTGCAGTGCCCCTCTGGTGGAAAAGGTTATCTGATCTAAAGCAGTGTTTCTCAACCAATGGTTGAGATAAGTCTGGGAGTATGTCAACACAACTGAAATTTGGAGAAAACTGAATTTTTGTTTTAAGTTTTATAGTGCTTTATTATTTTTGTACTTTCATCCAAAAATTTCATCGCCCGCCCAGCTACAATTAAGTTGTTTAAACAAATGTGTTGTGCAGTGGTAGAAAACAATTGTGTGTCTCTGAAAACTGTAGGTGCTGGGGTACTTTTTTTTTTTTTTTTTAAAGGGTACTTTATAAAAAAAGGGTTGAGAAACACTGATCTAAAGCAATCAGTATTGCTGAAAGACTCTCATTGACTTTACTAAAGATCACAAGTTATCCACAGTCCTTGAGATAATCTCCTTTGTGTTCAAAGCTACAATGTTGTCCCACTTTCCTATTGTGTTCCACCAAAGCAGAGCATATCTTCCCTGCAGCGATCTTCATATTATATACATGGCCCTACCCAATCCTACAGCAGTGCTGCAAGGCTCCTGTTCTTAGTCTTTGCAAAGAACTTTGAGATCCCCAGATAAAGTGCAGATTATTATAATGATTAAATAATTGTCTAACCTGTATCCATCTTCTCAGCCAGTTCCAAAATTAGGGAACCATTAGTTAGTAATGAATGAGGTGATTGCTGAGGCATTCATTCTGTTAGTCACATTTTAAAGCCCATTATGGCAATCCTGGCAGATTAACTAACAGTATTATTAATGCTTTCAATAAAGGATAAGTCTGCACAGCCTTCTTTATTGACTTGTCTAAAGGATTTGATGTTGTGAACCATTTTATTAAATAGGCTTTCTGAGATTGCTGTTCATTCCAAGTGGGTTCCAGAATTATTCATGGCTACATACACACTGCCATCTGATGGTTTTAGATCTTAACCAAGTTTTATGACCAAAGGAGTATTTCCCCTCAGGTTTAGTTTGGTCCCCTTTATTTTTTCCCTTTATAACTGCTGGGGAAGGGTGGCCCCACTCCTGGGTCCCAATACCCCACTCAGGCCTACCTCAAGCAGCCACAGTCCTGCACTATTTGCCCTTGGCAGGATTCCAGCTCCAGTCTCTCAGTCACAAAGGTTTTGGGCCAATGCCCCAGGGTCAGCCTGGGCTGCGAAAACAGTCCTGTCCAGCTCTCCAGCTGGGCTCTCAGGCTGCCAGCCAAAGGAGGGCCTAAGGGTCCTCATCTGGAGCACCTAGGGTTGCCAGGTGTCCAGTATTCTACCGGACAGTCCGGTATTTGCGCTCTTTGTTGGGTAACAAAAAAAAAATCAGAGAATACCGGACATGTGTAATGTCCAGTATTCTCTGATTTTTTCAGCTGCACCGGACAGAAGCCTGGTGTGGGCGGGACGGAGCGGCTGGAAGGCGAGGCCACGATCAGCCCTAGGAGCCTATGATTGCTCAGAAGCCTGGTGGGGCGGGGAGTGGCTGGGAGTCCCAGCTGGGAGGCAGGGTTGCGATTGCCGCTTATCCCACATTCCTTGTTTTTTTTGCTCAACCAAAAAATACCAGGTGTCCGGTATTTTGGGAAACCAACTGGCAACCCTACTCACCCTCCACCGCTTAGCTATCTCTGGCAATGCTCTCCCTCTCCTGCTCCTGCTCCTTCCCCCTTCCTGTCAGGAGGGCATCCTTTTAACAGGTTCAATGGCAGCCTCAGGTGAGATCAGCTGGCTCTGCTTAATCTGCAGCAGCCCTATCTCCTTTGCCCCTAATTGCTCAGGGCTGTTGCTGCCTTTCTCTCTATCTGCTGTAGTCCTCCAGCCTGACACTGTCACACTGCCTGGAAGATCCTCACTCCAACATTAGGCTTATACCACCATTTGGTAATCTGCAAGTTGTCATCAGTTACAAGATGCAACTGAATTTTACCAGCAAGCCAAATATTTCCTGCTTTGCATTTGTTACTACATGCACATTAAACAAAAATAAGTGCTTGTTTTCAGTAGGAATAACACAGCTGGCATTGACTTTCAGGGCTTATCTGAGATAATAACTATTAGTCAGAGAGCATCAAAGCAAGCCTGGGCATAGAAATATTTCAGGAGTAGCCAAGTTAGTTTGTACAGGATAAACTTAAAAAAACAACAAATAGTCTGGTAGCACTTTAAAGAAAAACAGAACATGTAGATGGTATCATGAGCTAGTGGGCTGTGCCTTTCAAACATTTGTCAACCCTGTGCAAATAAAAAATTAAGTCTAAACTGTTAAAGAGAGTCCTAACAGAAGATAAAGTGGGCAGATGGACACATACATGGCAGTACAGATGCAAAGAGGAGACAGACACATTGATGCTCTGGTGTGACTGCCAGATCCACATGCACATTAGGACCCACACATATGGATCCAATTACCAGATTTCACCCTTTCTCAGAGAAGGTTTGGCTAGGTCTACACTCGCGGCTTCTTGCGTCAGAAATATGCAAATGAGACTAAGCGTGGAATATCACCAAGCCTCATTTGCATACCTAATGAACCACCATTTTTGCAGAAGAGGTTCTTGCACCAGAAGGAGCTGTCTACACTGCCCCTTCTTGCACAAGAAAAACCCTCTTGCACAATGCCGTTACACCAATTATTTTCAGGAATAACGGCATTGCGCAAGAGGGCTTTTCTTGCGCAAGAAGGGGCAGTGCAGACAGCTCCTTCTGGTGCAAGAACCTCTTCTGCAAAAATGGCGGTTCATCGGGTATGCAAATGAGGCTCGGTGATATTCCATGCTTAGCCTCATTTGCTTATTTCTGACGCAAGAAGCCGCAAGTGTAGACATAGCCTTTGAGTTTTTTCAGTTTTTAAGTCTTCATGAAATAAGTGACTGTATTGAAAATTGATAACTAAAGGGCACAGAAATGCTAATGATAGCACAGGTCAAGGATAGCCCTGTGATTAGAGCACCAGCCTAAGCCTTAGGAGACCAAGATTCAATTTCCTGTTTCATGTCCACATACGTCCTCTATGCTCTTGGGCAAGTCACTTAGGTCCAGGGGGATGTAGGCACCTAACTTCTATTCATGGGAGTTTAGGCAGCTAAATACTTTTGAAGATCTGGACCTTAGCCTCTCCCACCTTTAGTCTTCTATCCACAAAATGGGGTCCACTTCCCTACCCCAAAGGGATGTTGTGAGGATAAACACACTAAAACTTTGGGAGGCACTCTACTATTGCAGTGATGGGAGTCAGATGAAGACAGGCCATTTTTGTACTAAATAATGAAGGGAAATATTTCTTTTCATCAGTGAATAATTTTCTGTTACACAAAGATTCAGGCAGTTTAAGTGGAAGCAGTTGGCACACTGGCCTACACCCAGTCCTAGACACACAGGCCATATGAAAGCTCAGGAAAGCTCTTGTCTCTGCCAAACAAATCCTACTTCAAATTCTTTATTATTAGCTATGGGAAAGCCCCGTTCTGGAGTTCTTACTCATGTCTGGCCGATGTCGAGCCCTCTACTACCTTGGCAGCAGCAGGACAGTACTAGTTGCCCTGTGCAGCAGAAAGAATGGCCTATAATCTGGGTCTCAGCTTTGGTTCCATCCTTTCTTTTGCTCCACACATCCAATCTTGCTACTTCTTCCTCTGTAACATTTCCAGCCTCTGTCCTTTCTGTCCTGACAAGCAAATGTAGTCCAGGCCCTGATCTTCCATCTTAATTATAGTAACCTCTGCTCTGGCTTCCCAATTACCCCTCTGGCCCATACAAAGTGCACCTGCTAAAAGGTCATCTTCCCAGCCTGTTGCGTTGATTACAACAGTGGTTCCCAACCTTTTTGAGCAGACAGACCCCTTTTCAATCTGTTAACATTTTACGGATCCCCCAAGGGGAGCGGCAGGAAGCAGTGACCAGCACATCCCTTGGCCTGCGCTGCTTCCTCAGTTCCCGCCCACTCTATCTCCTGCCCATCCACAGAGAATACAGCGAGGGGGCTCTCATGGCCAAAGGCAGCTCCTGCCCCAGCACTCTGCCCTTGGCTGGGCATGGAGCTCTGGGGGAGAAAAAAAAGAAAAGGAAAAGAAAAGTAAGGATCAGGCCCACTGTGGGATTGGGAGGGGGCTGGAGCATAATCAGCAGCACAGCTGGTAGTGGGAGGATGTATGGTGCTACCTGAGCTATCAAGATCCCATCTCAAGGGTGGGAGGCAGCATGTGTGGAGCTGGTCGCGAACAGCAAGCCCCAGGCAAGAATGGTCTGGCAGAAAGTCCCAGTCATGCGGTGGCCCGATCCCTACTTTTCTTTTCCTTTCCTAAAGTTTCTGCGGACCCCCTACAGTACCATCGCGGCCCCTCAGGGGTTCACGGACCACAGGTTGGGAGCCACTGGATTTCAACATTCCTTTCTTTGAACTCTTTCATTTCACTGTATCCAATTTAAAATTCTTGCCCTTCCCTGCAACGTGCCCTTCATAACTCTGCCCGTCTTCACATGTCCCCTCTTATCTGTCATTGCATAGTCTTTGGCTTTGTCTTCACTGCGAGAGCTTCCAGCAGAAAATATGCTAGAGGGACTCATTAGCATAAGTTGCGATCTCATTAGCATATTTTCTGCCATTTCTTTTTGCCAAAAAACCCCTTGCGCAAAAAGAAGCAGTGTGAACTTTTATGTGTGCGCGCAAAAACCCTGTTTTGCACAAGGTCCTTATGCCTGTCCTGGAGAGGCATAAGGATCTTGCACAAATCGGGATTCTTGCACATAAAAAACCCGTCCACACTGCTTCTTTTTGCACAAAAACCCCTTGCGCAAAAAGAAACAGCAGAAAATATGCTAATGAGATCACAACTTATGCAAATGAGTCTCTCATTAGCATATTTTCTGCAGGAAGATCTCACAGTGAAGACATAGCCCCTGAGCCCAGACTTCTCGGCTCTGCTGCTGATGCCATTCACTTCCATCTATTTGTCAGCATCTCATGCAAATATTCCCCCATCTTTTCTCTTTATTGCCCCTCATGCATGGAGCATCCTTCCCTGAAAGGCCGTTACCCTCCCTTCATCTCTCAGGAGTGCTCATGGTATCTTTAAAAGAAAAATCAGCCATTTAACAAGTGTCATTAACTATAGAAGGCACCAGCAGTTCTGTCTATAATGCTGCCAGACTTTTTTCATGGTAAGATCCTGTTGTCAGTTGCATATAACTTTGTCAAACTTTGCCTGTTGCTTGTCCCATTTGTTCCACAGGTTGGAAGGGGAGCAAGTGAATGAGGAAGACAGTGGAAGAAGAGAAAGGATTGAGTCAAGATTAAGGCAATTGGATTTTCTACCCCTGCATCTGCTACAGAGTTCCTGTGCTGGGCTGGTCACTTAAACCAAATTCTGTACAGAAGGCCACTAATTGCATGTTCCTCATTTTCTTGGCGTCTGACTTGATACTCTGGGATCTAATTTGCAGAAGTGCTGACTGCTTACAGCTGCAGCGGAAGTCACAGCGAGCTATGCTCATACATATAAAGTGCTACATTCTGCTAAGCAGTCTGAAAAAAATCAGGTCCTAAGCTGTGTTCCCTCTAAGCTGCCATGCCTGCACGGCCACACAACACTCCAACAACTGCTGTGCACTTGATTATTACAGCCATGCAGGCGCACACCTCCTCCGTGATGGCAGGAGGGCAGCAGCTGGGTGCAGGATGGGGCTAGAGATAGTAGTGGGAGGAGCCATGAAGCAGACAGAGGGCCCTCATCCCTGCCCTGACCCAAGACTTATGGGACCGCTACATAGCACCTTGACTTCCGATTTTTGCATAACATGCTCCCCATCCTCCTCTGCAGGATGGGGGGATAACTTTCTCTCCCAGGTCCCCTGCCCCTCGCTGGGAAGGAACCACGAGAGCAGAGCCTTGGGAATGGTTCCAAAATGGCCCAGAATTCAGGGTGGTAACAAAGAGACCAAGAGAGAAGTGTCTGAAGCTGCCCAGGCTGTGCTTAGTGCAGCTGCAATCCCAACTAAGTAGCACCAGCAGCTTTTGGGTTTGCTCCAACACACCAGGCAGGTGTGATTGGCACACACAAGGGAACCCGAACTGGTAAACCTGGACTCAGAGGGAATTGGGGCTAGGAAGAGAGTAGGCACCTTCTTTTGGCCCAACGGCATAAGTCTGATATTAGGCTATTGATGCTGTTTACACACTGCAAGAGTGAAGGGACAGTGATGAAATAGCGAGAAATGATTTTTTTTTTTTAAGAGAAGTGTTAATTGCACTTCACCTCTGGATACTGCATTGCTCACTCTAACACGTTTCTTTTTTTCCTCTATAGAATTACCTGAGAAGAAAAAAGAAAGAGAGATCACCAAGTAGTTTAAAAAAAAATTGCTATTAATCAATCAGTCCATTCTATCGGTTGTTTGGCTGCAACATAGTCTAAAAAGAAATGATTAATCAATCGTTGCTGCTCCAAAAAAACCAAACAAACCCCGAGCAGTTATTTTCTGTGTCAATTTTAGTGGTACAACACTGCTTTTTTAAAATCATGTAACTAGGTTATTTTTTTAAGATGAATTAAAGGGGGGGGGGAATGAAGATGCCCTTTGTTGTGTAGTTGCAAGTTTCCTCTTGAAAACTAATTAAGGGCTATCAGTAGAAAATCTTTAACAGTTTAGATCGAGGGTGGGAAACCTTTTTTGGGTCGGGGGCTGCTGACCCACAGAAAAATCATTTGGGCAGGGGCAACGGAGGCTGGAGTACCAGTGTGGGCAACGGAGGCTGGAGTACCAGTGTGGTTTGGGAGAGGAGCCCTGAAACCTCAGGGCCGGATCCAGGCAAGCAAGGGATCACATCTGGCCCCTGGGCTTTAGGTTCTCCACCCCTGGTCTAGATAAACAACTTGAACATCCAAAGAAAGTAGTTTCTTATGAATTTTTGCTAGGAAAGCCTGATATTTTGGGGTACGTATGTTTGATTTTGAATCTTTAAACCTTTCTCAAAACACTTCCTAACAAAGGGATTTGATATTAGTCTACTTGGGCCCTTCATTGTATGCTAACTCCTGCTCGTGTTGCAAAAACACCATTAACTTTGATATTCTGAATAAATTGGCAAATGTTGACCATCAGTTCAATATGTAGAAATAGCCACCCATCAAGATAATGTAATAATCATCATTGCAGTTCTATCAGCTCCATGTAATTTCACTATCCATTGTGTCAGAAACAGATAATTTTCTCCTTTTGAATATAAATGTACTATGTATTTTTAATATGAAACACTTTCATATGAAAATAAGTACTGCTTTTAGTACTAGAGTAATTTCCTTTCAAATACAGGCTCTGTGTGTGTGACTCACATTAAAGACAACCAATAGGGATTCTAATTTTCAGACTGGTCTCAGCTATGCATCTTGTAAATAAAGATTTGGGGGTTGTTTGCAGATTTCATGTTAACAGAATACTGTATACAAATAATTCACTGTACAATTATCTTCCAGACGTTTTGTTTTCAGAGACTGAGCGAGTGAACTGAATTTTTAAATTTGTTAAACTTGAAGGTGACAATCCAGGTTTAAAGATGTTGCTGATTGCAGATTTTTAAAAGCATTCACCTCTAAGGCCAAATTCTATGATGGTTAGTTCAGAAAGTCCAAGGGACTTTTACTTGAAGTGACGAGAGTAGACTTTGGCCTTACCATTAATGAAAAAATAGTTGTGTTAATCTGTACTGTATAATATGTGAATGTGATTTATACTTAGGATTTTTGTTTTTACTGGTGGCAGACTTCTGCAATTACTCGATATTGGTGCACATAACAGAATTCATTCTGTACATGGATGGGGAAAAAAAGAAAGGAACATTGACTAAGCATCTCAAATTGGGCACCCAAAGGTAGCGGATGTTTGCCCTTACTTTTTCTGGGCTTCAGTTCCCCATCCGGGGGTTGCCTAGACTGCATCCCTCTGTCGACAGAGGGATGCAAATTAGGCACATCGAAATTGCTAATGAAGCAGGGATTTAAATATCCCACACTTCATTAGCATAAACATGGCCACCGCTTTTTTCGACACGGCGCTTTTTGGAAAAAAACGGCAGTCTAGACATGGATCTGTCAAAAATAAACCCTTTTTCGACAGATCCTGTAAACCACATTTTTTGAGGAATACAGGATCTGTCAAAAAAGGGTTTATTTTCAACAGATCCGCGGCTAGACTGCCGGGTTGTTTTTTTTTAAAAGCTCCATTTAGAAAAAAGCAGTGGCCATGTTTATGCTAATGAAGCGCAGGATATTTAAATCCCTGCTTCATTAGCAATTTTGATGTGCTTGATTTGCATCCCTCTGTCGACAGAGGGATGCAGTCTAGACGTAGCCTCAATGTATGTATGACTCCATCCTTTTCTTCCCACCTTTGTAATGCCATTTCTCTTCCTAAATCATTAGCTTTTTGTTGCACAGACTTTCTGTGGGACTATAGAGTACTTAGCACAATAGGGCTCTGAGCCTGAGTTGGTCCTCTGAAACCTACCATAATATAAATGTTCATCATTAATATTGTTGTTCATAATGTCAACATCCCTTATATTGTCTTCTCATAGTATTTATTTAGTCTCCATCAATACACATCAGAAGCAGAGGGCAGGGCTGGGATGTTTTGGGTAACCTGTTAACTGTGTTGTGTAGACGCACCCTATTTTAAAATAATGGCTGTTATTTCGAAATAATGCGAGCGTTTACTCAGCAACTCTGTTTTTGAAATTGTCAAAATAACGCACGACTGATTTTGAAATCTGTAAACCTCGTTCCACGAGGATAACGCCTATTCCGAAATAGCTATTTAAGAATAGCAGTAGTGTGGATGCTCCCCTGCTGCTATTTCGAAATAGCTCCTCCCCAGGGCCATTCAAAGTAATTATTCCCCAGTGCCTCCTCAGGCTCTAAATCGAGGTAGTATATCCATATTAGGGAAGCCTGCCTCAGACTAATTTTGAGGCTTCCCTGTAGTGGAGACGCGCTATTTCAAAATAAGCTATTTCGGGAAAAAAATCCAAAATAGCTTATTTCAAAATAAGCATGCTGAGTAGACGTACTCTTAGCTAATTATTACTTAACAATTTAACACAACATTGAAGAGAAATTTAAATCTAGGAGGCCCAACATTAGGGATATTTCCCAAATTTAATGATTTAAAACAAAAAGTTTGAAAGTTTAATGACTGGATTTCTCTCTATAGGAGCAATCAGAAATCGGTAAGTTGCTGGTAGCAAGCACAAAATACGACACTGCCCTTAAGCACACCTCCTGTGGCCCAGCAGGTTCATAACCCTTATCTGTTTATTTATGCTTGCAAGCATTTACTGCCACCCAGGAACTAAGAATAGCTCCCTTTCTGGAGTCTTATTTATTAACTCATTTTACAGATTACAAAATACCCCTCTGTAGTACCCCTCATGCTCAACCCTTTTTCTGGTCCTTGCAGTAAACACCAACAAGCATCCTCTCCTAAATTCAGGAAGTCCCCAGCTTCCCTCCGACTGTTGGGTTATATAGAAGATCAAAACAAACTCAACTCTCCTCCTCCCCCATAAGGAGACAACAGCTCTCCTGCAGCTGAGCTGTGTTTCAAGCCAGCTGTAGCCCTCCCTCAGCTTCATCTCAGCTGATCCCTTTACTCAACCTCTCCAAGCTGTAAACTGAAATGGCTAACAGGCAGGAGCACTCCTGCCTCCTGGGAGCATCTCACCCTAGGATTCTCCTCCCCCTAGACTTCTGATTGGGCTCCAGTAGCCTTTTATCAGGTCCAGGTGTTCATTAGTCAATTAGAGGTCAACCAGATCTGAAAAGCTCTGTGTAAACTCAAGAGTTTCACTCTCTCTTACCAATGCTGGTCCAGTAAAATATATTACCTCACCCCCCCTTGTCTCTCTAATAATCAGCAACCTAGGCAGTGAATTGATAGGCCAAGATGGGCTTTTTCTTCTTAAAGAAACCCCTTGCGGGCAGGCTGGGCACTGACTTTCCTTGAAGGTGCCACCCACATATAACTGGGTATAACAATAACAACTTTATCTTTAGGACTTTTGTGAAAGAGGTCACTAGAAGCTGGGCACCTTACCATCTCAGAAGCTTTTGTAAATCCCACTCTGCCTGCATGCAACTTTAGGCACCTAAATACCATTCAAAATTTGGCTCTTGGGATGGACACCTAAGTAATTAGGTAAATAATGGAGATATAGTTTCTGCTGTAAGTTTGCTGATATTGATAGTATGATATAATGGCCAGACTTCTGAGCTTGGAACCAGGAACTAGTGTATTTTAATCCTGGTTCTGCTGCTGACTCAGTTTCCCCAGGTGAAAAATAGAGAGACTGCAGTTTACTTTGGGGTAATATCAGCATTAGTGATGGCTTATAGAGCTATTTTAAAAAGCAAAATGCTACATGGTTATACTTTAGAGCCTTTCAAGCTTTGGCAGATAAAAGTTTGTTATGGATACAAGACAATACACAGGCTATTCACACACCCACTATATGCTCCAAACCACAGAATAAAATAATAGACTGCACAAGCTAAGCAGCAGCAAAGAGAGAGGAATAAACCAGCACAGAAAAAAGATATTGTCAGATGTTACTAGTGAACAGTCAAAAAGCAAGGTACAGGAAAGAATGACTTTAGAACATTGAGACTGAAATACTCCTAGTCCAGAAGAAAATTAAAAAAATTTTTCCTCTTTTGTTTTCTTTTTACTCCTTTACTCTTTTTCCACAGAAACGGGGAGAAAACAAGTTGGACAAAGAGTGTGCAGAGTTCTTGCCTTCACCAGCTCTCTCCCTGACACCTTGTGATGTTGCCCACGCTAACGACACTGGGTCTTGTGGTTTTGATTATTTTGTCAAAGCCCCATCTATGAGTCATGCTATTATAAGAGCACCTCAATTTTCATTTACAACAAAACTACGTTTCTAGCCATCATGGTGGCAGTCAAAAGGTTGCGAATGTGAACTTGAAAGGCACAAAACCCATAAAGCAAATAAAAAGCATCCTCAAGTTTTATTAAGATCTTATATTTTTAAATTAATCTCACAATAATCTGGGACCCAATTTGTGGTTTTTGCAGTTGGTGAGAATGCATTTGTCTGCCCTTCCAGAGACACAAAATAAAGTAAAATTTCTCTTTTACCTTCACTCCTTTGGAGATGTTCACAGTATGTGAGTGCAACCCTCACTAGCATAGGAATTTTACCTGCTGCTTTGCTGCCAGAATCATGCTAGTCTGGGAGAAAGATTTCAAAATGGAGTATGGGATATTTATAGTTGAAGCCCTTCCCACAGGGAAAACTCTGAATATTGGGAGTAGGAAATGGGGATATAGATATAATATATAAAATGACAACTGACTCATATTGATGGAATCAGTCTATTGACCATGGGGAGAGGGGAGGGGAGGCTTCTCAAAGAAAGCTGATTGAGTCAGATTGACAAGACTGTGCAGTCTACCTTCCTAGATCATATTAACGAACCCTTCTTAAAGAGGACTAGAGAGGTGAGAAAAGGCAATCTCTCAAATTAAGAGCTGTGTGATAGGACAGTCAAACTGAAGTGCTATGAGCCACTTTTTAATGTGCATGTTCACACATCTGGCATCCGTGTGATCAATTACAAAGCCAGGCAATAAACTGCCTCAGCTGTCTTCTCCTCACTAATCCTTCTCAGTCAGGGATTCTTCTGACAGACAAGACCTCTGAGCAGTTCCAAATGCCTGCCATTAAAAACATTTATAAAAAGTCAAACAACATACCCCCACCGATTATGGAATCCTTTCTCTCCTTCCTTCTGCAAATGAGGCTGGCAGGAGGTGCAGAATGGGCACAGATTAGTTCTGCCACAGTGGAATGAGTCCCAGAAACTTTATATCATTAAAAAGGGACTGTTAATGAAGGGGAGAGTTCTTTCCCAGTTAATTAAGCAGTGGTTCTTATCCAGAGGTATGGGTATGCAGAGGTCTTCCAGGGCATACTTCAACTCATCTAGATAATTTACTAATGTTTTTTGTAACTAGGTAAAGTCAGCACAAACTAAGATTTGATACAGACAATGATTTGTTTACACAGGTCTATATACTGAAATGTAAGTAAAATATTTATATTCCAATTGATTAAGTTTATAATTAAATGGTTAAAAAAAGAAAATGGGCAATTTTTCAGTACTAGTGGGCTGTCATTCTTTTGCATTTTTAGGTCTGATTTTGTAAGCAAATAGTTTTTAAGTGAGGTAAAACTTGGGGTACAAAAGACAAATCAGATTCTGGAAAGGAGTAAAGTAGTCTAGAAAGTTTGAGAGCCACAGAACTAAAGCACCTTGGCTTCCTGTGCAAGGCAGATGAAATCACACTAAAACTATTTAAAATGGTCTAAAACCTTAGTCTTGAAAACAGTTACGTATTTGCTTAGCATGGCACAGGAATCCTCCCACAAACTTGAGTGGAATTAACTATGTGCTTAAAGTTAAGCAGATGTGTGTTTGCAGGGTTGGGGGCATAAACATTTCCCTGTATTCTTGTAAAGTGCCTGGCACAAACAGCATGTTCTTGTATGTAACCTAGGCCTTGGTTGGGTGAGAATAATGCAGACATTCCATGTCCATGCCAATAAATCCTTATTACACACCATAGAATCATACCGTTCCTGCTATATTCTACCTGCATTGCTAAGGTTGCCCAAGAATTTAGAGTCGCTTTTAATATTGCAAAATATTCAAATTAGATTAAACTTGCCAGACCCAATCTTCTTTTTAACCCAAGGTGTTTTTTTAAACCAAGAACAGTTCAGCCCTTTTTGAATGAGGAAGTTGGGGGAAAATATTTCCCCAGTTACACAACTAATTATTGTGGTTTTTTCCCCCTCAGAAAGTTCTCTTGCTGTAGGAGAAGTTAAAGGAAACAATCTAGGTATTAAAAAGCCTGGGGCATTTTTCTGCTCCTACAACCACCTGGGTTAGAAACTACCACAGAAACCAGGATAGGAGGTTTCAAGGGCTATGTCTTCACTCGCGGCTTCTTGCGTGAGAAATATGCAGATGAGGCTAAGCGTGGAATATCGCCGAGCCTCATTTGCATACCTAATGAGCCGCCATTTTTGCAGAAGAGGCTCTTGCGCCAGAAGGAACTGTCTACATTGCCCCTTCTTGTGCAAGAAAAGCCCTCTTGCGCAATGCCATTATTCCTGAAAATAATCGGCGTAACAGCATTGCACAAGAGGATTTTTCTTGCGCAAAAAGGGGCAGTGTAGACAGCTCCTTCTGGTGCAAGAGCCTCTTCAGCAAAAATGGCGGCTCATTAGGTATGCAAATGATGGTCAGCGATATTCCACGCTTAGCCTCATTTGCATATTTCTTACACAAGAAGCCGCGAGTGTAGACATAGCCAAGGAGTTCCCAACCACTTTACCCACAGCAGTACATTTCCAGTGGGGAACTGGAAAATTTCTCTATCCCTGGACTATAAAATACTGTCCTAGGGGAATCTTTCCAGGTTCTATTTCCCATTTAAATGCATTAAGTTGAAATCCCATGGAGTAAAAAGAATATCTGAAAATGTTATATTTTATGATTTATGGGTTGGTCCTGCATACACTTAAATATGTGCTTGATTTTAAGCAGATGATTAGTACCACGGGGTGAAATCCTAGCCCTACTGAAGTGAAAATTCCCATTGACTTCAACAAGGCCAGGATATCACTCATTAACTTTAATGGAACTATTCTTGTGCTTCAAGATACATATATGCTTAAGCATTTTCAGGTTCAGGACGTAAATTATTACTCTAAACTCCAACATGCAACAACAAGTATCTGTAAGTGGATCATTTAAATGCATACCAACTGTTAGCACTTCAGAGATTCCTCTGGTGTATAAAGTTAGACAATGAAGATTTGCAAACAGCAGAGCTATTCTAAATAAAGACATCACAGCAAAGTATTTGATATCCTTTTGTTATCATTTACACATCAATTACATACAGCATTAAGACCAAATATACGGATTTTCATATGTATGTACATTGATCAATATAGTGCACCATTTAAGTTTATGTTACAATCAAATGTACAAGTTTAAATATGGCTTTATACACTAGTAGTAATCACAAAGCTAAAATAATTCATGTCTCATGTAGGTTCACACACAAACAATTGAATGCAGTTGTAGCATTAGATTCCTCAATTAGCAATGTTTTACTTCATTATTTGGTGAACTTTGTGCAACATATAGTCAATTGTAACCTACTCCCACCCCATCTTCCACACACACACACCCTCTATTCTGTCCACAACGCAGTTGAACTATGTACTATAATTATACAAATGTTGGGTCCTGTAATTCCAAAGTATCCTGAAAATAAAAATTTACACATTCTGGGAAAGATTAACCCTAACACAGATTAATCAGAATAACAAATTATAAAGAAAGGTGGAGAAACACACAAACACTGCTCTGTAAGAATATCATTATACTCAATGAAGCTATGTCTAAGTAAGGGCCAAATCCTGCTTGTTATACTCCAGTGAGCAGTTCAGTGTAAATTATTAACCGTGAGTTATTAACTGCAAATTATTAACCATGAGCGTTATGTGCCATAGGAATAGTGTAACAGGGGATATGATAGATTTTCCATCACTCTGAACCTTTGGATGAAATACAGACCTCAATGAAGCTAATGGGTAATTGCTATTTACTTCCACGAGACTAGGATTTCACTCTAAATCAAAAGTAAATGTCATTCTAAAACATATGCTCTAGTTTGACCATATATTGTTGGGCTTGATGTGGGAATTACTGGGTGAAATTCTATGCATCTGTTATGCAAGAAAGACTAAATTATAAGCAGGCCAAACAGGATTTGGCCCTAGAGGTTCAGCACTACAGATGTCCCATGAAACATTCTTCTGCAATAAGATTCCTGTGCTGGACACACACGCCTCATTTCCTTTCCCAGCACCCAAATAAAGGAACTTCAAAATCTCTGCAAATAAGGAGCATTTTACGTAACTGACCACAGAAGAGGAATGAAAAGGAGGAACTCCATGATGACCAAAGTAAAGAGTCCACAAAACTTCTGAGTCAGAGCTGATTAGCTTTGTACCTGCCTCTCCACTAAGGCAAAGAAATGAAGACTAGAATAAGCAGTTCCCCCCTCCCATCCACACATGGGCCTCATCTTGTGAGGTACAGCGAGGTAGTGAGTGCCTTCAGCTCCTACTAATTTCATCTGGAATACAGGAGGATAGGAACTCAGGACATATAGGCCTGGACGGGACCCGCTGAGCCAGTGAATACAGCCCCTGCTCTCACAGACAACTGTGTCTATCTCTGTAACTGAAGGCACACTTACCTCACAACATCAGGCACACTGATAAGTCTAAAACTAAGCTCCATGTAAGACTGTCTGTACCAAAATTATTTCAAAAAGGCTCCCACCAGGACTAACATACTTTAATAAACACACTATCAATTCTCCAGAACAAACACAGATCTTTGTGAAAGGACAGGCCAATAGCCTCCTTATATAATAGTTAACACCTATCAAAAGAAATATCTTCTTTGTCTATTTAGCTCTAAATAATAACTGCAATTTATGGCACTACGAAGCTACTGGAGACTATACACACTATCACTGAGTAGTCCTGTGGCACCTTAGAGATTAACAAATATATATATATATAAAGTATCATGAGCTTTGGCAGGCAAAGCCCACCTCTTCAGATGTTTGCCCACAAAAGCTCATGATACTATACATATATTTTTGTTAGTCTCTAAGATGCCACAGGACTACTCATTGTTTTTAAAGTTACAGACTAACACAACTACCCCTCTGACACTATAACTGAGTCCTTCAAAGGTCTACAAAGTCAACTTTGTCTATGAGACATTATGAATGATTAGATAGTGCTACCTTGACATTGCTCTAAGCTGAAGTCATCAATGTACCTATGTGAGACTCACTGCTGTAGTATGTACATCTGTTTCTATTTCCTGGATACTGGGGTATACAACATAATTTGCATTTAATGAGTATAATTTGCTGCATACAAAGCATACCTATGAGGTACTCATGCCAAATCGATAATGTTGCATGGATGTACAACTATTTTTCGTCTTACATTGAGAGTATCCTTAATGTCAAAAATCAAAGGACTCAGATTATTATTTCAACATTTAAAGTCAAGGGCTACTTAAGGTTCATCTCTTTCCACAAAATTTCACTTGCTGAGCACCCTTGCATAGACCTTTACACATAACACATTTCCCCACCACCACCACCACCACCACCTCCAGGCAACATTTTGTAAGTTTTATTACTTGACAGATAAAATCCTTTCAATGGAAATAGCAGGAAACTGTCATGATGACTTGAGCAGACACTGGTGACAAAAGGAAATTTGTGTCTGTATCATTGTTCTAAAATATTTCAGGCAATATTTTTCAAAGAGGAAATGGTTTCAAAGGGACACTATCAATGTTTTAAAGATCAAAATGCATGACCTACAGTGTTATAATTGGATGGGGATAGTCCTCCAGTTTTTAAACATCGTTTGATTTGGGTTTTTTTATATCTAGGATAGCATTCATGAGATTTTTTTTTAGGACCACTGGCCCATTGACAGTTATCAACTCAATAGATTTAATCAGAAAGCTAGTCAAAAAAACTAAGTATTTTCCATGAAACAATGGAAAGGAAAGGAAAATTTTGCATTTCTGACATTTTTCAAAATTTCCAAAAAAATTCCAGGGGAGAAGGTTTTTCTCTCTCTCACTTTTTAAAAACTCTTTTGCCATTGGAAAAGGGGGCAGGAATGCAATGTTTCTTTGCTAACTTTTTTGTCAAAAAAACCAAAAAGGTTTGAACCAAAGCTATTTTATGTATTTATTGCGAAGACGCATTTGTTTTGGCTAAAAGGCATTTCCCACTGAAGAAAATAGGAGTGGACAAAAATTTTTTGGCCAGCTCTCACAGGAGAAATAGCTGATGTTTGTTTCTGAACAGGCTAAAATTTAAGATAAAAATTTCCTGCCATGCCTCAAAAAAATAACGTACATGTATATTTAACATACATACATAGTTTCTGCAATTTCTTCTACAGTTTAAATCAAAAAAATACTATGAGCAACACACAAAAAATGCACACTTTTCCAGGGCACCTATGATGAGGAAAATGTTACTCCTTTAAAAAACCTGAGCTGCTTCTAAGAAACAAAAGGCACGGCACATATTGTAAATACATTCACCCAATTGAACAATACCTAGATAAATCTCAGCTGATACTGACCAGGGCTTCTGCATTTGTAGTGTCTTTGGATCCTTACACATTTTTAAAACTGTTACTTTTCTCAAACAAAATGTCTTACTGCGCTTGTCAGTTTCGAGTTAAGCCTTCACTGAAAAATTTTTGGATATTCAGAATAAAAAAAGCATAAAGTGACTGTAGCACTCTTGTTCTTCCAACCTAAATTTCAATGGGAGACACTATCTTCAGTGCACTTCCTCCTTCTCTTGGGACTAAATCTGCAATTCTCAGAGTAGTAATTTTTATTTAAGTGGCTCTGTTGATCTCACATGAACCTGTTGATATAGCAGTCAGACACATTGGTCCAAATATTATCCTATATTATTAGACCAGTTTCAATCCAGGGAGGTGTTCCAGGTTTACAGTGTTCTAACTGAGGACACTGTGTCTGTAACTTCAATTGGGAAATTTGCATAAGTAAGTTTTACTCACATGAACAGAGTTGGAGAGTCAGGCCTTCTCTCCCCACACTGTTTGCCTGTCCCTATAATACAGAATTTGAAGTACGGAAGATACCCAGACTAGGCCATCTAGTTCAATCCCCTTCCCTCTCCTATTCCTGTGCTTTCTGGGATTTCTAATATCTAAAGGCCATATCCAGCAAATGTTTGTCAGAAGACATGGCACAGATTTTTAATGATTTTGCTCCAGTCACCTCTATCCAAGGTGGATGTGCATGAAAATGAACAACAGTGGGGGCAGGGAATCTTGTTCACATTCCAGTCATATTTTGGGTACGTGTAGACTACAGGCTTTTGTCGACAGAAGTTTTGTCGACAGATACGGTCGACAAAGCTTCTGTCGACAAAGAGCGACTAGACTACATCCAGTTCTGTCAACAAAGCAAGCCGCTTTGTCGACATGACATTGTAGACGCAAAGGACAGTGTAGATGCAATAACGCCTTCTGTTGACAGAACTCTGTCGACAAAAGGCGTTATTCCTTGTAGAATGAGGCTTACAGCCGTCAACAAAACTGCTGAGTTCTGTCGACGTTATGTCGACAGAACTCAGCAGCAGTGTAGATGCAGGTATAGTTTTGTCGACAAAAGTCCACTTTTGTCAACAAAACCCTGTAGTCTAGACACACCCTTAGTGAAAGACTCCAGTACTTCTATTTTTCACTTCCTCCAGAGATGGGCAGAGACCAGTAATCATGTCTCCCAACTAGTTTTTATTTGCCATTCAAAGTGAAAATAAGTCTAGTACTATATCAAAGTATAGAATATATCATATACTTATAAGAGAGATTGTGTTCAGCTAGGCTTGAGGTCAGGAATTAGGAAGAATTCAGATACCTAAGAACATGATGGACAGAATGCCATTCTATCACTGCTTTTATATCAATTTAACTTCATTCATTTCCGTGCTTACTGCTGTTTACAGCAATGTGGGATCAGAATCAGACTCCATGAATGGAGAGGGGGAAAGTTAACTTTAACTTCTGGTTAGATTGGGTCCTTTCCCTTTCTGATGTGGCAGACTGACAGCACAATCAGAGGCAGATTTGCCAGCCTATGCAACTGGAAAAGATGCAATTGACTTATAATTCAGGTTAATCTTTTAGATACAGTCGCTTATTTCTGTGACACATCTGTTTTCAGCAGTGGACTCCAGACCTGAAACTCAAGCTCCAGATATCAAAAAGTTGAAGAAAACACTGCCTTCAAATAAAGAGCTTAGAAAGGTAAATCAACATATAAACAAAAACAAATAGATACAAACCAGGTTCCCCATCACATGTGATGTTTCTGAAGAACAAAACTCCTCTGCCAAATGCCGTTCTTTCAGTCAGATTCCAACTTCTCAACTTCTTCAAGTAACACTTAGGCTGAATAATCAGTGGGGATTCAAAAGTGTTTCTGACCAAGCACATCTGTCTTTTTGGTCCCGAGGCTTTATCCTTTGTGTCCTATGTTTTATGCTTAGTTGGCTGGCAAGATTCCTAAATGCTTGAACTGCTGTTTCCTCTCTGTCATCTGCAAGTAAACTATAGCTTGAATTCATTTCATGAATAGTACTCATCTCTGAGATTGGAAATGTTCACTAGAAGCATGACTGCAAAGGAATCCCTGGCTTATTTTACAAAACAAACACAAAGCTATGGATCCCACTCTATGCAAGCCATCCACTGTCTTTATAATAGATCTTCCCACCTAAACGCAAGGAGCAGCTGCTAGCCTCATTGTGGATCTCTGCCATTTCAGATCCACACGCAGCTCTGCGATTCCCTGGAATAAGCATCTTCCTAGCTAGAGAGGATCTTCACACTTAGCGAAAAGATCTCCAAAAGATTATTTTTTTAAAGCTGTAGGAAACTCCTCCATTTATTTTGAATTCTCAGGATTAGGAGAAGCAATAACAATCATTAAGAGAGTCCTCAGCTGCCTCTTTACTCTTAGCTGCCCAGACTATAAGATAGAGAAACAAGTTAATTATCAGCTGCATTAGTAACAACATTGCACGGTGAGCCTGTTCACGTAACAACTTTTTTCCTGACCCATGAAAGCCATGCTGAAAACACTTTGAGAGACACCATCAAGGTACATGAATCCAAAATCTGATTTTTTCTTAAATATATTTACAAACACCTCGACATACTTTAATTCCGCAAACATGTTTTCCCTGCATGAGGCCAGTCAATCAGTGCCAGCATCCAGTCATGTACCTGCTTAACTTAACATAGGTGTAGTCACTATGTCTCCTTACATAAGTAAAGAAAAAGACGTGCATAAGAATTTACACAATGAAAGTCTAAAACAAGAAATGTGTATGAGCACCTGTGGTGTGAAGGAAACAAACAGTTCTACAAAGAAACCAAAATGAGTTTCAAGCTACTAATACTACATACAACGGCCAGATTCTCAGCCTCCGTAGGTTGGAGTAAAGGGGATTTAAATCTGCCTTAATCTGGCTATTCCTCTGGCATTCAGGAACCCACACCGGCTGCAGCACTAGTATAGCAGTATAGAATAGTTCTATACTACCCCCTCCCACCCACTTGCTTAGAGATAATGTACTAGAGCCCAAGATCTGGCACAATATAGATAACTCACCTAGCCTTCCCCCTAAAGCATCTTGAGTTCTCCTCTGGCACTATTGAGGATCTGGTGTATTGACTTTATATAACATCTTACACCCTGCAGCACTCCAAAGTGCTTCACAAACTTTGCCAGCTGGTACACAAAAACTTTAGAGACTGAAGTGCCTAGCACTGCAGTGAAGCTGATTCATAGAGCCTGTTTAACAGAGCCTGGCAATACCACATAACAGTTTGCAGCTGAAAGTAGAAAAGAACACTAGACGTAATCAAAACTGCAAAGAGCATTTGGACAGAGCAGAGTATATATACACCTGAGATGGGATTTAGCCAAGACTCCTAAATCTTCTAAGGGATTATTGAGTAAAATACTTCGCAGTGTCCCTTTAAACTAAAAAAAGTTATAAAACTGAAAGATTTTCAGCTACTGTACAGTAAAGGAATTATAAAATGTTGCTTTTTTCAGTATTAATTAACCATCTGTGAAAGCACTGGAGACCAGACACCAGCTCCTTTCCTGCACACTTTCATGCACAGTATATATACCCAGAGAGCAAGAAGCTGTTGAGTAAAGTACCCCAGCATCCTGCTGCATTAATATATGCAATCACTGCTTACCAAGGAGGGAGAGGGGAATTCCAATAAACCATTTTCCCTTTCTGTCAACCTGTTGCTGTGAGGATGAGAACCTCAACACAAACCAGTTCTCGTGACCTCTCCACTCCATCCATGGTAGGTTTGCTCTCATGATTTTGGAATCTGTTTTCATTGGGAGCAATACGTAGGTCTACAGATCCTACTACCTCTTGTTTGCCTATTTGTGTTCTAATTGTTTAACCTAGCCTCCAGCTGTATGGATTTACAAAATGAAATAAGGCTGAAAGAGTCCAAGTAGCATGGGAAATGTGTCAAGCATAATGATCTCTTCCACACTGGCATGAATGTGGGAAACGTGGACTGGTCCCAAGAAGTAGCATTTCTGACCCAAAAGGGGAGGTGCTTGGATGCATCACTTGCATTGTGCATGATCTGTATAGTCGTCCATGTCCACATCAGAATCAAAGAGAGAGTGTCCAGTGTAATCCGTGTCAGGGGTTTGGGAAATACTGTTCTCTGTCCCCCTCCTCATCAAATGTTTCTGTCCTTGAATAAAAGCTGAAGTCCTGAAATGGAGTGTGACTCTTGCTAGCTTCACTACTTCCCTCGGATTCGTACAAGATGTTATCACCGTCTTGGTGCCACTCTGGCCAGAATTTCCTTCTTATCCTTTCACAGTACATAGCAAGGTTAATCAGTTCACCTGCAACATGGTAAAATAAGCCAGTGTAAATACACCTGATCATTAATCCTGTGACTATGTTCCATGCAAAGATAATTCACAGGAGCTGTTTTAAAAGAAATATTTCTGGCTTGTTTCCAGGCAGATATTAAAGACCTTTTCCCAAAAGACTAAGAGATGATCAAACATACTAATGTATTGTTTACAAGTTCAGTACAATGCAAAGTGCAAAGGGTTGTATTTTGATTAACATACCTGTGGTAAGCAGGATCAAAATGAAAGAGTTATGTAGGAGTATAGCTCTAAAGTTAAGCAATTAGAATTAACTTTCATGAATGTGGCTCAGAAGAAAATGATTACTTTTTTATAAATCTGTCACAAAAAAACCTGTTATGCATTTTGTACAAATCTGGCATCAAAAAACAGAATTTGGCCATACATATTCTATGTCTTTATTAAAAGAATGCAATGCAGTTGCAGGTAAATTTTGGTTTTGGACCACAAGATGGCAGTACTGTTTGCAAGATAAATTTGACATTCATCACCAGCACACAAGATTTTTATATGGTCACTGTAGCATACCCTTAGAAATTAGGGATGGAAGGATGGAATGAAAGTATTTTTCTTTTGTATTTATGAAGATATTATAAAAACTTCAGTTAAGGAGAAAACACAACAGGACATCGAGGGAAAAACTTTGTGTGCTATATTTCGTAGCATGAGAAGCTGTCTGGTTGGGTGAGTCAAATCGGAAAGAATTGTAGGGGATGGGAGTATCCATCTGGTTATTTTGATAGAGCAACTGGCTTTTCAATCTATATAAAGTTAATGCTTGAAATTCAAGGATCCTCTAAGATTCTGCCTGAGATCCTTCAGAGACCAAAGTCATAGAAGAGAAGCATGTAACAACAACAATAAATAATGCTACCTGGCTCTTATATGCCAGTGTTTTTCATCAATAGATCTCAATATGTTTAATACTCCAAATTTGATTCTGTTCCTCCAAATTTGTTATTACAGTATTTAGCACTTATATAGGACCAGATGCTATCCTTCTTCTATTAAAGAGTACATCTACACAGCAACATTATTTCGAAATAACTAGCGTTATTTCAAAATAACTTAGTCCACATCTACAGAGCAGTTATTTTTAATTAATGTCAAAATACCGTCAAGCTGGAGGACTTACTCCGACTCCTGTAACCCTCATTGTACGAGCAGTATGGGAAGTTGGAGGAAGAGTGCTCTATTTTGAAATAAGTGCTGTGTAGACGCTCCCAATTTCGAAATAAGTTATGTAATTGACATAGCTCAATTTGCGTAGCTTATTTCAAGTTAAGCCCTGCTGTGTAGACACACTCAAAACTACTTCCTGACACACTCCTCCTTACATGCTATCATTTTTTTTAATATGCAGTTTTGCTCTGAAAATTGAAGATGTAAAATGGATCAGGGGAATTAGGGGACTTTATATTTATCATGCGTCTATGACTCCAGATCAAATGTAGACTCCAGATTCAGCTTGCCAATAAAAGGGTGGGTTTTTTTTTTCTAATTGCTAGTTCTGCAAAATTACCCTAAATCCAAAAGTCAACATGGGTTCCTTTCTCTTCCTATATCTACAGCAGTCACAAAGGTTCTGGGATTTCACTGGGGCTACTTGCAGAGTATCATACTATTCAGTGTAAGCAAGAAAAGAAGAACCTGGCCCATAATTATTTCATCGTTGAACACTCTGAAAACATTAATTCATTAATAGAGCAAAGGCCAAAATTCTTTAAACAGAGTGCTGTAGAGTAACCTACCAAGTACAGCACTAGGAGCAACTATTGTGAAGAATTCATGGGGAAAAATGAAGGCAGCTTTGGATAGAAAGACAATATTACAGAGTACATCAAAGGACAGGCCCTCTAGTTGAGCTTCTAGGGCTCATTCTGCATATTATAATGAGATCTCCTTGAAAGCCTAGGCCTACAAGCAGAGACTACTCCAAAAAAGAGCTGTCCAAATCTCTAAGATTGTCTTACCTTTGATTAGTCTCTCAGGTCTAGTCCCTGGCAATGTCCACATTGCTTGAGCTAGGTGCCCAAAGACAGTGGCATCAAGAGTGGAAAGTTTGGGTCCCATGATATACTTCTTGTCACCTGTAAATGGTAAAATGGTGACCAGTTGTAGACCAGCAGGCACCTCCCCCAACTATAAATATGGATTGCATCTTTTTAACACGCATCTCACTGAAACAATTTAACTGGCCACTGGTATGTTCCCCACAAATATCCAATTCTGGAATCTATGCATGTGGGCCAAATTCTGGCTTAGGCACAGAGAAGGTTCCCAGGAATGGACTCCATTACTGCAATGTAATCCTGTGGAAGTCAATTGGCTAACTGATCTATACTGTTACAGAATCACCAGCCCTTCCTGTACCCCTTCTTTCTGCTACCCCCTATGCACTGAGTTGGTTTTGCTGCATTCAGGGCTTTCCATGCTATCAGTAGTGGTTGAATGTATGATTTCCTCCTTTCAGGGAAAAATCAAAGCTGACCCATGATTAACGACTTTGCTAAAAGGAGCTGGCAGCCCAGTGTCCTGCACTAGTCTTTTACTAGTGAAGATCTGGTTTCAGGTCCTTCCTCAGATTGCAAGTGAAAATGAGAGTGGTGACTTCAATTAAAGGATTTACTTAGTATTGGTCCAAATCCAAACTGTCACCCTATTCAGTATAATTGGTAACTACTGCTCAGAAAAGGCCTAGTGCTGGAATAGCCAACTATGTTGCAATTCCAGACTAGTGTGTGCCCCTGAATTGGAACAAAAACAGTGCAATGGGTGATTCTGGGTACAAGTTGTCAAAGTCCCATAATGCATTCATCTCTTCCCTCCTTCCCTGCTTGAAAGCAATGACAAACAATCTTTTTTGCACCCTTTTGTCTCTGGTTATCCATCCTGTGCAAGCATGGATCCTGTTCAGCTGAAAAGAGCTATGGTAATCATTGCAAACACCTCATGCCTTATGTTATATGTCCAGAGCCTAGCCTAGAGCCCTGGGAGCGAGGAAGAATGTAAAGAGGCCACATATACACACGTGTATGCAATATCTGAGTGGAGCACTCGGCAGATGCTGGTGGCAATTGATTCTTTTGGCACAGTCGTATACTGGTGCCATGAGACAAGCACAGATTGGTGGGATCACATAGTTATGTAGCTATGGGATGATCACCAGTGGCTGCAAAACTTTTGCATGCGTAAGGCCACTTTCATGGAACTTTCCAAACTGCTTGCCCCCACCCCCGAAGTGCAGCAATACCAGAAAGAGACCTGCTTTCTGGGGGCAATTTCCCTGTGGAAGCTGGCAACACCAGACAGCTACCAGTCAGTTGGGAATCAGTCTGGAGTGGGTAAACTGCCGTGGGGACTGTTGCGACCCAAGTAGCCAAGGCAATCAATACCCTTCTCCTATGAAGGACAGTGACTTTGGGAAACACACAGGACATAGCAGAGGGCTTTGCTGCCATGTGGGTTCCCTAACTGTGGTGGGGCAATAGATGGAACACACATCTCTAATGTGGCACCTAGCAAGGGAATACATAAACCGCAAAAGGTACTTCTCAATGGCATTGCAGGCGCTGCTGGATCACAAGGGCCATTTCTTCAACATCAAGGTGGGATGGTTGGGAAAGGTACATGATGCGCACATCTTTAGGAACTCCGGTCTCTTCAAGAAGCTGTAAGATGGAACTTTCTTCCCAAACGGGAAAATTGCCATTGAAGATGTTGAAATGCCAATAGTGATCCTTGAAGACCCAATCTACTCCTTGCTCCCGTGGCGCAGGAAGCCCTACACAGGCAGTCTGGACTGCAGTAAGGAGCAGTTAAACTACCAGCTGAACAAGTGCAGAATTGTAGTAGAGTATGTGCTTTTGGATGTTTAAAGGGAAAGTGTCTCAGTTTACTGACTATGTTTAACCTCAGCAAGAGCAACATTCCCATTGTTGTGGCAGCCTGCTGTGTGCTCCATAATATCTGTGGCAGTGAGGGGGAAAATTTTAGGCCGGGGGTGAGGAAGTCGAGGCAGATCACCTAGCTACTAATTATGTGCAGCCAGACACCATGGAAATAAAGAGAGCACATCAAGGGGCAATGCAAATTAGAGAGGTTTTGGAAAAAAGCGTTGTGAATGACCAGACAATATATGTTGCTCTTAATGAAGTGCCCCCTGCATTAAGTGTGCTGGCCTGTAAACCTTGTAAAGTCCCCTCCTCCCACCTCTGTTCAACACAAGCAATAAAGATACTGTTGTTAAGAAAATATGCATCTTTATTGAGGCAACACAAGGAAGCAGAGACAGAAAAGGAGTACGGGGGGAGCTTCGGAGGAAGGGGGGAGCAAGTGCAAGCGGCATACTACAGTCCCCCTGTCCAGCCATCATAGGTGTAGGAATGACAGCCTTCTGTTTTGAGAGACCTCCCTGGGAGTTGAGTGGAAGGCTGCCTTTGTCTCCTTCCCCCCCCCCCCCGACATACACATACATCCTAGGTAGCTGGGAGGGAAGACTATGGAACTTGGTGAGGAGGGCATTTGATTCAGCATGTACTGGACAGGGGCTCTGTGCTCCATCTGCTTCTTCTGTGCCTCCAGCAGGCAGCTAAGCAGCTCTGTTTGCTGCCACACAAGATCTCTTCCTGTGTTTTGAATTCATGTTCCTTGCATGCTTTCCTCACCTCATGCTCCAATTGCATCTCCTGCAACATCATTCTCCTCCACGCATTTAACTGCACCCTGTCCATGCAGGTGGATTGCATTTGCTCATTGAACATGTCATCCCTATTACGTTTTTTGCCTTCGGATCTCTGCTAGCCAACCAGCTGGAGGAGCTGGAAGAATTGGCTACACGCTCACTGTTGCACTCGCCATACCAAAAAAAAGTGATGGGCAAACTTTAGAGGAGATACACTGTAGAACACAGAAGCTAATCTCTTAACATAAAAGAACATCTGTCCAACACAATAGGCATGTGTTATGTTCAAGGCCAAAGTTATGCTTTTAAGTGCCCACTATGCAGCAGGTACAGCACAGAGATCTTAAGGAAGCAGCTGGACTCAGTTTGGTAGCAGGCACAGTAAGGAACAGGCTGGGGTTCACTCTTTTGCATCTGCTTTGAAAGCATGTGCAACACAGTGGCTGCAAATAGCAACTCCTGCAGCTAGGCAAGCATCTGCGTTTGCAAAGGGGAGCCATGGTGACAAGGCAGGAGCTCACATGGTCACTGGGGAGTCTGCAGGAGAGAGGGGGGGTGTACTGCCTCAGTAGTACCAGTTACAAAGATTCTCCTGCTTCATCCAGGTTGCCATGTTTGATGTCAGTCTTCTCTCCGAAATCATACCAAGTGATAAGCAATGGATGCTGACTAAATGTGGCCATAAACCTGGACCTTATGCTGCAATGCTTGGTGCTGCAATGATGCCAGCTCACCTACTGCTGGCTTGGCATGGAAAGGTCCTCACGTGGAGGATGGAAGAAGGCCGGCGTCCCCAGAAATCCTGTGAGAAGGATGAAAGAGTACCTCTACGAGACCTTTATAGAGATGTGCAGGGAGGATTCCCGCTCCATTTCCAGACACGTTAACAAACTGTTCCAGGGAGCCC
The DNA here is from genome assembly GCA_019425775.1 of Rafetus swinhoei. Classification (NCBI taxonomy): domain Eukaryota; kingdom Metazoa; phylum Chordata; order Testudines; family Trionychidae; genus Rafetus; species Rafetus swinhoei. The sequence continues at coordinate 72,537,618 of CM033440.1, forward strand.
CCCATTCGGAGGGCAGAATGGCTGCCACAGATCTCACCCAACTGCCGTAACCCACTTGTAGCATGATGAAAAATGTAAACTCACCAGAAGTGCCCTCCCAGACATCAGGGCCCAGCAGCTAGATGTCCCAGGAGGAGGGGATTGTCTCCAAAGTTTAAAAAGGTTCTGGCTGTCGGTGAGATCAGATGCTCCACTTGCCTGCTGACCATTCTCCTTCTCCTCTTCCTCATCTACACTATCCTCCCTGCTGTTGCCTGAGGCTACCTGAAGAATCTCTTTGGAGGTATCTTGCACCTAAGCACCCTAAAAGAGCTAGCTGACAAGTTCTCTAGACCTCTGGTGTTAATTTTTAATGAATGTTGGAAAACCGGGAAAATTCAAGGAAAATAATGATTGAAAAGGGGTATTTCTTCTGGGGTTCCACAGAGATCAATTACCTGGAAGTAAATATAAAATCTGTAGATAACAAAGACTGGAGGAATGGTAAATAGTGAGGAGGAGAGGGCTGTGATACACAGCCGCTCAATCAGCTTGAGTGCCAACCAAATAACAGCTATAACCTGTTAGTAAACAGTTTGCTCAAAGCATGTGTATGCCAATCAAATTCCCAACTTTGTCAAAACAATTATAATATCTACAAGGGATTTTCAAACACCAGCTTTACAAATATTTGTTGCCAAAAAGCCCTGGGCAAAATTCTGCCTTCACACACAAACACAATTCCCAGCAAAAATAACAGGAGATGAACTTATGCCTCTGGTGGCAGCATTTGGAAATATACATGTACAATGGCAGCAAGAAAAAGCAACCGCCCCTTAACTCAGAAGACAGACATGGCACGCTAGTGCCATAACAGGCAGTATTGTGTTTCCAAACTAGATAATGTTTAAATGGCTTAGCAGAGAGCATTGCCAATAAATCTAAGTGACTGTGCTGAATATAGAATATAATGGGTTGTACATTACCTAAGAGGCTTGCTAGAGACCGCATGTCTTTCTCCATCAGCTTATATATCTCTTCTTCCGAGAAGCGGCCAATACCATGGCCATACATTTCTCGTTTCACAATTCCTTTCGTTAGGTGGCACAGAATCCACTTCAGCAGGTCACTGAATGGGCCACTGCATGAAAGCATCTTCTGGGTCTCATGGAGATTGTCCACCCATTGGCAATAAGCTAATGTCCTAGAATGTGGTGAAAATAAGTTACAACGGTGCCACACATTGACTCCACAACAAAGTAGCCCGCAGAAGGGTTTGATGAACAGCTTCCATAACTCCTGAGGCCCTAAGGATTATTGGCCTGATAGAAAGCTAGCTGTGTGGTCAAGTACACATCTGTGCCTGTGGCATAGCAACCAGAATACTAAACGTTGGCCCTCGTTCTGAAGTACTTGTTCACACAGTAGAGCACCTAGTCATGCCAACAGTCCCATTGAGATTCATGAAAGTAAGTGCTACTCAGCAGAAATAAGGGTTTGATTTGAGTCCTAGATTAGCACAGCAAAGTGATGTGCAAACTGAATCGGGAGTTAAACGCTATGATGCACATTTGACAAAGCTTTCCTGCCTATCCATTCCCTTTAGCTTATGCTTTATTTTTTACTTTGTCTAAGTAGTGACTCTATGCACTGCTGAAGCCTGCCAACTGAATCACTTTGCTGCAATAATATAATCCTCATAATAGGTATTTGTTTCAGTGGCCCCCCGCTCTCCTCTCAGTTTTATTATGGTTTAAGCAGAAAATTAATTAATGTAAGAGATTTATGCTTTGTCATGTTGGGTTATTTTTCTTTTTTTGCATTTTATCCTCTTACGAAATGCTTTACACTGAATGAGATATGATTTCAAAGGGGCTTTGCTGTACTGCAATGTATATGTTTGGTTAGATGGAAGATGTGTTCTCTTAAGAGGACTCTTTATTAAATTTGCTTCGCCACGTCAAAATCTTCCAATTCTCACTGGAATTGCTGGTCTTTATTACTCTTCCAACAGGTTAAAAAAAACGTCTTTTTTTTCCCCTCAAGAAGCTTGTGAAAAAAGGAACAATTAATTTGGAAAGTGACAGTCATCATAAGTACATATTGAACCGTCAAGCACTCCTGCTGCAGGCAACAGGATTATTGTCACCAACTTCAATGGGAGCAGGAGCAGGAGGTTTAAAAGTTATCCATCAGAGGAGGAGGTCAGAAGAGCACATGCAGCCTAGTGTGTTTGGGAAATACGGGTTGTTTATGGACAGGCTCTGTAAAGAAGCTAATGTATAAATTCTTAGTTTCTGGATGTTTTCTCTGCTGCACCATATCTTTAAGGTAATTTTCCTTTCATTTCATCTGCATTGACATTGACTATTCCAGCGGGGGACATATCAACTAAAACCATTTTTGAAGGCAGCTTTAATCTGGCCTCAGCCTATAAAGTATGTGGCATGTCCCTGTTCAAATCTCTCAGTGTCAGGTGAATGTGAGACTTGAACCAAAAGTCTCCCACATCCCAGGTGAGAATCCTAGCCACTGAGCTCAAAGTTATGAGAGAAGACTTCCTCCTTCGCCTAGCCTCTTGCAGAAGTGCCATAAGCATTTAACAGCAGTAGGGCTCCCAGATGTGAATTGTTAGTAGAGCTACAAATCTCATTTCCTTACCTCCTAGACGTAGGTGCCTATCTTGGTGAGAAGGGTGGGGCCTAATACACATCCCTCCTGTCATCATCTCTTAGAGTATCTCTACATTGCACTGTTATTTTGAGGTAACTAGCTTTATTTCAAAATAATGCAAGCATCTACAAAGCCATTCTGTTATTTTGAAATAATTTTGAAATCACAGGTGGCTTATTTTGAAATCTATAAACCTCATTCTACGAGGAATAATGCCTATTCCGAAATACATATTTTGAAATAAGGCATGTGTAGATGCTCCACTGCTGCTATTTTGAAATAGCCCCTCAGCAGGGCCATTCTAAGTTATTCCCCTGCAGTGCCTCCTGGGGCTCTAAATCAAGACAGCACGTCTACATTAGGGAAGCCTGCCTTGGACTAATTTTGAGGCTTCCCTGCAGTGTAGACGAGCTATTTCAAAATAAGCTATTTCAGAATAACTATTCCGAAATAGCTTATTTCGAAACAAATGTGCAGTATAGACGTACCCTTAGAGACTAATCTAGGTGATTCCCTGCCTAGGCTTTTGTGAATCACAGTCTAACGGGCTAGTCTCTCTCCAGTGTCTTGGATCCTGGGCACCTAACTCAGACTTTGTGATTCACAGTATGTTCCTATGATTTTCTAAGCATCTAAAAGTTAGGCACTGAACATTCAGTGCCTCAACACCTATGCAATTTTGTGAACTCCAGCCCAGCTGCCCTCAACTGCCAATGAAGTCAAAAGTTCCCATCCTGAGACGTATCAGGCATATGCAATGCCTACTGAAGACACCTGGAGTTCCAGGTGCTTAGCATCTCCTCTCAACAGTTGGCCCAGTGGGAGTGGAACACCTCAGCAGGGGGCATTCAGCAATATACAAGATGGGGCCCTTTTAAAAAAAACAGCAAGAATAAGGCATCACAGAATGTACTCTTAAACTATGCATGTCAAATAAGTGACAATTTTCATGATTTATGACAAGGCTCCCCAGAATATTCATAGGTGTTTTGTTGTACATATTTTTAATGCAATGAAATCATAATGGGAACCCTCGCTCTGCTTTTAAGTGCCTTACTCAACAAACAGCTGATGTCACATCACAAGTAGGATCCTACATGAGTCACAGTTGCTGTGTCTACTCTTAGATCTTTCCTGGTGAGTGGGTAGACTCATTTTTGTGAGTGTGAATGTGAGTATTAACAACACGAGATTTAATGAGGTTCTATCACATATTACGGTTCATGAGGTATTAAATGACTTCACATCTCTCTACAAACCAAACAAAGAAAGAAAGAAATCCTTTGATTTGAACATTAGTTCTTGCTTCACTCAGCCAACAATACTGCACCCCATTACAGATAGCGGAGAATAACAACAAAATTCTCTTAAACAAAGACAGTGCAAATATATTTTTTCAATTAATCCAAAATATTGTACTCCTGTCACCTATTAATCCCAAAAGCTGGATTTTTCTCTCTCCCTTTTGGCAATAACACATTTATTAAACAGTGTGAAATTTAGCCGATTATTAACCAGCCCAACCCTGCAGTTATTTTTCATGTGCCACTGAAGCAATATAGGTGAAAGGACCACAGTATTAACTTTTGTTACTCTCCTTTATAAACTTACAGATGGACAGAAGGCCCAGTTCTGAACTTCATTTGCAATTGTTTTACACCTTTCAATGGTATTTACTCCTGCTTCACACAGGCACAAGTAAGAACAAAATCAAACACCAACTCTCTCAGAGTGAAAATAGGAATTCACAGCTCAGCTCTGAGTTATTTGAAAAACAAAGCAAGCATTTATTTCCAAACAAACTGTGCAGCACATGTTTGATAAGCTCAAAACAGAAGTAGCTTTAGCATGCAAGCTTACCAGTAGAAATGCTCCTCCACCATTTTTGTCACTGCTCTGGAAACAGCTCTTTCATGTGGACCAAGGTTTTTATTTAAGTTCACTCCGAGTTTCTCTTCCAAAAAGTCAATAATGAACTCAGTGCCAGACACTTTTTTGCGATTGTATTCAATCCAGGGCATTTTCCCTTGAGAGGAAAGTTTTCCATCAAAATAGTTCTAAGAAAAGAAGCAAGTAAACAAAAACAAAAAAACAAACACACACAAAAAAAACACCCTTCAGCTTCTGTTTGATCAATAAAAAGTTTTCTTTAAAAAGGTGCCAATACCCAAAAGCATAAAATCAATATCCACTATACAGTAACTATCAAGCTAGAAACAACCTTACTCTCAATGGAAATGAAAAATCTATTTCCAGCATAAGTCATTTCTAGCCAAAATAATGTGCCTGTCATTGTTTTTGTTTTGCTTTTAATGCCAAAGAATGGGACCAAACATGAAAGGTGTTATGGACCTTTCCTGCCTTATATAGTGTGATTTAGTATTATTAATTAAAGGCCGGTGGGGATAGAAGAACTCAGAAGTCCACAGGCCTAGTATTCTGGACAATTTTGTATCACAGACAAAACAACAATATTATTTGGTACTAGTGGCTCCGGACAGAATTACTAAGCAGGTGTTAAAAGTTTGTTCTAGAGTATATTTGGGCTAAGGCAGGCTCCCTGCCTGACCTGGTTCCACGCAGCCCCTGGAAGCATCCAGTATGTCCCTGAGACCCCTCCATGCAGAGGTGGCCAGGGCGGCTCTACACACTGCCCCGATTCTGAGTGTCAGCTCTGCAGCTCCTGTTGGCTGGGAAGCAAGGGCACCATTTATGGTGGGCTTAGGGGGCAGTAGCCCCTCCCAAGTTTGAACCCCCTGGACTTCATACTTGAGGGCCGCTTAAAGTTGCATGTCTTGACTCCAGAGGCAGTTCTTAAATGCAACATAGTTTGAGCTGCTTGCAGCTTTGTCTTTGGGGCAGGGAGTTTGTTATAAAAAGAGCAAGGCAGAGTTATTAAGAATAACAAAAGGCTGAGCATTCCAATAATTGAAGGATCATTAGATCATCATGAAAACATTGCTGGGTACGTCACTTGAAAGATAGGTGGGGGAAGAGTAGGAATGATTGTTGTACTGCAGGGATCTGCATTTGGATTACTGTGTTAAACTTACAAATGTTCTTGAAAAAGGGGTGAACAGGGACTAATCCTGACTGCAAAGAGCTACAAAGGGATTTCACAAAATTGGGTGATCAGGCAACACAAAGGCAGATGGAATTCAGTGTTGAAAAGTGCAAAGTAATGCATACAGAAAAATATAATCCTAACTGTAGATACAAAATAGTTGTTACCACTCAAGAAAGAGATCTTAGAATCATTGTGGATAGTTCCCTGAAAACATCTGTTCAATTTGCAGTAACAGTTTAAAACCTAAAAAGCTAACAGAATATTGGGAATCATTAGAAAAGGAATATATAATAAGACAAAATACCATATTGCCTCTACATAAAGTGATTGTATGCCCACATCTTGAATGCTGTATGCAGATCTGGTCAACCCACCTAAAAAAAGATATATTGTATTTGGAAAAAGTACAGAAAGGGCAACAGAAATTATTCAGGGGTAAGGAACAGCTTCCATATGAGGAGAGATTAACAAGACTGAAACTTTTCAGCTTGGAAAAGAAATGTCTAAAGGGGGGATATGTTAAATGTCTAGAAAATCATGAATGATTTGGAAAAATAGAATAAGGAAATGTTATTTATTCCTTCACTAGCATAACACAAGAAGCTGACCCACTCAAATTTATAGGCAGCAGATTTAAAACAAACAAAATAAATTATTTTTCACAATCAACTTGTGGAACTCTTTGCCAGGTGATGGTGAAAAGCACAAACTATAACAGGGTTCCAATAAGAACAAAATAAGTTCAAAGAGGATAGGTCCATCAATGGCTACTAGCCAGGATGGGCAGGGATGGTGTCCTTAGCTTCTCTTTGCCAGAAGCTGGGATTGGGTGATAGGGGATGCATCATGATAATCGCCTCTTCTGTGTATTCCTTCTGAAGCACTGGGCATTGGTCACGGTCAGAAGACAGGATACTGGGCTAGAAGGACCTTTGGTCTGGCCCAGTATGGCCATTCTGATATATAGAGCTGAAATATATCTATCCCCTTGCTGTAACCCACTATACCTCACTTCCCTGAGATAGAGCCCAGGAGTCCTGATGGGGTCTCTCTCGCTCCACAGAGTTAGAAATGAAATAAGAATATACATTAAAATGTTAAGGCTAAGCAGTGTCCCTTAAGTGATTTGCCACAATATGTCAGAATATGTTATGGTTAGAGCTGAATGGGTCTAATATTTATTTAATTTTAATTCTTTTATATAGGAATTAGATACAGTGCTCCTGTCAGCTAACTGCTAAGTTGTCTGCCAAAAAAGTAGAGTTTTCCAGAACCTTGGTAGCTCCTGGATAGAGATGATTCATGTGGGGCAGCGGAGGGCAGATGGGGTTGGTTCCCCCCCTCCCCATTTGGTGCTTGGCTTACACTGAGAATGCTCAGTAACACTGCTGAAGTCTTTGTCCTCAGTCCGCCCTCCCCCCCCCCCCCATGCTTTCACTTTCCCCTGTCCCCACCACAGCATTCACAGGTCACACACACATACACCAAAATCTGAAATGGCGTCCCTGCTGGTGTAGCAAAAATTTAAAATTTTAGTATTTGTATAAGAATATAATTTGTTTATAAGTTCTGTATTCTTCTATTTCACCCTGTTTCTCATGATTAGACAATGCCTGCATTGCAAACTAAGCTGTGTCTTCTAGTAACTATGGAATCCTTTGTCTGGAAAGCTCTTGCTCTGTAAATTGTTTGTTGTGAAGAATGTGTGTAAAAGTCATCAGAAAGGTCCATATGGTCAAAAAGACTTGAGATACTTGGAGATGATGAGAGAGCATCCATGGTGCCGGAGGCTGGATGAAGGCTGACAAAGTGAGCAGAATAGCCCAGCCTTGGAGAGAGACAGACACTCCGAAGGTGAGACCACAAACAAGAGATAACGAACCCTGACCACAGACATCAAAGGATAACTGTGGGGAGACACCAAGATTAACATACCAAGGACTGGAGCATGACACTGCAAACCCCATAGACTCCAATGGGAACTTACATATATAGAGTGGAGGGCTTTTGCCATTACACTCTGGGTTCAGTCCTGCAAAGCCAAGCCTCGGAGGAGTCTCAGAGGAACCCCAGCACCTGTGTGTGTGTATATGTGTGGGAGTTTGTGTTTATAAAGCATATGCTAGCTGCTTTGATATTGTATTCTTAATAAATGCAGCATCTTGCCTTTTCCCCTCAAAAGATCCCATGTGCTTCTTATAAGCATAACAGTGGAAACCATAGATAATGGGAGCTGTGGGTGCGGCTCATGTGGGAGAGGGCAGCGCATAGCATCGCCAGCCTAACCCTACACCTATTGGCCGCAGGGACATATCAATCACTTCCAGGAGCTGCGTGAGGTGTCTCCCAGAGCCTACATCCCTCACTCTCTCCCATGCTCCCATCCCCCTGCTTCAGGTGGGAACCCCTCCAACAACCTAACTCCCTCCAAGAGTCCACACCCTGCACCCTCTCCTGCACCCTAACCTTCTGCCCCAGCCCTTAGCTGGCTCCTGCAAGTCCCTGAGGCCCTCCCCAAAGCCTGCACCCCAACCTTCTGCCCCAGGTAGTGCTGCATCCCACACCCAAACTCCTTCCGAGAGCCCAAACCCAGCAGCCCCTCCCTCATACTGAACCCCTTGGCTCCATCCTGGCACCCTCTCCTGCTCACCAAACTCTTCATCACTGGTGTCACGTTATTGGATTTTAAGGGGAGCAGCCTCATCACTGCTGCGCCCATGGGGGTGGGAGGGCGGAGTGTTTGCCCCACAGTCTGTACAAAGGGGGCCATGTGAGGTGTCAACTGAAAGCTTATGTCCTACTGAGTCTATGTATACTATTCATATACTTGTGTGATGTTTGTATGTGGAGTTATGAAAATGGACTCTGTGCTGGTACTGTGAATGTTCTCTGCCTGAGACAGAGCAATGGGCCTGGGCTGCTTGTTGTAAAGAAAGATTGTACAGTCAATGACTATGCTAATTAGCATGGCCCCAAGGACAATGGCTCTCAAGGTGCTCAATACACACCTGAGGAATGTTTGGAAACCTGCAACCAATCAGGGCATAATGGCTGCCAACATGTGAAACAGAGACAGGTCACTTGACCATGTGACCTGCTCCAGCTTGGAAGGTACCAGGAATGGATATAAAAATGCCATGAGGCGGACTCCATCTTGTCTTCAGTTCTGCTCCTGATCCCAGATGCAGCCTTGCGAGGGACAGATAGCCGGGAAGGATTGCTGGCCCATGCTGACATACGATGTACACCAGAGACTTTTAAGATAGCAGTTTGTAATATCTCTGCTGAGAGCCTGCATCAAGAACTTGGTGATTGATGTATGTAATGTATTCTCTTTAATAACCTTACTCTCAACCTTTTCTTTCTTTTGTTAATAAACCTTTAGATTTTAAACTCTAAAGGATTGGCCCAGCGTGATCTTGTGGGTAAGATCTAAAGTGTAAATTGACCAGGGATCTGTGGCTGGTTCTTTGGGTCTGGGAGAACCCATTCGGGGTAGGTGATATTGGGTTCTATAACCCCTCACTTGTGTGTAAAGCCTAGGGCTGATTGTGGCACAGGGAGAGCTGGGGTATCTGAGGGGTTTTGCTCGTGAGGCTTCCTGCTGGCCAGATTGGCAGCTGAAGTGCTCTGTGTGACTGGTTTGTGACCTGTTTGGGAAAGGTCTCCAGTCTGGGGCTGTAAGCAGCCCTGGTTTTGAGCAATTCGCCCTGAGTGGATGCCCTCAGCAGTGCCCAGACCCGGCCCAGTCCGTCACAACTGGTCTCACACCAGATCCTGCACCCCCCTTATTCAGAGCCCTCACCCCTCTGCACCGTAACCCCTTGACCCAGCCCAGTGAAAATGAGTGAGTGAGGGGGGATGGACTGAGCAGAGGGTGGGTGCTCAAGGAAGGGGTGGGGCAGGGGTAAAGCCTCAGAGGTGGTGAGGGTCGGGAGTGTTCAGTTTTCTGCAAATAGAAAGTTGGCAACACTCCCACAGTAGCACTCTTCATCTTAAAAGCACCATATAAACTCTAACTAATGATATATTTCTGTAGCCCTAAGAGGCAAATGCAGCTAATCTGCATACCCACTAACCCCCATGGAAAGTGGGTGCAGTGGGAACAGGAACGATCTAGATCAGCATTTCTTAAAGTGATCAGCAAAACCACTTTGAGAAACCTATGAACTGGCCACGTTGGTTTGTTTATTTACTGGCGCCGTGGCCATGGACCCTTGCGGCTTTTGGCTGTTTCGTCGTTTGCAGCCAAGGGGAGCCACAGGAAGCGGCGTGGACCAGGGCACTGTTTCCCGAGGCTCCCTGGCCGCAGTGCCTGTAAATAAACAAACAAGCGTGGCCAGTTAATAGGTTTCTCAAAGTGGTTTCATGGACCACTTTAAGAAACACTGATCTAGATTCAACCTCACAGTCAGCAAGAAGAAACCCCCAATAGCAAGCCCTTCTTCCAGGCCTTTAACAAGCATCTGGGCCTCTCATTGGAGAGAGGGTAAGTATGTCTTTACTTATGACTCTGACATTTCCTGGTCTGCAAACCTTACTCATCTGAAGTCAAGGTCTCTGCAATCAGACCCACAAGAGCCCAGCACCGGCAGGAGTTCCATTAAAGTTAGCAGGGCTCAGCATGGAAGCATTAATCCCCATGTTACAGATGGGGAAGCCAAACCAGAGAGATAGTATGGGGAAGGAGTCAGGAACCAAATGCAGGAATTCCTGGCTTCAATTCGTGTGAGTAGATTAGACCACAACTCTCTTTAATGGCAAGTTTGCTTAATCCTACAAGCACAGGTTTGAGCTGCTAAATTTTTGTTCTTTTATTTCCTTTATTTAAAAGGACACTGCCAGCAATCTTACAAATTCTCATGATTTTGTAGCAAGTTTTGTGATACCTGGTGTTCTTAAAGACCCCACTCCTGGAATTATATTACATACAAATCTCAGCTTCCATTTAAAAAAAAAAAAAAAAAAAAAAAGACTAAGATACTAGCCTTCAGGGCTGTGGTAAAAAGCTCAAACATGTGATCCCTAATGGCTCAAAATGAGCAGCCAAATAATAAAACCCCAAATTTATTGAGTTGGGGATTTTATTTTGGTTTTTCTTTACACATTTTATGATTTTAAGCCATGATTTTTGAAGGTTTGGGATTAGTAATTATGTCAACCAATTTACGCCTCAAATTTAGCTTCCACAAATTCACTTGAGGTAGGAGATAGATAAACACGCTGTCGCAAATAGTGCTAGTGTCTCCAACTCAATGGAAATTCAGCAGGAGATTTTCTTTGGGTGGCACTTCACTCTGGCTACATTTAAAAATACGGACATATGGTACATTGCAAATATGCATGTCTTTCCCAGACACACCTTCCTTCTGGATCAAAGAAGTATTGGGGAACATTCCTGGGAACAATGTCTTGTGACTCTATCTAGTCTTGGATTTCTGCCCAGACACAGATATCCTGATATGAGAATAAAATGATATGATGTGGCACGCCTGGTCTCTAGAAATGCAAAAATAAGAAAGTGGAAATTATCTGTCTAGTGTAGTGGTTCTCAACTTATGTAGCTTTGTGGGCCGCATCTTACAAAAAAGGCTGATAAAAGTTAAAAGAAACAGATCAGTTCTATAGAATTTTTTTTAAAAAAAGCTATCAAAGGGTTAATAGAGAATATTATTCCTTCTATACAATGGTTTAAAAAAATATAGAAGGAATCTCATTCTTATTCAATTCTATAGGATTTTAAAATTGTTTCTATAGAACCCTACTAAATAAGGTACAATACTACTGGTTTAATCACTATTAAATGTCATAGGACTGTTCCATTTTCCTCTTATGCTAAAAATATCCATATTTTGGGTGTTTCCTTTTAGCTTTCATAAAATATATATTTGCATAATTTTCTTTATGCAATAATTAAAATCAATGTAGCTTGCATTCACAAAAATGCAACATTCACCCAACATTAAGGGCATACATTTTAAACTTAAAAAATAAAGAAGTTAAAATTCCAGAATCAAAATCAAGAAACATATTTCAGAGTAAAATCTGCTGAACCTTAGGTTTCTTACGGGGTTTTTTTATGTTTTCTCACAATTTGAGTAAGCAAGAAAATCAGATATAAGGCTTCTATTCATTATCCTGTGATATTTTAAGATGCCCTCCATCCCTGAACAAAATCCCTTATGCTACATCTGAAGCAGATATCTTTAGACCAAAAACCTTTATCTTGTCTTGTCATCAAATATTTATCAAAAGCTCACTTAAGAGCCAGTCCAGCTGCAAAGAACAGCAAGTGGCTGTGGTGTTGGTACATAAAAACAAACAAATCTGCTCTAGTACATTAACTTTAACCGTAATCTACAAAAAACTTAAACAATGAATAGTCTAGCAGCATTCATTGTTTTTAAAGTTTTTCTAGTTACAGACTAACTCAGCTACTCCTCTGAAGCTCGTAATCTACAAAGCAATTGTCGTAAGAGTCCATGGAAAGCTCATTTTATGTAGATGGAATTTACAAACAGAAAGACAAAACATTTCGGTGTCCTTTTACTCTGATAACCAGGAAGAATTAAACCTAATATTTCCAATAACTGAAGTCTGTGTTTGTGTCCCTTTGTATCTAATCTGAAGACAAAAACTATTTCTTAACAGACCTTCTACAAATATAACATTTTTGTTGATTTTCTACTTTGTCAGACCATAAAAAAAAAATCCATATATTTTGAATATTCTTTTTTACAGAAAACCCAAAATTGTTTCCTTCAAACCTAACTCCTCAGAGGATATCATCAAAGTTCAACACCTGGCATAAAAAAACTTTTGCTGCATTATAATTTTGCAATTTGCCTGGAGTCAGAGGGCAGCATGATGTAGCTGTATTGCCGCTGGAGCAGGACAGAAAATGAACTGCAAATCTGAGGGTCACAATTCCTTTTCTACTTCTCCCATTAGCATCGGGGAGCACATTACCTTATTCCGTTTTGTGAGAGCAGCTTCTGTACACCTAGCCCTGGTCTACATTACCATCCCGTTATTTTGAAATAAGGGACTGTTTTCCATGAGAAATAACACTTATTTCAAAAGAAATAAGTCTAAGTCGAGGTAGCGCATCTACATTTAGGGAGCTTGCCTCAGACTAATTTCAAGGCTTCCTGGTAGTGTGGACATGATATTTCGAAATAGTCATTTTGGGAGTTATTTCAAACTACGTTATTTCAAAATAATTTCCTAGTGTAGACATGCCCCTAGAGAGCTCCGGTGGAGAACAATTGGGGTGTCAGAGCCCCGCTTCCATCTGCCCACTTCCTGCCCATTATCTCACACAGGAGAGCATTGGACAAACCGTTCCTGTTCTCCCCCCTTCAGCACACCAAGGCCATAGTCACAATTTGAGAAGGGCAGAGCAGGGAGTAAGGTTGAATCTTCCCTCTTTCCCTATGCAGCTAAGTGGAAAGTCTAACTCTTAGTGGTTTTTAGGGGGGGTCTGATTTCACACGAGTGCTCTGGAGTTCAAGGAGGACCAAGGAACAACATTCACAGACACCAAGAGAACAATCAGGCCTGCTTAAGATGGCTTCGGAAGAGTAAGCAGTCAGTAGCAACGTTTAGGACAGAAGGGCTGGCAAAGCCGTTATATGCAACAAGCAAACATATCTGCCCAAAACAGCACAGTGACTTGTTGGCAATGGTCAGTAAAAATGGACAAGGAATTCTAGAAACAAGTGAATGGTTCAGAAGTCAGGCAGGCTCAGAAATGGCCTTGACACATTGAGTGGGCTAAAAGTGACATTACATGGGCAGTACCAGCTGCCAACATATACTAAATTCAAGAAATTCTAGCAAAATGGAGGTGTAAATGTCACCGTCTGCTTCTCTAGGATATTTATATGTTGGGAGGAGGACACTGGATAAATTCACCAGATACTCTCCAGTGACCATGAAGAGTTGTACTGCAGGGAGCAGCAAATGATCCAGTTCTAAACTGTACTAACTGCTACAGTCCAACTCACAGGAGTGTCTAAGAAGTTCTAAAAGTTCCCCAGCAGCTTAATTCCTTTTTTTTTTTAATCCTACTTTTTTCTGAGGGTGAAGGTGGTGGTGTGATTCCCAGCTTGGGAAGATAAAGTAGGCTCTGTTCCAATGGAGCAAGTTGTGGGAAGGGCAAACTGCCCTGTAAACATACCTGCTATCTGAGATGGGTATGTACTCAGGCAGCTAGACACTCCCGATGTTCATGCTCCAGTAGCTACATTCTATTTTTAGCACCCTGGTTCAATCAGAGCTACTGCAGGTATGTCTCCTTGAGCTAAGAATTATGACCCAGCTCAAATTGTTGACATACCATTAGGTACTACCCACAGATGCACCTTAGCACCAAACTCCTTGCAGGATGGTAGAAAAAGAATCTTAACTGATTCCAGAGAATAGGCCTGCTTCTGCAGCTTACAGGTACAGCACTTCAGCCTGGGAAAGAAAACAAGATCTTCAAAAGCATTCAGTGTTGGCCTCACTCTCTCCCCACTGAAGTCAACAGCAAAACTCCTATTATCCCCTGTCATGCTTAAAAGAAGGTTCCATCTTGCAGAGCATCCATGGTGTTAGCATGAGTCAGCAATGCAGCTGAAACATGGTTATATAGGTCCCATCAGCACTGTGGAAAAATGGAAAAACTGGAAAATAGCTGTATTCTTTTTATGAATATGGTGCATGCCTCTCTGTCTTTGTCTATGATGGGCTATTTTACTATGTAGGTAGATAAAAAGGGTTATTTGAGGAATAAAGAAGGAATGATAAAACAATGACAAGATATGAGACCTATGGGAAACAAGGGAAAAGTTATTTATTATTGGGGAATACCTCCTACCATGTAGGCTGAGAACACTTTATTCTTCCCAAGGCTAAATCTAGGATCAGATAGTGGGTACCAAATATTAAAGGACCTTGGGCCAGTGGGTGGCAGATGCTGCCCAGAAAATGTCAGTGAGAGCTGGCAAGAAGAAAAAGAGAGAGTGTGTGCCTGTTGTGAGCAGACAGTCTGTTTTTCCCAGCCAGAGATGGGGATTAGCTGGGCTGAAGGGAATTTACAAAAGTTGGCAAGAAAAGGTAAGACATAAGTAAGAACCAGGGATAAAGGCCTTTTGTTGTTTACCCTTTAAACTAGACTCTCCCAATGTTCATGCTCCGGTGGCTACATTCTATTTTAGCACCCTGGTTCAATCAGAGCTACTACAGGTATGTCTCCTTGAGCTAAGAATTATGACCCAGCTCAAAGAGTTGACATATCATTAGGTACTACCCACAGATGCACCTTAGCACCAAACTTTTGGGGGAAGGCATACATACAGCTTTGCTTGGAAGATGTTTCTGAGTTACTTTAATCCACTTGAAAAACTGAAAAATAACAAATAGTCTAGCAGCACCTTAAACACTAACAAAACATGTAGATGGTATCATGAGCTTTCATGGGCACAACCCACTTCCTCAGATGACCGGAGTATTAAAAGTCTAGATCCAAGAATAAATAAGGGAAAAGGGAGGAGGAGAAGGAAAGGGGAAAAGAAAAAAAATAGTGAATTAGATTGTTCAAGTTAAAAGAAGTTAAGAACAATTTGAACCTCTTTAAGTACCCATTGGTTGGTTAAGTCATTAGGATGTGAAAGGTAGTGTGCGAGCCAGCCAATGTCTTTATTTATTCCTCTTTAATAGGGATCAAACTTGTAAATGAAGTTAAGTTCCAACCCTTCCCTGTGTATTTGGCTTGTGGAATTGGCCTGAAACAACACAATGACTTTGAGATCCATTAATGAGTGCCCAGGCAGGTTAAAGTGTTCTCCAACAGGTTTCTGTGTGTTGCCTTCTCAGGTATCTGATTTGTATCCATTAATTCTTTCCCATAGAGACTGTCCAATTTGGCCAATATACATGGCAGAGGGGCATTGCTGGCCTTTGAGGGCATACATAGATCACATTAGTGGATGTGCAGTTAAATGAGCCCTTGATGTAGTGGCTGATGTGGCTGGGTCCAGTGATGAAATCGCTTGTGCAGATGTGTGGACAAAGTTGGCACCAGGGCTGATTGCAGGGGTGGGTTCTTGGATGATTATGATGGAGGTATGTTGCGTGGTTACTGGAAAGAATTTGTTTGTTTTAATCAACTTGCTGAACATGAGTCCTCAGAAAGAAACATCTGACCAGATCCCAATGCAATTGGACTGATGACTTAGCACAATGGGGAAATGGGAGCTATAGCTAAAAGTGGTTCGATTATATAGTTCCACTCAGAATGAGGTGCAGGGAACTAGGTCTGTCACCCACTGGGTGCACTAAAGAGATATTAGAAGGGTTCTAAGGCACAATTTGTCATGTATCTATGACAAACCATATCAGGAGACATTTATTAAGTAAGGCATAAGCTTTTGTGGATAAAACCTACTTCATCAGATGAATTGGGGTGGAAGTTACAGAAGCAGGAGTATAGATAAGGGAAAATCCACACCAAATGCTGTGAATGACACACTTCACAGAATCATATGTTTGGAAGAGACCTCAGGAGGACATCAAGTCCAACCCGCTACTCAAAACAGGACCAACCCTAACTAAATCCTCCCAGCCAGGGCTTTGTCAAGCCAGGACTTAAAAACCTCTAGGGATGGAGATTCTACCACCTTCCTAGGTAACCCATTCCAGTGCTTCACCACCCTCCTAGTGAAATAGTTTTTCCTACTATTCAACCTGGACCTCCCCACTGCAACTTGAGACTATTACTCCTTGTTCTGTCACCCTGAGAACAGCCTCTCTCCATCCGTTTTGGAACCCACTTCAGGTAGTTAAAGGCTGCTATCAAATCCCCTGTCACTCTTCTCTTCTGTAGACTAAATAAGCCCAAATCCCTCAGCCTCTCCTCGTAAGTCATGTGCTGCAGCCCCCTAACAATTTGTGTTGCCCTCCGCTGGGCTTTCTCCAATGCATCCACATCCTTTTCATAATGGAGGTCCTAGAAGTGTACTCAATACTCCAGATGTGTCCTCACCAGTGCTGAATAAAGGAAATAAAGGGTGCAATGGTCCTCCTAATGCACCCTAATATGCTGTTAGCTCTCTTGGCTACAAGGGCACACTGTTGACTCATATCTAGCTTCTCATCCACTGTACTCCCCAGGTCTTTTTCTGCCGAACTGCTGCCTAGCCAGTCGGTCCCCAGCCTGTAGCATGCTTGGGATTCTTCCATCCCAAATGCAAGACTCTGCACTTCTCTTTGTTGAACCTCATCACATTTCTTTTGGTCCAATCCTCCAATTTGTCTAGGTTACTCTAGACCTTACCCTCCAATGTATCTACCTCTCCCTCTAGCTTAGTGTCATCTGCAAACTTGCTGAGGGTGCAATCCATCCCCTCATCCAGGTCCTTAATAAAGATGTTGAATAAAACATCCTGTTGAACATTTCATCCTAACTTGATTAGCTTTATTAACACTAGCAACTCCTCCCTACTCCAATACATCCGATGAAGTGGGTTTTACCCACAAAAGCTTATGCCCTAATAAATCTATTAGTCCCTAAGGTGCCACAGGACTCCTTGTTTTTTCTAGAATACAATACATGTGGGTACATCTTACTACATATTCCATGTATCAGCCAAAATATCATTCAAATAAGCAGGGGGCTGTATCAGTTACATAATAAGTAACATTCCTTTAAAAATTGCAGATCCATGGGATAAATTGCTTTTATATTGCAAATTTGTCAGCCTCACCAGCAGTCCGCCCACTACTCCACTAGAGCTATTTTAATCATTCCAAACCTGCTTAACCAACCAATTGCTAAGAAAAGACAACCTGACAAAATATGTTTGTCCCTGCAAACAGCAATCTCAACCCCACATTACAATTCAGCCCCAACCTGGTTGCATGTGCTGCCCCTCCTCCACCTGTAGTATGTTTAAAATTCAATATCTTATGAGACAGGTCAATTGGAACCTGGAGGCATATGTCCTTGGGCAGCCTGGAAATTCCTCTTTTCAATACAATATTGTGCTTGTTTCTATTGCTTGGAAATCATAAGACAATTGATATTAAAACCACATGTGACTTTTAGAAAAACTATTTTAAATACTCTTAAAGAGATCTTAGGTGTCTCGGTTATCATTTTTCTTTACCTCCCATGTCCACACACATAGATTCATAACAGTAAAGCAGCCTACTTTTATTTGGGGTGGGCATCAACAACAATTAAAAGTAATAATACTTTAAAAACTTTTCTAAAAATATTCCTGTAAGCCACATGGTACAAACAAAATACTTTTCACAACAGCATGACATAAAAGTGTTACTGGAACCCATATGGGATGACCATACAATTTTCTCAGGGCTCCATTACCCATGAATAATGTAGTCATCCCAAAGGTGTGCCAATAAAACAAACACTGACACCACACTGACCATCATGTATTCTCACATTTATTAAGCATTCATATAGTTCATTTTAAATATACTAGGGCTGTCAAGTGATTTAAAAAATGAATTGAGATTAATTGCGCGCACTGCCCCTTTGAAACGTTGTGGCAGTGTTTCAAAGGGGCAGCGCTGCAGGAGCCCGGGATCAGCTGGGACTCCAGCTGATCCCCAACTCCTAATGCGCTGCCCCTTTGAAGCGCTGGACCGGCATTTCAAAGGGGCAGCACTGCACAGAACCAGGGTTAGCCAGGGACTCCTGCTGATCCCAGGCTCCTAACGTGCTGCCCCTTTGAACTGCTGGAGTGGCGCTTCACAGGGGCAGTGCAGCATTAATGCCTGCGATTAACGCGTTAAAAAAATTAATGCGTTAAAAAAATTAACGCGTTAATCCTTCCCTGCATTAATCACAGGCATTAATGCACATCAATTGACAGCCCTAAAATTTACACAGTGCATTAGAACACATAGAAAAAGATATGTCCCCTGACTCAGAGACCTTACATTTTATAATACATAGGTTTGTCAAACAGCTCTGTTAAAACTGCAGCATTGGAGTGTGAACTTATCCAATGGCCTAGTGGCTACCTAGATCTTGACTCTACCAGATGGGAGAGTCAGAATAAATTTCCCAGTCTTCTGTCTCTCAATCCCTGGTCTACTTTGGGATTCATTCCCTGGAGAAAGACAGTGCTTCAACTGTAATGCATCCACTATTAAGAAAGATATTTATAGTCTCTGCAAGCAACCCCAGTCCTCCTAGGCTAGAAGGCACTGTCTACAGTGAAAGGCCAAATGAGGGATATGTCACTATTCCATAGGGACAGGGCCGGACTGAGGCATGGGCGAGCTGGGCAGCTGCCCGGGGTGCCAACCGATGGGGCGCCTGATGGCAGCTGTAAGGGGCGCGCGGCGTCCCTTACAGCTGCCATCAGGCGCCACGCGCCCGGCTCCCGCAGAGCCGGCCCCACGGCGCCCTTCTCCCCCACGGCCGGGGGCGGGCCCCGGGCTGTGCGCCAGCGGCCGTGGCCAGGCCGCGCATGCGCCGTGCGCCCAGGGGCGGCGCCGCGCGCCCGGGCCCGGGGCGCCAAAAGGGCTCGGGCCGGCCCTGCATAGGGAGAGGGTAGAAGAGACATCCTCAAAGGAAAGAAAAAATGCAGCAATTTAATTTTGACCTATTTAACATAGCAGACTTGGTAGGATAAATAGTACTAAACAACAGTGAATTTTAGAGCAAACACAGCACATTATGTAGTGTTTGTGATGGGTGCGGTCACAGAAGACTCCTTCGAGGTGCTTCCTGGAGTGCTGACAAGGCCCCTGACACTTGCCTCCTTGCTCTCTGGGGCTTCTCACTACCCTATCCTGCTGGGCCAGCTCACCTGGTCTCCCCCAGCCAAGGCACAGAGCTGAGATCACTGTCCCTGCCCCCATCCCCTAAGGAGTAATACAGACACTGAAACTCTTCAGGTCCAAACAAAATAAAGTTTGGGGCCCAGCTTCCCAAGATACCACTCCCCAAATGGGATCAGAACCCCAAATAAATTATTTAAGCAAGCCCCCTTTAACAATGAAAGGGGGAATGTACATACCAATTGCTCCCCCAGGTAACAATTATTTACACTGGGCTTGATAGTAAGTAAAAGTGATTTTATTAAGTACAAGCAGTAGGATTTAAGTAGTTGCACGTGAGAACAGGCTGAGCAAAGTGAATTACAAATTTAAAATAACAAAAAAACGCATAGCTAGTTCTAACATACACGCAAGATTATTACAAACTCACCCTAAAACTGTTCTTATTCCAGCTAAACCTCCAAACCAGAAAAGTCCCTTTTCCCTGGGGTGTTTGGTTCTCCTCCTGGGTGTACCATGACAGACAAAGACAAAGAACTGAAAAACTTTTCATCTTAAATAGCTTCCCTTTCAGGTAGGAAATCTCTGTTTCACATTCTTCCCTTCTATGGAAAATTACCTGGTCAGCCCCTACCAATTAGGGAGGTCACATAACTTCCTAAAACCAACCACTACTAAGACTTAAAGAACAAAAGAGGTTGTTTACACGTGATCATCCAGACATTGGGTACGTCTAGACTGCAAGCTTCTTTCGAAAGAGATCATCTAGACAGCCATAACACTTTCGGAAAAGCGATCATCTTTTTCGAAAGACAGCACCCAGGCATTCTGGTCCTTGAACACACTGTTTGCATTCAAGAATGCCTTTTTTTGAAAGAGCTCTTTCCAAAAAAAGCGTTCTTCTTCGTAAAATTAGGTTTACCGCGGTCAAAAAAACCATCGCGTTCTTTCGATTTAATTTTGAACGTGATGGCAGTCTAGACGCAGGTGAAGTTTTTTTGAAAAAAGGCCACTTTTTTGGAAAAACCCTGTAGTCTAGACATAGCCATTGAGGGAAACACCCTTGCTGGCTTTCAATTTGCACATTTAAAACCATAAACCATTCCATATTCCACATTCCTAACTCTACATATAAGAGTGATATATGCACCAAAATAAGATACACAGATCCAGCAGACTAAGACATTAAAATTGATAGGTTACATGAGGTATTTTGTCCAAAGCGTCTTTGAGTTATGCATATTTGTGTCCTTAAGTCAATTCCATAAAGCATGGGGGAGGAGGGCATCACAGTATTGTATGAACCGAAACCACTCCAAAAGTTCAACGTTTCCCTGCAAATTAAATTTTCAATTGACATGAAGGAATGACCTCTGGAATAGAGCACAAATGTTTAGACCAACCACCGATAGTAGACACCATGGAATTGCTACCTTGAACTTCATAGACCCAAACTTCACCATAGTGATAACTATATCTATACTTCTCTTGGATAAGATAGATATTTTCCCCTGCATATTTAGCATTATGTATGACTATAGTTAACCATAATATAAAAGGAAACAGTACACTCAAGTTTACCTGATAGGGTAAATCAGCCATCCTTAAATAAGTTTCCATTTTCAAACAAAAAGGAGATAAACTGGGCACACCATTGTTAGGTCTTGAAAATTGATGCAGTATAATAGCAT
This sequence comes from Rafetus swinhoei, assembly GCA_019425775.1. NCBI lineage: Eukaryota > Metazoa > Chordata > Testudines > Trionychidae > Rafetus > Rafetus swinhoei. Next base: position 72,558,828 of record CM033440.1, read on the forward strand.
CTTTGGAATCAACCTCTTGCTCTTTCCTGTCAAACACAAAATGGAATTAAAAGAAACCCAGACTACAGTATGTGCCATACATCAATATATTAAGTGCATGACGAAGAGAGAATGGCTGAGGCAAAACAATTTGTCCTCCCTTTAATGGGTTATTGTAATTTTTTATTCAACAAGTTTGAAGTCACTAAAAAGCACTTACATTGCAGGGGCATAATTCAGACAGGAAGCTTAGTTAATTCTATACCAGGGAGACCCAAAAATCTTGCAGACCTGAACTAATAAACCAAAGCTCATAGATTAAATAAATAAATAAGATCACAAGCCTCAATTTCTCCTGCCTCATGTAGTCACTTAGGGCTTGTCTACATGGGGCCTTAGTCCACCCTAGCTAGCATGTGAACTTTACTGTGCACCAGCATGTTGCACACTAACTTGACATAGCTGGCACACACTAAAAGTTCCCTTGTTCATGGTAACATATTACTGTTTGAAATGGGACTACATTAATGTGCACTGGGGAACTTTTATTGCATGTCAATAGGATCAGCACAAGCCAGTTAGTGGGCAGAACAAGAGTAGGCATTAAAATGGACACCTAAGCTAGTGTGGACTAAGACAGTGGTTCTCAAACTGCTTTCATTTGTGAACCCCTGCAAAACCATCCCATGGAGATGCAGGCCCATTTGGACATCTTGAATGGAGGTGCAGACCCCTTTGGAAATCTACTGTCTGTATATACAGTTGAATTCTGTTTTCAGTTTAGTCTTTTACAGACCCACTGGACAAAGTGAGTGTAAAATGCTCTGACTTTGCTTTGATAGTGTTTTGTAGCCACTCTGCACAGTTATAAATGACAATACAAAGTGCAGGGCAATGGAAAAATCAGGCCCTGCAGGAAAAAATCAGGTGCAGACCCTACTTCCTTCAGTTAAGGGCATTAAAGAACAAAGAGATTCTCTCAAGGAACACAAGCAATTCAAGCCTAATGCCCACTCTCTTATCCCCGCTTCCTGACTTAGCAATGCCATTCACCTCCACCGTCTGTAATCTTTTCATTGCTCTTGGCCTTGTTTTCTGTTCTTTGTATCTCCTCCTGTTGTACGTGTCCATCACCACCTCTGCACTTGACTGCCCAAAAAACCCACTGCTTTGAGTCCACCCTCCTGAAGCCTTCATCCTTCTTGCCTCATCTGCTTTTACTCTCATCTCTATGGTTTCTCAAAATCCCTGTTCTCCAAACTCCAACATATCCAGAAGACTGTTGCTTGCTTTCTCCCAGGTACAAAGAGCTACATCACCCCCTTTGTCAAACAACGCCACTGCTCTTCATTCATTTCAGGATCCAGTTCAAAGTGTCCCATTCGTGGTTTTCAAAGCCCACCATGGAATTGCTCCAGTCTACCTCCTGGACTTGGGAACAAATTTCTGCTCTTAGTTACACTGATAAATCAAGACGATTCTGAAGGATTTACACTAGTGTAACAGATAGCAGAATTTAACCGAAGCTCCATGAGATCCATCAAAGTCAGTGTAGCTGTACACATGCTCCTGCACCTCTGGCATTTTACTAGCACTGGTTTCTTATTTGTGCCTTCACACAAATTTGCAACTGGTCGTGTAAGAGCCTTCTGCTCTGATGCTCCTGCCATCTCAAACACTGTTTAGTATCCATCCAGATCATCCACTCTTCATCCCTGTAAATATCTTATCTCAAAACATATCTGTTCTTCTTTGCCCAAGCCTCTAAATTTTTCATACAGTAATTGTCTTTGGTTATCGACTTCAATGGAAATTTCCATAGGCACATATGTCAACAGGAATGAGGTGCCTACCAGCTTTTTATGACTTTGGAAATGACCCCCTTTATGAAACCAGGCCTTAACTGAATCATCACACACTATCTTGATAAAATACACTGTGTCGAATAGTTTCAGTCTATGAAGCATTTGGTATATATTGTCTATGAAAGATGCTGTACAGAATATAGTTGCACTGCATATTACAGATAGAAGCCTCTGCAGTTTTGTTAACTTCTCAAAAATGAGCTCTGAACTGACAGAGATGATGTTGATTGGCCTATATTAGCTTTAGTTTGCTTTACTTTTAAGATTTGGCCACCAGCAACTGCAATTTGACTGCCAAACTTGACACATTTTAAAAATGTCTTCTTTTAGATCATTTAATACATGTATAGCATCCCTTTATGTACAGTACCTATTGAAACATTCAAACACTCATTTAATATTGCTAGTAGCCTGTATAGATGGCACATAAGTACTGAAACGATACATCACATCTACACATTTCTCTAGAAATTTAGTATCTTTTAAAATGTGGCTGCATAAAGTAATTTCATTCTGTAAATCTCTCCTCAAGATAGAGGCAAGATAATCTATTAAATTTAAATTATAAAAGCATCCTTGAATTCAAGTATTTTCCAAGAATTATGTTCATACAATTATCAGCTTAGAATGAAAAATAAGTGCATAAAAGACGTAAGGAAAGTATTTCTTTGGGCGCGTCTACACAGCAGGGCTAAAGTCGAATTAAGTGACACCTTCTGCTATGTCAATTGCATAGCTGAAGTTGAAATAGCTTAACTCAGCTTTAAGCGCTGTATATATTGTAGGAAGTCGAAGGGAGAACACTTCCTTTGACTTCCCTTACTCCTCGTAAAATGAGGGTTACAGGAGTCAGAGCAAAAAGGCCTCCAGCTCGACAGTATTTCAAAATAAAGGCTTGTAGTGTAGATGTGCTCTTTGTTATTCTGTAATAATGCTGCTGTGTAGATGTGCCTTTTCAGTGCTAGAGTTATAAAAAGGTAATCAATGGCAACTGTTGTTATCTTTGTTTACCTTATATTATATTGTTCATGCCAGGCCATTTGTACAGGGCCACTTTGATCCTTTATTTCTCTGTAAATGGTGTATCCAGAAATACCTTCTGTATTTTGCTATTGTTTATATTGCACAAACAGCAGTGTAGTGCAATGGATCTTATAGTAAACATCTAGGGCCCAATTACGCAGATCTCACAGAAATCAATGAGAGACTTCACTCAAGAAGTGCAGGCTGGGGCCCATAGTGGTCTGAAGTTCATCTCCATTTCATTTTTGTAATGTAAATCTCCATCATACTTCTAGGTCATACATATATTTTAAAAATCCTTGAGATTGTTCTCACTGATTTGTTTAAAACAACATACTAGCTATATAGCACCTCTGCTGTGGGTATCACATGTATTTCAAGGTACATCCTTGGGAAATCAGTAGTTAAGCCACCATTTTCCAATGATTTACTACCCTTGTAAACAAACTGCAGCATCATATGCAACTGCTTACTTCAGATCTGGATGTCAAACACACCCCTGTGATTACTCCTGCTCCCATGCTCTCATATTGCTCACACCATTATGAAGCTACCAGAACAAGACACAATACTACATTGAACACAATTGCACGTCCTCTTATTTTTCGAGAGCTCTTGCAAAACAGGGTGATGCTGAATCATTTCAAATATGCATTTTCATATCTGATTTTGGAACAGCCCCCCCAAATCCCTGAGGGGTGTGCTTCATTTGGTGCTGTGATTTACTGGGCATACTTGTCTTATTGGGGGAGAGGGGAGATGGTTTAATGAATGCATGAAGATTTATTAAAAATGCTTTTTGCAAAACAGCTAAAATGGCAACAGCTAAGAGTAAGGTGGGCCCGTGATGAAGGTAGTTCTTGTTTTAAAGCCCGTTGGGTTAACTCTTTGAGTCCCTGTCCTTAAGACACAGGCCAGATGTTTACAAAGAAGACTAAACCCATCTCTGAAAAGAGCCCCGTGAGTTATCCCCTGAGTCCCTATCATGCTTGGGTTTTAAGAATTATGGCTCTCCTACCAGTGCCATTAATCCTGACAGGTGTGAGGCTCTGCAATGCCTGGTAAACAAAACCAATCACAACAGACTCCTGATTTCTGCCTGGCTTGTTGCTGCGGTGTGGAGGGGTGACGCTGGAGCACAAAGCATTCCCACCAGGCCAGCCCCGGTGTGTTAGCATTTTCCAGTCCCATTCCAAATCCTCCCTACCGCAGCCGGCCCCGGGGTCTCTCTCCCGGCCTCTCACCTAATTGCCAGGAGTTCATGGAGCAGATACGCCGCGGCAGCGAGCAGGGCTCCCCCGGTCAAATAAAGGGTTTTCTTCCACCACGAATCAGAGCCCAGCCCTGCCATGATCCCGCCGCAATCCTGCCAAGGGAACGCGATGATGTCCCCATAGAAGGAGAAGCGCTCCTCCGACCCCGCAGCCCAGCCGAGCGGGAGGCTCTGATTCCGGCTCAGCTCAACCACGCACGACCTGGACGAGGCAAAGCCAGCCCCCCAGTGCATGCTGCGCGCTGCCCGCTGCTGCCTGGCCCCCGCCGCTCGCCGGGGCTGTCGGCATGGACCGGCGCCGCTCCGGCCCCGGGCTCAGCTCAGCAGCCGGCGAGGAGGGGCTGGAGCAGCGGCGCTGGGTCTCCTTGGCGATCGCTGCAGCAGCAGCCTCCTTCTGCAGCTGCCTCCCGCCTTTGTCTCCTCGCACCGAGGAGGGTGGGTGATGTCATTGCTCCTGAGTGCAGCCAAAGCCCGGGGCCCGAGAAGCACACCCCTCTCCTTCCCCTGCCGGCCTCTCTTCCCGGCCTCCCCCGGAAGGCAGCCCCTCTCCCCATCAGCACTGGCGAGGGCAGGGCGCCGGCAAAGGGCAAAGCTCACCTAAGAGCGAAAGGGGCGGGCTGGCATTTGCTGCTAGGCGCAGGGGGGAGGGGAGATCAGCTTAATGCCTGGATTGGAAACAGATTTACCCTCCAGGGGGAGGAAGCAGCTTTTGCTCTGCTAGCTAATTTTTCCCCCCTTGAAGCTATAATTACATTGCACACTTCCCCAGCTCACGTGCCTGGGCTTTCGCTTGAGAAAACAGAAATCAACCATTGCGTGTGGTTTCTCTGGTAAACAAGCCTGACTGCAATCTACCCTGGTTTGGGTTGTATTAAAACAGCGGTAAAGACCTGCCAGTAAAGTGCTACCCTTATACTGTGCACTAGAACAGGACGCAAGGCTAGGGTTTTTTTAAGGGATAAATACCTCCTAAAAGGTGTGCTAGATCAGTGTTTCTTAAACTTTTTGAGACCACGGAACACCAAACAATAATATTTTTTAATGCGGAACATGTATGAAAATGTTCTTTAAAAAAATTGTCAGACAAAAAAAGACAAAAACAAAGCAGTAACAAAAACAAAGAAAAGGTCATAGCACACCAGTGTTCCACAGAACATAGTTTAAGAAACATTGTGCTAGATGGGCAGCTGGTATGATTGCACCTCTCATCATATATGAAGAAGCAGGTAATTCATAAATCTATAGCAGGGAATGCCGAATGACCAGATGTGCCATTGTGTGGAATCATAGCAGCAATACATGAAGATTTTTGCGGGTTCTGTTTAGACAACCACTTCTGGGGTGAAATCCTGGCCCTAATGAAATCACAGAATAGTCTTTTATTGCTGTCATTAAGTCCGTCATTAAAAGTCAGTGGTTATACAACAATCAGTTTAAGACCAGATGGGACCACCACATCATCTAGTCCAGTGTTTCTCAACCAGTAGTACGAGTACCCTTAGGGGTACTCGAGAGAAGTCTGGGGTACGTCAACACAACTCAGATTTGGAGAAAACTGAATTTTTGTTTTAAGTTTTACAGTGCTTTATAATTTTTGTACTTTTTACACCCAAAAATGTCATCGCCCACCCAGCTACGATTAAGTTGTTTAAACAAATGTGTTGCAATGGTAGAAAAAAATTGAGTGTGTCTGAAAACTGTAGGTACTGGGGGTACTTATAATTTTTGAAAAAGGGGGTACTTATAATTTTTTTAAAGGGGTACTTTATAAAACAAAGGTTGAGAAACACTGATCTAGTCTGTCTTCCTGAGCTCGGAAGGGAGCCTTACTCCCTACCATCACAAGCAATGGCATTATTACTACTTTATCTCTACTGGAAAGACCTCATCTAATATATCATAGCATCACATTTGACTCCCCTCCTCCCCCCCCCCACACACACATACAACTACATCACAGTGGTGGCAGATCCTATGATCAACTCACACATCCAGGTCTCTCTCCTCCTCTGTCACTTCCAAGTGATAAGCCCCCTGCTGGCAGCAAAAATTCTTATCTTTAGACCAAAGTAAATGGCCTTGCATTCTGACTATTGAATTTCATTTAGGCTATGTCTAGACTGCAGTATCCCGGAAAAACTCTGCCACGTCTAGGGAATGCATCTGCTTTTTCGGATCAGTTTCCGAAAAAACAGGCACGTTCTTTCGGCATACCTGTATTCCTCTCAGTGAGAGGAATAAGGGATGTTTCAAAAGAGGAGGTTTTTCCGAAATTTGGCCCTGTGTAGATGGGCCAAATTCAGAAAATCCTCTTCTGGAAAAAAAAAAAAGCGGAAAAAAAAGGTATGCAAATTGCAGTTTGCAATTTGCGTATTTTTTTTCCAAAAAAACCCCTGCAGTCTAGACGTAGCCTTAGTTTCTGTCATCCCATATTCAAGGTCACTCAAATCTACTGTATAATATTCCAATCCTCCTTTGTATTGACAATGCTTCCCAACTTTGTATCATCAGCAAATTTCATTAGCACATTCAATAAAAATATTGAATAAGATTGGTCCCAAGACAGATCCTTTAGAAACTCTGCTAGTAAACTCCTTCTAGTCTGATAATCCATTTTTCAGCATAGCCTTCTCACCTTGAATCAATCCCTAATCCACTTTACAATGCTTGTTCTGATCCTCATCTTCTCTAACTTAATTAATAACTTCTACTGTGGTACTATGTCAGGCGATTTATTGAAATCCAAGTACATTAGATCTACTGCACTTTCCTTATCTAAAAAAATCAGTTTTTCTAAAAGAATGTTTCTTAGTTTTCAGTAGCTCTCCACTTTCTTCACAGAGGGGCTGGGATCTGTATAGATTTGATCATTAGAAATGTAGATAGCTGGGTTTGTGATGACCGAGAGAACCGTATGGTGATTTGCCTGCCTGGTGCGAAGGTTGCGGATCTCTCGAGGCATCTAGATAGACTTATGTGTAGTGCTGGGGAGGAGCCGGTTGTCGTGGTACATGTAGGTGCCAATGACATAGGGAAGGGTAGCAGAGAGGTCCTGGAGGCCAAATTTAGGCTGCTAGGAAAGAGACTGAAATCCAGGACCTCTGTGGTGGCATTCTCAGAAATGCTTCCAGTTCTACGCGCAGGGCCAGGTAGGCAGGCAGAGCTTCAGAGTCTCAATGAGTGGATGAGACGATGGTGTAGGGAGGAGGAGTTTAGCTTTGTAAGGAACTGGGGAAACTTTTGGGATAGGGGGAGCCTACACAGGAAGGATGGGCTCCACCTAAACCATAGTGGATCCAGACTGCTGGCACTTCACATTAAAAAGGTCGCAGAGCAGTTTTTAAACTAAGAGATGGGGGAAAGCCGATTGGTGCGGAGGAGCACGTGGATCGGACAGAGACGTCTCTTAGAAGAGAGTCTATTGATAGAGATTCTCAAGGTCCATGGTCACCAACCCGCCGATCGTGATCGACTGGTCGATCGGGAGGGCTCAACCAGTTGATCGCGAGGCGTTCGGGGCCCTTCCAATTTCCCCCCACCCCCAAGAAGCCACACTACCTACCTCCGACAATGGAGGTAGTGCCAGCTTCCCACGGGGTGGAGGGAAGTCTGGCAGCTCCGTGCCACTTCCGGGGTTTCCGGAAGTGCACTGCCTGCTCCCCTCCTCCAGGTTTGTGGCGCGCCGGGAGGAGGTAGGAGTCCTGGAGAAAAGCGCGTGCTGGGGCTTCGGGGGGGGAGGGGGAAGGGGAGAGGAGGCGTGCACCGGGGCTCCCCTCCTCTGCAGGGGAGGAGGTAGGAGTCCCGAGGGCAAGCGTGCGCCGGGAAGGGGGGGAGGAGTCCCGGGGGGAAGCACACACCGGGGCTCCCCTCCTCTGCGGGGGAGGAGGGAGGAATCCTGAGGGGAAGCGCACACTAGGGCTTCCATCCTGGGGTGGGGAGGCGCACACCAGGGCTCCCTTCCTCTGTGAGGGAGGAGGTAGAAGTCCGTAGGGGAAGCGCGCGCTGGGAAGGGGGGAGGAGTCCCAGGGGGAAGCGTGCGCCGGGGAGGGAGGAGGAGTCCTGGGGGGAAACGCGTGCCGGGGCTTTTCTCCTTTGGGGGGTAGGGGGGAGGAGTCCCAGGAGGAGGCTCTTGCCGGAACTTCCCTCCTCTGGGGGGAAGGGGGAAGGCACGTGCCAAGGATTCCCTGCCCCAGTCAACACCCTGCCCCCTGTTCCCACTGGCACTCTGCTCCCACTGGCATCCTGGCCCCTGCCCCCGCTGGCACCCTGTCCCCACCCCAGCACCCTGTCCCTTGCCTCCACTGACACCCTGTCCTCTGCCCCAGGCCCTTGCCCCAGAACCCACTGTCCCTCTGACCCTTGCCCCAGCCCCGTCCCCTGCCCCAGCACCCATTGGCACCCTGCCCCAGCACCCTGTCCCCTGCCCTGGCACCCAGTCTCCCGCCCCAGCACCTACAAGCACCCTGTCCCCTGCCCCAACACCCAGTGGTACCCTACCCAGCACCCTGTCCCCTGTCCCGGTACCCCCTGGCACCCTTCCCTAATACCATGTCCCCTGCCCCCACCAGCACAGTTGGGGCCACATTAGTGAGGCTTGTGAGGGTTTTGAAGGAGTATTTATTTTGCATCTCACTTGTGTGGCCCCAACTGACTTTTCTGTGGGTCAGTGACCCGACTCAAAACAGGTTCCTTGCCTTCTCATAAATAAAAGTGCAGAAACTTTTTGTGTTTGACATAGTATTTTATTTAAAAATGAAGCCTGGCCAACAAACCCCCAATTGGGGCCAAGCCCCCATCTGGCCACAGCATCATAACACTCCTGCACTCCTCCTTCCCCCATACCCTCGATCTGAACCTATCATACACTGGAACCCCCTGCCCTGAGCCCCTTACATACCCTAACCCAAATTCCTGCACCCTCATATCCACAAGCCTTTGGCTTGCTTAGTACCCTAACCCTACATCGGACCCCAACACTGCCTGGCCTGAAGCCCCCTCCCCGACCCAGCGTCCCCTTCTCCACCTCCGCCTGCATCCAGATTTCCTCCAGAGCTTGCATCTCTCACCCCTTCCCAAACCCAAATCCCTCATTCCCACCCCAGAGCCTACACATCCTGCCTCAACCCAGCTAGGGTAAGGCTAGAATGCCGGAGTTTTTCAGCATTCCGGAGATATCCCAGAAAAATTCTTCTGCATCCAGGGATGTATTTGTTCTTCTGCTTTTTTAGTGGAAGAGCAAACATGCTCTTTCAGTAACCCCTATATTCCTCTTTCCACGAGGAATAAGGGGGCTTCCAAAATAAGGGTTTTTTCTGGCATTTGGTCCAGTCTAGACAGGCCAAATGTTGGAAAAACCTCTTCCTACAAAAGAATTGGGGGAAAAAGCAGCAGTATAAGGGTTGGGGATAGCAAGTGATGGAGAGAAGGAGAATAGAGAGGAAGGGGTGGGGCTTCAAGGAAGGGGCGGGGCTTCATGGAAGGGGCAGGGCAGTAGATCTTGGCTTGTTCTGTCATTTAAAAAGTGATCTTGGGTGTAAAAAGGTTGGAGACCACTGCTCTAGGTTTTATTCAGGAGGAGAGGATGGAAGAGGATAAACTATGGGCCAGATCAGATGAAAAACATTCACATAAAAAAGAATCTGACACATCAGAAAAGGGCAGACAACTAAACAGTGACAAGTTTTTAAAGTGCTTATATACAAATGCTAGAAGTCTAAAAAATAAGATGGATGAACTAGAATGCCTCGTGTTAAAGGAGGAGATTGACATAATAGGCATCACAGAAACCTGGTGGAGTGAGGACAATCAATGGGACACAATGATTCCGGGGTATAAAATATATCGGAAGGACAGAACTGGTTGTGCGGGTGGCGGAGTGGAAGAAAATTTAGAATCAAATGAAGTAAAAATCTTAAATGAATCAACATGTTCCACAGAATCACTATGGATAGTAATTCCCTTCTCTAATAAGAATATAACAGTAGGGATCTATTGACCACCTGACCAGGACAGTAATAGTGACTATGAAATGCTAAGTGAGATTAGAGAGGTTATCAAAATAAAGAACTCAATAATAGAGGGGAATTTCAACTATCCCCATATTGACTGGGTACACGTCACCTCAACACGAGATGCAGGGACAAAATTTCTTGATAACTTAAATGACTGCTTCTTGGAGCAGCTGGTACAGGAACCCACAAGGGGAGAGGCAATTCTTGATTTAGTCCTGAGTGACGCGCAGGATCTGGTCCAAGAGGTAACTATAACAGGACCGCTTGGAAATAGTGACCATAATATAATAACATTTAACATTCCTGTGGTGGGAAGAACACCTCAGCAGCACAACACTGTGGCATTTAATTTCAAAAGGGAACTATGCAAAAATGAGGAGGTTAGTTAAACAGAAATTAAAAGGTACAGTGACTAAAGTAAAATCCCTGCAAGCTGCATGGACACTTTTCAAAGACAGCATAATAGAGGCCCAACTTAAATGTGTACCCAAATTAAAAAACATAGAAGAACTAAAAAAGAGCCACCGTGGCTTAACCATCATGTAAAAGAAGCACTGAGAGATAAAAAGACATATTTTAAAAAGTGGATGTCAAATCCTAGTGAGGTAAATAGTAAGGAGCATAAACACTGCCAAATTAAGTGTAAAAATGTAATAAGAAAAGCTAAAAAGGAGTTTGAAGAACAGCTAGTCAAAAACTCCAAAGGTAATAACAAAATGTTTTTTAAGTACCTTAGAAGCAGGAAGCCTGCTAAGCAACCAGTGAGGCCACTGGACGATCAAGATACAAAAGGAGCACTTAAAGACGATAAAGTCATTGCGGAGAAACTAAATTAATTCTTTGCTTCAGTCTTCACCGCTGAGGATGTTAGGGAGATTCCCAAACCTGACCCGTCCTTTGTAGGTGACAAATCCGAGGACTTGTCTCACACTGAAGTGTCATTAGAGGAGGTTTTGGAATTAATTGATAAACTTAACAGTAACAAGTCACTGGGACCAGATGGCATTCACCCAAGAGTTCTGAAAGAACTCAAATGTGAAATTGCAGAACTATTAACTATGGTTTGTAACCTATAATTTAAATCACCTTCTGTACCCAACGACTGGAAGATAGCTAATGTAACGCCAATATTTAAAAAGGGCTCTAGTGGCGATCCCAGCAATTACAGACCGAAAAGTTTAACGTCAGTACCGGGCAAATTAGTTGAAACAATAGTAAAGAATAAAATTGTCAGACACATAGAAGAACATAATTTGTTGGGCAAAAGTCAACATGGTTTCTATAAAGGGAAATCATGTCTTACTAATCTATTAGAGTTCTTTGAAGGGGTCAACAAACATGTGGACAAGGGGGATCCAGTAGATATAGTGTACTTAGATTTCCAGAAAGCCTTTGACAAGGTCCCTCACCAAAGGCTCTTACGTAAATTAAGTTGTCATGGGATAAGAGGGAAGATCCTTTCATGGACTGAGAACTGGTTAAAAGATAGGAAACAAAGGGTAGGAATAAATGGTAAATTTTCAGAATAGAGAGAGGTCACTAGTGGTGTTCCCCAAGGGTCAGTCCTAGGACTAATCCTATTCAACATATTCATAAATGATCTGGAAAAAGGGGTAAACAGTGAGGTGGCAAAGTTTGCAGACGATACTAAAGTGCTCAAGGTAGTTAAGACCAAAGCAGACTGTGAAGAACTTCAAAAAGATCTCACCAAACTAAGTGACTGGGCAATAAAATGGCAAATGAAATTTAATGTGGATAAATGTAAAGTAAGGCACATTGGGAAAAATAACCCCAACTATACATATAATATGATGGGGGCTAATTTAGCTACAACTAATCAGGAAAGAGATCTTGGAGTCAGCGTGGATAGTTCTCTGAAGACGTCCATGCAGTGTGCAGCGGCAGTCAAAAAAGCAAACAGGATGTTAGGAATCATTAAAAAACGGATAGAAAATAAGATGGAGAATATCTTATTGCCCTTATATAAATCCATGGTACACCCACATCTGGAATACTGTGTACATATGTGGTCTCCTCATCTCAAAAAAGATATACTGGCATTAGAAAAGGTTCAGAGAAGGGCAACTAAAATGATTAGGGGTTTGGAACGGGTCCCATATGAGGAGAGATTAAAGTGACTGGGACTTTTTAGCTTGGAAAAGAGGAGTCTAAGGGGGGATATGATAGAGGTATATAAAATCATGAGTGGCGTGGAGAAAGTGAATAAGGAAAAGTTATTTACTTGTTCCCATAATATAAGAACTAGGGGCCACCAAATGAAATTAATGGGCAGCAGGTTTAAAACAAATAAAAGGAAGTTCTTCTTCACACAGCGCATCGTCAATCTGTGGAGCTCCTTGCCTGAGAAGGCTGTGAAGGCTAGGATTATAACAGGGTTTAAAAGAGAACTAGATAAATTCATGGAGGTTAAGTCCATAAATGGCTATTAGCCAGTATGGGTAAGGAATGGTGTCCCCGGCCTCTGTTTGTCAGAGGGTGGAGATGGATGGCCGGAGAGAGATCACTTGATCATTACCTGTTTGATTCACTCCCTCTGGGGCACCTGGCATTGGCCACTGTCGGCAGACAGGGTATTGGGCTGGATGGACCTTTGGTCTGACCCAGTATGGCCATTCTTATGTTCTTATTTCATGTAAATTTAAACCCACTACTACATGGGGAGCTTTGGGTGCACAAAAATTTTAGGATTCAAGATCTTAGTCTGCAAAAAGACCTGTTTCTCCTGGGCTTCGTCTATTCTGTGGTATTTGCCACAAGAGCCTATGCAAATGAAGCACAGATTAGCATATCACTGCACTTCATTTGCATAATTTATTTAAGCTATTTTTGTGGAAGGGGTTTTTGTGCAAAAACAAGCAGTGTGGATGGGATTTTTTTGCGCAAAACCCCTGTTTTGCACAAGATCCTTATGCCCCCACCTTCTGCACTCCAAGTGAGTGGGGAACAGCCTTGACAATTCCCCTGCTAAGAAATGTGCTTATCTTTCTGCCTGGCATCATTTAAAGCACTGGTGATAACAGCCTGCATGCCAAGGCTGATCAGTTGCAGCAAAAAGATTTGTTAAATTCTTCATCTTATGAGTTAGACATAGCATAGGACATAAAAGGCAATAAGCGGGAGATCTTTAAATATGCTAGGAGTGAGAGAAAGATGAAGGAAAATGTAAATCCTGTACCGAGCAGAGAACGAGAACTACTACCCAAATAACATAAAGACTCCCTAAGGTGTTTAATGCCTATTTTGCTTCAAAAGCTTCAGACCGGTAGTTGAGTTAGTCTGTAACAGGAAAAACGTACAAATGAAGAAGTGGGTTATGCCCACGAAAGCTCATGGTACCATCTACATGCTTTATTAGTCTTTAAGGTACTACTAGACTATTCGTTGGTTTTTTATTTTGCTTCAGTCATCACTGAAAAAGTTACAAATGTCCAGATACTCAGCCCAATATTAACAAAGTAAAAGGAATGTAAGCCAAAATAGGGAAAGAACTGATTAAAGAATATTTAGACACGTGAGACATATTAAAGTTGGCAGGGTCTGATGAAATTCAATCTAGGGTATTTAAGGAACTAGCTGAAGCCATCTCAGAATTGTTAGTTATCTTTGAGAACTCATAAAGAATTAATGATGTAATTTTGTTGGAACGCTGTAGGCCAGTGTTTGCACACTAGCAGATACTACAGTGCTGAGTACTGCACAAAAACATATACATAAAAATAAAAAGAATAGTATAGCTGAGGGTCTATGCTTAGAAAATGAGTTTGAGGTACATTATTTCAGCACTAGAAGCTGTTTCTGACAGGCTGGCAGCCTCCCAAAAGCTAGATTAATAGTAATTAATAAGCTATCTTTTCCACAGAAATGAAATACGGCTGATCCTGACTTTTCCTGTGTATGTGCAGGCACCATCCTTGCTGCTATGAATTCCTTTGGTTGGGTGCACTGACATACTGCAATCTCCTATCAATGGCTCAATGTCTTTGCTCATATTTGATCAGCAATAAAAATTCATGAGCCAGTTTGGTTTATTTTTGTTTCCTTATTTTATTTATTATTATTATTATTTCAAAATAATACAAAGTGAGATGCAATCACTATGCCTGGGAAATGCTTGCCTTGTGGACAGTGGCAGGTCAGTCTCACTCCTGGGCCTCAGGCCCCTGTTCAGTTCACTGTCTCATAGGTATTGCAGCACAGGCCCTACTTGCCCTTGCTGGGTTTGGCCTTCTGTCCTTTGGCTAGAAAGGTGTTGTGGTGAGCACCCTCTGGTCAGCCTGGGGCTGGTTGAATAGTCCACCCCCACCACTGGCTGAATGCTCAGGCTACTTGGGAAGGGAGTCCAAACACTCCCTGTCAGAGCTCCTCACCTCCCTTGCTATCTGGCAAACACTGCTGTTCCCTCCTTGTCAGCTTCTCCAACTCTCTCCGTGTACGTGTACGTGTACGTGTACGTGTACGTGTCGTGTACGTGTACGTGTACGTGTACGTGTCCTTCCAACTTCCTCTCCCCTCTCCCTGAAGGGAAGGCTGCTTTTAAAAGGCCTGTGGCAGCCTCAAGTGAGATCAGATGGCCCTAATTGATTCACAGCAGTCCTGCCTCCATTGCTCCTGATTAGCCAGGGCCGTTGCTGCCTTTTTGAGCTGCTTCTCTTTCTAAACTAGCCCTCTAGCCTGATGCTGTCACAGGACTAATAGGTCAATACAAGCATTTGTCTCAGATTAGCAAATGACCAGCCCAAGACTGTGATAACAGACAAAAAGCTGGGCGCACACAACCTGCAGAGTAGAAGATCTAATCCAAATCATATCAGTGCAGAGCAATAAGATAAATAAAGTGATTGGGAAGAAATGTTGATCATTTAAATGCAACATAGAATCATAGAACACTAGTACTGGAAGGGACCTTGAGAAGTCAAGTCCAGTCCCGTACCCTCATGGCAGGACCAAGCATTGTCTATATTATCCCTGATAGATGTGTATCCCACCTGCTTTTGAATATCTCCAGTGATGGAAAATCCACAACTTCCCTAGGCAATTTATTCCTGTGTTTAACCACCCTGACAGTTAAGAAGTTTTTCCTAATGTCCAGTCTAAACAATTTTTCTCCCTCCTCCTTGTAACACCCTTTTAGATACTTGGAAACAGTTATTACGTCCCCTCTTTTCTAAACTAAACAAACCCAATTCTTTCAGTCTTCCTTCATGGATCAAGTTTTCTAGACCTTTAATCATTTTTGTTGCTCTTCTCTGGACCTTCTCCAATTTCTCCACATCTTAAAAGCTTTCTTTTCCTCGTCAGTGTATGATGGACACTCTTGCTATAAATTGTTTTACTGTACTTCATTTTAAGGATGGTTTATGTAGAATAAGGACAGGGAACCTTTTTTGGGTCAGGGGTTGCTGACCCAAAGAAAAATCAGTTGGGGGCCGCACACAAGTGAGAAGCCAAAAAACAAACAAACAAAAACCAAGCAAACCCTCACTGAGGTGGCCCATAATTGAGGAGAAAGAAAGGCCCCACATTCCCCTCACTCACCAGAGCCTAGTGGGGCCCATGCAAGTAGAGTTTGTGTGTTCTAGTTCTGCAGTAGGTGCAGGCTCCCCAGTGCAGAGAGGGAGAGCCCTGAGCCTTGGGGGGCTAGATCCAGGCAAACTGGGAAACGCATCTGGCCCCTAGGCCTGAGGTTCCCTACTCCTGTTGTAGAATTAAAATCTGGAGTCAGGGTTTTTGGAGGAAGGTCCTATGCAATTCTCCCCGTTCAATCTGGAGTTGGACAGAAAGGTTCCAATGAAGAGTAGTTGGAACCAGTTCTCCTCGGAGCCCATTGATATTTCTCCTTTAATTTGGCAGAAGGGTTGCTAGTGGGACCTGTGGAAGATTATTCCTCAGAGCTCTCAGCTGCGACCAGCTTGACCCTAAGTTGCACTGCTGCTGGAGCAGTGACCAATGCAGTGGCCCACTCTGGAGCTGGCAAACAAAGGTTTACCAGGATTCATGTGCTCTGCTGGTTAGCATATGGTGCTGGGAATCTGCCTTGTATTCCTGACTTTGCTCCTGAGTGGTCATGGACAAATCATTTAACATCTCTGGGCTTAAATTTCTTCATCAGCAAACTGGGGATAATACTTTTAAGTGACTTTCAATGTTTTTAGATGCTAAATAAGCACAATTATTAGTGTGAAATATTGTTTATTTGTATTATTGTAGTGCCTAGAAGTCCAAATTATGGACCAGGGTCAGGGTTCCCTGTAAGCTGTGCGCTTGGGCGGCCACTCAGGAGGAATTAAAATGCACCCAGCTGATTAGCAGAGCGCCCACAGCTCGATTTGGTGTTTCTAATATGTCTACCTACAATCAAATTCAAGCTGAAAAAGGATAAGACGAGATAGGTACAGGGGAGGGCAAGGATCCCATTTCAGTGTGTACATCCCCAGGGTGTAAGTGTTCTTTCAGATTCAGAGAACTTCCAGAAATAGAGGAAGAAGAGTGATTGTGCGTTTGCAGCTGCCTGACAGTCTGCATTCTCAAAAGGGCAGGTATTTTTGTTTGGGACTGGTAACAGGTGCTTGGATGACAGCTGTGGAATCAGAAGTCTTTTACCTTATTTAGCATTTACAGACAGCACGGGCAGGGCAGTGAGGGCATGGCTATATAGCAGCGCTAAAGCCAAAATAAGCTATGCAACTTGAGCTATGTCAATTGCGTAACTTAAGTCGAAAAAGCTTATTTTAGCTTTTGGTGCTGTCTACACAGCAGGAAGTCCGAGTTAGAGCACTATTCCTCTGACTTCCCTTACTCCGCGTAAAATGAGGGTTACAGGAATCAGAGTAAGAAGTCCTCCAGCTCGACATCATTTTGACATTATCTAATATATAAAGGAGAATGTTTGTAAGTTTGTGTGCTAATAACTTGGACACTATAAGACCTACCACAACCAAACTTTGCATGGGATAACCTTTCATCCAGGAGAAGGTTTTAAGGGACTTTTGGACCTGATCGGGCCCAAGCTCAAGCTGTAAAAATAAAAAAGCAACCCACTGTGCTGCGCTGCAGGGGCCGCCCTGCCCACTCTAGGTCCCATGCCCGCCACCTGCGGCCCCCAGTTCCGTCCGGGACTCGCCCCCTCCAGCCTGCGAGGTTACATAAGCAACCCTCTTTGCCCCCACCCCGCGCCGGCACGCAGTGCCCCGATCCCCACGCACACAACGGCTCAGGCACCTGCCCTGCCCCCCGCGGCACCTGCAGCCCCGGGCGCGAGCTGGGGCGTCCCTCCCGTGTGTAACCTCCCCTCCACCCGGGGTCGCATTCCCCCCCAGGGGATGACATGGACCTATATTTTAATCCCTATAGAAATCAGTGCAACTTTTCTACCATTCAAAAAAAGATAATGGACTACTGTTTTTCTAAATTTTGTTCCTCCAGTTTCCTGAGCAACGCCGGGTAACTCCAGCTAGTATTGAAATAACTGCTTGCTGTGTAGATGCAGACTATGTTATTTTGCAATAACGTAAGATAGTGCAGGTACTTCCATGCTGATCACATAGTAACCTCAGCCCTGTCCTAAAGGAACCACCTCAAGGCTCAGCCCATGTATCTACTTCTCTTCCTGATCCCATGGGTACATTTCTCCTTAACAAACATCTCTGTTTGGCTTAGCCAGATCACATTCTCAGGATATTTCTTTCTCCCCCAGAATGCTGCAGTTGCTATAGTATTATACAGGGCAGCTACCTATACAAATGAAAGAAAAGATCTCCCCTCACTAATACTGATTTCATATGGTAGAAACTTCAGAAGAAGCATATAGCGTCCTATAGCAATTCATCCTTCATTGTTCCGAGAGACCTCTGACCAGATATTGTGGGGGGAGACTGTTTAGTGCTTCTGATGCCTTCTGGTGTCATGAAGAACAGGTACAGCACAGACAGTGGCGGTGCAAGTTTCCTTACGTATGTATCAGTATGCCTCTCTGCTGCACTAGAAGGATCATCCCTGGCAGTGAGAAAAGAGTTCAGCCATCATACCCATTTGATCCTTGGCCTCAGTGGTGATGATCAAGGCCAGCTGGTGGGTTTTGTGGTTTGGATACACATTCAATTGGGAAATGGACTGAAATTACCAAACCCATTTAATACAGATTCACTACAACAGCGGGTAGGGCACTAGACTGGAATTTGGCAGAATATTCTTTGGGTAAGTCACTTAGACTCTGTGTGACTTGTTGCCTATTCGTAGGGAGCATTCCTCCTTTGAGGCTCTTGTACATTTCAAAGGAGGAATGCAGAACTCAGCATACTGGCCGGGGCCAATGGGAAGTCCCACTGACTCCGGGCTGCATGAGGCATGCCTGCTTTGAAATGCACAAGAGTCCCCAGCGAGCCCCAAGCTCCCTTCTGCACCCAACCTCCATCACAGACCCAATATAATGGAAGAGTGCAGATCTTGACCACTTACCAAATTCTTCGAGTGGCCTCCATCTAAAATTATTGCCCATCCCTGACAGGTGTTTAACTAACCTGCTCTTAAAAATCTCCTGTGATGGGGATTCTACAGTCTGCCTAGGCAATTTATTTTAGTGTTTAATCACTCAGTTAGAAAGTTTTTCCTAACATCCAACCTAAACTGCCCTTGCTGTAATTTAAGTCCTTTGTTTCTTGTCCTATCCTCAGAGGTTGAGGAGAACAATTTTTCTCCTTCCTGCTTGTAACAATTTTTAAATACATAAAAGGTTATTAGGTCCTCTCCCCCTCTTTTCTTTTCCACGCTAAACAAACCCAGTTATTTCAATCTTCCCTCAAAAAATCATATTTTCTAGATCTTCAGTTATTTTTGGTGCTCTTCTCTGGACTTTCTACAATTTGTCCGCATCTTTCTTGAAACGTGGCATCTAGAACACAACACTTCAGTTGAGCCTAATCACCATGGAGAATTACTTCATGTGTCTTGCTTACAACACTCCTGCTAATCCATCCCAGAATGTTTGCTTTCTTTGCAAGTGTTACACTACAGGAGGCCCCCGACTTGCGACCGCCCAAGTTCTGACCCGCCGCACTTACAACCATTTTTGTAAGTGCGAAGGGGCCGAAAACCCCTGACTTACGTCCTCGGCCCACATTTATGACTACACCTATCGTAAATGAGGGTTTGAGTTATGATGCCCCCGACTTGCAGCGCTTCCCCCGGAAGCAACTGCATTGCAAGTCAGGGGCCTCCTGTATTCACATTCAACTTGTGATCCATTATGACTCCCTGATCTCTTTCTGCAGTACTCCTTCCTAAACAGTTATTTCACATTTTATATGTGTGCAACTGATTGATCCTTTGTAATTGGAGAACTTTGCATTTGTCCTTACTGAACTTTTCTTCCTAATTAATTCAGACCAATTCTCCAATTTGGCCAGATCATTTTGCTTTTTAATTCTATCCTCCAAAGCACTTGCAACACCTCCCAGGTTGGTATCATCTGCAAACTTTATAAGAGTACATACTATGCAGTTATCTAAATCATTTATGAAGATATTGACTAGAATCAGACCCTGATCCATGCAGGACCCCTTTGATATGCCCTTCCAGTTTTTGTGTGAACCACTGCTCTCTGAGAACAGTTTTCCAACCAATTATACACCCAATTTATAGTAGCTCCATCTAAGTTCTATTTCCCTAGTTTATTTATGAGGTCGTCATGCAAGATAGTGTTGGTTTGGCATGATTTGTTCTTAACAAAACCATGCTGGGAAATTATCATTCTGGGACGGTGGGAGTATTTCAAGTGGGCACCCACAGTGATCTCCTCTAAGCCTGCTTCTATTCATTGTAATAAATGATCTGGAAGAGAAGGTAGTAATAATCTACAAGTACTTACATGGGGAAGAGATTTCTTATAGTAAAGGGCTCTTCAGACTAGGAGAAAAAGGCATAATGCGATCTAATTTGTTGTAATATGATGTAGACAACTGTGAAAACAAGTAAGATGTACATTTTTAATAATTAACCATTAGAACAACTTACTCAAGTCCAGGGTAGATTCTCTATTACCTGAAGTCTTTAAATTGAGACTGGATATCTTTCCAAAAGCAATGGGAAGTTATGAGCTGGATGCTGAAATTGATGGGAGTGGTTCTATAGCCTGTTATGCAGGTGGTACACTACATGATCATACCAATTGCTTCTGGTCTTAAAATGTACAATAATTACCGACATACCATTGCAAAGCCAAAACTGATCAAATTGGATTCCATACTTTTTTGTGCATCAAATTGTCAAGTAAATTCCAATCACAAGGCCAGTTGCACCAATAAAAGGCCAGTGAAGGCAAGGGGATTACACCAATCAGAAAGGATAATTTGACCAGCTGAATCTTTCTCAGATGATGATGCATGACAAAGAGAGCACCAAGCTATCTCTGCAAGGCTGGCAGTTAGGAAAACTAAGCAAACCCATCTCTTTATGTGCAAGCTGAGCACATCTGATAAAAGGAAAACTGGGGACAGACGATCATGAACACCTGCAACGCCAGATGTTAGAGACTCACATTTCAGAGCAGAGTAGAATTTTACTAAGTAATCCTCCATTAGGCCTGTGGATTAAGTGAAGGATTGTGCCTCTCTCAGAATTTAGATTACAATCTGTCATAGAACCTAACTGCTGGCTTGATGACTTTGGCTTTATGCTAGAAAAGTGACTATTTAAACTATGACAATTTTACTTAAACATGGACCAGATAACAGGTTCCATTTTGGGAGAGTGTGACATTGGTATTCAGGGACCAGATTCTCAAGTGTGGTGTTGCCACAGTTGAACCAGGCTGCAGTATTAATGTAACCAACCATAGATGGCACAGAGGCCTTCTTTTCCCTTAGTTGGTGTATCTGGAACAGAATGAGGGACAGAAGGTTTGGGCATTTAAAAAAATATTTAAATACAGACACAAGTTTCTGAACAGTGCACTTGGGTAGTTTAATCTAAAAGTTGTTTATACCCTTCTATTTACACACAGTGTATTACATTTTTAAAAGTGATTCCAAATTGAATTCAGCATCAAACCATTAGTCTTCAGAGTTGTGCTGAAATCTGTGTTTTCTTGGTAAGACCATAAAAGCCATATGTAACTTTCCCTTCACAAATACTGACAGACTAATCTGAAAGTTTGAAATAATAATAATAATAATGATAAAACTCTCCGAAAGCATTCTCTGAATGCTGCATGATTCCTGAGAAAATAAGTAATAGCTTTACCCACAGTCAATCAAAACATCTTAACTACCATTTATGTGAAAAGCAGATGTGTTGTAAACAATTTTATTACAACCATTTATGGAAATCTTCCTTCAGCTTCCTACTGCTTCCCTATTACCATGCCTCCGACAGTTGTATTGCCACTAGCTTCAGCTGTGTGCTGCTCCTCATGTGTTTCTGAAGGTGGCTCTTTTGAGCTTGACTGTTCTTGTACCCTACATTTCATGGCATGCACCGCATAGTTGATGCTAGTGTTTTCAGTCCAACTCCACAACCCCCACAGGGGATTGTATGACATTCCATTCACTGTCTTGACTAAAAAGCCATCTATAAAAGAAGGGGAAAATATGGTGATCCTCAGACATTCTAAGTCAATGAAACATCCAGCTCTAAAATTAGCAAGTTCTAAATATACATTCTTCCACTGAGCTTTAGAGCAACAGTACTGAGTCATCAGAAGCACATCTGTAGTTGGTCAAGTTTTGCAGATTGAAGTCATCCACTTCAAAACTGATAAACTTGAACAGATCTATCGAAAGATGCTGGAAACATGAAATAAGAAGAGGTGGAATATGGATCAAGAAAATAGTGTAAATAAAGAGCAATGTTATGCTTCCTACTTAATATCACTTGTGATGCTGCATCATCCCTGTAGGATATAAGCTAAAAAACTGAGTTCACAGCTTATTTACAGCAAGTTACAGGAAATGTGAAGTGAAAGGGTTTTTTTCTGTAGTCTTAAAAACTTTCTTTAGAGAAGAAGTGGCTGAGGGTAAACCTGATTACCTCTAAAATCAGTCTTTTAGGAAAGCAATCAAACTGGGATCATTGGTATGACTTTGTATCATATCTTTGGTATGACTTTGCACCATGATACTATGATCCAGTATTTTGGCTGGATGAAAATACTCTCTCAAGTTTTACTACAAAGTCTGTGGTCAGCTCTCAACTTAAAACATTTCATTTAAAAACTGCCTGAATAAATGTAAAGCTACTGAAAGATTAAGTTTAAGAATGACAGCCATGGAGGCAAAAGCTCTGGGTTCATACCGTGCAGCCTATGGACACTGGTTCATTAAGTGTCTCAACTCTGACTGAGAAGACTCATTCCTAGAAATGAAACACTATTGTCTCCAAGTGGATTCCAAGAATTTGCATCTTGAAGCTTTGGCTACCAAAAAGAGGGCCAGCTTCAACAGTGGTTATGTTTTGGTTATTTCTGTACTCTTCAAGTTGAACTGAGACAATCAACTCTACACGCTCAGCTGACCAGCCAGGATGTGGTAGTGATTTTTAGCCATGCTTCACTGATGCCAAATCTGAGCTGCTAACAGGAGTTCAGAGCCCTTCAATCCAAGTTTACCAATCATCTTAGTCTCTTAGCTATCTAGTCTCTTGAGAGTTGCCATTACAACCAGTAAGACTTGAGTCACTCCAGTCATTCTATTTGACACTTACTTGACTCTAACAGGCATTCTAGCTCTTCAGGTGAAATAAACTTCTCCCAGTCATGAGTTCCTTCTGGTACAATGCCCATTATTCTCTCTGCAACTACAATCCCCAAGATGTAGGACAACTGTGTTTTGTTGATTGTAGTAATGAATAACGAGCCTTCTGGCTAATAAAATATTAAAACAATAGACAAATAACAGTACATTTAATGAACAATCTTCAAATGAAAAAGTACAAGATTAATCATTTTTGAACTTCAAGTACAGGATTTGTCCATTTAGAAGCCATGGGTTGTAGGCATTAAAGCTACTTTCACTGTGACACATAAATGTTTTAAGACAAGTATAGGTGATAGAAAAATCAGGATGTGATGTTCCTTTTATGGAAACCAAATCTTTTCAGTGGTGCAACAGTCAACATCCTCGTGGTTTGGGATCATTTAAGAAGAACAATCTTTAACAGAAATATCTATGCTCATCACTGACACTCCATGCAATTAATAACCAACCAGATGATGAATTACAAGTTTAAAAATGTGTACAGTAAACACAAGAAAATATTCTTATTTTTAACATTTAAATTAAACAAACATACACACTCTTCTCCATGGCAAATACAAGTAGATTAATTGGACTACTTTTACTCCTAACGTTGGCTGTTCACAACAAATCCATAGAGCAAAAACTGCCCAAGGACATTTCTCCTACAGCCAGTGGGATCAAAGGGACACTTGCTAATGGAAGTGCATGGGGTATCATTAAGTGAGGAAGTCGGCTAGTCATGACACAGCTATTTCAAATAGTATATAGTCCATACCCTTGTAAAAATAAGCACATTAATAAACTTATCACATAGTTCATCCTTAAAGACCTTAAAACAGTGTACTGACTGTACAAAAGGACTACTTTATCCACTGAAATGCAGCTCTCTCTGAAGCAGAACACAGCAGTAGGGATGTGAACTACTAGTTGACACACTAGTCGGACTAGTCGCTTCCTCTCCCCTTGCTGCCTCTATCAGAAAGCGGCCGGGAGGGGAAGGAAGGAGAAGAGTTGCTTCAAACCAGCAGTGTCGCGTGGAGCCCGGGCTCTGCCGCTTTTAAATGCCGTGTACACCCCAGGGCTGTTGCTACACTTCAAAGGCGAAAGTGCTGCGAGGAGCACGGACAGCAGGAGACTCAAGCAGTCCCCTGCTGACCCCGGGCTCGATGCAGCTCTGCTGCTTTGAAACGCCACGGGGAGCACGGGGCCAGCGGGCACCCCAGGGCTGTTGCTCCACTTCAAAGGTGGAGGCGCTCTTATCAACTAATCAAAAAGTCAATGTAAATTGCATCGACTATTCTATTAGCTCATTAATCTAATTGTAACATCCCTACACAGCAGTGGTTTAACTTCTGTAACAATGTTAATCAACACAGGAACTTTGGACAAGAAATGAGGACTTGACTTATCCCACTGAAAAAGTTATTTAGACAAGTAGACTAATTCCTCATGCTGGAATTTGGCCATGACTACCAGCACATCTTCAAAATGTACAGCAGTATAAACTGCAAAATATGAGATGCTATTGCACAAGTAATATACTTCTAGATACAATTTTATTTTTTTCTCCATATATCCTAATGTAAACACTTTCAAAGAGCAAAAAGTAAGTTAGAGGTCCTGTGCACTGGTGGAAAAAGAATAATTTCTGCTGCTCCTATCAGACAGAAGAGAGTGATAGTTCCTGTTAGATAAACTATGTTCCTGGTGTGAGTAGTTTGACAAGGCAGTGGATTAAAGAAGAGCTCCAGTTTGGACATTGTCACTTCAGTCATCTTTTATTAGCCAGAACCAAGAATATTAGAATAAGGCAAATTCTGAGTATATCTAAATGTAAACAAGATGCTCTTTAAAGCACTCCAGGAACACATTTGACTTTTAATGATGAGTTGGAATAAGATGTCATGAGACAAATGTTTAACTGCAGACAATGTCAGTGCACAGTTAATTCATATTTGTAGACATCCACATAGCTGTTAGAATGTCGTCCATCAGTGGAAAAATCAGGCTAAAAGAACTTTTCATTAGGTTTTGACTGTGTAGTTCCTTGGACACAATCTACTGGGAATCATGATACTAGGCAATATTAGGTAATGATATCACTAAGGCCTCTGAGATCCAGATGGGTGCTGATTAATTTCTTAAATAAAAACTTTATTAAAGAAGGAACAAACATTGCTACAATTAAACACTTACTTTTAACACTTGATAGCAGTACTTGATAAATGTTTCTAGGTCTACAACGTGCTCCACTACTTCAGAAGCAATAATTACATCAAAGGTTTCTGTAGCCTCTTCTGCAATTTCCTCCAGTGAGCAGGATTTGTACTGTATTCCCTTGGCCAGGACTGGATCAAATGACTTGTGCTGTTCTGCTACTTTAATATTGTCCTCCAGAGGATCAATCCCAGTAACTGAAGCTCCCAGTCTACCTAGAGGCTAATGATATACAGTGTAGTTTATCCACTACATTAAAACAATCTACATAAGTATAAAACACTATGTAAACTAACAGAATGTAATGTCAAAGTTACTGAAAAATCTTGCAGTAAGTAAGCATCATTAGAACAGTGAGACAAACAGCTCTGAAAGGCAGCCTTTTAATTCTGCAGTATTTTAAAAAGTTTATTAAAAAGTACAACACACCTTTTATATTTTCTATTCTTCAAAAACTAGCATCTTCAAAATAGAAGAGAGTATTTCTTTTACATCTGTTTTTAAAATAATTGTTATTTTCTCACTTTACCATGACTGCAGATTTTCTCCATTGCAACTACCATAGAGATACCCATTTTTTCCCTTTAGTTGTTTAATCTACATTTATGGTACCTCCTTTTCTCTAAATCTATCTGTAATGGTGAATCCACATCTTTTTTATGGTTGCTCTAGACATGAGCATCTACGCTAACTAGTCAGTGCTGAAAACTGAACACTCAGATATTTACTAGGAAAGTGACAGTGTGTTCTCTCTCAGATGTTGATGTCTCTTAAAACTGGAAAACTTTGTGCAATACAACCACAATGTTATTAGAACTTAACTTAAAAGCTTGTGAAAGTTACAAGCCCCACAGGATTTACCAGAAAAGTGTGAAAGCTCCTTGTCCATAATTATTCATCCTTCAGAGTTTGACTTTGAACCAGCCAGTGAAAACTTAGACACATGCACGTGTAGCTACTTTTAAGCACATATCTGCAAAATTTTCTAATGCTCATGTAAAATTTTCAGTCAGTCAACATTTTCTTAAATAGAAACCATTTGTTTTAATTTTTTTTAAATCAAAGGTTCTAATCTTCACTGCAGATTCAGACCACACCGAGTTTCCATTTCAGTAGTTTTTGCTGTAGTTGGCTTGTATATGCTGGAGGGGGTGAAGATGGGAGAGAGGTGAGGTAGGAATTGTTTTACAACAGGGTCAAATTATACATTTTTCACTCTCTCATGGTTAAAAAAGATTTACCTCTAGCTACCAATAATGGTAGGAAGGAGGTGAATGTCCTTTGTGCAGAGACCCAAGATCAAGTGAGTGTTTGTGCTACATCTTTGAGTGCAAAAGCTTCAAAAGCCACCTTTGTACCCTCCTGACCTTGGGCTGATCTGGGAGCTGGAGAGGTCTCCAGTGTAACTTAGACACCATGGGGACCAGTCTAGGACCAGCACGTGTGTGTTACACTCTCATCCTCAATACAACCCTACCCAGGCTTGTGACAAGGTCCTCTTGAAGCATCTTTACAGCTGTCCCCAGCACCAAAGAAATGCTCCTTCTGCCAGATAAAGGCTTTTAGGGCCCCTTTGTACTGCCCCAGGACTATCAAGTAGTGTTAAGGGACAAGACAGAGGTGAAAACGTTGCTCAATATGGAAAATTTAAGCCCAAAAGGTGACTGTTTCAGAAACCACAAGCATGTGAAAATAGATTATAATGGAACACACATTAATTACTTCATTAACAAAAGTGGTCATGATAAAAAGTGATTTTTACCAGTTCCCCTCTTTCTCTCCCCCATTCCTGAAAAAGTTATTTTGCAATGATTTTCAAAAGGAATCCTAGAAAGGTTGATGCTATTTTGATGTTTGTGACATTTGAATACTCTGATTATTGGTTAATCCTAAGGTTTTAGCATCTATTCCTACAGGTTTCTCTTTTCTTGATGGAGCACAGTTGTTTTTAAAAAAACATTACATGAACTTTTTTAAAGCCAAATACTGAATGTGGTTTGTAGAATTTACTGCACTCCAAAAAAAGCATTTATCAATGTACCAATATTGCAGAAAAGGGCCAAAGGCTCCTCCTCCTTGGAGATTTAGGAATTAAATAAACAGATCACCTTTTAAAATCTTCCTAAATTCCTTAGCTAGAGAGACAAGAATAACAAACTGTTTTTCTTACTTCACTTAACAATCCACCACCACAGCCGACATCTAGAATCTTTACCCCAGACAGAGGGCTTCCCAACTGATGATCACTACTCATGTTCAACAGAGTATCTCTGAAATAAAGTGTACATACATAAGTGCAAAGATACATAATGGTTTAACTGAAAGATTTCTTTAAAATTTGTGTTAATTTTAAGCTATAATTATTCAACCAGTTATGTTTCATTTTCTGTCTAGTTACACTATACCATTTTAAGACAGATGTTTGGAAATAACATTGAACAACAAAAGTACTTCCAAAACTGTACCTAATAAATGGCACTCTAATATCATTCAAAGAATGCAGGGCAGAATATTCTCCTTGCTCATCCCACCACGTATGAGCCAACAACTGGAATTTTTTCATCTCTTTTGAATCCACTGTTGTGTGTGAAGTGTTGAACAGCCTCTTCGTAGTAGACCTACACAATGAAAGCCAAACATGAAGTCATAGATATGGATACCTGGCAGCAAAACATGTGACTGGGAGAAAAAGAGGAGGAAAAAAATCCTTCCTTCAGTGGGAGGAGGAACAAAGCCAGAGAAAGCACTTTTTATTCATTTTATCTCACTGCTTAGAATAGAAAATCACTCCCTTTAACTTAGTTAATGATATTTAACTTCACACTGTATTACTAGTAATTCAGAGCCTCAAATAAATTATTGAATGTATATAAAGTTGGTGATTTCAACTTAGTATTTCTGTACTGTAACAATAAAAAGAGCAAAAGTTATCTGAAAAACTCATCTGAAAGATCAAAACTGATTTTATCAGATTATCATCAAGTTGTCAGGACACTTCATTAAGCTCACTTTTATTACAGTAAAGGATAATGTCATGGATAATTCTATTATATACTGTACTTACATGCTGCTTTTCATTTCAGTCAGACAGATAAACCTTGCACTGTCGTATGTCAAATGCATTTTCCTGCGGTAGTTCTCTCTGAAACCACCAGGGCCTCTCTGAAAAGTCTGACCATAATGGTCACCTGCATATATATAACAAAAACAATGCAATGGGAATAATAAATTTTATGATCATCCAGAGATCAAAAATCTGTTTATCAACTTGGTTTGAAACAATTTATGCAACGGTAATAGGATTTTAATCAAGTAATTAAAATATGAATACAGGAACAAATCAATGTATTTACCTTTTCCCTCCAAATACATTGTGTTCTCTCAAAATTTTTTAGAGGGGAACCAGTCCAGTGGGTCTTTTTTAAATAAATGTATTAAAAGAATATGCAAACAAACACACAGCTAAGCAAATGTGTCACTACTTGACTTCTAATTTCCCTAAAGATGATACAATCCAACAATCAAACTAAGTCCTGTGGGCTCCTTGCTTCTGTCAGACAGATGGCGGACACCAGAAAGCACTCTGAGGAGCTATGGGAATTTTGAAAAAACACTGCAAAAATAATGAGATATGGATAGCACTGTGGGATGTAGAAAGCAGTATGGAGGGAACTAAGGATGTTAAAATGCAGTTAACTGACTAGTCGATCGGCACTTCCGCATTCCTCCTTAGAAATGTACAAGAGCCCTGTTGGGGCTCTTGTACATTTCAAAGGAGGAATGCAGAACTCAGCGTACAGCCCGGGCCAGTGGGAAGTCCCACTGACTCCAGGCTGCATGCAGTGTGCCTGCTTTGAAATGCACAAGAGTCCGCAGCGGGAGCTCTTGCGCATTTCAAAGCCATGGAGCCCAAGGTCAGCTGGGGACTCTCCAGTTGATCCCAGGTTTCGTGCGGCACTTCCCTGGAATCCGGGGTCAGCTGGGGTGTCCCCAGCTGACCCTGGGCTCCACGGCTGCCGTTTTGAAATGCGGAGGCAGCATTTTAAAGGGGCAGCCGCGGCACAGCTGATCCGTGGATCAGCTGTGCAGCAGCTGTCCTTTTGAAATGCTGCCTTGGGGCTTCAAAGGGGCAGCCATGGAGCCCGGGGTCAGCTGGGAACTCCTCTATCCTGTCCCTTAACACTACCTGATAGTGAGGTGCTGCCACTTTGAAGTACCCCTCCCCCCCTTTGCTGCCTCTATCTCATAGAGGCAGTGGGGAGGGGAGGGATATCAACTAGTCGATTAGTCAAATGCTTATCAGATAGTCGACTAGTCTTTAACGTCCTTAGTGGGAACTTGACCCCTTAGTCCCATAAATCCCTGGATGATTTGCTACTGTCCCACAAATCACTGAAAAAATGTCCAAAACGGCATTGTGCCAGACAGCAAGGCACTGGAATACCTATTACATTGACACAGAGACTCTTGACGAGCATGCACAGCATTAGTGCAAGTATGCATATGCAGCAGCAATGAGCACATTTTGGTGGCTGTACAGAGATTTAATTTGCACTTTCTCGAATTTAAATCGAACTTTGCAATGGAAGCACCGATACTTCAAACCCTTATATATGTGCTTAGCTTTGCTATCACAAGTAACCTGACTTCAATGGGACTTCACAATAGTTAAGCTAACCATGTGTGCATTTGTGGACTGGGCCCTTGGTTTGCAAACCCTTTGGAGCAGGGAACTTTTTAAAATGTATATGTACGATGCCTAGTACACAGGGCTCATACATTTAGAGGTGGCACGCTCCACAAGGCCATCTGTTGTCCTCCTATCCCCAGCATGCCATCTAAAGTACATCCACAAATACTCTTATTGATTCATTATAAGAAATGGCCAGGATAGTTCCATTCAGAGAAAATATCTGTGAAAATACCCACTATCAAAGAAATCAACCTCTGGGGAAAAAAAAAGGTTTGGAGTAGATCCCATTAATAAACATAGGTTTCTTTGATTTGCTGAGTATTATTTAGAACTGCAGAGATCCATCTCAAAGAGATATCTGTGATAATATGATAAAAACATATACAATTTTTAAAGGTTTATAAACTATGGTTCTTAACATCATACTGTACTTCTACCATGCTATTTAGCCAAGGATTTCAGCTTTATCAGCAACTAATGAAAGCACACAAAATCCCCGGGAAAGAAATAGTATAATCTGCATTTAGACAGAGGGAACATAAGAACGGCCATTCTGAGTCAGACCAAAGGTCCATCTAGCCCAATATCCTGTCTGCCGACAGAGGCCAATACCAGATTCCCCAGAGAGAGGAAACACAACAGGTAATCCTCACATGATTCCTCCCGTCACCCACCTCCAGAGAAACAGAGGCTAGGGATACCATTCCTACCCATCCTGGATAATAGCCACTGATGGACCTAACCTCCATGAATCTATCTAGCTCTTTTTTGAACCCTGTTAAAGTTATAGCCTTCACCACATCCTCTGGCAAGAAGTTCCACAGGCTGACTGTATGCTGAGTGAAGAAAAACTTCCTTTTGTTTGTTTTAAACCTGCTGCCTATTAATTTCATTTGGTGATCCCTACTTCTTATATTGTGGGAATAAGTAAATAACTTTTCTTTACTCACTTTTTCCATACCAGTCATGATTTTATAAATCTCGATCATATTCCCCCCCAGTCTCCTCTTTTCTAAGCTGAAAAGTCTAAGTCTTTTTAATCTCTCTTCCTATGGAACCCGTTCCAAACCCCTAATCATTTTTGTTGCCCTTTTCTGAACCTTTTCCAATGTCAATATATCTTTTTTTGTGATGAGGCAACAACATCTGTATGCAGTATTCAAGATGTGGGCATACCATGGTTTTATACAGAAGCAAGAAGATATTTTCTGTCTTATTCTCTCTCCCTTTTTAAATGACTCCTAACATTCTATTTGTTTTGACTGCTGCTGCACACTGAGTGGATGTTTTCAGAGAACTATCCACAATGACTCCAGATCTTTCTCTTGAATAGTTGTAGCCAAATTAGTCCCCATCATATTGTATATAGTTGGGATTATTTTTTTCAATGTGCATTACTTTACATTTATCAACATTAAATTTCATTTGCTATTTTGTTGCCCAATCATTTAATTTGGTGAGATCTTTTTGAAGCTCTTCACGGTCTGCTTTGGTCTTACCTATCTTGAGCAGTTTGGTACCATCTGCAAATATTGCCACCTCACTCACTGTTTACCCCTTTCTCTAGATCAGCGTTTCCCAAACTATGGGCCGCGGCCCGGTACCAGGCCGTGGGAAAAAAATACCGGGCCTCAGCATGCCTGGTGGCTGCTGGCAGGGCCGGCCTTAGACCGATTCGGGCCCCGCGCCCCTGAACCCAGAAGTGCCGGCGAGTTATAGAGCCGGGGGCCCTGCTCCACCAATATGTGGAGCTGGGTCTCTCCCCCGCCTCTGCCTGGTGCGGGCCCGGCCCCCCCCACACGTGTCCTCCCACCCCGCCCCCAGAACGTCCCCACCGTGCGCGGCTCCTCCTCACCGCCTGCTGCTGCCCATGTGCGGCGTTGCACGTGGGCGGGGAGGATGCCCGGGCGTGACGTGACGTCACGGCCCGGGATTTTAAAAGTCTTCGGAGGCCCGTGGCGGGGCCACGCTGGCTCCGGGTTCGGCCTCCGGGGCCTGAGCGCGGCCTCCATTCCTGCAATGTGGAAGGGAGAAGGTAGGGAACGGGCTTGGGCTTGGGCGGGGCGGAGGCGGCAGCGGCGGCGGCAGGCTTGCGCGGAGGGGGAGCGGTGGAAGGAGAAGGGGCTTGGGCGGGGGGAGGGGAAGGCACCAAGGGACAGGGTGCAGGAGAGAGAGACAAATGCCGGAGGGTCAAGTGCAGACAATGAGGGAAAGGGCAGGAGGGGAGGTGTCAGTGGGAGGGGGGACAGGGTGATGCTGGGAGAGGAGAGGAGAGGGGAAGGGCATTGGGGGCTAGAGAAGGAGGTGGTGGGAGAAGGCTTGAAAGAAGGGGTGAGCATGAGGAAGGCCAGGATGGAGCAAGTCATGTGTGAGGGCACAGAGGGGCAGAAGGGGAATGGGGCAGAGAGTGCGGAGAGGGTGGGTATCAGGGAAAGAGAGGGCAAAGGGGGCAGGAGCAGTAAGGGAAGGGGGAGGCACCAGGAGGGTGCAGGGCTAAGGGAAGGTGCAGGTGCCAGGGGATTCTGGGATGAGGAGGAGGGGAGAGCTGAACACCGGAAGCAGCACTGGACGGGGGAATCAGGGCAGGCTGGGGAGATTGGGGGGCCGGTGGAAGCAGGGCTGCTGGGGGGGTGCGAGGTTGGGGGCAGGGAGCTGGCCGGGAAGATGTGGGGAAGGAGGGCTGGACACGGGCAGCAGGGCTGGCCAAGGGAGATTGGGAGGAGAAGCGGGGACCTGCTGCCCGGGAGGGTTGGGAAGTGGGGCTGGCCAGAGGCGCAGCGGGGGGAGCAGGGGAGAGGAATGAATCGGCCTGCGGGGAGTGGGACTGACCCGGCCATATGTAGATCTTGGGGCGCTGCCCCCGTTCCCCCTTCCCCCCTGCAAAGCACAAAGCATGAGTTAGTCCGGCCCGGGGATTCTATTGCCCCCCCACACACACACCCCTCGAGTAGTTGTGAACTGTCTGGCTGGTAGACACACTCATGCAGCCTGAGCACATTTACCAGCCAGGCAGTTCGAAACTACAAACTGATACATCTAGTAATAATACAACTTACCTAATGAGAAAATACGAGACATGTTATATGTCTGGTATTTTCTCAGTTTGTTTTTTATGTGTTTATATTTTTGGGCTGCAAAAAGCAGTATTGAAAAAAAAGGGTTCCAACTAAAGTAAAAAGTTTGGGAAACCCTGGTCTAACCAGCTTTCTGTCTGTCTTGCAGTCCGTTTATCCAATCCATATTCCTTAACTTGCTGGCAAGAATATTGTGGGTGACCATATCAAAAGCTTTGCTACAGCTGGCACTGGGGGTTTTGGAAGGACCAGAAACAACTTATTTGAATATTCATCATTTGATTAATGGATATGCAAATGAACATAACCGGTCCTCCAAAAGTTCGTGAATGGATTTACTGGTCCCCATGTCAAAAAGTTTGGGAACCCCTGCTCTAGATCATTTATAAATAAGTTGAATAGGATGGGTCCCAGGACAGACCCTTGAGGGACCCCACTAGTTACCTCTCTCCATCCAGAAAACAGATAATTTATTCCTACCCTTTGCTTCCTGTCTTTTAACCAGTTATCAGTCCATGAAAGGACCTTCCCTCTTATCCCAACACAAGAGCCTTTACTTAAAAGCCTTTGGTGAGGGACCTTGCCAAAGGTTTTCTGGAATCTAAGTATACTATATCCACTGGATCCCCACTGTCCACATGTTTGTTAATCCCCTCAAAGAACTCTAGCAGATTAATAAGGCATGGATTCCCTTTACAGAAACCATATTGACTTTCCCCCAACAAATGATATTTATCCATGTGTCTGACAATTTTATTCTTTACTATAGTTTCAACTAATTTGCCCCGGTACTGACATTAGACTTACCAGTCTGCAATTTCCAGGATCACCTCTAGATCCCTTTTTAAACATTGGTGTCATGTTAGCTATCTTCCAATCATTAGGTACGGAAGCTGATTTAAAGGATAGGTTACAAACCACAATTAATAGTTCCGCAATTTTCCATTTGAGTTCTTCAGAACTCTTGGGTGAATGCCATCTGGTCCCAGTGACTTGTTATTGTTAAGTTTAGCGATTTGTTCCAAAACCTCCTCTAATGACACCTCAATCTGGGACAATTCCTCAAATTTGTCACCTAAAAAGAATGGCTCATGTTTGGGAATCTTCCCAATATCCTCAGCCATGAAGACTGAAGCAAAGAATTCATTTAGCTTCTTCGCTATGACTTTATCATCTTTGAGTGCTCCTTTAGCATCTCAATCGTCCAAGGGCCCCACTGGTTGTTTAGCCGGCTTCCTGCTTCTGAAGTACTTAAACATTTTACTATTACTTTTTGAGTTTTTGGCTAGCTGTTCTAAGAAGCACCAAGATTCAACTTCCAAGGGGACAGGGAGGATACTGAAAAATGAAGAACAGAACACTAATATTTTTAAAAGGAGATTTTAATAAAATTATATTAGTAGAAAAAGACCAGTAAATTAAAAGGTAAGAAAGTAAAATACATAGGGGTGGTATATACTCTCCTAAAAAAAAAATCTCAAAAGACTTGAATAAAAAGGTAACCAGCAAGGAGTACTCCGATACAGCTAAATGGCAAGGTCAAAGGCGATATTTGAGCCCAACAGAAATCCTTCAAAATTTAGCAATCTGACACTGTGAAGCTATAAAGAGTTTAAATTACAGAAGCCAAAAAGTTAGAGCAAAATCTGAGAGGTCTAGAAGGATTCTGAAAAGCAAATAGTTAATGGTGTTAAAAACAAACAAGTATTTTTGAAGCAGGAAGCCTAAAAAGCAATCAAAGAGCCTGCTGGAGCACTAGGGATTAAAGCGAAAAATTGAGGAAGATTAGGATGTTTCTTTATATCAGTCTTCACCAGAGAGGATATTAGGAAGCGCGTGCTCTTTTCTGGTAACAAAGATGAATTACTCTCAGGGCACATCTTCCCTTGTCCCACTGGATATCGACTTTCTGGCATTCAATTTGGTGGGTCTAGTAAATTGAACACTGAGGCAGTTCTGGATGGTTCCTGTACTAGGGGATGTTAGATATTGAATAACTGAGTGACCACACAGCAGTTACATGATTATTTTACAGTCCCTGGGGCAGGGCTAGCAGCCTGTGCACTCCCGACCCTGCTCCAGGCAGACTGGGGGGGAAGAGCCCTACACACTGCACTGTGGCCTCTTTAAAAATGCAGACCAGCTCCTGCCTGCCACCCCATGCTACTGCCCTCCGCTTCCCGCACTACTGCTGGTGGAGGGGTAGCACCCACTCCTGCCTCCTTCTCCATGGAACTGGAGCAGCCCCTGTCTGCAGTGGGCCCTTTGTGGGGCTGGAGCTGTTCCCTGTTGACCAGCTACTGGTTAACTGGAACTGGTAAGCATTACCAGTGATGCATACCAGTTAACCTTTCACATCCCTAGTGTAAACTCAGAAGCTTGTCTCTCTCTCCAACAAAAGTTGGTCAAATAAAATATATTCCCTCACTCAAGTTGTTTGTCTAATAACTGGAGACTAACATAACTATAACACACTGCATACAGAAGGGGGAGGAGGGGGAAAAGAAACCACTATATATAAAACCACAAATGTAAGTATTACTTGTATTGATGAGATCACTCTAGCAATGCTTTATTATAATTGCTGCTGCCAACTTAATACAAAGCAAATCATTTGGGCGGTTTTAATGTATTAACCCTACTGGGGTCCTTCAGTACTCAGATTATATGAATATTTACTACTGCTAACGGTGGTGTATGCTCTTATTTCATGCAACAATATACATCTACAGCTACGTCTTTTAGTTATTGACTCAGGGAAACCTACCCGTGACGCTGAAAAGTGCCAGTCCTGTTTTAGGGTGGGACAGAGTAGACATTTGGGGAATACTGTTGATGGCGCGGCGTGCCTCAGTTTCCCTCTGGGCTCTGCGCAGCTCCGCGCGGAGGCGAAGGGTTAAAGCGCCGCTCGTGGCGCGGCGCGGGGGGTCGGTGGAGCGCTCTCCCGCACGCCCGTGGGGCGAGGGCCCCGCGCTGGCTCCCCGCACAGCCGCAGGGGAGCCCGCCCGCGAGCAGGCCCCGCAAGAAACACCCGGGGCCAGTTGGTGCCGCCCCGGGCTGCCCGCCCCAGCCCCGCTTGGCTCCGGCCGCGCACGGAGGCTACTCACTGGCCGCTGCCCCCAGCGTCCTCCCGAGCGGGGCCCCCAGAGCCCGGGCCGCCCGGCTCAGCCCGCCGCAGCCCCACATCGCCCGGCAGAGCCCCGCCTCCCGCCGCCGCCGCCGAACAGTTCCGGGCTGGGCCCAGCGCTGCGGCCGGGCGGAAGAGCTCGCTCCTCCGCCTCCCCCCCGCAGTTCCTTCGGCCAGGGAAACGGGGCGGGGTTCCTCCTCGTTGATCCGGGTGCTGGTTCGGGCCATCGTGTGGTACAAATTTGCCCTTGTAGGACAAAAGGGTCCTACCCAGCGCCGGGATGTGAAAGGGTGTTTAATCAGCTCCTCCATGGGATTTCCATTGACTACCTGAGCAGTTAAGAGGCTGGAGCCTGCAGCGCCACAGCAGGATTAGCTCCGGATCCTAGGAGCTAACCACGCTGCAGCTCTTAGTACATTTACTACCTCTCTCTGATAGAAGCAGCAAGGGTGAGGGGAAGGGACCAGTAGCTTACATCCCTAACCCGGTATCTCTACTTCCCTCTATCCTTGCTCTCAGGGACCTTCTACACACAGGATTTGCACCAGTTTATTTAAAATGTGTTTAAAAATTGATCAGTGCAAACATTTATATATGTTTCAACCTAGTTGTCATTGGTACCAGCATATTTTCTGTCCAGTTAACCAGGGGAGCTGGAACAATGCATGTGGGGATGTTGAGAGCCATTGAACCAAACTGTAAATCCTGTTAGCTGATGGAAACTGCTTCAAGCTAGGTTTACTGCCACACCTCCTGCACCCCTAATTCCAGCACCTTAATTTAGCTTCCACAATAAATGCCATTAATTTAGCTTCCACAATAAATAAGACTATGAAATTATAACAGCATTTCTCTGGTAGCAACTTCAGGAAAGGATGGTACTTGCTGGATTCCTCCAGAACTGGCTTTTTCCTCTATGAAGAGTTTCTTCCTGAACCTCAGTGTGAGTTTAGAAGTGCGTTTTTCAAATGCAGGCCACCTGATGTGTGTCTTTTTGGAGCCACTGTCTGCTGGTTGGGGGGAGAAGCAGCCTGTTCTCCCAGGGCCACCAGTAAGGGTTGGGTTCTGCCTCTTGCTGTTGACACAAATGCTGGAGGAGCAGACAGCCAGTAGTCCCCACCCCCGCCCCACAGGAGTGACAAGGCAACAGGCTCCAGCTCCAGGTTTACTACCCCCATCATCACCCCCCAAACTCCTGCAACAGGGTAGGCACTAGCCCCCATTGTTGCCTCTGGCTTCAGGCTTTGGCCATGTGCTCTGGCCCCTGGCTTACCACTGCTCCTGTGTTTCCTTTAACCCTCACTTCATTTTTCAGCTCAGGGGACTTCCACCACTACACAACAGTAGGCCCTTTCCCCACGGCAGAAGGCTTCAGGCTCATCCCCTATGCCCCCGCTGTGCAGTGGCCCCAAATTCATCCCCCCATTGCCCGTGCTGTCTCCCCTGCCTCTCCTCCACCCATTCCCCACCCCATCCTATCCAGTTCCCCATCCAGGGTTGAGTAAGGCTGTGGTGAAAAGTGATATTTTTCACATGATAGACTTAATAGCAAGCTGGGAGACTGTGAAAAATGATATTAACATGAAAGTATTTATTTTCACTGCAGCAGATGGCCTAGCTAGCATGACTTATAAAAAAAAAAGACAAAGTTTGTGTTGTTTAATTTAGGCCCAGTAAAGAATAAAGAGAACTGTACATTATTTTGAGTGTAAAAAAAACAAAAAACAAAAAACCTCTACATAAATTACAACAATTGGATATGTATATGTATTTGTTTTTCCTAAAGTTAACTAAATATTTTAAGAAAAATTATTATGGCCACCAGCAAGACTGAGTGACCGAACTCCTAGGCCACTAAAAATTGTTGAGAACTCCTTGTTTAAACCAGCAAGAGGCACCACTGACATGACCTTTACTGCTCGTCAGCTGCAGGAGAAATGTAGAGAACACCACACATGATGATTTCTGGCATTCATGGACCTTACAAAAGCTTTGAGTCCATCAACAGGGAAGTCCCATGGAAAATTTTTCTGAAGTATAGATGCCCACTGACATTTGTCACCATTCTTTCACCATGACATGCAAGCAGTGATCTTTTGTAATGAATCTACTACAGCACCTTTTAAGGTTAAGACAAGCATTAAGCTGGCGTGTTATTACCCCAATGCTCTTCTCAATCTTTGTTGCTGCAATGCTCTATTTGATTACTGATAAGATCCCAGCACCAGTTGCAGTTAATCTAGTGAATGGATGGGAAGCTGTTCAGCCTAGACGGCTTTCTATCCCAAAACAAAATGTCACCAAACTTAATCACAGAGCTTCAGTATGCTGATTTTGTAAGGGCAATATATCTGAGATTCCCTATTTAAAATATTCTTCTCCCAACCATGTTCCAGGCTCCTTTCTTGAATTGTTTTTTCCAAATTCAGGACTCAGAAAGGATAAGTATGCACTTTAAAGAGAAAAGGGGGACAGAAGAGATAGTCTGCAGTATCTGGAGATGCACTTGGCCTCTTCTCCTTGTTCTACCGTAGCCAGCTTAATTTGGAGGGGTGAGGGCAGAAATGGATTACTTTGTGTATTTCTCCCAAACTCCTCAGTCATCTGGCCTAAGACACCTGCCTCAATCTAATCACTTTTTGTGCAACACCCCTACATCTGGTCTCCAACCACCATGCTGCTCAAAATTTCTACTTGTATCATTCTGCTAACAGACCCAGCCATTCTAAAATGGCTGCATTTATGGTACAGTATTAAACCTGAAGCTTGTCCATCATTGTGTGGCATCTTGACCTTTTTACAAGAGATAGAAAGCCAGTGGAAGGACCACACCCTTTTTCTCCAGGCTGCACCTGAAACCACCCTCTCAACTGGCAAGTTACTCCTGGGGAATTTCATGCCACTGCAAAATAAAGAACTGTACAGATATTAATGTGCACATAGAATCCCGCCCCCCCATGGGCTGCAGTGCCGCTGGCTGTCATTAGGAGTTGCTGCACCTGGCAGAGCTCAGCACATACATAGAATACACTCCTGGGGGAGGGAGAATGAGCTAGATTCTCTCCAGCTGCAAGAGTTCCCAGGCTGCTGCAGTTCCCAGAAGCCCTGAAAGAGGGCAGTGCACAGAAAACTTCATGAAAGCCTGGGACTAAACATAAGGCTGTTTTTCCTTCTGGATCCCTGGGTTCGGGGGGGAGAGGAGGATGGGCGGAGGTGTCTGCACAAGAGGGAGCCCTGTGGCTGGGTTTACAGTGGGAGAGGGTGCAGGTAGGTATTTGGCCAGAATGGGGCACAACGTGGCTCTGGGGAGAGGGAGGTATAAGTATCTGGGCGGGAGGCTGTAACTGGGCTCTAAGGGGGAAGGGGCTTGGGTGGGCTCTTGGGGAGAAAGGGGGCAAAGAAAAGGAAACTGGGTTGTCATAGGGGTTTCTTTAAGTCTCTACTGGGGGAATTTGTGTGTGTGTGTGGTTACAGGTATACTTGCTGACAGGTATTCTGAAATAAATTACCAAAATAATTGAAAATGTTATGATTACAGTGTTATTTTGACAAATAAAATCTGCTGAATTTTAAAAAATTGTGTGCAGAATTTTTCATTTTTTGGCAAAGAATGCCCCTATGACTAATAATTGCTAAGGGGCCCTGGTCACACAGATGTTAGTCTTGGTGATAAGGACATGTCAGAGGCCTTTTCACTTTGGAATGTTTTGGGGCCTTCTGTACCCCCATAATTAAGCTGCAATGCTCAACAGCTAGTAATTTATGAAAGTAAAGTGGTAAACTTAAGAGTCCATGTACAAGGAAGTTACTCACCTTGTTCAGTAACAACAGTTCTTCAAGATGAGGGTGCTCCACTGTTGGTGTTAGGCTCGTCCCGCGCTGCAGGTCAGAGATGTTTTCTAGAAGTGTC
Source organism: Rafetus swinhoei (assembly GCA_019425775.1). NCBI lineage: Eukaryota > Metazoa > Chordata > Testudines > Trionychidae > Rafetus > Rafetus swinhoei. Next base: position 72,598,750 of record CM033440.1, read on the forward strand.
TAGTCGGGCTGCACATGCGTGACAGTGGCATGTGTCATTTGCGCCCTTGGAGTTCATGTGGTCGGTCGGACTCCCCTCAGTTTCTTGATGAACGCCCTCTTACGTGAATGTCAAACTGAAGAAGGGAGGAGGATAGGTAGTGGAGCACCCACAGGGGGACACATCTTGAAGAACTGTTACTACACAAGGTGAGTACCTTCCCTTTCTTCTTCCAGTGATGTCCCTGTGGGTGCTCCACTGTTGGTGACTACCGAGCAGTAACCCGGAGATGGAAAGTGGGCTTTGGCTAGGTTTTATGTGCAGATGAAAGGAGTGCAGGGGTTAGTGCAGAGTTTGTGTCTGCTTGTGCAGAGATTGCATAGTGTTTCGTGAAAGTGTGATTAGAGGACCAGGTACGAGCCCGGCATATGTCCGTAAGCGGAATCCCTTTCAGGAAGGCTGCTGATGCTGCCACTGCTCAGGTGGAGTGAGCCCTAGGAGGCATAGGCCAGAGGTATCCTGGAAAAACTCCACTGCATCCAGGGAACACGTCTGCTCTTCCACTTATTTTGTGGAAAAGCAGACGGCGCTTTCAGAAACCCTGTCTTCCTCCTCCCATGAGGAAGAAGGGCTCTTCCAAAAGAGGAGGCTTTTCCAAAATTTGGCCCAGTGTAAACAGGCCAAATTTCAGAAAAGTCTCTACCAAAAAAATTATCGGAAAAAGATACGCAAATTCAGAGCGCAATTTGCATACGTTTGTCCGATAGATCACTGTAGTGTAGACATAAACATAGAGAGTGGTGTGCCTCGGAGGGAGTAACACTGGAGGATACAGGTTGTCACCAGTTTTGAGATCCACTGTTACGAGAATGGCATTCCCTTGGAATGCTCTGCCAGTGAAACAAACAGGGTCTGTGACTTCTGGAAAGGTCGTGTACAGTCTATATAGAATGATAATGCCCTTCAAATACCTAGTCTGTGTAGGATGGCCTCTTCCCGAGAGGTGTGCGGCTTTGGGTAGAAAGCCGGAAGGACTATAGGTTCATTGATATGGAAGTCAGAACAAACTTTAGGGAGGAAGGAAGGATGGGGGTGGAGAACCACTCTATCCTTGTGGAATATGGTGTAGAGAGGGAATGCTCTGAAAGCAGTGATCTCACTAACTCATCGATGTGATGGCTATTAGGAACACAGTCTTTAGAGATAGTAGATAGAGTGAGCACTTGGCCATAAGCTCAAAACAGCAGTCTGGAAAGTGCACAAAGTACGAGCTCCAAATTCCATGTGGGAGGAATCAGTCTATGGGGTGGATTAAGGTTATGTAGTCCTTTGAGGAATCTCTTTGAGATGGGTGAGCGAATATAGAGAATATAGAGGAGAGAGAAACGCTGCAAGGGAAGCTAGATGCATCCTAACTGATAGACCTTGTTGTTGCAAAGGATCGTGGAGAGGTGTGGACAAGGGTTGGATGCAATTTGTTTCACACCAGACTGAAAATTTGTCTCCACTCATTGAGATAAGTATTGCGAGTGGACTAATGTCTACTGTGGAGTAAGACATTTCTTACTTGTGAACACCTCTGTGCCTCAGAGCCAACAAGGAGCAATGCCCTCAGAGACAGTGTTTGCAGTTGTGGGTGGTAGAAGGTTCCCTTGTTCTGTGAGAAGAGATCTGGAGTGGTTCGGAAGTGGGTAGGGAGGTTGGAGAGACATCTGATAAAGATAGGGAAACCAAATCTGTCTGGCCCACATGGGAACTATGAGGATGCCTAAAGCATTGTCCGACTACCTTGCAGAATACCTTGGAGATGAGTGGGATAGGAGGAAAAGCGTAAATGAGGTGAGTATCCCATGGTATGAGAAAAGCATCTCTCAATGATCTCGGCCCTATGGCCACCCTGGAGCAGCAGTGAGGGCACTTGGTATTGTGTTCTGTCGTAAAGAGGTCTATCAGCAGCCAATCCCATCAGTGGAAGATGTTGTGCAGGACCCTGGTATGGATTTCCCACTCATACTCTATTGCAAACTTGCGGCTGAGGGTATCTGCAATAACATTCTTGACTTCAGGTAGGTAGAATGATCACCGTGATGGTGATATTGCTGTGGATACACCAGATCCACAGACGTACCACCTCCGCACAAAGAGAGCAGGAATGTGTAACTCTGTCGATTAATGTAAAACATCGTAGTGACATTGTCTGTAAGGATGCGGACCGTGGACCCCTGAACGTGTTGGCGTAAGTGTTTGCAGGCATTGTGCACAGCTCGGAGCTCCAGGAGATTGATGTGGAGCCTTGATTTGTGGGTGGACCATTTGCCATAAGTGAAGTGATGCTGGAAATTGGTGCCCTAGCTGAGGAGAGATGCATTTGTGGTAATGTGGCTGGATGGTTGTGCCTGACAAAATGGTACCCCAAGCAAAGAGGTTCCCTGGATCGGCCCACTATTGTAACAATGAAAGGACAATCAGGGGAAATTGAGATGTGTCTGTGCACCCAATGTTTGGACGCGGTGTAGACCGAGTCAAGCCAGTGCTGAAGGCATTGGAAGTATAGATGCGCATGGTGGACAATATGTTGTAGCGGCCATGTGTCCCATAAGTCAAAGGCAGGTAAGTATTGGGATCTTGGGGCTCAACATCATGGTTGAAACTAGGCTTTTTATTGCTTCAAAACGTTGATTTGCCAGGTAAGCGCATGCTGTGGTAGAATCAAGTCATGCTCCTATGAATTCTAGGGATTGGGGCGGGAAGAGGGTAGACTTTTGCTCATTGATAACAAGGCTGAGAGATTTGAAGAATACATTGGTGAAGAGAAGCATCTCTCTTGTGGCCCTTGTGGAGGGCCTTGAATGAGGCAATTGTTGAGGTATGGAAATATCATGATGCCTTCCCGACAAAGGTATGCTGCTGCTACAGGCAGGGTACTGGAGAAGACTCTGGGAGCAGACGAGAGACTGAAAGGCAGAACTCTGTACTGGAAGTGGTCTGAAGCCACTGGGAAGTGGAGAAAGTGCCCATGTGCCGGGTGTATGGTTATATGAAAGTAAGTATCTTGAAGGTCGAGTGCTGCAAACCAGTCTCCCTCATTCAGTGCCGGGATAACTTCCATGAGTGTGATCATCTTGAATCGCTGTTTGCTGAGGCATTTATTTAGATGGCAGAGGTTGAGGACAGGTCTCCAGCTACCCGTTCTTTTTTCCGTGAGAAAGTAATTTGAGTAAAATCCCCTACCCCAATATTGTTCAGGTACCCTCCATAGTTCCTATGCATAGGAGGTGGTGTAATTCTTGACAGAGCAGTGTTTCGTGATAAGGGTCCCTGAAGAGGGACGGGGAGGATGGGGAGGCTGAGGGAACTGAAAGTAGGATTATCCATGCTTGATGATCTCTAGGACCCAGCAGCCCATAGTAACTGCTGCCCACTGGTTGTAAAAAGGGCACAAACGATGATGGAATATGGCATGTTGGAATGGCACTGGTGGAGTGGGTAGGTCGTGCAGGCCCTTGACCAAAGCCTCAAACCTGCAGTTTGGAGGGTTGATGGTTGGATGAGAGAGTTATTGGCTCGTTGGTGCCGGTTTCTTGGCCTGGAGTGATTGTTGTCGAATGGCCTTTGATGTTGCTGCCTGCCAAAAGTGAAGTCTCTTGGTCTCTGGTAGAAAGTATACTGTCTCCTATGATATGGGGGGCACATACATCCCTAAAGTAGGTTAAGGTGGTCCGTGAGTCCTTGTTGGAGTGAAGCACTTGGTCCGTTTTCACCGCAAAAATCTATCTTTATCAAATGGTAGGTGCTTCACTTTGATCTAGAGCTCTTTGGGAACCCCTGCTGCTTGTAGCTATGACATGCATATCATTACAATAGATGCTGTAGTTGCTCTCACAGCCGCGTCAGTGGACTCGAGCACCATTTGCAGGGTTGGATGTAGAGTAGCCTTCCTGCAGTATAGATTTTAGTATAGGTCTCTTATCATCAGGAACGTGTTGCACTAATTCTGTCAGTTTAGCATAATTATCAAAGTCATGATTGGCTAATAGTGCTGTATAGTTGGCTATCTTCAGCTGCAGCATTGAGGAGAAGTACATTTTCCTGCCAAACAAATCTAAGTGCTTATGATCCTTGTCCTGAGGGGTAGATCTGTATTTTGAGGTCTTAGATTTGTGGTGTGCCGCATCAACCACTAAATAATTTGTTTGAGGGTGGAGAAATAAAAAGTCCATGCCTTTAGAGGGGGACGAAATATTTCTGGTCTGCTCTTCTCTTGTTGACTGGCGGAGCTGTGGCTGGTGTCTGCCAGACCTCATCCGCTGCTTCTAGAATTGCCTCATCTAGGGGTGTGATTCTTGACTTAGTGGAAGGATAAAGGTTTTTCAAAAGTTTGTGTTGTTTTTCCGACGACTTCCTGGCTGGTAACAACCCTTCTGAACAAGTCCTGGAATTGCTTCAGGTCATCCACTGGTGACAGATCATTGGGATAACTGCCTTGTCTGGTGATGAGGAGGATGTCAGCTGGCGACACATCAGGTTGGTCGGTGTCAGGGTCATCGATGATCTGTCCCTCCTCTGTGTCCATGTCCATGGTTTGGGAGGGAGAGGTGTGAGGACACGAAGGGGATATCCACCTATTGGCCGGTGTTGACGGTGATGTAGGCCAGTGACGTATCAGTGCCCAATGACGGTATGGAGACCAGCAGGGTGGATGATGTGGTGATAGGACCAGTGAGGATTCCATGGAGAATAGTGTGGCTAGTGCCTATCATAGGGTGAACGTGCTCTGGTTGGAGAAGAGTGCTGGGATGAAAGTACGCTCCAACAAGCCCCTTCATATTCACTATAGTGTGACAGTACGGGCGACCGTAGTGGGGGAGGAGAGCCCCAAACTGAGAAGGGGGATCAGGAGCAGTGCCTGAAAGGAGGAGCATATGGAGGAGCTAGATCTTCGTTCCCTGTGCGGCACTGGTGGATTGTATTCTTGTGTGCACAAGCAGGGTGATTACAGCTGGGCACTGGTTTCTGCGGTGCTGGGGAGCTGTAGCCAGACAGGAAACCCCGCCCCCCCTACGAAACTCTGTCTTCAAAGGCTCCAGGGCCTCCAGAGGTGCTGGATTAACTATGGCCCTGGATGCTAGACAGTAACCAGATAACAGCGGCAATTGGGCCAGCAGACTATCAGGGCCTCGGGCTGCCCTTGGCTGGTACCAGTAATTGATATGCCTACACACCGTCCCAGAAGAGGAATCTGCCGCCCCATCAGAAAAGAATGTCTGGCCCTAATGATTTAGTTACCTCCACCTCACAGGTGCAAATTAAGCTTTGAACCCCCTGTGGGAATGGGCATCACAAAGACGTTCCAACTTAATTGGCATTTTAATGACAAGAGGCAGTCTTGGACCCCCGAGACTTTAGGGACACCTTCGTCTCGTACCGACTGTGTCCCATTGGGATTGAGAGGAACACTGGCTTCGCCAGAGTAAGGATCGCAGGGGTGAGAATATACCTAGTAGGTGTCTATTTTGCGCACATTTCAATAAGAGCTCAGAGAACCAAAAGGGTTCCACGGTACCTTTAAGTGACTTTTATTGTATTTTTCTGTCTTGTCTTTGTAGTGGCTGTGTTATCTGTAACACAGCAGTAACATTTAACAGCTAAGCTTGCCTTGTAACAATAAAATAGTAACTGTTTAAGCTTTAACCTGACTCCTCCTGTTGCTGTAACAGAACCAAACACAATAAAAAAGAACCATAGCCGGTTTGGCTATCTTGCCACGGTCAGGGGTAAACGCAGTAAGAGCTGAGTGTTGAGTCGTGCCGCCTCCACAGGGCAGACTCTTGGGGCACCCGTCAGCCTCCCTGGCTGCCCGCTGCAAAGGGACTTTGTCCTAGCAGTTAAAGACTCGGGTGTGATAGGGCTCACAGACCACTCATTACCCCGGCCACCAGCTAACAGGAGCATGGTGCTGATAGTGATGGCACCAACTCTGGATTTGGCATGCATGGCACCAGTCTTGTTGATTTTGACCTAGCTTTGGTGGGCACCGAGGTCTTTGACAGTGCTGGTGGTGCCAAAACCTTGTTCTGCTCCCTGGCTCCGGGTCTCTTCAGTGCCATGAGAACCGGTGCCACAGTTTGCTCAGATTGCAATTTTGGTGCTGTCACCAACGCGGCATGTGGGTGTGCAGTGCCCGAAGTGTCCAGTTTGTCTGTTATACTAACCCTTGGTGGTAGGGAGCAGGCTGGAGAGGCCCTTCTTTTGATCAAGGGCTTATGTAATGGCGAGCTCAAGGTTTTCTGCTTTATGCCAGAATCAGATTGATTGGTGTCATCAGTGTTCATCTGGGGCTCAAGTGCCTTATCAAATAATAACATGTAGCCTGAGCTCCCTGTCCTTACAGGCTCTGGCTGTAATGCTATGGCAATGGATGCACTTCTGGGGGATATGCATTACCCCCAAGCAATGAGTACAAGACCTGTGTCCATCCAAAGCGGGCATAGGGTGGTGGCACTTTTCACATTTTTTAAAACTAGGGGAGCCTACCGTGTTGCTGTTCCCCTGCTCTTGTCTTTTCTCTGTTTTTTTTTTCCTGCATTGGTAGCTATGTGTCAGAAGGGTCTTATTCTGGAGTTTTTCAAGGATGATCAGAGGCTCCTGCTTGTCTTTCCTGTTCCTTCGGTCTTCTTTTCTCTTTTTTTTTTTTAAAAGATAAGTAGAGGCCTGAGGGCTGTAGAGCCCTCAAGGCTGGTGGCATGCTGCCCCTCAGGGGCTGCGCCTCAACTATTTACAGCAACTCTGAAGAAAAAATGTTTGTTTTTTTAACTAATGCTACTATAAAATTGTGGAAGAACTAACAGTTTTAACAAATTACAATTCAATTTCTATCTACAGAGAACTGAAGAGGAGGCATGGGATCGAGCTCTGTTTGCGACCGAGGGTAGTCAAGAAGGAACTGAGGGGATTCGGGCCATGTGCACGAAGAGCATGCACCACTCTCATGCATGCGCAGCCCAACTAGATACTGCTAGAAAAAAAAAAAAAAAATCTATCTGTGGCGTGGGATTAGCCCGACACCAACATTGGAGCGCTCACGGGGACATCACTCGAAGAACACAAAGATTCTAAGGCAGAGCTGTGAAAGAAACCTGCCTCAAAGATAAAAAGGAAGCACTTCATGCTGACAGTAATTAGCTTGCATAAGATGAACAAAGCGAAATAAAGATTTGGAAGGCAAAGTCTGGTAGCCTCGCAATTTCACTACAACTCATTGAGGCTATGTCTACACTCGTGGCTTCTTGCGCTAGAAATATGCAAATGAGGCTAAGCATGGAATATCGCCGAGCCTCATTTGCATGCCTAATGAGCCACCATTTTTGCAAAAGAGGCTCTTGCGCCAGGAGCCGTCTACACTGCCTCTTCTTGTGCACGAAAACCTCTCTTGCGCAATGCCGTTACTCCTGAAAATAATTGGTGTAACGGCATTGCGCAAGAGGGGTTTTCTTGTGCAAGAAGGGGCAGTGTAGACAGCTCCTTCTGGTGCAAGAGCCTCTTCTTCAAAAATGGGGCTCATTAGGTATGCAAATGAGGCTCGGTGATATTCCACGCTTAGCCTCATTTGCATATTTCTAGAGCAAGAAGCCGTGAGTGTAGGCATAGCCTTAGGGTGCATACTCTGTAATTACACCAGAAATTACTGGCACCTCCTTTGTGAAGTAATCACTAGTGCTTATGTTGTCATTCTTTTTAATGTTTATTTACAAAACTACAATGGTCAGCATCTTCACTTAAGTTGAGTAAGTGTGTGTGTGTATACACACACACACACACACAAATAAATAAAATGGTCTATTCAGTCTTTCTACTTCTGTATGCTATAATTTTAAAGACACAGCTGGTAAGTGGCAGCCTGGATCATAAAAGGCCTCTTAGAGATACAGAAGGTTATAAAGTGGTACTATTCCAGATGAACAGGAAGTTACTAAGTCACAGACCAGAACACACTTGCAGACGCTCCATACCTATAAATGTGTAACATTACTAATGGGCTTTGTTCGACTATATCTGAGGCTACGGCTACACATGAGTTTTGCCACAAGAGCCAATGCAAATGAAGCGCAGATTAGCATTTTCTCACACTTCATTTGCATACTCTTTCATTTCCTATTTGTGCAAAAAACCCCTTTTTCCACAAAATGGCCACAGCCACACTGCCTGTTTTTGCGCAAAAAGGGAACGAAAGAATATGCAAATGAAGCGTGAGAAAATGCTAATCTGTGCTTCATTTGCATTGGCTCTTGCAGCAAAACTCATAGGCTACGTCTACACTGGCAGCTTCTTGCACAAGAACAGCTGTTCTTGCGCAAAAACTTGCTGGGTGTCTACACTGCACGTGCATTCTTGCGCAAGTAAATTTACAGTCTAGCGTCGGAAAACAGGGCTTCTTCCGGAAGTTATTCCTCTCCCCATGAGGAATAAGCCCTCTTGCACAAGAGCTCTTGTGCAAGAGGGCAGTGTAAACAGGCAACATGAATTTCTTGCGCAAGAAACCCTTTTGGCTAAAATGGCCCTCAGAGCTTTCTTGTGCAAGAGTGTCCACACTGCCATGGATGCTCTTGTGCAAAAGCACATGCCAGTGTAGATGCACTCTTGTGGAAGACTTTTTGTGCAAGAACTCTTCCGCAAAACAGTTCTTGCACAAGAAGCTGCCAGTGTAGACGTAGCCATAGTGTAGCTGTAGCCTCACTGATTCATCCATCCATATCCAGTTTGAGTTTTCAGACTATAGTTTGGATCCCAACCATCTTCCACCCTTCTTTGGAAGTTTGTAGACTGTACTTGTTATTGCACTTATACACAACTTGGGAGTGTTAGTGATGTTACTACAGCATTCAGGCCTGTATATTTGCCTGAGAAATCATTTTGGGTTTTGTTTGCCCATTTGATTTCTGTATTTCTTACTAACATGTGAACAAAGACATTGTATGTTAGATCTACCCACAACCAGATGGGATTTATAGCACAATTAGAAAATATAAGGATAAGAGTTAAATGTTGCTAGTATTGGTGGAAGTTTAATATATGACTGCTTTGACTCCTCTTTCAAGGCAAGATCAAGCAACCACTCAAGAGTGGCAAGGGAGGGGGGGAAGAGACAAACACTAAAAAGGCAAAGAACAGATGACTCTGGCCAAAACACAACCTTACTCCCTATCCCTCCCATGAGATACAAAAGAGGTGGTACTAAAACCCTCAGATTCACAATCCTCCAAAATGGAACATTAACCATAAATTGTAAGGGATGGTGCAGAAGCACGTACTACAGGTATTATTGAGTCTGTCAAGGAAGAGGTGGGGGAAGGAGGAAGACATGAAAAAACTAACGGTGTACAAAGCTATGGATATGCTTGCTTGATTAATCTCAACAAACATCTCATTGCCTGCATTTTGGACTCTGGTCCTCTGTTTTTTGCCTGTAAGACAAGACCCAAGGAAGGGTGAGGGGAAGTCCTAACAGGGAGAATACTATTTTTATTAGTAGATAAACGAAGGCTGGGGTGGCATAAATGAACTTGGATTTTAACGAGGCCGCATAACAAAAATGGTGTTTCCTTTTCCCTACTGCACAAATCTTATTTTAATCTGTGTCTGTTTAGAACAGGCAGAAGCCTGTACTTGTAAGTGAATAGAACAATATCTAAATTTAGAGTTCTCTTTATTTATACAGCTCCTTCATTATATACTTACCAACAGAGTTAAGATCACATCTCCTAAATGTATGAAATTATACCTCACATCATACCTAAGTTAGTTACCTGTCCCATTCAAACATAAGAGAACTCTCTTATAAAACATGATGAAGTTTAATGTACGTGAATGTCAACGTAACAAAATTAACACCAGTGTACTTCTAGTAATAGATGTTCTGTATATGATAGTTAGCAAATTCTACGGAATTGTTCAATACAGCAGTAGTACACTCTATTAGCATAGACACTACCGATATCACAGTTGTGTCAAATAATGTAATTTCTATTATTATAGGATGTGACAAAATTCCAATTGTTAAGAGTATATGAACCTGTCACTTTTTTTTAACTGAATAGATAACAAGACCTGAAAACCAAATTCAGTGCATAATGGAAGCTGTATTTTTCTGACAAACTTAACTGTAGTTCAATGAAGAAAATGTATGCATTCCCAAATGTCTAAATTGAGCCACTAACCAACTCTTTATAAAATTTTCACTTAAGAAAACTGACGGTCTACTAAGAGTAGATTGTCCATTATTTTATATTCCAACCAGTATTAATAGCCTATTGCAAATTTTTCTCTTTTGCTTTGATCAATTATTAGCCTATTCTATATATACACACAATTTAATTCTTTTGGATTTGTTATTTACTGGTTATTGATTTATAAAACAGTGACAAACATGCCTTTATTCACTGCTCATTTACTTTTAAATATATAGTTTTGTGGGCTTTTGTTTTTTAACCTTTGTGGACGCACAAGGCAGCATTTACTTCTGCCTCTAATTTATGAATAAAACTTTGGCAAAGATCTTCTGTAACTGAATCCTACTTTTCATTAAATAGGTTACTTCTTTCAGGGAGATGTCTTTGCAAGTTTAGTTTATAATAGTGTATTTTTTCCCTTACAAGAAATTACCCTTACCTATGGCATTTTGCAGATTTCAGATTCAAGATGAGTATCCCACCACAACTTGAGGGACAGATCTTAAGCTTTTTCCTTAAGACTGTTTCTTTGTAACAAACAGTCTAATGGTGGATATTTCTTGTTTTGCTGTCTGGTCCATATCATCAAGTGATTTTTGGTTTTAAGTGAAGGAAATAAAGACATTGTCTTCTTTCACTATAGATTATGATACTGCTAAAAACCAAGAAATAGGTTGTAATCTAACCTAATACTGAACTGAAGTAGTCACAACTCTCATACTTACAAAATACTGTCACTTTTAATGGTTCCTATAGAGCTGGTGTGTATGCATCTGTGTGTGCAATAAACTAGTTTGTCTATTCTGTCAGTTTTCTAGTGCATGACGTATGTTTTCAGTATGATGCCCTTATTCAGAAATTCAGTCTTGCTCTTGCAATAACCCAAATTGTCCAGAACATGCTTTTAAACACAAAACAGAAATCACTGATTGAGGAATATAGTTCCAAAGGTGAACATTTGTGACACGATCAGTTACTTGCACATATTCCTAACTGGGGCTTGGTTGGGTTTAGCACATCTCATATTACAGAGTGATCCATATTTTATACACACAGCATCTTACTTTATAGTCCAAGATAGAAGAAGCATAAAAATGTAGACATTTTCATCTGAAGATAAAAAAGTGACTAGAAGTCTACTCCTTTTTCTCCACAACCAACTAATCTTGATGAATCCATGGGCAAAAAAATCCCCAAATTTACATACTTAGACAAACGATACCCATTCAACTTTTTTCAGAGCACTTTTAAAATTTTATACAAAAGCCAGCTACCTTAAAAAAACCATTTTCTATGTTTTAAACACATAAAATTAAGGTTCAAGAATTTTAAACAAAAATGAACTAAAGAGCTTTATTGACATCACAGTACATTCAATAATTTTAAGTACAGCTGAAAGAGAATGGCATGTTTTATATTCTTATTAAGCACTACTATTTTTGAAAAAATGCAATACAAAGAAATCCTATTAAGTATTTAACTGAGCAGCATTTGAAAAAAATACACCTATTTACAGTTTAAAAAAGGAATCTGGTTTCACCTACACAGCCACAATGTGCCTCTATAATGAGACAAGCCTTTAAAACTCATGGAATTTTTTAATGTCACATCACTGGTGCCACATCGCTCCTCAGCGTTTACGACGAGGAGGGGTGGTGGACCTGAAAAATAAAGAGAAAGGGGAAAAAGTTAATGGGGCAAAGACACCCCTAAACTAGACATACTTTTTAGGCTTAACAATTAGCAATTTTAAAAGACTTTCCAAAATTACTTTTGCCCAAGACAATTATAACATACCGAATTTTATTTAAAAAATACTTTTATATGTTGTACACAGGAAGACGAATAGTAAAAAAAAAAAATCAGACAAAATACTTAAAAAGTATACTACCTTGATCGTGACTTAGACTTGTGTTTGCGGCTTGCCTTCTTACCAGACCTTTGAGATTTCTCCATGGATTGTGACCGACTATGCTTTGATTTCTTAGCCTTCTTTTCTTTGCTGCTTCCTGGTGATTCAGAACTGCTCCTTACACTAGAATCAGAGCCTGAATGTTTTTTACTATCTTTGGTAGAACTTTTCTTGCTTTCCTGTCTAGAATCCTGTCTTAAAATTTTAGCAGACATTGAATTGCTGCGAGACAGAGCTCTTTCACTATCTCTTTTTCTCTTTAATCTACTGTCATCGTGATTGCCAGACTTACTGTCTTTTTCTTCTTTTCTTTGTTTCTCTTTTCTTTTTTCCTGATCTCTCTCCCGTTCTCTGTTTTTCTTCCTATCTTTATCTATGCTCCTACTTCGTTCCTTTTTCCTCTCTTGATCTTTACCATCACCCTTATGCTTGTGCCTATTTCCACTAAGACTTCTATGCTGGTCTTCGCTTTTACGCCTATCTCGACTCCTGCTGCGACTAGCACGACTAGCTCGTCTGTCCCTTGAGTGACTACTGCTTCTACGCCTCTCCCAACTTCTTTCCTGGGAAGGACTATGATTTTTCCGTCTCTCCCCTCTTTCCATGCTCCTATTTCTGCTAGATCTCCTCCTTTCTCTTATCTTTTCCCTACTTCTACTTCTCTCTCTCCTGTTTCTATGAGAATAACTTCTACTTCTACTGCGTCTAATTTTATGTGATGGCGATCTACTGTGACTACGTCTTTTCTTCCTTTTAGGAGAGGAAGACTGTGAAGAACTGCGGCTACTCCCTGAGCTCGTACTGTATGATGTACTAGACACAGTACTGCTGCTACTACTGCTTCTACTATTGCTGCTATTGGTACTACTACTAGTACTTCTTGACCTACTCCTTCCTGTTCTCTCTTTTTCTTTAGCCTCTTTTTTGGATTCTATATCTGGTGCAGTTTCACCTGGAGATCTTTTCTTTTCATTAAACACATCATCCTCTGTTTCCTTTGCTTCCTGTAGTGCTGAATTGCTATTTTGCTCTTTGTTCATGAATTCATTCATCTCTTTAGCAATTCTTTCATTTTGGAGTTTTTCTTCTGGAAAAGCATATGAAAGAAAAAAAAACACAAGTAATGCCAAATAATGTGATACAGTTACATGGCAAAAGAACAAATGTGCTATCTTTATTTGCTAAGGATCAAGTTTCCAGACCAACTGAATTTTATAAAACAATTAACTTGCCACACCTCAATACACCACCATCTTAAAGTTTCAGAATGTTTTTTTTTTTCAGATGAGGCAAAAATCAATTTCCCTCCCTTTCTTTCCTTGAGATGCTTAATATTATTTAACATACAGAATTTAGTTCATACAGAGAGTTTCACAATGACAAAAAGTTGCACTGAATGACCTAATTTTTCTCCTAATTTTATGACACTAGAAGAAGTTATTTCTAAGACCTGCTTTCTGATTTTTTAAAAAGGCAAAACAGGAAACATTTTAAATCTTTTCTGATCCTATTTTTATTTATATAAAAAACTCAAGCATGAATTTTGGCAAGCAATTAATTCATATTTTGTGTTTATCTTCTAAATGTATTTGAACTTTGTGCATGGGTAAAAAAATCATAATTTCAAAGCAATATGTATTCCAGGGTGTATTAACTTTTCATTCCACCCTGAGAAATCACACCTCTAGAAAACACTAGAAGAGACTCTGTATCATTCATTACTCAATCATTGGGCTCCTTGTTGAGAGTAATTAGCACTGCTATGGAAGGAGAGAGGACATGAGAGGTTCTAGTGCAGTGTTTCTTAAACTTTTTAAGACTGAGGAACACCAAAAAAAAATTTTTTTAAATGGGGAACACCAAGGATTTTTTTTGTCAAACAAAAAAGCAAACAAACAAAAACACAAAACCAAAACAACCCCAAAACCACCGGGCCTGGGAGACGTGGGGGTCGAAATGCACCATGATCCCCCCCAGGAAGACTGCCCTAATAACAGTCTGGTACATGGAGCTGAAAACTTAGACCCCAAAAAAGTAAGGATAATAATAAACAAATGTGAAATAAGGGCAGGGTGTCTGGCCAGGAGGGAGGGTGCAGGAGGGGACTTGGGGCAGGGTGTCAGAGCAAGCTGGGAATGCGGAGTCTTGGCAGGGGGAGGGGAGTGAGGGAGGTTTGGGTGCAGGGTCTGGGCATGAGGGGGGACACTTACCTGGCTTCCTCAGAAGGGGGAAGGGGGGCGGGAGGAGAGATCAATCCCATTTCTCCCCCCTGCCCAAGCAGCGGGGAACCCAGCGCAGTTGCAGCACAAGGCCAGACTTCCCACTGGCAGGGCGGGGGCAGGGGGAAAGAGTAGAAACCCCGACCATCCCAGCCTGCACACGTGGAGGAGGAGGAGGCTGCGCAGCACCGGAGGCCCCGTGGGACGGGGCTGTCTGTGGGCTGGGGGGCAGTCACAGCGGGAGCTGTCTACGGGCTCTGCAGGGGACGGGGGAGCAGAATTTTTTCACTGATGTGCCGCAGAACACACTTTAAAAAACGCTGTTCTAGTGGATATATCTCCATTAGAAACAGAACTAAAGACTAATCTATGTAGAGCTGATCCTAAACAACATTTTTTGGAATAAGAGTGTTTACACATGAGGTTAAACAGGAATAACTCCATGTATAGACAAACCTTCCATGTACCAGACTGCTGACAGATCACACTGTGGACTAGGGATGTTAAATTGCGTTTAATCCGCTAATCAAGTAATAGATGGAATTTCCATCAACTACTCAATTAGTCAATAAGGGAAGAAACTGCAGAGCCACAGCAGAGTTAGCTCCTGGCCCCAGGAGGTAACCCCACTGCAGCTCTGCCTTTTAAATGTATTGAGAACTGCCAGGCTCTTAATACATTTAAAAAGCAAAGGTGCAGCGTCTGGGACGGGGTGCAAGCCGGGAATCAGCTGATTCCCGGCTTGCAACCCGTCCCCTGCTGCACCTCAGCAAACCCCTGCCTCCCCACAGAGACAATGCTGGGGGGAACCAGATTTTAAGTTGGCTCCTGCTCCCCCCCGGCTGCTTCTCTGATAGAGGCAGCAGAGAGATGGGGAGCGACTAGTCAAGTCACTACTTGAGTACCCGATAAACATATGGTTATCAGGTAGTCGATTAGTCACTTACATCCCTAGTGTGGACCCAAATCAAACTGGTGACATGATAGAAAAAGGTTATATATCCCATTTCTAATTTTCCCAAATTATTCAGGCCTTCCATATGTTTTATTTTAAAATTAATACAATAAATACTTAACATGAATTTTAGAAGAGTCTGCAGTGCATTATACACATTTTAAATATATTAAAGGATTATCATACCACCAACAATTAATTTTAGAGTATTTTTTCCTCTTCAATATAAATTTTATAAAAATAACAGAACAAGGCACATGGTCACATTAAATGCATACTGTCAAAAATCTCAGCCCGCCCAACAATCTGTAAGTGCTCACCTTTTCAATTCAATTATAATCAACTCTGATATACAGCATATACAGAAATTGAATAACAAGATATGTGTGTTTCAATTGCACGTTGAAGTGATTAATGGTTGTCTCAAAATTCTACATACAACTGAATCTGCTCTACCTCACTGAACACAGATAATTACAGTTGTGATCCAAAAATGTTCTCAACCATGGTAAAGCACGTCTGTTGCAGTAAAGATTTTTTGTCCATTTATGATAGGAAACATCCATTTACAGCTCTTTCTGGGGATAGCAGTCTGGCTCAACAGTTATGCACAACTCCATTGTTTGCTTGCTGTGACAACTTAAATGGCAAAAGTGAATACCCTAGAAGAGAAGTGTATTTCTACACTTGAATGTCAATCTAGATTTTTAAAGTCTTTGTATATACTTATTTTAAATTCTTTATTTCAAACCCAATTCAGGACATTTGAGGTAGATGGAAGGATGAAGGAAGCACAAGACAACTTAACTTCCACTTTGGTAGTCAGTAAATAATGGAATCATCCATTGAGGGAAAAGGAGTCTGAGGGGGAACATGTTAAGGATGCAAAATATATACTCCTTAAAACAACATAACAAGGGGTATGTCTACACTGCCACCCTAGTTCGAACTAGGGTGGCTAATGTAGGCATTCGAACTTGCAAATGAAGCCCGGGATTTAAATATCCTGGGCTTAATTTGCATGTTCCCAGGCGGGCGCCATTTTAAAATGCCCGTAGTTTGAACTACCTGCCCGCGGCTACATGCGGCACGGACTAAGTAGTTCGAATTAAAGCTCCTAATTCGAACTATCGTTAAACCTCCTTGCAGCATTTAAAAATGGCGCCCACCCAGGAACATGCAAATGAAGCCCGGGATATTTAAATCCCCAGGCTTCATTTGCAAGTTCCAATGTCTACATTAGCCACCCTAGTTCGAACTAGGGTGGCAGTGTAGACATACCCAAGTATATTAAGACTAGTATGTCTGCTTAGACTTTCAGATATCTACAAAACCAAGAAATTCAAAAGTTAAATTATACCATAGAACCTTTTCCAAACATTTCCCATATAAGAAGAAATCCCATTTTTTTATTTCAATGATGATCTTTGTTCCATCTTCTTAGGCTGCTTCCCCTCCCCACAAAATAAAAATCAAACATCTCTAAAGTCAATAATCTTATTATATAGTTCAGAAATGTGTGTATCTGTCCATGAGTCCATTTCTTCAAGAGCTCCTCCAGAATGGTAAGAGCTAGGACCACCAAAATTCATATGCAGCTTCCCCTTTTAACATAAATCAAGGTAAGTGTTTGGTTGTGCCAATACAATGGTATGTGCTTGGAATCTGATTGTTTCTCATAAAATGGAAAGGGAGAGGTCTGGTAGGAGGGAGTTATAATGTAGTATAGAATAACCACAGGGGAGCAACATGGAGCCAGAGATGGGGCTTGAGACAGCTATAACCCCATTGGGCCAGCAGGGGGCAGCTGTGGAGAAAGGAACAGCTATCTACTATATATTTCAGAGAGTTTGTCTGACATGCACCCCTCCCCACTGGCCATGGCCGCTGCAGCAGCAATGGACAGGCACTTCTCACCCGGCCCCATCAGGCGCCGGTGAAGATGGAGGAGGTGATCCTCTCTCCCCAGGGCACCCTGTATACTGAATAGGGATGTGAAAGCGTAGACGTATACATGGTTAACTGATGAACCTGGATTCATCAGTTAACATGCACAGGGGCAAGTGGGAGCTGGTGTGCGCAGGGAGCTGGCTTTTACTGTTTCAGAGCACAAGGAGGGGCGGAGGTAGCTCTGTGGAAGCCCCGCCCCGCTGCATGTAAATGTGTAACGGCTGAAAATTTCAGTAGTTACATGTTTACCTAAATACACTCATTGTAACATCCCTAATACTGAACTCCTCCCTCATTCCCACTCCAGAACAAAGATTTAAAGAAAAAGAAATCTTGTTTCAATTAAGGACCCAGGCAATACCAGGTAAATCCTCTTGTTAATGTCATAAACATAGGATTTTTCTAGCTAATGGCTTGGGTCCACAACTTCAGTATTGCCTTTAAGTGGGGAATATTACATGATGAGCAGAAGACTAAGCAAAAATAGTATTTTTTCCATTTAAATATCCTTAATATGAACACAAATAAAAGTAGGGGAAAATAAATTGAAAATCTAGAAAAACAAGTTTCTAAATAGAAGAAATTTAAAAGCCACATAAAACTGAATATGAGATACATAGATGCAATAATTGTTGTGTTCATGTAAGGCAGTGGTCACCAATCCACCGATCAATCGACTGATTGATCTTGGAGACTCTCCCAATTGATCACAATCTCTGACAAGAAGGCAGACTTGCTGATCAACAGAACCGCACAGCCAGTACTATGTGTTCAGGTGCTCTTCCCCACCTGTTGCTCTCTCTTGCAGCTGCTCCTGGGTGGCTGGCTACGCACAGCTGAGAAGGAGCACTGTTGTCACAATGTCCACCTGCCCCTGTATCCCATCGCCATAGATCAGGGAAGAGAGAGAGGTTGGCCTGACTGGCTCAACTCAGAGCACTCCCTGAGTGTGAGATTGTTCGCATTTCTTAAAGAGACAGTGCCCTTTTTCTGAGATTTCCTCAGCAGCCATCTCTCTCTCTCTCTCTCTCTCTCTCCCCCTCCTGTCCCTGTACCCCGACCTTTGCAAAGCAGGGGACAGGAAGACTAGAAGCTGCTGTGGTCTGAAGTCTACTCTGAATGGTGAGTGCGAGCTCATAGTGTCTCACACACACACACACACAAAATATCTGGATTACAGTCTCTTTCACACTCACCTCCCAACACATACTTGTATTGTTGTTACTACTCTGTAGCTCCCGCGTTGCATATATATTCTCTGTAATTTTAGTCTTTCAAAGTATGTTATTTTAAGTGTGTTGACTGATGTATGCATTTCATTCTAGTATTTATTTCTCTTACACTTAAATTTAATTATTTGAGTAGTAAATTCTAGACTAACCTGTCCTGGCTGGAGTAATTATCTATATGCTAACTTTAAATATATATTTTGTTTCTACTGGTGGTGCCCATTGGCCAGGAATGGGGAACTGCCCCCTCCCAAAGCCAGCACCCTATACTCCGTCCTGCAGCCTATCAGTTCCTCCTCTCAAAGCAACTATCCCACATCCCTCCCACACTCCTCCCCTCACAGAGCCAGGACCCTGAACCCCCTACTGCACCCCAACACTCTGGCCAGCCCAAAACCCTTCCTGCACCCAAATTCCCTCCCAGATCTTGCACCCTTCACCCCCTTAAACCCAAACCCCTCAGCCCCAAGCCCGCATGCACTCCTGAACCCCAACTTCATGCCCTAGTACAGTAAAAGAGAGTGAGGACAGGAGACAGTGAGTGATGGGGTGGAGAGAAGGAGTGAAGCAGGGCTTTGAGTAAGGGGTGGGACCTTGGGAAAGGGGCAGGCTATACCCTGGTTGCCCTTAAATAAGTGATCCTGGGCACAAAGTTTGGAGACCACTGATTGGGACTGATTTGGGACTGCCTTATAAAGAGACCACCTTTTTTTTTTTTTGACCCATAAAAACACACAACACACACACACCAGGAAAAAGGAAGTGCTCCGGAAGAGTTTTTGGATAATTTTAAATTTAAGCTTCACAAAAGAACCCACCTTCTTGAATATTCAACAATGACAGAGGTTCTATGCTTGCTCATGTTTAACTAGAAGTAATCAAGCAAGCTCAACAATTAATACTATATGTCCTACCCTGACAATCAATTTAAAATAATATTTCAACATTCCTTAGTTTCAAATTTTCTTCCCCTCAGGGAGACCTCTTCTCCCTCCTGTGACCACTATACACAGAATTTTCCTCCTCTGAATGTATATGCACACATTTTAATGTACCTAGAGAAAGGAATGGAAATTAAATATTAGAATATCACACCCCTGTAGGACTGGCTTATCCAGGAACAGGAGAAAATGGGCCCACTGATTGGGGTGGAGAGAAGTAGTACAAAGGAGGCAGTTGTCCTGGGCTCTTAAATTGCCATTGGAGCACTAAGCAGCACACTCCAGGCAGTGCCAAGGGTTGGCTGGGAGAGCAAGAGTGCTACAAGTTGCTGTCCCCAACCCTGGCTTTTCCATGGCACCCCTTCTGGAAGCACAGAGTGGCTTCAACGCCACCTTGCCCAAAGGCCTGGCAAGGCTGTCAGCCCCCCCCGGGAGGAAATAAATATGCCAGTGGTGACTTTGTTTGTGTCATGCCCCCATCAGATCCCAACTGAAGTAATAAATTGACTACAACTAAATGATTGGTAAACATTATTCTTTCCAGTAGATCGCACTCTAAGACTTAAGTGAGCCTCTGACCCATGCACATACTCATCATGATAGCTCTCCAATCAGGAAACAGAGATAACCAAAGCAGATTTTCTTGTGCTGTAGCCATCATGTATAAGAGGGGAATTAATGTCCAAAGTGAAAAGATAGGTAGGCCAGTGAGCGCACTGCTCAAGGATATCATGTTCTCTGAAGCTAAAGCTGGAGTGACTGAATGTGAAAACAGGCACTGACATCAAGTTATGAAGACACACAAGTAAACATATCTAGTTGCATAATCTGATGTCCTGAAATAAACGCCTTAGATACTCTAACTAGGAAATGTTTTCTGCAATGGGGCAAGGAACTTTTGGCTGGTATGAGAACCCAAAAATCCAAAGGAACTTCTTACTATTTGAGTGAACGAGTGTGTGAATGCAGGGGTCTTGCAGAATTCCTTCCTTTTGACTTGCTGAATCATGGACAATTGAGTATCCTAAGTTAGATTGAACTCTTTTGTGTGTCACTTTATTCAGATTTAGAATAGAGTAGACCCCAACTGGCTCCTTAGACTACAAAAAGCAGTGAATATAGCTCTACATCTGCTTTAAGAAACTGCATATCCTGGGTCTTATTTTATTCAAGGATTGAGCAGTCACAAATTAGTCCAACTTTCAACAGTTTGAAAAACAGTCCCTCTGGTTGGAGGACTGCCTAGGGATGTTAAATTTAGGTTATTTTAATAATCAAGTAGTCGACAGAATTTTTATCAACTACTCGATAGTGGAAAGCAGCCCCTTCTGAATGGTGGGGTCACTTCAGGACCAAACCTCGCTGTACCTCTGCAATTTAAAAATGCAGTAGGGGCAGGCTGCCCGACTCCTACTGCCTTTTAAATTGCAGAGCGACAGTGGGGTTTGGTCCCAGAGTGAGCCAGAACTGAGTGGGGCTGCCAGCCCAGCCAATAGCAGCCATTGTCCACGTAGGGTCCCATCTTCCCGCTGGGACCCCTCACAGACAGGGATGCTGCCAGAGCAGCCTCCCCTGTCCCCCTCCCCCTGCTGCCTCTGATAGAAGCGAGGGGGGGGAGGAGGAGGAGAAGAAGAGAGGAGACAGTGCTGGGGAGAACCAGCTTTTAAGCTGGCTCCTGTTTCCCTCCCTCCCTTGCTGCCTTTGATATTGGGGGGGGGGAGGGGAGGAGAGGAAGAGAGAGAGAAAGAGAGAGGTAAAAAGCAAGTAGTCAACTAATCAACTACTCTCTTACATCCCTAGGACAGTCCAGCTTTTCTTTGGCCTGGTCTACGCTACAGAAGAAGATCAAATTAAGATACAAATTAGGATAGCTGGAGTCGAGGTATCTTAAATCTCATTTCCTCGCTGTCCACACACAGCAGGAGAGCGACTGGAGTATTCCCTTACTCCTTGCAAGGAGCAGGAGTACCGGTACTGATGGGAGCGTCCTCCAAGTTCAATTTAGCGGGTCTATTTATACCCGCTAAATCAAGCCCCAGAAGATGGATCGCCACAGCGTCAATCTTTCACTTAGTGTAGAAATGCCCTTAGAGACTCAAGTTAAGTCTGCCTGTGGTGTCGGAAGCAGCAAGAACCAAAGGTAAAACAAGCAACCTAAAAGTCTAACTATCTACAAAGAAGCATTCTATGGTAATCTAGCCCTAATGAAGTGAAAGAAAAATTCTGCTAAAATAAATCAGGGAAAGGGGTAAATCCCCCCAAAATCATAGCTTCTATAGTTACCAACTTTTCACCATTTAGAGAGACAGAACCAGACTGTCCCTTTGAAACAGTGAGTGACATCACAAGCATTTTTTTTTTCCATGTATTAAGGATCTATGTACAAAATTCTTCATCTGCACAAGCTCTTTTCTTCACACACTAGTAAGCTGACATATACTCACTGGCAAAGAGGTTTGGAGAATGGTTCTCAACTTAAGAATACTTTGTAAATATATACTATTTTAAAGCTCCTTGTGCAATGCAGTGCTTGTCATTCCCACGTGAGGAGAAACCATAAGGCTTCTCTTCTACTTTAAAGAACAGTGTAGAAAAGGTTTCACATAGGTGCAATTTTACCCTAACTCAGAATTAATCTATTAAAGGAATTTACTTTTGAAAATTATCTGCAGAGCCCTGCACACACACATAATTTGTATCCACAGCAAATCTGCAAAAATGGTTTGTGGATA
The DNA here is from genome assembly GCA_019425775.1 of Rafetus swinhoei. Classification (NCBI taxonomy): domain Eukaryota; kingdom Metazoa; phylum Chordata; order Testudines; family Trionychidae; genus Rafetus; species Rafetus swinhoei. The sequence continues at coordinate 72,620,893 of CM033440.1, forward strand.
TCCATGGATATGCAGGGTTCTATCCACTGTAATTTGTTCTTTTAAAACTGAGAAAATAAACAGCCTATAAAGAATATAAATAATGGATTTTATAAGCATAAAAAGGCCCCCAAACCAAACCAGTCTTCGGCAAAGTATTTCACATTTTTTAATCAAACCTTTAGAATTGAGGAACATCACTTTTTACACATTTTCGTCTGAATATCTATATGTATATTTAGATGTGTCTTCATCTATCTAACCACCCCAGACATATTCTACTAAGATATAAAAAGTAAGCATGTGCACATTTCAGGAACATATTTAGGTGACTTACCTTCTAACTGTTTTTCTAGTAATAGTTGCTGTTCTCTCTCTTTTCTCCAAAATGCTTCCTGTTTTTGCCTGATTCTGTGTCGTAATTCCTCATCATCAGTATCAGATGATTCAGAGCCTCTATCACTCCTCTCATCTTCACTGTCTCCTGATCCATAACCACCCAGTCCACCTGCGTGCATAAAGCCCAGTCTATCACGAGGAAAGATTAAGCCTTGTTCTTAATATTTCTGTGGGGCAAAGAGGAGAGTACATTGCCCTTCTTTCACTTGCTCTTCTCTGAAGAAGCCACTTATTCTGAGGGAAGTGCCATTGTGGGTTGACTGGAGTGTTCAAGGCCCTCATTTCTGTACTGATGCTTAATATCTGGTTTTACTCCTGGAACAGCTTGTCTCTATTGCTCAGCAAGCAACCACTGTGATCATGGCACTTTTCTCATTGTATGGAAGGGCAAAAAATAAAAAAGCTCCATATGGAGCCAGTAACAATGCCTTCCCATGTAGTAGCAGGTGCACACACAGAATAGTGAAATGCCTGGGACACTGCCCCTGAAGTCATCTCTGCAATGACTTCAGCAGCCTTCCTTCAGTTTCCAGGGCTCAGAATTCATGAATGCCATATCAACTTTTCTACTGAGATTTAGAAAATACTGTACTTTAAAAGGTACAGAGATGGAATAAACATAGACTTCCCTCAGTGCTAAAAGACGGATCTGAATATATCCTGGACTGATACAAAGAAACCTTAAACATCTGTCGCAGAGGCATTTTACTCCCCCCCCCCCCATTTGAGGGGTCTCAATCTTTATTACAATTAGTTGAAAATGATCTGAATAATTGGGACAGAACATTTCACTTCATGTAAAGGAGTTCAACAAAGTTCAAACATGAACAGCACATGATCACTGACATTTTATCGCACTATTGCTACTAGATTATGCAAAGATGACAACATTGGGAAAGAGCTTTTCCTATTGCAGCTCAGAGTGCAATTCTACATTTCACATTCTGTACATCTTCAAATTGACAACTGTGGATATGGGAGCTTACATAAGTGTGTAGTTTCTCAATGAAAGCATACATTCTAAACATTTTAATAAGTGTTTTTTGCAAACCAGAGCTTTACATTTTTATCAATTATATTGTCAACTGTTACCCAATGCTAACATCGGCTGGATCAAAACAGGAGCAATGCATAAAAATAGTCATCTTCCTTCAAAAACATTGTAATTTGATCCTAGAATAACTCAAAACCTGTCCTATTAAAATTAGCTATCAAGTAAACTATCTAGCCAAAAAGTAAGTGTACTTCTGATGTGTTTATCTAGTTTACAAACTTAGATAAAAGATTCTGATATGCTACTCATATGATTAGTTCCTTATTCCACAGATTATCCCACTGAGATCTAGGGGATGACTTGTAAAGTAAGGTCCTATCCAACATGAAAAAAGGTAGCAGAAAGATCTTTCATTATTACGGTAATTACAACCTAGATTCAAAACACAATTTCTGGAAATGCAAGACAAGAGTGATCTCCCCCTTAAGCCCCTCTCAAAAATAAGCAACATACTTACCGAGCCCAGTGAGGGAAGCCAGTGCACTGGACTGTGCCAGCTGTTTTGCAGGAGCTTTGTATCACATCAACAACAGGAACAACATGTTAACACAAATAGCCACGATTTCATAGTCATGAGAGTCTATGGTATTGTTAAATCTACTACTATTGCTGTTTTTTGGAGGGAGAGAAGAAACATTAAAACCGTATCATCCATTTAAAACCACTCCTAGATTTTCTCACCATGTAAGAGTTTCACATTATAAATGTGAGTTAACAGTCACTTGCACACCACAAATCTGTATCATAGATCCATCTCCAACTTACAAGCATCTGTATATATATTTCAGACACCAGTATTTACATATTCAATTTTATTCATTATATAAATCACCTTCTGTTGTATATAGAGTAGCTTGTTAACAGTGAAAGAAAATGAGCTACATGAGGATTCATATTTCTCTTTTCATTTCTGATCAACTAAAAGTTTGAGATAAAATGACAGCAGTAAGAAATAGATATCTACACTGCAAAAACCATTAACACTAAATAAATGAATGATATGAAAGAAATGGAATAACTGAAGTAACTCACAATACAGTGCACAGGACAACAATATATGATACTGGATTTGAGCTCTAGCAAGTCAGATGCATTATATTTTGATTGCTGTTGGGAACAGTTGCTATGGAGTAAAATTTTCTAAAAACATGCAAATATTGAATATTCACTGAACAAACTAAAAAGAACATACCTTTAGTTGCTTTACGATGTACATCTTTGGCTACATAATAAATTTCTTCATTTGTGACATCTAAAAGAATCTCTGTCAGCAGCAGTTTTGTCAAGAACATCTGAAGAAAATAATTTTAAACACTGGAGGTAAAGTATTTGCACCATATTCTACATGCTGTTACACATATGCAAGCCCACTGCTTTGCATGGGTGTAAAAACATAATTTTGGTTCCTTTATTTTTTCTAGTTAAAATTAGGACTAGAAATCATGTTGAACTGAAAAAATCAGAATGGTCTGTACTCTCACACCAACCTATAAGCATAAGCAGGGCTCGCCAAGCGTCGGCAAGCCCTGCTCGCCAGCTGCGCTGAAGCGCACGCTGCGCATGCACAGACCGCGCTGCGTGGCTGCACCGGGCTAAAATCTACTCGCCATGGGCGAACAGACTGCCTGATTTGTCGAGCCCTGATCATAAGTATTTCAGATACAGAAGCAGGGTATGAAATCCCACTAACACAGATTGCACAATTACTTAATTTCATTAAAATAAAGTGGATGCACAAGACTTCGAAGGTTTGAGGCATTAACACCAGGACTTCACTTGTATAAGGCTCAGAAAGAGACAGAAAAACCTATACAAGTCACCTGCAAAAGTTTTCTATAGGAGGGTATGTCTAGACTGCATCCCTCTGTCGGCAGAGGGATGCAGATTAAGAAGGTCGACATTGCAAATGAGGTAGGGATTTAAATATCCCATGCCTAATTTGCATAAAATGTCATACATTTTGCCAACTCAGCACTTTGTCGGCAAAAAGGAGCAGTCTAGAGGGGATCTGTCGAGAAAGAAAGCCTTTTTCGACAGATCCCTTATGCCTCCTTCAAGGCAGTGGAAAGCTGGGAGGGGGGAAAGGTTGCGGGGGGGGGGGAGAAGGTGCTCCATGGGATATTGGTGCAAACTCTATCCATAGCAGGCCTGAGCCTCTGTCTGTGGGGAGCTCAAGCCCCCCGCAAACAGGGGCTGCTGCCACCCCGTTCTGCTGCCTCTGATACAGAGGCAGCAGTGTGGGGTGGCAGATGGGAACTGTTGTGTGTGCCAATTTTTAAACTGGCTCCCCTTACAAATTGACTCCACTTGCCACCCCACGCTGCTGCCTCCGATAAAGAGGCAGCAGAATAGGGTGGCAGGGGGCTCCCCAGGAGCACACTGACTGCCAACCCCATCCCTGGGGAATATTGAATAGTCATGTAACAGCTAAAGTTTGATGTGGTTACATGAATAGTCCATTACACAATATCTAACGTCCTTAACATATAAACACACACAAACACACACACACACACACACACACTTGAGAGAAATGTGTTTTAGTACCATTTGATACTCCTTTTCTTCTTCTGTCATTTCTGGTTCACTTTGCTCCTCTTGAGGAGCAGGAGAGGGACTCCTACTGACTTTTCCAAGACTTGTAGCTTCTGGGTTTTCAATGTCTTCTTCCTCATCACTATCCTATAAGAAGAACAATGCATACTGCAGGATAAATTCATAATTAAAACATGGCAGTTTCTATTTATGGTAATCAACAGAAATTGAAATACAGAATTTCAGAATGAAACAAAACAGCTCTCCAAACCTAGTCCCACTCTACAAGCCCCTAAAGCCAGCAAGTCAACCATAAATCACCAGCTGAAATCAGGTTTGATGATCCTCAGATGGACTATGAAGCCAGTATTTGCAGAGAACAAGACATGGTGGGTTTTTTCAGTTAGGACATACAAAGTTGTTACTGGAGGCAGGGTGAGGAAATCATGTGAGAGGATGAATGGAGATGCTTTTCCCTCAAGGGAATGGGATTTATTCAGGGTGCATGGATTGGAGGAATCTAACTACAGTCCAGAGAGAGGATTTTTAGTCAACAACTTAGGATACTAGTCAGCCAAGGTAGATGCCCAAGGAGAAAAATTTGCAGCTTTCAACTTCTCACCTGACCTCTCTTTGTCCAGAAAGACCACCTCTGCAGTGGTCTGGTCACTGTAGGATAGGTATCCAACATTGTAACTTGTTCAGTAAACATGATTACAAACATAAGGCTACCGCATAAGGTTCCCTAAATTAGTTCATAAGAATGGCCATACTGGGTCAGACCAAAGGTCTATCCAGCCCAGTATCTGTCTGTCGACAGCGGCCAATGCCAGGTGCCCCAGAGGGAGTGAAGCGAACAAGTAACGATCAAGCGATCTCTCTCTTGCCATCCATCTCCACCCTCTGACAAACAGAGGCTAGGGACACTATTCCCATCCTGGCTAATATCCATTAATGCACTTAAAAAGAGCTAGATAAATTCATGGAGGTTAATACCCTGTTATAGTCCTAGCCTTCACAACCTCCTCAGGCAAAGAGTTCCACAGGTTGACTATGCGCTGTGGGTATGTCTCACTTGTACCCTCTTTCGATAGAGGGATGCAAATGAAGACATTCAAAATTGCAAATGAAGCCAGGATTTAAATATCCCGTACTTCATTTGCATATTTGCGTTATGGCGCTATTTTGAAATAGAGCTATTTTGAAATAACACTGTTAAGACACGGTTATTTTGAAAGTAAACCCTTCTCTCTAAATAACTGGTAAACCTCATTGTATGAGGAGTAAGGGTTATTTCGAGAGAAGGGTTTTCTCTCGAAATAACCTTGTCTTAACAGCGTCTGTTATTTCGAAATAGCTCTATTTCGAAATAGCACCATAATGCGAATATGCAAATGAAGCGCAGGATATTTAAATCCCGGCTTCATTTGCAATTTCGAATGTCTTCATTTGCATCCCTCTACTGAAAGATGGTACAAGCGTAGACATACGAATAAAAGGAAGTTGTTCTTCACAGAGGGTTTTAAACCTGCTGCCCATTAATTTCATTTGGTGGCCCCTAGGTCTTATATTATGGGAACAAGTAAATAACTTTTCCTTATTCACTTTCTCCACACCACTCATGATTTTTTATACCTCTAATCATATCCCGCCCCTTAGTCTCTTCTTTTCTAAGATGAAAGTCCTAATCTCTTTAATGTCTCTTCATATGGGACCCGTTCCAAACCCCTAAGCAGTTTGACAAGCATGGTACATTTATACTCAAATGAGTCCATGTACAAACAGTTTAATTCTTTACCATGGACACCTCCCTCAGAGTCTATGCCAATTAACAATTTATGGAAAAAGCTAATCAAAGCCAATTTTATCACTGCCTCTTTTCTATTACAAACCAAATAATATTTTTTTCAGCTATGCTTATATTTTTTGCCCGTTATCTACCAAAGATTTAGAAAGGTCAGGTAAGTGCCTCTGAAGTTTATACAAAACTTAATTTTTAACACGAGTAGCAAAGAAGCGTTGTAGAAAAAAAAACTATTTTTCAGTTTACAAGAGAAAAGAGAAATGTTAAGATCTTTCACAAAAACACATATTTTGGTAAAAAGTGAATGTTTCTACTTACAAATTTGCTTTTCTGGGGTAACCGTGGACCATCTCCTTCTTCAGCTTCCTCATTTGCTTTCTTTTCTTTTCTAGACATCTGAGAACGTTGCTGTTCCATTCTCTCTTTCTCCAACTTTTTCTGCTTCTCTCGTTCCATTTTTTCTAGGCCCTCACGAATCCAAGCAGGAAGAGTTCTACGCTTTACAGCATCTGCATGACAGATTTAGTTTAGTGGAAGGAAAAGAATTTAAAAAAATGGATCTCGCACTCAATAACAACAATCTTTCTCTAAAATCATAATTACAGATTTCAAATTTTACAATGAAAATCATGTCTTAAAATATGTTTTTGGGTTTCTTTCATTAAAATTAGGTTAACATGTACCAATCTGTGGAGGCTCCTGCTTCACAGGCATTGCGATAGGTGAACGCTGACGGTCTCTGAACGAAGGTCTTTCCCTTCGATTCTGGGGAGGTGCTGAAGGTGCTGGAGGACCTGGTGGCCCTGGTGGTCCTGGCTGCCAATAAGGTGGATGAAATCCACCTTGAGGTGGACCAAAAGCAGCCCCATGCTGAAAGAGTAATGCAGTTCATTTTTCTTCACATTTAATACAATATACTCTAAGCTTATGGAATTCCTGGGGTTCCATATAGCATGTATGCATGCACATGTGTGTATTTTGTAAGTGGAACAACAGAAATCCAAACTAAAATCATGGATTTTTCTCCCTAGCTATAGTCTTTCTATCTGTTTTCTAAAACAGTAATTTTTATCTAAAATGTCTAAACTATCATTTTTATTTAAAAAGTGACTTATTTAAGACCAGGTTTTGAAAATAGATTTTAGAATATAAGCCGATGATGAATCTGTGAATGGGCCTCAAACAACTCTTTCACAGCCAATTAAAACCGAAGTCTGATTCCTATCTAGCTGCGATCAATATTACACAAATCCCTACCAACTATCAGTAGAATACTCAGTTAAAGCTGGGGGCACAAAGTGCAGCCCGATGGCCAAAGCAGCATACAAAGCTCTCAAGTGTGAACCTGCAATCATCCTCTTCCTACAACTACAACTTGAGGACAAAGGCGAAAAGCTCCAAATTTTTGTTGCTCATTGTTGTACTTCACCTGCAGTCTTCACTCATTTATGAAGGATATTACAAATAAAAATATACATAATGGTTGATAAAAATGACATACATTATTAGGCAAGTTTGGTACAGCCCTGGCATACAGACCAAGTTGCCATGCAATTCAGAGTTGCAAAGTTGTGGCTCAGATGAGTGAATATATAGTTGGAGCCTAAAAACAGCCATTAGATCCATTTCCAAGGACTGTATATAGATATAAGGCTACAAGTATCAAATATTTTAGGACAGGGATTTAAGTTAAAATTATTTAAATGACCAATTTTTGGCATGATTTAAACAAGCAAACAGGAAACCATGATTAAAATAGATTTTAATCGTGTGTTGCATTTGTATTTCTTATTTTCTGTTAAAAAGTTGGTTCTCATTGGTTAATAATCATTAAAATATGTTTACCTGCAAGTACATATATTCTTTATACTAAATTTGATATTACTCATTGTTAACCACAGGACACACTACATCTCTATACATTTATATAAGCATTTATATAGCTTGACATGTTTTTAATTGTTTTAATATGCTTTAAATGGTATATATTATATGGATGACATTTCTTATTTACTAGGTTAATTTTTGTGTGTGATTTCTGTCAAACTATTTGCATGTAAACTGAAATTTAAAATGCACAAAAACAGCATTTTAATTTTTTATTAGTTAACTTAAACTACTTCAAGTGTGCTAGATACATAAAAAAATTAAATGCAAAACATGTTTTGATAAAAACTGATTATTAAGAAAAGAACTTTATTTTGGCCATCACTAGTGTTAAGAGGCATAAAAACAATAAAAACAAACAAAAACAACAGTTATCTGTAGTTAATAAATTGAACTGATTGTTTCTGGTTATCATGGCCTTTAAGATTTTAGAACTACAGGTTGAACCTCTCTAGTTCAGCAATCTCTAATCTGGCAATATCTGTGGTCCAACAGGATTTCAGTTAGCCAGATGTACAATTATCATAGGTGTGGCCAAGTTTCCTGCGGTCCCATAAAGTTTGTTTACAGCCAACAGTCCTGGCTCTCAATGTTCTATGCTGTTATATAGCTCGAATGTACCCTTAAATGTCTTCTAAGAGCCCAGTAAACAGTGAAAGTGTTGGCAATGCTGCTGGACAATATTGACCTGTGATTTGGAAAATTTTCTGGTTCAGCACCAGTCAAGTCCCAAAGATGCTGACACTAGACAGGTTCAACGTGTAGCAGGTCCCCATTATTTCACACAGAGTTTTTATTCAGACTGGAAGAGGAAAACAAGCTTTTTTATTTTTCGACTGCAATCAAATTTTCAACTTTTGTTAAAACTAGTCATAGAATTATCTGAATAATCCAAAAATGAAGAAAACTCTAGTATCTGCTACTGCTATTAAAAGCTGGCACAGTACTTCAACAAACTCTGGTTCCAGGTGCATAGTTAATGATTCCCACAAGCTCACTAATGTGACTTCCTTTAAGACTTTGGAAGAAAACATATACAGATTAATATTTTTAAATTATAAACATTGCAATAATTCAATTTAAATTATGACAATTGTATGAAGTCTTAAAACTTGAAATTTAATGTTAAATGGGTTTATTTTAAAAACAGAAAAATGTTTTAAGTTTAAAATAATGTTTTGTTTCTTTTTAAATCAGTTCTTAGCTACTGCGGTCTATGATATACTTTTGAGCTCATTATCTGATGAAGTGGATTTTACCCATGAAAGCTCATACTATATATTTTTCTTAATCTCTAAAGTGCCAGAGGACTACCCATTTTTTAAGTTACAGACTAACACAGCTACCCCTTTAAGATACTCGTTTGATTATTCAAATAACTAGGGGTGCTTCTACACTGCAGGGCTTAACTCAAAATAAGCTATGCAAATTGAGCTACGTCAAGTGTGTATTTTATTTCAAAAAAGCTTATACAGAAATAGGGAGCATCTACACAGCACTTATTTCGAAACAGAGCACTCTTCCTCCGACTTCCTTTATTCCTCGTACAATGAGGGTTACAGGAGTCAGAGTAAGTCGTCCTCCAGCTTGACAGTACTTTGACACTATTTCGAAATAACTCCTGTGTAGACGTGGACTAAGTTATTTCGCAATAGCGCTAGTTATTTTGAAATAGTGTTGCAGTGTAGACATACCCTAAGACATTTAGTATTTCCACTATAATTTTAAATGGCATTTGCTGCATCATCTGCTGCAGTGAGGACTTTTAGTACCATTTTTACAGGATTTTGAGTTTTCTATAAAATTTTGACTAGTAACAGCAAACAGAAGACTTCCGTAACCTGAAGTATTTGGAAAAAAGGTGGTTTACCTCACATCTAACAATAGGCTTGCCAATTTTGGTTGGATGTATTCCTGGAATACTTGGTTGGATTGTCATCATGTGACAATCTTTAACTCCTGGAATCTCCAGACCAATTCTGCAGAGCTGGCAACCCTATCTTAAAATTTTGCCTGACATAACCACAATTTAAGAATAGAAAAAGTAGGATAGAAAATAGAAAGAAATTCTTATACCTTTTTTCAGTCTTCCCCACAGATTTCTATTGTCTGTGAATACAAGGTAGATGTTCCAAAAGGTAGTGTGTGTTTAAAATCTATTTTAACAGGTTTGAGCACATGACACCATTGAAAATTGGAAAAATAATCTAGAATAAATTATGTGGATAGAGAGAGTTGGCTAATACAACTCATTATAATATTAATATTAAAAAAATCTATTCTTTACATACACTGCACATATCTTGTTTGCAAGAGTAAAGAAAAAAATAGATGTAATTTAAAAATATATATAACTGTTTATTCATAGACTCAAAGATGATAGAGACGGAAAAGACCAGTTGGATCATCCAGTCTACCGCCAAAAATGCAGGACTATATTCTACAGTACATTTTCTAGTATATTTATATATATGATTTTCTGACCTTTATTTAATGCTCTTTTCCTTTACATAACTGTGTCATATTAATTATATACTGGAAAACACTGAGTCATTTTAATCTTTCACATAACCGTTTAGCATTATTTGTACGGAAAAAATCTTGTTAGCTCAGAACTGAAAATTCTAAAGTCTTCTTTTGTATGTGTACTATATTTTGCATGTTATTTTTTGCTGCTAAGATTTAACAGCTATGAACTTCTTGTTGTTCGTAGAAATGAAGAGTAAGAGTCACCGCTAGATATTCTTAGAGGAACACTTCCACAGAAGGGACTCAGCACGTCAACAATATTAAAGTAACAAATGTGTTTCACCTGATAGTCAAACTGGTTCACTGGCCCCATTGCAAAGTTATCGGGTGGTCCCCCAAAGTTGTGATTGTTCTGGTTAAATATATGCCTGTTGTCAGGGCCAAATTCCCCACTATCCTGACTGTTGCTGTCTTCAGATGGAGGAACAATTTCCATTGGGCCAGGAGCTGGAGGCATCCATTGCTGATCTGGAGGCGGATGTGGAGGTTGGTGAGGCATTCCCCATTCTGTTCAGAATTTAGAATAAAATTCAGTATGACATTAACAATGAGACTTTGGTAGGTTATAAACATTTGTGTCTCTCATAAAGTGCTAAAAAGTAAGACTTTCAGCTTTTGTTCGATAAGGAGTCAGATAGGTATAAACTGACATTATAGATGTGATCAAGTTACCCCTCCACCTACTCCTTGATAATAAGTTAAACAGATGGAGCTCCAGGAGTCTATCACTATTAAGCAGTGCTTTCTAATCCTTTAATCAGTCTCCTGGTTCTTATTTGAACCTTCTCTAATTCTTAATATCTTTCTAAGTATGAAAACCAGAAATGGTTATAATATTTCAATAGTGGTTAGGGCCAATACCAAACACAGAGGTAATAAGATTCTTATTTATGCATCCTAAGGAAAGTTGGCCACGGTATTGTACTACAAGCTCACATTCAGCTGATCATCCTCCATAACACAAGCCTTTTCAGAGTTTCTGCTTCTAGGACAGAGTCCCCCATCCTGTCACTATGGCCTATATTCTTTGTTCCTAGATGTATGACTTTACATTTGGCTATACAGGTTAAACTTCTAAAATCCTGGACTCTCTGGTCCGGCAACATCCATGGTCTGGTAGAACCACAGACATTGCTGGATCAAAGAGCCCTGGCTGGCCAGGGTCAGGGGTTGGTCTGGTGGTGGGGAGCCCAACCATCTCAGCAGTGGGCTGCTGTGGTGGAAAGCAGAGCTCCTGGCTGGGGCTGGTGGTGGGGAGTGCATCCCCACTAGGGCCACAGACAGCAGGGACAGCGCCCGGGAATGCAGCCCCGGCTTAGCCACCACAGCAAGGAACGCAGCCTGGGCTGGGGCAGCAGTGACCTGCAGCACCCAGGAATGCTGCCCTGGCTGGGGCAGTGCAGCGGGAAGCACAGCCGCAGCCAGGCTGGAGACAGCGGGGCTGGTGGAGGAGTAGGTCGACAGCCAGAATGGGAGCCTTGACCTCCCCTGGTCTGGCAAACTCTGTGGTTTGGGAATACTCAAGTCCTGAGGGTGCCAAACCAGGGAACTCCTACCTGTACTGAAATGTATATTGCTTGATTGCATCCAGCTTACCCACTGAGTCAGATTAAGAGGTCAGGTTACTGACAGAACAATTATTTACCATTCCTCCAATCTTTGTATATTCTTCAAACCTGATCAGTAATGATTTTATTCCCAAGTCATGGATAAAAATATTAAATTATATAAAAATTCCCTAGGATCCCAATAGCAACATAGACACTCAACAATAATTCAACATTTCTATGTCAAGTTCTTTAAGTTTACTATACAATGAAGAAAGCTATTCAGAACTACAAAAAAATCCAAAATCTTGAAAACATTATACACAAGATTTAGTACTGTCCATCTTATAGGTGGCAACAAAGAACTTGATACTTGGGATGGAAGAACTAAGGTGCTCTTAAGATACCTTTGCACTCTGTGGCTGCTCCGGGGTAGTTTGGACAGCCCTGACAACTGCCCTACTTACTGCCGCTCCCCTGGTTGCCCTGTGAAAAGAACTACTCAGACTCTCTGTAGTCCTGTATACTGCAGCCATGACTCCCCTGGATCTTCTGTGTCCCAGTTCAGGGACTTAACCACAAAGCTGTTCCTCTTCTTCTTTCACCTTACATACATAAATTCCACCTTTCAAACTACTTTCTATACCACTTTGTGGTGCATATGCATGCTTAACAAATGATGGTCTGAGATAGTCTATTTAAATAAAAAATTCCACTCAGTTCACATAGGCACATTTGCCAGCGTGTCAACGGAACTTGGGGAAATCACTGTTTTAATCTTTTAAAATAATTTAATGTACATTTGCAGATTTGGGGATTCCCTCCTCCTCTCTTGTAGCTATAAAATCAAATGCAATTGTCAATGGCCCAATAAAACTATCTACAGACTTAGAAACTGCATTCCTGCCAAATTTCATATTGCCATGACATTTTACAGATGTGCTAGATCTCTTTTTTAAAAATTAAAGACAATGTTTGTGAAATAATTCTTAGCAGTAAAACACCAATAATACTATTTCTGTGCTTAAAATCATGTATTTTTTTTTAAATGAAACTTTCAGGACAAAAATTCTCCTTGATAAGAATAAATGTATATGTTTCAACCAAAAATTAAATTTTTGAGAAAATTAACATTAATTTAAAGTGACCCATATTATTCTAAAAGTTCAGTTAATCTTAACTATAGGCACTCCATGGGTGGTGCTTATAAATGGGTAGGGAAAGACCTTGGGAGAGAGGATAACCTCAAAAAACAATATAGATACAGTAAAAGTATATTTCACAAAGAGCCTTCTGCCCTTTCTGGGCTCCAACCTGTTGTACCTTGAAGGAACATTACAGCAAGTATTCACCAGTCAAGTACTGGACAGAACTTGTTGCATAACCTGTCAAAAACTTTGCCCAAAACAGCTATAAAAAAGTTGTAAGAGTGATAATAGATGGCCTCTTCCTCAGAAGCACACTGTGCCCTTAAATGCTCCAGCTCCTACCAACCTGCGAATAAGAAAGGAAACAAGTAATGGAATTCTAGGGAGGAGCTATTACCAAACATCCATTTACCATCCTATATTAAAATTCAAAGACAAAACCCAACAAAGACTATTATACACACACTCTCTGGCACCTTTGAAAATTTCAGATGATTATATATTGCTGTAAAATCTTAACGGTTGTACATCTTACCATCCTTGAACCAGCTATGTGTCGAATGTAGACATGTTAGCAAAAGTAAGTGGATAATGTAGTAGGCAGGGTGACATCCACACAGAAAACAGAAACATGGCATAATATAAATAATATAAATAAATATTCACATACCAAATGGCCAAATAAGAGAGGAGTGGGGAGGAAAAGCAAACAAACAAACCTGGCTGCCACATTCTGTTGAAGTTGGGATCCCCCTGAAAATTACTATGGTTGTTTGGACCAGGCTCTATTCCAGAAATATCCTGTCCGTTTGGCATCATTCCTTGTTGTTCCACCACATTCTGCTGCCCCGAAGCTTCCCGTTGGGCAATCCATGCCTGAGCTAATGCAGCCCAATCAATCTGGCCTAAAACAAATTCAGAAAACTTCATTTCAGTATTTAAACTTGCAAAATACAGCTCTACTAGTGATATATATATTTTCTCTAAATAAAAGAATCACTTGATTTATCTACAACAATTACCTTGCAGAAGACTCATGGCATATACTGGTAATTAAATTTTTATTCCAGATTGTAAATATGTCAATGTGTATATGAACACTGTTGCAACGGAGTGTCTTTACATATATATTATACTATATATGCCTTTTTAGTTTTTCTATCATTACTTGAATGAATGGTAGTTTCACTCTTATTGAGAGTAAAGAATACAAATTCAGATTTTAAAAGGTGTAAACTGCAAATTTTAAACTTTGAGAAGTTAAGTTTAAGGAAAATATTGTAGTCTGTGTAAAAATTATCTTTTATCTTCTTATAATGGTCTTTTGAGTTCCTACTCCTTTTTTTCCCCCCTTTTCTTTGTAACTCACATTTTTACCCTGTCTACTCTCCCAATAATGTTTTCTTAATTATTGTTTGTTCTGCTTTGATACTGGACTTGCTTTTTTTGGTTCTACATTTGTTCTCCTACCACCACTCCTTGCATTAAAGGAAGAGACCAGAACAGGAACTAGAAACAACTGGAATCGTGCCACGAAACAGCAGACAATAGGTACAATGTGCTTCAAAAAGTCTTCAAAGTTAAAAACTATATATTAATTACTCCTGATTTAAGTGATCTATGTTCAGATGTGTACAAGTAAGAGCACAGAGCTCCATTTGCTAGTCATCTAGTTTAAAATGCACATTTTCCATTATTCATGTATTTGTTGTCATACACTGTTGTTATTCTTATTTCATATATTATTTATGGAGGACATAAGTTTAGCTGTAAGAACCTTCTGCATCCACATATATTTTGAGCACTTCTGCTTTTCTACAATTCCTACCTGTATCAGTTTTTGTCCTGTACAACACTAAAATAAGTTATTTTAAAAATTATACAGTGCCTTAAATCTGAAAAGCACTTTATTTTATAGAAACACATGCACAGGAAGGTTCAGGACTTGCTTGTGGTAAAGATTTAAATAGATGCCAGTTCTCCTGGTCCATAGTCCTCCAACCCCGCAAGGCTCACTGTGGGCAGGAGGCAGCAGTCCTGCAAGCTGGGGGCTGCTCCAGCTGGGTTGGAGCGGACATCCCCACCTCCCCCCCAGGATCCTCGTTAAGTGCTTAACCAGTTAAACCTAACCATTTAACCGATTAACTGATTAAACGGGATTTTACATCTCTACTTGAGCAGGGACTGTCTTATGTGTTTGAAAAGCATCCTGCACACCATTTGCATTATCGTAACCAAAATAAATAATATTTGTTTACACAAAACAGCTTTCACTGAAGTGATTTTTAAACACATCTGCATGCACACTTTACCACACAGGCATTTCCTAGTAAAACAGGCATTTTCAAATGCCAGGTTTCTCATGACTGAGTTTGGCCAAAAGCCAAAGTTTCTGAAAAGAAAGACCAAGAGACATCAAGAATCACTAAGGTGACAAAAATCAAGAATACAGCAGGCTAACTGTTGGGAATAGACTAGGGGTGGGCAATAATTTTTAAAAGGGGGCCACTTCATAAATTTCTAAAGTGGCCCTGGGCTGCCCCGGAAGGGGCTGAGCCTCGGGTAGAAGGCATGGGGCCAGGCGACTTCTAGTGCTCCTTCCCGTCATAAATCCTGATTGGCCTGGAGTGGGGAAGCATGTTAAGTTCTGCTCCCTCCCACCCACCCTGGTGCCTAGAGAGAATCGCCAGCTGTTTTAAAACAGCTGGCGGTTCCCTCTAGGCGCCACAACGGGAGGAGACCTTCTGCTTCCCCCGCCCCCAGGCCAATCAGGGCCTGGGGAACATGGCAGCTAAAGAGAGCCGCCAGCTAGCAGTTTCCATGGATGCTGCGCACCCGTCAGGAGAGACTTTGTGTGTTCCCTGTCCCCAGGTCTCGATTGGCTGGGGGCGGGGGCAGGGGAGAGAGAGAGGCGGGAACGGCAGGGCGGCCATGGACTGGATCCACCAGCTTGGTGGGCTGGATCCAGCCTGCAGAGGCCCCTTTGCCCACCTCTGGAACAGACTATAGTCTGTCCATACTTTACCAACCCAAGACAAATCAATTCGCTTACTTGTACTGTGCATATTAAACATCAATAGATTAAAAATTTAAAAAAAAATTATTATAAGCATCATTGTGTCTAAGAATCATTATGGTCTATTTGTTCAAAAGAGCATCAGAAATACCATTTTGAAATAGCTGGTATAAGAAAGGAGTAACCAAAATCCTGCTATAATCCAAGGACTAAATTTCAAAAATTAAACTAAACTGTATTTTGACAGCACAAATCAAGTTATTTACTTACTTGGATCTTGCTGATGTTGGAAGGATTGCATCCACTGTTGCTGGTTCAAAGGCCATTGCTGCCAAGGCTGTCCACCTTGATCCCACATCTTTAACTCTATATATTCTACAATTAATAAAAAATGATTTTAGTTTTGAAGTTATACTCAGGAAGTTTTACAAACTTGAACCCACTACACATTGCACGGCGACATTTAATTCTTGTAAAGCTATGCTGACAAAGCAATGCTGGTTTAAGGAAGTTAAGAAGCGAGTAATTGGTAACTGTATCGACTACATGATTGGTCAATAAGGGAAGGCGCTCTGTGCCGGCTTGCGCCAGGTCTAGGATCTACCCCTGCTGTGGCTCTGCAGTTTAAATGTAGTAGCAGCTGGGGGTGCAGGCAGCCCAGCTCCTATATTTGAACTGCAGAGCCACAGAGGGGTAACTCCCAGAGCCGGCGCAAGCCAGGTTCCAAGACCACTGCAGCTCTGTATTTTAAATGTGGTAAGAGCCACCAGGCTCTTACTGCATTTAAAATGCAGAGCCATGGAGGGGCTAATGCCCAGGGCCAGCACGAGCCAGGAATGAGTAGCCCTGGTTTGTGCTGGCTATAGGACCACTGAAGCTCTGCCTCCCTTGCCCCTTCCCCCTGTGCACCGCAGAGATGGCACCAGCTCCTGCTTCCCCGCCCCCTTGCTGCCTCTAATACAGGCAGCAGTGGCAGAGTGGGGGGGGGATGGCAGCTCCCCAGAGCTGGTGATCAGGTTATCTGGCTTTTAAGCCAGTTCCTCCCAGCACTGGCTCCTGCAGCAAGAGGGGGCAGGTGAAGTCAGCATATGCAGAGAGCCAGCTTAAAAGCTGCCTCCCCATGTGCATGGCTCCTGCTACCCCCCTCGCACCTGTGCTGCTGCCTCTCTATCAGAGAAGGCAGATCAGGTGCTTGTGGGGAGCTGGTTTAAAAGCCTGCTCCCCACAGGCACTGGCTCCCGCTTCCACCCCTGCCTCGCTGCCTGTGATACAGTGGCAGCAAGGTGGGGATGGTGGTAATGCATTTAGTCAACAGGATTAACCAATACGCCCAGGCTTATCAGTTATCGTGTACACAATGACATCCATAACAAGGAATGCTGTTATCAAGAGACAAAGAAAGGCTCTGATCCTGAAAGCTGATCTACATGGATTTTACTGGTGCTCCAGCCAGACAACAGATTTTACCCACATAAAGTAGCTTGTAGAAGTAGGACCAAAATGCACTGTATTCATGTAATTACATATAACACAGGTAAAAGAAAAAACAATCCTTTTGGAAGCTGTGAAACACTCTGTAGGCTTTGAACAAGACCAGATCTATTTTGAGATTATAAAAGGGATTACCAGCATGAATTTATTTTACTACTTAAACCACCTTTTTATTACAGCAGGGCTACTCAACACACGGCCCATGGGCAACATGCGGGCCCACGGGCAACATGCGGCCCACAGCCCATTTCTTTGTGGCCTGCAATGCTCTTCTGTTGATAATGCATTTTAGTACAGCCGGTCCCCAAGTTGCAAACGGTCGACTTATGACCATTTGCATTTACGACCGAAGCTGTCGTAAATGGCGGACCCTGAGTTACGAACGCGATCTGCGCTTACAAGCAGCGTGGTCGCGTGTAACTCTATGGGGTCTCACTTATGAACAAACCAAATTACAACCAATTGCTTGGTCCGTAACCGATTCGGAAGTCGGGGGAGAGGCTGTAGTTCAATTCCTGGACTGTCATTGCTCATTAAAGTGCTGTCACATAGGTGGAAATTGAGTAAATATTGTATTTTATTAATATCAGCAGAACTGACTGAAATGGGGCCTGTGTGTTGTGTAGTCTTGCCTTAATCTTTGTGTTCGTGCCTGTCAGTGTGAAAGAAGCTATTTGCATATATATTTGCATGTATATGCAACCACACTTGAGTTTCAGCCCTCGGCATGAGCTGTGAGTATCATTGTGGCCCCCCGAGCTTCCAAAGCTGAGTAGCCCTGTATTACAGGAGTAAAAACAAAAATTTCATAGTTGCATTAAGATACCGTACCATTCCATGGCACCACTTTAGGACATACTGGACCGCTAATAGCACGAAGACAGTGCACAAGTCAATAGCATCTTGATTAGGGATGTAATATCCCATTTAATTAGTTATCTGGCAAAACTTTACGTTTAACTGGTTAACCGATTAAACAGGGGTGAGCTGGACTGTCCGCCTCGCCAGAGGCAGGGGGCCCGCTCCAGCCCCGTGGGGCCCACTGCGGGCAGGGGGCTGGAGTGCCCCTGCCTGTGGCATGTTGAGCTGGCTGGCGTGAGCTGCTTCAGGTGGGCTGGAGCAGCTCCCTGCCCGCAGCAGACCCCGCGGGGCTGGAGCAGCTCCCAAAGGTTATCCATAACTTGTATGGTTGAGGGTTACTGGTTAACCATTCACATTCTTTGATCTGTAAATGAGAAGCCACTTTGTTTTTGTAATAACGGAAAGATAGAAAAAGTTACTTGCAGGGTGGAATGATTTAAATCATTGATTTAAATCATGAAAAAAATTGATTTAATTCAAGTTTACCACTGATACTCATATTTCTTCAAACAATGGTGCAATTCTGATCACTAAAACATGTTAATTGACAGCTCAATATAGCATTTTACCACAACTAAGAGGATATACTTCTGAGAGATATTTTTAGAAACTTGATTTTTATTAATTTAGGAAATATTACATAATACTCATTACCTGTGTCAAGCTGCAGACAACAGCAGTACATTAGGAATGGAAAGAACTAAATCATACAAACACAATAACACTTATATTTAAGATTTAGTTCAATAAAATATTTCACATTTGCAATTGCAGCAGTCTCCTAAGTTGCCGGCTAATGGCGGTCCTTAAAATTTTTAATTTTCAAATTTTATTAACTCTACAAGAAGAGTCCTCAGAACACTAAATGGATGGTGTCCTTAAAACTTTTACAATTAGCTCTCCTATTCTGCACTCCCAGTGTCATTTTGATCAGATCTGAATCCAAGTTACCAAAAAATCAAGACCGACTTAGAGTGCACTTAATTTTGGAATAAGCCCCATAGAAAACAAGTATAGGATGGGGCTCCTTTTGAGAATGATGGGTTATGCTGAAGTGAAATAGAGAACAGATCCTCCACGTGATGTGGCTGCTGCAGAAATACACCACTGGGAGACTATGGTCATCAAGCCAATCTGGCTAGCTATGGAAGGATCACCTCAGTGTACGAAAGTATTTTGTTACCAAAGATCCAGCATTTTGGAAGACCTGGTAATACTGTGAAGTGGCAAGATTTTAAGATTATAGCTAGCAATTAGTTAATCTGAAGCAAGTTATCTATTTTATCTGTAACAGACCATTAAAAAAACCCAATTCCAAAACTTCATGTGAAGAATATAACTAGAATGTGAAGTCGGGATGTAAAGTCCCAATGAACCTAAAAGTAACATTTGACCTGTTAGCTGCTTAAGTTCAAGAAGATATTTCCCTTCCAAAGAGAAATGGTGGAGCCCCTTTGAGAAGGAAATAAATAGCTGGAAAATACAGTTCAGTGTACAAAGAGATTCTGGGAGCTTGAAGCTGAACATCTCTCTTGCTGGCTACATTCAAATGTTAAGCAAGACACTTTCCCCTCCAATAGAGTGGTACTTCAGTTCGGCATTTAGCAAAGGAGTAACTGGATATTAAAGGTTCAGGAAAGAATGTGAACTTCCTATGTGCCTACCTGGAAGGGGAAATCAACACAAACTTAAACACAAAGTTGTGGTAGTTTTGTTTCTGTTTGTTTCACCTCTCAGTGATATTTCCTTGCTCTAGCATGTCAGGGACAAGTAAAATACCATTTTACAAGAGTTCAAACGTTATCTTATTTCTCCATATCAGATCAGAAGACTGGAACCTATTAAAATCTACTAAAAATCTGTTTATCAAAGCAGCAGCAAGAACTTAATTCAGTTTTCGTACTATACAGACCCGATTACCCAAAAGAAAGATACCTAACAAATTCAGATTACCCTTTTAGTAGTGTATATTTTCCTGTTACGGACAATTAATAGGATGTCACAGAAGAATATGGTATTGTGATATTCTCTGTAATATCACTTCTGGGTGGTGTTCTTAATATACTGGTCCAGATTTCCCCCTCTAGTAGAACTGTGTTGTGCCATGACATCCGCACAAAAAATGGTCTAATGTTGAAGCAGACACCCGTGAGAGAATTAACATTTCATAGGAGGACATTCTGGTGCTGTAAGTAAGGATGTTAGATATAGGGTAATTGAATTCTCATCGGTTACACAACTATTTGGCTGCCGGTCCTGGGGACTATCAATATGCTCCGGCCCCATTCCTGGGGAGCCCCCTGCCACCACGTGAGGGGAGCCAGTTTAAAAACCAGCTGCCAGCACAGATCAGCTGCCTGTTGCCCCTCCTGTCTGGGGGCCGGGGGGAGACTGAGCTTCCCAAAGACAGATACCGCTGAGGGAGGGTTAGAGCAGTGTTTCTCAACCTTTTTTTATAAAGCACCCCCTTTTTAAAAAAAAAAAATTGTAAGTACCCCCTTTTGAAAAAAATAAAATTAGAAGTACCCCTAGTACCTACAGTTTTCAGACACACACAATTTTTTTGCAACACGTTTAAACAACTTAATTGCAGCCAGGCAGGCGATGAAATTTTTGGATATAAAAAGTACAAAAATAATAAAGTGCTGTAAAACTTACAACAAAAATTCAGTTTTCTCCAAATTTCAGTTGTGTTGAAGTACCCCCGACTTCTCTAAAGTACCCCTAAGGGTACTTGTGTCACTGATTGAGAAACACTGGGTTAGAGGGCGGAAGAGGCTGCTGCAAAGCAGCCTCTGTTTGCGGCGACCCAGGCTGGCTGCAGACAGAAGCTGGTCTGGCAGCATCCCATACATGGGAAGTGTGAGCTCCCTGAGGACAGAGGCTGCTCCACCTACCACAGAGCAGCCTCTGTCCATGGGGAACTCGGATCCCCCGTGGACAGGGGATGATGCCGCAAAGCAGCTTCTGCCCATGGCAAGTCCAGGCTCACTGTGGACAGAGACTGTTCCGTGGGATACATAGCAGCCTCTATGGGAAGTTTGGGCCCGCGGCAGCCCCCCCACAACTGCCTCTGATGCGCGGGGGGGGGGCAGGCAGCAGATACAGCAAGGGGGGAATGCGTCTAGTCGAAAAGATTAACCAATAAGCCGACTACATGTGTACAAGTTGACTACACACTGATATCCGTAGCTGTAAGTGTAACGGCATGTCCAGTGCTTTCCTATGGCCCAATTAACTCAACATCTATGGCAGATTATTGGAGCCAAGCACAACTGGCATAATTACAGTGGGGACTTGCCCACCATACAGCCAGCTCATTAGAGAGGGAAGCACAGAGATTACTTAAAAGACACCTATGTATATCTCCCCCCCACATAGCAATGTGCTCTCTTCGGCCACAGCCAAAAACAATGGTCACAATATCCTATATAGACTTTCCTATTTTCAGAAAGCACACATTTGTTCTTTTTGCCCCCACACTTGCCCCTACAATGGAATTTTTTCTTGTAGATTTATAATGTGTGCCCAAACATGCTATACATTCCGATAACTACAGGTAAAACACCAGTTCCCCTCATGTCATGGGGGGGTGGGTAGGATTCTTAATATGAAATGAGGCCTCGTGAGTTTGGACTGAGTTATGTTAACTATCTTGGGTGTTACTAAAGTTTCACCAGAGCCATTTGTATTTGACCAAATCAGAGTTACCATAAGTAGTATTTCTATGTCACTGAAGTTATTTAATGCCCGGTTACTGTGGTATCTGCCTTCCACCTAAGATAGAAGTATCACAAAAGAAAAATAAATATTTGTTTTGAATTCCAGCTTCTTGCAGAATACAGTTATTTCTGTTAGCAAGAAGTCAGAGCAAAAATCTAATGCATGTTTATCGCGCAGTTACTATCACTACAGCATTTACAGTTAAGCCTAAATGCATTACTGAATTGGATCTTAATACTTGAAACCTACTGCAACCATTCTTCTCAATGTGCCTTTGCCAAAACATGGATACAGGCTAGGCATGTTGCAGTGTAACTCTTTAAATGGTTAACTGATAAGCCTGGACTGATTATACTGTTAACGGTTACATGCAGGCTCCTGGCCGCACTCTGCATCAGTGGGGTGGCAGCTGGCCCCCCAGGAGCACAGCCAGGAGCTGGCATGTGCCTGGAACTGCCTTAAAAGCCAGCTGCTGCCTGGCACTGCTGCCTCTGTCTCAGAGGCAGCAGTGTAGAACAACAGCCTGCTCTCCGGGAGCAGGGATACAGGTGGGAGCCAGTGCGTGCTGGGAGCCAGCTTAAAAGCCGCCTCCTGGTGTACACTAGCTCCCAGGGAGCCAGCTGCAGCCCCACGAAGCTGCCTCTGTAACAGAGGGCAAAAAATGGACAACTGCACTGTCTTATATGCATTTTCTGATGTTTGGTGAGATAAAGATGAACACACTCTGGTAATTTCAAGTCACCATAACCTGCCATATTTCTTCACCTGTCTGTGGATTACATAACCTCACAAATCTGTGACTAATGTAACAAACATATCAAAACTCTTTTTAAATTCTTATATAGAAGATTACATTGATATATAAACAGCTGCAGGACTGTTTAAATTTACACAAGATTTTTTTAAATTGTGGTAAAAATTCTACTCAATTTAGAAAACATTCAGGAAAAAAATTGATGGGTGCAGAAAGAAATGAAATCAAGACATCCCAATTAAGAGAACTGGCACTGGATTTTTCAACAGATCATCTAATATACTGCGTTTCTGAATAGTACGATCAGTCTACTTTTAGACTGTAACATGCTTCCTGAAGGATCCGTTTTCTACAGAAACCAAGCATACTGATGAGGTACACTGCTAAATACATAAGTAATATCTGTGCACCAAAGAAGGGAACTCTTACAATACATTTATTTTGCTAGCCAAGTAAAACCCATCCAAAGGCCCAAGGCAAAATGTAACTTGTCAATAGTAACTTTATGAATTCATACCTGATTTGCCAACCCCGGAAGGAGAGAAAGAAACTGGAGGCACCTGCCCTTACAAAATCTTACTTTGCATATGGATGAACCAAACCAAAGGCCTAACCTGCTTGAAACTGGGGTTTCATTTTAAAGCAAGAACATGTTACATTCCTCCCCATCCTGAGCGGAAGGCTTTTATTGTGTATTTCAGAGAAGACAATTACAAGCATGATAGTAACAGAAGAAATAATACATTAGACACTATGAGGTTACATTTCTCCAAATCAGACAGCTCCCAGTTTTCAATGGAACAACAGCTACATAATTAAGGACCCAAACCCTCAGTCCTTATTCACAGCAAGTAGTACATCACTAAATCCTTACATATCAGGGTAATTATGTTCCTAGAAATCTGTGTGTTATACAAAAATGCCCAATATAAACTAAGAATAAACAGGAAAAACAGGATTACATTCCCATAAATGATAAAACTGTCAAGTTGGGGGTCTAGGGGGGCTGGGTGTGTGGGGCTTGGGAGGGGTCACGGGGTACCAGTTCTGGGGAGTGCTCTCCTCAGGGGATTCCGTGTGTCTGCTGTTCCTGCAGGAGGTGAAGATGTGACCAGGCGACTCTGCATGTTGCATCTGCCCATACACAGCACTCCAGGAGGGAGGGGGGCAGCGCATGGAGCCACCCTGGCCACATCTCTGCCGGGAACAGCAGGCATGAGGAGCACTTTCTAGTGCCCCAACTCCTTGCCCTGAGTTCCCTCTACACCCAAAGCCCTCTACCATGAGCGTGCTACATAAAAATAGTACACACAACATAAAAGCAATAGGTCACTAAAACAAAACTATGATACGTAAAAAATGGGTGCTACATAAAGATTTACTGTATTCATACACAATGAGAAGTCCTGTGGCACCTTATAGACTAAAAGATTTATTGGAGCATAAGTTTTCGTGGGCAAACATCCACTTCGTCAGATGCATTTTGCCCACGAAAGCTTATGCTCCAATAAATCTGTTATTCTATAAGGTGCCACAGGATTTCTCATTGTTTATGCAGATTCAGACTAACACAGCTACTCCTCTGATGCTTGTGTTCATACAAGCAGTCCCACTCCATGGAACTGCAAGTGTAAGTATTACTCACTTGACAGGAGTAAAGACTGAAAACTTGAGATCTGATTATGGTGTTTAGAAAAGTTACATCTCTGCTGAGCAGTTCAACTAAGTATAGGCATTTTGCAAATGATAATATTGGTAATACTGCTCCTTAGTAGCTCTGAATGGAATGATCATCAGATGTGAAGATGCAACACAATATATATTTCATATTAAGCATTTAAAAGAGTTATCCTGTTAATTTACCAGTTATAGAATCCTAAGGCTGTTACTGGAAAAAACCTCACTCATAAGTATTCATGCGCTGGCCATTAGCGCACCAGATTAACACTACTTCACTGTACCAACACGTTTTACAGTGCTAGCAGCTCTCTTTAAGCTAAAAAAAGAAGGGTTTGTGTTTTCCATCAGGCAGACCATGAACCTATCCCTACTGCTACTCACTGTCTTGCAACGGAACAAGGCACAGCCCAAGGCAGAACCGTCCCTGCGACCTAAACACAGCACAGCCTGAGTGTATGCAAACCAGTAACCAGGATGGCTCAACTAGGGTTCAGAGGCAGCCCTGGACACAAGGGGCAGGTTTCCCACGCCTACAGGCACACGGCAGAGACATCAACAAAGGGCTTCCCTTCCCGCTTGCATAGCAGCGTGTGCCACGCGCTCCAGCCCATTGGGTTCTGCCTAAATTGACCACTCGCGCATGCGCAATACGGGATTACGAGACCCGTCTCCATCAGTATCTTGCATACTCCCCCTCAGGACAGCAGCGCATGCGCACCGCGAGAAACTGGGGACCACTTTCTCCAGTCACCTCGGTTGTACCCCAGCTCCCTCTCGCAGCGCATGCGCAAGTGCCAACCGCCACGGGGGTGCAAGATGCTTTCCCTCATCGGAACGTAAATCCCCCCCCAAGGGCGGAGGGAGCCTCGCGCTAGCCACGAGCTACTCGGACAACCGCGCCGAGCGCCCTGCAGCCCCTCCCCCCTCGGCTCCGCGGGGCGGCGGTGCCGGTCGCTCCAGCCCGCGGTCGCTGCGAGGAGCGCTGCCCGCCCAGTTACTTACATGCGCCCTCTCCTCCCCCCGCCGGTCACAAGCGGGGCTGCGACGTCTCCTTCACCGCCACCACCGCTTCCTCCCCCCTTTACTCCTCGTCTTCACGAACAAGACAACATGGCGCCCGCTGGCGTTCACCCGGTAGTGAAAAGTGCGTCATCTGAGCTGACCCCTTCCTGGGCAGGGTGAACGCTCTCGGCCGCCATCTTTAATGTGGGCAACAGACTGGTCGTCGGCGACGCCTTAGCAATCGCCCTCTTTACTAAGGGGAAGGAGGCTTGCAGCCATCTTTAGCAAGGGCAAGCCCCACGCTTAACCCGCCTACCGAGGGTGACTGCACCGCTGTCACTCCTAGCACGTAGGGCGGAGAAACCCCTGTGGCTTCGGCAGCGACCGCAAAAACGCTGCTGCTGCTGGGCAACGGGAGGTATCTTGAACTGAGCTAGGTCGCGGCGACAGCCGCCCGATCCTCTCCTCAGCCTCTCTCCCCTCATAGCCCCTTTCCTACAGCCTCACCTGTGCCCCCTTCCATCTCTGCCACGTTCCGCCCCCTACTCTGTCGCTCCCCCATCCTCATCACCACACCCCATCCGCTTCATCCACTCTCTCTCACACCGTGACCTGTCATACGCTCCCACCTAGCCCCTACACACCAGCACAACTCCTGTCCTCCTCCCTGATCCTCCCACGCTTTCTACCCCACTGTACCCTCCCCTCTCCCACAATCCTCATTCCTTACCCACCTCACCCCAACCTATATCCGCCCTTGCAGCCATCTCACACCACCCCCTTTCTCATAGACACCCTATACCAGCCCCTATTCCTCACACACACTACCTGTACCATACAGATCCCTCAACCCTCTCCCCAGTTACACCATCAAAATTCACCTTCCTCTTTGTATACATTCCCACCCCAACCCATACCCCCTCCAAGCAGACACACTTTTGTCTCATTCCATACTCCCTGCTGCACACAGACCTCTTGCTACATCCTGTATCCTTCTCTTCACTAAAACACACCTCTTTACACATATTCACCATAACTCATCCTCTTAATACACACATACATGCAACCCCTACACTTCCTACACCCAGACACCCACAACCTATAGTTTTCCTTACATACATACTCTTGCCATAAGCCAAAGCTGGTGTCACCTCTGGCCTGTTGAATGATGACGTAGCGTGCTGAGAAAATGTGCACTGACGACCAAATTGCAGATGTCCTGAATAGGGACCTGCACTGAGAAAGCAGCTGACGATGCCTGCGATCTCGTAGAACAAATGATCAGGTTAATTGGAGGTGGAGCACCTACCTGATCATAATACAAAGGATAAAATTCCTAAGCAGAGGGAGGAAGGCCTCCAAGCCTATTAGTTACCACTATAAACAGCTGGCTAGATCTATAGAATGTCTCAGTCTTTTCTCTGTAGAACACTAGGGCCTGCCTCATATCTAATGAGTGAAGACATTGCTCCTCTATTCACATGCGGTTTCAGGCAGAAAACCAAACTGAAAATTGCTTGACTGCAATGGAACTGTGAATCATTTCCAGGAGGAAAGAGGTTGCAGGTGTAAGTGCACCTTATCATTAAAAAAAAAAAAAATATCAAGGTACAGTGGTTCTGATGTGAAACATGGAGCTCCAACAGCCTTCTGACTGAAGTGATGACCACTGAGAAGGCCATCTTTCAGAAAGATGTGTTAATGAGCATGTTACTAGCAGCTCAAATGGGGAATACATAAGCTTTGATAAGATGAGGTTTAGGTCCCAGGAAGGAATGGGTTCTCTAATCTGAGGGTATAACTGCTAACTCCTTCAGGAAACAGATATCACACAGGAGAAGAGAGACCTGGAGTGAAGAATGTGACAGCAAAATTGGGCTCTGGGAAGACCAGATGGAGAACTGCTTCTATTTTGCAAGGTAAGTAACCTTGATAGAGGGCTTCCTACTACCTAACAAAACCAGATCATCCCTGCTCTCCCAGATTTAGAGCTAAGGTTTGGATGGGGCAACTGACTGTGATCAAGTCTGGATGTAAAGGAAGCAGACGTGGGGCTGCCACCGAAAGACCAGTGGTGAACTAGCGTGGCCTTAGCCATGCTGGAGCTATGAAAATGATTCAGTCCCAGTTGCGCTTGATCTTCATCAGAACCTCTTGGACTAGCAGAATAGGGGAAAAGCATAATACAGATGATCTATCCATGGTAGCAAGAAAGCATCCATGAGATACCCTGGGCAGTGACCTTGCCATGAACAACACTGGTGGTACTTCCTCTTGATCTGGATAGCAAAGGTGTCTATTAGGGGATTTCTTTAATTGACATGTTTTTGTTACGTTATCCCAATTAAATAAGTAAAGAAAGTATGGGCTAGAAGGAGTTTTCAGGAATACTTTGTGGACACGTTTAAGGGTCAACTACAGTAGCTGAAAAACTGGCCAATTGTATGGCTGTCATGGCGACAACCACCCGAAGTGTGGAAAACTACTCCAGACTTCAGTAATTATTGATTTCTGAGGTGTTTTACTAATCATTTGTGAATATCTGTTAGTACTCAATACTAAAAGTGCAGCTTTAGATGAGAGCAGACTCAGGCTACGTCTACACTGCAGGCTTCTTTCACAAGAACTGTTTTGCGGAAGAGTTTTTGTGCAAAAAATCTTCCACAAGAGTGTGTCCACACAGCCATGTGCTTTTGCGCAAGAGATGTGCTTTTGCGCAAGAGCATCCATGGCAGTGTGGATGCTCTCTTCCACAAGAAAGCTCTGATGGCCATTTTAACCATAGGGGCTTCTTGTGCAAGAAATTCATGTTGCCTGTCTACACTGCCCTCTTGTGGAAGAGCTCTTGCACAAGAGGGCTTATTCCTTGTGGGGAGAGGAATAACTCTTCCAGAAGAAGCCCTGTTTTCCGATGCTATACTGTAAATTTACTTGCTCAAGAACACGCATGCAGTGTGGACAGCCGGCAAGAAGCGTGCAATGTAGACACAGCCATATTGTTTGTTCTAGTCTGTCAGTTGGACAGCTGTGTGTGATTTATTTCCTGCCACCACCTTGACAAGAGTAATAGTTAATGAGAGCTTTGGGTTTAAGAACACCAGTAACAAGCCTGGAAAAGCGACTGTATGAGATGGATGCTGGACTCTACTCTGCCTTTAACTAATCAGTCACCAAGATATGGGCAGACGTACTTCTCGTTTCCACAAAACTACCTCCACTACCATCATGAATTTGATGAAAACCCACAGAACAGTCTGTAGGCTGAATAGGAGTACCATGGACTGGTAGTGTGTGAAGCTCACAACAGATCTAACTAACCTTTTGTGGTGCTGGAAAATCTATATGCAAAAATAGATATCCTTTAAATCAAGTGCAGCATACAATCCCCATGATCCAGAGAGGAAATTATGGAAGCCAGGGAAACCATGCGAAACTTTGGCAGGGCATCTAGCTGTGGAAGCGGGGCAGGTCTACAATAGGTCTGAGACTGCCTTTGGCTTTTGGAGTTAGGAAATAATGAGCGATAGAATCCCTTTCCTCTTAAGTTTTGTGGAACCTCTTCCATAGCTCTTTGGACATTCTGGACCAAAATTTGCTTGTGAATTGCATCTGCAGGATTCCTGATGAGTAATGGGAAGGAAGGGTGTGAAATCGGGATAGAAATATGGGTGTACTCCATTTCCACCATGCTCAGCACCCAACAATCTATGGTGACACGGGACCAGGCATTGATGACATGGGATACGTATCTGAAAAAGGAAAGGTAACAGAAGCTGATATACCTGGGACTGGTATGGTGAGCTCAAGGGGCTTATCAAAAGGTCCCATTTGATTACTGAAAGGAAGGGAGAAAGTGAGACAGTAAGATAAACTCACAAACATTTATTTAAGTAACAAGAAAAACAGCTTGGTGATTTTGTGTCTGTTAGGCATTAAAGCCCAGGAGTCCTTTCCTTCACAGATGATGATTAAAATCTCTCTCAGTATATTAGAGTGCATCTGTATCTGTGTCTGTCTGCAAATCCATTTGTTCAGGAACTCTTCCTAAACAGTAAGAGCTAGGGCCACCAAATTTGGTATGCAGCTTCCTCTTCTAACCTAAAGCAAGGTCAGGGTTTGGTTTTGCTAGGAGAACCAGAATGTCAGGGGAAAAGACTGTTTTCCAAAGCATGCAAAGGGAGAGGTTGCTGTTTCCAGGGACACGATATGAAAATGGTGACTGGGGGCAGGGCCGGCCTTAAGCCGATTCAGCCGATTCGGCCGAATCAGGCCCCGCGCCTAAGGGGGCCCCGCGCCCCTGCACCCGGAAATTGCTCCATCAGCTTGGCTCGGCTCCCCCCCCTTACCTGTGCGTGCAGTTCGCAGGTGGGCGGGGAGATGCCCGGGCGTGACATGACGTCACGCCCGGGATTTTAAAACTGAAAAGTGCCACGCGGCCGCTGCCGCGGTGCACGCGGTTCACAGTCCAGCCCGGCAGACGGCAGAAGGTAGGGGCAGGGCAGGGGCGGGGCGGGGCGGGTGGGGAAGGAAGGGGCTTGAATGGAGGGGGAGGAAGAGGCTTGTATGGAGGGAAGGGGGAGAGAGGAAGAGGCTTGTGCAGAGGGGAGGGGCTAGTACGGAGGGAAGAGGGAGAGAGGAAGAGGCTTGTGCAGAGGGGGAGGAGCTTGTACGGACGGTAGGGGAGAGAGGAAGAGGCTTGTATGGAGGGTAGGGGAGAGAGGAAGAGGCTTGTGCAGAGGGGAGGAGGAAGAAAGGGGAAGGTACCAAGAGACCAGGTGGAGGAGAGACAAATGGTAGGGTGCCAAGTACAGACAATCAGGAAAAGGGCAGGAGGGGAGGTGTCAGTGGGAGGGGGGACAGGGTGATGCTGGGAGAGGAGAGGAGAGGGGAAGGGCATTGGAGGCTGGAGGGGAAGGCGCTGAGAGAAGGCTTGAAAGAAGGGGTGGGCATGAGAAAGGTGGGGATGGAGCAAGTCATGTGTGAGGGCACAGAGGGGCAGGAGGGGAATGGGGCAGAGAGTGGTGAGGGGGTGGGCATCAGCGAAAAAGAGGGCAAAGGGGGCAGGGGCAGTGAGGGAAGGGGGAGCACCAGGAGGGTGCAGGGCTAAGGGAAGGTGCATCTGCCAGGGGATTCTGGGTGTGAAGCAGAAGGGCAGACACCTGCAGGGAAGGGACCAGCACCAGAGGAGAGAGGCAGGGCAGGTGTGTAGAGGGAGGTGTTAGAAGAGGGGTAACTCACATGATCAGAGTGGGGCTACTGGAGGAGTGGGCACAGGGGGAGAGAAGGGCTGGTGGAGGGGGGCATGTTGCAGGAGGGTTGAGGGCAGTGAGAAGGGCAGGAGTCAGGACAGCAGAGGAGGGTGAGGAGTTGTGGGGCAGCAGGCACCAGGGGAGATGATGGAGCAAGGAGAGGACACATGGCAGCAGAGAGAAAAGGTAAAGGTTTATAAAATATTTATTAATAATGTGGTATGCTGCCCACGGCCAGTTTGTTTGCGCCCCATGCTGCAGTTTGGGTTTATGTGGGGATCAACACGTGGCCGGCAAGTGGGAGCCAAAACAAAAGTAGTCAGTGTAATGATCTTCTGTTGATATGTGTTTTAGTAGTTAAATTCTTGGACTGTCATTGCTCATGAAAAGTGCTGTCACATGGGTAGAAATCAGGTAAATATTGCATTTTGTTAATATCAGCAGAACTGACTTAAATGGGGCCTGTGTGTTGTGTAGTCTTGCCTTAATCTTTGTATTCATGCCTGTCAGTGTGAGAGAAGCTATTTGTATATACTTGTTTGCATATGTAACCACACTTAAGTTGAGGCCCTCAGCATGTTCTGTAAGTATCAGTGTGGCCCCTGGGGCTTCCAAAGTTGAGTTGCCCTACCTTATCCCTGACAGGTGTTTGTCTAACCTGGTCTTAAATATCTGCAATTTAAGCCCATTGCTTCTCATCCTAACCTCAGAGGCCAAGCAGAACAATTTTTCTTCCTCCTCCTTATGATACTCTTTTAGATACTTGAAAGCTGCTCTCATGTCCCTTTTCGGTCTTCTCTTTTCCAAGGTAAACAAGGCCAATTTCTTCAGCCTTGCCTCATATCTCATATTCTCTAGACCTTTCATCATTTGTGTTGATCTTCTCTGGACTTTCTCCAGTTTCTCCACATTTCCTGAAATGTGGCGCCTAGAACTGGACATGATACTCCAGCTGGGGCCTAATGTAGATGGCTCATTCCCTGCCTAGGGGACGTGAGACTGGGTGGGTTAATTTCCAATCCTCCTGTTTATTCTTTTCCTAAGGAGGGCACAGTAGTTCTGATGGGGCTTGGAGAAGGGATGGAAGCCAGATCCAAGATCAATGAGCCCTGGGAAGTGGGCCCATTGAAAGGAGACTGGACCTGTGGATGCCTTGGGGGTTAGCAGCAAGGGCCTGCTTTGGGAAGCCCCCTCTTTGGAGGTGAATGTGGCAGCATTGAGACACCACCCAGAAGCAGGCACCATAGGCGCTAACTGCAGATTCATGGGACAGCTCTCACAGATCTTGCACATGCATAAGATGATAGATCTGCAGGAGGGGGAGCAGTGGCGTAGTGAGGGGGCCGGAGGGGTCAGTTGCCCCTGGGAGAAAAATAATATTAAATTTAGCTAAAAATAAATGTCACACATTTTTTAAAGGAATACTGTATCTCCTGCCTTTTGTCTATTTTTGTCTCTTTAGGCCCCCAGTTAAAATTTTCAAAGGCACTTGAGTGACTAAAGTCATTTTTGAAAATTGTACTTGGAAATCTAAGCTCAGATTTTCAAAGGTAATTAAGCTCCTAAAGAGACAGTTGCCAACTCAGATCTTCAAAGATATCTATCTGATCTTTACACACCTTTGAAAATCTGGTCATAAGTGTCCTAGTCAGTTCTGAACGTGAGATGTAGGAGCCCAGTCCTAATTCCTTCAGCCTTTTTTTTTTAATTTAAACATTTATCTACACTAATTCCCCTCCTTTCTCTTTCACTATCCAATAAATGCATTGATCAAAATTATAGGTGCTTTTTGAATATGCTGACTTGAGAGTGGAAAGATTTCATATTGTCATGTATGATTCCTGGTAACCCATCTCAAATATGAAAAACTAGGTTGATACCTGTTCATATCAGGAGCTGTTGAATTCAGTTTACCATTTGCAGTATCTCATTAGGATGTTTAGTGGAGAAGATTTTTTTTTTAATTTATACTGTGGGCAAAGCATGGGCTCACAAGAATTCCTCCATTGTTTTACCATGAGTCTCAAAACATTTGGTGTTTTTCTAAAGGCCTGGAGTTAATTGATTATGTAAGAATCTCAGCTTTCATTTAAAAAAAGTTCTCTATACTTCTGGGCCTTACAGCTAAGGAGGAAAGCTTTAAAACATGAACCTTAAATATTCAAGAAACAAAAGGCCAATAAAAATCCAACATGTTTTATTTTTAAAATATCTTATGATTTGTAGACCATTCTCATAACTTTGTATAGGCGTTCATTGTGATTTTTTGGGTTGGCAATACTGCTCTTTGGTGAATTTAGAGAGGTCTCTCCCTTCAGTTTCCCTTTCCACCCTCCTTTTTTGTCACAGGTCATCAGAGAATCATAGAGACAATGGAGAGTAGGGTGAGTCCATGGCTATGGTTAATGACTGGTCAGGGTGACTAACTATTATCAGCCAGTGGTCTGAATGAGCTATCTACTGCCATCTGCTAATCAACTGTAGGAAAAGGCTTCAGGAGCAGACCTTATTTATATAGACAACTTACTTTGCCACAGAGATCAGTAGACACACTTGCTGTGTCAAGGTGATCAATTTTGGCTCTTTTGGGTTGAAATTCACTTAAGACTTGGAGCTGGGAGAATGAAATGTTGTTATCCATATTGTATGATTGAAAGGTTAAAGACCTGAACTTAATATGACCTGGCTTAGGGTCTACCATAACTTGAACCCTAAGCAGCAGATAGTGAGTCACATCTAACTGAAAGTCACAAAAGATGGAAACAGGTTTTATTTCTGGTGGTGTAGAGTCTATTTGGGAGTCCTCAATTATATCTGACACTTTACATCCAATGTTTAAAGGCAGAGCTGACTAGAATCAATTGAGAGTCCTTGTCTTGTCTCAGTGATCGCTTGAGCAAAAATCATTGATAAAATCTTGTGTAGACTGACCTTTGACTCATCATGCAGGCAATGTGTTGAAGGGCAGTGCAAGGAGGCAATGGCGGTGAGGTACTATATTACCTAGTGAAATCATTGGTGCTGAAATCACTAAGGACTGGAATTTGACCACAGAACTGACACTTTCTTAACAAAGACTCCATTTTTGCTATTTAAAAAGTAAATCAATGTAACAGAAAACTGCAACGCTCTCTGGTAACTTTTAAAAATCAAATTTTAAACTTTATTGAAAAAATTGGATAGTTTGCAATTGAAAATATTTGACCTACACTTAAGGCAACTGATTTAATTTTGTGTAAAATTTTGCATAATAAAGGATGGCATTTTTTTTGAAAATGTTCAATTATATAGATATGGTTTTGATCAGATCTACTTGATGTGATATTTGTGTGTGGTTGTGGTTTTTTTTTTTTTTTTTGCTCAACAAAAAATCCGGGGTGGGGGGGGGGCCCCGCCAAAACTGTTCGAATTGGGCCCGGCACTTCCTAAAGCCGGCCCTGACTGGGGGCAGCACGCCTGTAGGGGAGACTTGTCCTGTTTAGTGGCAGCAGCCAAGGGACCAACAAGGGAGTGGCCAGCAGGGCTGGGGCTCCGTCATCATGCCTGCAAGCACACTGGTAAGTACCCTTACACAAATCCTTTGCCTCACTCCTGGTCCTTGGCTGCATGCCCCCACTCTCCCCCGGACAGGCTACAGGACACAGGGGGGCCCTCTGGAGGCCAAGCAAGCCCCTGGAACCTGCCCTCCCACTCCCTGCCCTCACTCCTACAGCTCCCCCTGAGCTTCTCCACACACACCCCAACCTCGTGCCCTATACAATTATGTAAATAGAGTGTGTACATTTTCCTTTTAATTCACAAAAATCCCAAACATTACTACAGTTAAGAATCCAAGCAACACTGAGTATATCTGCTAGTATGCTATATGTTACAGATAAGTTCCCTCAGATCACCAAGAGCTGACAATCTGGAACTGGACCTGGTGAACGGTACAGGAGGAACTCGGGCACTGTTGCTAATGGACCAGATTCAGATAAGTTAGTTTGAGTAATTATGTTATCAGAATACTTGAGGGCTACGTCTACATTGGCAAGATTTTGCGCAAATACTTTTAACGCAAGAGTTTTTGCGTTAAAGTATTTGCGCAAGAGAGCGTCTATACTAGCATGTGCTTTTGCGCAAAAGATGTGCTTTTGCGCAAAAGCATCCGTGCCAGTGTAGACACTCTCTTGCGCAAGAAAGCTCTGTTGGCCATTTTAGCCATCGGGCTTTCTTGCGCAAGAAATTCATGTTGCCTGTCTACACTGGCCTCTTGCGCAAGAACAGTTGCACAAGAGGACTTATTCCTGAGCGGGAGCATCATAGTTCTTGTGCAAGAAGCCCTGATTTCATACATTAGAATGTCAGTGTTCTTGCGCAAGAACTCCCCGCCAGTGTAGACAGGCAGCATGTTTTTGCGCAGCGCTTTTGCGCAAAATCATGCCAATGTAGACACAGTCGAGATGTTTTCAGGTTCTCTTGGTGGTTCTTGATCTGAGGGCGTGAACATGGATGTGGGCTGTCACCATGCCTCAGAGTTTGTGTCCAGGACTTTTACACTCTCTGGTATCTTGGCTGATTAATGGTCACCTGACTACATCCCTTTCCTGCCTTTAGCCAGCAGCCTTAATATCACTACAATACAACCAGGTAGTCACAAATATACATTAAGTGGTATAAATACGTAAGTATCTATCATGGTATAAGCCCTGGCCCTGACCAGAGTACTTCTGGGAACGCCTCCTATTGTTGTTCCTGCCCAGTCTCTGATTATGGTCCTGTCCTGCTTGGGGGGCCCAGGATAAAACCACAAGGGAGGCTGAGTCTTAAAGGATTTCCTCTGTGGAGCTGATGTATGGATACCCAGCAATTTGAGGGTTGCCCATGGGTTCTTCAGACTATGAAGCCTAGAATCAGTTTTCTCAGCAAATAGTCCTGCACAGTCAAAGGGAAGGTCTTATATTGAATTCTGGACTTCCACTGCAGTCCAGAGACTTGCAGCCAGAGCCACATGCTGATGACAGTAGCCATGATTCTTGCCATAGAATCAGCTGATTCTAAGGTGTCCTGGAGGGAGGTCCTATCCATCAACCTCCCCCGCTCTAAAATGGCCACAAATTCCTGGCTGGCCGCAAACAGGAACAGTTATTGGAACTTCAAGAGCATATGCCAGGAATTATACATGTGCAGTGCAGGACTGCCTGCTGGTTCAAGATTCAAAGCCCCTCCTCCCACTCTGGTCAGGTATACCTTTCAATCAAAGAGGCCCAGCTTCTTTGCCTCTGTTATTGGGAGCAGGTCCTGCACTCTTTGTGGTTGGCCACATAAACCACCAACATCCTGGGTTGAGGATGCATAAAAAGGTGCTTGTATCCCTCCTGAGGGACAAAGTGCATCTTTCCACACTCTTGACGGTTGGTAGTATAGAAGATGGGGTTTGCCAAAGCACCTCGGTGGTGTTTTGGATCATCTTAATGAGCGGCAAAGCCACTCTAGAGGGACTTTCCGGGGAGAGTATATCCACCATGAGGTCTTAGTTGTCGGTAACCTCCTCTGTGACCATATTGTGGTTCTCGGCCACTTTTTTAAGGAGGCCCTGGTGGACTTTGGAGCTTATAGCCAACACCAATGAGGTAGTGCTTCCAGTCCAGCAAGGAAGATGAGGAAGCCTTAAGAGGGATAGTATCCTCCTGACCTTCTGGTTCCCTGGTGGTAGAGGAGCTGCTGACACTAGTGTTTCTGGTTGTATACCTGGTGCTCGAGGTCCTGCAGCAGAATGTTTAGGTGACTTGGGGTACTCCAGGGCAACAGATGTTACAGATGGAGGGCACAGGCAGTAAAGACCACTAAGGCAGTTCTGGAAACCTGTCCCACCCCCGTTGGTAGGCCCACAGTGTCCACAAGGGCCATTTCACTGGGTCTTGCCATTGGGAAGGCCAGGACACCATCGCTACCGAGGGTACTTCCCTTTTACAGTGCTGAGACAGGTTCCAGGATCTCCAGTGGTATTCACTTCTACTGACACAGATGGCTCAGACTCTGTAGAGTATTTAGAGCCTGACCAAAGAGGGGTAGATATGGATGGTGCTGGGGAGCAGTACTGAGGCAATGGAGCTGTATCATAGTGGGTTTTGCCATGATGCTGGATGAGAGGCAGTGCCATCATTGGTGCTGGATGTGATGCAGTAGTGTGGTATACAGTCTACCTTCTCTCTATTTTAAGGCATTGTAGATTGTGTCTGGTGCCACCCCAACGAGCCAGTCTTCTGCACTAGGGAGTGATGTCTGTGCTCCTTGTGGCAGTCAACTCTTGTGGCTGGGGTTGGAGTGCATACTACATTAGAAAGAGTTTCAGTCTTTGGTTTCTCTCACTCTTAATTCTGGACTTAACACCCTTAAAAATTCTGCACTTCACTTGTAAATGGCCCTCTCCTATGCACTTTAGACAAACAGCATAAGAATCCCCTCTTGGCATAGGCTTACAACACGAGTCACACTGTTTAGTGCTCCAGCAATGGGAAAACTTTAATGGGGGAGGAACACCCTAAAGTAAATTTATCAACTACAGTGAAACTAACTCAAGTGAGAAGTATGTACACAGAAAGCTAAAAATGACTTGAAAACAAGAAAGAGATCAGTTGTTCTAACAACCATCACTGGCAGTAAGAAGGAACTGAGCAGGCAGTGGATTTGTAGGGACCTACTTGCACCGTTATAAAGGCTCCACTCAAGGGGGTTCCACAACTGACCCAACGGGTACTGCTACAGAAAAATCTTCCAACGATCATGCACATGGTGCATGCACACACACCTATTGGAATGGACATGAGCAGTCATTCGAAGAACAGTTAATTAGGGAATTAATGCTCCAATGCTATAATGAGTTCCACATGTGCACTCAAACCCTGTGCCTATATAACTAATTGGAGTGATAAGTTACAGTTCAGAAACCAGAGTTTAATACAACCATAAACAATGGGGTTACATATATATTATGAATTCATGTAAAACTCTCTATAAATAAATGTAATCAAAATAAATGCTTTCAAACAATGTGCAGTAGTTTTCTAATTTTCTTTTTAACAAACAATATTACTGCAGAACATTTTGTATTACAAACATAATGGAACAAAAATATGAAGCTGCAATAAATGGAAGAAACATTTTTAATTAGAATGCATTATTGTATTTCTGGTCCATTAAAAATACTTATTCCATTGACATTTTATATATGTTTTCATCCCAACTGTAAAAATACAGTTATAAGTAGCCTCATTTATTGCATGTACAAAATAAATTCTGCTTAGCTTCTTTTTTGCAAAATATTGTGCAAAGAAAATAATTTGTCTTACAGAGACACTATCAATTTAAAAATTACACGGCTTTCTGAATATGGTCTGATCTATTATTGTAACAACTGCCTCTTAACATTACTATGACTGAGAAAAAAAACTAGAGAATTTTTGTTTACTTTGTGTACTTAACAGCACTTTTTGGATAATCAGTTTCCCATAGTTTGCATGAGTCTTTTACATAGCAACAGGAAAAGGAAAAAACATTTAAAATGAATGTCAAAATGTCACTACAAAAAAAAAAATCACTAAAATAGAGCGAGTCAGCTGTGCTAATAAACTACTTACTGACATCTTAGAAACTGTTTAGGTTGTAACTCGATGTTGTAAAACTTTGTACAAATACATATATAAGAAGCATGCCAGAAACGAACTACCAGTTGGTGAAAAATGTGTTTCACAGCTACTGGTATATCAACAAAAAGCTGCTTTATCAGGCCATTGCACAACTGTGTGTGTTAAATTGTTAAATACCCAAACACCTGTTTTGCAATCTGTACATTTGCAGTAAGTCTTCTCCATCTGCCCTCCCTATCCTCTACCACGCTGGAATGATGTGATTTCCTCTTCATAAAGAAGTTTTTATAGTTTCAATAGCTTAGTTTCTGTTATTAAAACCTCTTTTGAATGTAGTTAGAGTTCCTGTTTTCGTTAGTAGACAAAGACTCATTAACCTCTGAAGTATTTCAGTTTGTAGTATTATTTGAATGTAAAGTCTATAGGAGAAGAAAATGGTGACTAAAATATACAGGACAACTCAAACTTCTGATGACTTTGTTATCATGAGTGTAATTTTTATGTGAATAAGGGTACACAAAATGGAGTCTGTGAATCTGCCATTTTGTATAAGGGATGTCTTTATCACAAGTGTAGCTTCCCGCCAAAAGAGCAGCGTTGCACACGATACTCTAACTATGCATTCATCTCAACATCATGTGCACTCGTCACTATAGTGCTGCACCCCTCGCCAAAGCTGCACTCATCCCTCTAATTCTATGCACACGGCCCTAAATCTTACACTCCGCACGTCAACCCCTTTTCCCGCCTCACAGCTAATAAAAGGCCTAGACTGAGGAGAGTTTGGGTTCCTTTGGTCCCTCTTGCTCTTTGGGTTCCTTAGGTTTCATACCCTTTTTTGTTCCTGTCAGATTGAACATCATTGGATTAATGGTTTGTGGTAAAGCCTTTTGGTTTTGACTTGTGTGCCACTCACATGTGGAATCATCTCACGTAAGGATTTTTGGGCTACAGTCATAACTTTTGGACTTGGACTTTATCAACCATCACCACCACCCAACTTCTGGACCGGACAGATTCGTTGACAGGCCATCCATTCCTGTATCCTGGAAGAACCACTATCCAACGATCAAGGATCTTCCAGCAGCCCTAGGCCAGAAGGTGAGGATACTGCGTCAAGGGATCTCCCCCGCTGGTCCTCCTTTAAGGCTTAAAATTAGCCAAGAAGTAGTAGGTTGCGGGCGCCGATCGCCTGACATTTTGTAACATATCACCTTTTTGTATTGGGATCTTTTTTATCTTCTTTATATCTTGGGATAGGGTGGGTTGCGTTCATTGCTCCTGTTTTTGCTGTTTATATTCTAAAATACATGGTTTGGCCCTAAACTTTGTATTGCCTGTTTATTGGATCAGTAGTCCACCGGTGATAGAGATACGGATTACCGGGCGAGCCTCGCTTTTGATTCAGGGATCAGTTATAACTAGTCAGAGCAAGTCTAAATCTATTCTAAATTAACGTCATATCGTTCCCTAGGTAACAACTTCATAAATCATTTTCATACTTGCTAACATTTGAAATCCACAAACAGGGACATTTGAGGAAGAAAAATAGACTTACTCCATTGAAATAAACAGGATTAGAAATTCTAGAGGTAACCAATGTTTGTAAAATATAGGGATGTACTTCTAAATAAAGAGTTACTCACCCTGTGCAGTAATGATGGTTCTTCAAGATGTGTCCCCCTGTGGGTGCTCCACTCAGGTCTCGGTGTGTCCTCACGCTGCTGATTGGAGATTTTTGCCTAGCAGTGCCTTCCCACGCCGTGCATGCACAGTCACCATCTCGCACTGTTTTAGTCTATTAGGTGCACATGCGGCGCAAGCGTCCCACTGTTCCTTTTCTACCTGAAGTCCGATAAAGGACTCCAAGTAGAGAGGAGGAAGGGAGGATAGTGGAGCACCCACAGGAACACACATCTTGAAGAACCATCATTACTGCACAGGGTAACAACTTCGCCTTTGAGAGGTATCCCTGTGGGTGCTCCATTCAGGTGACTAAGTAGCAGTACCTGCCATACGGTGAAGGGCATTGAAATCATATATGTGAAGAAGCAAGGACTGCATCTGCTAGAATGGTGAAAGGTATGGGTCCTTTCTGTAGGGCATAATGTTGTGCAAAAGTATGATAGGAAGACCATATTGCTGCTCTACAAATGTCCGCTAGTGGCACATTATGTAGGAAAGCAGTTGATTGGCCATCATATGTGTGAAGTGTGCCCTAATAATCAGTGGCGGTTCTTTCCACAAAGCTGGTGTTGCCCAGAGTATACAGATTTAAAATGGAGTCTGAGAAACAGAAATTCCATCTCTCTCTTTCTGCAGCTTCTTCCCGCCAAAACCTGTGTGGAAGAAGGCTTTGCACTCCTCCCTCTTGCCTGTGCACATGGCACTAGGCCTGTGCACCCCGCACTAACACCATGCGTGCGCATCCTAGTTCTGCACCCGACCCGCTTTCCCTATGCACACCGCCCACTCACTCTGCACCCCTCTCGCTAACCCATTTTCCCGCCTTGACCTCTTTATAAACCCCTCTCTGAGGAGAGCTCGGGTTGCTTGGTTCTCCTTCGTCCGTCTGTGTGCGTCGTCGTCAACCCCGAGGAGCCCATTCATCCATCCCTACGTGACCTGATCGGGACCGCCCGGATCCAGAGGTGCCATTTCGAGGGGGTGAGGGAAGCCTCCTCCAATTCAGCACTTTGGGATTTTGGGAATTACTATCTTGGGTCCAACTCGTGGACGGACATTCGGACAAGGACTGTTGTCCAACGGATAGCGTCAGTGCACGTGGAGGGCGAGGATCCAGACTGCTCCGGAACCTGGACCATCATACCATCGAGGGATCTCCCTGTTGTCCTCCCTCGAGGCTTCCAAATAGCTAAGAGGTAGAAGGTCACAGGCGTCCATCGCCGCCTTCTGTGTTTTAATTGTAAAGTATAATCCTTTTGTACCTGGGATCTTTCCTATCTCCTTTCTCTTCTGGGTTAGGGCGGGACGTTTACTGTTTTTCCTGTTCATTAATACGTGTTCACATTCAAAATATATGGTTTGGCCCTAAAATTCCGTCTCAGACCTGATTTGTTCACCAGTGATAGATACGGATACCAGGTCGAATCTGGCTTCTGTGGGGAAGGCGCATTAGGCTTTGATTAATTGCCCACAGCAATTGTTTACCTCTGCATCCCGGGTAACACTGGTAAGCCGTGTATATGCAGTTTGCAATCCACTTGGAAATCCACTGCACAGAGATGGTTGTTCCCTTGTGGGGATCAAACAAAGAGATGAAGAGTCTGTCTAATTTCCTGGTCTCCTTAGTTCTAAGTAAAAAGCAAGAGCTAGTCTGGAATCTAGGGTGTGCAACGTGAATTCTCTCGGAGAAGTGGGAGGTTTAGGAAAATACGTAGGTAAGTATATGGGTTCATTCAGGTGGAAGTCCGATAAAACTTTGGGGAGAAACTTGGGATGAAGCCTGAGCATGACCTTATTCTTAGTAAATAGTAAAGGTAGTGTATGGTGGGTGAGCCATGAGGGCTGTGGGTGAAATCATAGCTTTGTCATGAGGTGTGTGAAGAGTGAGAGATCAACTAGTTCATGAAAAGCCGTGATAGCAGAGAGATGGATTCAAACTGAGCTGATGGAGAGGCCTGCGTCACTGAGATCTATCAAGTACTCCAGTACAGTAGGTAGGGGAGCAGCATTTGGTTGTAATTAATGAATCCTACACCACTCCTGAAAGCATTTCCATTTGTGTTGGTAGGCGTATCTTGTGGAGGAACGTCGACTATTTAGTAGAATCTGCTTAACTTTCTCTGAGCAGGTAAATTCTTCATTTTGGAACCATGGAGAAGCCATGCTGTGAATTTCAGGGTTTTGATGCTCGGGTGGTGAGTCTTGCCCCGTGATGTTGGGTTAGCAACTAGGGACTCATGGGGAGAGGAATCGGTTGAGTTACTGATAGGTGATGTAAGGGAACCAAAGTTGTCTTGGCCTGTAGGGAGAGATCAGAATTACTACAGCATGGTCCAAGTGGATCTTGTTGATTACTCTGGAGAGTGGGAAAGCATAGAGTAGGGGAGCAGTCCAGTGAATAGTGAAGGCATCTCCCTCTGATCTCTTGCCCTGACTTGCTTGGGAACAGAATCAGTGGCATTTGTGGTTGGTTGCTGTCACAAATAGATCTATGATTGGAAATCCCCATTGTCAGAAAATTGAGAGGAGAACATTGAGACTGAGAATTCTCATTTGTGCTGTTCAGAGAAGTGTCTGCTCATTTTGTCGGCCATGGTATTCTGTTGGCCTAGTATGTAGGTGGCAGTTGGG
This sequence comes from Rafetus swinhoei, assembly GCA_019425775.1. Taxonomy (NCBI): domain Eukaryota; kingdom Metazoa; phylum Chordata; order Testudines; family Trionychidae; genus Rafetus; species Rafetus swinhoei. Next base: position 72,663,496 of record CM033440.1, read on the forward strand.
GTTATCTGGTTCTTGTGGCACCAGTTCCAAAATATGATTGCCTCTGCACAAAGCGAGTGTGATCGCCCCCCCAGTCAATTGATGTAGAAGATAGAAGGTGTGTTGTCCCTGAGTTCCAGAAATGATGAATCAGTTGTGATCACTACTGATGGGTCTGGACGATGGAGATGTACAGTGGCTAGCAGATTGCTTGGAGAGGTCCACTAGTCGAGAGATTGTAGGACTACTGGTGGGAGTGTAAGGCGCTTTGTGAGGCTGTGTTGGTTGGGAATGTAGATGCTCACAAACCAGGACTCTTGCGAATAAGATGATGAAGGTTGTGGTTGCCATGTGTCCCAACATTTGAAGACATGTGTGCGCTGTGGTGAAAGGAGTATGTTTGACTCCCCTGATAAGGTCGCATAACGTTTTGAATAGTTTCAGTGGGAGGTAGGCTTTGGCTGTCACTGCATCTAGGAGTGCTACAATGAATTCTATCTTTTGGGTAGGTTGTAAGGTAGATTTCTGGATATTTCTAAGGAGGCCCAGTTGGGAGAAGCAATCTCTGGTAGTATTTGTCATGGTTATTGTTTGTTGATGTGTGGGCCCCTTGATTAGGCAGTCGTTGAGGTAGGGAAAAATTCTTGGAAAGTACTCAAGGGGCCGGGGACAGACCAAAAGGAAGGACTCAATATTGGTAGTGTTCTTGTCCTACCATGAACCTGAGAAATCTCCCATGGGCAGGATATATGGTTATATGAAAATATGCGTCTTAAAGGTCGAGGGCTGAGAACCAGTTCTCTTTGTCCAATGCTGTTATAATAATTGCAAGAGTTACCATTCTGAATTTGCTGTTGCGGACAAACTTGTTGAATTCTCTGAGATCTAAAATTGGCCTCCAAATGCCTATTTTCTCTGCAGTTAGTAAATATTTGGAATAGAACCCTCTTCCTCGATATTCTGTGGGAACTGGTTTTACTGCCCCTAGACTGAACAACTTTTGTACCTGTGCTTGTAACAAAGGCTCATGAGAGGGGTCCCTGAAGAGGGACAGGGAAGGGGGCTAGTTAGGGGGTATAGACATAAAAGGGATTGTGTAGCTCAATTTGATGATCTTGAGAACCCATTTGTCCATAGTAATAAGGACCCATTGATGGTAAAGGGGTCTCAAATGGTGATGGAAAATTGTCTGGGGATGCACTGGATCTTTGGGGTGGTCACTCAGATCCCCAATCAAAACTTCAAATCTGCTGTTTGTTTGAAGAGAGTTAAGTATTGGAGGACTGGTTGTGTTGAGCACTCCTTCTATTGGGACATTGATTGGCCTGTTGTCATATGGCCTCTGATGTTGCCTATGATAGTTCAAGTCTCTTGGTCTTTGGTACGGGGTGTATCTGCATCTTTTATCCAGTGTACATGCCTCAAGTACACTACTGGGCCTATGACTCTGAGGACTTATCCCCTAGTGGTTGGAGGGATTTCTCCCAGAGATTCTTCAGCTTTATTTCGCAGTCTTTTCTCGCTCTGGCCGTCATGTTTTGACAATGCGGGCACTTTTGCGCTACGTGGCTTTCACCTAAGCATTTAATACAGGACATGTGTCTGTTAAACTGGCATTGAGTCCCGACATGAATCACATTTCTTGAAGCCAGGAGAGCCTGGCATGTTGAATGAATGTGAGGATTCAAAACTTGGAGAAAAACAGAATAGGGAGGGGGAAAAAAAACAGGGATTTTTTTAAAATAAAATAAAGAACTAGGTAAAACTAACTATAAACTGACAAACTATTAACAACTTATAAACTAACTACACTATTTTTTAATAAATTTCTGTCAGAAAGGAGAGCACTGCTGTGACTCCATCTTCAGCCAAGGATGGTAAATAAGGATCTGAGGGAGGCTCGCGCGGCACGTGCATCTAACGGATGAAAACAGCCCAAGACGGTGACTGCACATGTATGGCACGGGAAGGCACTGCTAGGCAAAAATCTCCAATCAACAGCATGAGGACACACTGAGACATGATGCACCCATGGAGACACCACTCGAAGGAGAAAGGGATAGTTACTATGCATATACTATCACACTTGTTAACATTCCCATTTGAGCAGAACAGTCTAAGAACTTTTCACCTGTCCCAAATGCTGGGATTCCTCCACACCATCAAGGAGCTGTTCCAAGCATTGCTTAGCATCCATTACTTGCCTCTCTATCTTCTCAGGCCTTTCTGGAAGCCACATTGCCATCCATGAGTAGCAGCAGGACTATAAGTTGAGCACCCTACCAAGGTTCCAGTAGATCAAGAAATTCTGATGGTGATGAGATAAGAGGGCCCTTTCATGGAGAGGGGTGACTGACAGGGAAATTCCACAGAGTTCAGAGAACAGCAGACATAACCAAAAATAGGGAGAGGTAAGGAAGGAAAACACTGGTGCCAGAGTGAGATGGAAAGGGGACATCACAAGAAGGGATGGGAAAGAGTAAGATGAGAGAGAGATGATTGTTGCCCATAAAAATGCCATAGAAATCAGACCTCTGACAGCTCCAGATGCAGTATTACCTCTTGTCTCTGCATGAACATAGAATCATAGAGCACTAGAACTGGAAGGGACCTCGAGAGGTCATAGAGTCCAGTCCCCTGCCCTCATGGCAGGACCCAGTACTGTCTAGACCATCCCTGATAGACATTTATCTAACCTACTCTTAAATATCTCCAGAGATGGAGATTCCACAACCTCCTTAGGCAATTTATTCCAGTGTTTAACCACCCTGACAGTTAGGAACTTTTTCCTAATGTCCAACCTAAACCTCCCTTGCTGCAGTTTAAGCCCATTGCTTCTTGTTCTATCCTCAGAGGCCAGGAAGAACAATTTTTCTCCCTCCTCCTTGTGACACCCTTTTAGATACCTGAAAGCCGCTATCATGTCCCTTCTCAATTGTCTCTTTTCCAAACTAAACAAGCCCAATTCTTTCAGTCTTCCTTCACAGGTTATGTTCTCGAGACCTTTAATCATTCTTGTTGTTCTTCTCTGGACCTTCTCCAATTTCTCCACATCTTTCTTGAAATGTGGTGCCCAGAACTGGACACAACACTCCAACTGAGGCCTAATCAGCGCAGAGTAGAGTGGAAGAATGACTTCTTGTGTCTTGCTCACAATACATCTGTTAATGCATCCTAGAATCATGTTTACTTTTTTTGCAATAGCATCACACTATTGACTCATATTTAGCTTGTGGTCCACTATAACCCCTAGATCCCTTTCTGCCGTACTCCTTCCTAGACAGTCGCTTCCCATTCTGTATGTGTGAAATTGATTGTTCCTTCCTCAGTGGAGCACTTTGCATTTGTCCTTATTAAACTTCATCCTATTTACCTCAGACCATTTCTCCAATTTGTCCAGATCATTTTGAATTATAACCAGGCCTTGACAAACGGCGGCGAAATCTACTCGTCAGCCCTGCACTGTGCAAGATCCACATTGTGCATGCACGCGCCGCTGGTGAACTGGGTGACCGGCTGAAATCTACTTGCCATGGGCAAGTAGAAACAGCGATTTGTCGAGCCCTGATTATGACCCTATCCTCCAAAGCAGTTGCAGCCCCTCCCAGCTTGGTATCATGACAACAGTAAGGCACAGTTATGATCTATCCTTCAAAGTTTAGTTACATGGGTCCTAGAGGAAGATCCTAATATTTTGGAAAAGAACGTAGGTGCTGTAACTAGGCAGGGCCACCCTTACCAATATGCAAAACAGCCAAGTGGAGCACCACGAAATGTGGGACACAAAATTGGCCCAAATTTCATGATGCAGCTGCGTACTGTGTATGGGGTCTGGGAGCCCCCAGCTCCAGCCCCTTGTCCTCCCTCCAGTGGGCTCAGTTCCAGTTCAGCAGTGCCCACCATGGGCTGCACCTAGCCCTCGCTCACTAGTGATGGCTAAAGATGAATGCTCAGATTGTGTATCTAAATATCTACACAGGGACATTGTTAGATGTGATTTTTATAATCTTCAGTCACAAAATAAAATACTTTAATGTGAATTTTAAATTAAACTCCTGTAGATTAACATGCTCTGACTAGATATTACAGAAATGCACAACTGCTTTTGTCAGTAAATTCAGAAACTGACAGTATATACATGTGGGGATTGGCAAATGCCTGTTAAATGGCTTCATTACCACTTGAATGACTCTTTAACAATATAAATGTTCTGCTAATATGTCTGGCAAGCTGAAAGGCTTTTTCCACTTTTAAATCACTAGATTGAAGACTTACCAGGCAGCATCCAGCTGTGGGAATCTGCAGGAAGGGTCAGAATACGGATAGGAAAAGGCAGACCCAGGAAAGGCAGTGCCTGGGGAAGCTGAGGGTGGTGGGTTCTAGCCCCGCCCCAGGAGCCACCAGACTGCTAACCCAGCAGATAAGGGACGACCTGAAGGTGGGGCGGGTTCCACTGTAGAAGGGATATCCTGATGGGTGCCTTCCCTTGCCTTTTATACCTGCCACCCATGGCTACATCCCCTGGCTTGAAGTAATAACAACAACTCCAATACATGGTTTCTGCCTTCAGCACTCCCAATATAAAAATTGTTCCAGCATCACTGGAAAAGTATCTCTACTTTAGAATGCTTAGTCCATGTTGATGAATCTTTGGGAGTTTTCAAAATGCATCAGTTGCAACCTCATGATACTGCACAAAGAATAAGGTAGCTAATAAAACTTATAGGATAGACTAAGTTTTGAGGCATTGAGAGCATTTTCACAGTAGCCCCGTATGCAATAGAAAGCCCACAGAATCCTTGGGAAGCTGGAGGAACCTAGTAGCTCCCAGACAGTCCAGTTTATCTGAAAAATGCCCTTAGAAAAATGTTTCAAATCATAGCAAGTATGGGATACTTTGTCATTAGAACCTTTGAATGCCTATGTAATCTCTCTCAATTCCTGATGAAGAATATGTGTAGCAGTGAAACTATTAATCTATTTTTTTTTTATTGTTAAGAGTAAGAAACAGAAAGTTTAGCATTGGAAAACTATTGTCTTAAGTAATTAAAAAGTTACTGAAGAAGACATAAGGCTTGAAAGTCTGTGACTTGAGGCGTCAGCGTTTCTTTTTCAGACAAAATAATTCTCCATATAAAGCTCTATACTAGTGAGGGGCAACCCAGGCTAGTGAATGAGCTGCATGTGTGGTCCTCCATCTCAATGGGCTGCAAGATTGTCATAACAAAGATGGTCTCCCGGGAAAGGGTAGTTTTGCTAACTGCACTTGCATACCTAGAATTTGTGTAGTAGCACTCTGATTGGATTCAGTGGGAAGCACGTGGCTCTCACAAAATTTTGTGCAATCAGCACGTCTCTCACTTCACGTGCCCTTGCTTTAAGTGTCTATCATTTTAGTAATACAGGTTGGACTTTCTTGGTCTGGCACCCTCAGGACCTGAGGGGTCCTGAACCAGGGAGTTTGCCAGACCAGGGGAGATCAATGCTCCCCTACTGGCTTGCCAATTCCAATTTCCCAAGGCTGGGGCTCCCACCCCGCTACCAGCCCTGCTGCTGCCAGGGTCCCCCTACATTCCTGGGACCACCCAGCCACCACCAGCCCCACTTAGAAGCGTCCACCCCACTGCCACTGGGCATTCCCTGGCTCAGGTAATGCCAGGGAGTTCCCTGGCTGGGGCTGCCTGACCACCAAAGGCCCCAGGGCCAGTGCTGCTCCTGCTGGGGATTCCCCAACCCAGGGCCACCTCGCCCCAGTACTGCATGGAGTTCCCCAGCCAGGGCAGGGGCTCCTCATTTGCCACCTGGCCTGGCTGACAACAGGGGTTCCCTGGCTGGGGTGGGGAATTCCCGTTCGCTGCCTGGTCCCACTTCCAGGGGTTCTTTGGCCTCACCTGCACCTGGCTCCACTGATGCTGGCCTAGCCAGGGCTCCCCAACCCTCTGTTCCCCCACTCCTGCCTCTGGGGCTCTTTGATCCAGCAACATATGTGGCCCTGCTGGACCATGGATGATGCTGGACCGGAAAGTCCTGGATTTGGGAAGTTCAACTTGTACTGGCAGGAAAAAAATCAATGTGGACAAAAACCAGAAGAATCTGGCACTCCTGTGTGTGAGCAATGGTAAACACAACATCTTCTCTGCTATAAACACACTGCAAAGTATGATTCCTGAAGTTTCAAATTAATTTTTGTTCCATACTTGCTGCAGCTTCTGCCACCCACTGTTAGGATTTTTCTGTTTTATCTCATGTAACTTTCTCTACCAATAACAGAACTCCAGCAGTGAGAGTAGTAGGTCTCTTAGATAAATGTACTTATTAGCTTCTGTTTTTACAACATTTCACTTTTTTCCATCTTTGTTGCTGATAAGCCTATAATAGCATAAAAGCAAGTAAATGCATGTCTGAGCTTTAATGGACAAGTTTTCCCTCTTCTTCCCTGGCAGCAGAACCCAGCATTTCTATTGCCTTGGGATAGAATTTAAGCAGGGCACACAGTGGGTGCAACCTGACTGAAGAGAAGCAGAGACCAGCTCTGTGAATATTCCATGACCTCATGCAAAGTGATTCTTGGGGCCAAGGCAATCTTTTCTGTTTCAACCTTCAGTCTTACATCTCACCAAGTAGTACTAAGCTAAAAATCTGGCCAGTTAGCAGAGATTTATGTAGGTATGTAAATTCAGGGGTTCTAAAACTGGTGTCTGGATCAGTGGTGTTCTGTGGAGCTATCACAATGGTGGAACTTCTCTGTCAGCATTCAAGTGACATTTCTTGTTTTTTGGGAGTCCCATGCACATTATGAGTTTCAACCAACTATGTAGAAACAGAGAAGAAGAAGAAGAAGAAGAAGAAGATCTTTCTGCACCCTGTGTGGCTTTAGTGAGATTAGGAAAAGAAGTCAAGGATAACTAACATGTTATATAACTACAGCCTCCCCAGGACCTTTTCCCTAGTGTAGACTCAGGTCAAGACTTATCTAAGCTGATGATAGTTAAACTTAGGAAGAGGCATTAATTTGAATCTACTCTTGGGAAAAAGCCTGTTAGCCAACATGTATTAGCTAACCTTGCCATAACCTCAACTTCTTGGTAACAAAGCCTACAGACCAACTAGCTCCAACCAGCCATTAGCTCTTCTGTGTTGCTATACAGCCCAATGGCTCTAAGACATTTATGCCTGCTTACCTCCTGCCCTCCCATGTTGGAGTTTTGTTAGGTGGATCTACATGGCACTCTGTGCTGCCACGGAACACTATCCTGCAACATGTGGAATATGGAGTCCCCCTATGCAGCCTCTACTCCTTACCTCTGAGCAAGTTAACTATGCTAGCTTCTGCTGCTTTTCAGGCATCCCTGTAGTAAGAGCTGGGATTTGGCTATCAATAAGCTGCAGGCTGCTTTAACTGCTGTGCAGAAGCGGAAAGTTATAAAGTACAGAATGCTGTGATGAGGAGGACTGGCAATTAATTCTTACCATGAAATTACATAGGTCTATTGTTGAAACAATAATCAGAAATAAACACATAGCTTTTTATTTATCAAATATATTGGCAATCGTGATGAATGGGTTGCAAAATAAACAGAAACCATTTAGGAGTTCAGTACTTCAATAAATTAATCAGATTACCTAAAATATCAAAATAACCAGTTCAATTATAAGGCCAAAGACTGACAGAAATTATTGTCTATTATGGGACAAAAATAATGGGGCTGCCAAGAAAAATAAGTGTTGACATTATGGCAGACAGTACAGTTTGTGTACTAGGGATAAATTCTTCCAGTGGATCTCCTCAACCTCGCCACTGACTTCAAAGGGAGTTGCTTATACCTATTTGAGGACAGAATTTGTCATCTGCTGTCCAGCTCTCACAAACTGCAAAAATAATCTGTCAAATATTACTTCTGTGAGAATAGTAATCAGCAACAGATGAGCAAATTTGTTTTTAGAACCATTAATAACAGAATTACCCAGTTTGAATAACTTTGTACATATACACAAGCTCACTATATACTGTACATGTGTAATCACAACCAAAATATAGCTGTTTTTTTACTAAAATCGCTATTTGTAATTTTCTCTTATTTCAGAATAAATACAGTAGCTATATATTAAATCAGTAAACTTACAAACGACAGACTTACAGCAAAATTATACCATAGGTAGTAAGAGGGTAGGAAATTCCTATAATAAAGCCAATCAGAAAAGGCTCAGAGCAAAGAGTATCAAACCTACATGGGTTTTTTGAGATAATCCAACCTCTAAATATTCTATTTACCATCAGGAAGCATGAACTGGTAGATGCTATGGTTTTAGTTTTCCTAGTAATACATCAGGAAAGTTACACTGCAGCATTAACCAATCAATGTTGTCCAATGTCACCATTCCACTCTAGAAGCAATGTTTTCCAGTTAATAATTCTGGAAATACAACATGATGCAAATTTGTTTGGAAAAATCTTAAGTCAAAATATCAAACCCAGCCATTCATACGATCTTGACTAAATCCCACTGAAGTTTAATAATTTTGCATTATAACTGTCCAGGAAATCCAGGCACTTTACATTACCACAGTCATTTTCATTTTTAACTAGTTTAAAATCATGGTTGAGATCCGGCTCCGCTGAATTTCATGGGAAAACTCACATTAATTTCAACAGGGCAGAATGTCTCTCTCACTGATACAGGGTGTTCAGGAATTTTAATGTTTGGCAAAGTGAACATTTTAAAGCCAGTGTTGGGGTACTGATAATCAGCATGAGTTAAATTCAGGTCAAAGTATGGTGTCTTTTTAGTTGAAGGGCAGATTAAGGCACAATATTTACAGGTACTGCAACCACTGCAGCATTTAAATAAGATAGACTAAATACCCATTACCATTTTTCAAGTTAAACAGAAAAACACTATTACACTATTCTTTCATAAAACAACAGATATGCTTGTGAATTTAGTACTCTTGATTCTGGAACCATCTGTACATGGACATCACTAACATACACCCACTGTCCTGCTGATGACCCCACAGCTTCCTTTAAACCTGAAATGCAAATCAAAGAGTTATTATTTATCAGTTTATACCTTTTCTATCAAATTATATAAATGGTACTTCAAATGAGAGGTGGGAAAATACCTTTTAATGCATCAGTTATAATTTAGAAACATTTGTTTATATCTTACTTGTATACTGAATAAATTGAAGTTTTGTTTTGTTTTTAAATCTGCAACCAAATAAATATGTATTGTAAAGGATGTAATAATGGGAAGAGCAGGTGAAAGATAAAATTAATGTAGAATATGACCACTGTTTTATACCATTCACAAAACAATATTTACACTGAACAACTGTGATAGCACTTTTTGCCATGTCTTTTCTCAAAAAGCAGCTTGTTCTCCTTTTGAGGTTTATTTAAGTTATACTTACAGTTTACAGTATACCTGATCAATTCTGAGACAGAAAAATAAATATGTCACTGATGCCTATCCTATAAAATAATGGGGGTAAAGAGAAGATGCCAAGAGCTCTACCAACTAATAGGCTGGGTGATTACTGGATAGGAAAACTGGATTGATGGGGGAGTAGGTTTAGTCTGTAATTTTTTTTCAATCTTAGAAAAAACACTCTGCCAGACTTTCATAGCAATCATTTTATAATAGAAGCCCTCTCTCCACAAGGAAGAGAACGAGAGAGGTATTGACTTTTTTAAAAGAAAACTTAAGTCTCCATTAGTTGCTTGCGGTGCTTTTTTTTTGGTTATAAAAAAAAAATGGTGCCGGTACTCCAGGGGAAAAGTTGTTGAGCTCTGACTGGAGGTGCCGGTACTGCGTCTGGAGGTACCGATACTGCGTAGTGGGCAGTACCGTCACAAAAAAAGCACTGGTCACTTGGTTCTCTTTAAAAGTTCATGAGCCCACTGGATCCTTATAGTGTTTATAAATTGCTATTAAATAACTGTTGAAATATTCCTTCCAATTTCTGTGTCAGCAGAATCACCAGGAGAAAATTTTCAATCTTCCATGGAACAGCATTTCTTACTTCTCTCAGTACAGCATTTGGTATTTTTAAGTGCAGAAAATGTACCTAGCATAGTATGAGATTCAAAATTAATTGCAATTTTAAAAACACTATAAGGATACACTGGGATCCTCTGTTTCTAACCATTTCCAATCTAAGAAGATACAAGATTCAAGACTCCCAGAGAAGGAAGTACCTTGCTGCAGGCACTAGCTAAGAAGTGAATCTTTAAGGAGGACTTCAGTAAAGATAGGAAGATGTGCTGGTGATCTGGGCATTCCACAGTAGGGAAGGGGATGGCACAGAAATTAGTATTTGTATATTGGGTTTAACAAAACAAAAATTAACAACTTGTGTGGCACTGCAAATTATGAGAATATTCATGGCCAAATTGTTTATATACTCAATAGAAATACGACTTGATGAGTTGTAGCAATGATCAATTTTGTTTAGTTACAGAAGGGAAAGGGTTTGTCAGACATACCTTGAACATTTTTATTGATAGTAATATGCTCCAATAATTTCTTGGAAGCTGTTCTGACTTTCACATATGCTGCATAGTGACCTCCTCGCATTGAGCCATTGTGCTCCACTATTCCATAAAGAGTGTACAGAACTCTTGCTCCATCCGTAACATTCTTATTCACAAAAATCACAGAAAATAAAGATTAATTGCATCATTTTATAGTAGATTTGTACAACAATATATATGTTAATACTTTCAAACAGTATAACAATAAAGCAAGCAAACAGTTGACAGGTACTGTGGTTTGTTAAGTATATTTTGCAATTCTGAAGTAACTTGAGAAACAAGTGGAGACTATGACATGAGGCTATGTCTACACTGCGGGTTTTTTGCAGAAGAGAAAATGCAAATGGAGCGCTGATTTGCATATCTTGCACTCTCATTTGCATATCTCCTTCCGATCCTTTTTGCGGAAGAGGTTTTTGTGATAAAAAGCCCTGTGTAGATTGGGCCATTTGTTGGAAAAAACCTTCGCGCAAGATCCCTTATTCCTCAAAAAATGAAGTTTACAGGCTCTTGCAAAAAGGTTTTTTCCAACAAATGGCCCCGTCTTCACAGGGCTTTTTATTGCAAAAACCTCTTCCGCTAAAAGTATCAGAAGAAGATATGCAAATGAGCACTCCATTTGCATTTCCTCTTCCGCAAAAAACCCACAATGTAGACATAGCCTCAGAGTTCAATAACTAAACCCAGAAGCACTGGTAACTAGCTCTAATGCTACTGTGCTTATTTTAAAACATGAAGGGAGACAGATCATCCTCAACTGATTTCAAAAGGTGCAATGCCACTTTACACCAGTTGAAGATCTGATCCTAAGGTATAGCTGGAACACACAATTTGTAATTTTTTTGATGTGAAAATTAGAGTTTAACTTGTATCCATATATACAAAAATTGCACTATTGTAAATGATTCCTTTAAAATAAAAACTCTAAAATATATTCTTAATATACTGTACCTTGCAGGAAGCAGAACAAAATGGTGCTAAGTCTAAAATTAGTGGGAAATCCACATGTCTATTCACTTTCCGTAGACTCAAACCAGCCTTCAAGAGAAAATAAGAGTATGAAAGAAACATTTTTACATAGCTGCCTAAGTGTATTGCTTCAATATTAGAACAACCTGATAAGACAAAACACAAAATCTGCAATGATTATGGATAAAAACATTTGATAAAAAATTTGTTTTTCACCTCTTCAACTTTACATACCAAAAAAGCTATACTACAAAAACATTATTTTGGTTTTCTGCATTTCTGCCCCTTTATGATGTGTCCATTCTGTGCAATGGAGGAGACATGGAAAAAGCTGAATGTGAATAAATGGTATATTATATATATATATATATATATATATACACACACACACACACACACACACACACACAGTAATTCCTCATTGAACACGAGCCTGCTTAACATGTTTCCGTGACAGCACAATTTTTTTTTTTAGGGAACGTTTTTTGAATTACACGACCATCCCTGGAATAACACGATTTCCCCAGCCAGCCCATTGCTGGCGGCTGCGCGGGGCTTCCCTCGCCTCCCTGCAAAGCGGTGGAGGGTTCGCCGTTCGCCGCGCAGTTCCCCAGCAACCCCCCCTCGCCGGATGCAGTGCAGGTCCCAGCAGACCCATCACAGGGGCATACTCCCAACCCAATTCCCCTCCCCTCTCCTCCTTTTCCCTTCCCCAGAGCCAAACACCTCCCCTCCCTGCTGTAACCCAGTCCGCCTTCTCCCCCAACCTTATGTTCCGGTCCCAACAGACACCACCACTGAAACGCAACCCCCACCTTTTCCATTATTTTCAATGGGAAAATTAACCCCGCATAACACGTTTTCACTTAACACGATCATTTTCTGAAACATATCTATAGTGTTAAATGAGGAATTACTGTATCACACTGCATATACACACTGTGACAGAATTAAGGTTGCACATAAATTTGGCTTTCCTACCTTTTGACTCTTAATTCGGTTGAAATATCAAGAATTATATAAATATTTTAATGTCATTTCATAGTTTTTTTATTTTCAAAAGGTAAAGAGAAACAACATTGCTTTATATACAATTGTGCCAACTCTCTCACACACATTAGCCGGTGCAGGCCCAACTCTTTAGAAAGTTCACGTTTAGTTATTTTGCCATACTGTCATAATTTTCCCGAAGAATGACAATTTCTCTCACAGCAACACTTGACCAGAATTTCACCGGACAAAGAAAGGCACTTCACTCCTTTGGATCTGGATCTTTAGCCCTGACAAAATTTAAAGATCTGCTGCAAGATGTGGCAGTGCTAATTCATAAAATAAATGAGCACATAAATAAATAATAGACACACAAATTCTCTTGAATATCTGTCCATCCATGAGTCAGTTTGTTCAAGAACTCCTCCTAAACAGTAAGAGCTAGGACCACCAAATTTATTCCTTTTATAACTTAAAGCATGGTAAGGGCTTGGTTGTGCCAGGACAATCGGATGTGCATGGAATGGGATTGTTTCTCATCAAATGGAAAGGGAGGGCTGTGATAGCAAGGACAGTTATATACTCCAGAATGACCACAGTGGGGCAGCAAGCAAGCACGCCCCCACTGCCCTGACAGCCCCAGAGAGCTGCACAGCAGCTAACAGCCAGGCAGCATGGCCCCTGACACTTTGGGCCAGCCCTAGAGAGCAGTCAGACAATGCAGTCCTGCCACTTTGGGGAGCAGCCAGCGGCCACCCTCACCCCCTGCATTGAGCCTCCCCATCCCTTTACCTGACAGGGCAGAGGGTGCAGGCAGATACTGGCTGCTCTGCAAGGTGTCTGCCTTACCGCAGGCCGCTCCCTAGGACCAAGCCAGAGTGGCAGAAGCAATGCTGTCCAGCCGCTGGCTGCTGTGCAACTCTCTGGGGTTGTCTGAGGAGTGGGGGCATGCTTTCTTGCTGCCCCCCTGTGGTCATTCTGGAGTATAACTTTCCCTGACTCCTGAACCTCCACTCCCTGCTCAGAGCCCCTCCTCAGCTCCCAATCCTGACTCCTATACACCAGTACACCCCTATCCCTTTGCTCTGAGCCCCCTCCCTCCACATTCCCAACCCTCCTGATCCCCAAGCCTCTATCCTAAGTCCCCTTCCTAAGGATCCAAGCAACCCCTTGTTAGGTAAATGTGCTAATAAATAAAAGCTCACACTGTTTTCCTATAATGGAAAGTGTTATGCAAACTGCCTACAGGGATTACTACCAACTCCTCTGGCAGCTCAAGTTAGATTGGTGCAGAAAATGTAGTGGAGGATTAATCTCCATAGCAAAATGCATGATGCAAGAGACTAAGAATATTACAGCTGCAACAGAATTCAAACTTTGATATCACAGTCCAGGCTGTTGTATTTAGATCCTACTTGCTGATCTAAATTCTGATTAAAATCAAATATTTAAATAATTGTTTTTAATTTGGTTTTGGATTTGCACATTTTTAGTTATTTTCCTAAAGAAAAGAAAGTATAAACATAGTATGTCTTTTTTACTAACCAAGAGACTACATGACATCTACATATATTTAAGTAATCGTATAGCATACGAGACTCTTGATTTCTACATTTTTATGTTAGAAAAAGGTGAATTATGCATTTCTTATTTACTAGAGGATTTTTTTTTTTACTCATAATCTGTCAATATCTGTTGTGATGGACACTAGAAAGAAATTAAAAATTCACAAAAACATTTTGAAATTGTTAAGTAAAATTACTTTAAATTTGTTGAATATATATCAAAAAAGTAAGTTTATCAGAATATATTTTTATTTTAAACCCACTCATTTATTAAACATGGGAATTACTGTCATTAGCTTGTGGAGCCTTAGCATAAGCCTGGGCTCTAGGGGTTATCGGGCTCCCCACTGTATAGCAGTGCTGCCACACTCCCTACTACAGAGCACAAAGCCTATAATTCTGAAAGCTCAGGCTCTAGCTACTGAGTCCAAACCTTACCATGTCAAAGTTTTTAGCTAGGATCTTGGAAGCTCTTGTTACCCCAGCTCTAGCTGCAGCTTTACTCCTGGATTTGCAGTAGGGAACCTAGAAGCTCTCAGAGTCTGGCTCAAGGACAGTGCTCCCAGCGCTTTCAGGCTCCCTATCACAGAGCTGGGGTAAGTCCTAGCACTGGCTCCCAGGGGCTGTGGTTCTACACTATCCCATTCATGCGGACTGCCTTGACTGGGCACCCCAGGACTTCCAGAATCCCATGACAGCAGGCAGTCTAGGACAGTCCACATGGCAAGGTTGCCCCAGTCCTTGGAAGCCCATTTAGCTGCTCAATGATATTCATCAACAGCAGCAAAACTGACAAGAATGTCAGCTTCACACATTTCCTTTCAGGAGCACTATATGCAACAGTGTTTTGAAAACAACATTGGGGATGAGGGGGTTCCCAATTTCTAAAAGATTTTGGTAAAAACGGTTTTGTTCCAATCTGTAATGAAATCAAATTGCAAAACTCTGAAACTTTCAACTGTGAATCCTGAGTTTTGGCCAGCTCTGCCTCTCCTTCACCCAATTTATATCTTTCACACATGGGGCTTCCCCAACTTTTCCTACCTGGCTCTTCCTGTGTTCTACAGAAGGAACTGAGGTATCTCCCAAATTCATTGAATGAACATTAAAGCATACCCCAAGTGGGGATGTCCTGAATTAATAGGTGCAGAAGAATTAGCAGCTAGTACTCAAACCAACAGCCCTATGATGCAGGCTGCTGTGTGTCTTCAGTTCTGCTTTCATCAAACATGGCCAGAATAACAGCAGCAGCCAGAAGTTGCTGCAGTTGTACTCTCTTAAATAAGAGAAACCACGAGAAGTTCTACCAAAAAAAAAACCAACCCCTTAACATATCCCTGTGTGAAAGCCACTTCTGTACAGCTCTGCTAGGTTGAGACAATTTGTTATGACAAGTTATTTTAATAAGTGAATTTTAAAAGATCTATCTATCTTTTACCTGGTGGAATCTTTTCAGATGGAGAACAAGAATGGCAGGAACGGTAGAAATCAGCAGTTGTTTCCGGGCATTAGTGTATAAGCCTTCAGTTTTCTTTTCTGTACAGCACATAGTGTAAAAATTACAAAACAACTCAACAATTTATAAAGATCAAAGTGATCACAAAGAATAGTTAAAACCACTGAAATGTACATGCATCAACAGAAAAACTAGTTTGTAATTTTTTTTATTTTGTTCAACATGTTTCACTGTTTATATCCAGCAAAAATACTTTGTGTGTGTGATACTCAGTGAATTTAGGAATATAACACCAAGAAATAGCATAAGAATGGCCAGACTGATCAGACCAAAGGTCTATATAGCCCAGTATTCTGTCTTTCAACAGTGGCCAGTGCCAGGTGTGTCAGAGAGAAAGAACAGAAGAGGCAATCATCAAGTGATCCACCTCCTGTTGCCTATTCCCAGCTTCTGGCAAACAGGCTAGTGAAACCATCCCTGCCCATCCTGATTAACAGCCACTGATGGATCCATCGTCCATGAATTAATTTAGTTCTTTTTCGAACTCTGTTATAGTCATGGCCTTGACAACATCCTCTGACAGAGTTCTACAGGTTGACTGTGCATTGTATGAAGAAATATTTCCAAGTGGAATTTTTTGTGGAAGCAGTAGTGAAAGGAATAATGTTTTCTGTTGTGTTATTTTAACATGAGTCTACTCACTCCTACAAGCCCTCATCACATTGGTTAGCACAAGAAGCAGCATTCTCCTCTGTTCTACAGATCAGCAATCAACAGCTCCCATACTTCTCAGAAGAGACACTGACAACTAAGTGATAAAATACTTAAGCATGTAAAATACGCTGAGCACTTAATACTGGACTTGGATTTGGTTCTTGTATTCAAAAAATACTGGTGTTGACCAGGCTCTGATTCTACAGAGGGATCAGAATGGTTAGTCTCTTACATGCCTGTTCAGCAGGACTCTGGGGGGCACAAAGGTTCACATGGACTAAGTCTATGTTTATAATTTGAGATACTGCTGCACAGAACTGCAGATCCTTTTTGCATCACTACCTAATTAATACCTGTTACAATGTAATTGCTGACTGTTACAGTAAAATATACGAAGTTGTGTTTGTATTGCACTCTAGCAGCAAATAGAGTAACTTGATGTATTGTTCAAAAGTTTCTTGCTATGTACTACAAACACAGGAGCAAGAACATTTGTTTGAGAGGTCACCAAGTCTAGGCCCTGGTAGGGTTGCCAAGTGTCTGGTTTTCTACCGGACAGTCCGGTATTTGCACCGTCTGTCTGGTAGAAAAATTCAGAAAATATCGGACACGTGCAATGTCCAGTATTTTGTGAATTTCTGGCGGGGCGCCAGAGGGAAGCCTGGTGGGGGCGCGGGAGCGACTGGGAGGCAGAGCTCGATTGGCTTTGGGAGCCCTGTGGTCGCATGCAAAAGCCGGCTGGGGCGGGGCGGGGGCCGGGACTCCCAGCCACTCCCCCCTGCCCGACTTTTGCACAGGACCAGAGGCTCCCAGCGCCAATTGCGGCCCCGCCTCCCAGCTGGGAGACTCTGGTTGCGAGCAGATGTCAGGCGGGGGCTCCCAGCCCCGCCCCCGCCCGGCTTCTGCTGGCAAGTAAAGAGAGCGCCTGCCGGGGGCGCGGCCGGAAGGACTCCGGCTGCGGCCAGCGGCTGCACCCCCTCCCCGCCAGGTCTGCTTCCCGCCCCCTTCCTCTATCCCCGCCATCCTCCTCCCGCCCCACGGCCCCGAACCCCCAGCTCTGCTTCCTGCCCCTCTTCCTGCTGGCCAGTCCCGTGGCCCCGGACACCCCGCCAGCCCTGCTTCCTGCCCCCTTCCTCCAGGCTCCCCTTTCCTGACAGCCAGCCCCTGGAGGCTCCCCGCCAGCTCTGCTTCCTGCCCCCCCCGGCCAGCCCCGCCCCCTCCTGACCAGTCCCCCCCCGACAAGCGTGTCCGGTTTTTTAGCAGGGTCTACCTGGCAACCCTACCTGGGAAGTAAACCGACCACATTCCTCCAGACTCGCAGCATTCATAGCCTCACATGGGCCCCACAGCTGGTGCATTGTCAGGGAAGGCAGGGAACCTGATTGAAGAACCTGCTAAGCGGCTGGCTGGAGCCACCCAAGTAAATGACTTCCAGCCAGAGCCTGTTTCTGGTACCACAGCTCCTTCCCCCCTCCAACCCTCTATCCCCCTCCTGCACATCCCCTCCCAAACCTTGCACCCCCAATCCCTGCAGCCCCTCCTGCACTGCTGTCTCATGTCACAAACCCCTCCCAGACCTTGCACCCCAGTCCCCTACCTCCAGTCACAACCCAGGTCCCTGCACTGCCTCCTGCACTCCTTCCCCAAGCCACAATCCCTTCCCTGATCCTGAATTACCTCCTGTACCCCTCCTCCAGGTCAGAATCCTCTCCTGCACCTATACTCCCTTCCAGACCCTGCACCCCCTTCTACATCCTACAGTCTAGTCCCAGATGAGCCTCTTCTCCTGCCCCAGTTCACAACTACCTTCCAGATACCACACCCCCTTCTACAGTCCCATCCCTTATCCCAAGCTCCCTTCTGCACCCAACCTCCATCACAGACCCCACACCTCCTCCATTAATATTATGGAAGAGTGCAGCACTTGACTAGTTACCAAATTCTGGGAGTAGCACCCCATCAAAAATTATTGTGCACCCCAGTCTAACCTATTGTTACAAACCTCCAACAAGAACCACAACTTCTCTTGGAAACCTATTCCGGTGCTTAACTAACCTTATAGGTAAAAAGTTCTTCCTAACATCAAACCTAATTTTCTCTTGTTGCTGATTGAGCCTATTATTTCCTGTCATCCCTACAAGAAACCAGAGGAACAACTGATCACAATCCTCTTTATAAACAGCCCTTTAACATATTTGAAGACTGTTATTAGGTGTAGGGATGTAAGTGACTAGTCGCTTCCCCCCACCTTGCTGCCTCCATCAGAGGCAGCAAGGGTGGGAACAGGAGCCAGTGCTGGGGGGGAGCCGGCTTAAAAGCCAGTTCCCCCACGCACTGTCTCTGTGGGGGGCAGAGGAGGCAGAGGATAGCGGGAACTGGGCACGAGTTGGGAATCAGCTGATTTCCAGCTGGTGCCTAGTCCCAGATGAGCCTCTGCTTTTTAAGTGTATTAGAGCTGAAAAGCTCTTAATCCATTTAAAAGGCAGAGCCGCAGCGGAGTTAGCTCCCAATTAGTTGATTATACAAAATTTAACATCCCTAATCAAATCCCCTCTGAATCTTCTTTGCTCAAGACTAAATATCCCAGGTTTTTTCATAGAATCATAGAATCACGGAGCTGGAAGAGACCTGAGGAGGTCATCAAGTCCAGCCTCCTGCCCGAGGCAGGACCAATCCCAACTAAATCAAACCAGCCAGGCTTTGTCAAGCCGACACTTAAAAACCTCTAGGGATGGAGATTCACCATCTCACTAGGTAATCCATTCCAGTGCTTCACCACCCTCCTACTGAAATAGTTTTTCCTAATATCCAACCTAGACCTCTCCCACTAACTTGAGACCATTGTTCCTTGTTCTGCCATCCGTCACTACTGTGAACAGCCTTTCCCTGTCCTCTTTGGAACCTCCCTTCAGGAAGTTGAAGGCTGCTATCAAATCCCCCCTCACTCTGCTCTTCTGCACACTAAACAAACCCAAATCCCTCAGTCTCTCCTCATAAGTCATGTGCTCCAGCCCCTTAATCATTTTGGTCACCCTCCGCTGGACCCTCTCCAATGCATCCACATCCTTTCTATAGTGGGGGGCCCAGAACTGAACACAATACTCCAGATGTGGCCACACCAGAGCCGAATAAAGAGGAATAATCACTTCTCTGGATCCTCCTAATGCACCCTAATATGCCATTCGCCTTCTTGGCTACAAGGGCACACTGTTGACTCATATCCAGCTTCTCATCCACTGTAATCCCCAGGTCCTTTTCTGCTGAACTGCTACTTAGACATTTGGTCCCCAGCCTGTAACAATGCTAGGGATTCTTCCGTCCCTAGTGCAGGATTCTACACTTGTCCTTGTTGAACCTCATCAGATTTCTTTTGGCCCAATCCTCTAATCTGTTTAGGTCACTCTGGACCCTATCCCTGTCCTCCAGTGTATCTACCTCTCCCCCTAGCTTAGTGTCATCTGCAAACTTGCTGAAGGTACAATCCATCCCCTCATCCAGGTCATTAATAAAGATGTTGAACAAAACCAGTCCTAGAACAGATCCTTGGGGCACTCTGCTAGAAACCGACCACCAACCTGACATCGAGCCGTTGATCACTACCTGTTGGCCCCGACAGTCTAGCCAGCTTTCTATCCATCTTACAGTCCATTTATCCAATCCATATTCCCTTAACTTGCTGGCAAAAATATTGTGGGAGACCGTATCCAGACTAATGAGAGGCTATGTCACCACCTGCCAGTAGCCTGGAGTGCCTTAAATGCTCTGCCGCTATGGTTCACCGTCTGACAGGGGGGCTTAAACAATGTATATGGGGAAGGGAGAGCTGAGAGCCCCTGCCCTGTACACGAGGGAAAACACTTTAAGCCAGGGGGTGCTGCAGCACTCCAATTCCAGCACCTATGCTTTCCCAACAAACAAACTCCAACAAACAACCCACACAAGTGTTGTGCATTGTGCCAGGTAGCAGCCTGCCTACAACACAACAGTTTCACCCTGAGCCCCAACAGCTTGCAGATGGTAACCAAGGTTAGCGGAGACTACGGTGAAACTTTTCTGTTGTAGGCAGGCTGCTGGAGTCACAGCACTGAACCAGAGCTCCACAGCACATAGATTCTCAAGTGCAGGCTTGTACACTGGCTGCTGGTGTCCTGGCAATGAACCAGATGCAGGACAGACACACACACCCCGTGTTAAAAGGGAATTGTTTAAATGAACAACACATATACACAACATTAGCATATTACCTGTGGTGTGAGTTTTCTTTTGATACTTCTGTTTCCTTTCTGTACAGTTCTCGCATAAAAGCTTGTTGTTCCCCATTAACAGCTCCACAGATGTGAACTGGTAGAGGCAGGATTGCACAGAACATTCTTTAGAGCTAGTTATATAACTCTGAGAAAGGGTCTGAAAAGCATTTTGAGGGTTTTGGGACAAAGGGGACTTTTCCACTGAAAACACTGAATTGTTTGACAAACTGAAAGATGGATCCCCACTGATGGGCTCTTCGCTTTCATTTGCAATAGTGCTAAAGCTGAGTTTGGATATGGCACTGGTGATCATCTCATTATTACTGTCACTTGGTTTGTTGTGTGGCAGTTTAATGTTTACTGGTAAGTGGTTAAGCTCATCGACATGCAAACCAGATGTGTTACTGCATCTACCAGAAACTACTTGCTTGGCAGCACTTTCACCTTCTGAGGCCTCACTGTCTGCATCAACACTACTTTCAGAATGGCTGACTTCTTTTTCACTGCCTTCAGTCTGACTTCCATTTACTGCAGATTCTGTAGTTGTGTTTATGGCCTCCGAATACAAAACTCCAGAACCTTCTACTTCAAGCTTTCTTTTTTCATGCATGATAACTGGACTTCTCTCCTCCTCACCAGAGGAAGTTTTCCTGGAAAGACTTCTTTCATGATTTAACTGATTCTGGAAATTGCAATATTATTATTTCAAAAATGGGCATGGAAGACAAACAGAAAAAATATATTAGTAAATCTAAAGAAAGTCAACTATCACTAAGTAATAGCAAATATAATTTAGGACTTCAAATATAATTCAAAACAAAATAAAACCCAATATTTTGATTTATCTATCTATACATTTATTATTAATTTATTTATATTTGTATTGTGTTAGTGCCTATGAGCCCCATTCATGGATCAGGACCGCACTATGTTAGGCACTGTACAAACACACAAAATAACAGTCTTCTGCTTTGAAGTGCTTACAATGTTTTATAGACCTTGTACCCTACTTTCTTTAGATAATGTAATCATGGTGCAGTTTAATAAAGAAGAAACAAAAATTAGAGACACAAAACCACGAACCATCCACAACTCTATTTTTCACTACGAGAAAAATGTCTTGCCCTAGTAAGGTTTGTTTAATTTCTACAAGTTGTTAAAAGGAGCTAATTCATTATTGTTACTAATTCCTATGAGAATTCAGGATATTATGCAAACAGAACTCATTAAGTCCTTAATATTATGAAATCTACTTTGTTGAATAAAAGCACTAAGCACTAGTAACTAGTGCTTGGATGCCTTCCTGCTGCAAATGGAGTTTTTCCAAAAGCCCTAGGGGCTCCAGATACAGGCTTCTGAAATCCTGTGCTAGAGACGGAGAATACAAACAGACTTGCAAGTGGCAATTGCTTGTTTCAGATACATAGATTCAGTGAAGAAAAGGGATATTTAGCATCACTTAATCAGAAAGACAAAAAGAATAATACTACAAACAATGATGTATACAATGTTTTTTTGTCCAAAAGGGAAAAAAAAGATTTCTGAATCACAGAACCACAAAAATTAGAGATTGAACAGATTTATTAAGTCATTTTGTCTGTCTCCAGGAAAAACTGAGTTGTTTCCTAGAATCTATGAAAAGTTTTGTCTAGCCTAGACTTGGAATAATTTTAAATCAATCTTGTTTTTAAAAAAATATTTTAAGTCAGATTTAAAGTTTTATTCATAATTCACTGACTGAAACTACCCATGGAGTTTTATGTTTCTGTTGATACTGTTAATAATTTGAAATAAATTCCGCAATTGGTTAAGTCATGTCAGCATTGGTATTTTGACATTCTGTTCATCTGCTGGATCTTACATAAAAATGAAGAAGTTTACAAAAAGGATATTGTAAATGCAGAACCTTTATACTAATCTACAGCCTCAATCACATTATTAGCAATAATACATACACATCAATTACAGACTTCCATTCAGAGCTCTGAAATTTTTTAACAGAAAATGCTTTCTTGTGAAGTACTGTAGTACAGAAAACGGAAGGTAGGAAAGAGCTTTAATGTTAATGATAATTTTTTTAGTATGGCTTGTCTGCAGAATGTTGTACCATCATCAGGAAGAACCATGTCAAAGGGTTGAACTGTAATCCCCAAGGCCCTTGGGCTACCACAGGCTGAGTGCAACATGGAAGTTATTTTCTCAGTCTCCAGGAAAACTGTATTAGCTGTACTATTTTTGTGGCACACCCTGGCAACTGATCCACAAAATGGCACTAATTCTGACTTGCCAGCTGTTTTTGCCAGGATAACTGTGCCTGTGATTTTAGCCAGAAGCAAACTTGGAGGCTAGCAAGAGGGGGAAGGCCAAAAAACTAAGGTACACAAATTAAAAATTAATCTAGAAAAAAGATTCCACATTTACAAACAAACCACATGTCATCCCAATCACTAATTTTTCATGCACTTACAATAATGTTCTATATAGCTTTATAAATACTGTATGTAATTTACGTATTTAAACTTTAAAACATTAACTTTAAAATATTAACTTTAAAAATTCACACATATGAATCTAGATGTAAATATGCACCAGGTCAATTTGAAGTTGATTTTTTTAAGCTTCCCATTCACTGTGGAGCGTTAAGCATAGAGGAATTCTACTTTATTGCCTGAAACATTCTAACAGGATTTGAATATAAAGTTGGCCAGCAATGCAGTTACATTCTTACCTTATCTTTTGTTAAAGAGTGTCTCTTAGTGATTTTTGGTTGTAGATTATTTGGCACAGTAATAGCAGAGCACTTGAACTGACCAAGATCTGCTTCTTGTACATTTTTACATTTACTTGTCCTTCCTAAAGGCAAAGGTTTTGAGACCTGAGAAATAAAATACTGTGATTTAGGAATGATTATATATATATAAACTCCTATATTCCATGAACCCATAGTATAACTAAACACAAATTTCTTAGTTGTTTGCAGTGTTGTAGTTGTGTTAGTCCCATGAGATGAAAGCTCTCAGTTTCTTAGTTGCAATTTTTGAAAAGTACCAGTCTAAATAAAGCCACACTTGTTGGTTAATTAGCCTATGACTTGTGACAGTCAATTGCTTTCTAAATTTACAGAACATAACCCATTCTACAGATATATCTGAAGGACCAAGTGAGAACCACAAGAGCTGGGAATCAGTGATCTACATCTAGAGAGTACACACATACAGGACCTGATTCAATCTTAGGGAAAAATGTAGTGACATCCATAGGCCTGCAGATGGAAAAAATGGGAACTTTCATTCCCAGGAAAATAGTATGATTAAAGAGACACTGATTCCACTTGTTCTCAGTAAACCTCAAACACAAGTTAAAACTGTTTTTCCTTGCAGAACCACTGGGGAAAAGAGGTGGTGAAAAAACTGCCTGTCTTCCTCCCAGAGAGAACTCCCTTGGAAGACCACTGCCCTCACTGATGCAGAAGGGTGAAATTTGTACCAACAGGGATCAAACAAATAAAACTAACAAATGTGTTCCAGCCTCCAACTATCAGTTCCTTTTTTATGTTATTAAGTGCTCTCCCCAGAATACACATGAATCTATAGTAGAGGAGCTAGGGAAGATACTTTTAAAAAAATCCAAGACTTTCTTCCAATTAATGAAGTGACCTGATACAGTTATCTCTATGCTAATCACTGCTTTCAAAGTAATTATCTAAAATAAAAGTTTCTAACTGCCCTGAAATTAGTTTGCATTTAGTCTAATCTAACAATAACACTGGTCTACAATTTTTTAGAAGTCGTCTGCTTCAGAGATAAAATGTGCTATTTATTATGTATTTTGATGTGCTGAATTCAAATATGACAATTAAAACAACTGATTGGCTACTGTTTCCAAGATATTTAAGTTTTTACATTTTAAGTCTATGTATATTGTGTAGATAGTAGAGTTTTAATCAAATTGTAAACCTAGGTCTTTTCATGTGTTTATGGTTGCTTTACATGATAATATTTCACCTGTCCTGTTTATGTAACACTTTAAAAATCAGCAAAAGGGTTATATAAATAAAATTTATTATGAAACAAAAGGCAAAAAACTATTATGTACATAGTTTAGTCCTATTCAGTGTCTGCTCGGCGCTTCTTGGCTTGTCTCTTGTATTCATTAAATGGAGCATCTCATGTCACTGTCCAGCAATAGTCTGCAAGCATTGATGGGCTCCATTTGCCCTGATAGCGTTTCTCCATTGTTGCAATGTCCTGGTGAAATCGCTCGCCGTGCTTGTCGCTCACTGCTCCGCAGTTCGGTGGAAAAAAATCTAGAGGAGAGTGCAAAAAATGTATCTTTAGTGACATGTTGCAACCAAGGCTTTTGTATGCCTTGAGGAGGTTTTCCACCAACAACCTGTAGTTGTCTGCCTTGTTGTTTCCCGAGAAAATTCATTGCCACTAACTGGAAGGCTTTCCGTGCCGTCTTTTCCTTGCCACGCAGTGCATGGTCAAATGCATCATCTCAAAGAAGTTCACGAATCTGAGGACCGACAAAGACACCTTCCTTTATCTTAGCTTCACTTAACCTTGGAAATTTTCCACGGAGGTACTTGAAAGCTGCTTGTGTTTTGTCCATGGCCTTGACAAAGTTCTTCATCAGACCCAGCTTGATGTGTAAGGGTGGTAACAAAATCTTCCTTGATTCAACAAGTGGTAGATGCTGAACACTTTTCCTCCCAGGCTCCAATGACTGTCGGAGTGGCCAATCTATCTTGATGTAGTGGGAATCTCTTGCACGACTATCCCATTCGCAGAGAAAACAGCAGTACTTTGTGTATCCAGTCTGCAGACCAAGCAAGAGAGCAACAACCTTCAAATCGCCACAAAACTGCCACTGATGTTGGTCACAGTTTATGCACCTCAAAAGTTGTTTCATGTTGTCATAGGTTTCCTTCATATGGACTGCATGACCAACTGGAATTGATGGCAAAACATTGCCATTATGCAGCAAAACAGCTTTAAGACTCGTCTTCGATGAATCAATGAACAGTCTCTGCTCATCTGGATCGTGAACGATGTTGAGGCTGCCATCACACCATCGAATGTTGTTGCAGGCTACAAGATCACCTTCCATGAAGAAGAATGGGACAAGATCCTTTTGACGGTCACGAAACATGGAAACCCTAACATCACCTGCCAGGAGATTCCACTGCTGTAGTCTGGAGGCCAACAGCTCTGCCTTACTCTTGGGTAGTTCCAAATCCCTGACAAGGTCATTCAGTTTACCTTGTGTTATGAGGTGTGGTTCAGAGGAGGAGGATGGGAGAAAATGTGGGTCCTGTGACATTGATGGTTCAGGACCAGAAGTTTCATCCTCTTCCTCTTCCTCATCTGACTCAAGTGAGAATGATGCTGGTGCATCAGGAACCGGCAGTCCTTCTCCGTGGGGTACTGGGCGTATAGCTGATGGAATGTTTGGATAATGCACAGTCCACTTTTTCTTCTTTGACACACCTTTCCCAACTGGAGGCACCATGCAGAAGTAACAATTGCTGGTTTGATCAGTTCGCTCTCTCCAAATCATTGGCACTGCAAAAGGCATAGATTTCCTTTTCCTGTTCAACCACTGGCGAAGATTTGTTGCACAAGTGTTGCAGCATATGTGTGGGGCCCACCTCTTGTCCCGATCTCCAATTTTGCAGCCAAAATAAAGGTGATAGGCTTTCTTAACCATAGTGGTTATACTGCGCTTTTGTGATGCAAAAGTCACTTCACCACAAACATAGCAGAAGTTATCTGCACTGTTCACACAAGCACGAGGCATCTCTGCTCACTTTGGCTAAACAGAAATGTGTCCCTTTGCAAAATCAAACACTGACAAATAAGAGAGCACGACACTGTATGATTTCTAGAGCTGATATAGGGCAATTTGTTCAGCAGAGTGATGTAAGCTTCGTTATGATTGCATCATCCGTGACTTCTAGGAATAACATGATGCAATTCATATCATGTATGATGCAATACCAGCTTCAGATTGCATCATTCATTGTTTTGCCTAAAAAGCAAGTACTGTCCAAACCCAGTCATAGATTTATTCATAGATCCAGTCAAAGATGTATTTTAGTCATTTCTGGTTTAAATTGAGATCCCTTCCCTTTATAACTCACTTATCCTCCGCCATTCCCAAGTCAAGGGTCGTATATACTGACCTAATAGCATATCTTGAAAACTAGAGCCAATCAACAATTTTAAGCATCATTTTCGTTCTCAGTGATCCACAATTAGTAAAGTTTGACTACATTTATTTCAGAAGCATTTTGGCTGTAGAGCAGTGTAATCTGTTTGAACATGTATGGGTGTATATGGACAAAATATTATTAAACTAAACTTGAAACAACACATATCCCTATTTATGAATTGTTCTCAATTTAGGCTAATTTAATAATAATACAGATACACTGTACATATTTTATGTATACAAATTACATCATTGTATCTCACACACACACTTCCTCAGCTTATAAATCTAAACAATGTGTATCTATACATTTATGAACACACACGTATAAACATACTCCAGCAGAAGCTGTGATTATTTATTAAATATTTGATTTGTCTCTTACCCTCTCCTCTATTATAGGAAGTGAAAGATCAATGAAAGGTTCCTTTACTGTGGAAATCTTGGAGGAAAAGAAAATTAGATACAAAGAACTGTATTAGAGTTCTAGCATGAAGTTTCCATATTACTATTACAATAGAAAAAAAACTATACAAAAGCTAACTGTCAGGTGCAAGATCTTTTAAAATCAGAATGAAGAACCTTTTGCAAACACTGTACTAAACATTTATTTAAAGATAACTATAATTTTATTTTGGGTTAGTAAGTATTGGTGAATGC
Organism: Rafetus swinhoei; assembly: GCA_019425775.1. Classification (NCBI taxonomy): domain Eukaryota; kingdom Metazoa; phylum Chordata; order Testudines; family Trionychidae; genus Rafetus; species Rafetus swinhoei. The sequence goes on from CM033440.1 coordinate 72,690,829, forward strand.
TATGTCAAATATTAGTGTATTAAAAACAATGGGCAAGGTCATATCTCTGTGAATCTACACACAGAAGAGAACTTCCCTCCCCACTCAAAGAGTGTCATAAAAACAGCCCTATTGGGTCAGTCCAATGGTCCACCAACCCAGGTCACTATCTTCTGACAGTGGCTGATGTCAGATGCTGCAGAGGGAATTAATAGAATAGTGCAATCATCAAGTGAACCATATCATTATCCAGTCCTAGAGGCTTAGGGATATCCAGAGCAAGGGGTTGTATCCTTGACCATCCTGGCAAATAGCCAGTGAGGCCAAGTCTACACTAAAAGGGAAGGTCAAATCAAGATACGCAACTCAGCTATGTTAATTACTTTGATTTGAGTTTCCATGCCCTCCCCACAGCATGGGGCCAAGAGGAGCAAATGCTCCCGTCGGATTCCCTTACTCCTCACAGGATAAGGAATGCCAGCTGCCAATAGGGGTGCCCTCTGAGTTTGATTTAGCGGGTCTTTACTAAATCCGCTAAATCAAACTCCGAAGATGGATTGCAGCAGTACCAATTTCCCCAGAGTGAAGAAATGGCCTATGTATTTCCTTATCTGCACTGGGATATTTACTTGAGAGGGCAGGAGATAAGAAAGGAAGATGTATCTTGTGTCCATCCCAGAACCTAGGACAAACTGAAAATATAGGGAAACCCTTTATAAGGGAAGTCCCAGAGACAGATGCTAGATGGGGAGTCATTGGTTGCACAAGGAAACAGGCAGTGAGCCATAGGAATCAAGTGACAGCTGATGGAACTATGAGATATGTGCAGATGCTGGAGGACATGTGGTGTTTGTGGATGGATTACCAATTTTTTCTATAGACAGAGGGTGCAAACCCAGTGGAAAACTGCAGAGTAAACTCTCTGAAGGGAAAACTTTGGAATCTTTCGACCCTATGCAGAAATGTTTGAAGTTTTGCACTGTTAATGAATGTAATTACTAATGCCACCAGGTAACTGTTAACTGGTGCCCAAGAGCAGCCCCCCACCCATGGCCTGCCACTGAGGCCAAGAGTTGGAAGCCAGCCCTGTGCAGGTCTGGGAGTGGAAGCTTTGAGGGTTGGGGAATGTTCCAGCCATGCAGAAGCAGTTTCCCAGCGGGTTCCCGCTTACTTGGCTAACTGGTTAAACCTAACATTTAACTGGTTAACTGAATAATCAGGATTTTACATCCTTATTATCAAGTGAGTAAAATGACAGGATTATGCCCAAAATGGGTTAAATTGTCTAACTGGTTCATTAGATAGAGCTATTATATGCATGACACAAGAAATTCATATATGTTTAGAATGGTACCAGTAGTTAAATTAAAGCAAATATATGGAAAAAACAGGGTGTTTTAACAGGTGTTTTAAAATACCCTCTTTTATTCCAAAATTATGTGTTGGTTCCTACAAATGATAATAAAAATGTATGGTAGAATTGGAGTTACATGCTATTTACATATGCTGTATAGTATAATATTAGGATATTAGAGAGAGACAAAATAGTTGAGATAATATCTTTTATTGGACTAGCTTCTGTTGGTGAGAGATACAAGATTTCTAGCTACACAGAGCTCTTCTTTAGGCTCTGTGTAGTTCAAAAGCTTTTTTCTCTCTCCAACAGAAGCTGGTCCAATAAAAGATATTGCCTCACCCACCTTTGTCTACATAGTAATTTTCTCTCACATTTTCTCTTTATGCCCTCTTCCATGCTACCCTTATGCCTGGAATATTCTGCCTAAGCCTGTTTATTATGCTCTTTCTCTCTCTCATCACATTCAAATCCCTTCTATAATTGGTTTGCCACCTTGCTTATGAGAAGTTAGGGGAAGGTAAAATAAACAAACAAAAATACTAAGATGTCTATACAACTCACAAGCTAACTACGTTCTCATATTACTGTCATCCTTGCTATTCCTTTACCCTTCGTATGCTTATGATCCTCATTTGTGGATGTTATGTGAAATTTAGCTAGGAAAACATGTTTACTTGTTTTGTGATGCACCCAGAATATTTCTGGGTGCTAGAAAAAAAAAAAAATCAGGATCGGAATTGTGCTAGCCCTACCTGTTTAAATAAAAGTGTGTTTGTTAATAGGCTCATTTTAGGGGGTCGGGAGGATTTCAGCAAGACTTCTGTGGGAGAAGGATTTTGCAAGAATCGGTGTTAGACCAAAAAAAAAATCCCTACCAATGCTGATAAAGGAAAATGAGTTGGAACCCTGTTTTAATGTATTTATATAATCAGCAAAGTCCCGATCCCTGTGAAACTAAGCAACAATAATGCCATATAAGTAACTTTTAATCTTACTAAGCTGTGTGCAGATGAAGTTCTTCACTGATATCAGTGACATATTAAAAATATATTCTGCACATTACACAAGTGGAAGATTACCAGACACTGCAAAACTGTGATTAATTATTTGGATTGAAAGGGTTTATTATATGAATATAATATGAAATATAATATTGTAAGACAAATATAAATGCAACATTCAATAATTCATGAAAATGTTTCAAAATAATAAACTAAAAATTAATAATTATGTAAATTACTTATTTTTTATAAGATGTTGATCAATACTAAATTACCCCCCAGTTAACTATTAAAAGTATTTCAAGAAGAGACCATTTAAATCAACATCAATTCCATAATCTGATTAAATAGATTTTCCCATTCCCATTAATCAAATCAGCACTTCCCAAAGTGTGGACCATGTCCCAAAGGACTAGCCATGGGGGCAAGAAAAATGGACAAACTAAGATGGGGAGGACTTGAACAATACATGGCAGACTTGTGGGGGCAGGGAGAGTGGAGTTAATTTTCCTAAAGAGTGGCTCAAGCTTTCAAAAATTTGGGAAATGCTGTTTTAAAGGTATGATCAGTATTTCCAAAACCAATGTAGAATTTGTAACCAGCAGCCCAATATTAGCTAGAAACAAACAAAGCAAAGCAAATCTTTTCTAAGTCACATGACTTCTTTGTAGAGAGGATAATATTTTAAGGACAAAATAAGTCCTTCTAAATAAGCAACTCCAATAAAATATTTTTACAACTAAATAGTATAACATACAATACAATTCTATTCCACATCAAGCTGAATTCCAAAATACCTACATTTTCACATTCCTCACACATGACTGTGCTAGTCAATTCACCAACAAAGATTCTATCTATGAAGTTCATCTTCACACCCTCTCTTCCATATGCTGAAAAAACATTACTTTGTTTAATGTGAAAAAACAGATCCAATGCCATTGTATAAGTACAATGTAATTCTTTCTATGAATTATTCTGAATACAAAGTATAATGCAGGACTATGTTCACATTATTTTCTTCTAGCACTAATGAAATTAATTAAATCAAATATTTCATTTACTGTTAATATTTGTCAATGCTTAGTAATACAGAAATCAGTTTCTCCCTTCCCCTCCTCCTTCAATAACAGAACAATACTGCATTCTTAGAAAGAGCCTTTTAAGAAAGGCTTCTTTTATTTTAATACACAATGCAAGTTATTAATCCTGTTTACATAATATTGTACTGAATTGTAGAAGACATTTAGGCAGCAGACCTGCTGATTGATTTCCTAAATGACAAACAGCTTCTAAAAACCTGTACTGCTCAAATAAAAAAATAAAATCAGTTCAATATATTTCTAATAATTATCAAGCTCAATTTTCTATAGATTTGGCAAGGGTTTTACTTAACATTTTAGAACAGTTAAATACCATTGGAATGTTAATGACACTAATTGCTGACTGTACGCAGAAAGTTAAAGCATTATGTAAATAAAAGGCCCAGGATTAGAAAATATTGGTCTGATTCAAATAATTTATTATTTTCAAATTATTATTCATAAAACACGATGTCGGCCAATTAATGGTAATTTCATCAACAAGGTATTTAAGGTGGTCTCTTTATGAGTGATACAATAGTTGTGTCCATAATGAAAGATCTGAAGATATATGCTAAATATGTATGTAAAAGTAGAACTAAGTTTTACATGACTGTATGACAAGGACTAACAAAAAGAAAGCCTTTTTTTCTAGATACTGGAAACAGATTAATACATAACATTTTGATACTTTACATGTGCACTAGATGGCACTAGAATAACATGTATTAAAAGTCTCATTATATTTTAAAACTTGTACATTTACTGTTTTTTAAAAATAGAAATTCATTTGGTAAAAAAAATTAAAGAAATAGCTATAAATAACATGACAATATTGCATTAAAGAATAAAATACCTTTAACTTTTCTTTTTGTTTCCTCATCTGCAGTTTTAGTTGTTGGATTGTTGAATGCTTTTAAGATACCTGCTTGTATACGCTATAAATATAAATAAATATTTAATAAGTAGTTTCAGTGGATGATAAGCACCCTAAACACACTGACAGACCAGTAGAAACAAAAAAAAAGTTATTTCCAGAAACGTACGTAAGTTTACATAACTCTAGCTTTAACATGTCAAACATTTTTCTCCACAAAAGAGACCAGTTTTGGCTGGAAGTCAACTTTTAAATGAATTGTGGATTATGAAGTGAACATAAAGTGATAATGAAGAAATTGCTTCATAGTGCAGTGACTGACTGCAATATAAAGTGTGTAAAAGTGGTTAAATATCTTTATAAGCATGTTTCAATCACTCTGTTTAGCATTTCATTTGGATTTACATTTTAGTTGCTAACCAATACATCCCTTTAAAAAAATTATAATAACCAGACTAGTCATACACTGATGTATGTACAGAAAATTCCCATTAATCCATATAAGGATTATCTGAATATACTGAACAGAACATTAAAAAAAAAAATTCAGAGGGGTATCTGAGTTAGTCTGTAACAGAAAAAACTTAAAAAACAACAAATAGGCTAGTAGCACCTTAAAGACTAACAAAACATGTAGATGGTATCATGAGCTTTCGTGGGTTCCACCCACAAAAGCTCATGATACTGTTAAAAAAAAAAGTAGTAGTCAACTACTAGAGAGAAAGAGAAAAAGAGAGAGAGAAAGAGAGTGTATCATGAGCTTTTGAGGGAACCTCCATTTATAACAGAAAAAGAATTGAGAGGGGGAGAAAAAAAAACTGTCAGTAGTAGTGCTGGCGCTAGTAAGGAGATAAGTTTTGCCCACGAAAGCTCATATTATATATATTTTTTGTTAGTCTCTAAGGTGCTACAGGACTATTCGTTTTTTTAAAGTTACAGACTAACACGGCTACCCATCTGGGGCCTAGTCTACACTGGGACCGTACTCCAAAATTAGCCTCCCAAGGTCGATTTTGTAAATGATGCATCCACACTACCAAGCCCATTATTCTGACATAAAGGGCCACGGAATCTGAACTCTGTACTCCTGCTTTTCATGAGGAATAACACTATTCCCAAACTTCAAAGTCTAAAATCATGTTAGCGTGGATGCTCCAATGCCACTAATTCAAACTAATTGGCCTCTGGGAGGCCTCCTGCAGCTCCCCAGAGTGCTTCTGAATCTGAGGTAGCACATCCACATTAACAGAGTCTTCCTCGGACTACATTCAATTTTCCCCAGTAGTGAGGACACGGAACTTCGAATTTGTAAAATCAGGTGCCCAGAAATCGAATTTAGTAAATTCAAAATAATCTCCTAGTGTAGACATAGCTTAAGACTTTTGAACAGAACATAGAATATTAAAAGAAAAATCTTTGGAGGAGGCTAACTGCATCTAAATAGCATCCAACAGAATTGTATTACCTGTATCTGCTATAGCTTGCACATAAAAATGGCAAGTTTTGCCCACTTCTCAACAAAAGTTTAACTACAGTTACTGTAGTGAGGTCTCCTATTACTAAGGCTTCAATATTTCTAGAGAACATACAACTAAGCAATATGCTGTTGCACAGCACAAATAATTGAACTAAACAATATTGTCAAATACGGGACGAGAATGCATGTTTGGATGTATTATTTCCATGTTCCTGTTTTTATTTTCCTCTCTTTTAATAAGCATGTAGTCACAGCCTTCAGTAAACATGTAACAGGTCTCCCATTCATTAGAGAAAAATAGCAAAGTTCTACTCGATTACTATAGTTGTTAAATGGCACATGAAAGTCAGTGAAGCATTCTAGAAAAGAGCTGTGATCATACAAAACTTTTGCATGTGGTCCACAGTAGGCCTATTGACAAGATAGTGTTAAGTTGTCATGTTCCACTCAAACCATATGTATTGGGAAATGCTACGATGAAATATAGTTTTAGAGACTAGTCATACTTCTTCCTTATGAGTATGTGGCCAGGCTTGTGAATAAAGTCCAGGCGCCCTAAGCCCCGCTTTGTTCATCTTAAAGCCAACATTATACTAAAAGGACTAATCAATACGTAATTCACAAAGTTGAATACCATAAATGGGTTTAGGGCTATAAAGCAACCCCTTTTGTTGGGATTAGTGCGTTGAACCATTTATTTAGGTCAAAGAAAGACACAGTCTTTGAATGGCCAGGGTGCTACTAACAATGGCAGCAGACATTAATCAATTAGCAGCAGGGTTCAGCTACTTCAAACCCTGGTGTGAAACAATCTCCAGCACACATTGCTGGAAACAGCAGGCAGTTTTATTGTATAATTTGGATTGTGGTATTGACAGATTTTTATTTTAAAGGTCCACTTTTATAGATTAATGTATTTTCAGAAGGATGAAAAAAATAAAACCAGGATTCCAAAGAATGTAATATTGTTTCAGTCCAAAAACTGACAGGCAAAACCTCAGGCAACATAGAAGAACTGTTTTATAGGATATAAAAACAAAAGCATTTATGCAGCATTATAGAAGTATTTTAAGACTGCACTCACCTATTTGAACATAGTATATATATATTTTAAAGGACTAAGTAGCTTTGATTGAAGAAATTAATCAGGATTTGTAAGAGAAGTGTCAATTAGACTGCTCAACTGAACAGAAGGTTTATCACCGGCATACTGAAGTGGTTAGCTGATATTTTATAAGGGCTGCTATCAAAACTTTACACTCAAAAGCAAACATTTAAAAGCAGCATGAAAGAGGAAGGTTAGTGGCTATAATCATTTCTAAAGGATTCTGGTGGCAGACATATTGCTGTAGGCTTTCTTCAATCAAAAAACACATGGTAGTGACATTCCACAACAATAGCACGATTAACAGCTGTGGAGTTCCCATGACAGACAATGCTGCTACTGCTTGTATCTGACTGGCACAACTGTCCTTGCTCACAAGATTGAATAGATCCACAGATCTGACAGTCTCAGTTTGTCATACCATTTATAGAACCGAAAAGAGAAAAAAAAAAAAAAAAGCTTTTACTAGTAATGTCCCTTACTGCACAGCCTGAGGTGATAAAGTCACTGTTAATAGAAATGCATCATTATAGCAAAATGGGTTTAATTGCAGTAAAAGGTGGAACCAACCTTCACTTACCCAATGACAGAAATGGCAGAAATACTGTACACCCTAATTTATAAAGAAAATATTTCTCAGCATGTTCTATTATGCTGATAACAGTAGCCACCATTACTCTCTAAGGAAACAATAGGACAAGTAAAAGATACATGCTAAAACCTCATGATACTGCCATGTTCACTGGAGTTTATGCTGTCATTTTTGTTAATCTGTTCATCATGGGGAGAGGGAACGTGTCAGACTACTAGTTTAAGTAAGCATTCACTTGCTTTTACAGTCAAACCTATATTATCATAAGTTGTACAGTAAATATGGTTTCAATCGCTCTACTAGGGATGTAAGTCTATCAGAGAGAGGCAGCAAGTCAGGAAGGAGAAGCTGGTGCTGTGGGTGGCAGAGGCGCCCGGTCCCATTACGCCTCTGCCTTCCCTACCCCCCGCAGAGATAGTGCTGGGGGGAACTGGCTTTTAGACCAGCTCCCCATAGCACCGGGTCTTGCTCCCCACCCTTGCTGCCTCTCTCTGACTGGGGGGGGAGGGAGAGAGGGGAGAAGGAGTGACTAGTCAAGTCACTAGTCCCGAGGTCAGGAGCTAATCCCACTGAGGCTCTGTAGTTTTCCCCACTTATCGACTAGTCTATTAGCTGATTAAATGCCATTTAACATCCCTACACTCTACCCCATTAAAGCCAACAGGAACAGCACAGTAACCACATCATTACAGTATTCTGAAAACTCCCCCTCCCCCCCAAAAGCAAAAGCAACAAAACAGCAGTTCTTATAGTTTTGCTCAGTAGGTCATTTTATGACATTACAATGTCAAGACTGAGAAAAGCTTCTCCATAGTTCACTATTTTTATGATACAGCCTATTGTTTACATGGACTAAATTTTCAGCTTTACAACAAGGAGCTTGCTGAGATTAAACTGGGTTTGAGTTACATGCTAGCAATGTATTTCCACAATTCACACTAATCACATTTGCAGCCATATTTGTTTTTCTTCATGTAAACAATTGCTCTTGAGTAGGGCTGGGGATGTAGAGCTCAGTATGCAGGCTATCCGGGGAGAGAGGACTACCCTACCACTCTCTCACTGCAGTAGCTTGGGACGAGCGAACAAGCATCTCTCCATGGCCTCTGCAGCTCCAGTGGGCACACCTGGGGGTGAGCGGCTGCATGACATTAGGAACTTCGATAATATTTTGCTCTATTTTTTTTAAATTGGTTTCAGTGAAGTTTTATAACAAACTAATTGCTCTCTAGATGTGGGCAGGTATATGAAGTTTTATCCTGAAGCAGATTTTACCAAATGAGTTAGATGTATGACTTTTACTCTACCACTTCAAAAGTGTATTTAACAGCTACAGTTGAATCACTCTCCTAAAATGGTGCTACTGTCACTGTAAAATTATTGCAGCCACCATTTATGATACTCCCATCAACAATCAACTGAAATTTGTATCCGAACAAACAGAATTAAAACACCAAAATGAAAATGCAATAATCAAATTGCTTTTTTGAAAAATAGTAGAAACAAGCCTAAGTAGTCATTTCAGCTACTATATATTTGAGAAAGTATGTCTGTCTGTCTGTCTGTTCGAAAACTCCTCCTAAAACAGGGGTGGGCAAAAGGGCCTCTGCGGGCCGGATCCGGGCCACCAAGCAGGTGGGTCCGGCCCACAGAGGCCCTACTGCTCCCCTGCTTCCAGGCCAATTAGGGCTTGGGGCCGGGGGAGCGCACAAAGCCTCCTCCCGCCCTGCCAGGAGCACATAGTGCTTTAAAGCGCCGCACGCTGCTCGCAGGGCAGCGGGGAGAGCAGAGGCGGCTTTGTGCACTCCCCCACCCCGAGGCCACTCAGCATCTGGGGGCGGAGGAGCTGCATGAAGCTTCCTTCACCCTGCCCCGGCTCTGCGAGGAGCCCGCGGCACTTCCAAGTGTCACGTGCTCCTTGCAGGGCGGGAGGAGGCTTCTCGCACTCCCCCATCCCCCAGGCCCTGATTGGCCTGGGTGTGGGGGAGTGTGCCAAGCCTCTTCCAGGACTTGGGTGCCTAGTGGAAAGGAGGAAAAAGGGGCTCCCCAACCCCCAGACCAATCATGGTCTGAGGGGTGGGGTAGCCCCACCCCTTCCAGTTTAGGCCCCTCCCCTTCCGGAGTGGCCCAGGGTACTTCACAAATTTCTGAAGTGGCCCCTGGACAAAAATTATTGTCCACCCCTGTCCTAAAAGGTAAAAGTTTTAGGACTACCATAAGACTCATAGGACTACCATATTTGGTATACGTTTCCTCTTATCATAACTTAAAGTAATGTAAAAGTTTGGTTGTGCCAGGAAAATGGGATATGCCTGCAATGGGATTGCTTTTCATATAACCATACAGAAAAAAGAATCACCAGGCAGGTGAAAAAGGTTGGCAGGGGTTACACTCCCCCCATCCAGAAGTGCTGCAACCCTCAAGCCTCCCATCCGCCAGGTGCACTGTATGAAAGGCAAGGGGTAAGACGGGCTGACTCTTCTCCCCCAGATTCATATGGGGACATTGCTGGCTGTTCCTCTTTGTCAGGGAGTGAGGGGAAAGTGCATAGTTTGCTGCATTCCTCACTCTGATTGGGCAGTGCAGGGGAAAGATAAACCTGGATTTGCCCCAGTCAGGTGACATATGCCCCTCCCCCAGCAATGCCCACTGGAGCTGCAGAGGCTATGTAGAGGTGATTCTCACCTGGCCCCAAGTTGCTGCAAGGAGGGCTGGAGTAGTTCTCTCTCCCTATAGCAGCCTGCATACTGAACCCTCATCCCCAGCCCCACTCGAGAGCAATGATTTAAACAAAGCATGTACATTTTCATTTTATTTTCCAAAAAAACCCCAAAATTAATTTAATTAAAAACTCGAGCAACACTGGGTAAATCTTGTAATTATGTATATTTTAAACACAGAAAGCTTAAAGCGTGTAAAAAATTGACATCTGATATACAGGTAACTCAAGCTAGCTCACTGCAAATATACCAAAATTTTACCTTTGTTTCTTCTATTCTCATTGCATCTAACAAATAGTGGAGAAGCTCTTGGCTGTCCTGCTGTTGGAACCCTTTAAACCGAGGGGCCCTGCAGAAGAAACAGGAAAGAAGTTCAAAATGACTCACGTGGCTTCCATTTACGACCTGTGCAGGTGAATGATCCCGTGATGTTGTGGCTGATGTGGTTAGGTCCTGTGATGGTGTTGTTGGTGTAGCTATGAGGGCGGATATGTTGTGATTTCAACAGTTTCCACCCCACCATTAACCTCTACCACTATGCTTATCTACATGCCTCCAGCTTCCATCCCGGACACACCACATGATCCATTGTCTACAGCCAAGCACTAAGGTACAACCACATTTGCTCCAACCCCTCAGACAGAGACAAACACCTACAAGATCTTCACCAAGCATTCTTAAAACTACAATACCCACCCGTGGAAGTGAGGAAACAGATTGACAGAGCCAGATGTGTACCCAGAAGCCTCCTGCTACAAGACAGGCCCAACAAAGAAAATAACAGAACGCCACTGGCCATCATCTACAGTCCCCAGCTAAAACCGCTCCAACGCATCATCAGCGATCTACAACCCATCTTGGACAATGATCCCTCACTCTCACAGACCATGGGAGGCAGACAGCCCACCAACCTGAAGCAAATTCTCACCAGCAACCATACACCACACCACAGTAACTCTAACTCAGGAACCAATCCCTGCAACAAACCTCGGTGCCAACTCTGCCCACATATCTACACCAGCAACACCATCACAGGACCTAACCACATCAGCCACACCATCACGGGCTCATTCACCTGCACATCTACCAATGTAATATACGCCATCATGTGCCAGCAATGCCCCTCTGCCACATACATTGGCCTGACTAGACAGTCCCTATGTAAAAGAATAAATGGACATAATTCAGCTATCAGGAATGGTAACATACAAAAACCTGTAGGAGAACACTTCAATCTCCCTGCACACATTAGCAGATTTAAACATAGCTATCCTGCAACAAAAGAACTTCAAAAACAGACTTCAAAGAGAAACTGCAGAGCTACAATTCATTTGCAAATTTGACACTATCAATTTAGGATTAAACAAAGACTGTGAATGGCTAGCCAACTACAAAAGCAGTTTCTCCTCTCTCGGTGTTCACACTTCCACTGTTCACACCTCCACATCAGCTGCTAGAAGTGGGCCACATCCTCCCTGACTGAATTGACCTCGTTATCTCTGGCCTTCCTCTTGATTGGTACTCCTTTCTTTTCATGTGCCTGTATATTTATACCTGCCTCTGGAATTTCCACTAAATGCATCTGACGAAGTGGGTCTTTGCCCACGAAAACTTATGCTCCAATAAATCTGTTAGTCTATAAGGTGCCACAGGACTTCTCATTGTTTATACTAGACACTACCCTCCCTACCAATACCACATTAAAATATTTCCCACATTGAACAATGATCTACCACCACAGGTTTCATCACAAGCATCACAAAAATTGCAGTCTATTCCTACAAAATTCTGTCCCTAAGAATTAGAAATCTGTCAAATAAGGAATCTGCATACTTTAGGAAACACATGTCTGGTGTTGCCCTTTCCCTCTTACAGTGCCATCATCCTTCTATCTGTCCTCTTTTATGGTGTCTGGCATCAGCAGCAAAAGAAATAAGCCATCTTGGGAGTCAGGGCAAGGACACAGAAGGAACATTGGCAGTTGCTGATTTTTATAGTTATTGTGCAAGACAAATTTAAAAAAATAATCATAAAGGACCACTAGCAAATTTATTACTTTAAAAGCATCAGAAGCAGCATTGTCCATCTCACAAACCCAAATGAGGCAAGATTTGTGCAGACTGGGCCAACAGTTTCTACAAATGACATATTTGTAAGGTACATGGATTGACATCTATTTATAAAACAAACAGTAGTCTAAATCATGGCTCTCACCAAAACCTTGTGAGTGCCCTTTTTACTAACAGTCCAACATAACATATAATCCATACTTCAGTGCAAAGTAAAATAAAGATCTCTATGCATATTTTCATCCTGTGGTGCCAGAATTATAGAATCCTCATTTTGACAGGTATTACAAAGTATTTGGTTGTTTCCAAATTTCTTGTAATCTAAATGTGACTATGTTCAAGTATTTATTTATTCTTAACATAATTTTACTCCACAATATATATGCTTTTAGATAGATGCCATCAACTCTCTCACAATAGCGTATGATCTGAAATTCAACTAAAATCCCGGGCAATGCATCTAACCTGAGATTAAACTGAAGTTTCTTTGCAAATGTCACCATATGGCAGGTTTCTATTGCACTTTGGGACTAGCACATGCATAGATAGCCATGTGCACCCTTCCAGAATGTGGTATGCAGCACAACTGACTGAACAGAGCCCAAGTAAGAATTCCATCAAATTAGCTGACTGACTAGGAGAAAAAAAAAGCCAAACGCCTATTTATTCCACTGCTCAGTTATTTGTAAAATTAACTCAAGGCAAGAGAGAGAGAGAGTTTTTATTTTCAGGCTCAGGTTGCATACTCTGGCTAGTCAGTTCATTTACATGTCAAGTGCACAGTAATTTTATTTGTCCAGACACAGTCTTGAGCTGTAAGATAAGAAGATTTTTCTTAGCCTTGTAATAGAACTGGTCAGCTTTGCTTGGGAAATATCATACCAGTAGCCTGTAAAAGGAACACTGAAGGGTGTGAAACATGGGGCCCTGATGCTACAACAAAAACAATAAATAACAATGAGCATTAATAGTTATACAAATGTGCAAATACTTATATTTACAAATGTAGTACCACATTTCCATTCTGTGCCCATTTGTCATACTCTATGGAGGTCTTCTATGTTTAACATTCTGAAATTTATTTAATTAACAAGCTGTGAAACAAATTCACTTTCAGAAAAACAAGTTAGCCAGAGTACTGCAGGGTTTTGCTACATAGCTGTGACTTTCAGTAATATTGTACATACTTCCCTGTTGTTTTGAAAAACTCAAAATTTGTAAATATATTTGGCAGATATCTTCCCATAATTGTACATACACAACTCTCCCATGTGGAAAAGAAACGGAGTGTGTGTGAATGGATGAGGACTTTTCCATAGTCAAAAAATTGAGCAAGGCTATAAGTCTTTTTTTATACAGGGTAAGCACAATTCACTTAAAATGGGAGACAGATTAGTATGCAATTCAAGGATAACTGAATATATCTTTTATTATCATTAACGGATGTATAGTATAATTTCCCATTAATTAATAACATATACTATCATAATTAATTTTAGTAAAAAATATGTCAAGAGAACAGTTTCACTTGATGTTCTACATATCAAATTTTTTGTCTTAAATGGGAAAAAGACATGTGTGACCAACTAGATATAGTAGTTCCTATTCAGAAGAAATCATTAAGACTCCTTTTGTTTTAGAGTTTATTGTGGTGTGGGGGGCCTCTAACAGGGCTAGATCAGATTACGTATACATTTGCTTCGCTTTAGACTTTCCTGTATTTTTAAGATCTTCACTTCAGTTAAAATGGATCAACTGAAAAAACTAACAACTATCACATGCTATTATATGGAAGGAAATGAGGATTGAAGTAGATCATTTTTAAAGGTGAAATGAAAGGAAAACGTTTTTAAAAAGATAAGGAAGGTTTGGCTGGTTCACTTTGACTGACAAGTGATGTCATTATTAGCACACTGATTAATATATGAACAATTGGGCATCCATGCCTGTAACACGCTACATGATGCCACAATTAATTCTGAATCTCTACAGTGCTGTGGAAAAATGCTTAGGAATAGTGGGTCTGCTATTTATGTTGGAAGGAGAGGGGAGAGGGACATAAAAAGGTGAACCAGAACAATACAAGATATTTACAGCAAGGTTCCTATCCTTATTAGCTAAAATTTGGGAGTAAAAGAATTAATCGAAACTATTCATAGAAATCTGACAACTAAGAGATGTGCTCTCGTCTCCTTGAAAATACGCTGCAAGCAAGATCCTTGGCAAAAGTGGAGGACTCTAAGATGGTTGGTTGAGTTGACCGCTCACAGATGTGCCGACATATGGAAGCCAGTGCCAATGAGCTACAACCTGTTGTACAGTGTCAGCAGTATAATGACAGAACAGGTTGAACTCCTGCTAATGGTCATAAAAAATGAAGGACAACTGTGACAGCCACGTACTTCCAACTTAAGCCTATCGTTTCACTGCTGATCTTGGGTTAACCATTTACATTTGTACATCAGCTAAAAAGATGTTTCCAATAAATATCCCTACCAGTTGAAATGTGACTTTTTTACAATGAAATTATGCAGTACTAGTTAAAAATTTACTCCACAAATACAATTTTTTTAAAAGTAACTCAGTTCTTTTAAAGTATAATATCCTTCAAAGGAATTCAACATTAAGACAGCCTTTCAAAATTAAGCAATACTTTAAAAAGTCAACAACTGTAATAAAATCATCCAATTACATTATACAGAGGCAATACATTATCTTGATTAAAAAAACACAAGAAAACCTTCTTCACTGTGCCTTCTTTATGAATAATGGGAAACTAAAAGAAAAAAACATTTAAAGACCCTCTCCTCACATGGAAGTGCATCTTTGCCTCTAAATAATTTTTGTTGCCAGTCTCTGTAGCATTTCTATTTCTGCTGTATTTTTTTTTAATGTATGCTGTGGTGTTGTAGCCATTTCAGTCCCAGGATATTTGAAAGGCAAGAGGGGTGAGGTAATATGTTGTATAATCCCAACTTCTGTTGATGAGAGACAAGCTTTCGAGTTTACACATTTATACAAAGCTTTTGAGTTTACACAAACAATTCTTCTTAAGATCTGGGAAGCGTACTTGGAGCATCACAGATAAACTCAATGTAAAACAGATAAAATTAATAACTTTGCTTGACACTAAAATCATAGACTGAATAGAGACACTGGATTTATAGTTTATTACAAAAAACAACCTACAGCAAACCTCACCCAGATGCTTTCCCCACCGCCACCCCTCACTTCCTTTCCCACCTTCTCCCCATGACTGGAGGGGTGTTAACAGGACACTTCACTTTGAATGATTCATTGAAATATGCATTAACTATTTATGCTAAACAGTTGGTTCCACCTTCTATTTAGCTGTGACATTCTGAGTAAGTTTCCCAGACCTTAAGAAGATTTGTGTGTCTCTCATCAACATGAATTGGTTCAATGAAAGATACTACTTCACCCACCTACCCCCTCTAGTATCTTTTTTTGAGACAGATTCTCCAGAACTGAACATGGCACTCTAGGTTAGGGCATAGCTAGGATTTATATAATAGCATTAAAATACTTTCAGCATTGTTTTCTATCCTGTTCTTTATACATCCAAATAAACATTTTGTTTTGTTTACCACCACTACAGACTAGGGATGTTAAATATTGGTTAACTGAATAGTTGAGTAACTTCATTAATTATTATCAGTTAGTCGACTATTCTATAGTCCCTGGGGGCGGGACCAGCCACCAGTGCACTCCGGCCTCACTCCCAAGGAGCCCCCTGCCACTCTGCGTGGCTGCCTCTGCCTCAGGGTGCCAGATGGGAGCTGGTCTGTGAGGGGAGCCAGTTTAAAAACAAGGACTGGCTGCCTGTCGCCCTGTGCTGCTGCCTCTGATAAACCCTGTCTGGGGGTGGAGTCTGAGCTCCTGAACCCGGTGCAAGCCAGAACTGAACCGGGCAGCCTGCCCATCCATCTCCTAATACACTTTAAAATGCAGAGATGCAGCAGGGGTAGGTCCTGGACCCATTGCAAGCCAGGATTGAGCCAGGCTGCTGGCCAGCTTGCTAAATGATTTGCTGCGGGGAGGAGGGGAAATGCATGTAGTCTATAGCATTAACCTATAAGCTTTCATTAACCTATAGACTTTTGCTTATCGGTTAATCAACTACAGTATTACATCCCTACTACAGACCAATCAATATTTTCTCCAAGCTGTTCAAAATGATGTACATGTCTTTCTCCTGAGTGATCAGAAGTTAATTAAGAACCCAGAAACATATATGAATACTAAACATTATTCCTGGCATCGTGCATTTACCAGCAATTAACATCATCCATGTTTGTGCTGCCTATGCACCGAGTTTTGCTAGGTTTCTCTGAAGATCCTTACAGTGTTTTTCAGTCTTAGTTTAAAAAATAGTGCATCGCCTAATTATTTTTTGCAGAGATGGAAGGGTCTCCACAACACCACAGATTTAGTTTTATGTCAGCAGCACAAAAGGGAAAGGTCAGCCTGATAGGTCCCCTTTTCTCCGCTCCAGTGATGGAGCAATTACATGTATGCATGTCAGAGACTCCCATAAAAATTCCCAATCTGGAAAGAAGCAATCCCTACAGTCTGATGTTCTTTGTTTTAATGAAGTAAGGTGTACAAAGAAACTTGGGAACTTTTTTTTATTAAAAAAAGAAGAATTTTTTTCTGATACCTGAAAATACACTCATTGACATTAACCTCGGAAGTATTGTAATATTAACTGGGTGCACAAATCTAAGCAAAGTAACTGAAGTTTCTTCTACTGATATAATTATTCAGCCATAACAAATATAGGAAATATTTAGGTCCTCTTAATACATGAATGTTGTGTCAGTCATTAAGTCTCTAGATAAGTCAAAAGACTGCAGACCTAATATTCAGAATAGTGGAAAACAAACAGAAGGGCCCTGTAGCTATGCACACAATCTGTCCTGGCAAAACGTCTGACAGCTGCAACACTAACAAAATTAACAGTGGATGAATTAGTACCAGACGCTAAACAGTTGCTATGGAAAGAATCATCCATTTCTCTCCCCCACACCCTTCAACTGATTGACCCACCACCACTATTCCCCCCCCAAATTAACATGATTGTCACTGTTTTATTATAAAATGATTGTGAATTACCTCTTTACATACTTAATATACATAAAAGAGTGAAGGTGTTCAATATCATATCTAGAACTTTAAGACAGGGCTCACAATTTTGAAAGAGTCATGCCCCAATTTTCTTTTTATCTTCATAAGAACATAAGAATGGCCGTACTGGGTCAGACCAGAGGTCCATCTAGCCCAGTAGCCTGTCTGCCGACAGTGGCCAGCACCAAGTGCCCCGGAGGGGGTGGACCGAAGACAATGATCAAGCAATTTGTCTCGTGCCATCATCTCCAGCCTCTGACAAACAGAGGCCAGGGACACCATTCCTACCCCTTGGCTAATAGCCTTTTATGAACCTAACCTCCATGAAATTATCTAGCTTCTCTTTAAACTCTGTTATAGTTCTAGCCTTCACAGCCTCCTCTGGCAAGGAGTTCCACAGGTTGACTATGCGCTGTGTGAAGAAGAACTTTCGTTTATTAGTTTTAAACCTGCTACCCATTAATTTCATTTGGTGTCCTCTAGTCCTTATATTATGGGAACTAGTGAATAGCTTTTCTTTATTCACCCTCTCCACACCACTCATGATTTTATATACCTCTATCATATCCCCCCTCACTCTCCTCTTTTCCAAACTGAAAAGTCACAGTCGCTTTAGCCTCTCTTCATATGGGACCCGTTCCAAACCCCTAATCATTTTAGTTGCCCTTTTCTGAACCCTTTTCAAGGCCAAAATATCTTTTTTGAGGTGAGGAGACCACATCTGTACCCAGTACTCAAGATGTGGGCGTACCATAGTTTTATGCAGGGGCAGTAAGATATTCTGTATCTTATTTTCTATCCCTTTCTTAATAATTCCTAACATTCTATTTGCCTTTTTGACTGCCGCAGCACACTGTGTCGACGTTTTCAGAGAACTATCCACGATAACTCCAAGATCTCTTTCCTGATTTGTCATAGCCAAATTAGCCCCCATCATACTATATGTATAGTTGGGGTTATTTTTTTCCAATGTGCATTACTTTACACGTATCCACATTAAACTTCATTTGCCATTTTGTTGCCCAATCACTTAGTTTGGTGAGATCTTTTTGAAGTTCTTCACAGACTGCTTCTGTCTTGACTATCTTGGACAATTTAGTATCATCCGCAAACTTTACTACCTCACTGCTTGCCCCTTTCTCTAGATGATTTATGAATAAATTGAATAGGATTGGTCTTAGGACTGACCCTTGGGGGACACCACTAGTTACCCCTCTCCATTCTGAAAATTTACCATTTATTCCTACCCTTTGTTTCCTGTCTTTTAACCAGTTCTCAATCCATGAAAGGACCTTCCCTCTTATCCCATGACAATGTAATTTACACAAGAGCCTTTGGTGAGGGACTTTGTCAAAGGCATTCTGAAAATCTAAGTATACTATATCTACTGGATCCCCCTTGTCCGCATGTTTGTTAACCCCTTCAAAGAACTCTAATAGATTAGTAAGACATGATTTCCCCTTACGGAAACCATGCTGACTTTTGTCCAACAAATTATGTTCTTCTACGTGCCTAACAATTTTATTCTTAACTATTGTTTCGACTAATTTGCCCGGTACCAACATTAGACTTACCGGTGTGTAATTGCCAGGATCACCTCTAGAGTCCTTTTTAAATATTGGTGTCACGTTAGCTATCTTCCAGTCAGTTGGTACGGAAGCCGATTTAAAGGATAGATTACAAACCAGTTAACAGTTCTACAATTTCCCATTTGAGTTCTTTTAGAACCCTTGGGTGAATGCCATATGGTCCCGGTGATTTGTTAACATTAAGGTTTTCTGTTTGTTCCAAAACCTCCTCTAATGACACTTCAATCCAGGACAGTTCCTCAGATTCAGCTCCCACAAAGGACGGTGCAGGTTTGGGAATCTCCTCAACTATCTTCAGTCAACTAATTTGCACCTACCCTGAAGGTTCCTTTCACTCCTTGCTTCCTGGATGAAATTTAGTTTTTATTTAATAGTCAGAGCTTCTTGATAAATGGTACCAGCTCTGTGTTTCATCTCTCTACATGTCACATATTTCCATCCTCACCTTGCGTTCCTGACTCTTCTCCTCCTCAGCTCCTCCCTTATTTTCCTTCTTTCCCCCATAGCCTCATGAATCCTCTTTCACTAAACACTTTTAGCTATAGATAGCAGCAAGAGTTCAGAATTGTTATTTTCGAACAGGTAAGGTATCTAGTACTGTATTTGAGTATTTAAACTGGCACTTAGCTTAGCACTTAAACAAGTATTTGGGTGCTGCACAACCATATGAACATGAAAAAAGCAAAAATCAGCATTCATATTTGAAAACTGAGCCTCTATTACCAAACTCTAGAGGGGCTACTAGCATCAGATGTTTAATTATAGCCATGTCTATCTTACACTAATAGTGCGACTAAGTCTATGTCTCCACTTGCCACGTCGGAGATTGATCTTTTGGCGTTCGATTTAGCGGGTCTAGTTAAGAGCTATTAAATTGAACGCTGAGAGAGATACTGGTCGGTGCTGGTATTTATTGGAGGACAGTATGTTCTCTAGCCAAAAAAATAGCACACTTGTAATACTCCTGCCCAGCAGGTAGATACATTTTCCTTATTCTTCATATGTTTGTATCATAAGTTGCAGAGAACTTCAGTATTTCATTCACTCAGACTTAAAAAAGTGCCATTTCACCATACATTCATCATGCAATCCACAAGAAACTAGTCAAGAGAAATCCAGTTAGGGTAATCTCTGAAGTCATAGCATACTTCTCTTGTTGAAAATCTATTACTAGGCCAACAAATTGTGGACTGAGACATTGACCTATGGCGAGGGGCAGGAGAAATCACATTTAAAAATCTTTAACACATACAATATGATGGGGATTAATTTAGCTACAACTACTCAAGAGAGAGATCTTGGAGTCATAATGAATAGTTCTCTGATAACATCCACTCCGTGTGCAGCAGCAGTCAAAAAGCAAACAGAATGTTAGGAATCATTAAAAAAAGGGATAGAGAATAAAACAGAGAATATCTTATTGCCTCTACATAAATCCATGATACGCCCACATCTTGAATACTGTGTACAGATGTGGTCACCTCATCTCAAAAAAGATATATTGGCATTGGAGAAGGTTCAGAAAAGGGCAACAAAAATGATTAGGGGTTTGGAACAAGTCCCATATGAAGAGAGATTAAAAAGACTGGGACTTTTCAATTTAGGAAAGAGGAGACCAATAGGCGATATGACAGAGGTCTATAAAATCATGACTGACATGGAAAAAGTGAATAGGAAAAAATATTTACTTTTTCCCGTAATATAAGAACTAGAGGTCACCACACGAAATTAATAGGTAGCAGGTTTAAAACAAACAAAAGGAGGTTTTTCTTCACACAGCACACAGTTGGCCTGTGGAATTTCTTGCCAGAGGAGGTTGTGAAGACTAGGTCTTTAACAGTATTCAAGAAAAAACTAGATAAATTCATGGAAGTTAGGTCCATCAATGGTTATTAGACAGGATGGGTAGAAATGGTGTCCCTAAGCCTCTGTATGTCAGAGGCTACCAATGGATGACAGGAGAGGGATCACATGATGATTACCTGTGCTGTTCACTCCCTCTGGAACATCTGGCATCAGGTTGAACCTCCCAAACCCAGGAATCCCCAGGGAACCCTGAACTAGCAGCGGGTACAGGGAATCCTCAGCCGGGAACCCTGGCAGCAGTGGGGCCAGCAGGAAGCCCCGGCCCAACTGGGAACCCCGGCAGAGAGGGGCTGGCAGTGGCTGGGGGGAATCCCAGGGGAGGCTGACTGTGAGAGCCCTGGCATGGGACCAGCAATGCAGTGTGGAGGGAAGCCCAGGCTCCGGGGACGCCCACAGCCCTTGACCTCCTCTGGTCTGGCAAACTGTGGTTCGGGACCACTCAGGTCCTGAGGTGCCAGACCAGGGAGGTCCAACCTGTACTTCAAATTCAACAAGCTTTTTTCCCCACAAATTAAAGATGAGTAGATCTATTCTTGTTTCTAATTTGCTGTCACTGGGGGAAAATTAAAAAAATAAAGCAAATCTCTCAATTCATTTTTGAAATTCATACATAACAGAGTATGTCAGATTGTGTGTTTTCAGCAAAAATTATTTTGTGGATGATGCCATTTAAATCTGTTGAAGAATGGCTGATTACATACATTTCTTATAAATGAGGCAAAACTATGTAAAAGCAAAAAAACCTACATTTTTGTTAATTCAGACTATTTTAAATTATTTCAGGTAGCACTGGCCATACATTTACAACACATCTTCACAGTAAAATTAGTTTCAATTACAGCTGCTTCTTCTGTTCTACTACCCTGATAGTATTTCAGAGCACTAGCCAGTTAATACTAGCGTGAAATACTGTTACCATGCTCCAAATAAAGCAAGCTGAATTCTAGTTTACGAGTCATTCTCTAGTCAGGCAATCTGATTTAGAATGGACTAGTAGATCACTAATTACTTTGGCAAATCACTACTGCTGTTATTTCTAATGTTTTAAACAAGCCTATCAGCATTTGATGTAGTGACATATCTTTTGACATTAAAAATAAAATTTATGGTCTTAAAAATCTGGTATTTACTTCTTCATAGATTTTTGCTGACAGACTCAGAGAACAATTTTTGTAGGTTAACTTTTTATTAAAAGATACCTTTTTATTAAAAAATACCGTAGAGCCCAAAAAGTGTATAATTAAAAATTATCTTACAGATAATATATGTTTAGTAATATCAGGGCTTTCCTTTCAATTTGTTGGAGGTCTATAGTAAGAATTTTGGAGGACCAAATTTTGTGAGGCTGTCACACAAGATTATCAAACTTGCTTGCTTTGGCAACTCTTCTTCCATCCAACCGAGGCAGAGGGAATGGTGTTAACAGTCTTAATGGAAACCAACACTAAGAGAAAGCTTAGCTTCTTCTTCATCTCAGTTATGTGGTAAGGGAGAGGTTAAGCTCTAACAACAACTATTTCTATTCAGACTTTCTCTTGACATGGACCTCCAGCAGACAGGAAGTATGGACTGGTTAGTCTTCATATTTCAAAATTTAAAAACCAAAAAAGGAGGACTTCTTTAAGAAAGCTTGAAGACCCATTTATATATAATAAATGAGTTTTAAAAAGCTAAACAAAATGTGGGATATCGTCCTCACAATTTCTCTTTAAACTATACAATACAGTATATTAAAAACTTAAGGGCTCTTTGATGTATTGTACAGTTTTATTAAATGTCATTAATATTAGTAATTCCTGAAATATAGGTGACTAAAAATGTTCTAAATTCCCAATACTAAGCATGGTAGTGATCTTTTCAGACAGAATAAGCTAGTTCTAGTTCTAGTAAGAGCTGCACAAAAATTAAGATATAATTAGTACCTCAAACATAATTTCTCTTTTAAAAAAATTAACCAGAACTATTTCTCAGCCTATAAATTAAATGGATTTTTAAAAAACTGTAAGTCAAAAGAGTGCAAAAAAATGTGGCCATTTGGAGCCAGTATCATCTAGTGGCAAAGCAATTTGGGGTTTTTTTGTGGGGCTTTGGAGCCTGAGTAACATGGGCTTATGTTCTGAAGAAAGCATATTCCAGTTTTGAACCAAAGGATCATCCTACACTTATCTCTAATGATATTTCTATATTGGGCCCAAAGGAGGGCAGCTTTATCACCAAAAGAATAGCCAGTAGGGCTTGGGCTCCACCATTTTGCTTGCCACCCAACTACATAGACCCCTGCCCCAAACCATTTCCTCCCAGGCCTTGTTCCCTTGTCCGCAGTGCCTGGGTGGGAGTGGGGAGGAAGGAAAGGAGACAAAGCGCCTGGCAGCTGTGGGGGAGAAAAGGCCCCACTGGATGGGATTCCCTAAGCCCCTCCTCACTCCCCAACCTTCACTCTTGCATTCTCCAACCTTGCATTTTTTACTGCACCTGCCACACTGCCAGCCTCCTTCCCTGAAGGACTCGGGTAACACTGAGTAACTCTTCTAGTTACTTGGTAATTTTTATTGTTAGCTATAGAAAATTGCCATATAATCAAGAAAGAATTTCCCAGTTAACTATTGGTCTCTCTGATGAAGATTCTATATCTAAAGGAGATCAAAGAATCAGCCTAAAACTAGAACTATGACAATAATTTCTACTAAACAAACAGTAGTCAGGTTATTAAAACTAAAAGACTGCATTGTTCAGATTTTATTGATATTATTTGATGTATATGTGATATACAAAAAGCACTACTCCTCCTGGTGGTCAACCCCAGTTTTAAATGGGTTTCTAACAAAAGAATTTGAAGAGGGGATTGAACTGTTGTTGTAACACAAGTTTCAACAAAGATAATAGCTTACTCTATTAAACAACTTCTGAGGTTATTAATCAGTCTTAAATAGGAATGCTATGATCTTGTTCACCATAGTATCATTCTTTTATCATAGCGATGCATTAAACTTAATGATAACTCCTGTGTGAGACTTTTTCTATGCAGAATACTTTTGTTCTAGAGCAGAAACTAAGAAGTATGCCAAATATTATACATTCATCTAAATCAAATGAAATAAACTTTTTTAGTTGGAGAATTTGCTCCAGTTTATCCGGAATTTAACCTGTGGCCCAGACACTAGTAGTACAACATAGTTGTGGACACCAGCCTCTATTGTTCCAATTCCCTTTTCATAAGATGCCTATTTTACAGCTTACGAAGAATATGCAGCAACATGAGATTTTCACTGGGCAGGGTCATCACAGTCACATTACAGCACTCTACAATTTTTATGTGGATGCTTATAAAGAAGTAAACTGATGTTATTGTTCCAGTGCTACCCTGAGAAGTAGTTTATAAAAATGCCAGAGTGGAAAACTCTGTGTCTGTACTAAACAGAAAAAAAAATTGGAACCATTTAAATAAGATAAAGATTATTTTTCCTAGGTTCCAGACTTAAAAACTCATGTCATCCTGTTTTCAATCTGGCTCATGCACAGCCATCAGTAAAAAAAAGATTCTGCAAGCCAAATGCTGCTCTCTGTTATACCTGTTCAGCCATCTGTTGATTTCAGTGGGGTTGCACAAGTGTAACTGAAAACATAATTTCCTGCTAACAGGGGCTTGGCTGACAATTCTAGTACTGACGCATGAACCAGAAAAGAACTAGAATCTCTCTCAGAGCTGCATTTATTCTACAGGGCAATGAGGTAAAAAAGTAATGATAATATCTATATATAATCAGGGCTTGACAAACGGAGGCATAATCTACTCACCAGCCCAGCACTGCGCATGCTCAGGACCCGCATTGCGCATGCGTGTGCCGCCGGTGAACGGGGGCGACAGGCTGAAATTTACTCACCACAAGCGAGTAGATTCACTGATTTGTCGAGCCCTGTATATAATATATATCATAATATATATAGTATTATTTATTAGATATCATATAATTGAATTAGGACAATATCATCCGTGAAAAGGAGCGTCTGAAGAACCTTGCCATCAATCAGAAATCCATCTTTTGCTTCATTCGTCCACAGGATGTCTTCCAGGACACTGGCAAAGAACTTAGATGAACAAATATCCCCCTGCTTTATGTCTTGCTTAACTTCGATGATCAAGGGATCAGCAAAAAGCGTGATTTCCGTAGTTACGTCCATCATGGAATCTTGTATGAGTCTAACAAACAGGAGGAACACCCTGCAAATGGAGAACACTTAAAACTACATTTTGTTCCACTGAGTAAAAGATTTTTTTTAAAGTCAATGAATAACACACATAGTGGGGTCTTGTACTCTCTACACCTTTCGGTCATCTCTGACCACAAAGATATGGTCAACTGGGTAGAATCCCCTGCGAAAGCCTGCCTGCTCCCTTCTCAGGTTTTCCTTGAGGGCACCCTCAATACGGGCATAGATCGTTCTCATAAAGACCTTATAAATTTGAGAAAGCAGACAGATGGGTCGATAGTTGCAAATGTCTTTTCAGTCACCTTTTTCAGCAGAAGAATAGTTTGCGATCTCTCCAATCATTCGGAATTCTCCCCTCTTTGATGTATCTTGAGAATCTCTCGCTAAGTGCTTTTTAAAGTGTATCACCTCCTGCATGAAGTTCTTCTATGTGTATTTGCTCTACACCTTCCACTTTTTCCCCAACTTCGTCTTCTGAAGGGCCACTGCCACTTCTTTGTAGAGCACATCAGGTTTGAGAGTAACGGAGCCCAGGTACAATGACTCCACAGTTGTTACTCAAGAAAATAGCTCCTTTTTGCAGATGACAATGTCCTAAATGCTTCAAAACCTGCAACACTGCAAACCCTCCTCAATGATGTCGGTAAGAACGTGAAGGAGATTGGCCTGACCATCCACACTGGAAAAACGAAGCAGATGAAAAACACATATTCTTCAGAGTCATGGAGTTGGATGGAAAGACTGTCGAGCTGGTAGATCAATATGTATATCTTGGACAAGCACTGCAGATGGACAATGCGTTGGGCCCAAAGTTGAACAGGAGTAGGTGGTCGGGCTAGATGGCCTTTGGGAGTCTGTGCAGTGCTTTTTTAGATCCCAAACTTTGCACCACTGCAAAAAACCATCTCTTTAACATCAGTATCCTTCCAGTAATTCTTTATGGCTGCGAAACAGGCAACATGATGCTTATAGAAGAATTAAAGCTGCAAATCATCCAAAGAGCAATGGAAAGACACATGGTGGGTGTAAGTAGGCTACAGCATATTACTATTGATGATTTGCGCGCAAGAAGCAGTGTCAATGATATCATCCAAGTTATGTATGATCGGAAAAGGAGATGGGCTGGCCATATAGCAAGACTGAGACACAACAGATGGACAGCACGTATATTTCATTGGTAAACATGAGACATAAAAAAGAACAAGAGGAAGGCATTGGGTGGATTTTTTAATGGAAGATTAATGGAAGGACATGGACTAGAACTGCACAAAACAGGACAGCATGTAAAAATTGCGATCTGCATCGGTGCCGCGACTATTCACATTGATGAAATCACGGATCTTCCAAGAATTCCAAGTAAGTAATTGAATTAGTTGTGTAACCACATGAAATCTTAGTGGTTACACAATTTTTTGATAGTCCCCAGGGGTGGAGTCAACAGCCAGTGCACTCTGGCCCCACTCCCTAGGAGCCCTCTGCCAGCCCATGCTGCTGCCTCTGCATCAGAGGCAGCAGTGCGGGGTGGCAGGTGGGAGCTGGTCCATGAGGGTAGCTAGTTTAAAAAACAGCTCCCCACATAGACCAGCTGTCTGTCACCTCGTGCTGCTGCCTCTGATACAGATGCAGCAGTGCAGGGTGGCAGCAGCCCCTGTCCGTGGGGGGAGAGTCCGAGCTCCCTGTGGACAGAGGCTAGTAGAGGCAGCAACATAGGAAGAGCGGGTGGCACCGCAGAGCTGGTGCTGGGGAGAACCAGATTTTAAGCTGGCTCCCCCTCAGCACTGGCTTCTGTCTCCCCACACCAGTAGGATGCAGCAAGAGGAGGGCAGTCAAGTCCACAGACCCAGCACATGCACAGAGCCTGTTTGAAAGCCATACAATTTGTATCGAGTACGTGATTAGTTGATAAGCTGCAACTCTGTAGTTTAAATGTAGTAGGATCAGTGCGTGCTGGCAGCCCGGCTCCTACTACATTTAAACTGCAGAGCCGGAGCAGGGGTAGGTCCAGGACCCGGAGTGAGCTGAGACTGAGCAGTCCTGACTCGTGCCGGGTCTCGGACTGCTGCAGCTCTACTTTTTAAATGTAGTAAGAGCCTTATCCTCCCTACCTTATGGTCCCGGACCCGGCTCGTGCTGGGTCCTCCGTGGTGGCTCTGTGTTTTAAATGTAGTAAGTGCCAGGTGGCTCCTACTACATATAAAAAGCAGAGCCGTAGCAGTCCAGGAGTCGTTGCGAGCCAGGACTGCTGAGTCCAGGCTCATGTCGGGTTCCCAGCTGAGACTCTGCCTTCCCCTGCACCTCCTCCAAGCACCATGGAGACAGTACTCGGGGGAACCAACTTTTAAGCCAGCTCCCCCTAGCTCTGGCTCCTGCTTCCCCCCAGCCTTTGCTGCCTTAGATACAGAGGCATAAAGGGCAGAAGTGAGTAGTCGAGTAGAGAATCAACTACCCGATAAGCCTAAGAACATCAGAACAGCTATACTGGGTCAGACCAACGGTCCATCTAGCCCAGTATCCTGTCTGCTGACAATGGCCAATGCCAGATACCCCAGAGGGAGGGAACACAACAGGCAATCCTCATGTGATCCCTCTCCTGTCACCCATATCCAGACAAATATAGGCTAGGGACACCATTCCTACCCATCCTGGCTAATAGCCATTGATCTATCCATGAATCTATCTAGCTCTTTTTTGAACCCTGTTAAAATTCTAGCCTTCACCTTCTGGCAAGGAGTTTCAGAGGTTGACTGTGTGCTGAGTAAAGAAAAACTTCGTTTTGTTTGTTCTAAACCCTTGCATCCCTACAGTGAACCTGCCTGAGGGTCCTGCAGGATGGCAGAGCAATGGCGACCCAGTGTAACATGGTAGGCTGGATCTGAATGTTTGGCAAGCTCAATCCCTGCTATATACACAAAAGATTTGTACTCAAATCTAATAAATATGCATTTGATATTTACATCTACAGTAAAAACATAAAATGAAAATCAAATACAATAAAAAGTACACCAGGTATATCCAAACCTTTGAGAGTGAAATAATGCAGGGCTGCATACCTGAATTGGTCAATCCCACTTCAGTCTGAATGCTACTTATGTCTCTACAGGATACTATAAGTTTATGGTGAAGTGAGCCATTCATCATGGTCACATATGAGTCACTAGCCAAAAGTTTTTTGTTTCTTTTTTTAGCTCACAACTATTTCAAGCCAGTGCTGGTTTTGGATCAATGTAAAATGCTTTGGTATACTGAAGAAATCTCAGATTTTTATTTTATTTTATGGTGTACTGTGCAAACAAGAACTGTAGAGGGCTCATTACAACTTGTTACTACGATAAATATGTTCCCACATAAAGGCATTGGAGTGCTGTACAATAATTTCACAACAAATACAACTACCACATTAAAACACTCCATGCTTTTTTAAAATGCAATTTGCAACTGTATTGTATTACACTGCTTTTTCATTACCTTTAGATGTGTTTACTTACATATTTAAATATATTTAACAATTTTAAAATATTTGATCCAGTTAGCACTTCCACAGATGTTTAGAAAAATTTTTTTTTTCTGTGTTACAATTAAGCTCACCTATAAAGCAAGACTGTGAACATTTTCCACCCTAAGAAACATGCATTTCTTTAGGGCTTGCAAGTTCTTTTTAATCTGGAGCCATATGCCATCTCAATAGTGCTTCAAGTCCTTGCTTGCTAGGCCCTTTTAATTTTGGATCAAAGCCAAAACAAAACAGTATAGCACAGGATTCACATTTAAAAGATTAACACTTTAAAAAACCACATACTTACATTTGACACAGGATATCCACTATCCATGTATTTTATTCTTAATATATTACCTTCCCAGTAGCCTGAATTTTTTTTTCTTAGCTTCTACCCACCATCTCTTCTTTAAAAGCCAAAATACTGAATGTATAATTTGGATAAATGCCCACAAAAGTGGATATGCAAGTTATGCACAAGTATTGTGAGTTTTAACATCAAAGATGGAAAGTAATTGTTGAGAGTGGTCAAAAGCGGTATAACTAGTATAAATGGGATTAAATTAAACAAAAAGAAATTATGCTTAATATTAGAAAAATCTCCAAAGCGTAAAATATATTAGAGTGTAAAATAAACAAAGGCAGACAGGCAGGTGCAACTCCTACTGGCTTCAATATGACTGATACTACCATCACCTGAGTTATTTAAAACCAAGTGGACAATATGCTACTGCAATAAAAGCAAGAAGTAATGACATAGCATATCCTGAAATATTAATAACATCAGATTACGGGACTATATTTTAGTTTGACCCATGTTAATCAATTAATTAATGTTTTTAAATACTGGAGATTTTTGTTTTTAATAAAAATTTTAAAAGGAACACTTTTGACTGCACTTACTTTTGACAGAGCTGGCTGAAAAGAACTTTGGGAGAAAGAGGGCCTTTGCCAGCTTCTCTCATACTGTGAAGGAATGAGAACATGGCTGATGTCAATGGTCCAGGGCTTGAGAGATTCACCACCAAAGGATCCTTTGAAATAAAGTTGAATCAAGTATCAGTAACATAAATATCATTTACTGATATAACTGATGTACAAAACTTATTTTGTAATTGATACATTTACATTAAAGATAAACTTTTTAAGCCTCACTAACTTTTGGCCCAACTATGGTCAAATCACATATACCCTGTATGAGTCTGATATAGTCTCCAAACATCTTCTAGTTCATTCTTATACACTACTAAGCAGCTTGTAATTTATAACTTATATTCAAAAGTTTAGTTTATCCCGAATGAATCATAGTCAAAGAAAAATCCCTTATACCTACCTTTGTTTCTGAAAACAAATAGGTTCAGAATCAAGCAATTTTTCATACTTGCATATAAATTGTTGGAGTGGGGTAGGAAGTTTAGTATTATATGTTCCACTATGTGATAATGAACTTCTGAGCATGTTTTTCACATATAGGTATATTCCGCATTAAACATTCAGAAGGTCTAGATCTGTCCCATTTTACTTTTTCTCTTTTTTAGCTCAATTGCATGCACATGTTGGGTTTATGATGTTGGAATAATCCTGCGTGGCACTCTAGAACCTCAAGCACTGTCAGCACAGCATCTATAGACATTTCTTGTTCCTTTCATCTAAGACTAGTTTTCCAGATTCAAAACTTTAGTTTTAGAAACCACAGCAACATGAAGTTACAAGTGAACAATATAGCTAAGTTCTTATTTCTCTTCCCTGGGTTTTGCACATGTCCGAGCTGTAGTTTTTTGTTAGACATCATATTTTGTAGTTTGTATTTTTCCCTCACCCTCGGTCTCCTATCTGTAAAGCAATAACAATTAAGAAGGGAGGGAAGTAATCTAAAATTATATGACCACCAAACAATACTGTAACATAGATGGATTAATTATTTGCAGCAATACAATTAACTGCATCTTTCCTATAGAATTAACAGTGAACTCCTTTATGTTAGTCTTCTGGGACATTAGAGTTGGCTATAACAGGGCCTGTTTTTGCTGAAACTAGTTGTCAAGCATACGAGTCTTCTAGCCTTAATCCCATCTATACTGGGTCATCTCCTTGAGTTCTCCTTCTCCATTCTAGTCTGTCTTCAAGAAATTCCTCAGAATCTCCACAGATATTAAAATCCATTTGTATGACATACATACATCTAGTTGAAGTCTTCCAAAGCTTCTTTGATCCTCCACTTGGAAGCTTTAACACCTGGATTCTTACACATTCTTCCAACCTTCTTTTTACCTGCTGAAACCATCTAAGGCTGGATTACCTCTGCTTTCCTATAATCGCCAACACATTCCCTAAAATGTTTGTTCCACGCAAACATACTATATAAATCCAAGGTTACACACACACTTTGAATAACACATGCAGTTCTGATTGTCCCATCTTAAAAAAAAATTAGAACTGAAAAATAGAGAGAAACCAGTAACAAAAATTATTAAAGGTATGGAACATCTTTCATACGAGGAGAAATTTAAAAGACTATGATTTTTTAATGGGTCTATCAAATCATGAATGGCATTGAAAAAGTGGACAAGATGTTATTTATTCTTTCATGTAACACAAGAATGAAAATCTCAACTCAATGAGTTAACGGGCAGGTTTAAAACAAACAAAAGCAAAACTTCTTCACACAATACACAGTGAACCCGTGGAACTCATTTGCCTTTGGATGTTGTGAAAGCCAAAAGTATAACTCAGTTCAAAAAGAAATTAGATAAATTCATGGAGGGCAGGTCCATCAATGGGTATTAGCCAAGATGATCAGGAACGCAACCTCACACTCCAGGAGTCCCCAACATATGACACCTTTTAGTTCAGCAGAATGTTAGATGGTTATCACACTTCCTCTTTCAATGTTGGTTTTATATTAACTCTACAAAAGAAGTGAGGTAATATGTATTGTAGATTAACTGAGAACTAGGAGACTAAATAAACTGTAGGCCAAGGGTGTGAGCATCATTAATTACTCTCAGTCTGCTTTATCTTTTAGACATTTAGATTTGGGTTTCTCCCATTGCACATTTCACAGAAGCTGAACCTCTTACTACACACCTACCAATTGTGAATCTTCAGCTTGACTGATTTTTAGCTTTATTCCCTTTTCCTTCATCTCATACATTAGTTCATTTAACATGTGAGTCTGTGCCAGATTCTTAAAGAGAGACAAAACAAAAGTTAGACACACTGATTTCTTAACTAGACCATAACTTCTTCAGGCACAATTTTTAACTGTTGACATGTACAAAGTATATTTAATGGAAAGATTTCAATTCAGTAACCATTGAAATCTTTCCATTAAATATACTTTTGTACATTTATATTAAATATATTACCCAAGAAAAAAGTATCCCCTACAGGAAATAAATTTCATAGTTATAAAAGGTGTAAGTCAATGTTGGTAAGTCTCCACATAAAAGAAAAAGAAGCAGTTGGAAATGTAATAACACTGTCTCTGACTAGTTTGCTTATTATTTTCATTGTAGAACAAATCTCTTCTTTTTAATTTTGAGCTTTCCTAAGGCCTGATCTACACTTAAAAATTAGGTCAGCATAGGTACATTGGTCAGTGGAATGGAAAATCCATACCACTGACCAACATAGCTATGCCAACCTAACTCCCAGTATAGACACAAGTATGTTGAAGGAAGAATGCTTTGGTTGATATAACTACTGTCTGTAAGAAGCAGTGTTCTTAAACTGATGGGAAAACCTCTTCCATATGTATCAGTAACTTAGAAGCACTTACTCTCCCTTTCTCAGTGCCTCTGGGTTACACATATATATAAGCTGCATCTATAGTAGGGATGTAATAGTGTAGTTGATTAACTGATTAACTGATAAGCAAAAGCTTATTGGTCAATGCTATAAACTACACGGATTTCCCTTCTCCTCCCCTTGCCAGTAAATTTTTTAGCAGGCTGGCCAGCAGCCCAGCTCAGTCCTTGCTTGTGCCAGGTCTAGGACAAGTTCAGTGCATTGCTTGTAGTTACCCAATACAGAACTGCAAAGATCACACACTGAATTGCAAATGTATACACCTACAACCTACACACAAACCTGATGGGTAACACCGGACATTTTCTTCTGTCTCATTCATTTGTAAAGCATTGTTAATACAGGGTTTGTTACTGAGGAAGATTTTTTTAAGGGGAGGGGAAGCAAGGAAGGAGGAGGAAAAGGCTGAGAAAAAGTTACTATAATTATTGCTTTTTGACATTTCATTCAAGTCATAACATACAAAAATGAGTTATAAAAGTTCACATTTCTAATGATTAAATATTTCTAAAACTGCTATCAACAAGGAAATCTGATGTCATTTTAGCACCTTACCTGCATGACAGCATTAAAAAAACATGTATTTCCTAAATTATTTATTCCCTTAACTGGAATTGATGAGCCATTTGCATAACTTTTTCCTTTCAATATTTCACTTCCTTCACTATTTTCTTCACAAAGTCGTGTAATTTTTGATGATGAACCTAGAATTAAAACTACAGATTAATATTAACAGTGACCAAAAGATATTTATGATTCAGATATTTAGCATGAAATACTGATACTCTTCCCCAAAAAGTGATACTCATTTGCTTGACTGAATAGTTAGATATACAGTTATTAGAGAAAACACAAGAAATGGTTGCCAACAAGCTAGTTTTTATGCAAAATTTAGTTTCAGTATCCCGTATGAAATTGTTAAGTTCATCTTATATAGAATATTTTATTCAATTGCTGAGGTGTCTACTTAACAAAAACAACAATTTAACACTGTACAAATTATGAGCTTGTTAAGGAACTGATACAGGTCCTAATCAGGAAAATATTTACACATGTGGTTCACATAAAGCAGAAGTAGTTCCATTGACTTTAGTGCAGGGTTGGGGAACCTGTAGCCCCCGGCTTGCCTGGGGCTTAGCTCCCCCGCCCCCAGCATTGGGGAAACTACACTACCATTCCAGCCCCATCCCCCTGCTGCCCTACCTCAGGGCTGGAGTACAGAAAATCTACTAGGCTAAGCCCCTCTAGGCTCTGGTGTGGTAGAGGAATGTGGGGTATGTCTTTCTGCTTCTCAGTTGGGGGCCACATCAGTGAGGGATTTTTTTTTGGCTTCTCACTTGTGTGCGGCCCCCAACTGATTTTTCTGTGGGTCAGCAGCTCCCAACCCAATAAAGGTTCCCCACTTCTGCTTTAGCGCTTGACTGAAGCTAGCATGTGCTTTTAAGTGTTCGCAAAAATGGGATCTTACTTTTACCGTATTTTCCCCAGTTCACTCTTTCCATTGATTTATTTATTTATTGCAATGCACAACACATAAAACTTCTGCTACTGCAGGTACTTTTGACTTCCTTTGAAATAACAATACAACAAAAACAAAAACCAGTAAATCCCCAAGACAAACCCTACCATCAACACAGCCTAATCGGTGATACCTTTCCCACCAAACTACTATACACCTTAAAAAAAAAAAAAAAAACCAAAAACAAGAGTAAAAGATTCTCCCACAAGGCTCCATGCATAAAGATGGGTCTTGAAGCATGCCGATTTAGTTACTAAGACCAGTGAAGACTTCAGATTTATGTGCATTATACACATACTAGAAAGGCCAGGAAGTAGTTATTCCTTTGCTTTTTATGCTATTGAAGGGAGGTATGCAAAAGCTCCCACGTGAGTAAAATGCATCTCTCTCAATTGGTGTACAAGTCGAGTTGAACAAAGTACAACCCATTCAACAGCTGTATATGAACTGTCATCTGTTTTCCCAGATGACACATTTACGTGTCTCATCCCTTGTTGTTGGCACAAGATCTGTTAAGCTACACCCAGCTGCATAAGATAGTGCTACTTGTTTAAATTTAACAAAAAACAGATTTAATAAGCCATAATAGAATGTGCTACCAGTAATGGTCTTGTATTTTCCTATTGGCCTTCTTACTTAAATAGACAAGGGGCAATGAAGTTAGGCAGTCATTAACTTGTAGCCTAGAGGTAATGTAAAGACTTGAGGTACACTATTTAGCCTAGAATTCTACTAGCAACTTTCATATTGTCATGATTGCTCTACTAAAAATGAGCATTACTGACATCTACAGTATTATAAGTATTGATTAACAATGCATGTCAATGTAAACGAGTTATGGAGTTAATGGATGCCAAGAGCTGTGATGCTGCAATCTACATCTTGACATACAAATTCATATATTTGTTCTAATGAGTTACACACTGAAGTCTCATTAAAGTGTTCTTGAGAAATAACTAACAGATCCATTTATGTTAATGAAATACTCATGCCAAAAGGTTGTTTTATGTATACTCCTAGGTACATAATTGCTGAGACTATAGAAAAATATAATTAAATGTAGAAATAAAAGTAGATGCAATTTAAAAATATCTATTGTGGCTGACAACAAGCCTCTGATGCAATTTGCATGCACTCTGTAAGTCTACCAAGGCATAATTATTTTTCAAGTTATGTATCAGTTTGTCAAAATGCAGTTGAAGGCACTTGCCACTTAATTTTAAGAAATGCTCTCAATGATGCAGTCGATGTTGCTTACAAATATTCTCTGTTCCACTGGTGTGGAAACTGAAGGCAATATAAGGACACAGAAACAGAGTAATTTATCTTTGAAAGTATACAGAATACTTTGAACACAGCAAACGACAAATAGCTCAGGAGCCCTTCATAACTGAAACAGTCTCTCACAAACTAGGATACATGAAATAATACCCTTTCATGGACATGCTTACAAAGTGCATGCTACAGTGTCCTGCAAGAATACCATCCGCATAAAATTCCTAAGGCAAGAAAAGTGTGGGAGACTGCAGATATTTGGAGATTGTCATCCTCCCAATCTGAAGATAGCATCCTGCATTGGAAAATAAATAAAAATCACTGGGTTTCTTCCCCCCTACACACACTAAAATGATTCTGTATGTGGAGAAAATTGATGGTTAAACAAAAAAAAAGCCAAAATTGTGTAAATAATTTGTGTATTGGTATACCACAGTTGTTGCATTTATCCATCGGCATTCAAAAACATCTGGGACAGCATCTTAAAGTAAACAATGTGCACAAGGCCATCTGGACAAAACTGCAGGCAAAAATTAAAGCATAAGCATATGGAAAAGCAGATTTTTCTCTTCCCTTTAGCAGTACAGGATGACAAATGTCAAACCTAGATCTGTCTACGCTTCACTGTGCTATGCTTTGCAGCACCACCTGGCTCTCCTTGCACAGCCACCAAATATGGATAGCACTGCCACAGCAGACCATATCTGCAGGGCAAACTCAATAAAAGCATTTCACTTCATGGTTAAATAGCAGCTTCACACAAGTAGTAAGGTTCCATTTGCTAAGTCTCACATGTAAATAATTTAACAACAACAAAAGATGACCAATTTTGTTATTAGACCTGAATGCTCATGTAATCACAAAACACTGTAAACCAGAATTATA
This sequence comes from Rafetus swinhoei, assembly GCA_019425775.1. Taxonomy (NCBI): domain Eukaryota; kingdom Metazoa; phylum Chordata; order Testudines; family Trionychidae; genus Rafetus; species Rafetus swinhoei. The sequence continues at coordinate 72,726,882 of CM033440.1, forward strand.
TATCTGACTGTTATGTTAGCAAGATAAAACTTAGAAAGATAAAAAAACCCACAACTAAATAAATAAAAGAGGTGTATATTTTATTAGTGATTCCTAGAAGCCTTCTTTAATCCACAGAGATTTCAAATGTTGCCTTTCCCCCCCATCTTTAATAGATTTTCCCAAATGACATGTTCTAAGAAGATTAGGTATTTTTGTCTGAAAAAAGTCTAAACAGACACAGCCGTAAACTGGTTTCAATACAGACATTATTGCTTAACAAATGCTTATAAGTTATTGTACAAAATCAACATTTAAACATCTACAGGACCTCCAATTCAAAAGTACGGTGTTTATCAATTTCTTATTGGAAAGCTCCAAGTCAGGTGGTAAATGGCAGTTGGGCCATAGGCTGGTAAGGCTATATGTAATTGGTTGACATGCACAGAGCTGGTCAGCTAGCCTCCAGCCAATTTAATAAATGAGAGTGGTAATAATTGCAATGACTGTTTTTTATAGACTTAAGTTCTATAGACTTAAGTTGCAGGGCATTACTGAAATATAGCCCAAGGCTAAAAACATGCTAGAACCTAATCTATCAAAAAAATTTAACAGTGCTTGTGTATAAAAAACATTTTATAGCTTATTTTTGATTCATCATGTCACATATTCAAATATTTTGTCATTCCTCTTTTAGGAATGGAATGTGACGCTTCAAATAATACAGACTCAACAAAGGTTCTATATGAAAGTTACATTCTTTTATCAAAGCAGCTATATGCCACTATAAATATATGCCAGTAGAAAAATCATGGAGGAGATCCTCAAGCAATCCATTTTGAAGCACTTGGAAGAGGGGAAAGTGATCAGGAATAGTCAACATGGATTCAAGAAGGGCAAGTCATGTCTGACCAATCTGATTAGCTTCTATGATGAGGTAAATGGCTCTGTGGATATGGGAAAGTCAGTGGATGTGATATACCTTGACTTTAGCAAAGCTTTTAATACGGTCTCCCACAATATTCTTGCCAGCAAGTTAAGGGAGTATGGATTGGATAAATGGACTGTAAAATGAACAGAAAGCTGGTTAGACTGCCAGGCCCAACGGGTAGTGATCAATGGCTCGATGTAAGGTTGGTGGTTGGTTTCTAGCGGAGTGCCCCAAGAATTGGTTCTTGGACTGTTTTTGTTCAACATCTTTATTAATGACTTGGATGAGGTGATGGATTGCACCCTCAGCAAGTTTGCAGATGACACTAAGCTAGGGGGAGAGGTAGATATGCTGGAGGGCAGGGATAGGGTCCAGAGTGACCTGGACAGATTAGAGGATTGGGCCAAAAGAAATTTGATGAGGTTCAACAAGGACAAGTGTAGAGTCCTATACTTGGGACAGAAGAATCCCAAGCAGTGCTACAGGGTGGGAACTGAATAGTTAAGTAGCAGTTCAGCAGAAAAGGACCTGGGGATTACAGTGGATGAGAAGCTGGATATGAGTCAACAGTGCATTCGGAGGAGCATTGCCAGCAGATCCAGAGAAGTGATTATTCCCCTTTATTTGGCTCTGGTGAGGCCACATCTGGAATATTGTGTCCAGTTCTTGGCCCCCCACTATAGAAAAGATGTGGACGCATTGGAGAGGGTCCAGCGGAGGGACCAAAATGATTAGGGGGCTGAAGCACATGACCTATGAGAAGAGACTGAGGCATTTGGGTTTATTTAGTCTGCAGAAGAGAAGAGTGATAGCAGCCTTCAACTTCCTGAAGAGAGGTTCCAAAAAGGATGGAGAAAGGCTGTTCACAGTAGTGACAGATGGCAGAACAAGGAGCAATGGTCTCAAGTTACCGTGGGAGAAGTCTAGGTTGGATATTAGAAAAAACTATTTCACTAGGAGGGTGGTGAAGCACTGGAATAGGTTACCTAGGGAGGTGTGGAATCTCCATCCCTAGAGGTTTTAAGTGTCGGCTTGACAAAGCCCTGGCTGGGTTGATTTAGTTGGGATTGGTCCTGCCTCGGCCAGGAGGCTGGACTTGATGACCTCCTGAGGTCTCTTCCAGCTCTATGATTCTATGATTCACAGTTTCAAGGTTTAAAAGAAAACAATTCTTCCTAGGATTGGCAGGTGTCCGGTTTTCACCTGGACAGTTCAATATTTTGGCTTTCCATCTGGTAAAAAACAAAACAAAACAAAACAACCCAGAGAATACCAGACATGTAAAATGTCTGGTATTTTCTGTTTTCCTTGGACGGGAGGCCGGCAGCGTCTGCGAGGGCGGGGAGGAGAGCGAGGTAATTTAAAGGCGCATTGACCTCTCTTCCTCTCTCTCTTGTTTTTTTTTTTTTTTGCTCAACCAATTTTTTCCTGCCTGTTTGCTGTTTGGGAGTTTTTGTGAAGCTATCTGGCAACCCTAATTCTTCCCTCTATAAAACCAAACCAAATCCCAGAAAGCAAAATTACAGAGGAGTTCTGATAAAGAGAAGCTTTATGTAAAACTATTCATACTAATTTTCAAATTAATGTAAACAGTTTAAAAATTAGTGATGGCATAGTAAGGTTTTAAAAACAGAATAAATGTAATACATTTACATAGGACTCAAAAACTTCACCCCAAAAAAAAAAAAAAAAAAAAAAAATTGCAATGAGCACCAAGTAGCAATTGTAGTTGGGCCAAAAGTTTTTACTTACTGGGACTATTAAACACTACAGGTTGAACCTCTTTAGTCCAGCACCCTTGGGACCTAATGAGTACTGAACAAGAGAATTGGCCGAACCACAGGAGGTCAATATTGGCTAGCAGAATTACTAATGCTTCCATTGCTCTTAGAAGACATTTAGGGGTAAATTAGAGCTAAATAGCACAGAACACTGAAAGCCAGGACTGGTGGCTATATACCAAATTTATGGGACCATGGGAAACTTGGCCATATCCATGATGAGTGCATATTTGGCTGATTAAAATCATGCCAGACCATGGATATTGCTGGACCAGAGAGTTTCAACCTGTACTGCAATACAAATAATGAAAGCTCCAGTATTTTTCATATAGTTACTACAAAACAGTGCTTACAAACAGAGTTTCTCTTTGAAGACAGGTATCCTAGCAGAGTTATCCCCATCTTGCTGCCAATTCCCTGGCTTTAGTCCCATGATCCATAATAACAGGCATCATAGGGTATGTCTACACTGCATTCCTCTTTCAAGAGAGGAATACAAATGTGGCTAAGCAAAATTGCAAATGAAGCACAGATTTGTATTTCCCGCGCTTCATTTGCAAATGGCATCCAGGCGCTTTTTCAAAATACCCTATTTCAAAAGAAAAAACGAACGCACTCTAGATGGGGTTATTTAAAAAAATCACCTTCTTTTGAAAATAACCCTTACTTCTTAAAAAATGAGGTTTAAGGTTTATTTTGAAAGAAGGGTTGTTTTTTTTTCGAAATAACCCCGTCTAGACTGCATTTTTTCTTTCAAAATAGGGTATTTTGAAAAAGAGCCCGAATGCCATTATGCAAATGAAGCATGGGAAATTCAAATCCGCGCTTCATTTGCAATTTCGCTTGGCTGCATTTGCATTCCTCCCCTCGAAAGAAGAATGCAGTGTAGACATACCCTTACAGTACAGACCATTTGAACCAAATTAGCTTAATTGGGATAGCTCCTATGGAATTGATTTAGTTTAACAATATTAAAGCGTAATGACTGTTACGTACTCTGGGCAAAATTATCATATATTTGGCTTAATGGGAACACATTTAGCTAATATCAATTAAATTGTATTTAGCCAGGTGGTAAAATATGTATGAAATTCTAACTTCAGATCTTTAAAGGTAAAAGTTATGAAGTACTTTTCATAAATTCACATTAAGAAAAAATTAAAACAAAAGTGAAGAATTTTTGTCTTTTATACAGTATATTATGTGTATCATATAAAGTATTTTCAGATCTTTTGAAAAAGCCCAAGAAGGTCTTGTCTCTTAAATGGGACAACAGTTTTAGGGCAATGTTATGGGGAAGTTACTTAAGGATTTAGTTTGTTAAGGAAAGTGTTTCAGCATTAAAGGTGATTTGGAAATGGATTTAAAAAGTGTTTGTATATTAAAATAAGCAAAAAAGAACAAAGTAAGTTGCAGAGTTTGAGGTTTTCTTATACTTCGTTTTTGATTTTTGTTTTACATTAGGAATGTCAGGTCTCATTTATTCCACATCTGAAGTGTGATTCTCCCACCCATTTGTCATACTGTTTGTGGGATCTCCTACAGTCTTAGAACTTGGCCCCACTAACTGGTGAATACTGCTGCCAATAAGAACTATAAATGTGCAGTACCTTGAAGAAACTGACTCTTAGGAAGGGTAGGAGAAAAAGATGGAGTTGACCAGCTAACTTAATACAGGTTGGACCTCCCTTGTCTAGCACTCGTGGGACCTGACCCATCCCGAATGAGGAGATCTGTCGGACCAGGGGAGGTCCCTCCCAACATGGCCTCTGCTGCTCTACTGCCCCTGGCTAGGGCTCCAGCCTACCCCTGCTGCTGCCTGCCCTGCTTGGCTGCCGCTGGGGTTGAAACTCCATAGCCGTGGAGAGAGCTCCACGGCCAGGGATAGAGTTCCATGGTGGGGGACGGAGCTCTGCCACTGCCGGAGTTCTGTGGCCACTGCTGCTAGAGCTCCACAGCTAGGGCCAGAGTTCCATGGCTGCTGCTGCCAGGCCCCTACTACCACCTGGCTACAGGGGCCAGAGCTTCCTGCTGCACCGCCTGTCCCTCCATGCCCTGCCCCCCGGCTTCCGACTGAGACTCTGTGCCCCCCTGACACTCCTGCCCTGCAGCCCGACCCCCTTATACCTGGGCTCTGTGGTCCAAGAACATCCATGGTCCAAGAGACTCCCGGTTAAGGGAGGTACAACCTGTAGTGCTTACAAATAAAGGGCCTGATCCTGAAATTCTTCCACTTGCAGAACACTCACTGAAGTCAGTAAGAGTTGGGAAGGGTTTAAGGACTGAGCCCAAACTAACTAAAACTTGTAACTCATAAAAACTGGAGATTTTAGGTTTAGTTTCTCTTTACAGTTCATTGTAACAGTTACCAGGTTCGCAGTAAGTCTTGTTAGGAAAAACTCAATTCAGATTATGCACTGGGTTAAAAATTACCAGTGTAAAGGCTAAAGAAAAATGCAACTCTGAAGTACTGGCATGCACAAAAGACTCCAAAGCCTTATTGTAGGTTTTATATCAATTTATTTTGATTGTATTTCATATATGTGCAGTGTGTACATGCTTCAGAAATATTTTTACTGAAACAGAAACGTACCTGGAGATACAGATGGTATGCAAACAAAAACATAAATGATAATCAATTTTTCTTTCAACTGGGAGATTAAGCATCTTTGTTTATTTTTTCAATGCAACTTTAAAAAAAAAAATTAAAAATGAGAGTTCCAGGAATATGCACCCTTATTCCAAGGTCAAGCCTTTTCTATTGAGTATCTCTCTGGTACTTCAGCTGAAGGCCTTCATGGAAAAAGCAAGGTTAATAGAGTTCCTTTCTTTTTTAGTAAATTCTCATCATGCTGCATTATGAAATGCTACTAAATTGCCTAGCACTCCTTTTATTTTTTTAAAAAGAACTAAAACTAGTTTTCTCAATATTGTACAATCGTGAAAACCTAACCCTCAGAAAAAAGAAACTGCTCTCTTCTTAAATGGCTGCTAATTTTATGTTTTAAAAGCCTAATTTTTTCTTTCAGTGCTAAAATAATGACAGGATTAGAGAACACAAACTGCAGTTTTATTTCTATGGAGCTGCCAGAATGTAATAAGCTGAAAATTATATCTGTTTTTTTCACATTGTGCAGATATTCAATCACTAATTTTCAGTCTCTACATTCTGACTGTTTTATACTTTTGTTCACTACTAAATATATGAGGAGGAAAGCAGGAGGGGGAGCGAGAATCAAAATAATTTGAGTGAGGCAAATTATTTTGTTAGGAAAAAAATCTCATTTCACCTAAGTAATCTGAAAAGTAATCTGTATTCTTAATGCACAGTGACGAAAGGTCCATATTTGTCAAACTGAATATCAGGCCAATAACAGAGGTACTCTTTTTGGAAGTGTATCCCTCTTATTCTGGTAAGGGGCACATTAAATATCGGTATCAACAACATGGCCATATGTGTATCCAAGTGTTCATGGTAAAAATTTTGAGGTCTGTGGTAATTTTTCAAAAAAAAACGAATGACAGTGACATAACTCTCCCCCCACCCCCGCTAACTGTACATCACTAAGTACAGTAATTTTGTTACGTGCGTGTCATGCAACATGGTGGTATCAAGCCTTTTTTAGTATTATTTCGCTTGTTAATTTTGTTTTTAAACATAAGGGCTTGTCTACACAACTATAAAGTACAGCACACTAGGAGAGTGGGATTTATAAAGTGCTCTGACTGCCCTTTGTAGATCTTGCTGGCTTTCTCTAAAAGAAACCTAGTTCATGTTAATATTTAGGCACCCTAGAATATGCCAGAAAGATCTAATCGGGCAATTACAGTGTACCAGATTAGACAAGTTTATAAACTAGCCCTCTCTAGCACGCTCTGCCAGAGCCATGTAAACAACCCCTAAATCAAGGGTAGCTGAATTTACTGACCCTCTGAGCTGCATCCGATAATCTTCAGAAGTTCAAGTGCTGTAACCCAGCATTGCAGTTCATTTATAACATGGCCCATGGGCTGACACCCACTGGGGTGTGCACCTGGCTGACACCCCAATCCTTCCTCCATGAGGTTAAAGCCCAAAGACTCTCTTTCCTGAAGAGCAGAAGCCATTAGCCCCACAACTCTGCCACAGGGCAGAAGCCCCATCCTTCCTCCCTATCTGGTAGCTGGAGAATGGGGGGGAAGAGGAAAGGAATGTGAGGAGCTTTGTGAGCTGCATTTTAACTATAAAAGAGCTGCATGTGGCTCACCAGTGGCAGTTTAGCTGCACCTGCTCTAAAATAAATACAATCGGTAAATCTAACTTCTTAAATTTTGAGTTATATGTATTACAAATCAGTTAAAAACTAAAATTTTTAATTCCATGTAAAACATGGTCAACTCAGATATCCACCCACAAATGTGCAGTAGGGGTAATCATTCTCAATACTTATTTTCCCCAATGCAATTTCACTCAAATTACATGTTCCAGAAACTTATTACTCTCCTAGCTACTACAGAAACTGTACTGTATCAACTATATTTATGAAAATACAAATCAAGTTCCCAGCATTCACTTATTGTCAGCTGCTTCAGCGAGCAGAACAGCTGAACTTTAACAGCAAAAACCAATTCCACAACTTGGCCTCCCCATCAGGGGTTGTGACTACAAAGTCTGAGAACTAATAGTAGCTCTTCTGCTTTCTCTTCAAGAACCACTCTGGGAAGTCATCTGCAACAGATTTAACTTACACCTTTTAAGAATCAATCTTCAAACATTTCTCTCTCTGCACTTCTATTAGTGCAAATATACAATAAATAATTTCCAAGACTGCAAAATTTATTTCCCCCCAAAAACTATCAGACACTCAATCAATAATATCTCAGCATGGTTCCTGTGTAGTACATGTGCATTATGGTCCTGTGAAGCTCACAAGTGTGCCCTCCTGACAATACTGCACCTGCCTTCCTGTGAAAACCATCATGGCCTGCTAACCTCTTCTACAAAACAAATTTCTGGGTGGTACTCCCTAGAAAGCAGTCTTGCTTTATTCTTCCATCTTGTGCCCAACATGACCTCTTAACCAAACAGACTTTAAAAAAAATAAAGACATTGCTGGGTACAGCAAACCATAGGATCAGATGTGAAAACCACACAGCTGCAAGCATTCTTTTGGGAACCCAGCATTGGAGTTCATCTCAATCGCTTAATGTAATTACAAAAGTCAGTCATGTAGTAGTAATGTAATTTGCACATTTCTGCAGCTGAAGTGAAGTTCGGTCTTCATGAGAGACTGACTAATAAGCAGGGGTCCTGCTGCCACACTATTCCACCACATTAGTACCAAATGACAAGCATTTTGCTTTTGTTTATTCTCCAAGATGAATTAATTAGGAAATCTATATAATCCACCCTCTCTTGCCAGTTTTAAAATGTTTTACTTTATCTTGCATGGATTCTTGATTATCAAGAATTTGATAAATGTAATAGCCAACATCTAATATTCATGTGCAAACTATATTTATACAGAAACTTCCACATAATATTTGTACGTTATGAAGTGTCATGGCAATCAATTGTCAGACTGTACATTTTATTACAGATGCCACACTTTCTGCAATGAAACATAATTAGCAACTTTCCCACTTCAATATGCTTACCTCACAAACAAGAAGAAATGGAAGAGTAAGGTCAAAAAAATACACCTAAGTACAAGATTTATCATAAAATATTTAATAGCAATGTTGTTGATAGCAAGTACTACAAGTTGGTAGTTGATACTTTCAAATTTATCATTTTTTTTTTTTTTAAATCACATTTAAGATTTTTCTTAACCTCATTACCTGATCATTGCAAAAATCAAAGTCTTCTTTAGCATATTAAATATCAAAAAAGAAACATCCACAGAACTATGGAAAAAAAAGGATTTATAAACAAAATTAAGAATTATGCTGAAAATTACTATTAAATAATGTCCTCAAGAAGACAAGAAAATTCAAAGTTAATATATTTAATTCAGACCATTGAATTTTATCCCCTTTTCTGCTTGTACAACATGAGATAAGTTTGGGTCTCAGTCAAGATTTTTAGTATGATGTCTGTTTTTTTCTACCATTCAAGATCTAATAAAGGCTCAAGTTAAATCCTTTCTTAAAAATTAAATTATTTTAGTGGAAAAAACAAATTGTTTTACCTTTGACTAATCATTTTCTGAAGAACAATTGCTACAAATAAATGTATTGAGCTAGAACAAGACAATCAACCTTATTCAGAAGTGTGCCTCTCTCACACACCAGTGATTTATCAATAGGTCAATAACACCCAGACATTTCTGGCAGCTGTACCAATTCACAAGACCTCATCTGTACCAGCCAGAATCCTCTCCTCTTCCTCTGTAGCCTATTACCTCTTCTTCTTCTTGCTTCTTTAGTAATGAAGTTACAATCTCTCTAAGCTCAGTCTTTTTAAATGTTGTGGTCACTGGACTTGATCTGAGCCACTTAGGCATGGGATTGAATACTTCGTTGAAAAAGGGTCAGAAAGCAGGTCACCGTAAGGGATCCAGTCTTCTGCATTGAGCCCTCTGGTTCTTTAAGCTCCAAATCCTGCTAAAACTTAAATGTAGTTGGCTTTAAGCATGTGAATCACTGCATTGAAACCAATGAGACTACTCACATACGCATACCTTCTAAGTGAGTGTTTGTAGGATTAAGCCTAATTTTGCACTCACAGTTACATGGCCATAGACAACCGGCAGGTAGGGTGGTGGTGGGTTAGCATACAGTCCTCTCCCCAAGAAAAATGTTAGTGGCAATGTTAAAAAAAGGAAAAATTGAGTTTGGAACAGAAACTAGTTTCTCTCACTTTAATAGTGGGCAAATTTAGTTCTGGTATTAAATTACTCACTAAAGTAATAGTCAACAGCTATTATTTTATTATGTTTTAATTCTAGCCCCACCCCTCAAATAATTATGTATGGCCCTGAATTAAGCTAGGGGAACTCAACATCTAGCAACACACTAGACAATGTAAGGACGACATTTACTGCAGCACCAATTACACTGTACATAAGCTAGAATGAAAGAGACGGTGGCAACACCACATTGAGGGTCACCAAAAAAAGCTAGAGCTTAGCTCATCACTGATTTAAACTTCCATTCTGTATGATTCAATATCTTATGATATTACTTCATTCAGAAAATGTCTTCACAAACATGTTCATGTCAGCAAATCTTAAAGAGTTTTCTGTTTTTTTTGGTATCTCACTTTAAATGTCTGCGTTCTTAGACAATGTTAAGATTTTCCAACTCCTGGATTAAATAAATAGGGCATACTCCACATCCTTCTACAAAAACAACACATAAAATTCCTTTGCATGAGCATTGGGCTGAACATAACTTGACAATGACTAAGAGTGTCAAAGTTGGCCAGTAATTTTTGGTGTCCAATTTTCAGAAAGTGATGAGTCAAAGCAAGACACCTTAAGGGAATCTCAAATTGGGCAACCAAAAATTGAGGCATCCAAAAATCATTATGCAAATTTGAAAATGTTAGCCAACATCTTTTTTTTTAAACTAAGCTTTTATTAAGCACATCTAAATATTTTCCGTTAGAATATCTGAAACAATTACCAGCGTATTTAAGTGGCTGGAGACTAAATATCACACACAGCATTTTACTAGTGCATGAGACTCTGCAATTAAAAATAGACCTGAAAGGAAAGTGAAATTGAATATTGTATATTATATGTATATGTTAAAATATAACTTAATGGACTTCTATGATGACATAAGTGGCTGTGTAGATATGTGAAAAGCGGTGGACATGATATACCTTAACTTTAGAAAAGCTTTTAATACAGTCTCCCACAGTATTCTTGCCAGCAAGTTAAAGTAGTATGGCTTAGATCAGTAGCTCTCAACCTTTTTTGCACACCAGCAAACTCATTCAAAAACTGTTGACGGACCAGCACTGAAACATTTGCACATATATTATGGTAATTGCCTTATTTGCATATTCATTATGGTAATGATGGGCTTGTGAACAGGAGCAGCTAACAGGGAGTTTGGAGAGGGAGTTCAGAGGGGGAGGTTAGAGGGTGCTAGTGACTCCTGACCTTCTTTAAACCTAACTTTTATAATAATCTATATTCCAGACATTTATTAAGCCCAGTTTATACCTAAACTTATTCATAAAAAAAAATGGAGACAGAAGCCCAGCAGCACAGTGGGGGCTATCCTGTTTATTGTGTCGAGTGTAACAGGTATGATTACCTGCCCTGTGGGCGGGTGGCGTATGTGTGCACCCGTTGCAAGGAGCTCCTGGCCCTCAGAGACCAAGTTTGGGCTTTGGAGGCCAGGGTGGCTGAACTGGAGGAGCTAAGGGAGGTAGAGAGATATGTTGATGAGACTTTCCAGGACACTGTAGTACTGTCCCACCTCCAGTCTGAGAGCCCCTGTGCTCTTAAAGAGGATGAAAGTCTCAAGGGAACAGAGCATTCAATGGGAACAGAGGGAAACCATTCCGTAGTTGGGACCCTCCTTCCAGAGGATGTTGCGGTATCCTCTCGCACTGAGGATACCTCTGAGGGGGAGGGAATGCCAGTTGTTAGGAAGAGGCAGGTGTTAGTAGTGGGTGATTCGATCATTAGAAACATAGATAGTTGGGTTTGTGATGACCGGGAGAACCGTATGGTCACTTGCCTGCCTGGTGCGAAGGTTGCAGATCTCTCAAGGCATCTAGATAGACTTATGTGTAGTGCTGGGGAGGAGCCGGTGGTTGTGGTACATGTAGGTACCAATGACGTAGGGAAGGGTAGGAGAGATGTCCTGGAGGCCAAATTTAGGCTGCTAGGAAAGAGACTGAAATCCAGGACCTCTATGGTGGCATTCTCGGAAATGCTTCCAGTTCCACGAGCAGGGCCAGGTATGCAGGCAGAGCTTCAGAGTCTCAATGCGTGGATGAGACGATGGTGTAGGGAAGAGGGGTTTGGATTTATTAGGAACTGGGGACACTTTTGGGAGAGGGGGAGCCTATACAGGAAGGATGGGCTCCACCTAAACCAGGGTGGAACCAGACTGCTGGCACTAAACATTAAAAAGGCCGTAGAGCAGTTTTTAAACTAAGAGATGGGGGAAAGCCGATTGGTGGAGATGCACGTAAATCGGAAGGAGACTTCTCTTAGAGGAGAATCCATTGACAGAGATTCTCTAAGCTGTAGTCAGAAAGAGAGGAGGGGAGAGGACAAACCATGGGCCAGAGCAGACAATCAACCGCATATAAAGGAATCCAATGCATCAGGGAAGGGCAGATAAATAAGCAGTGGCAAATTTTTAAAGTGCTTCTACACAAATGCTAGGAGTCTGACTAATAAGATGGGTGAACTAGAGTACCTCATATTAAAGGAGGAGATTGACATAATAGGCATCACTGAAACCTGGTGAAATGAGAAAAATCTGTGGGACACAATCATACCGGGATATAAAATATATCGAAAGGACAGAGCAGGCCGGCTGGGTGGCGGAGTGGCACTGTATGTGAAAGATAATGTAGAATCAAATGAAAAAAATATTAAATGAATCAACATGTTCAATGGAATCGCTATGGAAAGTAATTCCATGCTCCAATAATAAGAAATTAGCAGTAGGGATATATTACCGACCACCTGACCAGGACAGCGATACTGACATTGAAATGCTGAGGAGATTAGAGAGGCTACCAAAATAAAGAACTCTATAATAATGGGGATTTTAATTATCCCCATATTGACTGGCTACATGTCACCTCAGGAAGAGAAGCGGAGATAAAATTTCTCAACGGCTTAAATGACTGCTTCTTGGAGCAGCTGGTACAGGAACCCACAAGGGGAGAGGCAATTCTCGATTTAGTCCTGAGTGGAGCACAGGATCAGGTCCAGGAGATAACGGTTGCAGGACCGCTTGGGAATAGTGACCATAATATAATTAACATTCCTGTGGTGGGAAGAACACCTCAGCAGTCCAGCACTCTGGCATTTAATTTCAAAAAGGGGAATTATGCAAAAATGAGGAGGTTAGTTAAATGGAAATTAAAAGGCACAATGACTAGAGCCAAATCCCTGCAAGCTGCATGGACACTTTTTAAAGACACCATAATAGAGGCCCAACTTAAATGTATACCCCAAATTAAAAAACATAGCAAGAGACCTAAAAAAGAGTCACCATGGCTTAACCACCATGTAAAAGAAGCAGTGAGGACAAAAGGTATCTTTTAAGAAGTGGAAGTCCGATCCTAGTGAGATAAATAGAAAGGAACATAAACACTGTCAAATCAAGTGTAAAAATGTAATAAGAAAAGCAAAAAAGATTTTGAGGAACAGCTAGCCAAAAACTCAAAAGAAATAACAAAATGTTTTTAAGTACATTAGAAGCAGGAAGCCTGCTAAAAAACCAGTGGGTCCCTAGACGATCGAGATATAAAAGGAGCAATCAAGGACGATAAAGCCATTGTGGAGAAACTAAATGATTTCTTTGCTTCAGTCTTCACGGCTGAGGACGTTGGGGAGATTCCCAAATCTGCACCGTCCGTTGTGGGTGATGAATCTGAGGAACTGTCCCGGATTGAAGTGTCATTAGAGGAGGTTTTGGAACAAATAGAAAGACTTAATGTCAACAAATCTCCGGGACCGGATGGCATTCATCCAAGGGTTCTAAAAGAACTCAAATGGGAAATTGCTGAACTATTATTTGTGGTTTGTAACCTATCCTTTAAATCGCCTTCTGTATCTAATGACTGGAAAGTAGCCAACGTGACACCAATATTTAAAAAGGGCTCTAGAGGCGATCCTGGCAATTACAGACCGGTAAGTCTAACTTCAGTACCGGGCAAATTAGTTGAAACAATAGTAAAGAATAAAATTGTGAGGCATGTAGAAGAACATAATTTGTTGGACAAAAGTCAACATGGTTTCTGTAAAGGGAAATCATGTTTTACTAATCTATTAGAGTTCTTTGAAGGGGTTAACAAACATGCGGACAAGGGGGATCCAGTAGATATAGTATACTTAGATTTTCAGAAAGCCTTTGACAAGGTCCCTCACCAAAGGCTCTTATGTAAATTACATGGCCATGGGATAAGAGGGAAGGTCCTTTCTTGGATTGAGAACTGGTTAAAAGAAAGGAAACAAAGGGCAGGAATAAATGGTAAATTTTCAGAATGGAGAGAGGTAACTAGTGGTGTCCCCCAAGGGTCAGTCCTGGGACCAATCCTTTTCAACTTATTCATAAATGATCTGGAGAAAGGGGTAAGCAGTGAGGTGGTAAAGTTTGCGGATGATACCAAATTGTTTAGGATAGTCAAGACAGAAGCAGACTGTGAGGGACTCCAAAAAGATCTCACCAAACTGAGTGATTGGGCAACAAAATGGCAAATGAAATTTAATGTGGATAAGTGTAAAGTAATGCACATCGGGAAAAATAACCCCAACTATACGTACAGTATGATGGGGGCTAATTTAGCTATGACAAATCAGGAAAGAGATCTTGGAGTTATCGTGGATAGTTCTCTGAAAACTTCCACACAGTGTGCAGCGGTCAAAAAGGCAAATAGGATGCTAGGAATTAAGAAAGGGTAGAAAATAAGACACAGAATATCTTACTGCCCCTGTATAAAACTATGGTACGCCCACATCTTGAATACTGTGTACAGATGTGGTCTCCTCACCTCAAAAAGATATTTTGGCCTTGAAAAGGGTTCAGAAAGGGCAACTAAAATGATTAGGGGTTTGGAACAGGTCCCATATGAAGAGAGGTTAAAGCGACTGGGACTTTTCAGTTTAGAAAAGAGGAGACTGAGGGGGGATATGATAGAGGTATATAAAATCATGAGTGGTGTGGAGAGGGCCGATAAAGAAAAGTTATTTATTAGTTCCCATAATAGAAGAACTAGAGGACACCAAATGAAGTTAATGGGTAGCAGGTTTAAAACTAATAAAAGAAAGTTCCTCTTCACACAGCGTGTAGTCAACCTGTGGAACTCCTTGCCAGAGGAGGCTGTAAAGGCTAGGACTATAACAGAGTTAAAGAGAAGCTAGATAATTTCATGGAGGTTAGGTCCATAAAAGGCTATTAGCCAGGGGATAGAAATGGTGTCCCTGGCCTCTGTTTGTCAGAGGCCGGAGAAGGATGGTAGGAGACAAATCGCTTGATCATTGTCTTCGGTCCACCCTCTCTGGGGCACCTGGTGTTGGCCACTGTCGGCAGACAGGCTACTGGGCTAGATGGACCTTTGGTCTGACCCAGTACGGCCGTTCTTATGTTCTTAATTTTAGCCAATGGTATATCAGGCAAATCAAGGGAGGAGGGACATGATGATTAACAAGAATTTTAAAAACTGCTGCACACACACATTTTTAAAAAACAAATAGTTGCTAATACTTGTTAAAGAGTATTCTCCAGTCAAATCTTTTGCCTCAATTGCACCAGGATTAGTTTTAATAGGTCTGACAGTGCTGACACATTCTGTACATTCATATTTTTCTGTGCACTTACTTAATAATGCATAATAATAATGTGTGTATACCTGCTGGCTGGGAGCAGCTGGTGGCCAGGGGAGGCTCTCACTGAGCAGGGAGGAAGGAGAACAGGGTTGCAGGGGCAGCCGCTCTCCACGTGGCGCTTGGTCCCACCGGCCAAGGCAGTTGCTCTCCAGTTGGCCCTGCTGGCCCAGCCATGTAGCAGCCACCAGAGCTAGGGACAGCTTCACCACAGTCCTGGCTCCTGTATGGGTAAGTGGGTGGGAAGGGAATTCCCAAGGGAACCCCCCAGTGGGTGGAGCTAAATAAAAGCTAGGGGCGTAGCCTGGCAATGTGCCATGGCTCAGCAGAGGGGTTTGCAGACTGGCAGTTGGGAACTGCTGGCTTAGGTGAATGGACTATCAGGTGGATAGAAAGCTTACTAGATCATCAGCTCCAAAGGGTAGTGATTCAAGGTTTGATGTCTATTGGCAGCTGCTATCAAGAGGTGTGTCCTGTAACGCACATTTGCCATAGGTGGCATGTGAGCTGATTTTGAGTGGCACGTGCATGGTCCATGGCAAGAACTCAGTCCCCCCACTCCTCTACTACGCAGCAGGGAGCTCGCGCTGCCCTGGAGCCTCACAGCCGGCACGCAGCCATGAGGCTGCAGCACCAGCTCTGGGGGGCAGGCAGGGAGGCTGCAGATTTAGGGTTGTGAGAGTAGTAGCCTGGAGGAGGTGGGAATGGGACTCTACACCCCTGCCCTCCTCCAAAGCAGAAAAACAGCACCCCATAGCAAGCCCCTTTACTCCCTGTGGCTGACACACCCCAGCCTGGCTCAGGGGCGCCGCTGAGTGTTCAGCCGCTGTGCCTAACCCACCTGGAAGTCTCTGATCTCTGTACAGTCAACTTGGATGAAGGAAAGAAAATACCCCCAATAGTTAAAAATAAAGGGGAGACAGGAGAAAGAAGAGGGAAGGGAAAAAAACAAGCCAGGGTCCCCCTTCTCTCCCAGGCTCCTTAAGAATGCCAGGAAAATAAACATAACCTCACACTGACACACAATCAAACCAGAGCCCGGCAGATGCAGAGCCAATGGGGAGCAGAATCCAGACAAACTCCAGCTGTTTCTCCCTCTGCTCTGCTCCAATCCTTTGCGGGGGAGAGAGGGAGAGGGAGAAGTGGAGGGTTGTTGTTCACAAAGAAATGCCAAATACGTCCTGAACTCCTAGTCTTCCCAAACTGGCTGCCAACTGGGGCCAACCAGAGAGTCCCCTCCCGCTAAAGAGGCACTGGCTGAAACCCCAGGAAGGAACCAGGGGAAGTGAAGGAGGGGGGGCTGAGACTCAGCTGGGTGGAATGGGGAAAATTGGTAGCTCTTCTCCAGCTCTGTGGGAGGGGGTATTGTAATTCATTGAATCCAGGAAGGGCTTTTTTTTTTTTTTTTTAATAAACACAGCAGCTTTCAGCGGCTCCCCTAGCTGCTGAAATTGGGTCCCCAGCCTGTAGTTGCCCAGGCACACTGAATCACCTCCGCCCCACTAGCCTAAGGGGCAGGGAGGTGTGCATGTGACAAGCGAGGAATAGCAACAACACATATACCCTGCATAGTGGTTTGCAGTTCAGCCTTGCTGGTCTCCCCTTCTCCCTTCCCCCAGCCAACCTGTTAGATCTTTCTGGCTTCTGAAGTTTCCCGGAGCCTGTGTGGGCTGGTGGCTGGGATAGGGGGGCTGCTGGTCCACAGGTTGAAATCCAGACCGCATAAGTAGTAATGTAAATTTGGTGGCTTAAGTGAAATGAATCAAGTTGTGTCAGATACAAAAGAGACCATATCACAGAGAATGCACAACATAACCACTTTTTTGACAGTCTCAGGAGAAAGACATTTAATTTTTGTCCTATGAAGACTGAAATCAGGTAAGATCTGCATCTTACTGTATTTATTAATGAAGCTGCTAAAAATGTAACTAGGACTATTATTTACTTTAAAAAGTATCAATGGCACACAGATCCGTAAATAGAAGTGAATAAGTTAAACCTTAGCACACCACTTCTAAAAGGCTGCTGACCCCTTCGCTAGAGAGTATGGATACAGTCCAGACCAAGACAAATTGGAGGACTGGGCTAAAAGAAATCTGATGAAGTTCAACAAGGACAAGTGCAGAGTCCTGTAGTCAGGATGGAAGAATCCCATGCATGCTACAGGCTCAGGACCAATTGGCTAAGCAGCAGTTCTATAGAAAAGAGCCTGGGGATTACAGTAGAAAAGAAGCTGGATTTGAGTCAGTAGCATGCCCTTGTTGCCAAGAAAGTTAACAGCATATTGGGCTGTATCAGTAGGAGCACTGCCAGCAGATTGAAAGAAGTGATTATTCCCCTCTATTCAGCACTGGTACGGCCATATCTGGAGTACTGCATCCAGTTTTGGGCCCTCCTCACCCCCACAAAGAGGATGTGGACAGATTGGAGAGAGTCCAGAGGAGTGTAGTGAAAATAATTAGGGGACTAGGGAACATGACATTTGAGGAGAGGCTGAGGGGACGGGCTTATTTAGTCTGAAGAAGAGAAGAATGAGGAGGGATTTTATAGGAGCCTTCAACTACTTGAAGGGAGGTTCCAAAGAGGATGGAGTCAGGCTATCCTCAGTGGTGAGAGATGACAGAACGAGAAGCAATGGTCTCAAGTTGCAGTGGGGGAGGTCTAGATTGGATATTAGGAAAAATTATTCCACAAGGAGGGTGGTGAAGCATGGAATGGGTTGCCTAGGCAGCTGATAGAATCTTCATCCTTAGAGGTTTTCAGGCCAGGCCTGACCAAGTCCTGGATGGAATGATTTAGTTGGGGTTGTTCTTGCTTTGAGCTGGGGGTTGGACTAGATGACCTCCTAAGGTCTCCACCAACCCTAATCTTCCATGGTTTTCATTGTCCAAAATTAGAGAAATGCATATCTTAAAAAACAGCATAATGAGGAGCTATATTTTTAAAATGTAATACAATGTTTTTTGTAACAGAGGCAAGAAAAATAGATTTTAAATAGAACTTAATTTGAAAGGGTCTCTGTCACTGGAAAATAATTTCATTTAAACTAACAAGCACTATGCACATGTACTGAGGGGCACAAAGACCTACCCATAAAGCTATGTAATTCTGATTCTGTCCTTAAACAGCAGATGTAACTATTTTCTTCTGGGAATAAACAAAAGTCTTTTCCATGTCCCACCACCTCCAGCTAAGTTTAAGTAGTGTGAAATCATCGCAATCCCAGTAAATGTTTGTGTCTGAAATGTTGCAGCAAGACTTGTGTCAGTGTTTATATCATCCATCCCAATCTTCAAAAGTGCATATTTGAGCAGCAAATATACCTAATTAACTGCAATACATAGGTACAATGAGAAAGACACATCAATTGATGCTTTATTTGGCTGCCCCACTAAAACTTACTATTACACGTACTAACTTGTACAAGTAATTTCAATAAAGTCAAGTGATTTGAAAGCATTATGTCCAGCAATAAATTTAAAAGAACTGCTGTGCATGTCATCAATGAAACACAGTTTGTATATGTGAATGCAAATGAGATAATGAATGTTTTATCATCATGTATTTGCATTTTCTCTTGGAACCAAAGCAAGGTTTTTTCATCTACCATAAATTGACTTAAAACATACAGATGCTAACAATGATCTTTTGGGAGACTCAAGTGGCCAAAATGTTATTTCTAGTACTACAAATGAAAGCAATGCTTCTGGAAAATGTTTCTGTGATAAACATTTGTATCTACACTATTCATAGTTTTTCAATTGTATTATTAATACAATCCAAAAATTCAGGTGCCATTTCTAGAAGGAGAGAGCTACGTGATCGGTGCATTAAATAAAATTATTACTGTAACTTACTTGGTTCGATCCTAGTAACATGTTTCTGAAGAAAGTCAACTATCTGAGCCAAAACCTTCTTGTTGCAGTGTGTTGACAGCTCTTCATCACATTCATAACACCTAAACAATGCACAAAATTTAAACAGAGAGAAATAGACTGGAATTCAAGATATCTGGGTTAACTTCCCAGATATGACAGATTTCCTGTGTGCTTGGGCAAATCACCTAGGGCTAGATCCACAAAGGGATTTAAGTACTTAATTCTCAGCTTTAGGCACCACAGGTTGAAACTTTTGACCAGGATTCTCTGTTCCGTGGAGCTCTCAAGGGACACTCCTCGAAGACACAGTCTCTCCTGGGACAGTGTCTCTTCCGAGAGGTCTCTGAGGAATGGGACCGCAACTATTTACACGTGATGTAATAAACTGCGGTTTAATGGTGAAGAAAAAAGATTTTTTTTAAAACTATAGAGAAAGAACACCTAAGCTATGCTACTAACACTATTAATTAGCTATGAAACTTTTTAACTAATAAACAAGGTAAGATGACGGCAACTGCTCTGCTGCGACCAAAGCCGGCAGCAGTCAGAAAGGCACTAAGGAGACTGTTGGCTGCGCATGTGGGATAGCCATTTCAAATGTCGTATGACAGCTTTACACGTGCACAGCCGACTGGGGTACTGCTGTCAAAAGTCTCCAACAAGAGGCGCAGCGGTGCTGGTGCACCTAAAGGTGGAGCACTCACGTGGATACTCCTTGAAGAAGTAGGGGAACCCCATGCACACATAATGGGTCAGTCCACCTAAGCAAGATAGGCAGAGGAATGCTTTATCTTCTCCCAATTAATGAACAGTGGTGGAACTTAGGTGTGGGATCTCTAGAGAGAAACAGCTTAATATTCTGATGTGAATCTTCAGTCTCTTTTTTTATTCAAATGGAACAGAATCAACAAATGAATAATTATATATTGATTAGGCATGTAATAAATAAATCATACAAATAAATATTCAGGTTTTTACATTTTTACAAACGATATATATGTAACAGGGCTTTGCTGTACACATATAGTATGCAAAAGAGTTAATTTTGCAAAAGAAGGATTAAGAAAATAGAAAAAAAAACTCAGTCCATGCTTCCATTTAGCTTGCTTTTCCTTCTAAACTTTAAAAATAAAAAAAATAATTTTGAGTTGCCTTGACCGTCTTTAAATTCTACAACAGTAAATTACTTATTCAAAACTTTATTACTAGAAGCTTTATATTTAAACTAAGGGGAGAAAAAGTGTACTTGATCTTTTATTTGAAAAGACTAGATCCATAAAACTTAGGTTAGAATTTTTCATTTTTTCCATTATATGAACCAAAAATAGTCTATCACGTGATTTTCCTCTCCCTTTCATCTGTGACCACATAATATACATGGGGCACCTGAAGCAATTACTTATGCAGACAATTTATATTATGAAATAAATTAAAAGAAACCAAAACTTAATTTTATCTTTTTTTACAGAGCAGATATTCATAATAAAAAAATAGTATAAAGTGAGCACTTTACACTTCGCATTCTGCATTGTAATTGAAATCAATGTATTTGAAAATGTAGAAAAAATCAGTATTTATAATTCATTTAAATTGATGTTCTATTATTTTAACAGTGCAATTAAAACTGTGATTAATCACAATTTTTTAAGTTAATTTGTTTTGAGTTAATTGCTTGAGTTAACTGCAATTAATTGACAGCTCTAGTCGAAACATTAGTGGACCCAAGTTAGAGCTATTCTGTGCTGAAGATGTATGTAGAGGACACAGGGAAAATGGGCACTACAGGGTACATCTACACTACATGACTATTTTGAAATAAGCTATTCAGGAATAGCTTATTTCGAAATAGCATGTCTACACTGCAGGGAAACCTCAGAATTAGTCCAAGGCAAGTTTCCTTAATGTAGATGTGCTATCTCAATTTAGACCCCCAGGCCGCACTGGGCAGAAATAACTTACAATGGCCCTAGTTAAGGATGTTAAGGACTAGTTGACTATCCGATAAGCAAATGTTTATCGGATAGTTAATCAACTAGTCAATTCCCCTCCCCCCCGCTTGCTGCCTCTATCCGATAGAGGCAGCAAAGGGGGGGAAGAAGGAGTACTTCAAAGCGACAGGATGCACAGTTGAGTCGGGGATCAGCTGTGCGGCACTGCTGCTTTGAAACCCCAAGGCGGTTTTTCAAAGGGGCAGCCACGGCACAGCTGATCCCCAGTTCGGTGTTTCAAAGGGGCAGCACCGAAAAGCTGAAGAGGCATTCGACAGGGCAGCGCCATAGAGCCCGGGGTCAGCTGGGGACTCCCCAGATGACCCCGGGTTCCATGCAGCATTTCCCCAGAACCCGGGGTCGGCTGGGGAGTCCCCAGCTGATCCCGGGCTCCATGGTACTGACCCTTTGAAATGCCGAGGCAGTGTTTCAAAGGGGCAACCGCTGCACAGCTGATTCCTGGCTCTTGTACATTTCAAAGCATGCATGCCCTCATGCAGCCTGGAGTCAGCGGGACTTCCTTCTGGCCCTGGGCTGCATGTGGAGTTCTGCATTCCTCCTTTGAAATGCAGAAGAGCCCCAGCGGGGGGTTTTTGTACATTTCAAAGGAGGAATGTGGACGTGCCTACCATTAGTCGAGTAGTCGATGGAAATTCCATCGACTACTTGACTAGTCAATTAACCGCAATTTAACATCCTTAGCCCTGGTGATAGGCTATTTCGAAATAGCAGCTTCTCACTTGTGCGCGGGTCCTGACTCACTTTTCTAGGTGTCAGTGGCTCCCGACCCAAAAAAAGGTACCCACCCTTGCTATACACCAGTCTTACCATATGATCCATGTGCTGAGATTGATTACAATGCAATGAGGTTCTGTATGAGCAGATTGGAAATGTTTCAGAGAATGCTGACCTTCTGAGTTTTGACTACAACCCTGAAAATGAGATCATTAAAGTTATACATATTATGTGTATTTCAACAAATCACTATAATATTTTACTTTACAAAGCAAAAAATAAGGATCATTTTCTTGAGAAAGAGGTAAAAAAAAAAAAAAAAAACCATCTACAACTCCAAAAAGTTGGATTCTTATCAATTCACCTTACTAGTGCTTGCACACAGGAATGGAGTGTGTATGCTAGAGAATTTTCTGCAGGAGAGGGTTAATTTTTCCCTTAGGAAAAGTTATTAAAGCATTCATATGAAATGTGTATATCTATCTATATATGTACACAAATGGAATTTCATGAGTAAGAGGGGTTTTTTTTTATTTAAAGAACACTGTCAACTTCAAATCTAGTAATTAAAAAGAATTAAAAATTGTTTCAAGAACTATACCAACCTTAAAAATGTTAACGGTGTTACAACTTTATTTTCCTATATTTAGAGAATCTCCCCTGTTGCTGCATGAGAGTTATACTGGCAACAGGAGAAAATGAATACCAAAGTGACAACAAAGAAAACTGTGAAGCTGACTACATAGAGAGCACTGTCCAAATGCATAAAACAAACAAAGGAAATACAGAGAAAATTATTTGTCTTTAATCTTTCAATTATAATGAGTTTAGGCATTACTTATAACAATAGTAAATCTAGATAGAAGTGTGAGTTTTTTAAGAAGGTACAATATCTATCAGATATCCACAAGTTACCAGCAACATTTATACAGGTTGAACCTCTCTTGTCCAGCACCCTCTGGTCCAGCAACATCCATGGTCCAGCATGATTTTAGTTAGCCGATGTCCACTTATCATGGGTGTGGCCAAGTTTCCTGTGATCCCATAAAGTTTATTTATAGCCACCAGTCCTGGCTCTCAGTGTGTTGGGTCTAGTGTGGACCTGGCTTCAGTGTTAAATCCTGAGGCTTCACTTTTACATACCTGCTATTCTTGGAATCGCAAGCTTGGGGCTACTTCAGCACCAATTTCTCACAATTTCTACCTCTTTGTCTTGCCTAAATGTACAAGGCCAGGTCTACACTACAGACTTATATCAGATGTGGGAAAAATCCACTCCCTTGAGCAACACTGATATACTGACCTAACACCTGGTGTGGACAGTGTCATATTGATGGGAAAGCTTCTCACGTTGACAAAGCTACCACCTTTCACGGAGGTAAATAACTATGTTGGTGGGAGAAACTCTCCCATCAGCACAGGAACATCTTCACTGAAGCACCACAGCTGTGCCAATGAAGCATGTTTGGTGTAGACTTGCCCTGAACCTCACTTAACTAGGCAGCAGCATTCTTAATGCCATCTCCTACCACTTGCATTCTTTGTATCCAGCGCCAGTCATGGTATTTGCACATTTCCTGCCCACCTTGATTGGCAGTAATTACAAGTTTGTGTCCAACAGTTAGCCTTCTAGTGTATCCCTAAGGTAGTTTCATTATCACACATTAATAGTTCTCAACAAACTATTCATACTGATTTGCATTACTTATTTTCTGTTTCAGGAAAGAAATCAATTTCTTCACACCTCATGGCTCATAATACAAAAGTGAGCAGAGAAACTGAGTCCTACATTCCTTTTCAAAAAATAATATTGAATTTTTGCCCTCTCTCAGTGACTGTAGGGCCAGAAAGAACCACAGGGATCAAAAAGCCCCACTTCCAATCTAATACAGACAACAGGTCTTTTATGTATTAATTCCCATTTAGACAAGAGCATATCTCTTTCAGAAAACAAAAATTTTCTTGACTTAAAATTCTCATAATTGAGAATCCACCATAGCTAATAGTAAGGTATTTCAGTAGTTCATTGCAGTCACTGTTAAAAATGTATACCTTATTACCAATCTGAATTTTTCTACTTTCCCTCCTTCAACCCTTTTTTCCTCGAGCAGGTAATGAAGGGACTTGACCTAAGAACATAAGAACGGCCATAGTGGGTCAGACCAAAGATCCATCTAGCCCAGTATCCTCTCTTCCAACAGTCGCCAATGCCAGGTGCTCCACAGGGAATGAACAGGTAATCATCAAGTGATCTCACCCTGTCACCCATTCCCAGATTCTGGCACAGAGGCCACGGGCACCATTCCTATCTGCCCTGGTTAACAGCAATTGATGGACCTATCCTCCATGAATTTATCTAATTCTTTTTTGAAGCCTGTTAAAGTCCCCATCTTCATAACATCCTCTGGCAAGGAGTTCCACGGGTTGACTGTGTGTTGTATGAAGAAATATTTCCTTTTGTTTGTTTTAAATCTGCTACCTATTAATTTAATTTGGTGACCCTTAGTTCTTGTGTTATGGGAACAAGTAAATAATTTTTCTTTATTTACTTTCTCCACACTGGATCTAGGATGTGGGAGAGCTGAGTCCCCTAACTGCCAGACTACTGAATTTTCTGGGTTGGGTCTTGCTCTGGTTTTTCCACACAAAATGTCAAAAGTCTCAGTTTCATTCCCATGCAGAAAAGGAAAATGTTGTGAAATATCAAAGATGTATATGGGCCAAAAAATATTTCTCTGCCCAACTGTACTCAATCTATTACAAGAACTCCAAAACCTAGTTCTTGCTTTTCAGGAAGAAACATTACTCACCTTGACTAGCATTCATTGCATAAATTGTCAGTGCAGAGTAACACCCTTGTAAAGCCCCAAAGCAGTTCACTAAAGGCCAAAACTCTATGGAAAGCTTTGATCTATGGAAAGGGTGCGGAAGTAGAATTCTGTAGCCACAGAAAGCTCAATGAAAAGTTATACAAGGAGGGGTGCCCCGCCCCCAATATATCCTCAATTCCTTCCATTTCCCCCCAAAATTGAGAGTGGGCTCTGGAAATTGAGGATAAAAGTTAAGGAGAACATGCATCTGTACTGACAAGCTACATAAACTTGTTACAGGGGAATACCTTCACCTTTAGTACTGTCTGTCACTACAGATCTCCAATCTTGGGAAAGCAATAAGCATTAATAACCATCTAAAAAGAAGGGATTATGGAGATTAATTGAACATTGACTGTTGGTTTCCTTTCTGAACTGGGACAACAGATTTAGAGGCCAGATCCAACATATATACATATCCATATAAACATATGGATTGAGCTCCCAATAACACTTCTACATATTTTAATAGAAATGTTGTACATATAAGCCAGTTGTGCCCCAAGTATGCTTTATAATTAAGCATACAATTTTGTCATGGATTTCATGATTTTACCAGATCTCCATGATTTTGGCTTTAGCAGTCACAGGTGGGGGCAGAGCTGGGCCAGTGCACCTCCATGATACCAAAGGTTGTGGCAGGAGCCAGGTCAATGCATGAGCCAGGTCAATGCTGAAGCTGGAGCCACTCCTGTGAAAGACAACCTCACTCCCATCCCTCAAGCAACACAAGTTAGTAACCTAAGCGCTTTTCACACTGCGCTATGTCGGTGGGAGATGCTCTCACATCAGCATTGAGTGTCTTCACTATACATGCTGCAGCTACACCAATGTAAGACTTCTAGTATAGATTTACCCATAGTCTACCTGGAAAACAATAAGGGCTTCCTCCATAAACAAGGAGGACACATGAGAAAAGCATTTATTAAACCTACATTTTGGATTAGATGTGTCATCCTTCAGGGAGGGCAATTTCTGGCACAGAAGAGGCAACACAAGGGGCAGAAAAGGGAGAAAAACCAAAAAATCACTCACACACTCCCCAGCACACACACAGTCAGAAAATTCATAGATTCCAATGCCAGAAAGAACCAGTGTGATTATCTAGTTTGACCACCTATAGGACAAAAAATTTTGCCAAAATAATTTCTAGAGTTTGCATATTAAAAAACATCAAATATTGATTTTAAAATTGTCCTTGATAGAGAATTCACTGAGATTAACCATTGGAGCCATTTACTATTTGGCAATTACTCTTCCTGTTAAAAATTAGTCAATTACCAGTCTGCAAGTCAAGAGATTAGAGGGAGTTTTGAACTGTGTCTCTAGTGTCTAAAAAGAACAATGGGTGTATCAGTAGAAAGGCTGCATGTCCACCTCATTGCACAGACTTGCATGGAAAGTTTGTATAGCTTGAAGAAGAATCAAACCATCCCCAAAAATCAAAGCTTTCCAGAGGGTTGCAAACTCTAGTGCAGTGGCCTCCAACCTTTTTAAGCACAAGATCACTTTCTGAATTTAAGTCAGTCCAGGATCTAGCTCAAATCCAAATACTTCTTCCCCGCACCTTATCTGAGGCCCTTTCCTCTTCACTCTGTGATGATGGGGTACAGGAGAGGGGAACAGAGTGACATAAGTGTCCCCCCGCCTCTGTCTCCCCCATCCTGCACAACAAGCAGAAGGCTCCCAGGGAGAGACTCCAAGGCTCTGGGCAGGAGCAGCAGGGCAGTGTGGGGAGGGAGCAGCTGAAGTGCCAGCACTTGATAGCCTTCTAGTCAAACCAGTCAGGATCACCTGTCAGAGGCTCCAAGATCTACTGGTAGATCCTGATCTACTGGTTGGTGACCACTGCTCTAGTGCATTGCAGAGGCTTATCCCAAAAGCAGGGATCAAGAAAAATGAGAAGTTGTAATTCCATGACCCAGATACCACAAAGGGATTTGAAAGCACAGACCCCTCCCCCTTGGGGCAGAATCTCCTTACTTCTGCTCAGAATTCCACAGAAGTCAGAGAGACTCTATGCAGAAATAAGATCTGCACTTGCAACTCTTTTAGAGAATGAGGGACTATATTTGTCTGCAAATTTACAGTACAAGTTTATTTACCTGAGAGCCACATTTGAGGCACAGCCATATGTCAGAAGACATTACTGGGTCACCATCCTTTATTCTCCTCTCTTTTAAACATTCTGAACATATTGACCAAACATTCTGAGCTACTACCCTTTTTCACATGGTGCACATCCACTGCTTGGCTTACATGTTGGCAGGTTAAACCTACAGAGTAAGAGATACTCAGTCAGCCACAAAATTAAAAAGAATACAATTATGAAACAGGAAATGTTCGCTTTTTAACAAAAGCCATATTCAATTTTGTAAGTACCTTTACAAGGATTCAAGCCTTTTTTAAGTGCAGTGCTATCACATTCCATTCAATTTCATGCTGGCACACATTACAGTAAAATGTGCTCAATACTTGGGAGATCCAGCGAGCTTGCACACCATGCTTATTCAAAATACAACTCAAGGGCTTTCAGACATAGCACCTCCTTCCAGAGCTCTGCTCTGGCACACAAGCTGATTACAGAAATTACTTTGAAGGTAATTACCAAAACTGACAGATCCAAATTGTAGCCTATGCTCAACTTATTTAATGAAATTTTCTAATTGAAAAATATATTAGTTGTCTGCTATGAACATAGCTGCTTTATAGGGCATAATTTATCTAGAGATACAATAGTGTCCATTTTTTAATTCATCAGAAGGATTTTATTTCCAGTTTCTTTAAGTACTATTTTTCTTATCAAATAAAACACCCAAAATGCTACAAGCCAACAATCCAAGATAAACCAAAAACCAAAATTACTAAACATTCATTTTCTTAACTATTGTCAACAGTGTTAACATTACTTAAATCCATTTGTGAATGTGTGTCCAATCTACCTACATTGAAAACTTTTCCTACCCTTAAGAAAGACCTTCCCGTGTTTCAACCACATCCCCACTATCTTTACACCTAAAATGTTAATATGGCCAAACTATCCTCCTGTTCATTAATTTGTGCACCAATTCCCTGAGTACAATGTAATGACAATTCAACATGCAAAAGGTATTTGATTATAAACATCTATGTTGTTGCATTCAACCAACATGCAATTCACAGTTCCCACATGTGACTTCTGCTTTGTTGACTAATGAAAACCATATGGGCACTGTTTTTCCCTCACTCTGATTGCCAAATGTCACAGAATTTATTTACCTGCAATATCATCTGAAGAGTCTTCATCCTGAGGCCTATTAGGCCTTTTGTTTTTCTTGTTTTTTTCAGGGTTAGCCCTCAATGGATCTTTCACCCGCATCTGTTACCGCCTGTGAAAGGAAGGGGAAAATACACATTACTTCACCTCCTATATATTTCATCAAATATAAGGATATACATTCTCAAAGCATGGAAATAGAAAATCAAGAATTCAGAAAAACCATAGTCCACAAATGATGTATTTTATACAGATACGTTTTCATCCACTTCCTCTATTTTGTAGTGAGGAGAATACACTGAGCAGTGTTGCTGAATAAGGTAATGCAACATTTAGAAACAAGAGATAGCTGATTTCACAAATTGAAACTATGTTGTACCACATATCCACCAATTTAGCTAGTAATGGTCACATATTTTTAGTCATATAGCACGACAAGATATTATCGAGCATCCATCCTAATTTACCTAAGCTGTTCTGCTAAAGTGAGAAATATCTCCTTTTTCGAACACCAAATTGCCCATTTTGCACTTTTTATAAAAACAGTACAATTTTTATAGCCCATCTATTCCTTACTTTAAAATCAGAGTAAGAAAAAAATGGATTTGATCAGACAGAATAAATTTCCCATGAAGCATAATGGTGGTACAGAATAACATAAGAACGGCCATACTGGGTCATACCAAAGGTCCATCTAGCCCAGTATCCTGTCTCCTGAAAGTGGCCAATGCCAGATGCCCCAGAGATAGTGAACAGAACAGGTAATCATCAAGTGATCCCTCTCCTGTCATCCATTTCCAGTCCCTGACAAACGGAGACTAGGAATACCATTCCTACCCATTCTGGTTAATAAGTACTGATGGACCTAACCTCCATGAATTTATCTCGTTCTTTTTTGAACCCTGTTAAAGTCCTGGTCTGCATGTAGACAACAGAGTTTTAAAATGTTTTATTTAATGTGCTTAATGGGTAGTGTGAGAATAAATGTTAAACAACTATAACTCCGCCCGCTGCCCTTCTCTGATTAGCAGGGAAGAACAGTCTTTTATGCCATTAGTAACGATACATCAAGCAGACTGCTTGTGTCTGTATATGATGTCAATGTAGAAAGAGATCAGAAGGTTCCTTGTGATTCAGCATGATAACACTGTTGCTCTTAGGAGTAGTTAGAATACACATTGTATTATAAAGAAAATATGATGAATAATTAAAAGTTTGTACTAACAGAAGCTTTGTATTAAAAGTAGATTGATACATTTTGTATAGACAATTGTACCCCTTTTCCCATGTGACAATTATGTAGTTCCTGGGGACAGGGAGTGAATGAGTGTGAAATGTGAGTGTTTGGAAAAAGATAACAACTTGAAGGCTCAGCAGTTTCAGAGTTCAGATGGTTGAGGAAGGGGGAGATGCCGCCATAAAACTCAGAGGCACCAAGGTATCATCAACTGGGCCCAAGAGAAGACAAACCAATGCAAGACATATAGCTGGAGCAAACACCCCTTTTAGATAAACATTGGAAGGAGACACCAACATACTGATGTCAGATGACAAAGAAAAACAACTTCCAGATAAACAGATGTTAAACAGAACTGATGGTGATTAGGAACTGATGCAGCAAAATGTATTGACTTGAATAGGAGAAAAGTCCTATAAAAGATGGGGTGTCTTGTATGAATCTCTGGGTCTTGTATTGTCAAGATTGGAGCATTGGTCAGGACCAAGAGAAGCCCATTCTCCTCCCCCTTGCATTTATCTCACCTGGCCAGTGAGTTAGTATGAACAAACTGGTAACTTTAAGCAACGGCAAGATGGTGGGTGGGTGAGTGAGATGAGGCGACCACATCTGTACGCAGTGTTCAAGATGTGGGTGTACCATGGATTTATATAGAGGCAATAAAATATTCTCTGTCTTATTCTCTATACCTTTCTTAATGATTCCTAACATTGTTTGCTTTTTTGACTGCCACTGAACACTGAGTGGATGTTTTCTGAGAACTATCCACAATGAGTCCAAGATCTCTCTCCTAAGTGGCTATAGCTAAATTAATCCCCGTCATTTTAGACGTGTAGTTGGGATTATTTTTTTCCAATGTGCATTACTTTACATTTATCAACATTACATTTCATTTGCCATTTTGTTGCCCAAATCACCTAGTTTTGTGAGATCCTTTTGAAGCTCTTCACAGTCTGCTATGTTCTTAACTATCTTGTGCAGTTTAATATCATTGCAAATTTTGCCACCTGTTTACCATTTTCTCCAGGTCGTTTATAAATAGGTTAAATAAGATTGGTCCCAGTACAGACCTTTGGGAGACACCTCTAGTTACCTCTCTCCATTCAGAAAACTGACCATTTATTCCTATCCTTTGTTTCCTGTCTTTTAACTTGTAATCAATCCATGAGAGGACCTTCCCTCTTATCCCATGACAACTAACTTGACTTAAGTTAAGTTGAGTTAATTAAGAACATAAAAACAGTTATAATCAGACCAATGGTCCATCTAGCCAGATACTGCAGAAAGGCTTGATCTACATCGCTCCACCCTACCCTTGTAGATATAGCTAGGTTGATAAATTAATTGTACCTCACCCAAGGGAGTGGATTTACTACAGTGATGGGAAACCCACTTCTCTCGCTATGTCTATACTACAGCAGCATAGCTGCAACATTGGCGCTTTGCCACCATATGGCGCTCTGCCACTGTAGCACATGTACTGTACACATACCTTAAGTCAACCTGTTTCAACTTACCTGTGCATGTGTCTACAGCCAAATTTGTCTCCTGATGACCCATTACAGTGATGCGTTAAGACAAACCTTCCCAACAACATAGAGGCATGGTCAGCCTACTTCTGTCCATGCAGTGTGAGAGTAGACATTGTATTTTTTTGTCAACTCTAGCAGTCGTCCAGCTGCTGTCCTGCAATGCTCCTGTTTTATTACAGTGGTTGTTCTAATCACAGTTTTGAACTCTACCACCATGGGGGCCACAGACACCAGACGTCTGCCCTCTCTACAGCTTTAACATCCCCACTTTGGTTTTCAAATGCCCTTCTCTGATTGCCCACTTTGGTGAAGAAAGAGTTACTCACCTTGTGCAGTAACGGTGGTTCTGTGAGATGTGTCCCCGTGGGTGCTCCTCTCTGGGTGCTGGTGCTTCCTCACACCGGCGACCGGAGACTTTTCTAGCAGTTTCCACCGTGCCGCACATGCGCCGCAGCACCCCCTTGTGTCATTGGAATCAGTTAGGTGTGTGGCGCAGCTCCTCCGTTCCTTCTCTACCCGTTAGAGCATAAGGCTCCAAAGCCGGGGAAAGAGGGAGGGTAGTGGAGCACTCACAGGGACACATCTCGAAGAACTACCGTTACTGCACAAGGTGAGTAACTCTTTCTTCTCTTTCGAGTGGTCCCCGTGGGTGCTCCACTCTGGGTGACTACAGAGCAGTTGTCGGCTTGCGGAGGTGGTTTTGGAGCCGTGTGGTAGTCACTGTGGATAGTACTGCTTGTCCCACCGCCATGGAAGATGCAATCGAAGAGGAGAGAGCATAATGTTGCGCGAATCCAGGTGGCAGCATTGCAAATGTCTTGAAGAGTAACGTTGCTAAGGAAGGTAGTTGTGGAAGACATCGTTCTGGTGGAATGAGCTGTGATGGTTTCAGGTAAGTCTTTGTCATATCACGTATAACATGTTCGAATACAGGAGGTGATCCATTTCGAAATCCTCTGAGATGAAACTGCTTGTCCTTTGGATCGTTCAGCGTAGGACAAGAACAGCCTAGGGGAGACTCACCAGGGTCTGGTTCGGTCCACATAAAACGCCAGTGCTCTACGGACGTCGAGAGTGTACCATGTGGCCTGAACTGGATCGGCATACAGTTTAGGAAAAAAGGCCGGTAAGCGTATGGGTTCGTTGACGTGGAAGGGAGAAGGGACTTTGGGAAGGAACTTCGGGTGGGGTCGGAGTATCACTCTGTCCTTTGTGAACACTGTGTATGGGGGTTCAGCCATCAAGGCAGCGAGTTCGCTTACCCTCCTACTGGAGGTTATCATGACCAGAAAGGACACCTTCATGGAAAGATGAGACCAAGAGCAGGTGGCTAGAGGCTCAAACAGTGGCTTTGTCAGGCTTTTTAAAACCCAGACAGGGACCAGAGGGCGGACGGGTGGGAAAGTGTTTTGCAGGCCCTTAAGGAACCGTTTTGTTATTGGATTAGCGAGAAAGGAAACCCGATCAGTGGGATGATGAAAAGCGGCTATGGCAGCAGTGTGGACCTTAATGGTGCTAAGAGCGAGGCCTGACTGTTTCAAGGATAATAAGTAGTCCAACAAAACAGGGAGGGGGGCAGACTCCACACGTGTTGTGTGTGAACGATTAAACCAGTGAGAAAATCTATTCCATTTATACAGGTATGTTTTCCTGGTGGATTGTCTTCTACTGTTGATCAGTATCTCTTTCACCGGCTCTGAACTGGTATTTTCGGCATCCTGGAGCCACGAAGGAGCCAGGCGTGGAGATGAAGCTTGTGGAGTTCTGGATGGAGAGTCCTCCCGTAATTCTGTGACAGGAGGTCGTGATGGAGTGGGAAGGGATACGGGTCCATCATCGCCGTCTTGTGAAGGTAAGGATACCATGTCTATCTGGGCCACACCGGTGCCGCTAGTATGACCTGAGCTTAGTCTGTCCTGATCTTGTTGAGGACTTTGTGTAGGAGGTGAAAGGGTGGGAAGGCGTAAAGGAGAGGAGCGTCCCACCTGGTGGAAAAGGCGTCTCTGGGGGAGCGTTTCCCTAAGGCTGCTCTGGAACAGTAGAGGTGGCACTTCCTGTTGTTTTTCGTGGAAAAGAGGTCTATGTCTGGTTGGCCCCACTGATAGAATAGTGGAGCGAGAGCATGCCTGTCTATCTCCCATTCATGTTGATTGTGGAATGTACGGCTTAGGGTATCCGCTGTGACGTTGAGTACCCCCCGGAAGGTATGAAGCTATTGGGGTGACCTGATGTGCCAAGCATCAGTTCCATAATTTGATGGCTTCTGTCATGCACCCCCCTGCCGGTTAATGTAATACATGCAGGTGGTGGTGTCTGTCATGATGGTAATGGACTTGTGAGCTATGTACTGTTCGAAGTGTTGTCATGCATATCTGACTGCTCGTAATTCGAGGAGGTTGATATGAAAGGTTTGTTCCTATGAAGGACCATTTGCCTTGGGCTGTGATGTTCCCTAAATGGGCTCCCCAACCCGTAAGTGAGGCATCTGTCATAATTGTGAGCATGGGGGGAGGACGCTGGAATGGTACGCCATCTAGTATGTTTTGAGGAATTGTCCACCAATGAAGGGAATTGAGGATGCGTGGTGGAATAGACACTATTTTGGAGAGTTGGTCCCTGGAAGGCTTGTAGGTTGTGGCCAACCATGACTGCAGGCTCCTCATGTGGAGTCTGGCCAACTTGACGACATACGTCATAGAGGCCACATGTTCAAGGATTTTGAGGCATTCGCGTACTGTCATGGTGGGAGCTGATTGCGCACTCACGATAAGGTCGCAAATGGTGTTGAATCTGTGTTCAGGCAAAGTAGCTTTTGCTGCTACCGTGTCGATGAAGGCCCCTATAAACTCCAATTTTTGGGTTGGAAGTAGCGTAGATTTTGCGTGGTTTATATGAAAGCCCAGGTTGACCAGAAGGTGCATAGTGGTGTTGGTCATGGCTTTGGTTTCCTGAAGGGACGACCCTTTTATGAGGCAGTCATCCAAATATGGGAATATCATGACCCCTTGACGCCGAAGTGAGGCCATTACGACTATCAGAGTTTTCGAAAACACCCTGGGGGCAGTTGAGAGGCCAAAGGGGAGCACTTGGTACCGGTAATGTTGGGTGCCCACCGTATACCATAAGAAAGTCTGTGAGCAGGATGGACCGTGATATGGAAGTAGGCACCCTGGAGGTAGAGAGTCGAAAGCCAGTCTCCTTGATCCAATGTGGGGATGATTGTTGCTAAGGTCACCATTTTGAAATGGTGGTATGCAATGTACTTGTTGAGTCTCCTCAAATGCAATATAGGTCGCCATCCTCCACTTTTTTTCTGGGTTAGGAAGTAAGTTGAATAGAAGCCTTGACCTTGGAATTCTGGTGGCACTTGTTCTATGGCACCCAGTTGTAGAAGGTGCGAAACCTCTTGTTGGAGAAGGGTTTCGTGAGATGGGTCCCTGAAGAGGGACGGGGTGGGAGGTTGGGTAGGAGGCAAGGAAGTGAAAGGGATGGCATAACCATATTGGATCAGTTCCAGGACCCATTTGTCTGATGTGATTTGGGTCCATCGATGGAAAAAGGCCCGGAGAGGGTGGTTGAATTGAGAAAGACTGAGCGCAAGTGTTGGTGGAGTGGCTTTCTGGCTCTCAACATATTTTTCAAATCTGTTGTTTGGTTGCAGGTGGGTGGGTTGCGGAAGACTGTTGTTGGTGTTGTCGTTGGGGTCTGCGATATTGGGGTCTTTGTTTCTGATGGAAGTCATATCTGGTCTGTTGTCTGAAGGGCTCCCTGGGCCTCTGGTAAGTCGAGTACCGTGTTCTTTTAAAGGGGAGAGTGTACATTCCCAGAGTCCTAAGGGTGGTATGTGAGTCCTTCATAGAATGTAACACTTCATCCATCTTGGCTGCGAAGAGGTTGGTCTTGTCAAAGAATAAGTCTTCGACTTTCTGCTGTAAGTCTCTCAGGACTCCTGATGCCTGAAGCCACGAGATCCTTCGGAGTACAATTGCGGATGCTGTAATACAAGCCGCGGTGTCTGCTACGTCCATCGCGGCAGTACGAGAGATGGTGACACCCTCCTGCATGATATTGAGTAAAGTTGGTCTCTTATGTTCTGGAAGGTGTTGAACCAGATCTTGCAGTTTGGAGTAGGTGGCATGGTCATAGTCTGCTAACATCGCTGTATAATGCGCCGCTCTAAGGAGCAAGGTGGAGGAAGAGTAGACCTTGCGGCCCATGATGTCGACTTTTTTGTGTTCTCTGTCCTGTGGAGTGGTCCTGAGGTTAGGCTGTCTTCCCTTATGTCGAACAGAGTCCACAACTAAAGAGTTTGGAGGGGGAT
Organism: Rafetus swinhoei; assembly: GCA_019425775.1. Lineage (NCBI taxonomy): Eukaryota > Metazoa > Chordata > Testudines > Trionychidae > Rafetus > Rafetus swinhoei. The sequence goes on from CM033440.1 coordinate 72,761,899, forward strand.
GAGTGAAAAGAAAGTCCATGTCTTTAGGGGCGATAAAGTATTTGCGGTCAGCTCTTTTGTTTGTCGGGGTAACGGACGCAGGAGTTTGCCATATGTTATCCGCAGGGTCCATAATAGCCTCGTCCATGGGGATTGCTATTCTGGAAGTAGTGGGAGGCTGTAGTGTGCATAAGAGTCGATATTGCTTTACTTGTACCTCCTGAAGGTCTCGCTCCTGCGCCAAGGCTACTCTTTTGAAAAGGTCTTGGAATTTTCTCACGTCCTCGCCAGATGGTGGAGCTTCGGCTGTGACTGCCTCATCGGGAGATGATGAGGAATTGTGTAAGGGGGATCTATCCTCCCCTTCTGAGAGAGAGTCCTGTATTTCGGAGTAAGCTGGACAGTCTGGCTCAGTCACCAAAGTAGTGATAGGAAGCGAGGCCAGTGGTGATCTAGAGATGGTAGAAGGGGCATGATGGTGGCTCTTCTTCGGACGTGGCTCCCATGACTGCCACTGAGTGGTGTATGATGGTGGTGGGTAGGCATACTGTTGTGCATACCATGGTGGTGGAGGAGGAGGGTATGCGTATTGTACTGAACCAGGTTGCCAAGAGGGAGGTCTATGGGCCAGACTGGAGTGTTGGGAAGAAAACCTACTCCTTGATTCCGTGCCCACCTCGCTGGGAGACCGAGAAACATTGGATGACCTGCGGGACCACACTGACTGTATAGAACAGGGGTTTCCAACCTTTTTCGGTCCCCGTATCCCGTTGGCTTTTAGTAAACCTTCCCGTACCCCCTATTCAATATGAAAGGAAATAAATTCTAGACTCTAGAATCCACAACTTTTTTCACTAACACTACTACTTTTGGAATATTTCAATTAGGATAATCTAGTTATTTACCAAATATTTCCCGTACCCCCTTGACAAGCTTCTCGTACCCCAAGGGGGTACACGTACCCCAGGTTGGGAACCCCTGGTATAGAAGAACCCAGTGAAATCGGTGCCGATGGCATGTGGCTTCGCACAGGAGATCGGTAACGCTCTTGCCCTTCCATCGGTGCCGAGCGATCCAGCGGAGGCATGTCGGTGCGGGGCTTTTTCGGCATGGATACCGGTGCAGTTTTGGTATGGTGCTTCGGAGTCAAGCGGTCCTTACGTTGGCCCACCGGTGCGGCTGGTGCCGTAGGTGTATCTGGTGCTGTAGTTGTGGGCAGTGCCGATGGTCTCTGTTTCAGCTCCGAGTGGGCTCTCTTGTGCAGTGCCGACGTCTTGGATGGTGCCATACCAGATGTGCCGGGCCTATCCTTGGTGCTGACCCGTGCGGCAGTTGGTGCCGAGGATAGCGAACAGGCTGGGGAAAGGCTCATTTTCGAAGCCGCGAGGTCGGAGTGGGTAGAGGGACGAGCTTTATCCATACCCTTACTCTGGGAGGCCGGTTTTGGAGCCGCGGCCGAGTCCTCTGATGATGGTCGAAGGGACTTCTCGTAGAGGAGTGTCTTCAGCCTATTAGTGCGATCACGGCATGCTCTTGCCGTGAGTTTAGAACAGCGGGGGCACTTTTGTGTCTGATGTGAATCCCCCAGACACTTTATGAACTTCGAGTGCCCGTCAGAAACGGGCATAGCATCACGGCACGTCTCGCACCTCTTAAAGCCAGGGGAACCGGGCATGAGGTACCAGGGAAAAGCAGCAAGCCGCAAGAAAAACTCCCCCAAACTTTTGACTGGGATGGAGAATGGGTTGAAAGAACTTGGATGATGAGGTAACTGTAGGGATTAACTCGGTATTTATCTTTTTTTTTTTTCCACAGAAGTCGAAGAGAAAAGAGAGGCTCCGTCTGCTGCCGAGGACAGTAGAGAAGGAACTGAGGAGCCGCACTGTGCGCACACCTAACGGATTCCAATCACACAAGGGGGCACTGCGGCGTGTGTGCAGCGCGGTGGAAACTGCTAGAAAAATCTCTGGTCGCCAGTGCGAGGATACACCAGCATCCAGAATGGAGCACCCACAGGGACCACTCGAAGGAGAAACCACTTAGCCCAACTTTGTGAGCATGCTGGCTCCACACACACAAACAGCTACTAGACAGACAGTCCTGCATGGAGCAGGAAAGAAATGATGGATATTCTTGGCCTATGCTGAGAACAGATCACACAAGCCCAGCTAAGGAACAGCAGAAGAAATACAGACATCTGTGTTCAGATTATACAGGGGATACTGAGATGGGCATGACACAGATGAGCAGCCATGCCCTGTAAAAGCAGAGGAATATCAGCAGGCATATCAGAAGGTGAGGGATGCCAACATCAAATATAGGGCTGTCCTGCAGACCCACTGTGTCTTCAGTTAATTGTATCCCATATTTTATATGGATTCCAGAAGTATCCAACACATAATTCTGGATACATTCCAACAGTTTAACATGGAGACCACTTCAAGGTACATCAAGGAGAAGCAAACCATATGATAAGCTGGGAGTTATCTGAAATTCTGCTACAGTCAAGCCTAGGGATGTTAGATATCGATTAATTTAATAATCGTGTAACCACATCCACATTTAGTCCCCAGGGTGGGGCTGGCAGCTCCCAGCCCCATTCCCGGAGAGCCCCCTGCCATCCCACACTGCTACCTCTGTATCAGATGCAGCAGCAGCCCCTGTCCACTGGGGGCCCAAGCTCCCCACAGAGGCTGTGCCAGTATTCCATGCAGCAGTCTCTGTCTGTGGCAAGCCCGAGTCTGCAGCAGCCTCCCCTGCCCCTGCCTCTGTGGGAGGCAGCAAGGGGGAGCAGGTGACTCCCCATGCATATCAGATCGTGCCTTCCCCACCCTGTGTGTACCTGCACCTGCCTGCTCCTCTCATCCTCCGCACTGCTGCATCTATCAGAGGCAGCAGCATAGGGCAGGGAGGCGGCTCCACAGGATCTGGTGCTCATGGGGAGCTAACAAAAGCTGGCTCCCTACGAGCACCAGCACCACCCCCCCACCCCGGCCCCTGATACAAAGGCAGCAAGGGGGAGTGCATGTAGTTGATAGTATTAATTGATAAGCCCAGGATTATCACTTAATTGTCGGCTACACTTTGACATCCCTAGTCAAGCTAGTCCCTCCTGGGATGTGCACATGAGCCAAATGATAAACAGTAATGGAGCTCACGTAAGTGTATATATCCATTATTCCTCTGATAAGCATTTTTAATCTATTAATTGCTCAAAACTTCTTCCCACCCTGACTTCCCTATTCCTTTCTTATTTGTCCCTATTTAAGAATGGTGCCCATCCTATCACCCTGTTTACAGAACAAGGGCATTGATACTTTATTTGCTCACTTTGCTTGCAAATCATTGGAAAATAATTTTTTAAAAATTAGTACAGCAGTCTGAATTAGACAGTCTCTGGTCAACACTTAAAAATTCATGACACTCGGGGCAATCATTGTAGTTACATTGACCTCGCATCCAGCACAGATGTGACTATGTCAATGGAAGAATTCATGAAGTTACTCTGCAATCTTCTCCTGATTATTTATGGAGATGGTGACTTGTTCCTTCCCCCACATAACACTGCAATGAGTTCTGCTGATATCATCACAATGAACAGGCTTGTAACATATGGGGCTAAGCAAACAGCTTCAGAATGTCAGTAGCAGCTAGATTCTTCGTATCTTTGTCACACTCAGGAATGAGCCATCAGCTAAAATCATCACTGTCTGGCAAAATATTGTCAATATTTTACCACACATTCACTATACTCTTACCTATGGATATGTGGTGTCTAAACCTTCCATGCAGTAAACCAGGGGTCGGCAACCTTTCAGAAATTGTGTGCTAAGATTGAACTTATTCACGGATCTGTGTGCCGGTGGGGGGGGACGACAGGCTGGGTACCATGATCATATTTTCTGAATCAGCTGCCTCTAGGGAGAACGGTTTAATTTAAAATATTAAACAGATTAAGCGTTTTAACTTTCTCATGTTAGTTTATCAAATTTCATTTACACAAAGTAAAATATTATGTCCAATACAAAAGGTTTCAATGTTTTCTTTATTTATGGCAGGGGTGGGGAAAAATTTTTGGATTGGGGGTCAATGACCCACAGAAAAATCAGTTGGAGACCACACAAATGAGAAGCAAAAAAAACTCCTCCAAAAACCCCCAACCCTCACTGATACAGCCCTCAACTGAGACAACTCACTCCTCTGGTGCTCCAGCCTCACTGGGTAAGGGGAAAGGATAGGGAGGACTGAGGTTCAGGGTTTCCCATAGGCCAGATTTACTTTTCTGGGGTGCTGGAGTTAGTAGATTTTATGGACCCCCTTAGGTTATGGGACAGGGACAAAAATGAGACGTTCAGTGTGTGAAATAACCAGTGGGATAGGGATGGGGTGCAGCATCTGGGAGGGAGGTGGGGTGGAGAGGTCTGGGTGAGAAATAGGATGCAGAAGCAGCCTGGGACTAGGGTGTCTGGCCAGGTGAAGGGAGCAGGAGCAACAGAGGGTGCAGTGTGTGGCCAGGAGGGAGGCTGCAGGAACAAAGGAGGGCACAGTGTGTGGCCACGAGGGCGGGTGCAGGAGCAAAGGAGGGCGTCGGAACAAGCTGCAAGTGCGGGGCCGTGGCAGGGGAAGGGGAGTGAATGAAGGAATTGGAGCGTGGGAGTCTGGGCAGGAGGGGAATGCTTTCTTGACTTTGTGCCCCCTTGCAGCAACTGCCACAGCCATGAAGCCCCGGGCTGGCCCCGGAGTAGCCGCTGCCTCGGCCACATGACCTGAGAGAAATCACAGAAAAGTGCTCAGAGATCTCAGATCCTAAGAAACTTTGCATGAGAGAGCAAAAGGTGGAACTTGAGAGACTGGGGAAAGCCAGAGCTAGAGCCAGGATGTTGCTGAACCTCCTTCAGGGGCCAGTGCTTCTCAGGGCATGTACAGGGGTGTCCAGCCCGACACTCCCAGGTTCTGAGGTTCCCGCTGCCCTGCATTTTTCTGAACCCCACACAGGAAAGCAGCTCCCTTGCGAAGGGTGCACCATGAGGAAGAGGCACCAGCACCACTCATGCACCTGGTACATGGGTCCAGTCGGGGGCGGGAGAGTGAGGGGGACTCAGCTCCACAGGCCCGAGGGTTGGCACCGCACAGGTGAGGCGAGGCATGAGCCAGGGCTACAAGGGCTGGGCCCCCCTCAGCCCAGCGGCACTATGACCCCGGCCAGGCAGTGGCTGCCCACAGGTACCGCGGGGAGAGGGGAGGCAAGCCCAGGCCGGGGGGGAGGAGGGGAAAGGTGTAGCCGCTAAGAGAGGGGAGCTCAGGGACCAGAGAGCATGAAGCAGACTCTCCGACCGCACTGACAAGCCAGACCTACCAAGCCGGCATCGTGCCTGCTTTGGCTGGGCCTGGGCCGTTGCTGCGCCCCCACCATGTGACCCATGCCAGAGTGAAGGGGAGTGGGCCAACAAGAGTCTTCAGGGTCAGAGACACTTCCGGGGTGGCTGTGGATGCCGCAGTAGCTCATGGGGGTTTTGTGCTGCAGTCCCAGCCACCTCTTCTCGCTGCAGCAAATGTGATGGCAGGGAAGATGGAGGGCTCCAGTGGATGCCCGGGGGAGGAGGGGCGGGCCTGAGCTCCCGCCACATACCAGTGAAAAATTGGCTCACGTGCCACTTATGACACACGTGCCGTGGGTTGTCAACCCCTGCAGTAAACCTTCTCCCTCTCTCTTAGGCTTTGCTCACCATGGCTTGAGCTGCACAGCAGTTCTGTAACAAGACACTCCAAAGCTAAAGTGACATGTGGTATTTCTTATTCAAGGTATTTGTGGGAAATAATGTAAGAGAGAGTTTTGAGACCTCATTCTTTCCCTTTCTATTGTGATTATAAATCTACTACTGCATCTGTCCATTTTGATCAGCAGCCTCTGATGTGCTGATCTTGAGAGGTGTGCTCTCCATACCAGCTGACTGTCTGACCCTACTCAGATGAAGAAAGAAATGGATAAGGGAGGAAACCATCTGTGATCCTCCAGTTATCCACAGCTGCTGACTGTCAACAAAGGCTTTGAAGAGGCCAAATGTTCAAGACCAGGAAGCAAGAGAGGATTTGACCTAGAAGGAGAAATGGGAGTGAGAGGCGTATTGGAAAATCCACCAGGTTACAAAGGATTTACTCAGAAAACAAACTCAGATGTTATACAGCAACATCAAGCTACATGCACGAAGACCCTGGACACAGTAGTCCTTCCAACTTAGAAAACTCTATGGTCACTGCTCCTTATGCCTCCCACCCCTGCTCCCCCATAGCAGGTGGCAGCATAGTGTGACTCTCTTAACCCTACCACTTCGCATCAGGGGAAAGCAAGAACCATAACCACACCTACACTGATCAGAGAAAACTACAGAAACAGACACAAAACAATGCATTATTTTTAATATGACTGAAACTTTGTCACGTTTTAATACATAAACAAAAATGTTTATTATTTAAAACCCTATGTAAAGTATGGGTCACTCTTGCAATGCTGCTAAAATGTTTTTATCTTGAATATTTGCACCTTAGCTTTGTTTCCTATTTCTGGGGACAAAGTTATATTTTTGGATACTCAGAGTAAATTTATTATTTACACCAAGTCAATTGTCCCATTACACAAGTCAAATGGGAGTCAACATGCACCCAATTTAATGGGAGTCAGTAATGCACCCACAGAAGTGTACACAAAGAGGCACACTATTTCTTAAAAGCATCACACAACACTACTGTAGTTAACTTCTTTTCTTAAGGCCTCCCTCAGCTGTATAACTCCACATGAGGCTCTTCTAGTAGCCCTTATGTTGCTGTTCAAATTCAACGGACAATCAATCTACATTACACTCCACCCTATTGGTAGCCTTTCCCCCTTTGCCTCACAGATATCATGCAAGAGACAACATGCAGTTACAACGATGGGGATGTTTGCCTCACTGAGATCCAATCTCATGAGCAACCCATGCCAACATCCCTTCAACCTATCAAAAGTAAATTCAACAGTCATTCTAAACCTGCTGAAGTTGCAGGTGAATCTCTCTCGGGTGCTGCCAAGGTGGTGATTGTAAAGCTTCATGATCCAAGGGAGTAAAGGGAAGGATGGATCTTCCAGAATCACCACTAGCACTTCAACATCGCCAATGGGAAGAATGTCCCCATTTTGAGTTTTTGGAAATGATAGGTTCTTAAAAGATGAGAGCATTATGCTCCTTCCCTGACAAGCCAACAAGTGTATCAGTGAAGTGTCCCAGTGATCAAATGACATTTGCATAAGCACGGATCAAAAACAAAGTATCCCTTTGTTTTTATGTGCTCAGTGGCAAGATGGCCTGGTGCCAGAATAGGGATATGCATGCTGTCTACCTCACTGCTGCAAATCCATCCACTATTTCCTGAATATTGTCAAGAATCAGAGTCCTGTGCAGCACTTAATGACAACAGTCCCCATTGTGGATTTTCCAACTCCAAACTGATTGCTCACTGACTGATAGCAACCCCATGTTGCAAGTTTCCAGAGCATGACTGCCACTCACTTCTCCACTGTTAATCAGGTGCTCCTGCCCTGGAAATCTGGGGCAAGTTTGGAACACAGGCCCAGAAATGTGTTCTTTTGTGCCTGGATGTTCTGCAGCCAATGGTCATTACCCCAACCTGCATTAGGATGCCAACCCAACAGTCAGTGCTCATTTCTTAGGTCCAGAAATGGGGATTCACCATGTGAAAATGCTTCAAGAATCTAGCATCAACCTAGCATTTTTATTCCTGGTGTCCATCAGTATCCAGTTGTGGTGGTTGAAAATCTCCTCTACTTCCTCCTCACAATCCCAGTAGAAGTACTCTAAGGCTATGTCTACACAGCAACATTAATTTGAAATAACTAGCTTTATTTCAAAATAACTCAGTCTGCGTCTACACAGCCAGCAGTTATTTCGACATAATATCAAAATACTATCAAGTTGGAAGACTTCTTACTCATCTCCTGTAACCGTCATTTTATGAGTAGTAAGGGAAGTCAGAGGAAGTGTGCTCTATTTCAAAATAAGTGTTGTGTAGACAGCACCAAAACTTGAAATAAGCTATTTTGAAATAAGCTACGCAATTGACATAGCTCAATTTGCGTAGCTTATTTCAAGTTAAGCCCTGTTGTGTAGACGAGTCCTAAGAGCTTGTCTACACTAACAATGCTACAGTGGCACTTCAGAATAGACACTACCTACATCAACAGAAGGGCTCCACCTCCCCAAGCGGCTGTAGCTAGGTTGTCGGAAGAATTCTTCCAAACAATCTAATGCTACATGAGAACTTGGGTCAATTCACCCAAACCCCAGAGCAGCATAGATTTTTCACACCCCAGTGTTGTAGTTATGCTGACCTAATTGTCTAATACAAACCAGGCCTTCATTCTCCAAATACAAGAAAATTGTATTATCAATGGTTGCTAGAACTGCAGTGAGCTTCTCAGGCTCCAGACTTCTGTCAGAGAGAGGATAAAGGCTGAAAAGCAGAGTACAAGACTGTGGGTATTTTAAAAACTGTGTAAAAATCATGAAATAGAACAGCATTATGGGCAAGGCTCTGTGTTAAGTCCTGATTTCACAGAGGGTGTGGAAATCTTGAAAATGCCCCCAAGGATGACCTTTTAAATATTACTTTAGCTTTTGATCTTTCAGAAATTACCATAATTTACAGTGCTGCATGCATGCAGAAGAATGGAGGTCTATGTTCAAGTGTAGTCAATTTCAAGGAAAGAATTAATTTAATCAGAAAACTTTATCAATGAGCAGGCACAGAATGTTCTTCCACACAGACATGGGCACAGCCCTTCACTCTGCCACAAATCCTTCCATACTTGAAATTGACTAAGGCTGATGGGGAAATTCAATGCACTGCCATTTACCTTCTAAAAAGCTGAGATTTAACATAAGACCTCATTATAAGATGGAAAAAGTGGCATTTTAGGAACCTGCCCCCTAGTTCCAAGAAATCCCTAAGCAAATTGTAGGTTTCCCACAAAGCAGTGAGAAAACATACTGCAAGTAAGGTTGCCAACTTTCTAATTCCAGAAAACCGAACACCCTTGCCCTGCCTACTGCCCTGCCCTTGCCCACCTCCCCACTCACTCAATCCCCTCCTCTCTCCATCGCTTTCTCTCTCCCACCCCTTCTCAAGTGCTCTTTTTCACTGCAAGGCCCAAGCAGGCACATTTATTGTTTGGACAAATGTATTATGCCAATGTATTATGGCTGCCGCCCCACAGGCCAGGAACAATCATAACACCACAAACTGAACAAACCCTGCTGACTGGACTTGGTAGGATACCTGTTTGACCAGGTGTTCTGGACCAAAACAGGACACATGGTCACCCTATCTGCAAGGCATTGCACCAGATGGAGATGGAGATGCAACAAACCCTAGGATACTGTACCTACTTATATTGACGGAAAACCACAAGCACTCATGAAGAATATGCACAGCATCAACATAAGCAGCCAAGCGTGCATGTGCCCAAGCAACATATAAAAGTCAGCAGTTGTACTCCAACATGTGTTATACTGACCAAATTTTGTAAATAAATATAGTCCGAGAGGCCTACAGATGTCCTTTCTTCCCCCACCATGTTTCATGCCCTCCCCAAGGTGACTGCACCTACTCTTTGAAAAATACTGTAACACATAATGGATCAGTTTACCCAATACTAAATGCCATAAGCTTTCTTACATAGTAGATTAAGAATTCTCCATAATTACAGCTCTGGTCCAGCCTACACATGAGTAACATTAAGGATGTGAGCAGTGCCACTGAACTGACAGAAGTACATAAAGTTGCTTACAGTATATTTGCAGGATCTGGATCGAAGAATGTGTGTCTGTGATAGCCATGACTGTGATAAAACATGACTTATGTCACCCACACATAAAAAATCAGGGGGCCTGTTTCACAACTACATTATGTTTATTATTTCCCTAAGGATTCTTCCATTGACCTAACTATTTCCTCTATGAGATGCATATCTAAGGCGGCAGTAGAAAAACCTCTTCAATTGCTGCAATAAATGTCTATGCTTCAGACTGTAACTGCAGTGCTCGCAGTGTAGACACAGCTCAAGACCAAAAAACCTCTAAATAAAAAGAGTTTTACCTGTGGAAGATGAGATTGTGAGTTGCAGTTGAGAAGCTTTATGCACTAGAAAATATTTAGCAAGGGATTAATTTCCTGCACATACACTCGTATATTTTTAACTGATTTGGAGAGAAGAAAGGCCTTCTCTGGATACCACAGAAATTTCAGATAATATAATCTGGGCAGGTGGGGAAGAAATTATTTTAAATAAAGGAACTCAATCACTTCCAGATCAGCCAGAATAGAGCTATAACACTGTTTGCTTCCATACTGGAAGTTACGTTCTTCAAATACCTATGTATTTACAAGATAGAATATCATTTGCTAGTTAATGAGACAGACCCAGGAAAAGGAGTTTGTTGGCAATTTTCTCCTGGCTGTGTTTAGACTAGAAAAATAGGTGGTATTTTAAAATATATTAGAACAAGTTTTAATCAACACATTTTAAAACACTGCCTAGCTTAGAAAGAAATTTAACACAATTAGAAAGTATTATCTAATTGTGATCAACTTTAGGGTGGAGCCTCAGTGTCTTTCTGCTGGAAAGTGGATTGTTTGCTCTCATCTAAAACTAGCACACCTAGGCAGCAACAGAGCAATCCCACAACACAGCTAACTCCAACAGCAGAATGCATGTTCTTTTGAGAGTCCATCAATCACCCTATAATTCCATAGACATATAGGTAAAAACAATGGTCTAGCGGTTTGCTTATAAAAAAACATTAAAAGAGAAATGGAACAGAAACCAAAGTGTAGCTAAATGAGTATACAGACAGCCCAAAACAATACTTTGGAGAAGTGTAAACTTTTCCATTTCTTTCATTTGGGGATTAACTGTGGATTTAGCTAAATCCACACTGCCACTTTACTGAGCTGCAACTTTCTGACTCAGAGGTATGACACACAGACACAAGTTCAGCAAGTTACAGCACTGCAAGTCGCCAGTGTAAACCAGCTCAACACTGTTAGCCACTCTCCTCGTAGACATGGTTTACATCGAGCACTGGGAGAGCTCGCATTCCTGCTGTGGTCACCCCTTCACTTTAAAGTGCTGCCTTAGCCTACACTTGCAACTGATCAACAAAAATTTTCATCATTCATAGGTGCTTATACTCCTTTCACCTGAATTACAAAAATTTTGAGGTAGCAAGGACAAAGCAGAAGCTCCTCTTAGGCAAAAGTGCCAACAAACAGCATTTACACAAGCCAACTTTTAGCAACAGGGTTGTGTGAACACAGCCTTGTCGCTAAAAGCTGTGTACCGAAGACACAGCTTGTGAAACGAATATTGTTAACTATTTCACTAGGGGAGAGGCAGGATGAGTGAGGTAGTATCTTTTACTGGACCTGCCTCTTACCCACACAGAGTTCTTCTTTAGACCTGGGAAAGGTACTTTGGGCATCACAGCTATATGCAAGGTACAAAAGACTGTTCATCGTAAGTAGTTAATATATATTCTAAGAGACCAAAGGTAAAATGGCCCATTAATACCTCTGCAGTCACAGGACCACCAATCTCCTCCCAATAACACATCTTTCAAGATCCATGAATTCTACAATTGCCTATCTTCACACGAGGTGCACCTCATTTTCAGTGCACTAAATGCCCTAATTACAACTATGTGGGTGAAGTCAGACAATCACTACACTCTTCAATGAACTTACAGGAAAATGTTAAAAAAAAAAAAATACCGGTGGGTGAACACTTTCCATAAAGTAATCTCTATGTCTGACCTCTCAATCCTTATCCTCAACGAAACCCTACACAAACCTTTCAAAAGTTAAGCCTGGATTCACAGCTCTGTTAGACACTAACATCATGTACTGAACAGACACTGGATTTATGGCTCATTACAAAGAGTAACCCACTATTCCCCACCCCCTTTTTTGTCCTATCATTGCCGAGCTATTAACAGGCCACTCTATCTTGACTGTATTATTTATGCTAAGCAATCTCTTCCACTATCAATTTTGCTGTGAGGTGAATCTTAAGAAGAGTTCTATGTGGCTTGAAAGACCATTCTCTCTTACCAACAGAAGTTGGTCTAATAAAATATATTACCTCACCTCTTTAATATTCTGAGACCAACATAGCCACAATGTACTGCACATTTCACTACTATGCATTTTTAGGAGGTACATATTATACATTATGCATTTATCCCAAACTGATTTCTTGTTCTTCTCAAACACCATAAGCGCCAGCTGCTTCTTATCCAGCTGCCAAAATCTTCAACAACTATGATGTAGTTTTACATTGTCAATACAAAAATCATTCCATGACTCTGAAAATGTGGAGGCAGGATTGTGGAGAGAAACTGAATATTACAACAAGTAAAATAGGGCTGCTGTACTAATTAAATGAAGCTGCTAAAGAACTTCCAGCACCAGGTTGCCACAGAAACCATAGGACCTTGCCACAGAATTTAGGTGCAGCTTGGCTCAGAGCACATGGAGCCTTCATTATAATGCATTGAGAGGCCAAGATGTTCTGTAGCTGTGTTTTGAGAAGCTCTTATGAATTTCCTCAAATCTGGCAAAATACAAAAGGAATATATTCCTGAGGGCTGATAGTTCCAAATCAAAATATCCTCTGTAAGTACTGAAGAACTGTTGCATGTTCTGATGTAAGCCCTAACTAGAAATGTTTGGATGAATTTTCATAGTTACCTGTGGCATTTTGGCTGGTTCATTGCTGATCAAATGTTATCCAATCAGAGCAAGAATAGCATTCATCACAGCCAGCAACTGGACAAGGTCATCAATCAGTAGTTCAGGACTTTCACTGCAGTGACAGCCATGAAAGCCTTTTGAGCAAACAAGTACTCATTGCCTGCTAGAGCAATAAAAGGACCAGAACTACTGACTGGTAGTGGCAGCAACACTTCTTTCATTGGAGACTGTCATTTGAAATTCTAGTAGTGTCATATCCTTGATCTTCTGGCTCAAAGGCACATCACACACCATGACTCGAGCTTATAGTCAACTACTGACATTACATTACAGTCTTAGAAGGGTGACTGTACCCTGGACGAGAAGTTAAACAGAAGTGAGGCAGCTGTGTCTCTCTCTCCCTCATAGTTTTCCACATAATAGTTAAAGATCCTATAGCACTTCTCACTTTCATCCGTCACTTTTTGCCCATTCTGGGGGTTTGCAACTTATTTGACTCTCCTGAGATTCCTCACCCTGTCCTTTATTTTATGATTTCTTATATTTCACAGAAATCAGATTCACCTGCCCAGTGACAGTATTCACAAACTATTTTAACTGAAATATATTCTGCCAAAAGTTGCCAAAATCTTGTTACAGAGTGTACACAAATATTTTTAGACTAATGGCTAGGGTCCTTTATGTCAGAATCAAACTGACACTATTGTCAAAAAAACAGTTTCACAAAGTAGAATAGTAAAGTAAAATAACCTACCTCCCCCTCACCCCCCCAAAAAGAAAGAGAAAACGAGTTAAAAAAAGGGTAAACCTAGTTTTCTGGATGAGTTTTGTGGTCTAACTTGGATTTTGCTAGAATAGTCATTGAACATATAAAGTCTTGAGATAACACAGTAAGAACTGTGGTTGTGGAATTACTGAAATGTGACCTCTTGTGGGTCACAGTATAAGCTGAAGGACTCACAACCAGAAACACATGCCTGCTAACATCTTCTATGACATTAGCTTACTGTGTTGCCCTGAGCAAGTCATTCAGCTAACTACTGGCTTCCTGTTTGTAGAGAGAATATTTACCTTCCTAACAAAGAACTAGTTAATGATAGTAATGGAATTAGAAATGTGAAGTGCTATGAAAAGTCTATGTATCAGCTATTTCTCAGAATGTCAAATAGTTGCTGAGAGCATAAGATTACATCCCATTTGCTTTTTTTACCAAGAATGCCCCAATTTGTTTTTATGACACATGTCAATCCCAGATCAAGGACAACTTGTTCTGCTCTAGACATTACCAGCAAAGCCCAGGAGACAGATGCTAATACTGTCACAGAACTCAAGAGGAAACAAAATATACAGAATATCAGTTTTGCAATATTCCTGAAGAAATCTGGCAAAATATTTACAAATCGAGTAAATTACAAAGTAACTTCAAAAGGCATGTTGTACCTCTATCCTAGCACAGTTGTACCTCCATTTTAAGAGCTACAAAACAATTTATTTTTAAAGGACTGCATTTCCATAGCTTGTGAAATTATATACTTGTAGAAAAGCTGAGCAAAGCAATGGATACAGTTGAAACTGCTCACCATATTAGTCAAATTCTTTTGCACACAATTATTTTAGAAAGCTGTCTATATGTTTATGAAATCTCATGAATTATTTTCATCAGTCTGATTTAGAGTTAACTGCAAAATAAAGTGGTACTGCTGTATTAGGAGGAGAAACCCTTATGAATTTCCTCAAATCTGGCAATCTTGCTATAAAACCTGGGACGAAAATTAAAACAACTTTTGCTGTAATATAGCAGAGCCCTTGTGATTCTAATATACTAAGTATCAGACTAATTAGCTGTCTCTTCTTTGGATTTTCCTCCAAACACCACACATCAGCTCTCAATTATGAGATAAAACATTAACGCATCTCAGGAATTTGTGTGAAGAGATTTAAACAGGCTACAGGAGGCATACTGCACTCTAACCCTGAATTACACCTGAATGTGCGCGCTACAAATGAGCTGCTGTAGCGTTTCCAGTGCAGCCATTCACTGGAGAAACCCAGCCCAGTTCGGTAGCCAGGGAAGCTGACAGCAGCGCAAGTGACATTACTACGAACTACGCCTAATGGGCTCCTTCCACGCCAACCAGCGCGTGTGGACAAGTGCCTAGGCCACAAATGACTCCCCTGGTACTGCCCCCGGCCTGCCCGGGCACGGGGAGGGGAACGACCCGCCCTCTAGCTCCAGGCTTGCGCAGCAAGGGCCGAGCGGCCCCCCGAAGTCAACGGGGCTGCCCAGCTGCGAGGTGAGCGGACACCTGGGCCCAGCAAGGGGAGAAGAGGGGGGTAATGGCGCCTGGGGACTAGCAGCGGCCTGGGCGAGCCAGGCGGCTGTGGGCGCCGAGAAAGACACAGCCCCAGCGCCGGGCCCGGGACTCCGGCCCCGCGGCTCCCACCCCTCAGCCCCTCACTCACGGGCAGCTCCCCGACACGCAGGCGGAGGCGGCGGCAGGCGGAAGAAGCTGGGCCTCAGCCAGGGCAGCGCCTCCCCGTCCCGCCCCCGGCGGCGGCGGCGGCGCCGCTCACACACACACACACCCGGGCCGGGGCGCGTCCCGGCGCTAGCCGTCGTGCGCGGGAGAAGCCGGGAGATGCTTGTACCGGCCCAGAGGCAAGCCCAGTGCAGCGGGGGCAAGCCAGCACAGGGCCCTACGCCACATATTAACCTATCCCTGAACCGCACCGAAGCCCTGGGCTTTTTAAAATTGCCAGGACCTGAGACAATTGCCCTCTTTGCACCCCACCCCTGTTGGCGGGCCTGGATCTGGGGTCCGCTCTTCAGGACTGTGAGCTCTTCAGGTTAGGGCTTTTGTCATTGTATGTATTTATACAGGGTTTAGCACAATTCTTACTGGGGCCTTTAAGTACTAGTGTATCAGAAATATTATTGAATAATGGTAACAATAAGCACAAAGTGGGTTTTTTTGTAGGGGGGTTACTCTAGGGATGTAAGTGACTATCGGATAAGCATATGCTTATGGGATAGTCGACTCCACTAGTCGCTTCTCCGCCCCTTGCTGCCTGTCAGAGAAGCAGCAAGGGAGGGAGCAGGTGCTGGTGCTGGGGGAACAGACCCCAGCACTGTCTCCATGGGGGAGGGGAGGAGAGGGGGGCAGCAGGGAACTGGTGGTGCTTCACCTTTGAAATGTAGCAAGAGCCCTTGGGGGGGGCTTTTGTACATTTCAAAAGCAGGGAGCGTGGGGCCAGCGGGGCACTGCTTGAGTCCCCCCGCTGACCCTGTGCACCCCAGGGTGCTTCTGACTTTGAAATGTAGCAAGTGCTCACAGGGTTCTTGCTACATTTCAAAGGTGGAGGTGCCCTTATCGACTAATCAAATAGTCGATGCAAATTGCATTGACTATTAAAGTAGTTGATTAATCTAAATTTAACATCCTTAAGTTGCTCCCCTCTCCCACTGAGTCTAGCTGTTGCTTAATCTCCTCTCTCTCCATTAAGCTCTTTGGAAATCAGTCCTATTTCTGCAGTGCTTTGTTCATATATGGTCTTATCATTACCTGTAAACTGAAGACAATAAATGACCCAGTCAGAATGCCATATTTCATATGTATATGCATTTAATATTACAACTACTCTCTCATATTTTATTATTTTAAAGGTCTGGATGCTATCAGCTTAGAATTGTACATTGTTTGGGTTGTTTTACTAACAGTATTTCAAAAGAGGAATTATAGAAATATGTTATTCCTACCCATATGTTAAAACTAAAAATCACAGAAAACTGCAACCAATTTTGGGATTTTTATTCCTTGCCTCTAAAAGACAAATTTGCAAATGACTGCTGAAAAGAATGCCATATGGAAAGGCTAGCAGAAGGGCAACTAGTGAACCAGTTATATGTGCCAGTTTCAATTTGTCACACTTCTTATTTCTGGGAAATGTTTTATCCTTGTTTTGAACAAGAAAACTCTCATTAGGAACAAGTTAAGAATACATTCTTCAAAATACATCCTTTGTGAATGGAAAAGAAACATTATGCCTCTATTTGCATAACTCAATGTAGGAAGGGGAAAAGACAAACACCCATAAAATTATATTAAATTGTTTTAAAGAATTAGTAATTTTAGCAATAATCTAACACTAAAATTCTCCAATAACATCATGGGTTACAAAAATCATATTGAAATATCTTGCAGCTACAGATGCATCAAAATAATCTTTTTCTTAACATGAGTAATTATAAAAAATGTTGGTTATATAAGTCCCAGTCCTGCAAAGATTCTCTCACACACATAAGTTTACACACCAGTTCTCCCATGCATAAAGTTAAGTATATGCATAAGGACTTCCCATTGAAGAATTTGGACCTCAGCTACTGTATAAAACATTGGTTTAAAACAGCCAAATGGTCGTCTTATCTTTAAAATGAATCCCTTGTATACACTGCAGATAAAAAACAAACTTAAAATATTATTATTAGAGTATAACAAGCAGTAGACACATAAATGATGTTATTTCTACCTGAGGAACATACAGTCAAATTGATGGACAGAGTTGTCAGGCATAAATAGTACATTATGAACAGTGAAACACCAGAAGCTAGATTCTGCCCTCAGTTACACCAAGGAAATCCCACTTCCATATGTAGTTGTAAATTTTCAGGGAAAGCTTTTCTGAGGGCTGAGTTTGACCCCAAAATTACATTTACTTTTATATTTATCAGAGTTTGTAAAAATTACTATTTCAAGTCTTTGATGCTTTTAGAGTATTTGAGACGCCTGTGGAGGCTTCCTTAAAAAACTGTATATGCTGACTTGCCTGAGACTGAAGACACCAGTTAAGTTTGCAAATTTCCTAAATAAATGTGATAGTGCTATATCCTCTACCTAGGCTGCTGAACTCAGATATTTGGGGTGAAATCCCTGTTTCTTTTAAGTCAATAGAAAAATTTCAATTGATTTCAATGAGTTGAGGATTTCACTTCGGCTGTGTCTAGACTGGCGCGATCTTGCGCCAGAGCTATGCAAATGAGGCTCAGCATTGGAATATCGCCGAGCCTCATTTGCATAGCTAATGAGCCGCCATTTTCACGGAAGCGGCTCTTGCGCAAGATGGGGCTGTCTACACTGCCCTTCACGCAGAAAAACCCTCTTCTGCGCAAAGCCGTTATGCTGATTATTTTCAGGCATAGCGGCTTTGCGCAGAGCTTTTTCAAGAAGGGCAGTATAGACAGCCCGTCTTGCAAGAGCCGCTCGAAATGGCGTCTCATAGCTATGCAAATGAGGCTCGGCGATATTCCAACGCTGAGCCTCATTTGCATAGCTCTGGCGCAAGATTGCGCCAGTCTAGACACAGCCTTCTTGTTTTCAGCAAGATCCTACTTTTCACCTAATTTTACAAATGGATTTCCTGGCCCAAGATTTGCCCCAAATCACACAAATAATGAGTAACTTAGACCCCACTATGCTTGTGTGTAACCACACATGAATGGGGCTATTATAAGGAGGGTGCATAACTGGCTGGATAACTGTTCTCAGAGAATAATTATTAACAGTTCACAATCATGCTGGAAGGGCATAACAAGTGGGGTTCCGCAGAGGTCTGTTTTGGGGCTGGTTCTGTTCAATATCTTAATCAATGATTTAGAAGATGGCATAGGGAGTACAGTTATTAAGTTTGCAGATGATACTAATCTGGGAGGGATTGCAAGTGCTTTGGAGGATAGGGTCAAAATTCAAAATGATCTTGACAAACTAGAGAAATGGTCTGAGGTAAACAGGATGAAGTTTAATAACGACAAATGCGAAGTACTCCACTTAGGAAGGAACAATCAGTTTCACACATAAAGAATGGTAAGTGATTGTCTAGGAAGGAGTACTGCTGAAAGGGATTTAGGGGTCATAGTGGACAACAAGTTAAACAAGAGTCAACAAGGTGACACTGTTGCAAAAAAAGCAAACATGATTCTGGGATAAGAGTGTTGTGAGCAAGACACGAGAAGTCATTCTTCTGCTCTACTCTGCGCTGATTAGGCCTCAATTAGAGTATTGTGTCCAGTTCTGGGCACCACATTTCAAGAAAGATGTGAAGAAATTGGAGAAGGTCCAGAGAAAAGCAACAAAAATGATTAAAAGTCTAGAAAACATGACCTCTATGAGGGAAGACTGAAAGAACTGGGCTTGTTTAGTTTAGAAAAGAGGAGACTGAAAGGGGACATGATAGTGGTTTTCAAGTATCTAAAAGGGTGTTATAAGGAAGTGGGAGAAAAATTGTTCTCCTTGGCCTCTGAGGACAGGACAAGAAGCAATGGGCTTAAATTGCAGCAAGGAAGGTTTAAATTGGACATCAGGAAAAACTTCCTAAATGTCAGGGTGGTTAAACACTGGAATAAATTGCCTAGGGGGATTGTGGAATCTCCATCACTGGATATATTTAACAGCAGATTAGACAGACACCTGCCAGGGATGATTATAGACGGTGCTTGGTCCTATGTGAAGGCAGGGGACTGGAGTCAATGACCCCTCTAGGTCCCTTCCAGTTTTAGTGTTCTGTGATTCTATGAATAGTCTCATTAAGGTTAATATACTACTCACTCAAATAAAGTTAAGTATATGTACAAGTCTTTGTAGGATTAGCTTTAGCAGATTTTGATCCTGAGATCTTTGCAAAGATTTACCATGTTTAACTTTTCAGGATCATGGTCAAGGCCAGTTAGAAAGATTCTGTAAATTGCCGCATAATTGTTAATCAAAAGACTTGGATAATATTATTTGATAGTCATTTATCAGTATAATTATTTTGATTTTCCTTGTTAATTTTCATATTTTTTCACTCAGAATCAGAGGTTTTTGGAACTATTCTGGGTTAGCAGGTATTAGAACTCTCCATAACAGCAGATAATTTCCTGACACACTCTAGCAGTTTACAGCAAGAACCATAGTTTTGTTTTATAGGTTGAACCTCTCTAAACTGGGACTCCCAGGTCCAGCAACCAGACCATGCATGTTCCAGGACCAGAAAGGACTGGCAGCCCTGCGACCAACAGGGCAGCGGGCTGCCAGCAGCAAGCTGTTCAGCGGGCCACTGCCGGGCTGCCCAGAGGAGCAGGGAAGCCTGGTGGAGCCAGCAGAGCAGCGGGGCTGGCAGCAGTCTCCAGCCAACAGTTAGGCCAGATCATGGAAGGCGGGGGGGAGGGTCAGAAATGACCTCCCCTGGTTTGGCAAAATTCCTCATCCAGGACTAGTGAGGGTGCCTAGCACAATGATACTGCAGCTTCTAAGCACTACCACACTGCAAATACATAATACTCAACAATAATTCCATGTGAGCTATAAAAAAGGTTGTATAACCCCTCTAAAGATAGACCTAGAACAAAGGAGGTTCTGAAGGTTGATCCTAGCAATAACAAATTTCTGAGAGGAAATTTAGGGTTTTTGTTGTATTCTTGTTGATGAATGATCAGTAAAATCAAATCCCATGAAAGGAGTGTGTCCAGTGTCTATGTATTCTGCTGTGGATGGATATAAATTCAATCCAGTCACACTTGCATAACTGAATAAGAAAGCTACCTATTACTTGCATGTCTTAATTTCTTTAATTAACTGTAGTTTATAGATTTTAAGGTTAATTTTATAGAATGTCTCAAAGTTGTGTGGGTACTTTACAGAAACAAATATACATTCCCTAAACCCCAAAGCTTAGAAATCACATAGTGATTGGTGGTGGACCCTTGTGCCCAGGAAGAGCTCTATTGAAATCAGTATAGCTTCACACCTATGCCAATCCAATCATAGGATCAGGAACTAAGTTGAAATATGACACAAGTGGGAGTCCCAGATAGCTGGGAGACTTGAAGATGAAAGGCAAATGTAGGCTAACGTTGTTATGTAGTCATAAATAATAATCACTATTAAGAAAAATAAGATGTAAAATATATATTAAATGTAGGAGACAGGGTACAGAAAGCACCAAAAGCCAGAATTAAGCTATTTCGACTTAAGCTACTCAATTGATGTAACTGAAGTTGCGTAGCTTAATTTGACTTTAGCCCTGCTGTGTAGACGTAGCCGCAGGCTATGTCTACACTGGCGGGCTTCTTGCGCAAGAAAACATCCACACTGCCATGTACGAGCTGTGCTTTTGCGCAAGAGCACCTATGGCAGTGTGGATGCTCTCTTGCGCAAGAAAGCTCTGATGGCCATTTTAGCCATAGGGCTTTCTTGCGCAAGAAATCCCTGCCGAGCGTCCACACTGCCCTCTTGTGCAAGAGTTCCTGCGCAAGAGAGCTTACACCTGTTAAAAAAGAGCGTAGCTCTTGCGCAAGAAGCCCTCTCTTACCACGCCGTACTGTAAATCTTCTTGGCAAGAGCAGGCGGGCAGTGTGGACGCTCTGTGGATTCTTGCGCAAGAACAGCCATACTTGTGCAAGAAGCCGCGAGTGTAGACATAGCCGCAGTGTTTTGTTCCCACCATAAAAGCAAAACAATACTCTGGTTTTAAGAAAGCTGGCAGGTTTCACTCTGGTTTTAAGAAGGCTAACTAGCAGGCTATAAAAATAGCAGAGTGGACATAGCAGGGTTGTGGCTTGGGTTAGTCACCCATCCCCAAGCCTTCCCAACCCCGGGTCTGAGCACAGATGACTAGAATGAGCCTATGTTGCAATGTTCACAATATTACATTTAGCAGGCTAGCTCAAGCTGAACCAGTATGTGTCTGTCTACCTGGCTTGGGAGGCACTCTCCCAGTTTCAGCGTAAACATATCCAAAATGGCTTTGGCTGTATGCTCAAGAACCTTGCCCCCAATCTTGCAATCAGATTAGTACAGAATAGTGACTTACATTTGAGCTGTCTTAAAGAAGTGGTTTTAGTCTTTTGGGGGAGGGGAGTGGTATATATTTTCCTTGTGAAAACTGATATACTTCTGAAATAGCATAAAAGCATCTAGATAACATAGTAATGAGAGCTTTGAAAATACTTGTGCTATGATATTATTTTGTTATATAGAGGTATAAGGCTTATAAGTCAAGTGGAAGGCTGGCATTTTTGTGTGGTCATTTAAGGTTGAAATTTGACCCTGTGAGGATCACACACAAATTTAATGTGAGCAGCCTCCCCCTCCCCCAAAGGTAAAAAATAAAGCAGGTTTTTAAAACTTGACTGTTTAAAGCCAATTTCATGAATTGTGGGGGGTCTGACTCATGGCTTTTGAACCTTTGAAGACCCACTGAGCCAATGCAGAGTTCACTGTAGAATAGAGGTCTGTTTCTTGACTCCTAGTCCATACTGTCACTGTACACTATCCTACTTCCTCTTTTAGCCTGAGAGTTGGAAAACAGTTTATTATATGACATAACTGATTTGCACTAGTGAGAGGCCTCCCAAGTGGAAATATATATGCCACTAGGCTGGCTGCTAGAGTCTTTTCTAAAGCATTATAAAACATTCATCATTTCAGTAATCTCCATTACCATATATATATATATACTTTCTAAAATCATATATCAGATTTTTCCTTTACTGAAAAACCTCTGCTGTCAACGTGTAATGTGAATTTCTCAACCTGTACAGCAAAGCCTTTTCTTTTCCTTTCAAAGATGTGGTTTGTAAAATTGCTAGAAGGGGAGCTGTGCCCATAATGATACCGGTGGAATCACCAGCCTGTGCCTCTGTGGGAGTCCCAAGCTTAGAGTGATCTTTTTTCCCTGGACTAGCCAAAGGGTAACACGAAAACATGCACTTGTCAGCTTGAGTCTCCCGAATTCCACATCATGTTTCAAATGTTGGGACTTCATCAAGAGGGTTTTTTTTTCTAAGTAGAAAAATCAAATACTTTTGTGAGCATTAACTTGTCCATTTCGTGGGAAGCCCCGGCTACCAGCCTTCACCTTCCAGGCTCCATCACTCCGCCTCGCGGCTTGACTGGGGCGTAGCCCAGGTGTCACGCGCGCAAGCACTTTAAAGAGCGTGGCTCAGAGAAACAGGCAAAGAGCCCCGCCTAGAGGACGGTCTTGCGGCCAAACAGAGACGTAGGCAGACGCCGGTAGGGGCGGTGCTCGGTGGAAGCGCAGTGGCCATGTGGGGTTCTCGGGGGCTGAGCTGCGCTGCCCGGGTTCTACTCGGTGTCCCGCGGGCGGCCGCGGGCTGGAGCAGCGGCCGCCGACCGCGGCAGTCCGGTGAGTAGTCTCCGTGCCGCCGGTGAGGTGTCCCGCTGGGAAGAGAGCCGAGTGAGTTTCCGAGCCGTTTTTAGCAGAGCGCCCAGGCTCATGCGACCCGAGGCCGTTGGGTCACATCTGCTGATTCTGCCCTTGCTTGGTATTACAAGCCCATGGATTGTTATCAGTGTAGTTGTGGGTCCCAGGTTATTAGAGAGCCAGGGTGGATAAGGTGATAGGGCAGCATAGGTGCTGGAACTAGGGGTACAGGGAGTGCTGCAGCACCCATTGGCTTGAAGTGTTTGCAGTTTGGTTCAGTGGCTCTCAAAAGCCCACGCTACAAATTGTCCTCTGTAGGGTAGAGTTTCAAGATTTAAGAACACCAGCACTGTGAACTGACTGGTGAACCACAGGTTTACTTTGGAACCGGAAGTATGTGATGAAGCAGCAAGAGAGACACCCTCTAGTAAATACAGTATTCTTTGTTAAATGTAAACTATTTTTAAAAGACTTGGCAATAAAAGGAAACTATTTCTGTGCTTATTTCATTTAAATTAAGATGGTTAAAAGCACTGTTTTCCTTCAAGTGAAGTTCCAAAGCCTATTAAGTTGTAAATGTCTGAATCACCATCCTGTTTCCTGAGTTAGGAACATTCCCTTCTCTGTGATTACTGAAGGATCACACAAGGTCTAAGCAATGAGAGCACAAAGCATGGAGACTGACAGAGGTAATCATTAGGCAGACTAGAAGCCAAATATGGACTATCAGATGGTTTTGAGTACATTTCAAATCTTTTAATTTGCTTTTATTTTCTCTGGAGTCTGGACCTTGACTATACCTGGACCAAGAAATTTGGACCTTGACTAAAAATAGACTACATTGACTCTAGGATGACAGTAAAAGCAGACAAGTGATATCTGGAAAGTTCAAAGAATTTTCCTTTAGAAATGAAAGTGATTTTTAATTACTGTTAAATTTTATGTGACTACTTCTCTAATTTAAAATGACTGTGGTACAGATTTTTAAAGCTATTTAGGTGTGCTAAATTGATTGTTAATGGGATTTTTTGAGTCCTAAATGATTAAAATGCTTTTGAAATTACATAGCATTCCAACATCTACCTGATGTAGGAGTCTTGAGTTCAGCAATGCCAAAATACCTTAATAATTTAAGTATCTAAACTCATTATCTAAAATGTTAATTTCAGAAAATTAGTCCCTTAGTTTATTAGCACTCCCAGGAGATATGCTGTCACACCTTCAAAATGTACTCCAGCAAAACACACACAGACAAGATGTAAAAGAGTAGTCGAGTCGACTACTCATGTCCCCTCCCTCCACTGACTCTATAGCAGAAGCAGTAAGGGGAGGGGCTGCAGAAGCCAGTGCTGGCGGGAGCCAGATTAAAAGCTAGTTACCTCCAGCACCATCTCTGTGGTGCCGCTTGCCCCTTGCCCTGCTGCTTCTATCAAAGGCAGCAGCACAGGGGGGCAGGGGATGCTGCTCCAGTAGCAGCCTCTGTCTGCAGGGTGGGAGGTGCTCCAGCAGGGAGCTAGGAGCCCCCCACCACGGACAGGAGTTGCTGAGGCAAAGCAGCCTGTCTATGGTCCACCGCACCACTGGGACCCCCATGGGCAGGGGTGCTGAACTTGGTGCAAGCATGGCTCAATCCTGGTTCGCACCAGGTCCAGGAGCTATGTCCTCTGCAGCCCTGCAGTTTATATGTAGTAGAAGTCAGGCTGCCTGCATGCCCGGCTCTTACTACATTTAAATTGCAGTGGTGGTAGCTCCTTCTTAGCACCTTCCCTTATCAACTACACGATTACTCAATTACCTGCCTCTTAACATACACACAGATGCACAAAATAAATATCTTTAGGCCTTTTTCTTGTACATCAAATGTCTTTAATTGTTTTACGAACATGATGATGGTAATAAAGTATATCGCGTACAGGCATGTTTGTATGTAAGTGGAATGGGTCTATGACCAGCCAGTGGGAAACCAAGAATATAAAAAAATTATAAATCAACATTCATTTTGTAGTGCCAAAGAGTGTATTTAACCCTTTCCTGCTAAGAGTTTTATTACAATTCAAATGAACCTGAGGGACAACACAATCATTAACATACTAGCAGAAAATACAGCCTGCATTTTTGTGGTTTAAGACTATACCTGTGTTGACAGTAGGTTTTCCTCATAATTTTCAAGCTGCAAAAATAAACCATCCGATTGTAAGTATTAATCAGATATGAAGCAAAACCCAGTTATTTGAGCCATCTCACAATATCTTTTAAAATCCACTTAAGAACCTTATATAGAATATAAACAGTCCATTCCTTCCTGACTCTTGGGAAGAAATGTAAACATACATGTAGGCTTAATTTCTAATCTGGGGAAGCACTGACTAGGATAACCATAATGACAGTGGAATAACTCAGGCTCACTTAAATATCTGTAAACTTGCCAATTATTGAATTTACCATGCTAAATTCCTCCAAACTGGAGCATCTTACATTTTTTTAACATGATTAATAGTTTTCCCAAGATTTCTGGAAACTACATGACTTTTCTTGCTTCTTGTGGGATAATAGTCTTTTTCTTTTCCTAGGTCTGAGAACTGTAAATGTGATCTCACGTAATCTTGGTGCTGCTGATTACAGTGTTTCCTATAAAGAACTCAGAGGCTTGCTAAAATCACAAACCACTCATATTGATGTTCGAGAGAAGTGGGAAATTGAACAGTTGGGAAAAATTCCTGGATCTATCAACATACCATGTAAGTTATATGTATCACTGCATAGCAACAAGATCAGAAGTCTTAAGCCTAAACTTGCAAACAAACCTTGGTGACTAACAAAAACAAGTTGTGATATTTACGGAAAAGTCTTCTGGAAAACTAGTGTAAATCTTCACAAATAAAACTCCTTTATGAATTACACATCAGGTTTTGCATCTATTCTTGCAGTGGGTGAGGTTGTGGAAGCTCTACAGATGAACTCAAAAGACTTTAAAGAACGGTATAATCAAGATATGCCTGCTAAATCTGACCATCTAGTCTTTTCCTGCATGGCAGGTGTGCGAAGCAAGAAGGCATTGGATATTGCTATGTCTTTGGGCTTCAGCAGGTAAGCAGTTGAGGTACTGTCTGGGTAAGTTCCTGCATGGACAACAGGATTAATGGGAAAATACACTTTCTGCAAATGGGGGCCCTTCCCTGGTGGTCTTAGGGTAGATTAGAGAGGCTGAAAAGACATGAAATCTCCCATTTTGTACTGCTATTTCTATCTTCACATTAGCTGCGTACATCCCTCAGGAAGGAATGCGCCGATAAAATTTCTGGATGCCATAAATCACTGCTGCTGGGAGCAGCTTGTCATGGATCCCACAAGGGAAGAGGCAGTCTTTTATTTAAGTGGTGTGCTTGCGCTCGCTGGCACAGGAGGAAAATAGAGCTGAACTGCTTGGTAATAATGAGCATAATGTAATTAAACTTAACGTCATTGAAGGGGGGGAAATGCCATAGAAACCCATCACAGTAGCACTTAACTTAAAAAGGGGGAACTACACACAAATGAGGATGCTAAACAGAAATTAGAGGAAACAGTTACACTGATGAAATGCCCAAAAACTGCATGGAGGGTAATTAAACACCATAATGTACACTCAAACTAAATAAACAGTAAGAGAACAAACACATTCTGAACAGCAGAGTAAGAGGCAATTACAGGTAAAAGTCATCTAAAATTGGAAGTAAGATCCTAGTGAGGAAAATAAGAGCATAAGCTCTAGCAAATCAGGTGTAAAAGTATAACTACATAGGCCAAGAAAAAACTGGAAGATCAAGTACATCACAAGCAGGCTGTTGCAAAGGAGCACTTTAGGAAGACAAAGCTGTTGCAGACAAGCTAAATGAATTATTTTCATCACTGGATTGGGGTGGGGTGGAGAGAGAGGTTTGTGGTTTGCATAGTTTTGTTTTGAGAAATCTGAGGAACTGCCACAGATTGAGGTTCAGAGGAGGTTTTGGAACAAACTGATAAACATTAAGGGTGCGTCTACACTGCACCGTTATTTCTGCAGTGATAACTAGCGTTATTTTGAAATAACAATGAGTGTTTACACAGCCATTCCGAAATAACTTTGAAATAATGGATGGCTTATTCCAAAATCTGTAAATCTCATTCTACAAGCAATAACGCCTAATCCGAAATAGCTATTTCAAAATAAGGTGTGTGTGTAGACACTCCACTGCTCCTATTTCAAAATAGAATTGTCCTGGTGAGGGGCTAAGTTATTCCTCCTCGGTGCCTCCTGTGGCTCTAAATCAAGATAGCACATCTACATTAGGCTTCCCTGCACTGTAGACATGCTATTTCAAAATAAGCTATTTTGGAGTAGCTATTCCAGAATAGCTTATTTTGAAATAAGCATGCAGTGTAGACACGTACCCATAGTCACCAGGATCAGATGGTATTTAAGTAAGACTTCTGAAGGAACTCAAATATGAAATTGCAGACTACATACCATTGTTAGTAGTTATATCACTTAAATAAGCCTCTGGCCTAGATAATTGAAGGCTGGCTAATAAAACACCAAGTTTTTTTAAAAAGGTTCTAGAATTATCCTACCAATTATAGGCCAATAAACCTGCCTTCAGTACCAGGCAAACGGGTTGAAACTATAGTAAACAGAAGAATCAGCCATGAACACAATTTGTTGGGGAAGAGTCAACATGACTTTTGTAAAAGGAAATCATGCATCATCGGACAGTGCAAACAAACATGATGCTGTCAGTGTAGTGCACTCTGACTTTCAGAAAGCCTTTGACATGGCTTCTCACAAAAGACTGTTAAGCAGTCATGAGGTAAGAAGGAAGGTCCTCTCATAGGTCTCTAATTGGTTAAAAGATAGGAAACAAAGGGTAGGTGTGGCGGGGTGAGGCAACCCCATCACTATCCCCACCAAGGGGTTCCGAACGCGGGCAGGGGAAGCGCGGACCCCCCGCAAGCGGCGGCGGGCCGAACACCGCCGGACGCTCCCGTGGCAGACCCGCGCGGCATTGTAGCACCGCAGCCGGGAAGCGGGGTGATGTGTGTGCAGCCGCCCCGACCAGTGACGTCACCTGACGACGTCGGCGCGACGGGAGGGAGCGGGGCACAGGAGCCGCCGGGGCGGGAGATGTCACATGCGGAAGAGGGGGAGGTGGTGCGCATAAAAGCGGGAGGGGGAGCGCAGAAAGGGGGGAGCAGGGGCGGCAGGTAATGGGGGGGCTTGGGTGAAGGGGCGGGGGAGGAGGTTCCTCTAAGGGATGGCCGGAAGGAACTCCGGTGGCAGAGTTGAATGTGGCCCAGGGTTGGGTTGTGGAGCCCGTGAACAGGCGCATTTAGGGGTAAACCCCCACCTGTTGTCGCTGGGAGCTTTGCTCCTAGTGTTAGGGCCCTGGGCCGGGGTCGTGGGTGGGCCCGGGTCCCCCTCTCTGCCACCAGGCAGCATTTGTAGTCCCGCGGACGGAGGCGGAGATCTTATTTCGCGAGGCCACTTTATGGATAGATCCGGGCCGGGAGGGTAGCCCGGAGCAACCAGGGTGGGATAGACGTGTAACAATCTGGTGTAATACCCAAATAAAACAATGCACTCGTAACAGTAGGAATAAACCATCAGCTTTCACAATGGAGAAAGATAAATAGCTCAGGCCGCCCCCTTTTCCATACTTATAAAAATCTTGAATAGCAGAGGTCTCAATACTAATGTTGATTTTTGGGGGGGGAAGAGAAGAGACAGTGAGGTGGCACAATCTGTAGATGAGCTGTAGATGTAACTTTCTAAATCCAAAACTCATTGCAAGAGTTAGTGATCTCAATAGATGGGCTGACAGAATTCAGTGTTAAGAAGTGACGAAGTAGTGTACACTGAGGGGGAAAAAATCCCAGCTACACAAAATATTGGGGTCTGAATTAGATGTTACCTCTCTAAAGAGTTCTTGGAGTCTTTGCAGATAGTTCTCTGATAACATCTGCTGAGTGCAATGGCAGGCAAAACTAACAATGTCTCTTTTTCCTAATGATTCCTAACAATCAAAATACCATGTCTGGATGTGAATCCATGGTACTCTCATATCTTGAATACTGCATGCATTTCTGATTAATTTCATTTCCAAAAAGAAACATTAGAATTCGAAAAGGTGCAAAAAAGGGCAACAAAAATGTTCCATATATCTGATCAGCTTTCATACAAAGAGAAATTAAAAAGACTAGGACTGGTCAGTTTAGAAAAGGGACTACTAATGGGAGATATAGGTGTGGAGAAAGTGAGTATGGAAATATTTATTTATTCCTTCACAAAACATCAGAAATTCAGAAAACCAGATGAAATTCAGAGGTGGCAGATAGGAAGTACTACTTCATGGAACATACAGTCAAGCTGTGGAACTCATGGCCATGAGATGTTTTGAAAGCCAAAAGTATAATTTTAAAAGGATAAGTTAATGGAGGATAGCTCCTTCAATCACTATTAACCAGATGCTTAGGGATGCAACCCCATACTCAGGGTGCCTCTACCCCCTCCAATTGCCAGAAGCATTTGGCATGAGCCATTAAGAGACAGGATTCTGGGCTAGATGGACCAGTAGTAGTTACAGCTACTTCTGTGCTGTAACTCTCCTGCTCAGGTGGAAAAAGCACCCTCCTGAGCGCAGCAAGTTACAGTGCTCTAAAGCACCAGTGTAAAAAGACTCATTGTTAGCTACTCCTCTCGTGGAGGTGGCTTATGTACAGTGCTGGCAGAACTGTCCCTGCACTGGAGCCATGACCAACTCTGCTGCGCACTGCCACAGTTACACTCTATGCTTAGTGTAAACAAAGCTCTAGTATGGCTATTGTCATCTTAAGGGTACAGGTGAAGATTCAAGAGTAAAAACAAATAGTGACTAGTGCCTAAACCAGAGCTCATTTTTAATTATGGCTATCTAAAAATGGTACTCTGCAGATCTTCTCCCAGTGTGTATTCAGAGACATCTCTGTTCAATCAGTAACGAGATTCCTCCCCAGCTCTGCAAACTAGAACAGCTCTGGGAGACTGAGCTGAACTCTCTTGTATATTAGCAAAACTGTTGGCTAACTGGCAATTGCAATGCCATCTGTTCAACCCTATTGTCTTCAATCCATGCCCTCAATTATATAATCCTTTGCCAGTTTGCTCAGGTGTATTTTAATTAAGGGCATAACATGACTGCACAGGTATAAAATGAAAGTAGCTCTTACTTACAGAATTCTTATGACTTTCAGGCTCCAGACTACATTTGAACAGCTGACAGTCTAAGTTCTAGTAAACTGAGCAAATACTGACATAGAAATTGTTCATACCAAAGTGGGACTCCCCAACTTCAGTCTTACACTCACTTCTGAGTAGAACCAAACTAAGCCATCCATAATCCCACATTTGGTTTTTTTTTCATGTCTTGAAATACCAGTTTCATATTGCTTTACTAAGAAGGGTTTTTGTTTGTTTCTTTTTTAAAAAAAATGGTTATTTTGTAAATTTAAATAAAAATCCTTGGTTAACGTCCGGACAGTTCATTTTAAAGTGCCACTGCCCACGCACCTGCCCCTTTATGGTATCTAAGTACCACAGCATTTGGGATAGCTGTGGGGAACCAGAAAGATAGAGCCTTTTTTTCCCTCACCTACATTAATATAGTGAATAATCTCCTTGTTGGTAATACTTTAATTTGAAATCCATTTTAAAAACATAACCGGTTCCTAGTTCTCCATTGGGTAGTATGTTTTCCATACGCACTTATTTGACAGCAGTGATGGATTTTTAAAAAAAATGATTCAAACTAGTGCAATTGTGAGGCCAGAATGGCTTTACCTTTGTAATTGTCTGAAACGTTAGCACTGGATTATCTATGCATTCAAGAGGTTATTTTATGCATCCCTTTAGAGACTCTATAGATCAGATATGAATGAGTCTCTGGAAGAGAGGTTTGGACAGATGAAATATTTCAAGTACTAAATTGATATCACTTAAAACTTCTGAAGTAAAGTGGATCTACTATTAAACATCTACTTGTTCAAATTTTATTAAACCTGGGCAGTGCTCTTTTCCCCCCTCAATGCAATATGCATGCACTGTGCCACCACTTGTTTGATCCTTACTTAGTCCCCCATGATATTTCAATTAGTGATCTTGCTATTCATTTTCTCTAAGTGAAGTAAGCCATACAACCACTGCATTGTGTTGTGGTTTTGCAATAGTGAACACACTGCCACTTACTATTGTAAAATCTTATGAGAAATTAAACTGTTTAATTTTAAATGAGTCAACTAGACTTCATTCTCTTCACAAGTTTATCTATAGTAGCATCTCTAAAACATTAACTGTCTTCTGTATACTTGCAGAGTTCAGCACTATGCTGGTGGCTTCGAGGAGTGGGCAAAATATGAACCGCCAGAGAAAAAACAATGACAATTTTTGGAATATTAACCTTGTTATAGTGTCCTGAAATCTACAGGGGGCTAGTAATATTGGCATGAAATAAAATTAACAATGGAGAATGTAGTGTAAACGGGAATATTTGTTTAAATACGTAACTTAATACACTGTTAAATGTAGCTGATTATTCTGAATTTTAAATTGTGATTTGAACATTCTATTTGTGCAGTCTTCAGTGCTCACTTTCTTTTGATCATATGTTAAAATTACTGTGGAACTATTCCATAGATAAAAATAAGGTCTCCACTGTAAAAACTGAACATACAATAAAATATTGATATACTTAAAAGTGTACAGCAGGGAATCATGATTAAACATAAGAAACTTAACTATGGCAAACAATGTTGATATATTCCTCTTAATATTATCTAGAAATGTCAGACTTTTAATTGGGTTGGAATGATACTTCAGCGCCAACTGACACTAATCAGCATATAGCAGCTGTTCTTAACCTGTCTGTTCTGTCAGGAGGGCAAATACAAAGGGAAAAACAGATCCTGCAAACACACGAGGTGACTCTAAAATTTGACAGCAAAATATGAGTCTGGCTACAGAAGCCATGCACAGGGTTATGTATCTGTATTTCAAGAAAGTTTAGTAACATTTCTTTAAGGCACATGTTGAGGTTTCAGGCAGAAAACTCCAGCATTCCTATCTCAAAGATTAATGTGAAATAAGACTTCAGGTGTATGACATGATAGTTTAGATGTGATTAATTTAGAGTAGAATTCTTCAGAATGGAAGGGAAGTTGAACTCTCTACATTTACAGAGCACTTATTAGCAACCTCTGTTTCAAGTACATTAGCTATTTTTTTTATAGTGAATCCCTATTTACAAACTAATGGGGCACTGTATTCACAAAATTGATTAAAGTTACACACATTGCCTTTTCTTGTTCTTCATACTACTGCAGAGTAACTTCCAAGGCAATGAAGAAATTAGAATATGAATGTCATTATGCAACATTTTCCCTGTCAAGCGGTTCTGTTGTGCATAGATTTTTATAATTTGTTGCAAGTTAATCACTGACTACTCACTGTAGCTTTCCCCTGTAACTTTCCACTGGCATACAGGAAGAAATGTGGATTTTTTCCCCCCCCTTTTAGCGATGTCTCACTGTGTGCAATCCCAAAAGGCCTGACTCTCTAAAGCACTAAGCCAACCATCCACTTCCTTTTAAAAAAAGATAGCCCTATGGAAGGGCACTTTTCAATAGTAGAACTCTTTCTCCTCCCTAGCCAACTTGTTTGACAGATTCTTGATCTTCTGATAAGGGCACACTGAAGTTCTTTCTCTCAGGCTTTTATCGAGGGTGAGAGGAAGCTTTAATATAGATGTGCAATTTGGTGGTGTTTATATCTATCTTAAATGGGTGAACAAATAAGTGGGGATGGGCACTTAAAAATCTTCATTAAAAGATGTAGACTCCCTACTAACCTCCAGAGATGAAGATTCTATCACCTCCCTAGGTAACCCATTCCAGTGCTTCACTACCCCCCTAGTGAAACAGTTTTTCCTAATATCCAACCAAGACCTTCCCCCATTGTCATGTGAGACTATTGCTCCTTGTTCTGTCATCCATCACTACTGAGAACAGTCTCTCATCAGGAAGTTGAAGGCTGCTATGAAATCCCTCCTCACACTTCTCTTCTGCAGAATAAATAAGCGCAAATCCCTCAGCCTCTCCTCATAGGTCATGTGCTCCAGCCCTCTAATCATTTTGGTTGCCCTCCGCTGGACCCTCTCCACTGCATCTACATCCTTTCGGGGAGGCAGAACTCCAGATGTGCCAAATAAAGGGGAATAATAACTTCTCTAGATCTGCTGGCAATGCTCCTCCTAATGCACCCTAATATGCCATTAGCCTTCTTGGCTACAAGGACACACTGTTGACTCATTCAGTTTCTCATCCACTGTAATCCCCAGATCCTTTTCTGCTGAACTGATACTTAGCCAGTCGATCCCCAGTCTGTAACAATGCTTGGGATTCTTCCTACCCAAGTGCAGGACTCTGCACTGGTCCTTGTTGAACCTCATCAGATTTCTTTTGGTCCAATCCTCCAATTTGTCTAGGTCACATGGCATCCTATCCCTACTCTCCAATGTATTTACCTTAGTGTCATCTGCAAACTAGCTGAGGGCACAATCTGTCCCCTTATCCAGGTTATTAACAAAGTGTTAAACAAAACCGGTCCTAGAACTGATCCTTGGGGCACTCCACTTGAAACTAACCACCAACCAGACATTGAGCCATTGATCACTACCCGTTGGGCCCGACAATCTAGCCAGCTTTCTATCCCACCTTACAGTCCATTTATCCAATCCATACTTCCTTAATTCGCTGGCAAGAATAATGTGAGGGACCGTATCAAAAGCTTTCCTAAAGTCAAGGTATGTCACATCCACCAACTTCCCCATGTCCGTAGAGCCAGTTACCTCATCATAGAAGCTAATCAGATTGGTCAGGCATGACTTGCCCTTGGTGAATCCATGTTGACTATTCCTGATAACTTTCCCCTTTTCCAAGTGCTTCAAAATAGCTCTTTAGAGCTACATGGAAAAAACATTTTGGCCACTACAATCGTGAACATATAGTTATATGCAGAAGCAAGAAGTTCTGAAAACAAATAGTTCACTTTCTAGGTTAAAATGCTGTAAAACTGTAGATTTTTGCAAATACTTAGCACAGCTGCTCCTACTGAGGAGGACAAGAATATTACTTCAGTAAAGCTTTAGTTCAGAAATAATCAGTGTTTTAAGAACTACACATAATCACTGTTAGTTTGCATTGATTTATTCCTACCCATCATGTCCACATTACAAATAGTACAGTGTTTAGCTTCCAGGGACTAAACCAACAAGCCAGTTTCCAAGAGTAGAAGGACAAGGTGTCTACCAACAAAAGTAGTGTATGATAAGGCTAAAATGCCTGTTTTCACTCACTGTAAAATGGGTGTTAGTTATTTTTATAAAATATTTAATGCAAATTATTAAGTGCAAATAGGCTAATTGATTGCATACAAAACCACCTTTGGTTGTACTTCATTGAATTAGAAGTCCAGTAGAGGACTGCAAAAAAGGTTAGGTGGTTTTTAAATGGTCAAGTTTTAGAATTAACCAGTTCCATCTGGCCACGTTTTTCAAGCACTTGTTTTCTATAGTTTAAACCTATGTAATGTGTTACTATGCTTTGGAGAAAATTAAGATTGTATTAAAAAAGCTATTGGACTTCAGTTTCTATCCAACTTTTATTTGTGGGACAATCAGCATTTTTAGTTGAGAATTAAACAGTACATGAAGAGGGAAAACCTTAATCTTTAGGGCTGAACCCTGACTTGAACAGGAGTTCTGCATGACTAAGGAATGCAGGCTACAGCCCATGGCTTTAAAGAAACTAATTTTGTCCAGAAAGTCATTAACAAAGAATCCTATCATTGCAATAATTATTAAAAGCTATTCTTAAAAGTAACATTTTAAAACAGCCAGAATGAAGCTTGTTCCTTTCAGTAAAATTCTACATAAACTCAAATTCACAACAGTGAAGGCAGACTAACAGTGTATACCTTTTGTAAGCCCCTTCTCCCCCACGCCCCAAAAACCTACAATAAAAAAGTTAGTTGATTCTAAACCATTTGACGATTGCACAGTATAGTACTTGAAATAATTTATAAACTTTTAAATATTCCTAATATTTAAAATGGTGAAGAAAACTTTTTTTTTTCCAAATGCCCATTTTATATTGCACTTTTCTGGTAAGCTTGGCTACTACATTTTGTGGAAAAATATCCAAGCTACATGTACTGAGTAAAACAGCATCACTTGAGTCCAGAAGAGGAACTTCTTCCCTGCACTGTTTTCATTGAAATTAGCAACATTTTTACAGGTTTTTGCAGCCTTTGTTTCTGAAAGACTGTGAGGGGTTTTCATATTAGTCCTTAGCTATAAAACAAATGGAAAGATCAATTAAAAGATGTATACACTGTCCTCTTTCAGTAACAAATAACGATAAAGACACAGGGCCATTAATATTGTTACATTTGACAGGCTTCATTACTGTACTTTTAAAAAATCTTCACTTTAATGGCAACCTATGTTTTTCTTAAAGCAAACAAAACAGTATTCAACTATCAACATTGAAGTGCATGTGTGAATCTTTTGCAGCTCTGTTCAAAACTTTTGAATTCCTTACATTGAGAAATCTTGCCAATGCAGTTGTTCCAGTGTTAAAGGGGTTGATGCAGTTTTAAAGAAAAAGCTTTCAATATGCTTGATAGAAACAAGCCATTTATTCTTCAAGTTCTAGGTCAAAGACATTATTGAAATCTTTGGTCCATTTCATGAACACAATTAAGATCCCAGTATGTCTTGATCCAAAGTGGTCCATAAAGTTCTTTGGAATGTCTTAAGACTGGTTGTAGCTGGAGTTCTGACTTCCATTTGGACCCTGTTCTCCTTCACTGTTTGGAGGGAGAAACACATATTTCAGATAATAAATTCATTATTTACATTGCTAGCCTTCAAGAAAGGAAGAACTAACATTGTGCAATAGAAGACCAAGTACTAAAAGCCCCTTGAATCTTTAGAGACACAAAATTCATAGCATTTTTTGCCTGTCCCAACTCTGCAATAAAAACCCCGCTGTTTTGATAACTGTGTATATATAAAATAATTCAACTAGAAAACATGCAAAACAATGTATTTGTAGGACCTGATTTTTAAAACTAGATACATAAAAAACTGTCCAATTGCGCACTCAGTTTACCTCTGCAGTTACCAGATTTAAGCTCATATATTTGCACCTTGTGATTTGTCTGTAACTTGACAATCTGTACATAACAGTACCTACAAGAGCAAATTTTTCATCAAATTGTACAGGCACAGTTCTGAGCAGTCAGGCCTTTCTACTTATCTAACATTCCTAGTCACTATATCGAGTAATAGAATACTCAAGTAACCGCATTAATTCTTATCAGTTACTCAACTATTCTATAGTTCCTGGGAGCGGGGCCAGCAGCCAGTGCTCTCCCTCCCAGCTCCCAGAGAGCCCTCTGCCACCCAGGGTCTCTGTATTAGAGGCAGTAGCGCGGGGTGCCAAGTGGGAGCCAGTCTGCGAGGGGAGC
Organism: Rafetus swinhoei; assembly: GCA_019425775.1. Lineage (NCBI taxonomy): Eukaryota > Metazoa > Chordata > Testudines > Trionychidae > Rafetus > Rafetus swinhoei. The sequence continues at coordinate 72,798,455 of CM033440.1, forward strand.
CAGTTTAAAAACAATCTCCCTATGCAGACCAGCTGCCTGCCACCCCACACTGCTGCCTCTGATACAGAGGCAGCAGTGCAGGGTGGCAGCAGCCCCTGTCTGCAGGTGGTCCGAGCTCCCTGTGGTTACAGGCTGCTCTGACTCCATGGGAGGCAGAGCAGCCTCTGTCTGCGGGGGGCTAGACCCCCCCCATGAGCAGGGACTGCTTCATGGCAGCCTCCCCTGCCCCATCCTTCCCCGCACTGCTGCCTCTGATAAAGGCAGCAGCATGGGGGTCAGGTGGCATTGCAAGCTGGTGCTGGGGGAACTGGCTTCTAAGCCAGCTCCTGCTCCCCCACTTTGCTGCCTCTGAAACAGAGGCAGCAAGCGGGGGGGCACGTGTGTGTAGTTGAGAAGGTTAGCCGATAAGCCTAAACTTATAGATTAATTGTATAGTAGACTACACATCAACGTCCCTAATAATGACCTGTTCCTTATGTTTGCTGAACTGAACATGTCCTCATTAAATGAATTTAATCAGAAAAGCTAACATTAAAAAAAATGTTACAACTACTCTGTCAACCAGAACCAACTCTTCTTCATAGCTCCCAAACCAGTGGACAGGAAGGAATCTATCATGGAAAGTTCTTCACTGTAAACATATTTACTATGCCCCAATGAAGTGTTCTCTTGTGTTTAAAAGGAAGTTTCTAGTTTAAGATTTTTACAGTATACAATATGACATGAGAAAAAAAATGCACAGTACCTGTTTGGGGGTGGTTTCGGTTTAGGCATCTTACTAAGAATAGTAGCCATTTCTTTCCTCTCATCAAAGTTCTTCCACTGTTCATACAGTTTTAGAATGACCCTGATTATTTCCAAAATCTAATTAGAAATATTTGAGATCAGATACTATAATGGCTCTGTGTTCATCACTACCCACAAAAATGTGTAACCCAACCAACCAACCAAAATGTAAGTATGGTGTTTTCTCTATATCAGGGTGGCCTTCACATTATTCTCAACAATTTAGCAATCTTTATTATTTCCCCAGACAGCTGAGAGCATCTTGATCTAGCTCAGGAGTTCTAAAGCTTTTTCTGATGGTAAATTATATCATAAGACTGGTCAGGAATGGTCTAAGTTAATTTAGTCCTGCCTTAGTACAGGTAGCTAGATTTGATGTCTCAAGGTCCCTTTCAGCACTGCATTTCTAACAAAGTATTTCTTGGGCACTTTGCCTCTTACTCAGAATTACACAAACCACTTTGTTCCCATCAAAAACTGAATTTCCAACTAGTTACATGGAACAATAATATGAGGAACATAGTTTTAGTTTCTATTAAGACTATATAGCAGTTGTTAACCAGGCCATGCAATAGCATATAACTAGCAAATGGTGGTCCCTGGATCACCCAGCAAGTGTTCTTCACATTACAGGTGCTCCGTGGACCATGGTTTGAAATCCACCGGTCTTAGTATCCTAGAGAAGGGGGCTGAACAGCACACAACTATTTTGTCCTGTGAACTTCTACAGTCTCAGAGCAGCTCTTTCGTTTTGCCAAAGCACTATCTACCAACTTTATCTTTTTACCTCTCTATTTTTGAATCTCTCTAGTCTGGAACACTCTCTAGTCTAGGCCTGGCTGTTGCTGAACCAGAAAGTTTGCCAATGAGTGGGGTCAATATTGTCTAGCAGCATTACCAATGCCTCTACTGCTTACTGGACTCCCAGAAGACATTCAGAGGGAAATTAGAGCTAAACAACAGCGCAGAACACAGAACTGGTGACTGCAAGCAAACTTTATGGGACTGTGGGGAGCTTGGCTACACCCATAAGTGAACATCCAACTAATTAAAATCATGCTAGACTACATGGATGTTGTCGGACCAAATAGTGCCAGATTAGACAGGTTCAACCTCTTCTATAATTTATTCCTTTTACTCATACCACTTATTTTTTGCTTTGTAGCCTTCTTAGCTCTGCCCCCTCTTCCTACTAACCTGTACAAATATGACTTTTCTAGTGCAGAATTTTTTTCTAAGAAAGGATTGCATGTGGTGTATGGCTCTCACATTGGCAGTTACAGACTTAAAATGCTTGATAGTAAAACAAGCACACAAGAAAAGCCTGAGTTCAGATAAAGCATTGAGCACCACGAAAGCAATATATCTCTCTGAAATCAGAGTCACAGTTGGCTAAGTGGTATGGATGTGAACTGTTAAGCCTAGATTGCTATTAATATCAGAAATGGAAAGCCTAAACACACAAATATGTTCAAGAGCAGGGGTAACTTAAGTCACTACATAGTACAACCCCTTGATAGAGTAGTTTTCCCCTTGTACTTCCTGTCATGTTCAACTCATTTTACTTTGCACATGTATGAACAACACTCTGCAAATGTGCTGGGTAGTCAAGCCCAAAAGTGTAATTCATAAGCATGAGCTTTAGTGCTTTGATGAATTGGCGTCATAGTGTTTTTTATCCAGAAAGATTCTAATGCATGTTGCACACAGCAAAACTACACCACAAATATATTAAAAATGAGAATAGCAAGTAAGCTGTTAATACTGTAGGAAGAATTAGGCAGAACTGCCCACACTGGAGTTCGGCCAGAATGCTCTTAGGTTAACACCTTCATTTTAGTGAAAAATGCTATAAGCTATTTAGTGGCCCCAAGTAAACAAGACCTCAGTTTTATGTTTCATCTGAAAGATGACAATTCCAGCAGCACTCTGTGCTTTAGCACTGGCTCTAATGACAGAGTGCTATATACTGAATCATCAAGTCCTCTTCCTGAAATACGTGGGTTTTTTTAGAAATCTCCCCTCTAATTCCTGACCAGGTTTAACAGTACAGAGTGTATATCATGTAACAACAGTAGAGATTTAAGTGACAAGCCTGCAAAATATCAATTTATATTATTAATTATATCTCATATCAAGTAAGAAAAAATACCTTCTCCATATCAACAGACAACTCAGCAAACCACTGCCTTGCATCCTTCTGCTGGACAACACAGGCCACATGTAGGCAAGCTGCAAAGTAAAATAAACATAGGGACATGTCTACTGACCAAAGATGTGTTTACTATAAAAAATAAAAGAGGTTTGTAATTGAAAAATATCAATTTTCAGAGTGGTTTCTACTATTGTTTCTTTCTTTGTAGCTCTGAATGTCTCTCTCTCCCTTTAGTACTGTCCATTCTACAACACTTCCACATCATAGTTTTTGGGATTTAAGCTCTGAATCAAGCTTTCCAGTTTCTTGTAAGATTTTCAAGCCATATGGCAGTACTGTCAGTAACATCTGAAGTGATAACTGAAGAAGATGGTGAAGATAAATCAACATGCTTTAGAACAGTGCATTTGCTAAGAAATGCCCATTCATGGAACACTACGCAAGATGAAACCATTCAGATACAGTACAGCAGTTGAACTTTTTACCTACCTAGGGCAATCATGAAGGGAGGGTACAGTAGACAAAGATCAGTTCTATACGTATCATTCACTATCCTCCTGTGCAAACAAAAATAGTAGATAAATACCCTGCTTACCTTTATTCCCATTTTACTTCAGAAATTACCATCTGTTTTTATTTTAAATTTAGGGGAATTTTTTTTTAAACATTAAGACAGTCAGAAATGTAGGTGTAAAAAATCATTAATATCTGCATCGATGTACACACACTTCTCTTGAATCTTTTGATTCTTTCCCAATGACTTTAGTGATGGTTTGCTTCTAAGAACTCTACTTGGAAGAGTATTTTCCTTTCTAATAAAATATTGCTTTGCAAAGTACTTTGAAGATACATTTTAAAATTTTCAACATCAACCAATCTTCACAGCTCTCCTGTGAAGTATTTTTATCCCCATTACAAGGAAAAGCAAACAAAGGCAAAAAGAGATAGTAGCTTGTTCAAAGCTACAGAGGGAGTCCTTGTCTGAGTTTAAGTCATAAATCAGGAGTTCCTGGCTTCTAATAGACAGTTGAGAGAGGCATAGGTTACATTTTTTATTGCATATTTTTATTTTTTTAAAATATTTTAATTAAAAAAAAAAATCTTTATTAAACTAAACAGTGGCTTTCAAACTGGGGTATGCGAGCTCTTGTCGGGGTATGCAAGAAGAATCCTGTAACAGTGAACATAGCATTTTATTTAGTATTGAAGTTTTCAAACTATGGGGACATGGAGGAAAAATTGGGGAGCAGGAGGTGAGTTGCAACACCAGGCATCTTGGGTCAGACCCCACATGGCTGAACTTGAGGAAGGGTGCAGCATCCATGACTCACTTCAGCAGGCCATCCAGCCTGTCTTGGTTGAGGGGGAGTGCAACAAGTTGATCCCCGCCTTTGAGTTACCACTTTTGGTTGTGTTCCCTCCAACCCAGACAGGCTTGGAGGCCTGCTGAAGAGAGGCAGTACAGGTGGCCCTCCCTCCCAAAGCTCCACCATTCAGGGCTGGTCCAAGCTGCCTGGTGTCACTACTTGCCCCTCTGAATGTTCCTCCACACCTCTGTTGGAGTGGCACCCCTGCCCCAGTCTGAAATCCTCTAAAAGCAAATACTCAATGGAGGGCAAACTGGGGTATGCGAGCTCTTGTCGGTGTATGCAAGAAGACTCCTGTAACAGTGAACAGAATGAATGGCTAGCTAACTACAAAAGCAGCTTCTCCTCTCTTGGTATTCACACCTCCAGATCAGCTACTAGAAGTGGGCCTCATCCTCCCTGATTGGATCCACCTCGTCATCTCTAGCCTGATTCTGGCCTGCATATTTATACCTGCCTCTGGAAATTTCCACTACATGCATCTGACAAAGTGGGTCTTTGCCCAAGAAAGCTTATGCTCCAACACTTCGGTTAGTCTATAAGGTGCCGTAGGACTCCTCGCCACTTTTGCAGATTCGGACTAACACGGCTACCCCTCTGATACTCAATGGACGGCAGAAATCTGGAAGGGCACATGATGATGATCTGCCAAACCTCCATCAATGCTAACTGTCTCAGGTGGGGACACTTGGTAGATTGCATTATTTGGAAAGGGCTACGCAGCCTAAAAAGTTTGAAAATCACTGATCTATTAGTTACACCATTGACAACCCCTGTGTAGACACATTTACATCAATAAACTGCTGCAACTTTGTGTAGAAATGGCCAAATCAATTTGTACTTGACAATTTCTGAAGGGTTTTTTTCCCCCAAGTCAACTTTCCTACTGAAAGATTGCAGTAGTATTAACCTTTGTCTTCATTACCATGCGAGGGGTAGTAGCATGTCTTCTTGGCCCATATCTTGCACATATTGGAGCAAAGGTCTATAAGGATGATACACTATCAAACAGCAATCCTAGAAACAAGTTTTTAAAAAATCAAATTATAATTATTATAGAAAATACACTGTCATGGGTTTGCATTATAAACACTGATTTAACAATCTGTTTTTTATTTTTCCGTTCAATTTAATATATTTTAGTATAATAGCACCCTAATTCTGGGATAATGAGGGAACCAAAATACACACTGACTGACAGTCTGTCAATGTCCCATCCTTTCCTTTTCCCTTAGAGAGGCAAAGTGTCACATCTGCAGCACACTGAAACCTCATTTGTCTACAAACCCATAATTCCCAACTGAAAATTCAGAATGCTGCCAGAAAACAGTCTGTCACTAAATAATACCATATATAAGAAACTTGCCAAAATAATTGACACTGGTTTAAAAAGTCTACACAGCTCTAAATTTTTTCCTTATTCTTAAAGTTGGAGTGTACAAGAAAGAATAAAAAAAAATCAATCCTCATCTTCCAACAATACCTAGTTAGCAGTATGCAACAATAGAGGGCTGCGTCAGTGAATATGTGCTATACACAAAGCTGAAATCAAATATTGCCTATACAGTGATTCAGGGGCAAATGTTATTTGTCATAAAAAGTAAATAAAGTCAGTTGCAATTGATGTCTAATTAATTATCAAGATCAGAGACTGTTCCTAAGCATAGCACAGGACAATAATATTCAAAACATCTCTTTCTCAACAAAAGAAATATTACTCCTGTTACAAATATACAGAAAGCCACACACAGCAAATTTGGGACATTTCATTGCTGCAGTAACTTCAAGCATGTTGTTCTTCCAGATCTATAAAAATGAACACAGGTTTCATATCTTTATCATGCATTTATAAGGTATAGTTATCTGAAGTGTGATCTAGTTATCTGACCTGACTCCCTGTGCAACATTAAGATAATCCCAACAATAATCCTAACAAAAAGAGTCAGGGTAGCTAAATGTTAGCATGATGCTCAAAAGATGTACACACTAAATAATTTAGTATTTGAGCAACTCAAAGAACTGCACACTTGTATTTGGTGCATTTACTGAATACAGGCAGTGGTGACATTACAAACATACATATAGTACAAATGTACAACACAATTACATATTTTAAAACTAATGTTCAAACAACTTTAGGTTGTAGTGTTAAGCATTCAAAAGTTAGGAAACATCAGGTTTTCAGATCCCTTTGTTACCTTAATTTGGTCTCCTTTGAATAATGCTATAGTCTATACACAGTTACATGATTGAATGCTATTTAATCGTGATTGTACTGTTCCACAGGACCCCAGCCTCATTGAGTACAGAAAATAAACGAAGTTCAGGGAATGAGGCAGTATTGAATATTTATTTTTATCTTCATTGTCAACGTGTGGCCCCATCTTAACAGGATACCACCCAACTTCTTCAACGAACACAGAATTATTAATTTCCTTGTGGTATTTTCTAGAGCACTAGCCATCCTAATGTCTGAATGCTTCACAAATATTAATTTATCTTTAAATTTTCACTGTAAGAATCGGAACGTTGATGTTTAATTATTTTGGCATGCTGCCAAAGTTTAGCTGAAAGGAAAATGGCAACTTTCAAAAATGTGTCTCGGACAAACCTGAGCAGAATTTCATAATACAAAAGAGACATTGCTATCTCTGACCCGTTGTCCTTCTGCACACAACGGAGGTATACGAGTTTTTCAAAAATGATCATTAGAATCCTATAGGGTATGTCTACACTACAGCATTATTTCGAATAGCTTATTTCGAAATAACACGTCTACACACAAAATGCATTTCGAAATAGCATTTGGCTATTTCAAAATAGCGTGTCCATACTGAGTGGACACTGAATCGCATTTAAGGCCGGCTGGAACCAGGTCCGGCAGGGTATCAGGTCAGGAGTTACTTTGTGTGGCTGCTGCCTGAGGCTATCTGAGGCCTGTGCTTAAAGGGACCCCCCCGGACAGCCAGTTCTCAGCTTTCCCTGCTTGTTTGCCTACCTCGATGAGGGACAGCAAAGCATTTTGTCTCTGCGTGCTCTGGTTGCCCTCACTCGGGACACCACAGCACTCTGCAACATGGAGCCAGAGCTGCTCCTGGGCACTCTGGTGCTTCTCGTGGACTTGTTGCTGTGAGCCTGGGTGCACTTTCTGCAGGCTGCCATCCGGGAGGTCCATCGGGAGTGTCAGTATCCAGGAGGCCCCTGGAGAGCTTCCACCCTGAGGAGCACTAAGAGCCTCCCTGGTCTGCCCCACTGGGGGCTTGTGCCTCATTCCTCCCTCACATCCTTCCACTTACCCCTCCCTAACCCCCCTTCCTGATGTAAAATAAAATACTTGTATTTTCATGAACACAAACTCTCTTAATTTAACAAAACTGGGGGGGAAGAGGGGAGATGAATCTCTGGTGAGAATGGGGAAAGGAGGCGGGAAAGGGGAAGAGAGAGGGTGGGAGAGGGGAGGGGGAAACCTGGGAGGAGGGAGCTGGAAGGGGGAAGCAAGGGGAAGAAGGGGGGAGGAGAAGCTCAGGGCTCAGGGTTGGAAGTCTCGCCGGACCAACTTGATTGTCATGCAAACCTGCTCCTGGGTTCACATGTGGCCTTTGGTGGCCAGGCTGGCAGCTATGCTGCCATAGACGGCCGCGTTCCTCCATCTAGTGCAGAGATCATGGACGTTGGGGGCATCCCCCCCAAACCTGAATAAGGTCCATGATCTCCACCCTGGAGCAGGAAGGCACCCACCTTCTCCAGGCCCTGGCAGGCTCCTGGGAGCTGGCAGACTGCTCCTGGGGAATGGTGGAAGGCTGGCTGCCAGTGGCTTGCTGGCTCATGTTTTGGGGCCACTGGGTCAAGGGCAGTGACTGCTGGCTCTGGGCTGGCAGACTTGGAGCTGGCACAGGCACTGTGGCCAGAGTCAACCCCTTTAAGGGCTCCGGGAGGGGGGAGGGAGAGGAGTGTTCTTGGTTGAGGCTGGAGTGGCCACCAGGGCACCCTGGGAAGGCTGGAGGCCCGCTATTTCGAAATAAGTGTCCACACAGCACTTATTTCGAAATAGCTATTTTGAATTTGGCGTTATTCCTCGTAGAATGAGGTTTACCAAATTCAAAATAAGCGCTCCGCTATTTCGAATTAATTTCGAAATAGCGGTTTGGCTGTGTAGACGCTAGTAAAGTTATTTCGAAATAACTTTGCTGTGTTGACATACCCATACTGTGCAAAGTAGTAGGCAACCTAAATACACAGGGCCACTAACCTCCCTATATTCAAAAACAAAACAAAAACACAAGTTATTGAGAAAAAGAAGACAATAAGAACCTCACAATGAAATTCAGGTTGAAAAAACAAACAGCAGTTCCAAACATATATTTAATATGCGCAGAATCCAGAATAGTCTTGCTAGGTAAAAATACATGAATGTAGTAGAAAGACACCTACCATTAATTCTAAAAGATAGAATTCACATTCTAATATCTGCAAAGAATTAAAAATATAATTAAGCAACAATTTTCTCTTAATAGGAAAGAATGTGTTAATCAGTAGCCAGACTAATATTATTTTTCATATACGCATTCCCATATACTATGAATTCCACAAGAAACCCCAGTCATTCCCTAGCAGTTTTACCATTTGCAAAATTTCTTTTGTAGAAACACTACAAACCAATTAAGAAATACCTCAACAGAAAACATTTATTGCACTAGTCAACTATCATCATTTTAATACCCACTCCATTTCTAAGGACAGTTTCTTTTCTGTCACTGCTTTGCATGTAAGTATTTTCATTTAACCATTGCATATGTGTGTTCTGTAATCTATTTAATGTACAGTACTTATGCTGCTTTGTTCACGTGGGGCTGGATCTTGCAAAATGCTGAATGCCCCCAACTTTATTTGAAATTTAAATAAAGTTGAGGGCTCTTTGTGCCTTAGTAGGTTTAGTTTAGCTACTGTTACAGCAAAGACTGAAATGAAATGGAAAAAATATCTGGCATATTGACAAAGATGAATAGGATATTAGAGTATAAAATGTTACTAAAATATTCTGTGAAATTATAGTCATCAAGACATCTCATATTCAAGACTCGGGATGAAGTTTCCTGTGGTGTTGGTTCCACAATTTAATAACTTATGCTACATCTAGGTGTGGTTACATGGAACTGATACCATAACAGATAATTGAATGCTGACTCAACAACAACCAGAATAGAAGTTCTATTCAATATTATACTTTTATGTAGCTTTAATCCTAAAATAGTAGCACAGTATTGCCCCACATATCTAGATCAAGATCTAAAGCAGAGTTAATATATAACATTGGGCTGGCTAGCTCAGCTGGAGAGCAGTAAAAAGATAAATGAAAAATTATACTGAGATTAGAATTTAGTAGCATTCTTTTATGTAGTACAGTTACCAAGAGTGTAAGGAGACTCGTTTTACCTTTGGAAATACGATAGTAAAAACTAAAAGTAAATGCATTTGAAAATATATATATTCTATTAATAAAATCTGCATCAATCCCCTCATCATTTTGAGGCTGCATTACCAAAGATCTTGCCTTCAGAACACAGACACTTCTTCACTCTAAAAGGACATACTTTTATTACAGATTAAAAAACTCTTAACATGAGCCAACTGTTCCCATGTGTTGTAGGCCTGATAACTATCCCAGGAACTAGAATTACTTTGGTCTACCTTGTAGCAGTGTACTTTGTAACCAACAATAAAATGTAAGATATCAAACAAAGTTTTTCTCTCACTGATGTATAATTACTGCTATTTTATTTTGACCCACTTTGTTTCTCTATTCCCTTTATAATATTTCTGTCTGCTAATTTAAGGAAAGTAAGTGATACAAAAAATAACACTTTCATCAAGAAACAGCAAAAATGGATGTGGTTATCCAAAGAGGGTTTTCCTACAACCAATCCAAAGTTAATTGTGGAACTATATTATTTAGGAATTATTTAGCAAAGAATAGGATGTTTCCATGGAAAACCTGAAAAAATTGTTTCCAAAGAATTGTTTAGTTAAAATTTCTCTCAGTTGGGCCCTAACTTGAGATTTAATTGCCTCTTGATAAATACAGTACACTGTACTATTTTGTATCAAACAGTTACAATGTTGTAGCCATATGAATTAAACAAAAAAGGCAAAGGAACTAAATATTTATGCAGAGCCAGTATGGTGAAGTCAGGTCACTAAATTTTTGCTACAGAGCTGTTCCACCTGTAAAAAATATACAGTTTATTCCTGCTCACACATGCTATGTATTTATTTGTTAGAGTTATACTTACATGATTCATCCTATAAGGAAACTCCTTTGGAAAGGCATAAGAAAACCTAGTTTTCACTGCAGTAAAAAAAAACAAACCAAAAACAACAAAAAAAAGATCAATCTATTAAAAATTATATAATTGTATCAATATTCTTTACCTATTGCTATTATTTAAAGAACTGCAAATCCTCTTATTTGGTCATTAATCATCTGCTGCTATACATAAAGAACAATCCTTTTTGGAAGAGAATTAACTCGATTGTAAAACTCAGCTATTTAATTCCTGAAAGGTGAAGTTTTATTTCAATACAGACAGACAGCTCTGTCAGATCATGCATTTTAAAGATATTTTGAAGATCCTACTCTTAACACGATGGACATTTAACATTTTCTGATCAGATAGTATTCCCTGTCATAAAGAGCCAGAATAATTTACAGCCTGATTCTGCTAAGTCTCTATAGCATTGACATTAGTGAGTGGAGGATCTAGCCCTCTGAACAACTAAAGGATTGAATCTGAAGTTTTAAAGTATGTATGCACATTCTGTGTGCTTCCATATGAATTCTGTCTATGTGATCATGCCACTAGATGGAAATTTTAGTTATTTCAAATTAAAAGGGAATTTTTGAGTTGGTTGATAGATTAAAAAGAATAAAGACCTGATCACTGATTACGTGAATTATTTATTCAGCATACTACTATAACTTCATTTACTTGGTTTTTTTTACACCAGAAACAATATACAATGCAAAGAAGCCAAAAACTAATGTAAACAATATAATTCTATAATAATTATAAAAACAAAACCTTGTGTATACCACTACATCCCAGAAAAATAGCATTAAAAGTGTAGGAAAGATATAACTTGACCAAGCCAAGTTTTAAACCCAAGTTGCAGGTCAGTTATACCATCAGTGAAAGGTCCTTTCATCATGGCTCTTTAATTGATTCTGAAGTAGGACAGAAAACGTCTCCTCACCATACTTTTTCAAGCAAGTAGGGGTAAAAGAATCCCAATATTTGGGAAGTGTTGTGGGGAAAAGATTTTATTTCCAAAGAATGCTGGAACGAGCTCCCTATTGAGCTGTTCCTCACATTCAGGGGTATAGTAAAGAGCTTGCTAAAGATCAATTTAAGGTGCTTTCTCCCCAAGTGGAAGTGTGTATTACCTCTTCAGTGTCTCTAGCCACTGCATAAGGTGCAAAAGACCAAAATGCCTCAACCAACTTGCAGATCTTCCTTTTTGTTAGTTTCCTTTTATGAATCTCCTACTTCTACCACTCATCCCTTCCCTCCTCTCCAAAATTCTCCACCAACCAGCTGAACCTGTGTTGCTGAAGAAGTTCTGCTAACAGAGGCACAAGCAGATGACAAAGGTGAGGTCGAAGAAAACGTCACCTGTGCATTGTCATCAATGTGTGCTCCCAAGTTCAGTGCAGTATTCTGTTTTTAAAGCACTGCAGAGGACATTTCTCTACAGGATTCTGATGTAGGGGAATTTTTTTAAAAGCAAGATTCCTACAGACTAACATCAAATTTAGATTCCTGTATCTATCAAATACAGGTCTGCTTTCTTCATTGCTGTACAAACTTACCACACAAATCTGCCTTTTTGTTTAGATTTTAATGTAAAATGGCAAGTCTACTACTAACTGCAGTACCAATGTATTTTTAATCATAGAATTCTATATACATATTTTCTATTAAAGTACGTCAGTCTTTAGAAGATCATATCACATGCAACCTTAGTCTTTTTCCAAATATCAAAATTTAGGATTCCATGAACTTTAAGATTCCAACCTGAAGATCTTTTATTTTTAAAACTAAAACAATATTATGGATGCCACTCTGGGTCAGCAATAACCCGTCCTCTAGAGTTGCTTGGGGTAGGACTGAGAAGCATTTCAGCTCCTGGTGGTGGAATTGTCCCAGGGCCAACCTAATGGAGTAATACACTGCACATGCAAGCTACAAATGCAGCCAATCACCTGCCCTCTCATGCTGTAAGTGCATTGACCTATATTTTAAAGAGCAATGCAGTGAGAAATTGTCAGCTGAGAGCAGCTGGACCTCATAGGCTGGATCATGGAATTCATCTACATAAGTCATTAGTTTAAGGACCTCAGTAAATGAGAGGAAGTTATAGGAGAGAATGGAAGAGGAGAATGAGGGAAATAATTTTAAGTGTTTTCTCTAACCAGATATTATCTTTATGAAAATTGAGTATCTTTTTGCTTTACCTATGAAAATGAATTATAATCTATAATAATGTGTTTGCAATGACTAATTTTCTTAACAAAAAGTATTTTAAAAAATAAGTAAAAAGTATGGAGGTTTATCAAGAATCTCAAACAGAGCAATAGGTCTACGAAAGGGAATCACGATAAAAAGAACAAATAAAGCTCAACTCATCTGATTTACACCTTTGTTTGAACTGAAACATAGAGCTGATTTTCAGGGCTTCTTTATTAGGATAATCATCATGGCACCTTATTTTTGGCTGTGATTTGCCTGATATGTTCCTACTAGAACTTATACCATTGTAAAATAATACATAAGAAAGACCTTTTCTTCCATATTCATCCTTAAAACAGGTGACTTTTCTCATAAAACACAGATGGTTAGAGTCCTGCACAGATACAAAATTTTGTATCCACATCCATATTTGTATCCACAAAAATGAGCAGTGGATATCCACATCTCTGGATGTGGATTCCCACTGATATCCACAAATTTGCAGGGTTCTAGATGCAAAATTTGCATCTACATCCAGAAAAGTGAGCCCTGGATAACCACATCCACATCCACATCCACATCCGTTTTATATCCGCAGAAGTCCAGAGATAAAGCAGATGTCCGTAGATTTGTAGGGCTCTACAGATTATATACAAGTTGTCCTTATGGAGCAAGTTTAAAAATCCCTCATGATTTAATAAGAAACCATTTATTTACTAAGTGAACATCTCTACCCTGAGAAGATACTACTTAACATACTATAACAAATACATCATTTACACTTACATACAGAAGTAGCAGCAGAAATCAACCTTGTGTTTGAGACCACACCAAATTCCTGAGCAAAAAGCAGTAAATGAGGTGACCAAGTTAGTACTGAACTTGCTGAAATGTCATCTGATCACAGTTTTTAATCAGTTTAAAAGCACTGGGTTTGCTCTCTTGTTTCTCCTTTACATTGTATTTTAACTAAAATATTTTCTTCCCTATTAAATTTCTCATTCTGATTGAAATGAGTTAATTATTTAAGTAAAAATATATCAAGACAGAAGTTACTTTTCATTTAATAATTACTTCACTGTTCTCATTAAAAAAGAAATAGTAACAAACACTTAATGCTCAGAAGTGTCAGATTCACAATTCCAGATTTATTTATAGTACCCACACAGAATAAGCAGTCACACTGCAAGATCAAACATCCCACTACCAATACATTATAACCTTGTTTGAGGGGAAACCCTATTCTAGAAAGCCATTGTTAATGTTGCTAGGGTAGCTCAATATCCAATATTGCTGGAAATATTAATAGAGAAGACAAGGCCTTATTTACAAGGTAATTTTATAGAACACTTTAAGACAAGGTAATTTTATAGAACACTTCTCGCCAATGCTAACACCAGTTCATCTGCCCTTTTAATACCAGTGGGAGACCTATTACAGACAAGCCTTTGCTGGCCTCCAGTGTTTTCCATACTGTGTAAATTAAAACTATGTATCTGTTATTTCTATCTGATATTTTCAGCAGATAATATTAACACAGTGATAAAAAGAAAATGAACACACACAGGATGCTGCCAGAGCTTCATCTATACAAAGACTTCCACTAGTGATAACCATGGTTCAGGTGAACCAGCTGTAATGTCAGCAGATTTTGTGTGTGAGAAAATTCCCTTGTATGGATACATTAAAGTTTGCAAATAACAGGTATGTTTTCTGGAGATGTGGACACTTATCAAGGAATGACCTAAGACCCTTTTATTTCACAAAGGGCTATGAACAGCCTCCAGATGATAAAAAAAAAAAAATCTCAGGCATTGCTTACCCTGGCCATGCTCATGTCAGGGAACTTCAGCTAGGAAGACTAGTATCTCCTTACCAATATCCTTTGCCATCCAACTATATACACTCTTTTTTCAAAATAAACAACCGAGCTACCGAAATTTTAAAAAGTAAGTGTAGTAAATTTTGGAGATCCCTTCCCATTTACAGTGAAAAACACAGTAGAATTTCAGTTATATTTGAAAACTAGAAGAAACATTTAACCAGTTTCTATACATAAAAGACAAAACTGAACAACATAAAAATGGAGATTTTACAGAACAGCACAATTTAAGATTTATAAATAACTACATTAAAATATCATCTAAATATTCTATCAAAGGTTTTCAAGATCCTTTAGGGTTGAGAAAACAGGCCAGAAACTCAGGACACATTGTGAGTTTGAAATAATATTTTATAGCAACTGTCACTGGGCCTTTTCTCTCTGATGCTAAAGCGATATGAAAATCCATACAAAAATAGAAGTTTGAACCCCCAAATCATGGAAACAACAAAAAATATCTTAAGAACCCTAAATGTTTCATCTCCCTTATATATTATATACTTTTACATTAGAAAATGATAATACTTCATACCTCTACTTTGGATGCCAAAAACACACACGTAGGAGCCATTAATACTGGATCTATACTTTTTAGGGAATATCTGAAATGTTATAACAAAATTATATGGTGTTTTACTTTCACATGGATTAATCTATCAAGAACACCACACTTTCTTTGGAAAAGTAAAAAGTAAAAACTTTAAATTAACATTGACAAACGTTTTACACTATTCACAAACAAAAATTGTATTTTTATTTTATTATTGCATTTTAATAGGCTATCAAAATCTACCTAACAAATTATTCTTGTACCATCATAGTAAATAGTCCTACCTGGCATAGAATCTCTTGAAGTAGACTGTAGCAGTGGCAATAACTTGTTGTCTTAATTTAAGATGTTCACCTAAAGCCTGGATGACTTAAAAAAAAGAATATTTAAGTTGCATTTTTAATATGATTTAGTACCATTTATTGGGGCACTCTATGTGGGGCCCAAAGGAAAAAACTGGGTTGAAAGGGTTCTCAAGCATCAATTGGCACCCTAGGTTAGTGAGTGGGCCACATGAGTGGCCCCCTTTTATCTCAGTGGGCCGCAAGACTGTTATAACCAAGACGGTCTCACAGGATAAGGTAGTTTTGCTAATTGCATACCTAGAATTTGCAGGGTGTGCCGATTGAACTATAGCAGCACATTGATTGGACACAGAGGGAGTACACAGCTCTTATTGTCAATGTTGTACGCAATCAGCATGCTCCTCACTTCATATGCTCTTGCTTTATGTATATTTCACTATAGTAATACTTCTAGGAAAAATCTATGTGGATGGAAACCAGCAGAATCTGGCAACCCTGCACATGGGCAACAGTAAACAAAATGTCTTACAGGCCACACATAGAGCCCCCAATGGCCCGGATGCAGCCCACGGGCCACAGGTTGCTCACCACTCTTCTAAAGTGTTATCAGACAGCCCTCATTTTCAATTCAGAGGTTTGGCTCCAAAGAGACCATGTTTCAGTAGGCTATTCTGATAACAGAGGATGAATGCTGCAGCCTGTGATATATGTGGACTGAACCTTTTCTTAAAGGTGAGGATGACAATTTGGTGCATTATATACAAATTATGCATGTCCCTTGGGAAGGTGACCACATACTACATAGCCCTCCACTGGGCAAAACTATGGATGTCCCACAGTCTAAAAATTAAATATTTTAAATTAAAACCCATTATTTTTAAATACATTGCAAATTGAATAAAGCTGCCAAAATTAACATGGTCACTGGATTTGGCAGAGGCAGCAGGTGTTGGAGAAGTGACATATTTAGTCTAGGGAAAGGGGGTGGGAGACCAGAGGAAGTAGTCAGCTGCTCCATCGCAAGTGTTCTCTGCCAGTTGGCCAAGAAGCAGCCCTGGTGTCAGCTGTGCAGGTAGCTCATTTGGCCTCCCAAGTACAGGAAAGGTGCCAAGCACATTAGATGCATAAATCTGGGATACAGAGCAGAGGTGGGATTTGAGAATGAAACATTACATTTTGCTACATGCTATTTCTCCTGCACTTCCCTCTCTGCTGTTAGTTCGAGCATGGCAATGCCCTATGAGTATCATGTCTTTTATATACAGGTCTCAACTTATGTCATTTAGTTCACACATAATATGGTTTAAATATGTACAGCAAAAAATAAACAATTGTATTAGATGGGGAAAGCAAACAGTTTATTTTTGGACAGATTCTTACACTGTATGGGAAGGATGTTACCACCTGTAATTATCTAGTTTGCTCATGCACCATTGTGAACTGTCTCCCACAGACAAGAAAAGCTCTTCACCCCAAATTCCAGGGCACAAACATCTCCCAACTGAGAATGTGAAGGTTTTGGGGGCATAGCTGGCTGGAGCTGGGATGAACTTAAGGGAAACTCACTCTTCATAGCCTGTTCCCTGGCCACACAGATTTTCCAGAAGAAAAAAATGTATGTTACATGTTATGGTGAGGATTATGTTCATTCAAAGTCCCTATTTCTAACTTCTGATGTCCTCACCCCATCAGAGAGGCACAGCTAAGGCAAGGCTGCCAATAGCAGCAAGGCTCACAAATAAGCAATGCTGCCAGAAAAGGGGCCAAGCTGCAACATGAAATATCTCTGCATAAACACCAGCATATGTACAAGCTTCCTGATGAATCTTGGGACATTGGCACAATTATAGTATTGTTTCCCCATGATCTGACTATAGGCTGTTGTCCTCCCACTGGGGATGATTTATAAGAAAAAAATCCACATAGTAAGACACACAGAACTTTCTAAATGTATTTTCCCTTCCCTTATGGTTTTTCTGCAAGAGGAAATGGTTAGGCCAAGAGTGGGCAAATACTGGCCCACAGCTGGATCCAGTCTGCCAGACTTAGCGGTGGGGGCCCACCAGGAGCTATGTTTACCTGTCCGGCTGCAGGAACCAGTGGTCACAGCTCCTGTTGGACTCGGATCACTGTTCCTGGCCAATAGGAGCTGCGGGAAGCGGTGTCCCATTCCACACAGCTTTTCATTGCTTCCATTGATCGGGAAAGGCAATATGTGGCCAACAGGAGCTGTGACCACCATTACTTGCAGACAGGCAGGTAAATATAGTGGTGAAAGCCCACCAGGAGCTAAACCTGGCAAGCCGCCACTGTCTTACCCACCGCTAAGCGGAGAGAGAGATAGCAAGTGAGATTTAGAAAAGTTAACTGATAAGGACCTAAAGAAATATTCAATTTCATATTTCATTTGAAATATTTCAAATGAAGTATGTTAAAGAAAATTTTAAGTTGTTTTTCCCCAATATTTTTTTTTAAAACTACGACTAAGTGTTTTCACAACCATTTCAAAAACCTGATTTTAAAATGAAAACATATCTGTTTGAAGATCACATATTCTTCTTGACAGCTTGTAACCCAAACATCAGAGCTTTTGTGCCAATGCATAAAAACCAGAAAAGGAAACTAGTCTACCACAAGGGGACCATATACTCTTGTTAACATCCACAATCCCACATATGAGAGAGATCACAAATATCCCTCCTTGGACAATGGTCAGAGCTGATTTTTTTTTTTTTAAACTGACTTAAATATGTAACAAAGAAGTGACTTTGTCAGTTAAAACTGACAACTCTGCTGTGTGTTTTTAATTTTTTTGTCCAAGAGAAGTGAAGTAGTAAAGACAAATCAAGGAAAAAAGTTAGATTTTTAAAATATTTCATACATCTAAAGTAATCTGAGTAACATAAATAAGGAAATATGTGACTGTTAGTCTATCAGTGTCCTTTTAAATTTTGTTGCATTATAAAATCAGAATATTATTTTACTTTGTCCACAAGGAATTTTAGGATAAACAATCCACTAGATAAGTATTCACTAATTATTTGTGATGGGGGGGGAGGAACAATCTCAGAGCCCAGGCTCCAACACTGCTATTGTCAGTCTCATAGCAGAAACCCAAATCAGTTGTTTTGAGTCTGAGACTCACTGCTAAGTTTTTTTGGGTTTTTTCCCCTACAGAATGAATCTACCCTAAATCTCTTAAAATGATATGTAGGCATTATAATGCCGATTACAGCAACAGCTACATTACTCAGGTTTTTAAAGATATCTCATTGCTCCCACACGTCTATTCATGTGCTTACACAAGACTATTTATGTGTTTAGTTAGGTCCAGAATGTTTATCACCTTGCAGGATCAAGTCCTAAATAATTCCACTTCTTAAGTCTCTACATAGAAATTTCCTTTTTTTTTTTTTTTTTTTGCCCTTCCTCTTTTTATCTTTACAGAAACATCTTGAAAATAAAAAGGAAGCCTATTAAAATTTTATATGATAACTGAGAAATACATGTACAGCTAGTTTATCTTTAAAACCCCTTGTACAACAAAGAGGACAGCTAATCTGGATAATATTTAAAAGATGGTTACTTTAAGTTACATGTTAAATATGTGGAGAGAATGTATATAAATGTTAATGAGAAAATGATTTATTCTAACCAACTGAAATATGGATTCAGACATGGTAAATACAGCGTGGGTTAAACAGCAGAGTCAAAGATAAACGTGATTACCATTAGTAAAGAAAATCTGCAGTTTCCAATATTCTTCTTCTGTCAGAAATTTCAAGTCCTTT
This sequence comes from Rafetus swinhoei, assembly GCA_019425775.1. Classification (NCBI taxonomy): domain Eukaryota; kingdom Metazoa; phylum Chordata; order Testudines; family Trionychidae; genus Rafetus; species Rafetus swinhoei. The sequence continues at coordinate 72,817,798 of CM033440.1, forward strand.
TGGCGTTCCTTCAACAGATCTTGTTTATCCAAAATCCATTGTAAACTGGGAAGGGAAAGCAATTTAAAAAAAACTATGCCCAAACATTATGCAGTGTCTCCAACTCCATTAGATTGCAGATTACATTTGTGGGAGAACCAAGCTGATAGTGTCCCTTTAATCAAGTCTTGCAATAAGAGAGTCATGCTTGTGAAATAAATATTCATTAGGGTCATTCAAGTCAGCTTTGGGGAAAATACAAAAAGTATTTTAATTTTGTTGCTGAAAACGTTATAAAACTGATAAACTATCACTTATTTATGTTTTATTTTATATTTTTCAAATATGAGTTTTTAAAATTCTGTATACTCAGAACTGGACTGATCTGCAGTCTTCATTCTTGTATAATAATGAAATATGGTAACAGTTCATTCTTGACTACTTTATGTATTTAGTTGAACTTTTAATTTTTCTTTCTCTCTTCTTGGTTCAGTTTATTATTAGACATTGAGTATTTATACAGCCATTCCTTGAGCATTTGTGGCTTTTCTGCTGCACTCCCAATATACAACGGCTTAAAAAAAAGTTTTAATAAGATGGGTCTTCCATTGACTGATGCTACAATTAGCTTTTTTAATCAGTTTCCAACATTATTACTCAGATGCTTCATACAAATATTTACACATGTACTTCACCTGTGAGAGTCTAATTTTGAGGTGGGTAATAATTTTGATGGGCAGGGGCACTCCAAGATTTTTTTAAGTGGTTAAGGACTGTACTGTTCTATGGAGGAGATGCAGAGCCTGGGATGGAGGTTGGGTGCAGAAGGGAGCTCAGTGTAGGGGATTGGGGTGCAGGAGAGGGTGAGGAGTCGGAGAGGGAGTTTGAGTGAAGGAGGGGGTTGTGATCTGGGGCAGTGTATTGGAGTGCAGTATCCGGGAGGGGGTATTCGCACAGGAATGGATTTTGACCTGTGGAAGGGGCATAGAAGGGGATGCAGGGTCTGGGAGAGAGTTGTGAGCTGGGGTGGAGAGGTGCAGAAAGTTTACGTGGTGATCTGGGGCAGGGAGCTGGGGAGTGGGAGGCAGTGGGGTGCCAGAGGCAGGCTCCAGCCGGGAGACACTTACCTTAGGTGGTTCCCGGCCAGTGGCCCAACAGGGATGCTGAGACCAGCTCCCTGCCTGCCACAGCTCCAGGCTGCTCAAAACAGCCTCCATGTACTGCTCTGTACCATGCACTCCACGTGGGGAGTAGAGACTTTGCACTCTGCTCCTGTCCCAGGCCAATCATCGCAGTTCCCATTAGCTAGAACTAGCCAATGGGAGCTGATGATTTGCACGAAGGCAGGAACAACATGCAAAGTCTTCCCCCGCCAGAGGTGGGCAGCACCTAAAGTAATTGTGAGCAGCCTTGGGCTATGTATAAATCTGGAAAGTTCACCTATGTATACCTACATTGGAGTGAGATGGAAAATTAGGCATTTATTGGTAAATAATTGTCATGCATTTGAGCATCTCCATTTATTATAATCAGGGTAGCCAAGTGAGTAAGGAACAAAATAGAAGAGAAAGGAAATGGCTAAACTGCAGTTGTCATGAAAATTGCTACTAAGCCAGAGAAACGTATTAGCTGTTTTAAATATATAGATATAAATATGCTCTAACTCCTAAAGTAAATCAGATAAGTATTTATTTTATTATTTATAAATATTTGCATTTAAGTCATTTTAATTAACAATAAATTATCAATTATAACTCCCTATGGATCCTATTTTAAATGGTCATATCCCTGTTTTTGCTAAAAGACATTCCTCTCCCATCACACTATTCTTCCTTCTGTCACAAGTTTTAGTGTCACGCTCTGGATTTTCTTCTCAATTGCTTGGAAAATATTTTTTTCATTTTGTTTTGCCTGTTAAAAAACCACATTCTCTGGCTCACAATTTGGAAGAGCCAAAACCGTGGAGAGGGGAGAAACAGTCATTTCTATTATGATTCATAAATTATTGTCATTGTCCGCTGCCCCAACCCCACTTTACGGCTTTCCACATTAGTTTAATAAGTTTTCTATGGCCTTCACTTTAAAAAATAATAATGCAATGGAAACGGGAGGAGGGAGAGAATCCGAAGCGAACTTGAATTGCATGAGCAAATCACCGGGTTAAAGAGCGCCTGGATGGGTGTAAAAGCCCGGGCCACCCGGCCGTGGTCTCCACAGCCCCTAGCCCAGCTGGCTGGCCAGTGGCCACACCGACAGCCGGGCACAGCCTCCGCCCGGCCCCGCACCCCTCCTGCCGGAGCAGGCGCCCCAGGGCAGCCCCGCGCCGCCAGGGGCCACTCACTAGTGCGAGCTCTGCCAGAAGTTCCCTGCCATGGAGAGGAGCGCGGAGGCGGCTGCTCTGTGTCACGCTACCGAGGACCCCGCCGCTCAGCCCGGCAGCAGGAGGAGGAAGGAGGCGGCGGCGGGAGCCCGGCGGTGTCCTGGCTCCGCCGACCGGCGGCGCACACTGCCGAGCGCGCCAGTTCCCGCGCAGGCGGGTTCCGCCTGGGAAACCACCCCGCCGCCGCCGCCGCCGGGCCAGGCAGGGTCACCGGCAGCAGTGAGGCGGCGGGGCCGGCTGAAGAGCGCGGGAGGCCGGGGGGGGGGGACAGAAATGCAGCGGAGCCCTCGTGCACACAGCGTGCTGGCCGGCCTCAGGGTGCCTGTGGGGCGCTGCAAGCTGGGGCTGCACCTTGCACTGGAGGCGGCTGCTTCTGCCTTCTCTCTGCTGCACCTTGTGTCCTTCCCCCCGATTTCTAAGAGCAGACGGGCTAAGGCAAAGATTCCCTGCAGCCATCTGAATGGAGTGGTAGGACTGGAAGGGGCCTCCAGAGGTCATCTCATCCCCGGCACTCATGGCAGGACTACGGATTACAGGTCAATCCTTGGCAGCTCTTAGTCTACTCGCGCTTAAAAATCTCCAGTGCTTAACCGAACTGAAAATAAGTTTTTCCTAATGCCCAACCTCAACCATCCTTGGTGCAAATTCAGCCCATTGCTTTTTGTTCTGTCCCTAAAGGTAAAGGAGAACATTTTCCCCCTCCCGTCTCCTTGTAACAGCCTTTAATGCACTTTCACGCATACGTTCACTTTCTAATTGCACTCGGTTACTATCTGTAAACCAGGCAATATATATTTCTATATAAATGGCAAGCAAGGGCTTGTATTTTGTTTCAAGTTCTAGTTCTTTTCTTACATTATCATCCCTTCCTCCCACTCTAGTTGCCTCTTTAGCCCACCCGTTGTAGCCATCTGATACCTAATGTCTGACAGGACAGGAATTATGCAGTGTTATTGTAGCCCTCAAGCGTTTGCACCACATAGAGATGTGCTTCAGGATGGGAACTGCCTTTTTCCCCCCAGCTTCAGGTGGTAGCCGAGTTAGTCTGTACCAGATTATTAGTTGTTTTTTCCTTTTTTTCTGCTGCCATTGTTTTAACTGTTTAACTAATTAAAGGGGGTGTGGTCAGAGGGGCTCCAGTCCTTCTGGAGTGCCCCCTGACTGACTGGGGTCAGGCTAGAACAGCCCCTGCCACAGGCAAGGGTCCCTCCAACCTGGCTGCTCCCTGTCCCCATATGGGGGCTGCTGCTGAGATTTCTGGCCACCATGTGGGGTCCCTGCTGTAACGCCTGCCCCCCCCCACATGGGGGGGCTCGACAGGGCTGAAGCAGCCCTCTGCCTATGGCTGGGCTTCAAGCAGGGGACTGCTCCTGGGTACAGATTAACTGTTATCTGGTAAGTATCCCCCATTAAGGTTAATGGTTTAACCAACTACCTGTTAACATGCCTAGTGTGGACATGCTGGATCCTTTCTAGAGAGTGCTGCTCTCCAGAGATCTCAGACCTACAAACCCTTGGGAGCCATTAAAAGCCAATGGCAATTACAATCTGGGGAGCCCTGGAAATTAAGCAAGCTCAAAGCTAAGTCTTTTGTACTTTCTCTCTACTCAGCTGCTTTGAACAGTGCTCTGGTGCAGCTGAATGTCTAGTCAGTATGTACAATGATGGGATAGGTTTGGAAGGCACCATTATAATTTACTGCAAAAGAAATATAAAACAAATGGCATTATGCTGTGTCAGTACCTTGAGCTTCTCAAGAAAGCACCAAATAGCACAGAATGCAGAAAAATAAGTGCTGTGTTAAAGCACTTGAAGTAGAAAACAGCACTTGATAAAGAAATGTGGGAGTATTACCCATCCCATATTGTTTTACTTATTTTGTTTCATTGATTGCAGTATAATTCTTGTTAAGAAACTGAGTGATACTCAAAGTCAAATGAGAGACTGTTCCCCCCATGTCTGTATTATTTTTTGGTTGTTTAGGACTTGATTATTTGCCTTCCCATGGCCAATCTTATCAGGCTCTACTTCCATTTCTCCAAGTAAATGCACAGCATTTAGCACTCTGGTGTCTGATTGTCTACTACACAATACTGCACAGGTAATGTTTCTGTTATAACTGGTTCATAGTCATCAATGCTTCTGTTAACCCATGATCCTCCTTTGCAAAGAGATTCTGTAAAAATGGCAGGGCCATAACAAAGGCAAGGCAAGTGAGGCACTTGCCTCAGGCGCATAGCTGAGGGGGAGCAGAAAAGACAGCTACTATGCTGTCTTCACTTGTGCCTCGTGCCACATCAGCACCCCCACCCTGTGAAAGGAAGGTGTTGAGGCCTACCCAGAATATGTCAAATGAGCACCAGTTTAATTGTAAGTGTAAAGGAAAGGCAGCATTGTGAGATACAGGAGATGTAAGATAAAAAACCAAAATTTGATTGGATGACCAACAGTAACCCCGCTTTTAGGGAAGTAAGTAACTCAGACTGCAATATGCAACAAAGTGCTGATTACCCCAAATGGAGCAGACGAAAGTTTTGAAAGGGCAGAATGAGACAACAAAAATCTAACATCCGCAATTGTCAGGCGAGTGGAGGAATACCGAAACAGGGTATATGAGGTTGGACGGAACAGACCAAGAGCGGATGGGTTGCGAATCCAAAAAAGCTAGGTCTGATCAACCAGGGCTCCCTCCCCGGCGCTGCCGCACATAAGCTCGGAAAGGGGAACAACACCAGTCATAAGTTGCAACGAAAAAATCCAAAAAAGAAAAGAATATCTCCTGAATCTAAACAATGCTTCTATCTTTCTTTACGTGAGTATTATATATTTAACTCCATAAATTGTTTAAAGGTAAATCTGGAGGGTATATCTGTAGGAGGAGTTATTATTTCTTGTTTTTTAACTATACTGTTTTTCTACTTTTTATTTGTATACTACACTGTCTTAAAAGAATAAAAGATAGTGAATTGATTTAAATGGGAAATTAATTATAAAGTAAATAGAAAAATAAAAATCCTTGTTTGACCCTAAAAAGAAGTATTCCTCTGTCTGTGGTTTCAAATCCTTTAAAGAACCAAACCCGGTTACCAAAACGCCCGTGCCAAGGACGGTTTTGCCTCAGGCGCCAAATTAGCTAGTTACGACTCTGAAAAATGGCATTGTGGTGGTCTATATTTATTGTCTCTCAATAACTCCCAGATTCTGGGACTGTTCTTAGTTATACTAAGGCTCTTGAATGCTGCTCTGGCAATTAAAAAGGGTATTTTAAAAGTATGGACACAACCTGTGATGAATGGAAGAGGTAACACATTTTCTGGACATTCCAGTCATTCAATTAGCTAATATATTTTCCCAGTAGTGGTTAACTCTTTAAACCTAAACCTAATTGACTTGTGGGCAAGGGTTAAAACCGTAGACCGTGGGTCTTAGAGAGTCCCCAGGCATGCTAGGGAAGCAGGAAGTAAGTTGGCAGGAAGCCAGGAGAGCCAATGGAAAGAAATTATGTGCTTTTGAAATGGAAGCAGTGACCTTCCTGTTCTTGTTGTGTGACTAGAGAAGAGCCTGGAAGACATGAATTAAGCCAGGAAATCAAGCATGGAGAATCCAGTGACATCCTAAGGAAGGACTAAATCTTGGAACTACAGTTATGTGAGTAGAACAGAGAATATTTAGTTAAATGTGATCAGGTTATTTTCTTTAATTTTGGGTTTGTTGGACTTCTCTGTGCTTAGCACATATAACTACCCCTTTACTGTAACTTCTCAAACTGAATTCCAGGGAAGCAATTATCTGTGTTTTAATCCCCCTCCCCCTTTTTTTTTTTTTTTTTGTTCAGTTGCTCTGTAACACCTAGCAATCTAATAATGTTTCAGAAAGTGTGTTTTCCTTTCTTTTTTTTTCTTTTTTTTTTTTTTGTTTAGATTGAAACTCCCAAATCTGGGACTCTCTGGTCTGGCAACATCTGTTGTCTGGAAGGAAGGACCATGGATGTTGCTGCACAAGAGAGCCCTGGAGGCAAGGAGCATGAACAACTGGGAGTCCCATGGGTGCTGGAGAGCCCCAGCTGGGCTGGCAGGAACTGGTCCTGTGGTGGGTGGGGAGTCCAGCCCTGGGGACCCCTAGGCTGGGAAGCCCCTGTGGCAGCTAAAAGGAATCCCCAGTCCTGGCTGGAAACCACAGTGGCAGTGGGGCCAGCACCAGCCAGGAGGAATTCCCGGCCCTGGCTGGGAACCCAGGCAGCAGCTGAGCCAGCAGTGGATGCAGGAAATCCTCAGCTGGAAACCCCATTGGAAGCAGAGCCAGCAGCAGCCAGGGGGATCCCCAGTGGAAGTGGGCCAGTGGTGGCCAGAGGGGGAATCCCCAGTGGGAGCAGGGCCAGTGGCAGCCAGAAGGAATCCCAGGCCTGGTCTGGAACCTCAGTGGCAGCGGGGCCGGCAAGAAGCCCCGGGCCTGGCCAGGAACCCTGGCAGAGAGGGGCTGCTGGTAGCTGGGGAGAATCCCAGACTGAGGAGGCTGACCCTGGGAGCCCCGCCATGGGGCCAGCAGTGAGGAGGGAAGCCCAGGATCCACGGACACACACAGCCCATAGAGAAGCCTTGACCTCCCCTGGTCCAGCAAACTCCATGGTTTGGGACCACTCAGGTCCCGAGGGTGCCAGACCAGGGAGGTCCAACCTGTAACTAATAAAAATGACAATGGAAGAAGCTTATCCCCACCTGATGGACTTTCCTACGGACTGTTCTAGCTAGAATAGAGGTAATAGCCTTGCTATGACTCATCAGAGCTTGCAAGGGCATGTAACCAGTTTGTGACACTGAACAATTTGTGCCTGTACTTTTCCACAGATTATTTGGGGCTTTGCTTGGAACAATGAGTTTCCATCCATGTGGTAGAAGCTATAAAAATCCCTGGAAACATCTCTATTTTGCCTCTCTCCTGTTCTGGTCTCTGAACAATGGACTAATGGGAGCATTCTAAGCAAATGGCCGTGGATCTTCTGACTTACACCAGCCATTTATGCCATCACTGCTTCAAACCTGATAATAAGAATTGGAGATTTTTTGTATGTTTTGTTCCTTTAATTAATTTTAACTCTCACCTCTTTCTTTTGTCTTATAAATAAATCTTCAGATGAGCATTTCTCAATTGGGGTCTGGGGACCACTGTAGGTCTGCAAGCAGTACTCCAGGGTACCTGATAGTTTGTTGAGAGATCATGGAAGAGAGAAAATGTGTGTGGGGGAGAATAATATTCTAAGTGGATACTTGGCTGACCTGTACTGGATAAAATATAACAGCTTTTGAGAAACTTTTATAGTAAAGAACAGTGTGGGGTGGTAATGCACAGGTGGATCCCGTTTCAGTGCCTTGTGCAAAAATTGGCAAACATTTTTATAAGTTTCTCTTTCCATCTGATATGTGATACCAATCATTGCTTCCTTGAATGCTCTTCTCCCATCCCTGAGACATATTAAGGGAATATGCTTTCCTCTGAAAGTTTCCCTCATTGGCCATTATTGAAGCATATATAGGACCCTAACAAGTTCACTGGTCAATTTTACAGTCATAGGATTTTTAAAATCCTAAATTTAATTATTTCAGCTATTTAAATCTGAAATTTCACAGTGTTTGTAATTGTAGAGGTCCTGACTCAAAGGGGGTGGTGGGTAGGGTCATAAGGTTATTGCAGGAGGAGTTGCAGTTCTGCTACCCTTTCCACACTGCTGCTGGTGGCAGCACTGCTTTCAGAGCTGGGCTGCTAAGCTGGATAGCAGAGACTGCTGGCCAGGAGCCCAGCTATGCAGCAGTGCAGAAGTTGTGGTATGGTATTGCCACCCTTTTTCACTGCTGCCTACAGAGCTCAGCCCTCAGTAAGCAGCCACCACTCTCTGGCTGCCCTGCTCTACAGGCAGCAGTGCAGAAGTAAGGGTGTCAGGCCATGGTATTACCACCCTTCTGCACTGCTACTGGAGGGGGCACTGACTTTAGAGCTGGGCACATGGCCAATAGCTGCCACTCTCTGGCTGACCAGATCTAAACGCAGAGTAGAAGTAAGGATGCCAGTATCATGACCTACCTAAAATAGCCTTCTGACCCTCTGCAACTCCTTTTTGGGTCAGCACCACCAGTCTGAGAAATGCTGATCTCACACCATGAAATCTTTATAGTATAGGGTAAAAGCACACAAAAGACCAGATTTCATGATCCCTGAATTTGGTAGGGCCTAAACATAGCAGAACAGATGGACTTTTACTCTGTTCTGGTATTGCATATACTATATTCTTAAAAGAACAATGGTCTATCCAAAATATCCTTATTTGTATATTAATAATTTTAGAGTATTAAAACATACCTATTCGATATGGGCCAAAGAATTTGACCAACCGCAGACTGAAGTTTAATCAGTTATTGCAGTTTTGGATATATATGTCCTTCTAACAAGCTTTAAGGGAGCAAGTAACAGCACATTTTATTTTCTCTAACATTCAATCTAGTGCTTGTAGCAACAGCAAAGCACAATGTGTCATATGATAAATGTCATGTAATAAGCTATTTTGTATTTAAATTATGTTTAATTAAACATGAGGGTGCATGCAGCCCCTTGCAAATGTATGTGTGAGCTCCTGCATGGATTCTTGTAAGTTTTTTTTCCCCTTGTCTCCTGTTCTCGAAATGGAGAAATTGGTGATACAAATAACTGCGAGGGGAAGGGGAGCTTAAAAATCCATAGGCTAAACAGTAGCCACGGCTTTAATTCAGCTATTAGGAATGCTTCCTTCCTGTGCTTCTTCCTCTCTCCTCCATGACACATCCCTGTGAGTGTTTACCTTGGCATTACAATTTGCTCCGCTTCAGTGCTCGAGCGGCCTGCCTACAGAGCAGCTGTTTTTAAAAGGCATCCCTTTCTCGCAGGACCCCGCGCGTTCCACACCAGGCACAGCGGAGGTAAGAGACGCGTTCAGGGCACTGTCAGTTTCAGCCTCGGGCTCGCCCGCTTTGTCTCCCAGCTCGCGGGCTGGCCCTGCCCCTTTAGCTCAGCAAGAGGGAAGGTGGTTGCCGCCGCCGCCGCCGCCGAGCCCTTCCCTTCTCTTTCGGGGATCGGGCTTCCGAGTGGGAGTTTGCCAGGGAGGAGCGAAAGGTGAGTCCGCCTGCTGCTCGGCCCCGGCCAGGCGGTTCCCGAGCTGTGGGCGCTGTAACCCGGGAATGCCACTAAGTGCAGGCTCGGCTAGCGCCAACCAGCTTCCCGTTCCTGCGACACTAGCCCTCCGGCCAGCCCTCCACACGCCCACCCTGGTGCCCAGCCCCCTCTGTCCCGGGATCCTTGGATGCGTCCGCCTCTCGTGTCCCCCGGGATCACTCCTCCAGCCCTCCGCACAGCACCCCGCGGCGCCCGTAGCCCGGCCCGGGTCTCCTCCCATGGCTCGGCACAGAGATCGCACAGCTCGGCAGCGGCTTGTGTCGAGCCTCTCGCGCTGAGGGACCAGCCAGGCCAGGTAAAGGCGAAGGCGCAGGGGTGGGGCGAGGCGTGGCCATGGCTGGCCCAACAGCTGCGAGCGGCCGCCCAGCTCTCGACTGGCACCAGCTGCCGCTGGCAAAGGGGCTTGCAGCGCTGGACTGCGTGGGAGGCTAGGGAGAGCTCCCGCTCAAAGGCGGCTTCGCTCCAGCAGACCCTGCCTCCCCTGGCAAGATTAGAAATGTTTCCCGCGCATTAGAGCAGATTGCTTGCTGGGGGGTGTCAAATTAGACCCGTCCCCTTAACCTGAACAGTCCCTTTAAGCCGTTCTCCCGAGCCATCGCTAGATCCTGCGCTATAGATCCCGGTGCTGCTGCACCTTCAGTGTAAGGTCAGGAATTAAAGGGTGCCAATGATCGGAGTAGTTACATGGAGGTTTGCTCCGCAGGCTGGGCACTTCAGAACTGTGCGCTTGCTCTCCCCTCCGGATCAAAGAGCTGTAGCTGAAAGACATTGTGACGTTATCTGTAGACACGCGGTTTAGCATCTAGCGAAACCGAAGAGCGTTGTTCCTTATGTACCCCCGGACTAAATGCCCTCACTGAGCGTTCAAGGGTGAAAAGGGCAATGAAATAATTGCAGAGATTCTTTCTAATTCGTTTGTTGGCTAATTAAGCCTTTTACATGGGGAGGTGAAACAAAATCAGCTGGGCCTATTCCTGATGGATTCCTTGGGATTTCTTCATTTCCCTGAGGTCCGAAATAGAGGTATCAATATTTACCTCGCCTTTTTAAAATGTTTTAAATCGACTTTCGGGACACACGAACTGAACTATTTTACATAACAATGACTTCGATTAAGGTAAAGAAAGGTCTTAAAAGAGCGATCGCAACAATCTTTGGGTCTCAAACACACGGACATTAGTATAATTACACAAATAAAACGGGACTTGCTTCGCTATCCTATTAAGATTTCACACGCCCCCAGGATAGGAGTTTGAGGCCTCTAGCTCTCCTCTAATGAGAAGAGTACGGAATGAAATAGCAGCGCAGTGTGCCTGCAGGATTTCCCTGCCTGTCCGCAGAGTATATTTATAATAAGGAAAGAAAAACACTGGCTTATCTGAATCTTTTATGTAGCGGCCAGGTAAACCGCTTTTACACGGTATCACACTCTGCTATTGTTGACTGGTTCATGTAAGCATTCCTTAGGGGTGTGTATATTTGAGATTTATTTTACTCCTCTTATTGTACGGAAATTGATTTATATTCCAGAAGTGCCTTAGCTTTAGAATGCAATCCATACAGCTGGGAAGCTGCTGTACAGTATGCCATTGTATCTGCAATAAAAGTGATCTCTTTGCTAGTTTCCCAATCCATTCTGACCCCATCTAGAGCCTTTAAAAAGAAAGACAGTAACATGGTCTGTCCTAGGGCTCTGATCTCTAATTTACAATTAGCAAGCTTGTATTATATTTTATTATTATGGAAAAAACATTCTGTACGCTTGTTGGTTCGGTATGTATTAAGCCATTAATGCTATCGATTTTTGTTTGAGCACAATTAACTCGTTTCAATGCGTTTTCTGTTCCTTTTTAAAAGCGTTGTGGGTGCGCGAGTGTATAATTTGGAGGAATAATTAAATACATGACTATACTCAACTCAGACTGGCGCTCACAATATCCCACCTTGCTGAGGCTATGGCCCAATCTTGAAGTAATTGGACCAGATCTTACATTCATGGAAGTTTCATGGCAAAACTCCCATCGTCTTTAATGGGGACAGAATTGTACTTCTTGTTCAAGGAGGAGGGGGTGAGAATTCATGTTAGCAACATCTGAGCCCCCATCCGCATCCCCAAAAGGTAACACACAAACTTGGTGGGTAAGGGCTGTGCAGCTGGGGCATTCTCTCACCAGCCTTAGATGTAAGGATGGGGGGTAAGGTGCTCATAGATGTTTGAGCGGAAAAAAGTATTCAAATGTGTGTTGATGTTTAGCTGGTAAGGAAATTTTCCTTTTCAGTATATAGTAAAGAAGGGGAGAGGGGAAGGTTATTCTCAGATCCTAGAAGGGGAAACTGCCACATATAACTTGTAAACCAAAGCTGTTTCCTTTCTATTCTGTTACGAAACCTATTGCTTCATGAACGTATGGAATTTGGGGGGGGGGGCAAGTTCCTTCCCATGAACTGTTAATAAAGTTAATGGGGGTTACCAGAGTCAGTAACAGCAGTGTCATGTCCTTCTAGGAGAGTGGCAGATTAAATAGCAATTCGATAGTAGAGTGCCTTCCACATCCAAGACCCCTTTCTGGGAACTTGATAGCTAGGTTCAACTGGCTCTAAAAGTGGCTCTAAACTGGTGGACTGTAAATCCACTAATTGAGGGTTTCGGAGGGGCAGCCAAGTTAGTCTGTAACTGAAAAAACCAACAAATAATCCTATTCGTTGTTGTTGTTTTTTGTTAAGATTTTTAACTACTTGAGAGACTGTCTTGCAGACCTCCGTCAGGAGTAGCTATTTAAGCCTACTTTCTCTCTCCCACTGAAGTCAATAGAAGTTGTGGCGTTGACTTCAGTGGGAGCAGGCTGGATTTCCATAAGGGGCTCCCTTTTTAAGTGAAATAATTGCTGGCTTCTCGAACAGGGAAGGTGAGGGGTGCAGAACTCTTGTCACTCAGAGCGTCTTCGCTTGGCCCCAGACACCTCACATCTCCATCCCGAACACCCCCGATTTCCTGCTCCGAGGTGTGCGTGAGGCTGCTGGGTGAGGTGTCAGTATGTTCCGCCACAGGAACCAGGTGCTGGTACTTGCTCACCAGAAGTGCGGAGCCAAGCCAGCCCATGTATCAGGCTGCCACAGCAGCTCTAAGACAGCATCCTTCTGCTTTGGGGCCTTCTGCGCCCTGGGATGAGAGACTGTTTGCAGAACCCGGTGGAAAGGTCCCGGGCCCACACACAGCTGATGCTGCCATCTTTGATCATTAAAAAAAAACAAACCCCAAACCCAACATCTTAGCTTTTGCTTGGTCACAAATGCACCGTGTTTCTCGAGCAACTCCTTGAGAATACAGATGGCTGACAAATGCCACCCTTCTCTCGGGCTCTCTGAGGCTCTGCACGTATCTGGCGCGGCGCTGCAAAGTGGAAAGCCATCTGAAGGGCTTGCGGGAGAGAGATGGCGGCAGGCTTGAGTGTTTCAGGGTTGGTGCGCTCTGCTGTATAGCTGTGCCGCGCTCTCTCTCCGCAGCATGCTGAGGGTCCTGCAATGGGCCGGAGCGCTCCGCGGTAAGCCAAGAATTCCTGAGCACCGGGAAGAGCGAGAAACGCCAGCTGATCCGTGACAGCCTGGCCAAGTAGAGCACAGAGACCCGGACCCAGCTTGGGGCTACTGCAGGCTTGCAGCCCGGTTTCAATCACAGGGAGCACGAGAAAGCTGGTTGCTTGGGCACGTTGTAGGGCGGAGAAGTACAATTTCCGTCTGCTGCTAGACTCCCCAACCCGCCTTCCCACAGGTCTCCTACGAAGGGAGATGGGGGCAAGCGAGGAGCCGGGTTGCGTGGGGCAAGAAGTGGGAGGGGCGATAGCATTGGAGACTCTGGGTTTGGGAGAGGGGTGTGCGCGGGGCGGGTGGGATGCTAGTTCTCGCAGCTCCCGTGGGCTGTGAGTCAGAGAGTCTAGACCGACTCCCCAAGGCAGGGGTGGATGCTCTGGCTGATTCGTTCTTTGCTTCTAGGTAAGAAACTTAGTGCAAGGAAGCAAACCGCTGAAGCCCGAGCTGAATCCCCGAGGGGCCAGAGATCGCTGTGTGGAGAGCCGCTCGCCTGCTGTAGCAGAACACACGAACCCGCCACGGCCACGGGGGCACCACAGCAGGCTGCACCTTCCACCAGCTGTCAGTATCCACCTGTTGACTGCTCTTCCTGCCCATGGATTGTGCGCCATTTGGAGCAGGGCGTGTTCCGTGTCTGTACAGCATCCAGCGCACAGGGGTCAGTAGTCATAGTAACACACATCACACCAAACAGTAATAACCGGGACACGGGTGCCCCACACCCCGTAGGACAGCACGACAGCCAGGACATATGATGGGGACTCATTTTGTTACAGCTACTCAAGAGAGAGATCTTGGAGTCATTGTGGATAGTTCTCTGAAAACATCCATTCAGTGTGCAGTGGTGGTCAAAAAAGCAAACAGAACGTTAGCTATCTTTTAAAAAAGTAAGACAGAATATCTTATTGCCTCTATATAAATCCATAGTACACCCACATCTTGAATACTGTGTACAGATGTGGACGCTTCATCTCAAAAAAGATATATGGGTATTGGAAAAGGTTCAGAGAAGGGCAAGAAAAATGTTTAGGGGTTTGAAAGGGGTCCCATATGAAGAGAGATTAAAAAAATTGGGACATTTCACCTTAGAAAAGAGGAAACTAAGGAGGGAATATGACAGAGGTCTATAAAATCATAACTGGTGTGAAAAAAGTGAATAAGGAAAAGTGATGTACTTGTTCCCATAATATAAGAACTAGGGCTCACCAAAAGAAATTAATAGGTAGCAGGTTTAAAAGAAACAAAACGAAGTTGTTCTTCCTGCAGCGCACAGTCAACCCTTGGAACTCCTTGCCTGAGGATGTTGTGAAGACTTGGACTTTAACAGGGTTAAAAAAGGAGCTAGATAAATTCATGGAGGTTAGGTCCATCAATGGCTATTAGCCAGAATGGGTAGGGAGCATGTCCTTAGCATCTGTTTGTCTGGAAATGGATGACAGGGGAAGGATCATGTGAGGATTATCTGTTGTGTTCACTCCCTCTGGGGCAGCTGGCATTGGCCACTGTCGGCAGACAGGATACTGGGTTGGATGGACCTTTGGTATGACCCAGTATGACCGTTCTTATGTTTTTATGCTGAATATACTATCCACACCAGTGTGTCCCATCCTCACACAAACGTGTCACAATGGTGCCATACCCATAGTAGTGCACCACAGAATGCCATAGGGTAAAATGCACCGGAAAATGTACCCTGTCATCGCTCAGCAGAACTTCCTCGCACAGGCTATAAGGTGAAACACCACACTACCCCAGGCTACTGGATAGCTGCAGGTGCAGATGCACCACACACACAGGACCACACAGAAAGCCATCCCTCCCATAGACACAGGATCCTACCGTGCTCTTTGCACTAGCCTGACTGTGTCATCACCATAGGAGAGAAAGTAGGGCCCACCACTCATCCTTCAGGATGACACAGGCCAGGAATCGCACCACTGCTTTTCCCGCGGCTTGGGTAGCAAAGGATTCATCAGTCCTAGAAAAGCCTATGAACAAGCTAAGGAAGCTGGGGCCGACCTGAGGCGGTCCATAAAGAAGGCCAATGATGGTACCTTTGAAGGGAAGAAGAAAGCAGAGAGAGACACTGAAGCTTTTAGGCCGGTAGGTCTGGGTTTATAATTAAGCAAAGCATATGCGGTTGTATGGAACCCAAACTTATCTCCCCGCATTGACCCGATCGTGCACTGAAACAATACCCCGATTTGGGATTATTCTCATCCTGATATTAGTGCGACCCGAAGCCAGGGGACACAAAATGGCAAAGGGGTGGAGGAAGAGAGAGGTTTATGAAGATTATTTCATCTGTTCAGCCATTCTGTCACAGGCGTTTTATTTCAGAGTGTGCTGTGAAATCAGATGAGACCATTCTATACCCACGGAGTAGAGTTTGAAAAGCTAGTCGTGGTGTTAAATGAGAAATACTTGGCTAGATCTTTGTTTTATATGTGTGTCTCTTTATGTATTTATTTAATTGAAGGATGTGGATGCTGCCACTTCAGCTCTCATCTCCCTGGAGAAACAGCTGGGTAATCTGGAGGCTGAAATTGCGTTCCTTCAGAGAGTACACAGTGAGGTTAGCTGTAGAATTTTGCATGTCGATTTGTTTTAAACATCACTTTCCAGTCTTTCTGTTCTGGAAGCTCTACAGAAGTCGCGTATTATTTACCATGTACTCTGTGTGTGTTTCTGTCAGAATAAGAAACTGAAGATTTGATGAAACAGATCTACAGCGCTTCAGCGCGTGTTGATGTCTCCTGCTCAGTCCTAGACCTGGCTCCTGCTCTGAGGGACATTCAGATGGAGTCTGAAGGAATTGCAGCCAAGAACCTGCAGGTAAAATTATACTTCATCGGATCTGCAAAATGAAATTATCTGTCAGCCTTTGCTGATAAAAAGTCCTTGTTCACGACAAACATGTTTAATATATTTAGTATGCCATCTCTAGAAACTAACATCCACTACACAGACAGATATCTTCATAAGAGAAATATTTCTCCTACTGCATTTGCCACGAAGGGCATATATTTTGGCGAGAGAGTCTATGTTCAATGGCTGTACATTGCAAGATTGAGTTAAAAATTACAAATACATTTTGCTTATTGCTTTACACTTATCTCCATACAATACTTTGCAATATTCCTATTGCTTTAAATATATTTATGTATTAATAAAATCACGGAAACATTTACGTATTTTATTTCATATCTGACTATAAACATCCGTGTTTGTCATATTCTGTTTAATATCCCCTGAGGAAATACACTTGTGGTACAAAACCACATTTCTTGACTTTAATCAACCTTCCACAAAACATGCCAGGAATGTGAGACATTTCAGGGAAGAAGAAATAGGAAACTGCAAAAGAAGTGGAAGTAGGTTTGAAAAGCCCTTCCAGCTTATGTTATGTCACTTTTAATGTAACCCTTTGTTCTGATTTCACTAAGTTAGGTAATGTGACAGTCGTCTGATATATTTTCCAGTAATGGTGGCCTTTTAGGCTATATTTGCAAGGAGGGAGGTAGACTGGAGGAGTGGTGACTCTATATATGACCCCATGTCAAACCGGTATAAAGCATACACGAATAATATTTTATATAACTTCTGCTACTTATTAATTTCCATATCTGAAATCAACTGCTTCAGCTCTCCTGAAGAAATGATTGACGGGGTTAAAAGACGATTAGTTTGCAATAAAACGTGTTTTATTTGGAAGAAAGTGACACTTCTAAAGACATATATGTCAAGATACTATATGTACCTTGAGCTTTCCTGGGCAAAACCCACTTCTTCAGATGAGGTGATCTTGAGTCCTCTGAAGAAGAGGAATATATATATGCCACAGGACTAATCCGTGTTTTTAAAGTTACAGATTAACATGGCTATCCCTCTGAGACTTCTAAAGATAGACAGTCCCTACATTTATTAATATGTGTAAAACACGGTGAACGATCAGTTGCTAGTGAAGTTCACACTTTAACTTCCAGCATAACAACAAATACTAAGAAAAGTGTCAGAAACCAAGATGTTATTACAAATCATTATCTTACAGATCACTAGACCCCTTTGACAGATAGGATCTGGTTCAAAGTCCAAATCTCTTTCCTAACCCACATTTAAAATCAGACTATCTGCAAACCTGAGATACAATACATTTATCATGTCAAAGGCTTTTCAGGTCTGGGCCCCGTGGCTCTTGCACTTTATTTACCCCACTTCCATGTTCTCCCAGTAAAACTCTTGCAACAGAAAGAAATGCAATACCGAATTTCAAGTCAATACATTTCCTTTTGATTTCCTTATATTCTGGCCAGGGAGGAACAAATTCAATTTCCTTGAGGCTTAGATACACTTGTAATAAGTGCACGTTTGATACAAAGAGGGTGTACCCAATTCTAGCACAGAATATGAGGGATGCAGACACGCGGGATTCAGTGCAGGACAAACTGAGTAGGTGTTTAAATTAGCCTTAACTTCTTAGTTGCAGGAGAGATTCATTTTGAAGAGTATTTTATTGCAGTATGATGTAGCTTTACTCAAACTGACATCTGTGGTGGCAGTGGAAACTTTTCTCGTTTCTGTCCAAAACCATCTCAGTTCTTGGGATCCTTATAGAGGTAAAAGACACGATTACAGGACTCAAAGCAATTCCATGGGAATTTTGCCCCTGGTTTCAATGGAGCCAGTATTTCATGGCAGGAGTGAACAGATCGGTGATGTGGCATTTCACTCTTTTGGTCCTACAGGCTATGGATATGGAATTTGAGGCCCCTAAGATCAGAAACGCAACATTGGGATTCAGATCAAGGACACTCAAAAGAAATACACCCACCGAAGTGTAGTTTACAGGTAAACTACATCTGTTAGGTGTTTATTTTTCTTCTTTGCAAACACTGAGTTAATCCAAAAGATCTATTAGGCCAATGTAAAGCTATCCTGATTTTTAATTATTAGGAGCCATCTTTTGGAGTAGGCTTAAATACACGTCTAGACTTAAATACACGTCTTCTGACTGCCTTATAGATCCTTGAAAAGCAGGAACCTGGCACACTTCTCTTTCCTGACTTACCTTTGCTAGTATTTTCTGCAATTAGCAAGAATTCTTTACACAGTAACCTTTGTAGGCATATTAACACCTTCGATCGGCTTTAGAATAATGACACGATTTGGATACGAAGAGACGAACGAATTGTGTGTTGATCATTTCAGGACAAACGCGGCAAGAGGAACTGAAAACAGTGAAGGAGAAAGTTATCCTCCATCTGTGTCAATAGCAACGTGTCCTGAACGTGAAAGAAATGGCTTTGGACGTTGCGATCGCCACATGTAAATTATGGTGCTGATGAAAAAGCAGATTTGCTCCAGATTCACACGCGATCCTCGTTGTGTGCTTTCTTTAGCTTTCGGGGACTCTCCTTCGTTCCACAGTCACTCTCAGTGCTACGGTGCTTTTTGGCTGATTGGAGGCGAGGAGAGCAGGCTGGCGGCCTCTCTGAGTGGGATCCATCTGATGGGCGGGATGGCAGGCCATGATAAACCTATGCTTATCAGGTAAAGGAGTCATTTCCTTCGGGATAAGGACCGATAGGAAAAACATGACAAATATGCCTGGGAATTTTAAAAAAAACCCCACAAAACAAAACAAAACAAAACAAAAACAATCAACCAATCCTTGAGATTCACAGGATGGAGGAAATCGGGTGTAATTATTGGGCATCAGACTACTTCAGTATAGTATTTTCTCTCATAAGCCTAAATGACTGTTCGAGGTACTGATGTAACGGTGCCCTGTCAATAAGGCTTGCCCTGTATGTATTTAAAAGTATTTCTGACTCTGTGCGGCCAGCTAACTTTTCATCATTTCTAATGCGCTGGCACAGTCTGGGTCGTGTCTACGATTTGCACGGGGGTTATTACTGCTTCATTAGTGCCTTTGAATTTTCATTACTTTTGCCAACCATTTTTCATTCTTTACCAGTATTTTCCCCTTAAAACAGTTGAGACAGTCAAAGCCTAAATCTCAGAAGACACCCGAAAGAGGATGCTAAAGATGACAGGTGCTGTTGCTGCTGATAGCTAGGAAGAATACACCAGGGTGATAATTTGCTTGGGATCAAAGAAACGAGAATCAAAATGTCACACGCTTCAATCTTTCTAACCTTTGCGCCTTTAGTCAAACAGCATTTCCAAACTAGGCATGGCTTTTAAACCTGGTTTGTCTCTTTTATTAAATTAAATACAATTATGAGCATGTATTTTTGCCTGAGTTGGTACTCTTTTCTTCTGCTCTGTTTAATGATTATCTAAAGCAAAGCATTGTTCATTATTTCACAAAGGTATTTGTTACCCTTTGAAAGGCTTGACAGTTGTTATAACATTTTGCATCTCTGAAACATTTACTAGTAACCTTTTTTTCCAAGAAGTGTCATGGGGTAAAGTCTAACCTTTATAAGAGATTTACATCCCGAAAAATCACTATCGTTACTGAAGATAAATGAATAGGAAACAGAGAAGGATGCTAATTAATTAGATCTTACATAGATTACGCTTGAAGAAAATTTTTACAAAAGAAGACCTGGCTTTGCCGGAATAATTTTAATTCCTGTCTATTAAAAAATGATTCAGGTCTAAATTAGAAACTCACATTTTCTGAGCAAGGTCCTATTATTTATGTATTTCTGATCTATGTCACTACACACACACTCACAAGTATTAATTAAGAAAGAGAGAATGATTTTGGCTCAGCTCTTTGAAATTTAATGGAATGTATTAAGAAACTTTCATCCTAACATCGCAGCAAACTTGAAACATATTTGTCAGACAGAAACTGTAGCTGGAACCAAAAGCCTCTTTTCAATTCCATTTCTAAAAGGTTCACTTAAGGAGCATTACAATGTATTCCAGAGAAAATAAATTGATCTGTTTTTTCAAAAATGCGTCCACACTTGCAGAAAGCCAGGGAGAATTATAAGGAGTTAGGACATAACCAGCACTGCAGGTATAATAATACACTTTCCACACAGACATCCTCATTTTCGCCAAATCCAGGCTATTCCACAATAATTTCGCAGTTACAGCTCAAGACTGATCAGAATTCTGTCTCCTTTTCTTACAAAAGCGACCTGCTAGTTCTGCGCAACGCGTATTTGAGTGTTGCATGTCAGTAAAGCCTATTTGTGCTGTGGCGTGTTATTTGTTTAGTGCCAACAGATTCAGCGATAAGAATGTGCCCTTATTTCTTTATTGAACTATGCATCTTCCCTTTTCAGGAAGGAAATAAATGCTGCTTTCCCCAGTCATCAGAAGTAGGAACACGATATTAATCACAGGATGATTTTTTTTCTGCGTCCAGCACCCCTAGTTATATTACCCCAAGTTTTATAATGCGCCTGATTCTGGATGCCTCAACTGTCCAGACAACTTCCCTCCTCTTCCGCCTTTTGGATATGAGCTCCATGTGGAGCTCAAAGATGTATCGTTTTGTCTTAAAGCGGAGCACGTGGAATAAAGAGGGGCAATGTGCTGGTCCGTTGTAGTGCACTCTCTCAGTTTAAAGAGTATGCTCCATGACGCCAGAGTTACCCACAAATTCCACAGGGCCACTGAAGGTTAACTCCATCAATGGCGTTATGGTCAATATGGTCCGGAGGTAATCTCGCGCTCCAGGTATCTCTAAACCAGCAACTAAGTCTGGAAAACAAGGCATGGGATCACTCAGACTTGTCCTGTGTTACTCGATCCCTCAAGCATCTGGCACGGGTCATTGTCAGACACAGGATACTGGGCTAGATGAACTATTGGTCCGACCCATTATGAGGGCTCAGTTCTTATGGTTCTTATTCACACCAGCAGGACAATTGCTTACAGTGCGTATGCATAAACCCTCACGAGTTGCCACGGCAGCCTGGACAGCAGAAATCAAAGCAATCGGAATAGTTTGCATCAACAGCAGCATGCCACAAAGGAGTTTTGCTTGCTTCAGTTGTGTGTTGGGGCTATTCATAAGTGAGTGTCTGTAATTTTGATACTTATGTGAAATGAGGGCCACGTAGACCAAAACTTGATACGACCACGGGCACAATCCTACATAATGACAGCTTCAGGTGTTTTGTGATGAAAATGCAGATATTATTTTGCTGGGAAGTCATCTCATGAGACAGATTTTTGTATAATTTTCAGCACATCATAAATATTTGGCCTTCTATATAAGGCAAAAAAAAGTGGAAAATCCAGACACAGAGTATAGCTCCAACTGAGATGCAAAGTTAAGATCTTGATGATCTTTTTAGAAATAAGGGCATTAAAGATCTATAGCGTCATATGTACTTGCTATGTATCAAGAGCATGGGTGAAAGCAACACGACGTGGTCCGCAAACGGGAGCTCGATGGTTAGAAGTGTTGGTTTTTAATAGCTTTCTGAAGTTGTGTGTGTTTGTGTGTGTAATATGTCACATTTCTTTTGAAGGCGTGGTCTGAACATTTAATAATACAGTATAAAGTTCATATCTGCGGACTTTTTTTTCCATTTTGAAGGCAATAATATGCGTTAGTGGATCCAGATTTGCAAATCTGTAATCTGTGAATATCTTCTACCTATATGAGTGAGTAGTCCACTTAAGCCATTAGTACTGCTCCGGTGAATAATGGCTATTGGCAGTCTTTCGTAAATTGGGTCAAGCTAGGTGCTTTACACAAATAGCTTGATTTCTCCCTCCATTCTACTGGCAAGACTTGGGGAAACACAGCTTTTAAATAAACTTTAGTAATTCTTCATGGGAATAAATAACAATGGACAGGAAGACAGCCTTACTCTAAAATCGAGCATTATCAAGCACCAACTTAAAACAAGAATTGGCTGGCATCAAATCGTTTTACATGCAGGTATTTCACTGGCAAAACAACAACAACAGCAACAACAACAACAACAAAGAGAGAGAGAGAGAGAGAGAAGAGAGATTAAAAGATTACGTGGCAGAATCATCCAACTAGCAAAAGGGTCTTTCTTTCAAGTTAGGCTATTTCCAGAGAGCGTGAAGGAGAGTGTATGTGTGTGTGTGTGAGAGAGAGACAGAGACCGAAACTTTTGAGTTAAAGGATCGCCTCTATTTCGAATACACATTTTAATACTACGATTCAGAGATGATATTCGATGCGAAAAGGACAGCGCCTCAGCCGCAATTTTAAAGTATTTTATTTAGGATTTTTTAAAATAGCGCAACAATGAAAAAGGGGCAAGAACGTGTATATTAAAACTAAATAAATTGCACACACAAAAAGACTCCTGACAGATGACACCTTCATTACCACAAAACCGTTACCATCAATAGATTTTTTAGTTTGAAAAATATGACAAGAATGAAGGAAAAGGGCATTATACGTCCACCTCATGGACTTTAAACAGACATGAAAACAGACTTACCCGCAGAGCTATACTCTAGAGCTAAAGTGGGTTTAAGCTTTGGTTGTTCTATGTACCCATTTGGTTTCCTGTCTCGGGTATTTCTACTTTATTAAAAAGAAGTCAAATCACAACCAAAGGAGAAACCTTCAGTTTGTCAATTTCATTAATTAGAGAGCTGCATATACTAGACAAATACGCTGCTTCTTCCCGCCCTCCGACTATTTCACCATGAGGAAATGTTTACCAGAGTGTGATGAACAGTTTTTGATAGCTGGGTTTTTGCTAAACTTCCATTTGTCCTTGCTGATAGTCATGTCTTGCAAAACAGAACATGATTAAACCCTTTACAGCACTATACGTTCTCATTAAAAATCCAGCCCTTTCTTCGTCTTACTGGCAAAACCTATCTCTTTCCCCATTTAGATCATTACCAGCCAGCCAGTCAGCCCTGTCTTGCTCTCTGGTGCCGCTACAGAAAGAAATCTTCCTTCCAGCAGCTCCCTGTCTCTCTCTCTCTCTCAGTTGCTGAATTCAATGGGAATCTAAGGGGTGAAATCATACTCTGTCCCCAGCACAGCATATAAATGCACATTTATTTGTAGTAAGGACATTGATAGAATGGGATCCAGGATATTTGGGTTACATTCCTTAGGCTCTGACATTGGTCACTTAGGCAAGTCATGTCCCTGCCTCGTGCCTCAGTTTCGCCATTTGTAAAACTGAGATTATTCTACTAGCTTTGTAAGGTGCTTTGACTGAATGAATACACTATATATGAGGTAGGCGCATTATTAATGGTATTATTGAATATCTAACAATCATATTTTGTACACTATGCTGTTCAGGACGAAGGTTCATCAGAAAATTAAGTGTTTCCTATTACAGCTACAATTATTCAGAAAATAGAACATTTATTCTAAAAGATATGGCAACACCTTATAAACGCTCAAGGGAAAAAAATTACCCTGTGCATAAAGGATGTAAGCTTTATGTACCCTGTGCATAAAGGATGCAGAGGGTTGTGTGAGTGAGAAGTTTGACAAAAAGTGCGCTCTTCGGTTATGTATTTTAGCTAGATGCGTCGTTCTACAATTGTATTCTCCCTGGATCAGATTCAACAACAGGCTTGAAAATGTCAAACGCTCCGGTCTTTTCAGGGAATTAGTCTAAACAGAATCAGCGAAAAGATTCGTATTAGAAGAGTCCCAGCATGCAGTCTTTATATAGGAAAACACGTCGTTTTGTCTGTCTCAAAGCTTCAGATCATCTCGCTTAGGTAATACAACATATTACAATCCATAAGAATATTATAAATGAGTTAAAATAGAGAATATACCTCTAAAATGTATTTCAAGTGAATAGGAAGACGTTATAAAGCAAATGTTTCAATGGACACAGAAAGGTTAGCACATATTTCCTAGCACATTTGTGAAACATCGCAGTTAATCTAATCCCAGTGTGCCTAAATTATGGTTTTGAATAACACATGTACACGTTTCAGTTAAGCTAGTTTGTGCTGAGAATGAAAGATGCTCTTAGTTCCCCCTTTCTTACCGCACCACTAATTGCTCCGTCTCTCTTTTCCCACACTATACTGAGAGTCGGGGGAGGAGGGCGGGGGGAGTGAAACTATTGGTTTTTTCCGATTAAACTCTTTTCATAATTGCAGAGTTCATAACTTTTAAGCAAAAGGGCCCCTGAGACAAACAGAAACAAAGAAAGATCAAAGGCCTTTACTATTCACTCCACAATTAGACCCCCTGATGAAGTCAACAGGAATTTGTTTATTGAGTGAGGAATGATAAATAGTGCCATTAATATCTATTGTTTGGAATAAACTTATTAATTAGGATGTAATTTCTGAAGAGAAAATAAAACTTTCGTGTGCTGTGTACCCCCCTCATGCTATGTACTTCCCTGGGATACATCAGCAGCAATATATCCAACTTGCTGTTTTATACCAGTGATCAGTTACATAATGGAGCAATGTTTCTAAGAATAGATTCTCATATCTGATTACAAACTTTATTTGTGTCAATTGTTCATGACTGCATAAAGCTTTAATAGGACAATATTGAAGAGATAAGATGGAAACAACCAATCTGTAATACAAGGAGTGCGGCTCTTTGGTGAATCTGAAAAGTTTATTAGTTCCAAATCACCCCCATTTGCCTGCACTTTCCACTGTTCTAATCTCTCCAGCTCACTGTGGGGTTTGGCTCGGTCAGTTTAGAGTGTCCTAGCTATTTCCCCTATGTCTGGGTCATTCAGAGATTTAGTCATAGATTAATCTAAAACTCAGAAAAGACGAGTTTGCCCGGAGTGTAGAAAGAGAAGAGGAGACATCAGAGTATAAATCCCTAAGGACAGAAATAAAGTGGTAGAGAGAAGTGCAGTCAGAGGTCAGAAAAGAACCAGGAAAGGTAATGAATGGCTTTTGGGACAGGATAACATAAAGGAATGGGTATCAAAGATAAGGGTGGAGAAGAAGCCTTGAGGTATGCTCCACAAATGGTCACTAGTAACTGACGAGGAAAATTTCATGGACGTGGAAGGAGCAAACCCCAGATTCTAGGGAGCAAAGCAAAAGTTTGGGGCAAGGTGTTCAAGGCAGTGTGAATAGGCGTATGTTCAAAATTAGAAAGCACGGGAGAGGAATGGGTACTAGAAAGAAGGTTGGAGGAGGATGGGTCACGAGAGGGCCTTTTGAGGGCAGAGGAGAGCGCATACAGGGAAGATTGAGCGCAATGAGGTAAGGTGAGGCAAGGAAGGTCAGGAATGGGGAGGGCGAAGGTCAAGCAAAATATACTAGCATCAAAGAGCATCATCTTCTCATTAAAAGCCTCATCAAGAAGCCGGGCAGAGAGGAAGGGTTGTAAAATGGCAGGCAACTGGACAGAAGAGGGAGAAGAGGCCACGCGAGGATTGAGGGAGAAGAAATCAGGGAGCTTCGCAAGCTAGTAAGCGTGCGACTGGAACGTGTACTTAGAATGAAGGAAGCCCACAAGTTCTAGCTCTGGCAGTTTCTGAGGCATGTTAACCTGAAACATGCTGGCTGAGAAAATGTGCAAACCGCTTAGGAAATGCCAACGGGTTATAAAGCTCTAGTGCCAATTTTTCTCTCCCGCAAAGACCGAAACCCAAATTTTAAAAATTACAGTTCTTGCTACAAGCCACAATCAACACTAGTCCCAGGGTTTTAAAAGTTGCAGCTAGTACAGCCAGGATTCTTCTCTTCCAGTGACCGGAAGCCTGCCAGGTGCAAGTCTATTACTGCACTCGGCTGCTGAAAATTACTCTGCTGTGACATGTTTTTTAATAAGGCAAATATTTTCAGCAGGACTCCCGAGGGTTCTTTACTGGCAGTTGGATCCAGGGACTTCAGCGGAATGGGAGGCTCCTCAGAGACCCCGGCTGTGCGCTACTTTGAGCTAAAGCTTCCTGAAATCACCATTGGATCACCATTGATTCCCAGGGGCTTTCCACTGGTAGGGCACTGTAGATAAATATATTTCCCTGGTTCTGTATCGTTCATTCAATGACCGAACCAGAGCATTTTTGACGTAATTATGTCACACACCGCTGTTTTTGTTTGGACTATAAGGAGCTATCTGTTAGTCTAAACACGATCATGTCTAATATTACACCTGGTGAAATGCAAGGTATGCGGTTCTGACTCGAAAGATTCGTTGCAGACTTTCAAAGGCAGGAATCGGCCCCTTATTGCCATATTCCAGCTAAACTCTTTCCATCCTGCTATGTGTGGGCCACCCCTTGCACTACAGAAATAATATAGGATCACCCACACATATTTCAAAGCAAGGAACACATGGGGGAATACTTTGCCCCTGATTCCCGTGCAGAGTCTCCATGATGTGAACAGGAATTGCACACAATCTGGCCCAACATGTGTGTCTGGAACAACGTTAGCAGTCCCTGAGCTCAAGGGGGGGCCACAACTCCCAGGGAACGTTATAATTATATCTCATGGGACAAATTCATCCTTTGGCGTTGCACTGGGGATGAATGGGGCTCGTTAGAGCCTGGATTTTTCATTTGAGTCTAATTGACCCTGAAGAAAAACGTGAGTGGCCAGACAGCGTTCTATCGCTCATACGTCAGAGGATACTGGAATTCGCCTACCGTGTCATCACAGTTCAGCTAGAATTTATATTCCTCAGATTTGACTCTGGCCAGGAAAGAGAACAGGGTACAATAGAAACAGCGTGGAGTATGATAGTTATGTCCATTTTTATTCCCAAACTGCCCCTCCCCACAAACTCGGGTCCAGCTGATCTGGTAGAAGACATCTAAATATTACCGCGTGGTTTATTTATGTACAGTGAGCCCATAAGGTGCCCATTCTCATTGTGTCTGGTTTGTTTGTGGTTTCCAAACAGGTCCCAGAAATATTTGGCCAATAACGCAGAGACACACCCTACATTGTGTAAACAGTATCATGAGATCTTTACTACCCACTCCGAAAAGTCAGGGTCTGCGTTTTAAGGTCTCATGTCAAACAGCAAGTTTCACGGTAGTTAGTTCATTTTTCCCGGAAAGGAAGAAGGTCTTAGATGACTTTTGTCTAAATTTGATCTTGTGATTCTAGGAGTCCAGGTGTTTCCCAATATTAGGGTGCACATGGAACCCGAAAGAGAGCTAGGTCTGACCCTGAGGTATATGGCTCTTAACCATATGGCAAAAAGAGATATGTGGTATAGATCTGGATTTCACGTTTTCTTCATAAATTAACACGAGTGTCAACTGGAAATCACGACTCTTCAGACGATTCACTACTTTCAGTTGTTTAGATGCTATTTCCCATTCTTTTTTATCTACGGATAGAAAACGGAGCCATGTATTTGGAGTGGAATTTATCACACGTAACAAAAGCAACCCGGGAACATTGTCAGAAGAGTGCATGTCGTATGGCTCATTGGTCAATGTTCTTCAAGATGCCCATTCAACAAGTGCGAACCATGATCGCGCAAAGCATCATACTAATGAGTCCTGGCGTATATATATGCATATTATCCTGTTAAATATATATGTGCTTTTGGATCAATAAACCTCCAGTATAACTTGAAGCCAAACTATCAGGAAAATTAAAAGGAAATCACACTGGAGAAAGATTATTGAATTTCAGACAAACGAGCTGTCAAGAGATTCCAAAAATCACCAAAATCTCAGTTAGATCATGAGGAGGAGGAGGCTCTGCACGTAAAGGCTCCCTGATTTTATAAAGTCTCTTCTTCTTGTGATTATTTACATAACCCCTTGCCTGGCAACCCCACTCTCCAGTTTGGGGATGGCTGGCTTTGGTGTTTTAAACAAATGTATGAGCCTTCCTGATATTTCTTCGCCATGAGAAGGTTTTTTCGGCTAATGATACAGCATTAGCAAATCCTGTAAAACTGGCACTCAAGTCAATGAGTGAGTAAAGAAGAAAGGCCTGTAGGAATTGGCCGTAGGTTTGTATCTTACTTTCCATTAGGACTCATAAAAATGCAGGCCTTTTAACTGGAGAATTGTTTGTGCACTTTTAAAATAACGTTTTAACAGCCCTATTTGGTGACATAACTAGCTAGCTAGAAGCCATCTGATTTTTAACACTTGTCTGTGTTCGTTTGGCATATACTGTAGTTTGGATACTGTGGGGTTTAAAGCACATAACTATGGATATATGGGTCTGGTCGATGGGACTGAATAATTATTGACTATTAATATTAATATCTCCGTCAGTCGCTGTATAAATTACTCTGCACAATCTAGTTTTAGTAGTGTACGAGAAAATAATAAGAGGTTTAATGGCTGTTCCTTCACCTCGCTGCCTAACTTTTGCTTTGTCTTTTCCTTAAGCCGTGTGATCCACCTGTGTGTGCATTACTCTCCGCAGCAGACCCATCTCTGCAGCAGCGCCCGATCTGGGGTGAACAGCATGTCACTCCGCGAGTGGGAGAGAGACGCAGAGATTTAAGAATAAGGCACACCGGCAGGGAAAGTCCTGAATTTTCAGAGCTGAAGTCTAGGGCTCCGGTCCCCTCACTCCAGTTTTGCCCATGGGAGAGAATTGGACGCTTTGTGGTTGCAGCATACAGAAAACTTATTTAATTCTTGTTCTGCCTTTTTTCCTGAGTTTGAATCATACACACCTTAGAAAGAATGAGGGGGGTGGTTTTTAAAGGTTCCATACTATTCGGGTACAAACTGCACAACTCTGCAAGCTGGTTAGGCCAAGGAGAGGCTGATAACACCAAGACCCATGTCCCGAGCAAGCGAGCAAACACATAATCGTGAACGAACACACGGTAGGACCCCAGCCTTTCCCCACCAATTAGCAAAGCTCCCAGTTATTTAAATGCGAGCGGAATCAGGTCCTGACCTATAATCTCTTCAGACCCAACATGAAGCCATGGGGACCCAGAAGAGAGAAAATGAGACCATTCACAACCGGCTGCGCAGCGTTGCCTCTGTCTCTGCAATGAGATACAGAGTATCGGCTCCGAGCTTCCGAAATAGCAAGATTCCATATTCCAGACATCCTGTTCGGGATGCCTCCCTTGAGCCCAGCCTATAACCTCATTACGCTTCGTGGCAGCCTTTGCACCGAAAGACGTGAGATGATTCGGCGCTCTCAAACTCATTATCCTCGGTTTGTGAGCCAGTAAAACTCATGTAAAATATGTGTCGCCTTTTCTGTCCTGGCACGGGTGTTGGGGTGAGGCTGAGAGATACTTCTGTGCTGTGAATCAACTCGCGGTCACATACTGTACATTCCTTATATATGTGCCACAGCCAAATAGTCTATTTTCTTAAATTAAAAATAAAGGTAACATATGGCCCACAGGTAATTGACAAAAAAATCTGTGCTGAATATGGCATACAGAGTTTGCTGGTCTGAAACATAGGAATCCGGTGGAAGGTAAAAAACGGAGACTCTTCTATTTTTGTATAATATTTTCCTCTAGTGACCCAGGGACGCACGGATAAATCGTCTGAGCCCTCCTTAAAGCTGCTCTCATTTACATCAGCTGTAAAATGTCAGATCCTGCTCATCCTCAAGTCAAACAAAGGCATAACTGCCATTGATTTCATTGGGAGCAAATGAAAACCATCACGAGTGACCAACGGGTTATTTAGTTTTAGAACTTTAAATCGGCAATAGAATGTGTACTGCACAAGTGTATTCTCTGTAGTTAAAGACGAGCAGGATCGAGAGACACCCCCTCCCTATCCGTGCAGCACTGATCCCATCATGCAGCTCTCGCGTGAGCAAAACTTCCATCTATGTAAATGGGAATCTTGACGGTAGAAGGAATGCAGGATCGGGCCTTTTTGTGTCCCAGATTCTTGCTGCTCTAGTATATTATTGACCAGGATTTAGCCCATAAAGGGTAAATCAGAGCGGTAGGCTAAAACCATCGATCCACGGTAAGATTCAAGCAGTCGACTGACAACCTAAAGTTTTGAGACTAACAGGGGGTCTGTGTAAGTAAAGAGCCTGTGCTGCTATTTGGTATTTTTCACCCTCTTGATTTTAAGCCTTATTCATCCTGTAAGTCTCAGGGACCCTTTTGCTTAAAAGTTATGGACTCTGCAGTTATGAAAAGAGTTTAATCGGAAAACGAATAGTTTCACCCCCTACTCTCAGAATAGGACGGGGAAAGAGAGGCGGAGCAATAAGTGGTGGGGTAAGAAAGGGGGGCACGAAAAACATCTTTCATTCTCAGCATAAACTAGCCCCAAAGAGCCATCCAATGGAAGAGTTGAACTGGATTTCATTATGAAATGTAGGGACAATATTTACACAAAACTACAGGGCCTCTCTGATTTCTTCCTCTCTTGGATCACCATTCACAACCCCCTTTGGTCGGCATGGGGTTCTGTTGACACAAGGAAGTTTGGTGTTGCTTGTGAGTGTGTGGCGGAAGGTCACCATCAGTGAAGGAAGAAGTAAATAGTCTGACATCTCTGTTTACAGTAACAAATGGACAGCATCTCGTACCAGAAGAGTTGGCTCTCTTTCTGCCCTCCCTTTTCAGTTGCCAGGCCAATGGGCGAGTACCACTTCCAGGAGCTCGTAACAGGCTTTTCAATCCTTCATATGGCATTAGTAGCAAATCCTTTATGTCTGATAGGGCCTGATCCAAAGCCCACTGAAATCAGTGAAAGCCTTCCTTTCACTTTAGTTGGCACCGAATCAGGCCCGTGATGTTTGCAGTATCTATTTCTAAGGCATTTCTCATTATACTTTCCAAAGAACTCATCTTTGTAGACCTTTCGGTGTTCATTTTAACCTTTATCGCTCCACCGCAGGAAGATCCACCTCGCGTGTATTGTTTCTCCTTGATTTCCCGCTACTATAAAAAGCTTTCGCTACGGGCTTTTTAGGACGCTCCATACGTTGAATGTTGAGGATTTTATATTTTTGGTAGGATTGAACAAAAAAGCGTCCCTGGGCGTTGGGTGAGAGAGAGAGAGAGCAATAGGTGTGTGTGTGTGTGTGTGTGTGTGTGTTTTTTGTTTTCCCCGAACACGAAATAATCCGTAGGTTTCTCCGAGCAGGATTCCCATTAAACTGCTCCGATCGCCACTCCATCAGAGCCCAATTATGTCATTGCAGCTTTCTCTCTAATCATCTTTTCTCAGGAGCTGTCAGGAACATTTGCTGTGCTGGCAGTCCCACCGAGAGACATTAGCCCGGTCATTTTCTGTGTCTCTTTTATTTCCTCAGTTTCTCTCCGAAATCTTTATAAATCTCCTTTCTAGGAGGAGTGTCCAAGCGGGTGGAAGTCTGAATACAATGAAACCTGAGAATTTCTGTCACTCTCTGCATATGGTCCTAAGTGCTTTAATCCCAATTAGGGGCGGCTGACACACGGTCCTATTCATTCCAATCAGCTCTTGAATACATTTGCCTAGAAATGAACTTCACAAATAGAGTCTCTCCCTAAATGTGCCCAACAGCAAGGAAAATCGAATTGAGACAAGGGCTCATTCTAAGGCGACCGAGGGAGAAAAGGTATGAATTTATAAGGTACACCGAAACATTGCAATTCAGCAACAAGTTTACTGACTTTTATTTGTACCATGTCAACCGAAAGAACCAAGAAATAAGTTGGGAGCTGTGGGGGAGAGAGGGGGCGGGAATGAGGGGGGGAAGAAACCGTTTAAAAGGCAACTTTAGACGGACTTTGAATACCTTATGTGGCAACTGCAAGCATCGCTTCCAGCTGAAACTCGCTTTTAAAACAAAACCACACTGGATTTTTTCCCTTGCACCAGTCGTATTTTAACCCGATCTCGAACGAAGCTTACTTGCCCCTAAGAATACGAATTCCAAATTGAGATCATGTCATCTGCTGGGGTTCCCATAGAACCTTAATTACTATTCAAAAGCTGCTTTAATATCCCACCCGCATCTTGTCTGCACAGCACAGCTGGTTAGGAGCCTCTAGCTTATACTCCAGTTGTCCCACTCTGCCAATCGGCTTGGCGTGGGTAATGATATTAACAAACCATTATGATTACAATTATTATTGTAAAAATAAAACAAGACCGAAGAAATATGCTTAAAACTGCGTGGGTATTCCAGCGCCGAAGACGTTTTAAGTGAAAAGAGATGATTTATGAAAAGAAAACAAAAAACCTCCGGGTGTGTTTTAAATGCACATTTGGCCTTATGACGTGGAAAATAACTCGCGTGTAGTACAGAGTGCTGCGATGTCTACGCATAGCACGCGGTGTGTGTGTGGTGGAGTGTGGCCAAGGACCGTGGCACCGCACCAAGGATGTTCAATCTGAAATGTTACAGCTGATCATTTCGCATGTGCAAGGCTAGTCGCTCGCAGAGCGGTTGCTTTCCTTTTTTTTTTTTTTTTTTTTTTTTTTTTTTGAAAAGGATAAAACTAAACAGGCCCAATCGGAGGCCCGGCTGATTCATTTTAGTGCGAGAATATTAGCTCCTGAAAGAAGGGGCAGTATTTTGTTAAAGCATCCACTGTGTTTCTCTGCAACATAATGAAGCTGGCCCTGTATACAGGCATTCATGCTGGCTTGAATGTAATGTTGAACCTTCTCTGTGCCGGAGCAGTTTGATGATTTGAATGGAGCTCCCTGGTGGGACATTGCTCTCTGCAACTGTGCCTCTTTGGATGACTGTTGTTCCTTAACATTCATGCTTCATTATGGGGCAACCTGTTAAATCAAAAAGAACACTGTGCCAAAGTGTTCCGCCGGGGCACTGGCAGTTCAGCGGTGGGCATAAATAAGGGCTGCCTACTAAAATATCTTTCATGAAATCTCTGGGCAAAAGTTATTTCCCTTTAATGGTGTTTCGAGCAGCCCGGCTTAAGTATATAAAAAACGAGAGTGGAACGTTTTGATTGAGTCTAAACATTGTCTTTGAATAAAGCTGAAACCATGTAATTAATGTGTCTTTTTAATAAGGGACAATACGGTCGTTCAAGCTATTTAATTTCATTTAATTTTCCATCCCATTTGCTCCAAAGGCTGCTTTTACTTTTAGCACCCGGCCTTTCATGCTGCATCTTGCTCCAGTGGGCACATTAGATCGGTTTCACCCTTCCTTTTTAGGGAAGGAAAAATAAAAGAAAATGTGGTTCCTTTCCTCTTTTGTGGACAATTTATTTCACTTGGGGAACTTCAACTTTGAGCCACAGGACAGAATAAAAATTGGAGAACTGGTGTGAATGCTTCCAGAGCAGGGCTTTTCTTTTCTGAGTGGATGGGAACCAGTCACAATTGGCTATATTAATAAATAACTTTCCTCACAGTCGGCCTTTACATGGTCCTATTGATAAAATTGTTCGCGTGTCGTTCACGCTTTGTGACTCATTAAGGAGGGGATGGAGCAGCTCCCGAAATGGAGCGGTAGGGTACCTTGGCTTCCTTAAAAGCTCGCTCTCTATCTCTGCAGCTCTTGCAATTTAAACTGGGTGTCATCCTAAAGTCGCCAGGCCAGAGGTTATAGGGACATGTTCATGGCTTAAATTTATTGCCCTCAACTTCTTGTTTATCCTTCCCCCCCATTCATGCTGCTGATCAAAGGGGTCATCTCAGTTTTTTCCACCCCTGCTGCAGTCCATACCAAATCCTATTCTCAGAATGTTCCCTACAATTACACCATGGAGAAGAATGATCGATAATCATTAATGTTGCCAGAGACGTAGTTTACATTTGTTTCTGCTTGCCTAGTGCGCGCGCAAATGTATCATTATTGAAAATGTATCCATGACCTACATTGATTTAGTGCAGGAGAACAATTTGGGAGTAGAGAAGGCATTTTGCCACAGCTATTTTTTGGGGGCTTTAACTTAGGTCGGGGTTCTTCATGAGTTATTTAAATAGGGGCAGATCCTGCTCACATTCAAATCAGCCACAAAAGTCCACTGCTGCCACACGCTAACCCGTAGCTTGTGTCTCTGTGACAGAGCCATTTTCCAAAATATACCAGGCAAGAAAGGATTTCACTCCACGTCCTAACCTTGATGCTAGACCGCAGCCACTGACCCACTGAGATGTTTAAACTGAGGGAATGTTTAAAGTTTATGAATTTAAACATACATTTAAATGTCTTACATGTGATAGCTTCCTAACATTAAATTAAACATCAACTGGATGTTGCAGTGAACAGAAATGGGCTTGATGAAATTAACTATCTGCATAATCAACTGCTATCCTAAGATTTGCGTTAACTCGGAAGACAGGGCCTGCCGTAATTGGTACCATAGAGCCTTGTGTTGAGGTGTGTCTTCACATATACTTAGGTTGGACTAACCCAGTTCATTAAGATTTAACAATTCTGAAGCTCATTTAAAATCACCTTGTTTTCTAAAGAGCATTTCTGCTTATCCCATTTCACGTCATACTTTCAGAGAAAGATGCGTCATCTCTCACCATTCCTATTTATTATAATGACGAGTGCTGCTGTAAATAAAAATAAACTATATGATTAAAAACCTTATAATTAAATATTGAGATATACCTGCTACAAGATATGGTGCTTGGATAATTGTCTGTCTACCATTTACTCAGTTTCACATTTCCCATATTTCATATTTCATATGATAAAATAGACGTTTCAGTTCTTTACAGTCTTTTGTGCACATCTGGGTCTTTTGTGTGTGTCCAATTAGTAGATTAGGAGAAATTCCCGTTCCAAAATTGTGTTATTCAGTCCCTACCGAACTCTTGTAAGAGCTTTTATACGCACCAACTAAATTGTAAACACCAGTGGTTCATATTTGTGTAATAAAAATAAACTCACTCTTTACAAAAAAAGCGCTGATAATTCGAATTATGGCTTGTGTATAAAGCATATTGTTCTAGCTTAAATTACATTTATTTTTTAAAAAGTATTTTCGGTGCGGACAATTTTGTATATGAAAATATAACCTGCAGAGGTATGAATTTAGAAGGGGTCCGATATATATATTATCTAGAATTCTCTAGAATTCTGCGGTGTCTGTTTGTGTTTGAATCCATCTTTCTGAGTTTCTCTAATGACACGAATTAAACAATTCCCACAGTGTTCACAAATGCAAACATTTGTGATTTAAAAGGGCAAACAATGGTTCATATTTTGTGCCATTCATCTAAGAAGAAAGTAAAAGTTAAGGAGCAGAGCTGTTATAAATAGGTTACTGGCCTGAAACCAATCCACTGAAATGGTAATATGGTCGGGTTTTTTTTTAAAGTGTAGGTATTTTCTGGTGTTTTCCCATCAAGTACCTGCCCAATTTCTGTATGGCACACGCCAGGAATCAATAGAAGTTAACAAGTCCTCAAAACATTCCCCATCTCTTTGTTTAATCTCCTTTACAATAAAGCCAAGGGAAGAGAATTAAAAATCTTTGAAGTATATTAAACCTCAAAAGAATCAGCCAAGTAGACTTAAAATAGTCACTTATTTTCCAAAACTGGTTTGTCTAGGAACAATAAAAGGAAGTAAAATTTATGGAGAAATTATACAGTGGATTTGTCACTTAAAATATCGTAACTGTCTAGGGGACAATACCCCATGCTGAGGATTAATGGTCCCTCCAGACCTTTGATTCACCAGCGCCTTTTCTTTGCCCTTGACAAATTGGATTTTTAGGAATGGGAAGGTCGCCTGGACCATTGTTTGCTAGCCATTCAAAGTCCTTGATTATGCAGGGGGGGGTTAGGGAAAGGCTCCACGTGACCCTCTTGGATGGAACTCTGCAGCTGCTGTAAGAGCTAAACTCTCTCACCAAACTCTGCGCCCTAGAGCACCAGCGTGCCAAGGGGTACCCCCTCCTGTTCCAATTGAAAAGCCGGCGTGCACACACCGCCGCGTCACTCTGCAGGCGGAGATAAGCCTGTCTTCATCCTGCTCGCTGGCTGTCTCTGTCACTCCATCCCCGTTAAGTGCTTTGGGTTCCTGATTGCTTATACCCAGAGGCAGCGATGCAAACAAGCAGGGCTCCGGCCATCAGCGTGAATGCGGAAAGTTGCATCCCAGCCGGACTGCGTCTGGGTCCTGTGCCGGGCGTCTTCAAATTGGGCAAGTACCTGTCAGACCGCAGGGAGCCAGGACCTAAAAAAAAGGTATTTCCTTTGGTGTCTCCTGCACTGCTGGACCTTGTTTGATCATTAACCCAGGGGGACCTGCACTTAGGAAAGAGGCTGCCTTCTCCTCGGTTGATCCTGCCTAGTTTTAGCACAAGCCAGAGTACCAGGAAAGAAAGAGAAGCGTTTGATAAAGAATGACCCAAGATTCTTTGTTACGGCTTGGAAATTGAGTGTATAGAAAACCTATCCAGCCTTCCTGCCTAGCGCTTGCATGGTTGGGTAGTGTTACAGCAGGCTGGTCTTGTTAGCGGGAAGGTGAAAGGGCTGTGGCGGTTTTTTCAGACAAGAGGAGATGTCCCTGCCCTTGAGATCTTCATTAAGCCAAGGAGAAGAGAGATGGTAGAGGGGCACTTTTCAGAGTGTGTGACTGCAGAGAGCCTGTTTTGACGTTTCCTGGGCACACGAGTGGCGTGCCCCTGGTTTTAGGTGCGAGGGCGTTTCGCTAGTTTTCAGGTTCATGGAGCTGGCTTAGCTCTCAGATGCTGATGCACTGAGGCTTTGATAACTTGTTGGTGATGTGTTCCCTCCTTTCCCACCTTTGGTCTTTCTGAACCGCATTCACCGACCTTTTAAGAGAAATCGTCCCAGGATTTGTCTCAATGTCGCTGATAGATTTAGTTACTTAGTTATTTATCTATTTTGTGTTTATGCAAGGGGCTCACAGAGCCAACGTCGGCCAAAGCGATTGCTTTTTTTTAATTGTATTTTTAAAAATAGTCTTCTCTTTGAGCGGGATCGAAATCTGAGTTTCGGTATCCATTTGCACGTTTTCGAGCTCGATGCAGGCGGATAGGAGAATGAGGCTGGTTAATAAACATTCCAGGGGCTAAGTCATTTTCAGGTGCAGTCCAAGCCCCGGTTGCTTGGACTAAGCCAAGGCGCAGAGTTAAGGGAGATCTTCCATGTTGCAGCTATTGAAAACAAATCCTTGGCTTAGAGCTCAAATGCATGTACAATTGAGAAATGTATTGAAACCAACCCTGTCGAGTGCAACTGATGGATCCGACTGACGCTAGAACTCCCTACGTCTGGCATGCGGAAAATATCTCAAGCTTTCAGCATCAGACCCCACAAAGTTTTATGATATAAAACTCGTGTAACCAAAAGGGGTTTAATGGAGATGAACTGGTTACCCCAGCAAATTCTGCTAGCGAGTCTTTTCAACTTGCTGGTATTGTAAATGGGTCTATGGATGCGATAGCCAAAAGGCAAACACTTTACCCCCCGCCCTCCCTTCCCGTGCACAGGTTGGTCATAAGTTCCGCTCGGATTTTTAATGCCCTTTAATTGTTTTTAAACGCTCTGCCAGCCCACTCAAATTTATTTCTCATCTGGCTCCATTGGTTTCTCTCTTTAGACTGCTTTGTTCGAGTGACTTTTATTACATGGTCATTCAGAGAGCTGGCACTTCATTTTCTCTCTTTGTATGGGCAAGCAGCTTATGAAGTATGAGGCCACAGAGACTTTGTAGCTCAGCTTAATTCTCTCTCTTCTCTTCCCCCCCTTTCTTTTGACAAGTCGCATATTTTACACTTGCTCCACTCCAGGCTTAAGGCACTAAACCACAGTCATTCCCAAACTGGAATGTAAAATATCACCGGCGCATTTTAAATTTAGCTTAAACTTTTAAACTAACCACACCTGCAGCCTTTGAACAAGATACATTCTAGTAAAGGAAGTCCAATGAGAGAAGTTCTTACGCGGAATTGTTCTCACAATAAGGCAGAGTTACAGCTTTCGGAGCCAGGCTATTTTATCCTTCCAATGAATATACTCACTCCAGGGGCAGTCTCATTTATCTCAGTACAGGGTAGTCGCAGAGTAACACACTTCTCAATATGAGTAAGGATGGCAAAATATAGCTCATAAACTAGCTGCTTCTTTCTCCTTTCTCTACTATGATTTTCTGCTATGCCCAAACACTTGTTCGGCCTTGATCTATTGATTGTATAAGCCAGCGATTCCCTGGATGGGAAGATGAGGCAAGGGTTGCTAGTGAGGAGAACGTTTAGGCTTAACTTATAAGGGGTTTGTGTTTGTGTTTTGTCTCGCTTGGATCATGAGTGGAAATGACAGTGGCTGATGCCTGTATTCTAGGTACGGATGGTGAGAGGGGAATTAGTGGATGAAGCCGGGGGCTCAGCTCTGGAGTGGATAGGGTTAATCCGGGCTGCCAGAAACACACAAGAACAGACACTGGAAGCTATTGCAGATCTACCAGGAGGACAGGTATCTCTCTCTCTCTAGATTGCGCGCAACGTTCTGGCTGAATGTTCTCTAGCAGTGATCGGCTGCGTCACGGGGGCACTGATGGGTTGTTTTTTGTTTTTGTTTTTACTCTCTTCCGAATAGATTTTCTACAGAACGCTTAGAGATGTCCAGCCAGGGGAGGAGCTGACCGTGTGGTATTCAAACTCTTTGGCTCAATGGTTTGACATCCCAATCACTGCTACCCCGACACACGACGAGAAAGGTACAGCAACTTGGACTTCATTATTCTGTTCAGTAGTTACTGAGTAGAAGTTAATTCAACTCCCAGGTACCCTTTCTAAAAGAGCTTCGCGACGATTTCCCGATAGCCAAGGTTATTGTTTTCAGATCAACATTATAATGAGCATCCACGTTGTGATATAAAGTTGTAGTTAGGAAACCTAAATACAATATGTGCTTGCAGGCAAAGCCTTAAAAAACCCCCATACCAGTTGCAGAGATTGCTACTCGGCCACCATTTTCGAGTCATCTGTTCCTTCTGCTTATTTTTTAAAGTTTTTTTTTTTTAAAGAATTGGAACCAGCAAGTTGACAATACATCAGGATTCAGCTAACTATATTTTCAACATCGACACTATTTTATAAGTTTTCTAGGAAAAATGGGGTGTACATAAAACAATAAATCTCTATTTTTAAAATACAGTATTTACCTCATTATGTTTTCAAACATTAATTTCACCTTTTCCCTTTGGCCACGGCATCAGATTCCATTTTAAAGTTAAAATATGGGACAATTTCCAGCTACTCCTCAGATTCATTTAGTCATTTTAAAAGGGTCCGTGGTCAGTTTATGCAAATTAGGAAGTACTAAGTAAAATGATGTGATAGTTACATTCAATTTATTTATGTGCATTAGGAAATTAGCATCTCACATGCATCAATCTTGGACAAATTATTTTAATCTGCAATTTGCTGTTAGGTGGAGTTGTAGTTTAAACATAAACGATGTTTTAAAATTATTAACGCGGTAGTATCTGAAAGGGGAAAAACGCATGTTTCGAAATATGACACAGGAAACATATTTCAGTGTCTAAATGGTTTCCCGTGAATTTGATAGCTAGCATATTTCCATGTGCTGTTTCCCATGCGCAGGCATTTTGCAGCAGACACGGGGTTTCAATGGATGAAGAAATTGTATTCAAACAGCAGTTGCATTGAGTATTTCATACAAATCTCTGCAAAACGAGTGAAAACGTAGGCAACAGACAGAAGCCCGTTTTGAAAATTGCTTTTGGTGATGGCCTACTTAGTCACTCTGCTTAGAGCATAACTATAGTCATTGCTGCTCTGAAATTTTACTGCATGGATTAGGTT
Source organism: Rafetus swinhoei (assembly GCA_019425775.1). NCBI lineage: Eukaryota > Metazoa > Chordata > Testudines > Trionychidae > Rafetus > Rafetus swinhoei. The sequence goes on from CM033440.1 coordinate 72,857,544, forward strand.
GAATGAAGAGCCTGATAATAGAATAGACTTGTTCAAAGACAAAATGAGCAGCGCACAGGATTATACGATTCGTACTGATCAAAAGCCCGATACACAACACTGTCCACACACTTCTTGCTTCAGTGCCTTTTAATTTTATGAGGAAAGGCTTGATCCTGCAGGAGGCTGATCCCCCCAGAGTATGTTCATGACTTGGAGGACCCGGCACTCAAGACTGAATTTAGGACAGGGCTTGCCTATTATTTAATACATTTAGAGTTACTATTAAAATAACACCTAACATTGCTAGTCTATGTCACTGTACAGGGAGTGAATCATTTCATAAGCCAACAGAGCTACCGGCAGGAGAAAGGCCTGCAGAATTTGGCCCCTTGTAACAAAACCAAGGAGCGGGAGAAGACCTGCATTAAAAGTGAAATGAGGCTAAGTACTCTGTACTAAGTACTCTGCTCCCCATACTCACAGCGAATATTACCTTACTTAAGTAAGCCCACTAATTTCAATGGGAGTACTGTACTACAGCACTGTTCTTTCATAGTAAGGACCACTGAATCTGGTCCACTGTACTAGCACATATGTTAATTTCATTTGCCCTTTCTAATCCATTGTAAATATAGAAGATATGACACATACACATTCTGAAGATCAGCATTTCCCAACTTCCAGCGTGAAGTCTGAGACTAATCGTTACAGTACGATTAGGGCATAATAAATAGTACAAGGCGAAAGTGTAATTATTATTACTTTTGCAGGGGTGCTGGAACAATTTGTATAGTAAGGGTGCGCCATTGAACCAAACTGTAAATCCTGTATCTAATGGAGAGCCACGGGGTGCTGCAGCACACCCCACACCCCGATTTCCAGAACCTACGTACTTTTTTATAGCATTTTGAAAAATGCAAGAAGAAACCTCTAGATGTTGTTGCTCACAGATTTTAAGTAGATTGATGTAACGTTATAAACAAGGCTCTTTCTAAATAGATCAGTGCTTGGAAAGAGCTGGGAGGAGGAGGGAAGTAACCTGTTTATATTCAGGATACATTTGCATTTGGAACAAAGCTTAGTTGGTATTGCACATACTTTGTAAAGAACATAAAAACCGACGCACTTCTTTGAAATGAGTCAAAAAGCAAAAGTTTCTAAATCAAATGCATTAGGCTTGTAGGGTCTGTGGAGGTTTCTAACTGCGAGCCGTTCCGTTTTAAAAACTAGTTTACCTGTCTTTCAATGCACAGTAATAGGATTATTGAAATGGTTCAGACACACTGAAATTGAGCAATTAAGGCCTCGGCAGAGTCAGACACACTCCTCCTTCTTCCCCTCCTCCCTAGCTCAGCCCAACAGTGCGAAAAAACACACAACGCCCGATTTAAGATTCCAGCATAGATTCATAAAGACCACTCACTTCAAGGCAAACTAGTGAGAGCTATGCATGACAGAAACTACATAATACTTAACAGAAGAGAAAATACGCAACCCATGTTTTGTTCTGTGCTTTCATTATTCACTGTGCATGAAAGTGTTCCAAAAAGGAATGGGAGCTGGGGTGGAAAGACTTTTATTTTATCCTGAATGATACTGAATGAATGAGCTGACACTGGTTGATTCCTGAATTAAAAGTCATTTTAAAAGGCTGTTTAGTGTGCTAATTCCATGTGAACTTATTCATTAACAACCCAGCCATTCTGCACGCTGCTTTTGCACTCTCTTCTGTGCTTGGCTGCAAGTTAATGTATCATTTTAACACACTTTGGAACTATGTGACATTTCTAAAAAGGCCAAACTTCTAGTCTCCGGTATTTATTTACTCTGCTTTTAAGGTCGTGTGATTTCGCACTTCTTGATGTTTGTAAACAATATTTTAATCTTGGAAATATATACTATTTTACTTTCTCAGTTCTACAACTTTGCCTGCTTAGCGTATTCTCTATAAAGTTAGGGCTGGCCAGTAATGTACAGCCTGCAAGGTTACTATTACGATTTTTAAATGTTTCAAATTTATAATGTGTATGTTTTGAATGCTGATAAGTAGGAGGGGCTAGTCTATATTTAAAAAAAACCCTCCTGCAGAGAATATATTTAAATGTCAGGGTTGAAAAAAAACCAGGCCAGGCTTTATTTTACTCCTCAGTAGGTAGGTCCCTATAAAGCAGAAGATAAAGAAAAGTCTAAATTTAAAGAAACATGAAGTCATAATACAAACAAGGCCATTTCGGTTTGTTCCGCTTCAGGGAAGCCTAAATGTTTAGGGATGGGGCACAAAGGGCATTGTCCTCTGAAAAGGAATGATTACATATGGCCCTATACATATACGAGATTGTCTCGCCGGGTAACGAGGAGCTCACGATCATTAGATTGGCCTTTGTGCAGTTTAGTCCACTCCTCGACATACGCTACCTATTCTGAGAACGTCAACAGATGGGCCCCGCGACAGACGATTTAAGGCAACAGCTGCTCTCGTTTCCCCAAGCCCAGTTTGGCTCAGTCCAGACTCAGTTCAGTCTACCACCTCCCGGCCAGCTCTACTCAGCCCAGGCCAGCTCAGCTCCTAAGCCAAGAGGCTTTATTTGGGCCCAGCCTGAAAACACAACCAGATAGTTGTGGCACTCCAGTCCTTCCAGGCGCTGGCGTGGGGATCTAAGACCGGATCCAAACCACTGCGGTCAGCCGAAAGCCTCCCGATGGTTTATGGATCAGGCCTTTACTGTGCGACTTGGGGGAAAGGAAAGGTAGTGACCAATGAAAGGGGGCAGCGTTACTTCCCATTGCCCGTCCGTCCCCCAATGGCAGCCCATGGCCTGTCTAATGCATGGGTCCATCGAGGGCCGCTTTGCGGCGATAGGAGGGTCTGTAGCTGACTCTTGAGCCGGGTGTGCCGCTACTGTCTGTCTAACGGCGGGATCCGCTTGTCTTCCTAGGGGAGGAGCGCTACATCTGCTGGTACTGCTGGAGGACGTTCAAATACCCCAACAGCCTCAAAGCCCACGTCCACTTCCACTGCGGCTTGAACAGCGGCCGCGGCTTCCTGCCCCACCACGACCATGCCCGCTCCTCCGACCTCTTCCACCTGTCCCCGAAGGCGGCGGCGGCGGGGGGAGCTCCCGGGCGCGCCTCCGCTGAGGACCCACGGCCTGCAGCAGGCCCACTGCGGGGCCCGGGAGGGCATCAAGCGGGAATCCGCCGCCTCCCCGCCCCTGGGCAAGCTGGGCCCGGCCCGCAGGCCGGTGGGCAAGGAGGAGCAGGAGAGAGCCCTGGACATGAGCCTGGGCTCGGGGCGGAGCCACGGGCCCTTCCTCGGCCTGGTGGGGAGCTCGGCGGGGAGCAACGGGCTGAGCTTCTACCCGGGGGGGCAGATCGGCCTTCAGGCCGGCCGGCCTCGCCAAGGCGGCCCACGCGGAGGAGGGCAAAGCCGGCGGGCTGGGCTTCAGCAAGGCCTTGGCGGGCGGCAAGGCCGGGCGCGCTGAGGCGCTGGCGGGCGGCCCCCAGCCCAAGTGCGGCGAGGGGCCCCCGCCCGCGCTGCCCTGCGCCGGCGGCCTGCGGGCCTTCCCCTTGCTCTCGCACTTCGAGGAGACCTCGGCCTTCAAGCACGTGGAGCGGGGGCTGCCGCCCAGCCGCTACCCGCCGCTGCCCGCCGGCGCCGGCCTGCACTTGGAGCGCTTCTCGCTGCCGCCCTTGGAGGGGCTGAAGGCGGCCTACCCCGGGGAGTGTAACCTGCCGCTCGTGCCCGTCACCCTCTACAACGGCGAGCTGCTCTACAGCGCCCCCTACTACCCGCTCAAGCTGCACTTCGGCAACCTGCTCAAGTACCCCGACTCCGTGGCCTACTTCAACGGGCCGCCGGCGGGGCTGCACCCGGCTGAGCTGGGCTCCCTGGCCAGCATAGACCGCGAGCTGGCCATGCACACGCAGCAGCTCTCCGAGATCGCGGCCGAGAAGAGCCGCAGCCGCCTGGAGGGCCTGCAGCCCGCCGCCGCCGGCCAGCCCGGGGGCAAGCCCAAGACCGGCCACCTCTGCCTGTACTGCGGCAAGCTCTACTCGCGCAAGTACGGCCTCAAGATCCACATGCGGACTCACACCGGCTACAAGCCGCTCAAGTGCAAGGTCTGCCTGCGGCCCTTCGGCGACCCCAGCAACCTGAACAAGCACATCCGCCTGCACGCCGAGGGCAACACCCCCTACCGCTGCGAGTTCTGCGGCAAGGTGCTGGTTCGGCGCCGGGACCTAGAGCGCCACGTCAAGTCCAGGCACCCGGGGCAGAGCCTCCACAAGGCGGCCGAGGACAAACGGGAGCCCGGCTACCAGCTCCAGGAGCCGGAGCAAAAGACTGACAACGAGAGCGACGTGGACGTTTGCTTCACGGATGACCCGAGCGACCAGGACACCAGCGGCAGGAGCAATGATCAGTAATCCGGCGCCCGGGCTGCCAGTGGGGGTTTGTCCCAGCGCAAACTCGCTTCTGCTTCGAAACACGTCAGCGGGTTTTGCCCTGTGGGGGAAATCATAGGGGTACTGTATTTCCGGGGCTGGGAAACAAACCCTCGCGGACCGGGAAAGAGCTGTGTGCTTGTTTTCAGCCATGCACTGTCACTCCGCTCAGTCCTCTTGTAAGGCACTCCTGAACTGCCAAAGCATCAGCCTTCAGGGGGTTCATACTAGTCAGCACGAGTTCACACGCAACAAGCACCGCTCTCTTAGGCGCCAATGTTTTAGCCGCCATCTATTTTGTATTGCTCCTTTGTGTCGAGGAAATTGTGCCTTTTGGAAACAATTCTTTTCTATGTAATTTTCCTGCCACTTGTTCCAGCATTCCAGGTTCTAGGTATGGACAGTAGTCACAATTCTGCAGGCAAGTCTGGCCTCTGTACACTTTATTTCCACTTCAGATGTGCTTACTCGTGTCTAAAAAGAACAAACAAAAACGCACTGCAGTACTGAATAGGATCCTATAGGATGATAAGAGGTATACAATTTGATCAAGTTGCAATTATTTATAACAGAAAAATATTTGAATAGCAAATGTAAAATAAATATTGAAAGCATGAATCTAAAAGCACGCACTATATAATTTTAAAGAAAATACACTGTTTGGTAGACTACAAATGTGGTGTATGTTTGTTTTATAATGAATGATGTACAGTGGACACAGTATTTTGGTATTGGTTCCAGTTTGTCATGCGATTTAAAAAAAAATAAAGTTGCTGACAAACTACTGTTTGTCTAGTTGTTCACTTAGATGACTTCGATAAGTTTTGGGTTCTTGAAAATACCACTTTTAACTATCTAACAGTAATCAAAGGCCTGATGCAAAGTTCATTGAAGTCAGAAGGAACCTGTCAATTATCTTCAAAAGGACGTTAGATTAAGTCCTAAACTAATTGGACTCGGAATATTTTGCCACTAGCGAGTATTTTGAACTCTAAAGAATGTATTTTAATGATTAAATTGTGACAAAAATCAACTGGTTATTCCAGATAGCCAAGATTTTCTTTAAAAGCACTTTTCTGAACAAGGTCGAGTGCAGACACACACATAACATTGTTCAGATGTTCCATAAACATTTCCTATATCTGCAAGCATTCACATTTATAATCATTGCTGATATGTGTTTTACATGGACTATAATAGAACATGACCTTTTTCTATTCTTTTGCACCTAGAAATAAAATACATCAAAATTAAAATCTCTGCAGAACAACGGTGAACATACCTACCACTCCAAGAAACACACGTACGTGGGGTCAGATTTTTCCTCTTCTATTCCCACTGGTGCGAAGTCAGTCAAACAAGCAGCTCTACTGAAACCAATAGCATACCTTGGCTGAGCCAACTGCTCACCCATTCCGTTTAAGGTGTTAACAATGTAGCTCACAATGCCACTCTATCCTCCTTGTACTTTTCCCTTCCCCCAGTCTTGGGAGAATGGAAAAATTGGATCCAGTTCTGCATTCCTTTTGCATCTCAAACTCTCCATCGATTTTAATATTATTGTTTTCCAGTTACATAGGAAGGAAGGGGCTTTAGACTACAGTTGGAGCCCGATCCTACAACCCTTACAGAGATTAATAATCTTTAGTTCCTCGCATAGCCCTATCGATCTGGATAGGCAGAAGTGAGTATTACTCCTCAGGGAGCAGGATCAAGCACAATTTCAGTACAAATGGAATCCAGTATAACGGAAGATTCCAAAGTAATTGCCTAAAGCATTTACTTAAGACTGCCCCAAACAATAATACAAAGCTGACCCTCTTTTTTACTTAGTTCAAGTGTAACCACTATGACAAGGATAAGAAAAAAGAAACAAAATCCGTAACTGACTTTAAAGGATTGCATTTACATTCAAAATTGCTGGTAAATAATTGATCGATTACGAGCTAGGGCATGCTGCAGAACGCGGGCTGTTTCGCACAGTGTGTGCTAACCAATCACTTGCTTTGAGTTCGATCCTGCTCCCACTAAAGGACAAAAATCTGTCCCATGGAAACGAGGGGGATCAGGACCCCGATAGTTCAACCGATGAGACTTCTGCCACGAACTTCAGTGGGAGTAGGTTCTGGATTTAAAACGGGTACTTATTGTAGCAGGTGTTTGTGCCCGTTTTAATTCCTTTTCAAAAGAACGAAATCTGTCACTGAGATCCCGCAGGCGAGCGATAGGATCGTGGCAACTTCCTTACTGCCATTTCACTGAGGTCATAACTCCTGCAGCAGAGCTGGTATGATCCCAACAGCTGTGTACGAGGCACTCACGCTGCCCAGAGGCATTTGGAAGCGCATCATGCTGCCCGGTTCCCCTTAGCACGGATTGAAAGGAACAATTCTTAAAATTTCCCAGCAGCCTTGTTTGTATGTGGGTACTTGCCATCATCGCAAGGAGCTCTAGCATGGTGAAGGGCGCAGTCGGGAACCCTGATCTGTGTCATATTGAACACGATTATATCAGTAAAGTCTGCGCATAAAAACCAACCAACCAACCAACCCAACTACTGAACAAAACGCCAAATTGTAATGCTTTGGTTACATTTCCTTCAAATCTCAATAGGCGAGTCAACATTATAGTACAGACTAAGGATCTGTACACTAATAGATTTTAAATCAGCGTAATCTTTGAATGAAGAAGGCAACTCCTCCAACCATTAAAGGGGAGCGGAGCCCCTCAGTTATCAAATCTTCAATTATTTTTATTCTTCCGCAATCATAAATTAGTTAAGTCGGATGATGGAAACCTGGGTGAAATAGAATAACTTCTCTGCTTAGATCCTTATGTCATATGGCATTTGTCAATGCTTTCTGGATTGCGTTATTATCTGAAAAAGGAGGTTTCTAGTTGGAATATGTACCTTTGGATACCAGTTAAATAAATCTTAACAAAAAAGTAAATCACCTTACGACACATTTTTTAACTCTCGGGACAGAATTTGCAATACTAGCAAAGCCAGAAGTGTCTCTAACTGGTCTGTAATTAGCAGAAGGGCAGAAAAGACTAGCATTAGTTAAACAAACCGGGTCGGCTTACAGGTCTCTCCAGAAAGAGTTTAAAACGGGTTATAGTTCCCAGACGTGTTGCTTGGTTTCATCTGGGCTCCCCTGTGTACACTTTCTCGTCCCCTTCATTTTGAAAAGCTGTTACCTGATTATTTTAGCCTTCCCCTACCGACCCACGCCAGCTCCTCCAAGTGTTAATGCGTGTGGCACAGGCGTTTCTGAGATCCCCTTATAACCAGGTTGCAGAGAAAAAGGTGAGATCCCAGACAAAGGCGGCCCGTGGGAGGAACGATTTTAACAGACATTTCATTTGTGTACATTTGGCTCGTCAGCATAATATGTGTGCTGCCTGACTCAGTAGCTTCCTCTGCTATGATTCTGCAGACAGTTATATCTGCGAGAAGAAGGACTGAAGTCAATGTATGTGACTTTCATGCATGCCTATCCTGCGGCAGTGCAGCTCCTGTACACAACTATTTTGCTGGAAATGTAATGTCTGATAAGTCAACTTTAGAATGCGATGCAAACTACAAATAACCAGACATCGCTTTGACAGCCAGGAGCAGGGACCCTGATTGGTTCCCAAGACGCCTTAGGAGAGAGGGAGAGAGTCAGTCAATCGAGGACGAAGGGAATATTCTCCTCAACTCTCAGGAAAGTCAGGATTGGAAGTCTAGACTTCAACGTTGGGGCGTGATTCTGTCGTGAGTGCAGGGGAGGGGTCTGGACTTGATGACCTCTGGAGCTCCCTTCCAGTTCTATGATTGGATGTGTGCAAGTAATGGAGGCAAATCCGGATTTAAAGGGAGCAGCAGCAGCAGCATTCTTTAGGTTGGGGTTCAGGCATGGGTTTAGCTTTCTCTTTGCCAGATGCACAGAGATTGAGCTCTGAGCCCCAGGCTCCCTTATGTCTCTGTGCCTGGTTTGCAATTATCTAATTGGTTGGGAAAGTCCCTGGACTGGCTGGCTGAATGGGTGGCCTGTGATGTTTGTGGTTACAGAGAGGAGGTGACTGATTGTAATCAGACAGACACAATTTTTTTCCACAAGTGTCCCCTGCCTCATTCAGTGCAGAAGATGTTTTCGGGTTTCCGTGCCTTTTGCTCCTCTAATCACAAGAAGTGGGTTGTGCCCACAAAAGCGTATGATACCATCTATTTTTTTTGTTATTTGCTAAAGTTCTGCAGGACAACTTATTTTTTATTTTATTATTTTTTTTGCAGAGGATGTATAGCACAAGGGGCCCAGTGAAGGGCAACCCTATTTTTGTCATTTCCTACCCTTTGTGTGCTTGAATGCCCCAGCCTGGTTTACACAGGTGCTTAACAGCACTCTAACTTGCTGGGCTGGGGTATATCTCTGTGTTTTTTCACACTCCTGAGTCTGAAGGTTACAGCACAGTAAAGTGGCAATGTCCTCCTGCCACTTCCCTGCAAGGCTGAAGCACACAATATCTTCTAGCCTGCCCCCCCCAAGGCTTTCCTTCTCACTTGTGTGTGGCCCTCCACTGATTTTTCTGTGTCAGTGGCCCCTGAACCAAAAAAGTTTCCTCACCCCTGATTTAATGTAAAATACAGATAAAAAAATGTCTAGCCCCTTCCATGGGGAGATCTCGAAAAACTTCACAAGGTACTACCATCATCACAGGGTAGATGGGACAACAGGTGCAAGGACATACCCCAGCCAGAAACAGAAGACAGGAACCTTGGACCCTGCTTCCTCGTTACTGGATCATGCTGTTGCTAGCAGCCTGGTTCTGCTGCCTCTGTAGTCCACTTGGCTCTTGGGACTGCTTTCCTGTGGTGTTGATGGGACCTCCTGACTTCTTCTGGGGCTGGAGCCAGGCAGGATGACGGAGTGAGCCTGTCTTGGCCTCCATGCAGGAGTCCCAGTTCCAGTACCCTGTGCTGTAGTGCAAGGCTGTCTGCACTGTGAGCATACCCAGGAGTTCACCTGCAGAGCATGCCAGCCCAGAAAAAGCCAAGCCCCTTTAAGAGCCCCAGTGGCACCTTCTGGTGCATGAATCAGCTAGTGCAACCTGAGGGGTGGAATGGGGATGGGAACAGGCAGCTCCAGGACTTGGCACAGGCTGATCACACAGTGCAGCTAAGGAGGAAGGTACCATGAGAAGTGAGCCCCACCACTGTAACTGGAACTCTGAGTGTAGCAAGTTTTATGGTGTAAAATTCTATTGACTGAGTCCCCACAGGTTGCTATTGGGTGGTTATCAAATCCCCTGCTGGGGAGGCAGGAGAGAAGGGGCATGAAAGCACTGGCACTCTGTTCCTCCCCACTTTAAAGAACCTGCAATCCTTCAGGCAAGAGTCCATCTAGACTAGAGATTTGTGGTCTGGAAAGGGCAAACCTCTGTTCTTAGGCCTTGCCTACAAAATAGTCAATTTTAATACTGTAATAACACTGGCCTTCCATGTCCACGCTACCCTCCTTCTGCTGGTGGTGCATGTCCTCACTAGGAACGCTTGCAGAAACCTAAGGGAGGCAGTGTAGGAGGCTAACAGTCGGAGTTGTCAGCCGTATGTGGGGCTCACAGTTGGAACCTTTTCACCCTGGGACTGACAGCGTGGGGTGGGTGTGGGGCTCCAGCTGCCAGCCCTGCTGGGGACTGTCAGCCAGCAGGCAATGTATGTAATGCAATGTTTACATAGAACTGCCTAACCCTAACTACATTAACCTAAGCACTACATCTCTTGAGGAGGCAGAGTTATTAGATCAGCATAGTGGGCATCTTAAAAAAGCAAATAGAATGTTAGGAATTATTTTAAAAGGGATAGAGACTAAGACAGAGAACATCTTATTGCCTCTATATAAATCCATGGTACTCCCACATTTTGAATACTGTGTACAGATGTAGTTGCCTCATCTCAAAAAGATACCTTGACATTGGAAAAGGTTCAACAAAAGGGCAACAAAAATGATTAGAGGTTTGGAATGGATGAAGAGAGATTAAAAAAACGGGGACTTTTCTGATTAGAAAAGAGGAGACTAAGGGGGAGGGAGGGGAGATATGATAGAGGTCTATAAAATCATGGCTGTTGTGGAAAAAGTGAATAAGGAAAAATTATTTACTTGTTCCCATAATATAAGAACTATGGGTCACCAAATGAAATTAATAGACAGCAGGTTTAAAACAAACAAAAGGAAGTTTTTCTTCATGCAGAGCACAGTAAGCCTGTGGAACTCCTTGCCAGAGGAGGTTGTGAAGACCTGGACTTAAACAGGGTTAAAAAAAGAACCAGATAAATTAATGGAGGTTAGGTCCATCAACAGCTATTAGCCAGGATGGGTAGGAATGGTGTCCCTAGCCTCTGTTTGTCAGAGGCTGGAAATGGATGACAGGAGAGGGATCATGTGATCTGTTCTGTTCATTCCCTCTGGGGCATCTGGGATTGGCCACTGTTGGCAGACAGGATATTGGGCTAGATGAACCTTTGGTCTGACCCAGTATGGCCATTCTTATGTTCTTACATTGGTGGAAGCAATATTATAGTGTAGATGCTTTCAGAGATAGGTCGACATAAGCTGCCCTGTATTGACCTAAGTCTGTAGTGTAGACCAGTCTTCAGTGACACACCACAGAGGTGCAAGCACCTTAAGAAATAGAGTATTAGTGACCTACAGAATTGCTTGAAACCTGTAGCTACACCAACATGGCCACGAAGAACTTGGGCCATGGGAGTATGACAGGACCCTCTGTCCTCTAAGTGGTTGTGTCTGGTGAATTTCAACTCTTATGTTATTTGTTAGGCATCACTGGTAGCTCTTCCTGCTCCCACCGAGGCTTCTTCTAGATCTTTCATTGATTTCACTGGAAGCAAATCTGGGCTCCAAATGATACAGACTTGAACAGTTGCTAATGAGCCAGACACAAAACTGTTCCTTTCAAATCTTTCCCTTCCTATGTTTGTACATCTTTCATTCTTCTAGTGGAAAAGCAGAAGAATGGGCTGGTGCCTACAGTGGGTGACTAGGAATCAGGAGAGCGGTGTTCTATTTCCAAATTTGACACTTACTTTCTTTGGTGTACAGTAAATAATTGACAAAGCTTCCCCATCTATAATCTGGAGAAAAGAATATTTAATGACTCTTACAAAGAGCTTTGAGATCTTTGGATGAAAGACACTGTATACATGGAAAATACTATTACTTTGCATGTACATAGGGACAATAGAGGCATCAAGACTGAGAGCTGAATTATTCCTTTTAAAGGTGGTTCAGTGGGACATTTGTCTGCTAAAGGACTAGGTTTGTACAGATGACCAAGTTTTCAGATTATTTCCCCTGTGGAGAGGACTAAATATGGGTTTTTTTTGGGGGGAGTGGTGGAACAGAGGGAAAGAATATAGAATACTGAAGAATGAAACAAGAGTTGTAGCTTATATCCAAAGTGTCCCCTACTTCTCGCTTATTAGAAACCAATGGCAGAAGCTACTTGTTTTATGTACTGGGATGGCTCTTAATGATCTGAAGTGGTCTGAAACTTTATTCCCCCCTGGACATTTTTGAGTTTTCTGTTGAAAACATTGGATTTTCAGACGCAAACATTTTCAATGAAAATATGTGTTTTGTCAAAACCCCAGTTTTCCATCGAACAACAATTGTGATGGATTTTTTTTATCTGCTCTAGTATTGGCCCTGTTTCAGAAACAGGTCAAAAAGTCTGTGTGTAGTATTTGGTACATTGTAGGAGAATATTAGTCAGCGCTGGAAAAACATGTCTCCTGGATCAGATATAGTCCTACACAATTCTATGGTGAAATCTGTGACCACTCCTCGGTATGGAACTAAGCTTCCCAGCAGGCCCACCAATGGGAGGGTGAAAAAGGGCAATTGCCCCAGGGTCTGGCAATTCTGAAAGGACTGGGGTTCCTGGCCTCTGCTGCCACTACTGCAGCAGCAACAGTGTCTGGAGCCCCAGGTTTTTTTTAGAAGCATCACTGGAGTGTGGGGAGGCACACTCCAAAGCCCTGTGCCACTTAGGGCTAGCAGGGGAGAGAGGGAGGACAGTGGGCCATCCAGGGCTCACTAAGGGTTGTGTCCCAGCTTCTTCCCTTCTTCCCAAGGTTCCACCTCATCTGGGAGAATGGAGCTACCCCTCACCATTGCCCAAGGGCCCAGTGATCCTGTCAGCTCCCCTGCTCCACAGCCTCCATTCTGTAACATTGCAGGTTGTCCTGTAGCATCCCTCAGTTACACCTGCATATGGGGAAGCCACATGGTCCAATGGCTAAGTTACATGGCCAGACCTCAGGGAGTTGAGGCCTATTTTCTGCTCTCCTACTATAGACTTGCTGCATGATGTTGAGCAAGTCACTGGAGTTCCTAATTTTAGATAACCAAATAAGTGGAAAATAGGATTTTTCAATAATAAGATTTTCCAAGCATGTTGAAATCTGCAGATGACACAGTAAGACTGTGATTAGATAAGAGCAAAGTTTTCTATCTAGTGCTATTCACTTTTGGGAAAAGTTGCTAATGCAGTGCTCAGGTGGGCAAAATTTGGTCATATTTAGGACAGGGATTCAGGTCTCCAGACCCATGTAAAAGATAGAGACATATACTTGTGTTAAAGATTTAAAATATTTTTTTTCTAAAGTTGTACTTTAAATCTATTCCACCTGTACAAATATTGCAATGATTATAGTAAAATGTTCAGTAGAGACTTGAAAACCATTACCAGTATGAAAATGTGGATATCTTTAAATATCTATTTGTCAGACAATAGTGCTGTGATGTGGCAAAGTAACACAATTTACAGTCTAGATTCACAAAGGTCTCTGGATAAAAGTTGAAAATATCTGACTGTTGATATACTCTTAGTAAAAGTCACTTTACGTGTAAGGATGATTTAAAATAAGGTCACTTTGACAAACTTTATTTTAAGCAAAACATTAAAAAATTCTGATGGATTGGGCAGAAAGCCTCCGGTTGAAACTTTGTATGTGACGGACGATATGGACAAGAAAGAATCCAGCAGCAGTTACTTTAGGTCAGAAAATGGAGAAGGTCAAAGATTCTTTTTGTTTTTCCTTTAAAACTGGCAGAAAGAATAATTTTAAGGATGAACAGTTGCTTCCTGAATTATCACCTGAAGGTAAACAGGAGCATGTCAAGGTCAGGTTCAGGCTTGCTTGAGTTCACTGGACCATATCAGATAAAACTAGGAGCAACAAGATGCTTTCAGGTATGTTAAAGTCAATCCAATAAGAAATGGTTTCCAGTAGCATGTCGGGTTTTATAAACTTGCGTTGTATAAGAAACAGGAGAAAGAAAACCCTTAGCAACTGAAAGACATAGCAAGGAAATACTTTACTGGATTTAGGAAGTATGTAGTCTGCTATGTTAAAGCTAGTATTTTAAAGTATGTAGGTTATAATGGAATATTTTAAACACTCTAAGACAGTTTTGATTTATTGTAATATTTAAATAATAAGTTTTGGAGCTTATTATCTTGTTCCAAAGTTACTTCCCCTTAAAAAGTTACCAAAAACAACTTGTATTTATTCTCATGTATAGTTGCCTCTGGGTAATGTCATGTGATACTGATTAATTTGAAGCCTGTTTAGTTCTATGGAAATAAAGTAGTAGTGATTTGCAAAAAGCAAAGCCAATGAATTTGAGTTTTTTGGAGTGTGTTAACAAGTCATTAATAACCTTTCAAGTAATGGCACTACTGTCATCCTAGTGCAAATGTATAAACAAGCATCTTAGAAAAATATAATATTTAGGGAGGCTAGTCTGAAAAATAAATTTATATATTGCACTTATAATACATTTTTGCAGATTGTGAAGCCCTGCTTGTGATTCAGATGGTTCACCACATTACTTTGGATGAAGGAATTGGCATCACAGAGCAGTTCTGCCTTTAGGACACTCGGAGGGGGGAGGGAGGGGGTAATGCCCCACCCAAAAATTATAGTCAATTAATACAATCTTTTATCTCAGTTGTGTATGTCATTTACTTGCAAGAACTTTTACCTTACTGCTTTCCAGTGCTGCACCCTAGTAAAAGGCTTAAAGGAAAATGCAAAGAGCAGGTGTTCAGAGACAGCATTTGCATGCCACTGGTCATCCTGGTAGCCACAGCAAAGGGCTAAAGAGCATTTTCAGAAATGTCCTTAATGAGCACGTGTGCAGTTTATAAGCAGCTAGAAAGAATTATAGAGCCCCACCTAAAATCTTGACCCTTGGTGCTTAGCCCACAATGGGAAATTATGCCTCTTTCAGCATCTTACTCTCAATTGAGAGTCTCCATCAGTGTGTAATGTAACGGGTTCGACTCACTTTCTGCACGGCTCTTCCCTCAGGGTGGCTTTTGGGGAAGTAACTGGCTGCTCCGACGCCACGCGCCCCCTTTGGGTGAGGTGTTCTCTTCAGGGCACTGCCCTCTGGCAGTGACCACTCCGATCTTGGTCTGCGCCCCCTTCCGGGGCTGGGTGGGTCATTGTTCTTCCTCCGCTCCTCCTCCAGGGTCCTCCCTACTCCCTAGGACCCCCAGTTCTTCTCCCACTCTGCCTGCCCGGTTGCCTCCTGCAACCCTGCCTTGCAGACTTATGGCCTGGGGCTTCCCTGGCTCAAACTCCCCTGGCCTACCGCAGCTGCCTCCTTGAAGCCCGGCCTTTTAGGGCTGCCTCCATGGCTGTGTCTAGACTGCAGGGTTTTTCCGAAAAAAGTAGCCTTTTTTGGAAAAAACTTCACCTGCGTCTAGACTACAGCCGCGTTCTTCCGAAATTAAATCGAAAGAACACAGCTTTTCTTTTGACGGCGGTACTCCTCATTTCACGAGGGCTACGTCTAGACTGCAGCCTCTTTCGAAAGAGGCTTTTTTGAAAGATACTTTTGAAAAAGCTTCTTTTGAAAAAGGGCATCTAGACTACAATCAGTACTTTCAAAAAAGCAAGCTGCTTTTTTGAAAGAGAGCACCCAGGCAGTCTGGATGCTCTCTTTTGAAAAAGCACAGTTTGCATTACATAGCGCCTTTTTTCGAAAGAGCACTTTCAAAAAAAGGCGTTATTCCTCGTGAAATGAGAAGTACCGCCGTCGAAAGAAAAGCCGCGTGCTTTCAATTTAATTTTGAAAGAACGCGGCTGTAGTCCAGACGCAGGTGAAGTTTTTCCGAAAAAAGGCTACTTTTTTGGAAAAAACCCTGCAGTCTAGACACAGCCGAGGAATAATGCCTTTTTTTGAAAGTGCTCTTTCAGAAAAAGGCGCTATGTAATGCAAAGTGTGGTTTTTCGAAAGAGAGCATCCAGACTGCTTGGGTGCTCTCTTTCGAAAAAGCAGCTTGCTTTTTCGAAAGCACTGATTGTAGTCTAGATGCTCTTTTTCGAAAGAAGCTTTTTGGAAAGTATCTTTCAAAAAAGCCTCTTTCAAAAGAGGCTTGCAGTCTAGACGTAGCCCACGTGAGCCCCGCCCTCCATGACTGCCTCCTTGCAGCCCTGGGCCTCAGGCCGGGTAGCTTGGGTTTGCTAGGCCAAAGCCTCTCTCATTGTAGGCAGGTCTCACTCCTCCTCCCAGGAGCTGCTCTATATGGCCTCCAGCTGGGCCCTCCTTAGCTGTCTCAGCTGGGCTTCCTCCTGACTCCAGGTCTCAGCCCCTTAAAGGGCCAGTACAGGGCAATGCCCTGCCACAGTATCTAGTCAGAAGAAAGAACAGGCAATGTTGATCTATCCAGGGAACTCTTAGTGCCAGATACAGTCTTTGACATGACAACGTTTGGAGTTGGGTTCTGGACTGAGGTCAGTATTGGCTCATAATGATAACTTCCTTCCAGCCAAGAGCTCTTCAGGAAATCTGTACCAGCTTGGCTCAGCCTCCATATCACAAAGGTGAATACGTTTAAATTAAATACAATGTAAAATTGAAATTGGCATTTTTAGCATGGTGCTGGAGGCAGCCATCTTGCTGGAAATCAACCCTTTCGGACATAGGGAGGGTCCGAATCTAACCATAACTAATTTCCAGCTTATTTTAACACTGCTTTTACTGTCAGAAGAAACAAAGTTAAATGTATTAAATGCTTCAGCATAGTTGTTCAGTCATTGCTGTCATGCTGTCTGCAGTGGCTCATGACCAGGGCTCGACAAATGATGTAATCTACTCGCTTGTGGCCATGACCATGAGCGCCAACTTTAGGACAGACTGTCAAGAAGCAGGACAGAGACCCCAAACTGGCTGCATGTTCTATAATTCAATGTCACCAACTCAGAAACAAAGGTGAACTCCTGATGCAGTATAACAGTCTTATCATGGAGTCACAGGTAGGCCCCTTGGGCATTCTAGTTTATCTTGCCCCCAGGCAAGCTAGAGTTAGTGATAATTGGTTGCTATACACCAAAGATCACAAAATATTCAGGTGACTCCTGGTCCCAAGAGACCAGTTTTTTTCCTCCCAGGTCAACTTGTATCTTAGATCTCATATCAAAACCAATGCATGTAGCCAATCCTATAGTAAACTATCCTAAGGATTTATTAGCTAATACAAGAAACAAGGAAGTTATTACAAGATTAAAGCAGGGAAGGATATACACAAATGAGTTACAGTCTGTGGTTTTAAAAGGTGATGGAGTTGTAGTAATCTGTCAGTTCTGAATGATTCTTAGGGCTAACCCACACTGACCCTGGGGATCTATGCTTCCGTTTTGTACCTCTGGCCTGTGAGATCCAAACAGCAAGAGAGAGGAAACATTTCCATGTATCTTTATTTCCTTCTTGCAGAATTCAACCTGATGGGACGAGCCCTTTTGCACATAGCCTCTTCATGGTGTAAGGGGACAATTAACAAAGAATTTGCATTGTGATGTTCCACAATAGCTCATTTGGTTTTGATGGATGTTGTTGAGGGGAAGGAGATGATACATCCTTCCTAAGTTCACCATTTCAGGGCAAACATTTTTTACAGTTATAAAGCAAAAACTTGAATATTACCTTATAGTATGTGATAAAGATGTCATAGGTGAGATTAATGTATGCAGCAACTTACAAAGCATTTCATAAAGACTAAACAGATTGTTACAAGTTCAATGTATATCTTAACCATACTAACACACAGGTGAAACAGACTGATTTCAGCAATGAATTTGTCAGTGCTTGGCTGAGGCCTGAAACTATGGCAAGATCTGGCACCTGGTATTGCGAGTAGCACAAATAATAAAGCAAGTCTGAACCCACTTAGAGTCTGGCTTAGATACCAGTCTTTTCCTTAGGACTTGCGTACTGCTAGAGTTAAAGAAATAACTTTTCATCAAGATGGACTCTTCCAATAGCAAGCCCCAAAATACCAACTGTAATTATGTATTTTTAAAAATGGCATTTCCTCGTATATTCTTTATGACAAGTGCTTTCTACTTTCTTAAACTGCATAGCTGAACAATATGGATGTAGTTTGCCTTTAAAATAGTTTCTTGCTTATTTTTCTAGCAAGCATTCCCAGACTGTGGAGTATGGATTTGCAAGTTTGCCAGTACTGATATTTGTAGCCAGGGGTTAATTGCGAGTATGAAGCTCTTCAAGGCTTTTAGCTTCATTTCACAGTCCAACTAGTTCTTATGAAGAAAGACCCATTTAAAAAAATAGCCATCATGTTTCTCTATTTAATAGGGTATTAGTATAATATAGAATACCTATAATACCTATAACATAATATCCTTACAATACCTATAACATAATTTCTTGTGATTTGGTTAAATTGAATGAAATCCCTTATTACACATTTAACAGATTATTCATGTCTATCAATTGTTAGTATTAAAATAATGGGATGGGAGAGGCTGGTTTATTGCAGGTGAATATAAGTTGAGTATTGAATAAAAGGTAGCCAAATATCTAAGTATCTTCACTAGATACTCTATTGGTGCATTAGTTTGCTAAAATTCTTTTTATTTTTGCTTATAACAGATTTTCTTAACCTCCCCTGAATGTCCCCAACATACCCCCATTGTCAACTAGTTACATCACTGTGTTGCCCAAGTGATCAGTTTTGGCTGGTGTTGGGATACAAATCACTGGAATGCTGGGATAATGAAATGTTATCTTTATTGTATGATTAAAGAGCAGCAGAAGTATACCCACAGTCAGAACAAGCTAAGTATCTCCCTCATTTGAAATTCCAGATGCCAGTGAGAGAGGGTGCGAAGGGGACAGCAAGGTGGTCTGTCTACGAATCACAAATACTATTTGACCTGCCTTCTCCAATGTTTAAAGACAGAGCTGACTCAGCTCCATAGAGAGGTTGTTTTTTTTTTTTAGTGACCGCTTTAGAGCTGAAATGCTTAGACCTGCTCAGAGATAGTATTTTTGTGGAAGACAGAGCCCAGCCTGCAATAGCAGTGAGGTTCCCTCATTGAGAGGTGAAATCTCTGAGAGCTGGAACCTGGCTGACTTGCAGAGGTCACAGTGGCAGGTGGCAGCAGAAGATGATGGTTCAGGGCCATTGGTAACAGAGTGGTGGAGTGAACAACAGTGGGCAGAGTGAGTAGTGAGTGAGTGGTTAGAAGAACAAGCAAAATGCCCTCCCAACGGGAAGGTGAACTCATGTGAAAGCACCTCTGAATTCTGAGTCTCCAGTAACCAAGGACAACAGTAAAGCTATGTCTAGACTACAGGCTTCTTTTGGAAGAAACTTTTTTCAGAAGATATCTTCCAAAAACACTTCTTCCGAAAGAGAGCATGCACACTGCAAAAGTGCATTGGAAAAGCGATCTACTTTTTCAAAAGAAAGCATCCATACTGAATGGACGCTCTCTCTCAAGTAAGCTGTGATTGCTATGGAAGGAATAGCCACCAGAGCACCTGTGCTTTTTCCTCTTTCCTATTCTTCTGAAAGAATTCCCCTCTTCCCATCCACACATGCCTTTTTGTGAAAGAGCTCTTTTGTGAAAAGGTTTCTTCCTCGGAGAATGAAGATTACCAATGCCAGAAAACCCCCTCTGTTCTTTTGATTTTCTTGCGGAAGAATGCAATTGCAGTGTGGATGTTCCTCAAGTTTTGTCGTAAAAATGGCCGTCTTTCCGACAAAACTCTGTGGGATAGACATACCCTAAGTGAGGTGTGCTGGACGGAAAAGTAAGGGGCATATTACAGGAACTATGGACTATGTTTGTTTGACTATGTTTTTGTGACCTTGCTCCAGAATGCTAAGCTTGTGACTGGGAAATTTATAAGTGAATTTTGATAAAGTGTGGATAGTAAATGATAGTCCTCAATTAGCAGGATTTAATGGAACAGTGGTTGCTTTTCGAAGTAGTTCAATTAACAACAGTGTTTTTAAATTAAAAAGTTGTCTGAAAGTTAAAAAAATGATTTTTTAAAATAGAAATGAGTTTTACTGATTAAGATTCAAAATGTGAAAAAGGAACGAGAAACATTTTTTACCTTTAAAATACCTTCCAGTTTTATGCTGCAGATGATGCTAGATTGTGAATACCTGTCAATTTTATTCTATTTATATATTAAAGAATGTGATCTGAGAAATGGCATGTACAATATACATACTATATAGCAAAGTCATCTTTTAAAACATATATATTCTGGTACATTTTTTACATTGTATGAATCCTTTTTTGACATTTTTTCTGCATTCTCGATTAAACCTCTGAATTTCTTGGAAGGAGTCAATCATGCATGATCTTCTGATGTAGCTTAGGTCATTTCACATATGGGATCACAGATCTAGCGGAGTACCCTCAGTCCACCTAACTGGGTCCAATGAGCTTTAAACCTCCAGAATCTGAACTGAAGCCAGGCACTGCTCCAATTTGGGGTCCCAAAGCACACACTTGGAGCAGGCCATTTGTTTAGCACCTAGTCCTGAGAACAGAGACCTTCAGACCAACTGTCTAGCCTGTTATCACTGGTGACCACTTCCACATGTTTAAACAAACCCTCTGAACTACAGCTGTTGGTGTTCTGGGCTCACACTTTAAACTTTAAGCGAATGTGACAGATGCAACACATACAGCTGACCAGGGGCGGATGAGAGTTTTTCGGGGCCCAGGGTGCGAGGCCTATTGAAGCACGGGGCCTGGGGCAGCACAATTTCGTGCATGCGCCACAGCCACAGCCGACAGGTAGTAGTGCATGCGTGGGGCCTATTGAAGCGCGGGGCCCAGGGCAGCCGCCCCGCTTGCCCTGCCCTATATCTGCCGCTGCAGCTGACCTAAAGCACCATTGCTCTTTGCTGAATCGCACCAGAAATGTGCATGGCTGTACAAAAGAAACCCTCCCTTTGATTCAAAACTCCGGTCATCTGAAGAAGTGGGCTGTGCCCACGAAAGCTCATGATACCCTCTACATGTTTTGTTAGTCTATAAAGTGCTACCAGACCATTTGTTGTTTTTTTCACACCAGAACAGTTTGAGCTGAGATCAAAGCCTCCAGGGCCATCCTGGGTCCTTCTGCTGTAGCACATGGCTTGTCTTTTGAGACATGGAGCTTCTTCCTCCCCAGGTCAGCTTGTTTTGACTTTAGTTGGTCTTGCAGCTAAACTCCACCTGTCCATCTCTTCAGCTCTCTCTGGCTCAAACCTTCTGCTGTGGGTCTGCGAGTCCTTTGATTTAAAAGTCCCAATACCAATTGGTTTCTTTGTCCTGCTACAAGTTAGTTTCCCTTTTTCAAAGCCCAGTCCCTGACAGACAAAGCTAAGCAAGTATCTTCATCCAGTTCCAGCCTGCCTCATTAGCATACCTATTGACCAGCCAGTGTACGGTTGTTAAGGTTAACTGTTCTCTATTTTATCTAGTCTGGGAGAGACATGTGGTCACAGAATTTATTCACTATTGGGCATCTCCTTGTGGCCACAGCTAGGGATTAGCTACATTCAGGTCTGCTGACCCCTTCTGAGGATTGCTTAAACGGTGTCCCTCCTTGTTCTCTAGAACATGCACAACTTCCTCTTTGTGACTCAGGGTGCACTTTCTTTGATACCCCAGAAAGGAGATCATGCCACAAAGGCCCTCTGGGTCAGCTGCGTGCATGCCACTCCAGATAGTCTTCTACTCTGATGTCAGATCTTATGACACTACTCTGCATTCCAGTTCAGGAACCCTATCTCTAGCAACTCCCCTCTGCTTGCTCCCAGGCTCTGTTGCTATTTCCCTGGACTTCTTTCTACTTCTCTCTTTGACTTCTTACTAGACTCTGTAACCCCAAACATACCTTTTTTCTCGCAGGGAGTGACTGCAGACTACTTCCCTTGCAGTCTTTTCTTTTCTACATTTTATGGCACAGCAACCTGTGAGGCTATGACAACCACTTACCACAGTTTTCGCTTAAGCAAAATTTTATATTCTCTCACTCAGTCCTAATTTCCTCCCAGAAAATCTTAAGCAAACATTGCTGTTCTTCAGCTAACTTTGCCAAATATTCCTATAGAAATACTGCATTTCTCATTGTCTCTGTTAGTTTTTTATGATCTGGGTAAATAGCTCTTGGATCCCTTTACTTTTTTATTGGCCCCTTCACATGGCAGTGGCAACTATGGGGTCCAACTCAGGAAAGTGTTCATGATGTGGCATGGGCCCTTCTTTCCCTTGCCAGTCTCTGAGCTCCTTTCTCTTGGTGAGACAGGCCGCCGCCGCCGCCACTGCTGCTGCTTCATGAGTGACTGCAGATTACTTCCCTTACAGCCCTCTTTTTGTCCTCAGCTTGCTGACTTCATACAAGTTCAGCCTCCTCAGCTGCATTTCATCATCAATCAATGCTTGTCATTCAAGCCTAAGTCTCTTCCCAGGGGTAGCCTACCAGGCTAATTGGCATAATTTAACCTACTCTGCCTTGTGTGGGGCAGACACTCCATCACATATGTTTATAGGCTTTTCAGCAGTGGTGGATACAAGTAAACACAGAGACATTCCAAAATTGTAGTTTTCATAAGAACAACTTCACAATGTCAACCAGATTTTATAATTTGTACAGTCTCCAAATGTTCACATGTGGTTTCCTAATATGGTTTTATCATTGTCTTATTTTCACACTAGAATAAAAAGAAATTAGACTTTAGACATCTCTAGTTATTACATACATCTGTGCTCTGAAACTATTAGAACTGTAGGTTTTGAAGCCCAAAGAAGACAGGTGCCCCACACCTATTGATATAAACTGGGAGCTGGGTGACTAACTCTAACCCTGCCTCAACAGTTTAGTTTCCTGAGGACTAACTTGATTTGATCTAACTGAATTTGTTGACTCAGTGGAGGAGTATCTGGATAAGTCTGATTTCCTGTATTATACAGGAGGTCAGACTAGTTATCTAATGATCCCTTCTGGCCTTAAACTCAATGAAATGATGACATTCCCTTGGGCTCTTTTGAAAATCCCAATGGCTTGAAAAATAGGTTTATGTGCTGCTTGATATCAGGTCTTGATTCTGATTCTTCATTAGGATCAACCATCTTGGACTCTGTAGAGAGACTTCTGTCAGAATAGGAGGATGTGGATTAGGAAGCGGTTTGAAGGGATTTAATTTGTCCTTCCTGTCCAAGTCCCATGGAAAAAATGGAAGTTAATGCATTTTTTCCATGTCTTTCTCTGTGCTGAGGAAACATGTCTTAATGTTTCTGGAACAAGCTGCTGGCTAGACATTCAACGGGGGAAAAAGTCTAGGACATTTTAGCAAGGATATTCTCAGAATTTTCAACCCAGCTGGCATCTTCTGGGAAGAGAGTTGATTAAGGCTACTGGTCAATATGATTTTTTTTGTCTGTGTGAGAGAGAATTATTATATTTGTGACTTAATAGAGTTAAAATTAGTGAGGTTCTATTGAAGAGAGATTGGGATAAATTTTTTTAATTATAAAGCAAATGTTTTAAAAGAGGACTATTTTCTAAAGTAGCTGAAGAATATTTAATCACTAAAGAACAGTCAACATCAGCCTTTCCAGGTGTTTATGCAATTGTTCAGAAGAGAGGACTCAGTCAAAGCAATGACATAAGTGTTCAATGACTCCATATATTAGAAAACAATATGAAAATACCTCCAAGGTTAAGACCACCTGAATCATCCTCTCAATAAGACAATGAAAATGTCACCCAAACTTACTTTATACTAAGGCTATTACGTATTATTCCACAAAAACAAATGGTTACAGACAAACCTGTGCTCTTTTATCCTTCCATGTAAAGTTCAAGTTCCTGGTTTTCTCTTTCAAGGCCAGGGACAAATTGTCTCATCTCTCTTCACATCTTCAACTTCATTCCTTGCCTGCTTTACTCTGGCCAAGCTGCCTTGCTCACTCGCCCCCTTTTCCTACTTCCCTTTGCTGTTCTATTCAGGTTCTTATGCATACCACCAGAGTATCTGAGAACAAAGCTGTGTGACTAACATTTATTATGCATTGTCTGTTCTCTCATCTCTCATTTTATTTTGGTAGGGTTTTTCTTTTGTGTGAATACTTTTTTTTATTTGGTAGGACACAAATCCTTGATTAAAAAGATTTATGGGACCTGATTCTCCTCTTGCACTGAAGAGTTCTATCTTTGAAGTCAATGGAATGATTCTACGGTAAAACCAAATGTGAGAGAAGTATCAGTCAGAAAAATGTTTCATGTGCTGTGCATGAAGTTATATTGAACAATATAAGTGTTGATATTGTAAGGAACTAGCTAATATAGGTAAAATGATCCTTTACTGGTAGAGCAAGCCCAGGAGTATATTGCTGAGTATGCCCCATGTTGCTAATATGTAACATTCTTTCAGCTGAACTTTCAGCTAGGGCTTTGGGCTTGTGGTGCAGGAGTATTTGAATTCTGTCACCATGAAATCACAAGTGGATACAGCATACTTGAGAAGGGGGAGGCATGGAGCAGCATTTACACTGCACTCCCTGTCAATACATGGCTTAGGCTGGGGAAGCTAGTGATCCAATCAGTGGACCAAATTCAGTGATGAATCCTGGCCATGTGCCACCTGAGGCTTGTTGCACATACACTGAGAGGATGGGCGAATAAAAAGGTAGTGTGTTACTCTCTACAGTTAAGTGTTGAAGACAAAAGATCCATTGACAACAAGCGTGCATTTGGGAAGACAGTGTAGGACCAATAAACTGTTCTCTAACTATAGTTAAAATAAAAAAAAAAAGATTTGCTTTTCTGAGATGTTTTTCCTTTTAGTATTGTTATGAACTATGTGAAACCTTGTGATAGGTGAAATTAAAACCTAGTTCAAACTGATATGTGAACAAGTTCCCCCATAATCCATTTAGTAAGAAATAGTTAAAAGACCATACCTAAAACAAGAGTGTGCCCAGAAAGTAGCACCTGGCAGGCTGAGGGTTCAAATGGTATTTTGAGCAGATGCACGTGTAACAGAACACACAGGAAATGAGGACAGGCAAAAATGGAGGGAGAGGCAGAGGCACAAGATAGGACAGTTTAGCAATAGCCTGTGAGCACAATGTGCCCCTGGAAAAATTTAGAGAGCGAGTGAGCTCTTGGGTGTGTTGGTTAAAAAGGTTTGGGGCTATTAACCAATAAACTTATTGGCTATGTCTACACTGGTGGCTTCTTGCGCAAGAACATCTTGCGCGCAAGGGTTCTTGTGCAAGAAGTCTTGCCCAAGAAAACATCCACACTGCCATGTGCGCGCTGTGCTTTTGCGCGCAAGAGCTCCCATGGCAGTGTGGATGCTCTCTTGCACAAGAAAGCTCTGATGGCTGTTTTAGCCATAGGGCTTTCTTGCGCAAGAAATCCCTGCCGAACGTCCATACTGTCCTCTTGCACAAGAGGGCTTACACCTGATTAAAAAGAGCGTAACTCTTGTGCAAGGAGCCCTCTCTTACCACGCCGTACTGTAAATTTCCTTGCACAAGAACAGGAGGGCAGTGTGGACGCTCTGCAGATTCTTGTGCAAGAACGGCCGTACTTGCGCAAGAAGCCGCGAGTGTAGACATAGCCATTTTGTTTATGGTTCCTTCTGCATTCAGATATAGGAACTTGTATGTTCATTGTAAATAAACGAAACTACACCGAAAAAATACCTGTCACCAATTTTGACTCCCAGCTGGAACAAACTATTACACTTTGAATTTTTGGCTAGCTGCACAGGCCAAAAGGAGTACCCCCTTTTTGGAAAAAAATGTGACTGCATAGAGATACAGAGAGCTTTGTACATGGATTCTTCTGCCTGACTATGCAACTCAAGAAAACAAAGTGTTTATTGATTGTATTACGATGGCACCCAACACCAAGGTTTCCAACCAATGAAAGCTGGGAGGATTTTGCTGGAGGGTGGGGACAGTGCATGAAGACTCCCCCCTCCTTCTCCCAAGGCCTTTGTATCTGGCTGTTCAAGGTCAGCAGACAGCCACTCCCACTTCCACTCCAATGTTAGCTTTCCCTTCCTTCTCCCTGCCCTTTGCCTCATGGATACTATGCAATAGTAAGCAATGCCAGAGTACTTTCAATCTATCAAAGGCACATTCACCTGACATTCTGTACCTTCTGAGATGGTAGTTGAATCTTTCCTTGGTACTGGTGAGGGGGCCAGTACAGGTTCATGAGCCAGGGGAGCAAGAGCTAGACTGGGTCCCTCAGGATCACTGTTATTTCATCACCAGCAATGGTAATCTACTAGTCCTGGAAAGAATGTTCCTGCTTGCATCTTTCTGAATGCAAATCTCATTCTGGCATCTTTGCGCTGGAGAGCTGGCATGAGCTCAGCACAGAGATCCAGGAATGTGGTCTTTTGCATCCAAAAATTCTGCATCCACTGCTTGTAGGATGGGCCTTTATGGCTCTGCCCCGGTCCCCAGCAAAGCAGCTCTATTGGAGCCACACTACCAGAGGCTCCACTGGAAAGTTAATAGAGGGCCTTTCCTTTCTGATCTTCACTGAATGTTGATGTACATGATGAGCATCCTGCAGTGTTATCCTAATCTACCAGCTCCTTGTCCCCTTCCTACCCTGGATAACCATTATAGGGCTTGGGGATGCAGGAAATGGTATCTGATCACGCCCCATTCCACAGGAGGAAGAGGGAAATATATACAGGGGACCAGTTCAGACATGGACACAATCAAAAGGACATGAGTCTAGCTTTTGTTTTGCTGAAAAACAGATGGCTCCTAATTTTTAAGCTTACTGTGAGCCTATACCTCACATTAATAGAAACATATTTTTGTTTTAAATGAATTATTTCCTACCATTCCTTCCTTCAGCTTTCAAGTATTATTTTTCCTGTGAATTTCATTTACCTAGGTGCTGCTTATGCAAAACTGTCTCTGGGAATATGGTTCAAGGCTGTAACTAGTTGAATCAAGTGTCTTATGGCAAATAGCAGGTACTGCATATAGCCCCTACCAGCTGTAGAAGACTGGTAAGCACTCCAACAGGAAAACAAAGACATGCAAATAAGGTGGACTCTGCAATCAAACTAAGAGGAAATGATATTCATTTGTAAATGAATTTTGTGTTTGATGTGAACACAAAGAAAAGTGGCCTATTGAAGGACCTCTGAGATTCAGACAAGTTTATAAACACATCTTTTGGACCAACAAATGTTTATGACAGTCAGTATGTGTCACTTGCTTCAGTCAAGATTCCAGGGTCTTTGAGTATTGATTTTTTTATTCACACCAACAGATCGAAAGTGCACAGGTCAAAAAATCACTTCTCATCACAGACAAACAATGGTAAATATTTTAGAAGGCAACAATATTTCCATTTAATTTGAGTAAATTAAGAGTTTTATTTATTTAAATAGTTTTCAGCAGTTTTCATGATCATAAAGCAATAGGATTTGAATATTCCTGAAGTGCTGTAGGAAACTGAAATACACTCAGTTTGTACACTGGGCCTAATGGAATAGTTAAAGATAAGGTACAGCCTCCTATAAAAGATATTCTAATAGCTACATCTAATTACAGTGAAGAATAAGTTAATAAACATACAACAAAAAAGCATAATTAACTAGCAGCCAAGGAACAGCCACTTTAATGGGCTGATGTAAGTTAGGACATAGGAAATACATCTAATAAATGGAGTGAATGGGAGATCAGCAGTTGTCAAATTGTCAGGTAAATTCTGTGTCCTAAAAATTATTTAACCATAATGAAATAATTGTTTAAAAAAGCAGAACTTGCTTTGATAATCTGATTTCCGAGGCACTCTGGTGGTGATTACATTTCATCTCTCTTTGCTTCCCAGCTGCAAGCCAATCTGTAGCTTACTTTCCCACTGAAAGAGAAAGTCGCATCATTCAACTGCTGGGATTGTTTTCTTTCCCCCAGTCCACATGCGTGAAGGGACCTTCAGTGTGGAGAAAAGGGGAAAAAAGAGATGGGTTAATGTGCCTCTAGCAAAATTCTTCCTTATTCTGAATCCCATTAAGGGCATTTTGTGGAGCTAAAATCTGTCCTGGAGAGATAGGGGGCAGAGTCTGAGAATGGGCAGGCTGGGAGTCAAAACTTGAGATTCAACTCATTCTTCTTTCTTAATTTGCTGAGGTTTACATGAAGCTGTGTTATTTTCCCCACAACTATTTTGTGATTACTGAAAGCAGGGGCAGTCCCTGTTTTCATAGTTCCTATAGAATCATAATATCAGAAACTGGTGAGTGGGTGGTGGTGGTGGTGGTGATTCTTGCTAGGGACTATAACAACTGTGAAGGGCTCAGGTGGCCTGCAGCCACTAGGATCTTACATGTTTGTTTCTATTCAATGGGGGAGAAGAGAAGTGACTAAATCTTCATATACATATTTCTGGAACTCTCTTGATAATGTTACACTGGGTACAGATTCTTGTATGCACTAGTGACTAGTTCCATCTGTCCCTTCCTAAACTCATCTCTAGCTCTTGGGCAGCTGACTAAAACAGAGCCATGTGACCAGGCTGTCTCCTGTTGTTCAGGAAACCCTCCTGCAAGGACGGTGTTCCCCAAGGCAAGGAAAAGGCTTATGTGACCGGAGGAAGCATCACTTTTTTAGTGGATTTGAGAGCAGTGAGTGAGATGGCGTGCGTCCACTTAGCTCCCAGTCCTTCTAGTTCCTCCACATGTGAAACCAAATTCCATCCTCTTCAACTCCTATATATCCTCAAGCATTTGGTAACATTTTCAGCCCCTTCAGACAAGATCAGGTGGCTATTGAAGGACTACACCCTTGCAGTTGGGTACAGTTGAAGGGCAAGTTGCATAAATCACCTGGAAAAAAAAAAAAGGCCATATCCTCTCCTCACCTTCAAGAAGAATCCCTGCTCTGACAATGGCACCTCCCATGCCTCTCTGAAATGGATAGAACACTCAACTCTGCAGGTATCCTGGGCATGAAAAGGGCAAGGCAGTGAGAAGAGAAGGAGAAGGAGAAGGAGAAGGAGAAGGAGGAGCGGCCAGATGTGCCAGGATGAGTGAGTTATGGTTTATACAAACTTGGATGTTTTCATGAGGGGGAAGGATGAAAATCTGAGTGAGTGGGGGCTGTGTTTTGTTGATTTCAAAGACAGGGGTTAGGGTTATGTCTACAGTTCTCTTCTGGAGGTAAGAGCTCTTAATCAGTGGAGAAGAGGCTCATTAGATGAATGGGTAATAAGGAACAGGGTAGATTGATATGACCTTTTTGAGGAGAGCTGAGTGGAGATTGGTTATTAAAGCGCCTCTCTGTTTATACTTGCCTAATGTCCTGGTTTGGCCAGCTGTGATGGGATAGCAACATTCCATAGGAACTGAGAAACATATGAGAAGTTGGATTTGCCACTACTGGTGAGAGCTATGCTGGTAATGAGTACCTTCAGGCCCTGCCAACATGGGCGCCATTTATAGGGTCTGGGGGAAAAAGTAGCCTCCCCTCCCAAGTTTGAACCCCTGGATTTCGTACTTTAGGTCTGCTTAAAGCTGCATGCCCTGCTTCAGAGGCAGTTTGTAAATGCAACGGAGTTTGAGCTGCTTGCTGCTATGCCTTTGGGGCAGGGAGTTCATTTATAAACAGGGAGGCAGAGTGATTAAAAATAACAAAAGGCTGGTCAGTCAAGTAATTGAAGGATCATTAGATCATCATGAAAACATTGCCAGGTACTTAAAAGAGAGGGGTGAAAAAGAATAGGAATGAGTGTTGTGCTGCTGGGATTTGAATTTGAATCACTGCTGTTACTTAAAAAAACAATAAGTGGTCCTGTAGCAACTTAGGGTATGTCTACACTAGCCACCCTAGTTCGAACTAGGGTGGCTAATGTAGTCATTCGAACTTGCAAAATATCCCGGGGCTTTATTTGCATGTTCCCGGGCGCCGCCATTTTTAAATGCCCGGTAGTTCGAACTCCCCTGCCCGTGGCTACACGCGGCACGGGCTAGGTAATTCGAATTAAAGCTCCTAATTCGAACTACCGTTACTCCTCCTGCAATGAGATTAACAAAAATTGCTCTTAAACTCATACATATTCTTGAAAAAGGGTTGAACAATGACCTATTCAAAGCTGACTGCAAAGAGTCACAAAGGGATCTCACAAAACTGGGTGATTGGGCAACACAAGGGCAGATGGAATTCAGTGTTGATAAGTAATTAACGTGGAAAAATAAAATCCAAACTATACATAGAAAAATGATGGGATCTAAAATAGCTGTTACCACTCAAGAAAGAGATCTTGGAATCCTTGTGGATAGTTCCTTGAAAACATCTGCTCAATGAGCAGTGGCAGTCTAAAAAACTAGCAGAATATTGGGAATCATTAGGAAAGGAGTAGATAAGAACATAAGAATGACCATGCTGGGTCAGACCGAAGGTCCATCTAGCCCAGTGTCCTGTCTTCCGACAGTGGCCAATGCCAGATGCCCCAGAGATAGTGAACAGAACAGGGAATCATCAAGTGATCCCTCTCCTGTTATCCATTTCCAGCCTCTGACAAACAGAGGCTAGGGACACCATTCCTACCCATCCTGGCTAATAGACATTGGTGGGCTAACATCCATGAATTTATCTAGTTCTTTAAAAAACTCTGTTAAAGTCCTGCTTGTGAAGATAACATCCTTTGGCAAGATAATAAGACAAAAAATACCATATTGTCCCTATGTAGAGTCATTGTATGCTCACTTCTTGAATATTGTATGAAGATTTGGTCACCCCATCAAAAAAAAGATATATTGGATTTGGAAAAGGTACAAAAAGGGCAACAGAAATAATTAGGGGTAAAGAACAGTTTCCATATGAGGAGATGTATGGAAGGAGGTATTAACAAGGACAGTGCTTTTCAGCTTGGAAAAGAAATGACTAAAGGGTGGGGGGATATGTTAGATGTCTAGAAAATCATGAACATTGTGGAAAAATAGAATAAGGAAATGTTATTTATTCATTCACTAACATAACACAAGAAACTGACCCAATTAAATGTATAGGCAGCAGATTTAAAACAAACAAAATAAATTATTTTTTTCACAGTCAACTTGTGGAACTCTTTGTCAGAAGATGGTGGAAAAGCCCAAACAATAATAGGGTTCCAATAAGAACAAAATAAGTTCAATGAGCGTAGGTCCATCAATGGCTACTAGCCAGGATGGGGAGCAATGGTGTCCCTAGCTGCTGTTTGCTAGAAGCTGGGAATGGGCGACAGGGGATGGATCATGATGATTGCCTCTTCTCTTCATGCCTTCTGAAGCATCTGGCATTGGCCACTGTTGGAAGACAGGATACTGGGCTAGAAGGACCTTTGGTCTGACCCATTATGGCCATTCTGATATTCTTATATAGAGCTGAAATGTATCTGCCCCTTGCTGTAATGCACTAGACCCCCTACCCTTCCAGAACTGAGACGGAGCCCAGGGTGTCTCTCTTGCCACAGAGTTAGTAACAAAGTAAGAATATATATTAAAATTGTAAGGCTAACCAGTGTCCCTTAAGTGACTTGCCACAAGATGTCAGAATATGGTAGTGTTAGAGCTGAGTGGGTCTAATATTCATTTAATTTTCTTTTTTATATAGGAATTAGATACAGTGTTCCTGTCAGCTCACTGCTAGGTTGCATCTTCCAGAAAAAAGTTGCATTTTCCAGTAGGGATGTAAGCGACTAGTTGACTATCAGATAAGCATAAGTTTATCAGATAGTTGACTAGTCTCTCGACTAGTAACTTCCCCCCTTGCTGCCTCTATCGGAGGCAGCAAGGTGGTGGAGCAGGAGCTGGTGCGGGAAAGCTGGCTTAAAAGCCAGTTCCCCCGAGCACTGTCTCCACGGGGGGACAGAGGAGGCAGGGGATAGCGGGGACCAGGCATGAGCCGGGAATCAGCTGTCCTGGCTCACGCTGGGTCCCCCACACTGCACTTCTGCTTTTTAAATCTATTAAGAACTTGCTGGCTCTTAATACATTTAAAAGGCAGAGCCACAGGGGGGTTAGTGGCTCCCCTGGTGCGGCCCCCCCTCTTATTGACTAATCGACTAGTCAATGGAAATTCCATCAACTAGTCAATTAGTTGACTATACTAAATTTAACATCCCTATTTTCCAGTACCTTGGTAGCCCCAGGATAGAGATGATACATGTGGGGGGAGAGGGCAGATGGGGTTGGTTTCTGCTCTCCCCATTTGGTGCTTGGCTCATACTGAGCATGCTCAGTTACACTGCTGAAGCCTCTGTCCTCACTCCACCCCCCATACTTTCACTCTTCCCCCCCATCATGGCATGCACAGGTCGCCTCACCCCCCCACCAAAATCTGAAATAGTGATTTTCCAATCACCAATAGTGAGGAATCTCCCCCACTTCCTGAATGGGGAAGTGTAAAGACAAAGGACCAGACACACTGAAGCTGCTACACAGAGGAGCAATCTCTCAGTCTTTCCTGAATTAGTAAGGTCCCTGTGTCCTAAGGATGAACCATATTCAAACACGTGGAAGGAGAGCTGGTAGTGAAGCTTCTCTAACTCTGTATTCTAGACGTCTGTTTCCTTGGGAATCCAGAATCATTGCTTTAAAGAAACGGCTTTTTCCCCTTCCCATCTTCCTTTGTAAGTATAATTTATAGTGTTGGATCTATCAGCATCTCAGTATTGCAAATTTGAATTCAGATTGTACTAGCTGTCATGAATAACATCACATTTCTCTTAATGATGTGCCGATGATGTCAAGTTCTGGGAAAGAGCAACAGCAGCAGCTGGGAACTGTTTCTGTTATTTCAGGATTTTTTCCTGATGTTTGGATTCTTTATTCCTGTGCTTGTAGCATGCTGCTAGAAGTCAGTCATCAGTGGAAGTTTTCTGCAGAGATGGGAGGGAACCTGAAGAAAATGGAGAGCTTGAAATAAATGTGTTGGAGAGAATAGGACTAATTTCTTTTTTTACAAGTAAAAAGACAGAGATTGATCCTTTCTTGCCATTGAAGAAAGTTCAGTTTTCAGTTTTCAAGAAATAATGAATTCCCCCCTCTTGTTTCACACTGAACAACTAGTTCTAATATGGAATTTTCTGTATTTTCATCTTTATGGTAATTTCAGAAGCAGTAGCTCATTTGTTCTTAATAATGTTGCTGAAAAATACCAGTAATTATATAATGGCTGCAGAAATCACATTTTAAGCAAATGAAGAGAGAAATGATTTTTTTTGATTGTAACTCACCAATTTATATGTAATTACTAACTATAAAAGAACCTTCCTGGTATGCATAATGACCACCTTTTGTCCTTGCATGAAAAGTCGAGGTGTTTTCATTCAAGGTTTTGTTCTCTTCAGCTTATTTCTGGCTGGTTGGGGAGATAGAGGCAGCTGTTTTTATGACATGTCTCTGAGCCCTTCTCCAGACTATTGAACATGTGAGTTTGAAAACCAGCTGGGTGTATTCTTAGTCTGTCAAACCCAGTCCATAGAAACAAGAATTCTGGGCAAGCCAGTGGAAACCTGCCAATATTAAAAAAAAAAAAAAAGTGGTCCTTGATCATTTTTTAAAAAGTCTTAATAAATGGCAATTTTTAATTACTTGCAACTTCAGTGAGAAGTATGACGAATAATACAAGAGGCAACATATAAATAAGAACACGTTATTTTTTTCTCATTATATTTGGCTTTATTGGCAATTTCCTGCTATAGCTACACAATAAATTATAAAAGAAAAAAATATATACATTCTCCTCTCTTGTGGGCTCAGGTGGCTTATATGATTGCTTCAATGCTAAAAGATTAGGTATAATAGGAATGATTTTTTTTTGTCTTTTGAATGAAAAGATAAAGTTTACATTGTCTGAGTTCTATAGTTTGATGCCGTCTTTCTAATGGAAATATGTCAGATCACTGACAAGTCGGGAAGATGACTTTGGCAGATGCATTTTGGCTGGACTGGCAGAAGCTTTGCTCAGAATAGGAAGGCTATATAGGAGATGATTACTGTAAATTAGGTGCTAAGTGCCAAAGGAATCTATGATGGAGAGTTCCACTCAACAATATGGCACATCCATTCTGGGGACTAGCTCATGAAGTTGATGCCCCTTTCCATAGCTGCACTCCATCTTCTTCGTCTCTCTGGGTCGGCGGCCCCCTCTCACTCAATGAACTGCCTCTGCCTCTTCAGGATTCAGCCCTTTGACCAGGTCACTATACACATTTTCCCCTTCCTGGATGGCAAAGTCCTTCTTTGCCAGCAGTCCTAGGCAGTCTTCCTATTCACTGCCTCATAGTGCCACATCCTTGATGGCTGGTGGGGGAAATCTGGGCCCATGCCTTACACCGTTCCAGCTCCGTGACCCTCTAGCCAGCAGTCAAGGTTCATTCCCATATAGACCTTACTGCCTTTTCCTGAGCCACATCCTACCTTCCTGGATTCCGCTTCTCTAGGTGTGCTAGCACAAATGCACCTCCCCTCTCCTGGGAGTGACTGCAAGCTTTCCTAGCAGCCCCCTTCTGCTGCTAATTTCCCGCCTTTCTTGCCCTAACCCAGCTCATTCTTTCTCTGCTGGCCTACTCACTCAGAGTGTTGCTTAGCCACCTGATTCTCCTCAGTGGAGGCTTGTGAGATTAATTACACCCAGAGGTGAAAGTAAGCGGATGCGCCCTGGTGCACAGCTCCAACAAGAGCTAGCTAAGCTGTGGCAAAAGCTAGCAGGGAGCTATTTAAAGAATTGGCAGGGACCCGGGTTGCAATAGGACAGTACTAAGAAATTTAAGAAATTTTAAGCTACTCTCACTGCTGATTAGACCCCTCCTCTGCTTGCATTAACCCTTTCCTGAAAAGTGTGGAGGTAAACACGGTTTGACAATAGTTTGGATATATAGGAACATGGTGCAAGAATCTCAAAGGGTTTGTCTACACTGCAATAAAATTCCAGTGGCACCGAGCCTCAGAGCCTGGGTCAATTGACTTGGGCTTGCATGACTTGGGCTGTGACCTGAG
This sequence comes from Rafetus swinhoei, assembly GCA_019425775.1. NCBI lineage: Eukaryota > Metazoa > Chordata > Testudines > Trionychidae > Rafetus > Rafetus swinhoei. Next base: position 72,892,329 of record CM033440.1, read on the forward strand.
AGACTAAAAATTGCAGTGTAAACATTTGGGAGTCAGCTGGATTCTGGCTCTGAGATATTTTCTCCTCATGGGGCTTCGAAGACTGGGCTCCAGCCTGAACATGAACATCTATCACTGCAATATTTGTGCCTCAGCTCAAGCTCCACAATCTTGAGTCAGTTGACCTGAGTCCACCATGGCTGTGCCACAGGCCTTTTATTGCACTGTAGACATACCTTAAGCCTTCAAGATAATGAACATGAATAACAGGTGTAAGAGTAGCCCCTGGAGTCAATGGATACAGAACTCCTCATGTCACAAGAGTTTTTTAAACATGATTGATATGTGATAGTGCTAAGGAAATAAGAAGCTGTCTGTTATGTGCATTCCTGTGTATTACAGCTTTAACATGTAGTGTCAGAAGTGAACTTAATCTTTGGTGCAAAAAAGCCACCCAACTCCCTTTGTAAGGACTGGCTACAGAACTTTATTATTAATTATTATTATTATAGAGGCAATGTTGAAAGTGTAGTTAAGGTTTCCTAACTTTTTCTATCATTGTCTTGGATTCAGTTGTTTATGATACTCATCACCATCATCATCAACAACCATGGGCTCAATGCCCGTTGGTGTCCGATGCCTCCTTCCCTATTTCCTTCCATCTTTCCCTATCCAGTGTGGAGTGGCTTAGTTTCTGTAGACTAGCTCTGCACCAATCTACTATATCATCTACCCATTCTCTGTGGGGCCTGCCTTTCCTATTCGGACATCCATTATGCCGAATACCAAGGTCTTAAGTTTTCGCTTGTCGTTCATTCTGCAGATATGCCCGAATAGCTGTAACTTCTGTTGTATAACCTTCTGCACTAGGTTCTCTTTCGGCTGTATCTTCCTATATAATTCCTCATTGGTGACCTTCTGCATCCATCCTACTCTCAGGATCTTTCTATAACGACTCCTCTCAAACGCCAATATCCTTCTCTTCGATTCTTTTTTTATCACCCATGTCTCACAAGTGTACAACATGCTGCTAAATACACACATTTTCAAGATGCTCAGCTTTGTTCCTAAGCTAATCGCTTTATGATACTACTAAAACTTAATAACTTGGGCTGAAATTTTCCAGACTTGTATCTTTGCTTCATGCTGAATTATTATTATTATTATTATTTTTAGCAAAAACAATATAGTCATTTAAAAGACTGATGGTAGGGGGAACAGGTAATTTTGCTAATTTTAATTTTTACCACCACTTTTTAGAACTTCATCCCTCCATTCTTTGGATTAGGAACTATAAATTTGTGATAGAGGCAGTCTTGGGGTTTGGTTAGTCCCTTTTGCTGTTTCCATGAAACTCTTCTTAGATTTGGCTTCAGAAAAGCTAAGAAAATCCCCATTTGAACATACACAGTAGGATTGTATAGAGACTTGCTGTTAAAGTCTCATTCCATCTGCAGTGAACATGCTGCAGACGCCACAGAATTTGGATTCCAGATATGACACAGTAGCAGCATTCCTTTGGCCAAGGAGAGTGCTAACCTAGCAGCGAAAAGGTGATTGCAATTTCTAGTCTTAGTTCTCCCTATGTAAACTTAATTCACCCCTTCTCCATGCATTATTAGAACCTTTAAATACATGATAATTTTTTATTGCATACAGTACCTCTGCTTCATTTACCACACAGGCTCATCTGTGAATGAGGTCAAGATGACCAAGGATAATCGTCAGTGGTTAAGGTACTAAATCTGGATCCAAGAGAGCTAAGTTCTGTTCTTCACTTAACCACAGACTTCTGCTGTTGTGGTAGTCAAGGCTATTATAAGTTGCTACAATGGGGACAAATTAAGGTTGTATGGATAAGGTTAATTCTGGCATTTTGAGTGAATGACTTTGCAACCTGAACATTTTTAATGTCGTTCTTGGCACATGTTTATTTATTTGCATGTTTTATGTATGCCTTTATTCATTTGCCCAAAGTGTTTTAGGTACTATCCAAACAGATAAAATGACACAGACTCTGTCTTGGACCACAGCCTGAAAGAGAAAAAATGGGCAAATTTTAAGGAAAAGTAATAAACTAAGAAACTGGACAAATAGAGTGGCAAGGGTGATGACTATTTATATAGGTATTTTCACATTTTAAATTCTCCTTTGCCGTGCAAATTATTTTCAATTAATTTCCTTTCTACCAATTATTATTTGAATTATTTCTTGTAGGGATCAATTTAATCTTGTAAGGAAAGGACTATTGGAACACAGTGATCTGATTTATTGTCTTAAATAGGGCATTCCATGTAATAGGTGGTATATGGAGTATAGAAATGCATCAGTTTCTGGCAGTCACTCCCAGGAGAGCTTTTTCATAAAACTTCCTTCCAGGAGAAAGTCACATTAAACAGTCTCCCAGGAGACTGCTTTTTTCATTAAACTTTGCCTTTCACAAACCAGTAGTTAAACCAAAAATTCTCATTCCAGATACAGTCCAGGAAAATTTTAAGAGCAAAATGTCTTGGCATATCAGATACTACACCAGGAAACAATAAATCCTTACCAATTATACTTTAGCTTTAGTTAAGTACCTCTGAGAAAATGAGCCATGAAGTGATCAACCACTTTTACAGGATTGGCAATTTATCCCTAACAATAACATAGACTTTTCTAGAAATTTTAGACTTTGATTAAATAGGATTTTGTCCCCTTCCAAAAGAACCACATTGATTACCTTGATAAATGACATAAATTAAATATTTGAAGTAATTGTGTTTTGGTGCCCCTGAACCTGTAAGAGCAAAATCACTAAGCTACTTAAAAAATGCATTGACTTTACTCCAAAATTCAGTGTAAATCAATTGTCTCTAACGCTTTGTTGTTGAGAAATAGCAATGCTTTAGAAGACTGAGTTGCAGCAATCACATTGTACTGTATTCAGACTCAGAGGGTATTTATGCCAACATACATTACATATCTCGGGCTCTTTCAAGAGAAGCTGCCAACTGTTTTCACTAAGTAGAGCCAGATGTGTTGTGCCATTGTGATGTTTTAACTCTATGAATTGATCAAAGGCCTTTTTTCATTTCATGGAGATCCTTTTATAGCTGTTAATCTCAATCTTTTTTTATGACTTCGGATGAGCTTGATTTAGATTCCAGGGGTGGAGGGATAGTGCTGTAGCCCACTGAAGCATGCACTTCTTTTCTACACTAGAAAGATTGTAGCTCATGTATAAGCACATCATGCAAATTGTGGCAAGTTGTGTCTGATATGAGCTTCATATTTTGGTAGGAAAACACCATGTTTTCTGCTTGGAGAAATTAGATGAGTGAGAACAAGGGCAAAAAAAAAAAAAGACAAAATAATTCAAGCATCTCCACTTAAATTGTGTGCATCTCTGTTTTTTCTAACCTATTTAATAAGACTCCCAGCACCATAGGAACTGAGCACGGACCAAATATTTAAAAAGAGAAATGACAAGAAAAATCTATTTATCTTTGCTTTCTTCTTAACCTGTCAGAGAAATACCTTGAAATACCTAGATTAGATTGGGGTTTTTGAAGTGTTTTATTGTTGTGTTGTTGGGTATTTCTGATTATGTGTGTAAGTGGGAGTGTGTGTGTGTGTGAAATTTACTGAGAGAACGCTAAGTCAAATAGATACATTTTGAACTGCTGAACAAAATGAGGTGATTATTTTGTTTTCTAGTTGTGAGTTCATAATATAGATCCCAATTTGTCGATTCTAAGATCAGAAGGGCCTTCATGATCATCTAATTGAATCTCCTGTATAACATGGGCCATACAACTTCCCTAAAATAACTCCTAGGCTGTGTCTACATTGGCAAGATTTTGCGCAAAAGCACCTGCTTTTGCACAAAATCTTGCCGCCTGTCTACACTGGCTGTGAGTATATGCGCAAGAACACTGACATTGCAATGTACAAAATCAGTGCTTCTTGCGCAAATACTCTGATGCTCCCGCTCAGGGATAAGCCCTCTTGAACAAGTATTCTTGGGCAAGAGGCCAGTGTAGACAGGCAACGTTAATTTCTTGCGCAAGAAAGCCCGATGCCTAAAATGGCCATCGGAGCTTTCTTGCGCAAGAGAGCGTCTACACTGGCACGGATGCTTTTGTGCAAAAGCACATCTTTTGCGCAAAAGCACATGCCAGTGTAGACGCTCTCTTGCTCAAATACTTTTAACGGAAAAACTTTTCCGTTAAAAGTATTTGCGCAAAATCATGCCAGTGTAGACGCAGCCCTACAGTATATCTTTTAGAAACCATCAAAACTTGATTTAAAAATAGTGATGAAGAATCCACTTTGACTCTTGGTAAGCTGTTCCAATGATTAGTTACTCTCACTTAAACATGTATGCCTTATTTCCAGTCTGAATTTGTTTAGCTTCAGCTTCCAGTCCTTGAATCCTGGTAAATGTTTCTCCGCTAGACTGACGAGCCCATTATTAAATATTAATTCTCCATATAGATATTTATAGACTGTAATCAAGACTCTTGACCTTTCTTTATTAAGCTCAATAGCTTGAACCTTTGGAGTCTATAAGGCATATTTTTTAATCCTTTAATCATTCTCATGACTCTTCTCTGAACCCTGATCTTTCTTGAATTGTGGGGACCAGAAATGGACACAGTATTCTAGCATTGATTGCATCAGTGCAAAAATGGAAGGTAAAATCATCTCACTATTCCTCGAGTTTGCCTGTTTACGCATTTCCAGGATCACATTAATCCTTTTGGCTATAGTGCCATACCGGGAGCTCTTGTGCACCATGACCCCCAAATCTTATTATCTTCTGGTGCATTTCTCTGCTGGGAGTTTTGGGTCTTTTTCCTGCCTCTCTTTTTTTCTCCATGCTGTTGGCCATGGTCCTCCAAGCTCTTTGTTCACAGTCTCTGCAACAAGGACTTGCAGGATCTTGCAGAACATGTCCTGACTACTCCTCTTTTTGCTCCTCGTCATGCATTCTGTGGGCATGGAGAGGGTACTCCGCAAAGCTGCCATGCCAGAAGCTGCTGATAAAAACAGAAGACTATACAACAGGATTGATAGTCACTATGGAAAGGGAAAGAAGAGTTTCACCCCCTCTTCTCTTAGCCTCATAAGTACTGTATTTTTAATAAGAAATGCATATTGACATTTCAGCTTTGAAGCACTTTGGCACAGCACTACTCTCTAGTCTTAGCTATGATGAATGTGGCCTAACGGGGATTTGAGGGGTGGGTGGGAAAGAAATCCTGTTGCTCAAAGCCATAAAATTTTGATCCCTGTTGCTTGAGTATGAATACAGGACAAATGGCACTGAATAGTGCACTGTTTTCCATAGGCAGTGGTGATTTTAGTTGATATCTCATGCCAGAGGGTCACGATGGCCAAGAGAACATAGCTGTTATTGGCATCCCAAAGCAGCCCAAAGCAGCTTTGCCTTGTCAGCCTGAGGGTAGGCTAGCTTCTATGGTTAAATTTAAGCATTGTAAAGAAAAATGATTACACATTTACCCAAGTTCCCTTCCCCTTCATCAGGGTCCCCCTGCTTGCCTGCTGGAACCGGCTACATTGAGGCAGAATCTCAAATAGGTCCTGGCTCACAGCATGGCTGAAGTCCTCCGCTCTGTCTCCCCTACTTTTCTTCCCAGTTCATGGCATGGTTCTCTATCTCTGGCTTCTCTGAGTCATCTACAGTGGTCTCCCAAGTGGCGATGGGATTTCTGACAAGAATGGCATGCAGTTCCTTGTCAAAGCGACAGGTCTGTGGTGCAGGACCAGATCAATTGTCCACTCCTGGGCCTTGTGGTGTCCTGGCAATGTTCCTTGATTTTCTTAGCAGCATTGCTGCTGAGCCCTGTTGTACCCCTTTGTCTGGATCCCTTGTGAAATCTACTTGTGGATGTCCTTATTTCTACAGCTGGGCTGTAGCTGTGCTTGCACAGCCTTTTTCCCCCACAAGTCCCAGAGATCCAATACGTCCTGTCTACTCCCAGCAGCAGCTCAGTCTAGCATGTGGAGCTGGCATGGTCAGTTGGGCAGGTGCATGCAACACAGGTGAGCAGTTAAGTGTGCTTGCTGAGGTAAGCTGTCAGGAAAAGGCATTTCAGAAACATGTGGGATATTTTAAAGTATGGGATCATGTCACAGGGTGCTTTCTCCCTATATAGCCTGCACAGGGATGATTGTGCCTCCACAGTGTCCTTTTATTGTAAGTTCTCTCCAGCCTGTTTATAACAATACATGTGCAACAGCCTATTTATGATGTTAATATAGGTTTTGGCCCTCTTACCAGGGTCTGAGAGGAACAGTTGTCTCCCTTCTCTGAGCCCTTGTGGGGCTAGGCTCAGCTAGCCTCGTTCCTCCCTCTCCCCTTCACACTTCCTTCTCGTGCCTCTTCTTATCAACCCTGGACTGGAGGGGAAAGGGGGGGGGGCAGGATAATTGGCTCAGCTGGCCAACCTGATAGACTAATTATCCCTGTTAGTTTTCTCAACGGGAGCAAATTAATATCTGAATGATCAAAGTGCAGGCTCCCCTGTTTGTTCCCTGCACTCTGTCACAGGTGGCTTCTGGTCCCGGTGACTCCTGGGCAGTGGAGTTTATAACAGTGACCAGAGTGGTCTCTGTCACAGCGAATGTAGCATTGTGGGGCAGCTGCTGGAGGACTTGTAAGGTCACACTTGCAGGGTGCACACTCCCAACCTCAATAGGCCAGTAATGGCTCTGTGCTCTTCATAGAGGTGGTTTTACTGTGTTGTTGTAACAGGCTGCTTACTTGGCCAGAGACAAATTTGAGTCTAGACGCAAGTCTGATTTACATCAGCCTAACTTTGTAGCATAGACAATAGGCCTGAGTCGTCTGTAGTGGAGAGCTAGCAGAGAAAGTGAAGCTAGGGTGGTGTTCATGGTGACTTGTGTTTTTAAGCATGTTGGTTCCTGTGCTTTGTAGAAATGGGATCTTTCTCAGAATGGGTGCCTACAATTGTATGGCAATAATGAAGTGAGGAGGTCATGAGTGTATGGATCATGGTGTCCAGATTTGTGATTGGGAGAATGGGTTACAATCTCCTGGTCAGTTCTAGTTGGAGGAGGGTGGTATTTTTGGCTGCTATAGCTATTTGGACTTTCACTAGATATGTGTAATCAAAAATAATCCCAAAGACTGATGTGAAAACTTGAGAGCAGATAACCTCAAGAGTGGAATATGCCCTAGAACAGGCAAGTTCTTCATACTGCTTCCATCTTCTGTATAGCATCAATTCCATCTTGTCTGTGTTTTATCTTTAGCCCTCCTCTCTTCATGAAGGTGTTTATTTCTGCTAGGTGCTGAGAAACTTTGAGATCAATTTCTGCTTGATATCAAGGCTGGATATTGTCTGCATATTGTTGGTGCATGTTCTGTTTCACCCTCTCTCCCCAAGGCTCGGAATGGATATTGATGAATATGAGAGAGGACTTTGCCTTGTGGAAATCTGCAGTTGAGAGCTTTTGAGGTGGTGGAACAAATATCCATAAATGACCTGTGTTCAATCTGAGAGGAAAGACCCGAGTGATTTTAGGACTTTTCAGTTCGTCAATGACATCCCTTGGAAATGGGGCAGGAGTATTTGGTATTCACTATATCAAAAACACCAGAACATTATGCATTTAAATGAAGTTCAAATGATGCTTCACTTTTTATCCTATAGAAATGTTCATATTATTGACTGTGAATAGAAAATGAATGGTGAGTATAATACAGAGTAACTCATGCTAAAGCCTACAGGTAAAAAACTATCTTATTTGTTATAGATGATTTTCCATTTAATATGCTGGAGTTGTTCCAAGGACATCTTTTCAAAGGAGAAGCAGGTGTAGATGAAGTTTTGTGGAACTTAGGCTGTATTTTTTTGATAAAACATTTAATTAACAAGCATGAAAACAGTGAGGCACTTGAAATGGAATTAAAACAATTGTTTGATATTAAACAGCACACATTCAATTTGTGAATGCAGTTGCATTGAAAAGCTTGAAAATATCAACAAATTGTGGTGTGTTTAAAAGAGATATTTTAATTTTCTTTCAAGGTTTTTCTTTGCACAAGTTCTAAGCTAAAAAAAATGTTGAAATGAATGTGAGAAATAAAAGAGAGAAAATATTTCCCCCCTCCCCAAGCATCAGAAGCTTTCAATGCTTGCTTCATAGAGCAGGGAAAGAATTAAGACCCAAGTTCTGAAGTACAGTACTTAATAGCCATGCTCTTTTATATGAAAAAAGTTACAATTGTTACAACTTTGCATGACTAGGATTTTGATAAATCACCCTGTAGAAAATCAAAATAAAACATACAACAGACAAAAGGCCAAACAATGTTCAGCATAAGAGCTGGATGAAAAGAACAAGGAAATTATCAAAGAAAGCTGACATGCAGCTCTGTTCTTTAAGTTGTTGAGCACCTTGGGCCAAATCCAGTAAAACAGTCCAGAACATGCTTAGTTTAACTTTAAGCACATGCCTAGTCCATCTGATTTCACTAAAACTACTCACATACTTAAAGCTAAGCACATCCTTCAGTGCTTTGTTGGATCAGGCCCAGCATACCCAGCACCATGCGGGATCCAGCTCATAATGTCCATAACACAGTGTTCTTGAGTCAAATCCAGGCTCTGTTGAAGTCAATGGCCTGAACTTAATTAGAGTTAGGATTTCACCCCTTCTTCCTATGCTTTTCTGCGTATATGGTTCTTTAGTGCAAGTTGCCATAAGACTGGGTACTGTAACTTACCCTGCCTAATTCTTTACAAATATTATAGATAGCAATACTATTCTATAATGCAGGGGTGGGGAACCTCTGGCCTTGGGGCCAGATGCAGTCCTCAGCTTGTCTGGATCTGACCCCTGAGATTCAGGGCCTTCCCCAGCATTGGGAAGCCCATGCTGGCACTCCAGTCCCCTCACTTGTGAGCGGCCCCCGACTGTTTTTTTTTTTTTGGTGGGTCAGTGGCCCACGACCCAAAAAAGGTTCCCTATCTCTGCTAAAATGCAATGGGCAAGAGAAAAAAATAAGATCTAGGCAAATACTTAGATCATGTTTATGAAATATATAGTTACATTATAAAGAAAAACAGTAATTGGCCATCTGGAGCCAGAGCTCTGGTAGAAATAGGCAAGTATTCTATAGAATTCCTTTTAGGGGCAATAGAGGAGCATGTTAATAATGTGATAGAATATATCGGTGTATTCACATCCTACACAGTATTGTAATAATCCTTGTACGAAGTACGACTTGTAAGGTATAATTTGAAAACTCAATTTTCTGGTCCTTGTAAAATATATGTGGCAACATTGTATGTGGAGTTATAAGATTCCCCTTTATGGAGTTAGTAACACATACCCAAAGCTCAGCCCAAACAGAGATTGGCCAACATGTTTGTCTTAATCAAAGGAATGCTTGATTTGCATTTTGCAGTAAACAGAGTCATCAGGTAGGAAAGGAAAACAAAGGAAGTTCAAACAGGCGATATAATCAGCACGGAATATCTTTCTACATAGACTGTTTGGCTCCTGGTTCTTAGTTGGAAATGTATTTTTATGATGGGGACTGAAACTATAAAAAGGAGAATCAAACACCCCAAGACACCTCCCTCAGCCTATTGCATTCACTGCACCTGAAAAGACAAAGGAAGCAGGCATTGGATTCAGTGGAAGGGGTTCTGAACTGAGAGTTTGGCTAGTAATCTGCTGGAGAATGTGATGAGGAACTTTGCTTGAATCTTACAGTATTTTGTTGAGTTAGACATAGGTAAGCATTTTATCTTTATTTCTCTTATAACCATTTTGGAATTTTATGCCTCATTGCTTGTACTCATTTAAAGTCTCTTTGTAGTTAATAAACTTGTTTTATTGCTTTATGTAATCCAGTGTGTTCAAGTTGCAGTGTCTGGCTAACACCATTTGGAGTAACAAGTTGTGTGCATATTATTCCTTTAAAAGAATAATGGACTTAACATACCCATAAGGCCTGGGCAATATAGGTCATGCGTTTCTGGGAGGAAACCCAAAACTAGAGTATGTTGGGATCACCCTGCAGCATAACTTTAAGGCTGGTAAGAGGCAGGTGTGGCTGGCTGGCTGCAGCACTCACAGAGATAAAGCTGGGAGTGATTTACATGCTGGAAACTTTTTGCGAGCAGTCCAGCTGGAGGCTACAACAGTCCAGTTGGAGGCAGTGTAAAGGGAACCCCAGATTAGATAACACAGCTACTCATTACTCTGGCATGTACCTTAGCATGTCACAACTATGACCTGGAATAACATTCTATACTGTTCTTTCAGTGGAGGCTTAGCTCAGTAACCTTCAAATTAAAGTAGGATGACTTTTTTGAATTGAGAAACTGATTTCTAAAACTTTTATTTAGTTTAGGAAGTGGGGTATATTATCAGAGGACCACATACCCCCACAATAATAGAATAATAATATTTTTTTGGTGACTAGGAGCTTAATGACAAACATGGTGCTACTACAGGTTGAACCTCTCTAGTCCAGAACTCTCTGGTCCAGAAACATCCATCATCCAGAATGATTTTAGTTAGTTGGATGTCCACTTTTCATGGGTATGGCCAAGTTTCCCATGGCCCCATAAAGTTTATTTACAGCCACCAGTCCTAGCTCTCAGCGTTCTGTGCTGTTATTGATCTCTAATTTACCCATAAATGTACTCTAACCGCCCAGTAAACCGTGGAAGCATTGGTAATGGTGATAAATATTGACCCCCCCATGGTCTGGAAAATGCTCTGGTTCAGAACTGGTCAGGTCCCAAGGGTGCCGGTCTAGAGAGGTTCAATCTGTAGTTAAATAGTACATGGGCAATATATAGTGACCACAAATAAAAACAATACTTTATATAATACACCATGAATAATGTTCATTGCAAAACACTGTTATTACAATCAGGGCCATACCTTGGCTCTTTGGGAGTTTTTCTCTTGGCTTCAGTGGGACCAGAATTTGTGCCTTTATGTTACCTTTGTGACTTTAAACCCACAAAAATCTGTACATTTCAGGTGAAAGTTCACAAAGCAAAGTTCACACATGCATTAGGTAGGTAGGGTCTTTAAATACATGGGCACACAACTATAGGCGATAATACACATATTTGGGAAAAAAGGTTCATTGTGGGCAAGGCCAATGTTTCTGAATCTTTTTGATATCACAGACTAGTTTGCTGCTTTTTCAAACTGTGTCAGAGAGATCTCAGGGACTGGCACTGGTCCATGGGTGGGTTGTTGAGAAATACTGGGCTAGACTGTGAAACTCTTACTTATGTGAGGAATGAATAAACTGAAATAAATGGGATTATTTGCTCGTGCACACCGACAAAAGAAAGACTTGTACAATCTGGCCCATGTGCACATGTACAAAGAGCAGTCCTTTAGTGATGACAGAGTCGTAAGGTTTTTGATTAAATGATATAGAAAAAATTAGTAATTATCATCATGTCTTACAGTGATATTGTTACCTATGTAAGACTATTATTAAATAAAATGAAAACGAAATTAGAGGACTTTTTATTGAAATGTTCATGACTTTGCTATTTACTGTGTGCACAAAAATAGACTAAGACTACAGAGTCAGATCCTCAGCTGATGAAAGTTAACATTGTCCTTTGAAGTCAATGGAGCTACCTTCTTCTATACCAGCCAATGATCTGGACCATGGGAAGAAAATGCCAAATTAAAAGTTAATTCCTGCAATATTTAGAAGAGGTTCTAATTTCTGAGGTGGCAAAGCAGTGAGATTAAAGAGCAGCATGCCAGTGCAATCAGAAGGTATCTGAGAAAAGAAACATGGAACGGGGATGATTAAGCAAACTGTAAAACCGATTGGAAGGAAGTACAAAGGAAAAAAAATAGGAATCAATACATTAAACCCCCCCCCCCAACAATAAGGGTGCTTCAAATAGGTACAACATAAACAAATGATGAAATAAAACAAATCCCACTCCAAGCCACACACCTTACTAGTAAATGGAGTTTAAAAACAGAGAGAGCACAATAACTAATAACTTATTAATCAAATTTTAAAAACATTCTGACTAGGCACTTTTAAAATTCAGAGCGTTCCAGATAAAACAGCTGGCATTCATTTAAAAATTCACTGGATGGAGGAATGGTTTTCGATTAGAAAGAGGGATAATTTTTTAAAAAAGGATGAGGAGACCAAATAAGGTAAATGTCACAGTTGGCATTTTAACTGCTATTCCTGTGAGTGTTGTTTCTTTAAGAGTCACAGCCTGAATGTATGCCAAGTAAAGCTGATCAAAAAGGTTTTAATTTTTTTTAAATTTTGACCCCCAGATTTGTTTTTTCCACAGATGGTTTATAGAGAAGTTCTAATTTTTCAAAAATTACATGAAAAATTTAAAGAAAAATATTTTTTTAAAATATGTTTTCTAACCTTCTGCTCCAGTGTTATATAACTCCAGGTCCAGGCCAAGTTTAGCAAGGCTACACTTCTTGGTTGATAACTGTGTGTATTCCATATAAACATGTAAGAGAGATTATAAAGCAGTTGGGCTAAGTCTTCCTATTGGTCACACTTCTATAATCCAAGAGAAATTCTGATAAAGTGAATTGAATTATTCTAGATTTAAACCTGTGTAGAGATGTGATCAGGGTTTGACTTGCTGTTTCCTGAAAGGGTCTATGTTAGAAGTAGTTAATGTGTCAGAGAGAATAGGAAAGAAGGCTTACAGTCCACACATGAGAAGGTTAGTTTGTGTAAGCAGAAAACAGGGAATTTCATTCCAAGTAAGGGCTTCTAAAAACAGCCACTAAACTGTGCTTCACATTTTTGCACTCCCTACTTCTATAAAGTATACATGTTGAGCCATAATGGCTGTTGTGGCCATGCAATAAAAGAGCAATGAAAGGCACTAGTGTTGGATTATGTTTGGTGGTCGAGAGCACAGAAGGCCCATGTTAAGCCACAGAGTATGTTGTGTGCCCAGTTACTAGTCAAATTTAAAACAAATAATTGCACTCTCTTGGCTGAGGATTGAGGACCAGTAAATAATGAACAATTTGCATACGTAGCACTGTGGGTTCCACACCCAACCTGTGTTTTTTTTCCAATGGACGGTTGATGCACAGTGGGCGTGTAAGAGTCTGTTGCTCTCTGGTTGCCAGCATCTGGTTTGTGGTGCTTTTAGAATGGCTGACTTGTAAGATTCAGACCAGAAGAGATCACATGACTGACCAAGGGCAACTATGACTTCCTCTTTGAAGCCCTGTCTGATGAAGTGGTGGCTCCCTTCAGGCCAAGACTATGGATGGAGGCGAATGTTGTGACAGGCCACTGAAATGATCTGGAGGGCACCAAGAAATGGGTTGAAGAAGTCAGCCACTAAGTGTGCTGAAGCTGAAGTAGGGAGCTCCAGCTCCAGCAGGGACCATAGGTTCTCTTCCATGAAGAGACTGTCGTGCCCCAGCCCATCTAAGGCTACGTCTAGCTGCAGGCTTCTTTTGGAAGAAGCTTTTCCAGAAGAGATCTTCCGAAGAAACTTCTTCCGAAAGAGTGCATCCACGCTGCCAAAGTGCATCAAAAAAGCGATCTGCTTTTTCGAAAGATAGCATCCACACTGAATGGATGCTACCTTGCATTTAAGCTGTGATGCTATGGACAGAATGGCTACCAGGGCACCTGTGTTTTTTCCTCTTTCCTCTTCTTTCGAAAGAACTCCCTCTTCCCCTTCCACACACACCTTTTTGCAAAAGAGTTATTCTGGAAAAAGTCTTCTTCCTCTTAGAAAGGGGTTTACCAATGTCAGAAAAACCCCTCTGTTCTTTCAATTTTTTTCAAAAGAACGCGATTGCAATGTGGACGTAAGTGAAGTTTTTTCAGAAAAACGGCTGTTTTTCCGAAAAAACTCTGTAGTGTAGACATAGCCTGACAGATGGCCATCTATGGAATACAGGGGCTGGTCATTGTCCCATGAGCCAGCAGTGCTCAGGTGAACATGAAGGAGTTATGAGCTATGCAATATAATGTGTTGACATTGCTCAGAACATATAGTTAAATCTTTCCCCCTGCTGATCCCTACTGCTCCAGTGACTGGTAGCAGAGTGTTTATCAAAGTGACCCTCCATGTATGTCCAGTTTTTAAGCACCACAGTGACTGAACTCTGAAGAAAGCATTCCCAGCTCAATGAAATTCCCACCTGCCCATACTATCAGGCAAAAGCATCATGTCCTACAGTGGTAACTAGGTGCAGCAAATATCTTATCCCGTCAATTGTATCTTTACAGCATGTAGCTGGAAGCACTCTGTCTGTGAGTAATGAAGTGTTTCCTTTTGTATTGTTCCCTTCACACAGGAGCATGTATGCTCCAGCAATACATGGCTGCCATTAGCCAGGACCACAGGACCAACAGGCACAAACATCACTTCTTCCTGGAGGAGACATGGGTGTCTGCATTCGGAGAATGGAAGAAACTATACATTGGCCAACAGGGACAGGATACTGCAAGCAATACACTTATAAATAAATAAAAGAAACCACTTCTCTGAAACCTGTACAACTTCTTCCTTCCCCCCTTTTTGTTTCTATCCCTCCACCATACACCTGAGGAAGTACTTATTCCAGGCATGGACTGTTCTCAATCACTATCCCTCTTTCCTCCCTCAGCAGGTATCTTTGACATGTCCTCAGAGACAGCCTCTGCAGCAGTGACCTAGCAGCAAGAAGTAATGTAGTCCTATGCCTAACCATTTAGATTTACCTTGGGATTGCTTAGCTTTTCAACACTTTCTGTAATGCTGCCCTTGTAGTCTGAAACTCTCTGCAGACCCTATAGAGTGCTTAATTCTATGGCCCCGCTCACAATGGCCAAAACGTGTTCACCGCCTTCTCAGTTGTGCATAGCCACTAGGGGTGAGTCTAGACTACAGGGTTTTTCCAAAAAAAGTGGCCTTTTTTGGAAAAAATTTCCCCTGCATCTAGACTGCTGCCGCGTTCTTTTGAAAGTAAATCAAAAAAACGCGGCAGTTTTTTCGACCGCGGAAAACCTTGTTTTACAAGGAATAACGCCTTTTTTCGAAAGTGCTCTTTCAAAAAAAGGTGCTATGTAATGTAAACTATGCGTTTTCAAAAGAGAGCATCCAGACTGCTTTTTCGAAAGTACTGGTTGTTGTCTAGATGCTCTTTTTCGAAAGAGGCTTTTTCGAAAGATACTTTCGAAAAAGCCTCTTTTGAAAGAGGCTTGCAGTCTAGACATAGCCTAGGTGTTCAGACCAGGGAGAATTTTCAGAAATCCCAGTGAGTGCATATATTTCACCTCTGTACTGGATTAGATACATCTCTTCCTCTCTGGGTACCTTGCAGCTCTGAAAATTCTTACGTTTATATTAAGGTACTTAGTTATGAGTATAATTGGATGACAACATCTGTACAAAGGCATTTCAGACAATCTTGGCTCCTTTAACCACTTTTGTCAACAGCCACATTTTTATTTTAAATTAATCCTATAGAACGGAGGTTCTCACCCTGTGGGTCATGATTCTGCAAGCAGGGCAGTTAACAGATGTCAGAGGGTCATAGCTGTCTGGCCTTCCTGTATTGCTGAAAGGGAGGGTCCTTACTAGTTCCTGGCTAGGTGGGATAAGGGTCATGTTATAGAAAAGGTGTTTATAAAGATTTGGGAGAGTCACTTATATAGAGCTTTGTAACTTGAAACTAACTAGCTAAACATTCCAGGATGTGTAAGGTATATTTATTAGTTTTCCAATACATAACAATTCAATAATTATCTTAGATACCTTATACATATTGTTGCTAAACTTTGACAATTGTGCTGTTCCAAGATTGGCATCCTATTTAATCCCCTCCACTAGCTAACCTTGCTTTATTATACTGGAGGTCAATAACCCACTGTTGCACAGAAAAATTGATTTGTTAATTAATTTAATTGCCTCTAGTAATAATGGCAGAATAAGATTGACAGAGCAAGCTTGTTACCAATCTGTGGTACTAGTAATCAGTAATTATATGTAATAAGGCTTTTGTCTTGTGGTAATCTGAAGCATGTCTTGAACTCCTCCTCACCTGATTTAGCAAATAGATTCTCATGTTGAATTTCCCTCTGACCTCCTCTACCTCCAAAAAAGAGAAATTATAGCTTATTAGGTGAAAGCTCTATTTGAAGCCTCAATTTTCTTGAGTATCCTGCTCTTATTGGGAGTACCAGGTGTGCTTGCTGACTGCAGCCTTCAGCTCCAGGTTCAAACTCAACTCGACTTCTGTAAGTCTTTGATTTCCCTTTTGCTGAAGAGGCTGTGGTTGTCTTGACAGCAGGAACAAAGCTTCATCCTTGCACTTTGATATGCACCAAGGTTAAAAAAAGGAATCAAAGAAGGCTTTGGAGAAATTAGATGTATACATTTTTGATGGCCAAGGTTAGAGGAAATGCCTTCTGTAATTTACAAAATTAAGAATTCTGTTCAGGTTTTTTACCAGCCTCATCACTGTAATAATGGAAGACATTGCTCCTAAAAGTAAATGCTTTGAAGATGTGGTCTTTTGAGGTGCTACACACCCAGAACTCAGAATCAACTTAAATGATGAGACAAGAGTATGTTACAAATCAGTTTTGCTGGAGAAGACTAAGAGAATGAAAAAAACCATAGATCATGTTAAAATAAAACTGAAGAAGGGACTTGGAATATAGTGGAAGCAATGCAGAAGTGCCGAAAGGGAAGAATAAGAAAGTACCTTACATTGCTCTTTACCAATTCTTACATCAACTCTTTCTACAGTTTTCACCTGCTTTGAATGGACTGATGTTCAGCACTTCTGTACTGGAAAGGAGGTTACCACAGCGAAGAATAACCAAAAAGAATTACATATAAAAAGATTAATTTTGTAGCACCAAGATTTTAAGTATTGTTATGAAATCCTACCACAATCTGTGTTGTCTGTGCAAATAAAAGGCATTTTAAGACAGATATGTAATTATGTGTAACATAACTTGTGATGAGTGCAGAAAATAGGGGACATCTTGCACATTGGATCTCCTGAAATCAACATATTTTTAAATCATTACATCCTCCTGATGTTTAGACAACTAGATACTGGGGGCCAAATTTTGGCCAGGTATAAGATGATGCCTCTTGGATGTACACATGACTTAAGGAACTTATATGAAGCAATGTGTGTGTGTATATATATATATATGGTTAATGATCCTGCCATTGTGGTCCTTTAAGAAAAATACACTCTTTGAAAAGTGGGATAGACTCTTACAGGATTGTGTGTGTGTGAGAAATGCGTGCTCCACAGTGTAGGCATTTTGACTTTGACACTGGGATCCATTGAAAAGAGTTATCCATTGAAAGCAGCAGTTACAATGATCATAGGTTAGGGTGTGAGGAACGGAAAAATAAATAAGGCTTACAAAGAAGAAAAAATACACGATGTTGGAGTGCTTTAGACATGCACTTCATATTTTTCCACTATTGCAAAGGCAGAAAATTCAGTCATTAAGTCACACATGGTGATAGTTGATACACGAGGTGTAACAGTTAACTCGAACTAAGGACTTAGTTCGAGTTAACGTTTGACTGCCGCGTGTAGCCGCGGGCAGTTAGTTCGGACTAGGGGGATTTAAAAATGGCGCCCGGACGGGAAGATGCAAATAAAGCCCGGGATATTTAAATCCCGGGCTTCATTTGCAACTTCAAATGCCTACATTAGCCTCCCTAGTTTGAGCTAGGGGGCTAGTATAGACATACCCTAAGATCCTTCCATTTGAAAGATTCAGGAGATGGAGCTAGTACAGCAACATAAGTGATGGGATTGGACATATCTTCCTTTATATTCTTTTCAAGGCCTCTGCTATGCTTTAAAATGAACAGCAAATGCACATACATCTAGTAGATGAAAGTGAGGAACATTGGCATTAGCTTCTTAAGCCAGACATAATGCAGGACAATGTTAGGCAATGTCTCTACCACTGGATTTCACACCTAAGCTGCACTATAGCAAATCTACAATTTAAGTTCAGGGCCTCCCATGGCACAGTGAATGGACAAATGGCTACCATGACCACACATATTTCCAGCTGCATTTTCACTTATGGCTAAAATGAGTGCCCAGGAAAATACACCCTTTAATCTTTATTTGAGAATTTGATTTCTAGAAGATTGGACCTTAGAATTTCACATGTATTTATCACCTGGCTAAACACATTTAACTGCTTAGCAGAAGCTAAATTATTTCCTATTAAGTGGAATTTAAGTTAATACTGTTCTGATTAAGCAGTGGTTATTACCATTTACTTTCATTAGGCTCAATCAGTTTCCTGGGAGACAAGGACAGGAGGAGACTCAGCAGTTTGTTGGATCAGGCCTTTAAATGAATGTTGTTTTGTCTGAGCTGTATTTTTAGACTTGTAATTTACATCATTTGAACCACTTTCACCCTTTATGTTCTCTCCCTGCATCTGCCTATAATGATTTTCTTCAGGAACTATTAAAAATGAATATAGGACTAGTTTCTCTTTGCACACATTATGAGAGTCTTGCGCACATCCCAGATGGAATTAGTTCACAGTCATATGGCATAAAGTTTGTTACTGCAGAGGCCACAATATTGTAGGCATAAATATATGAACAAGCCATAACATTAATTCAGTGTACAGTAGTATAAACCTGATTTTTTTTTAAACATGATTGTATAATTAACCCATGGAACTCATTGCTGCAAAATCAAAATAACGAAATTATATGTTAGGAAAAAGAAACAACAGACTCAGAGAAGCCCCAGGTTTGGTTCTGGTTGTCAGCATTACAGCTGCAGGGCTGCTGCATCATGCCTGCTACAGATTGGCTTTAGCTACTTCAAATGCCAATACAGCAACAACATTACCAGTTTGAAATGTATCTTGACTGTAACTCTCTTTCTGAGTCATCTTACTAGAAGCTATCCATCCATCTGTCACTGTCTATACTAATCGGTAAGTTGCTACTAGTAAATGAATCCCTTTACTGCACTGGTACAAATAAAGAGTACTGTACTCCTGTGATGGCGCGTCGGGGTCCCTCGCCTCCTGCACCCCTGTAGTGGCATGAACAGATTCCACCAGCCAGTAGAATAGAGGGAGTTTATTGCTTCTCCAGGATACAGCACAGCACAGATGTAATCTGGTTACAGGAACTGGGGTTAGGAGGCCTCAGTGCCCCCCCCCTTGAGATGGGGGGTGGCTGGGCCCTACAACCCCAGCCCCCTCCCTAGCTCCTTCTCCCCTGCTTCCCAGATAGAGACTACTCACCGTCCCTTCCAGCCCTGCCCCCCAGCCAGGGGCGGCATTCCACCTTCCTTTGTTCCTCTCCCTGGGAGGTAACCGGTAGAACAGGTTACCTCCCTGTCCCATCAGCTACTCTGCTGGGCCGTGGTACAGACAGTAACCAGTGGGGGTCACCCACAGCCCAAGCCCAGCAACCAGCAAGGTACCAACACTACGTCACAACTCCAAATAAATCAATACAGTTGATCTGTTTGAAAAGGCAATGCAGACCTCTAATCAGTGGAAATCAGACATGGAAATCACAGGTTCTGTTATACTGGATATGCAAGAAGAAATACAAGATATGAGGATTGTGGTTTTACTAGGCCTCAACTCTATTAACTCATCTGGGAACTCCCTCGTATCAACTAATACAACTCCTTGTTTCATTCACAAAGTGTGAATGCACAGAGTGGGAATGTACTTTAAGTTGAGCAAGAGAAACTTTGTTATACCCTGGGGACTGCTCTATGTGACTGAGTTGGTTTCAGGCTATCTTGGTGTGTTTCTGGTTCCACTGGTGTCCCCTCAATAAGAGTTTGTCCAGGAAACACTGCCTAACTCCCATTCCACTGATCATTGTACATGTTCCCTATTTTGCAAACATTTTAATAAAACAGTTAAACAAATAATTGATGCTTAGTCCCCCTACCTTGTCTCTTCTTAGACAGAGGTTGCTATCACTCCAGGTTGGAGTCTCATCATTACCACAGACTCAGCATGTTACATAATTATTGAAATAATTATTGTCTCCTCAACAGGCAAACACACTGGGACTGATCTATTTCATTCTCTCTGTCACCTGTCTCTGAGTCAAGCAAACTAGACTCTGAGGAGTCTCTTCCCTCCCTGTGAGGTCTCTAGATGGTTCTGTTCCTCTGTCCTGTGATAATCTCGATATCTCAGTAGCCTCTCTCTCTGGGTGCTGTCTCTTATTTTGTAAGTGCCTTCTGTTCCTTGAAATCACTTGTCCCTCCTGCGTAGTCATGTCATATAACCTGGATACCACTGAACCCCTCTCAACTCTTTAGTTCACTCCTTCTGGTTTCTTTGTAGTGGCTGGATCCTCATAGTGTCTGCCTCCAGGGCTGGTAGCTCCTTGGCTGACATGTTATACTCTAGTGTCCATTTTCTGTGAGTGTTGGCCATCTTGTTTCAGTGGTAACTCCATCCTTCTGGATGCAACCAGATTCTCCTCAATGGTAGCAGAGTTTTGATCCTTTATCTCACCAGTGCCAACAGGGTGCTCTAGTGTTGCAAAAATGTTAACAAGGGGTCTGAACCAGAAGAAACAACCTGGTGTAACAGTTGCTTAGCTGATTTCATCTTACCATTACTGGGCATGCTGGGGAGAAAACATGGCAGTCAAACTCATTTGCATGCAAATTCTTTGAATTCTTATGGTGCAAATTGGGATTCATTGCCAATGAATACAGTGGGGCCCCTCAGTTTGCCAATCACTTACTTGCTTCTGGTATCATGCAGGGCATTGACTTCACATATTATTAATCAGTAGTCCACTGTAATCAAGTACTACTTTTCACTGATGGTAAATAAGTCTGCTCCCATACATACGAGTGTGTTTATTTTATTTTATTTTTTTTTGCTTCTCACTTGTGTTTGGACTTCGACTGATTTTTCTGTAGGTCAGAGGCCCCTGACCCAAAAAAAGGTTCTACAGTTTGCATTATGCTCTCATTGTACATTATTAGATTGAACCTGTTACAGGAGACCTTCATGATTCATAAAATCGCTATTCGTGGTTCCATGTATTCGGCAGCGGGGCGGGGGTAGGGGGGCTTCTGGCCTGGCCTGCGGGGAGTGGCGGTGGTCGGAAGTTGTGGGGAACTCACCTCAGCTGCCAGGCGCTGTGGTGAGTTCCCTGTGGTGCCCGGAGTTGCGGTAAGTTCCCTGCAGTTCCCAGCCCCTGCAATGAATTCCCCACAGCTCCCAGTCCTCAGGTGAGTTTGGGAACTGCAGGGAGCTCACCACAGAGGCTGGCAGCCGCGACTCCTAGTATTAATGAATTTCATCATTTGTGGTGATGGCAGGGACACATCCACTGTGAATGGTGAGGGTTTCTTGTATCTGAATGAAATAGTGTGAATTGGACTCAGATATTCCTGAGATATCACGTTGCTGGAAGCTCCCCTTATCAGGCTGAAATTGCACATGGCATTTTCTTATTAACATTGTTGCAGGCAGAAAGTTTGATATTGTTTCTTGTTGCTTTCCTGTCCTGACAGCCTGAAGCTGACCTGCTCTTGGAGTCAAGGGGAATCAAGATATCATCACACTCTCTGATGTGCTGTCCCTCTCTTCGACAAGTCTGGGATCTTCCTGTGTTCTTGCACACAGAGGTAAATGGCGCAAGGAAAGTGGCATGGGAGAATGCAAGATCCACCTCCCCCAGCCCAGGGAAGTGTCTGGACAATCCTCCTCTGCCCCAGGCCCTGCCTCTTCCCTGCCCTTGCTCCACCCCATCTCACCTACAGCGATTGGGGACAGGTGGCTCCTTGAGCCTCCATGCATTGCCTATGCTTGCACACTCTGCTAAAGATACTTCTGGGATCTTCATGTATTCTTGCACATATGTATAAAATGACTGATCTTCCCACCTTCCTGGCAATGCTGTTATAGTATGGGTACCGCTTTACCTGCTCACGCTGTCTTCTGCAGTAAATGAATCTCACTGTGACTAGGGAACCCTGGCCACCTACTCTCCTTTACTCTTGTCTCAATGTATGTGCTTCTGAGGGTGTTGTGTCTCCTGGGGATTTCATCCTTTCTCTTGAGTCTCTTCTGTTGCATGACCCATCTCTAGTCTCATAGCTGTTGTGTGATTGCCTGCTCCGAGCAGCATCTCCTGCAGGTGGTGATCCCAAGTGCTGAAGACTATTTTGTCCCTACTTAGGGAGCCTGGAAAGTCCCCCAGATTACACACATAGCAGCCAGTGTGCATAAGGCAGTAACACAGGGGCTTCTCTCCTCCCCTTCAGATTGGTCTCTACTGATAAATCCGTGTTGCTATACAGTTTCATTCTTCTTTGGGGAGAAATAGGTCCCAGGTTCCTAGCACCTATGTGGAGTTTGAGGCAGTGATGAGGTTGAGAGTGCTGCAGATCCAGGGGGCCGAACAGAATTGCTGGGCCCCCGGGCAAGGTGGAGAGCCCTGACTCTATGCTCCCAGCCAGTCCTTAGGTCTGCATGGGGCTCCAGCAGCGATTGATTTAAAGAGTCCAGGGCTCTGGCCACTGTAACTGCTGCAGTAGTGGGGGCAGTGGCTGGGAGCCCCAGCCCTTTTGACTCCCCAGGCCCTGGGGCACTTCCTCTCCCCCCGCCCCCAGTGCAGACCTTTCTCTCTCGGTCCCCAATGAGGAAAAGTAACAGTTTTACTTTCCTGCTGTTGCTGCCCCCCTGCATAGCCAGATTGACCATGTGCTGCATGTGTACATACAGCTCAAATTCGTTCTTCCACTGAGTCCCCTGCTGGGCTAGATTTGTGCCTGCAGGGCTCTAGGGAGCTTCCGACTGAGTTCCAGGCCATCTGCTGCACTTCAGAGAACTCACAGCCCAGACACTGAGTGAAGCTGAATGCAAATTAAAGGAAACTTTATTAAACCAGAGCATGGCTCTGTCATAGTGGAGTTGCTTCCTGCCTAAGATTCCCCATTCTCCCTTCTATTGGTGTCCCTTCAATAATAATACCCCAGGGAAATATTTGACACCATCCTCACTGTTCCCCATGTGGTGGACAGCTGCTGTCAGCTCCCATTCTTCCATTCTGGGTCCTAGTCAGATAGTGGGACCCCCGTCTCATAGGAGGATTTAGTGGCTGGAAAAAGGGGATTGTCTCCCCATTGTATTAGACTCTAGCTTCTTTAGGGGATGTCTTTCTCCAAGTCAGGGAACTGGTTCATTATGGAATTAGTATCTATACTAGACACCTGTTGCTTGGATGTGGTTAGCCCCTGGTGGGCCAATGCCACTGTGTGTACCTGCTGATCCCCAGGTACAGACTCTTGCAGCTCCCGTTGGCTGCAGACTGCCATTCCTGGCCAATGGGAGCTGCGGGAAGTGGTTTCCTGGCCCACATCACTTCAGTGGGAGCTGCAAGTGTCTGTACTTGTGGAAGGCAGAGATAAATACAGCAGAGATGGCCCACAGACTTATTGCCCACCCCTGCGCTAAGTTGTGATAACTTGAACCTACTTTTCCTGACCTTCCTCCCTGACTTGCTGTGGAAAAGCCAAAAAGCCATCCTACCCTGACAGTCTGGCAGAAAGGAGAATGTTCCTTCTCATCCCCCAAAAGGCGGCTAGGGCAAAGCTCACGGCACACCAAAAAACTTAATTCTGTTTTAACAGCAGAGGTGGGAGTTGTTAGTCTGGCATGAAGGGGGGCTTGGGCTGGAGGGAAGATGCCTTCTTGAGTGTGATGGGTGAATGAACTTACCTGACTCTCATTGTCCCACCCATCAGCTCAGGTGGAGCTCTCACATGAGTGGTGGTGGTGGGGAGACCCTTAAAGGAATATCAGACCCTTTTTCTCCTATCAGTTTCCTGCCTTTGTGGTCATATTGTTGTTGGGGAGAGTACATTTGATGGCTCAAATTTTCTGCCATGTGAAAGAGCAATGCTGCTGCATATGGAGTACAAGTTGTGATTGTGAAAATGATTTCACTGACAAAAAGCAAATTGAATGCACATTTTTTTAATCATTACATTTTCTATTAATTAAAATAATTAGCAGCCTAGAGCCCAATAATTAGGTAGATACAGTATTTTCTTCCTAAGAGTTTTCTCTTTAAACTTTATTAATATCTTAGCTTTATATTCATGAGAAATAGACTTGCTCAGCAGACCTTTAGCTCAGGCCTATTATGTATTATTCCATCTGTCTGTGATGAACCAGAAAGAGCTATGTGTTAGGTCTTGCCTTATGGCAAATCCTGATCTGCAGTTGCTGTTTTCCCACACTTACTTAAGCTTCTTTGCACATCTACGCACACAAAGCAGATGCCGGTGCCACAACAGGCCTGAGAGCCTCTTCCTGAGTGTGAGACACTTTTATACAGCCAGGTCCTTAGGACTAGCCTCTGGCAAAACCAACCAACCAAACAAAAAGGCTGCATACAGTTGACATCAGACAATCTGAAACTGGCTTATTGATTGCAAAGGCAAATAACTTATGAGATCATCAATTATATGCCACAAATCTTCTGGGATACCTCCCCATTGTGCAAAAGTTTTTGTGATATGAAATTAATGTGAAGAAAGAGCATGATGCTTTGAAATTCAAATTGCTAAGGGGATTGAAAAAGAAAATGATGTTTAGGGAGCTCAAGACATTAACATGATTATTCACTAAATAGCATTAAAAAGTAACAGTGAATGAAAACACAATGTGTGTTTTTCTACATTCTTGGTGATTGGTTCTTTTTTACTACTGTGAGGCCATGAGCTATTGAAATTAATGGTAGTTCTGCCACCCCAAATAGCCAAATGCGGGAATCTCTCTTTTGGCACCTATCCCACCTCAGACACTGCTCTAGGAGTTCTTTTTGCATTCTATCCCACTCTTCATAAAGCACTGTGAAAATGTTTATTAGAACTGAATGGGCTCCCCACAGCAGTTTATTTGATACATTTAGCCCCTGTCTGTTCAATTTAGCCTCAGACTTTTTTTAAAACCGAGTTCATTATTCTAAACTATTTAATGAGTGTTTCACGCAAACATGGTTTTAAACAGCTGATTGCTTTTAAACTACAGCTGTTCAATTTTTTTTGCATAAATTTTTTTTCTGCAAAAAAATGACCTTTTTTTAGAAAGTGGAACCTTTATTGAAAAATTATCAACATTTTAAACTTCCCCGTTTTTCATTAACACGACTGTGAGATTTTAATCAAGATTTTCTAATTGACATTTTTCATTAAAATAACGGTCAAAATGCATACTGAACATTTATGTTTAATAAAACCACATTTTCAATAAATGTTAGTGTTCAGTAATGATTTTGATTATAAAAATAGGGATAAAATATCAAGGAGACATTCACAAACAGGAGTAAATTTCAAGCTCTGCAAAATGGAAACAATTTTGAAATTGTGGAATTTCCTGCTAAAACTGTTTTTCCATTTTTTGGCCAGCTATCTTGTGAATAATTCACTATCACCACTGCTGCCTAAGACACCTAAGACATATGATATTGTTTGTGCCTCCTGATAAATGATTCCTAAGGCCACTATGATAGTTATGGTAATACGCGTAATGTATATAGTTATATAAATGTCTCTGTTTAGTTTTGCATATTGATTTATCCTGGCCATATTCATAATCAGAAATCTATGAATTTTGGCATTTTAACCTTCTCTGTCTATTTTGATCATTATATCTTAAGATCAGAAATTCATTGAACCAAACATAGATATTGCCAGAGTTGCAGCTTATCTATCCATAGACTGGATTTTTTTTTTCAGATTTGTCAATTGCTTTGGGATGCCTTCGTGAAATGGTATAAATCCTTTTAGTCCTGTGCTTTAAAATATAGGGATAAGAAGAAAAACATCACAAATATCTTGCTTTTGTGATGAAGACATTATTGAAAGACTAGCAGAGTTCTGGAACTATAGCTGTGAGAGTTTATTCAATACCAAAAGCTTTTTCACTACACAATGAAAACACACAAATAAGAATCTATTCAGACAGCATGCTATTGAGTCAAGTTCATCAATGTTAAAGTATTGCACATTTTCTGAAAGCTGTGGATGATTATACATTGGCCAGAATTCATTGATTTTTCTTACAATAATAAAACTTCCTTGAAATATAGCTAATTACATTATTTTCTCCCTTGAGTTTGCCTTTCTTTATGCAGTTGTGATTTTAAAATACTTTATTATGTTACCTTTCTTTGTATCAGATTCTATTTTTAACATATTTGTTAGATACTAATAAACATTTCCATTATGTGTTGACTGGTTCTTTTCATGAGCTTGTTCCAGACTGTACCTGATAGAAATAATTACCAGCAGATGTATACTGAACTAAACCAAATTGAGGCAGATTGTGATTGACAGGCAGATAGAAGGACAGTCTGCTGCATGTCTCACCTTGGAGAGAGTTTCTTAAGGGATGCAATCCATCAGGAGCTCCCCAGCTTGCTTGGGTTGTATGTGTAACCCACATTCAATGCTCCATTCATCTGAAGAAGTGGGTTTTGCCCACGAAAGCTCATGATACTTTTCTTAGTTTCTAAGTTGCTGCAGGACCATTCGTTGTTAAGTTTTTCTACATTCAGTGTGTTTTATGCTTTGCCTCTGTTCCCTAGTTGCAAATGAAGTCAATGGGACTACTCAGATGCATAATGTTAAGCATATGCTTAAGTGCTTTGCTGGATAAGATTTGAGTGCTCAGCACCTCAGAGTTGAGAATGTATTTCTTTAGCTCAAGCTATAGAGATCCTGCACTGGAGATCCTGGGTTCAGTTGTTAATAATGACCAAGATAACAGTAATTACACTCGCACATTGCGACATGTCTTAGAGTAGGGCAGCATGCTTTGTTTGACAGGATCTATTTTCCATAAACTCATGTTGATTTGCATTAATTACATTATCCTCCATTCATTATTTATTAATTGAGTCCCATTTCAGACTCTCCATTATCTTGGAAAAACTTAAAAAACAACAGTCTTGGAGCACCTTAAAGACTAACAAAACATATAGATCGGGGCTCTCAAACTTGTGATACCACGACTCCCCTCTCAGTTGCTCGTGACCCCCCTCTAAGTTGTTTGCGATCCCCCTCTAAGTTGCTCGTGACCCCTCAGAGGGTCAGGACCCACAGTTTGAGAAACGCTGATATTGATAGTATC
Organism: Rafetus swinhoei; assembly: GCA_019425775.1. NCBI lineage: Eukaryota > Metazoa > Chordata > Testudines > Trionychidae > Rafetus > Rafetus swinhoei. The sequence continues at coordinate 72,919,501 of CM033440.1, forward strand.
ATGAGCTTTTGTGGGCACAACCCACTTCTTCAGATGAAATTGGGTGCTGCAAGACTATTTGTTATTTTTTAATTTTTTCCAGTTACAGACTAACTTGGCTATACCTCTGATCCATTATTTTGCTCAGGACTGATGTCAGACTCACAAGCCTATAGTATCCAGGTTTACATAACATTAGCTTTCTTCTACTGTTTTGGGACTTCTTCAGTGTTCCACTGTTAAAAACAGAAATATTTATTGAACATATCTATGTTTTCATTTTTAATGATAATGCTAGCTTGCATCTATTAAGAGACTGATATTGTTGCCCGGATTCATTCTTTCTTTGTTTCTAATAGTCTTAAAAATCTCCTTCTTATTGTCCTTATCTCTGCTGGCTATTAATTTCGCCTTGTGTTCCTTTGCTTCCCTTATCAATTTTCTAGAATTCTTTGCTTCTGATTTATATTGATTTCTATCAACTTCCCCTTTCTCATATAAAATAGCTGCTTATGCTTCCCATTTACACCATATCAGTATTTTAACCATCATGACGTTCTTCAATGACTCTGAGGTTGTGGCTTTTGGGGCATTTGGTAAAGCGTTCTTAAAATTCCCATTTATCATTCACATTTCTCTGATTAAAATTTTCCTTCTTGTTGATTTGGTTAATTATTGTTTTAGTCTTTGTCATAGATATGGAGACAGAGACAGATATAGATTGAGAGCTGGTTGGACTTTATTCTGTTTACAAATTATAAATGTGATAAAGTATTATTTATATCTTAGCAACCATTCTTTTTTTGATCTGTGATCAGTTCTTCTTTTTCTGTCAAGATTAGGTCTGATATAGTATTTATTTCTCTATGTTAAATGTAGTAGTTTTTTGAGTTAGGAAATTATTACCTAGTTTCTCACTCAAGGTATGTCTAGACTGTGGGGGTTTTATGAGATACTGGAGATATCCCAGAAAAACTCTGTTGCATCCAACGTGTTTGCTCTTTCGCTTTTTTTTGTGGAAGAGCAAACACGCTCTTTCAGAAGCTCTGTCTTCCTCATTCTATGAGGAAGAAGGGATCTTCTGAAAGAGGGGGATTTCCATAATTTGGCCCAGTGTAGAGGTGCCAAATTTCGGAAAAGCCTCTTTCGAAAAAAAAATCAGAAAAAGGTGCTCAAAATGTGAAGCGCATTTTGAGTACCTTTTTCTGAAAAAAAGGTGTAGTGTGGACCTAGCCCCATAGACTCATAGATTTTTAAGGCCAGAAGGGTCTCAATCAATTTGACCCAGGAGAAAATTCCTTCCTGACTCCAAATGTGGTTATTAGTTGGATCCTGAACAGGTGAGCAAGACCCACCATCAAGACACCTGGGAAAGAATTCTCTGTAGTATAGTTCAGGGCCTACTCTTCTACTGGCCCATCTCTGGCTGTTGGGGATAATTTCTATTAGCAATTACAGGAGCCATATGCCATTGTGGATACTTCTATCATACCAGTCCCTCCGTAAACTTATAAAGCTCAGTCTTGAAGCCAGTTAAATTTTTGCTCTTACTACTTCCCTTGAAAGACTGTTCCAGAACTTCACTCCTCTGATGGTTAGAAACCTTCATTTAATATCAAGCCTAAACTTGTTAATGGCTAGTTTTGTCAATTTGTTCTTGTGTTAACCCTTGTGCTTCTTTTAAATAATTCCTTTCCCACACTGATATTTATCTCTCTGATGTATGTATAGAGAGCAGTCATATCTCCCCTCAGCCTTCTCTTAGTTTTTTTAAACAAGCCAAGTTCTTTGAGTCTCTTCTTATAAGGCAGTCTCAGAGGGGTAGCCGTGTCAGTCTATAATTTTAAAAACGAGTAGTCCGAGTAGTCTGAGAGGCACCTTAAAGGCTAACAAAAATATATATAGTATCATTATCTTTCATGGGCAAAACCCACTTTGTCAGATGAGCTGAAGAGGGATAACAGAAACCCAGAATTTATAACAGGAAAAAAAATGCACTGATTTGGAAAGAAATGTTGATCATTTTTAATTCAAGGCCTGCTTCTGCTCCCATTAAGTACTAGAAAAAAACATGTTAATAAAATCATTTTGGGGTTCTAGTATAATACTCGAGGCTCTTGCTATGCTAATGCTAGCAAATGAGAGTAATGGAGCATCAATGTCAGCATAATGCTTTCAAAAAGTATTTATAACTAGTTAAATAAATTATGCAAAAGTGGAATTATTTTAATATTGTATAGAAAGCAGTGGATTGGAACAGATGCATAACAGAAGATCTCAATCAATCTTGAGCTTCTGATCTTATTAAAAACACTTGATCTTTGATCTTGAGGTTTATGATATGCTTTATCAAAGTCCATCAATTGCTTGATTTAGAACTGTATAATCCATCTACCCCTCTTCATTATTCTGAATAATCCCATAAAATAAATATCTTTTGGAGGGGAAGTAAAATACTAGCCAATATTTGTTAACTCTGTGCATTGCTGCTCTGAAATTCTTTTATGCTAATAGTTGCATGCTATGGTTTATGTATTTTTAGTCTGGATTCTGCAATACAGACAGAAGAGCAGGTGGCACTTTTCTTAGACAAAATTTAATAGTCTGTTTATGTATGACTTATTCTTTCAGAAATGTCCAGAGCCCTGGAACTCCTCCTCTGCTCCTCATTACAATGTAAATTTGTATATTGTAATATTTGTTTTGAAAATTTATATACTGGCTGACCATATGAACATGTTCTCATTGCCTACACAGGCCTTTGAGCAATTTGCAGCCTTTTGTTAGCAAATAAAAGCTCTCTGAGCCTCCTACTTGAGCTCAGAGTTTACCAGCTGCTATCCACTACTAGGACTCATTAGAGGCCTGCTGTTCTGCTGAGAACCACACCACATGCTACACCCTGCCTTGTCTGCATATTAGCCTGTTGCTGCTCCTTAAATTACCAGGTACAAAAGGTTGTTCTATTTCTCCACAGAGAACTACCATTCTTATCCTGTTTGAAGAGGCTCTATATCATGATCTCTCTAACTAATTAAGGTTCATAGACAGGCCACAGGTTGTTATAGAGGATTCGTCCCCATGACTGATGTCAGTGGGTTGGGTTGTTTTGCAAAGGATTAACGTGACTGTATCTTATTTTCAGAAATCTTTTTTTTTAAATAAAAAAATATACATAGATGTTTAAAACAAAAATGCTTTCCTTCTTCTAATTAAGAAGATTTAATGGGGTCCTCACTCCAATTACCCAAAAAGGTAAAGGACACCATCTAGAAAATACAATATGTACTTAAAAGTTGATTATCTAAAGAAAAGAGAAATGATTGAATTATTTTCTGTGGTACGTAATCATAAACACATTGTAGTAACGATCATGGTTTATTCATTAATGGATATTTTTGCTAACACAGTCAATATTTTTATTAATCAATTAATATTAATTTTTGTTTTTCTGAGATGCCTTTCATTAAAAGGAGCAACTTATAGCAAGATCATTGTAAAAGCCCCCCAGAAAACCACTCTGTCTCTATAACTACACAGATGAGATATCTGATTTTGCTCCTGATTCTGGGTGTCAAGTGACTGATTATAGTCACTGGATATCACATACTGCTGCCTCTTAAAAAAGCTGCCATTAGCCTTAGATAACTGATTGTTTGAGTATAGATAACTTTAATATTCACATTATTCAAACTGTTTCCTATACTAAGGCTAGGGATGTACAAAGGACAATAAGATAATAGTATTATTTAGCATAAGGAAATATTTTGAGTGCTGCTACTGTACAATATAAGTTATCTGGGAAATTCAATTCCAAAGGCAATTTCTTACAAAAACCTTCCACACAGTTATATATATAATATGTTGAACTACAAACACATTTTAGCTGGTGATATAGCAATTTTCATTTTAGTTATATGATGATAGATACAGTGTTGGCATTTTTCAGACTAGTCTATTTGTGTTATCCAGTAGTGATGATTAGCAATCTGTATCTCTGTTGCAAGATCTGACATCTATTTAAAAAGCTAGCTATCCTTTTCTCTAAATGTACCCACTTACATAATTAAATATTAACTTGAGCCATTAGTAGAACTGGGGTGAGTGGCGTAAACACTAAATTATAAATTCATTCTCACTCTTTATCTGGCTTTTAAAGATTTAATTTATATGAAGTGGAACAGCTTCAACAAGAAAGATTGAGACATCCCTGCCCCAGAAAAGCCAGGTATGTTAGGACACTCACCCGAAAAGTGGGGGTGGAGATATGTACTGAAGTCCCTGATGAAATGCAGAGTTTAAAACTTGTCTTATTTACATCCCAGGTGAATGGGTTACTAGTTATGACAAAGGCACCATTTTTAACTCTTCCTTGTTGGTTTTGAGAATGGCACCTAAGTCCCCTTGTGAATGTAGCCTAAACAATCAAAATATTTAATTTGTAAAATGTCAAAATGAACTGTATTCAGATTTCCAGTGGTTTTTCTTTTTTCAACTGAACCGCCCCCAAAATCAGCATGAATTCACAAAATGGCTTGGTTGACACAAATTGGCATTTTTGGCCTCAGTTCTAGTTCTGAATGCTTTAAAGTCTAAGTTTTAACTGCTTAGAGCCACTTAGACTGCTTGACCACTCTGAGTTCCAAAATCAGTAACTATGTAAGTTAAATGAGGTCAGTAGGCATAAAGGGACTCTATCTAAATGTAAGGTAATCTAAGTTGGTGTAAATTTCACTGCTTTAATTTTCATCTTCTTAGAATTTAACTTATATTCTCCTGTTCTATGCTCTTTCCTGCTATAACTTTCTAATTCAGCCCCTTAGAGTATGTCTACACTATGTGGAAGATCGACCCTCTGGAGGTCGACCTTCTAGCATTCAATTTAGTGGGTCTAGTGTAGACCCCCAAATCAAATGCTGAGGGCAGCCCCCACAGAAATCCTGTACTCCTCATTCTGTGAGGGGTAAGGGAAACTGATGGGAGTGTGTGTTCCCATTGGCCGCCCAAACTGTTGACGCTGCAGTGTCTTGGTTTAAGGTAAGCCGAATCCAGCTATCCATTTTGTGTAGCTAGATAGAGTACTTTAAGCTGACCTGCCTAAGCCTAGACTTAGGCTTAGTAACTATACCAGTATAGGCTCCCCTATATCATTTTACACCTTTCCTCTGATTTGTATCTTTCAGCAGTTTAGTGGCAGCTACAGATTAGATGTATTCATAGCAAAAACATTTCATAGTACCCTTAATGCTGTAGCTCAGCTTCTCTCACTAACATAGGGTTAACCACAGAATACATTTTTGGGTTTTTTCTTTAGTCTAGTGTTAAATGCCTAAAGCAATTGGCTTCCCATATTTTTTTTCCTGGAATTCTGTGCTGCAGGCTGAATAATGTTACTGTTAGGAGGGGTAGCCATTTTCTCAGATGTAAAGCGCTTCTACTGGAGATATAAAAAACATTATGTGTGATTAGGAGTAGTTTTAGTTTATATTTTAGTGATAAGACCTAAGACTTTCAGCAGAGATTAATGATTCTGAGTGCCTCAATTTTTGGATGTCCTACTTGAAAGACCATAAAGGGGCCTGATTTCCAGGAAATGGACTCTCTGCAAATTAGACCCCTTTCAGCACTTTCTGCAAATTAGACCCCTTCAAGGATCATGAAGGTATTCAAAATCACTAATCACTTTTGAAAATCTTGGCCATGGCTAAATTTGAGTGAAATAATGCCATACCATATATGGAACAGGTTTACATTTTTATTATGATTTTTTTGAAATTAAAGTATGAGGTTGGATATTTTTGCGGGGAGGCACATGGGAGAAGTGATTGTGTAAAGTTGATAAATGTATGTAGAAAATTCTACCAAAGACTAAAAATTAACATACCTTTATCCATTAAAACAAAGCGACATCTTTCACCTGTTGTCTCTTTAATCTTTTATCAGATTGTTATCTTTGGGTTCTATTCTATGTTTTAATCAACCATATCTGCATATAATGCAAACCAGGGGTACCAGTCACTCATTGGTGGCATGGCAGGGGCTCGTTTGCTGCCATGGGCAGTGGGTATAGGAAGCAGGGGGAGGCTATATCTCCCCAAACAGCCTATCGCGGTCCCACCTATGTTTTGCTCTCAAGCCAGGACCCCTTCTGCTGTCCCAGTGTTCTGCCCCCTGGCTAGAGTGACCAGATATCAAGTGTGAAAAATCTAGATGGGGGTGGGGAGTAATAGGCACGTATATAAGAAAAAGTTCCAAATATTGGGACCGTCTTTAAGAAAATGGGACATCTGGTCATCCTAGCCCTAGCTGGCCCAGGCTGGCTGGAGCTGGTCAGCCTGCTTCCTTCAGGGATTCAGGGTGTCTAATGGTGGAACTGTACTACCCGCCAAGTGCTCTGGTGCTGGTAACCTAGAGCCCTCAGTTGGGGGGTGCTGCGGCTGTATTGCTGCCAGCCCAAGGTTGGAGATGCTGCAACCATGCTGCTCAGCCACCCAGAGCGCCAAGGCTGGGGGTGCTGCTGCCTTGCTGCTCAAGGGGCGATGGCACTGGGGCTGTGCTGTCTGGTGCACAGGTCTCGCCCCTTAGCTGCGTGTCATGGGGGCTGTGTGGGGCTACTTTGGACTCCTGCAGGGGATGGGGAAGTAGAAAAAGGGGGGCCAAATGGGAGGGGCCTTGGCACAAGGATAGGGGCCAGGACACTGGCCGCCCATGTTTGCTGAGGTGGTGGAAAGTCCAACAAAAGATGTTTCCTTATCTACCTGGCCACTTAATTTTTGTTCTTGTATAGCTTAGTAAACCCATCTACAGATTGTCTGAGAAAAAGTGCTGTTTCCCCAGTGGGACTCAATGGAAGAACCTTACTTCAATGTTATCTCAAGGGGTGAATGGTTTTGGTAGAAACAGGGCAGCCAAGAACCATAGACATACTTCTCCCTGCGCTAAGGCCCGCACTGGGCACAATGTGTGACAACAGAAAATGAAGGACACAAAAATTACACATGCAGAAAAAATAAAATGCTGTGGGATTTTTTCCTTTAGTGTAAATAATTCTTTCTGTATCGGTTTAATGATTCTTTGTTTCTGATTTAAATAATTGTTGACAATAAAAGTCAGGAATTGACAAATAGAGGTAACTTTGGGATTAAAGTGAGTGATTTCCCTTGAAATGAAAGACATTTGAGAGCAATGATACAGGCGCAATGATCAGTTATGCTTTTTGGGTTACATAGTGTTAGGGCATGGTCAGACCTGTTTTGGCTTAATCATCTGGGGAATAATTATTTTACATGCAAAAGAGGAATTAATTTGGAGGAACAGATAACTATATATAGGCATATATTCACACTTGTGAGTTTACCAAAAGGTGAAGTGGAAGGGAAGCTGATAATGAAAAGGGAGGCCAAATGGGAAAGAGGGCATAAAGTGGCAAAATAATTAGCAACATCCATATTTTGGACTTGATTTGCAATCATAGAGAGAAATACAGGGTACTCTGATTTATTCTGTTACCTGGATACTGGCTATAATTTGTGAGTCACTCCTGGCTGTGTTTCCTGCTTAGATATGCTGAGAATCCAACAGAAGACTGGCAGAGAATCTCACTAGAAAACAGAATGTGGTGGGTAATGTTTTTGGGTTAACTTGATGACTGGACACAGTTTAATGCCATTTCAGCACATGGAAAATGAGAGGCCTGCTATCTTTGAAAGCAGCTGGGTCAGAGAAAGGTTTGTACTTTAGTTGAGAGTCACTCATCTGTCAAAGAGGTTCATGTTTATGAATACTGTGGGAATGATAAGATATCGGAAGCAGATGACATAAGAATGTTTCATACCAAGTTCAAAAGAGCAGCTGATCACTCCAGCTTCAGCAAACACAGATAATTGTCCATTAAAGGCCCAAGTCTTCAAGATTCTCCTCAAACTTTTCTTATGGCTGGAGTTCCAACAATAATCACTATTCAGGCATACTGCACTGTTGTTCTTACTCTTGACTATGTCTGCATTACAAAAAAACAAAAGACAAAACAAAACAAAATGTCTTTTTAAATAAAAAGTCCCTGTGTGAACTCCCCTCCTCTCATGCTGGCACCCTGTTCTTCACTATCTATTTGTTAATAGTGTTTTTAACAATATAAATTGTATTTTTAGTTCCTCAAGGCAGGATCCACATAATTACTGTTCCCATAATGTTCTAGGCCAATGTTTCTCTAAGTGGTCCACAGATCCACTCTGAGAAACCTGCTAACTGGCTGCGCCGGTGTGTTTATTTACCGTCTCCACAGCCACGGAGCCTTGCAGCTCCCACTGGCTCTGGTTCGCTGTTGGCAGCCAAAGGGAGCCACGGGAAGTGGTGTGGGCCAAGCCGGCACTTCCCACGGCTCCCCTTGGCTATACATAGCCAACTGGAGCCAATGGGAGCCATGAGGCTCTGTGGTTGCGGAGCCAGTAAATAAACACACTGGAGTGGCCAGTTAGCAGGTGTCTCAGAGTGACTTCACAGACTTCTTTGAGAAATGCTGTTCTAGGCACGAAACATGCTCCTATATAAAAAAAGACATAGGCTCTAATCCAAAGTACTTACACTCTATAAACACTAAACAGACAGAGAGATGGAAGGATAAACAATACAAATGTCCAGGTGGTGACCAGCCACCTCATGATAATATAAAGTTCTAATGACATGATGTTGTTTTTATATACATGATTTATCCCAAACAATCCTTACAACCATGCTAAGAGATGGCTAGTTACTTGTACCATCCCTGCTCTGAAAATCACATAAAGACAGAGACAGATGAGGCGTGGGAAAAGGTTATATCATACTTCAACTCAAAGATCTGCATGACAGTAGGCACCAATATGGTTAGCTCTATGGTTCTTTTTTTTAATTTAAAAATATTACATATCCATCCTCGTCCACAATTCAACACGGTGTCAATGACCCATGCTATTTTCAGTATCTTTGAGTCCCTGCCAACCTAACATTTGACCCCTTCTTTTTGTAAAAATGAGCAGTGACCTGTAAGGTAAATAAATGAGTAGCTGAAGATGAGTGTCATGAATGAAGTGATCTTTAATTTTGAATGGAGAGAGGGTAGTAGTGTAGTGGGCCAGCTCAGGAAAGGCATTATATCTCTATCTCTATCCCTATCTCTATGGAAATGCAAGAAAGCATTTGGAGACATTTGTTGGAGAAGTAGGCAAGTGGTAGCATTTTGTATGGATTGAAGGGGGGCAAGCTCAGTGTCAGAAAGGAAGGCCTTGAAGCACTGATGACAGGAGAAGATGAAGGCCTGGATGAGATTTAAAGATAGAAAGAAAAAGACAGATCTCAGGGAGATTTTGGAAGAAGTGGCTGGTTAGGGTGCAGCTTGTTGATGGACAAATTCCTAAAGAGGAGTACAAAAATGTAGCACAAGCATGTGGGGACTAAATCAGAAAGGCTAAGGCATAAAATGAGTTACAACTAGCAACTGCCATGAAAGGCAATGCAAAATGCATTTTGCAATTCCTTACATGCAAAAGAAAGACAAAGGGAAATGTAGAGAGAGAGGTGATAACTTAGGACACTAAGGCCATAAGAATGACCATTCTGAGTCAGACCAAAGGTCCATCTAGCTCAGTATCCTGTCTTCTGACAATGGCCAATACCAGATGCTCCAGAGGGGGTGAGCACAAAAGGGAATCATCAAGAAATCCCTCTTCTGTCATCCATTCCCAGCCTCTGACAGAGGCTAGGTTCACCATTGCTACTTATCCTGGCTAATAGCCATTGATGGACCTAACCACAATGAATTTATCTAGTTCTTTCTTGTACCCTGTTAAAGTCCTGGTCTTCACAACCTCTTTTGGCAAGGAGTTAAGTCCAACTGTGCACTGTGTGAAGAAAACCTTCTTTCTGTTTGTTTTAAACCTGCTACCTATTAATTTCATTTGGTGACACTTATGTTATAGGAACAAGTAAATAACTTTTTCCACGCCAGTCATGATTTTATAGACTTCTATCATATCCTCACTCAGTCTCCTCTTTTCTAAGTTGAAAAGTCCCAGGCTACGTCTAGACTGCATCCCTCTGTCGACAGAGGCTTTGTCGACAGTATCTGTCGACAAAGCCTCTGTCGAAAAAGAGCATCTAGATTACATTATGCGGATCGAAAAATCTATCCGCTTTTTCGAAAAAGAGCGTCCAGACTGCCAGACGCTCTGTCGAAAAAAGAAGACACCTGTAAGTGCTTCTGGCAGGGCATGGGGCCAGCCTTTATTTCCAGGTGCTGCTGTCTGCCCTTTGCAGAAATGCACGCTTAAAGGGATCCCCTTGGACAGCCATTGCTCTGCTCCTGCTTCTGGCTTGCCTACCTCTTAGAGGGAAAGCAAAGCTGCTGCAGCGCTTGCTCTGGTTACCCTGCTTCCTTGGACACCACAGCAGTTTATTTTCTGTTTTTTTTTCTGCTTTTCACCTTTTATTTGGCCATGGAGCCTGAGCTGCCCCTGGGCAGGCGATGGCCCCACGCTGCCATACTGCAGCTTCTGCTGCATCTGCATGACTCTGTCATGAATCTCTTGCCCCATATGGACCCGGACCGCACCGAGGAGACCCTCTTCCGGGATGCAGGAGCTCTGCCCTTGCCCCCAAACTTTTCTGGGGACAGGCAGATTTGGAGGCACGAGATGAGTTCGGACTGGTGGGACCAGCTTGTAATGCAGCTCTGGGACAATGACCACTGGCTCCACAACTTCCGGATGTGGAAGGCCACATTCCTGGAGCTGTGTCCCTGATTCACCCCTGCTCTGGAACACCAGGACACCCACCTGTGGCCCGCCATCCCCCTGCAGAAGCGGGTCGCAATCGCTCTGTGGAAGCTGGCCACCCCCGACAGCTACTGCTCCGTGGGACACCAGTTTGGTGTGGGGAGGTCTACCATCGGGGCCTGCTTGATGGAGGTAAGTCACTTTCGGGGGACAGGCCCTGCTGAGTGGTGGGGTTGAGAAAGGGGGACTGCCATGCAAGGGCAAGAGGGAGTGGGGGATGGAGTGGCACTTGGAGGCCGCTCCTCGGCCTGCACTGATGCGGGGAAGGGGGACATCCTGACAAGGGAAGGGGTGGGTTGGGGCGGGGGGAGGGTTCTCCTCCCAAGTGCTTAGGTAACCTGTCTAACTCCCTGGTTTTTGTCTGTCTATTTGTCTCATGCTTCAGGTGGTGAGGGCCATCAATGCAGAGCTGCTGAAAAGGCTCATCCATCTCGGGGACCTGGACAACATCATTGCCGCTCTTGGATTCCCAAACTGCAGAGGAGCCCTTGATTGGACACACATCGCAATCTGTGCACCGCCCCATCGAGCAGCCCAATTTATAAACTGGAAGGGTTACTATTCGATGGTGCTGCAGGCCCTGGTCGACCACGAGGGACGCTTTATGGACATTTGTGTCGGGTGGTCGGGATGGGCACAAGATGCCCGCATATTCCAGAACTCCTGCCTGTACCGCACGTTGCAGGCAGGAACATTTTTCCCCCAGCGGGGGATGTGCAGATACCGGTGTGCATAGTGGCCAACGTGGCCTACCCCCTGATGCCGTGGCTCATGAAGTTCTACACCGGCCACCTGGATGCGAGCAAGGAACTTTTCAACATGCATCTTAGCCAGGCTTGCATCCAGGTGGAATGCGCCTTCAGCCGTTTGAAAGGGAGGTTCCGTTGCCTCCTCACACGGCTGGAGATGGGTGAACGCAACATCCCGGAGGTGGTGGCTGCATGTTGCGCCCTCCATAACCTGGTGGAGGGGAAAAGGGAGGCCTTCCTGCCGGGGTGGGGGACAGGTGCTGATGGCGAGGAGAGGCAATTTCAGCAGCCCCGGACGGCTGCCATTTGCCAGGCTCACCAGGCTGGTGTCCAAATCCGAGGTAAATCTTTCACTCAAAAATAAAGATTTTGTTATATAACTGAAATGACCTTTAACTGGGGTAGTAGAGGACTGAAGACCTGGAGAAGGGAGGGGGAGTGAAAACCTGGAGGGGGGAGGGGAGCTCAAGTAGGCCGCTGCTTCCCTGATCACAGGGTCCTGCCACCTTCCTGTGTCCTGGCATCGCCACGGCCTTGGGATCGGGTGGAGCGAGACCTAGTCCTGGCCTGGGGAGGGGGAGCTGTTAGGCCTGTGAGGGCTCGGGAGCAGGAGGGACTGAGGGGAAGGGGGCTGAAGGGGCTGGGGGGAAAGTGGGGGCTGGAAGGGCTGGGGAGCTGGAGGAGCAGGGTGAGTAGGGGCCTGGCGTGCAGGAGGAGCGGTGCCTGTGACGGGGCAGGCAAGCTGAGGACCTTCCGCATTGTGGCACAGATGGCTGTGCACTGCTGGACCAGCTCATCCAGCAGCCTGCTGCGCCACCCGGCCTCTGCCTCCATCCTCTGCTGGAGGGTCATGTTCAGGTCCTGCAGGGCCACTACGTGCTCCCTCTGCAGGTCCGTGTAGACCCACCATTGCCTGCGGGTGCAATGGGTCCAGGATGGTGGTGGGGCGGGTGTGGTGCTCCGCTGTTGGGTAGAGGGTCTGGCTGTGGAGGAAAAGAGGAGGAGACAATCAATGTCTGTGTGCACTCCTGCTATCCCCGAGGGCATGCCGTCGCTGTCAGGGGCTCTCCTTTGGACAGGAGACTCAGGTGTGTTACACATGACACCGTGTGTGAGTTGGGCAGTGGCCTGAAAGCCTCACAGGGGCCCCACAGTGACAATGGGGCTAGCTGGCCCCCCACACTGCCAATCCGCCCGTGTGTGGTGACCCCTCAAAGCACTCACCTGATGTTCCCTCCCCAGTGTCCATGGACGCCTGGGAGGCCTCTGGGGTCTGGGTCCCTGCTGCCTCCTCTTCCTCCTCCTCCTCCTCCTGGTGCAGCTCTCCCGCCTCGCCTGCCTGGTTGTCCTCCCTCAGGGGTCAGTCCACGATGTGGTGGGGTAACCCGTACTCCATCACACGCAGTAGAGTCTGGGCTTCCCCACAGCCCAGGATCTGCTTCAACTCCTGGTGGTAAGGGCAGGAAACGAGGGCTGCCCCAGAGTGGGAGCTCTGGTCCCGGGCCCTGGCATATCCCTGCCGCAGCTCCTTTACCTTGGCCCTGACTTGTGCCATGGTGCGGGGGTGATGCCCTTTGGTGGCCAGTCCCTGGGCCAGGTGCTCATAAATGTCCACATTCCTGCGGCATGTTTTCAGGGCCTGCAGGGCTTCTTCCTGGGACCAGAGCTCCAGGAGGTTTTGGATTTCTGGCCCTGACCAGGCTGGTGCCCGCCTTTTGGTGCTCCTGGGTGGGTCCTCGTCTCTGTCCCGAGAAGGGCCGAGGGTCCTTGAGGCTGGGACATGTCTGTCACGGCTGGCACGGGTGCTCTGGCTAGCTGCTAGACAGCAAGGCCTGTCTGGGTGCCTGTGTCTTTAAGAGGCTGCGGCCAGGAACCACAGAAGTGCTGTACATGTAAAGGCTAGACTGTTCACCAGGGCTTCTTCCTGGAGGCCTTTTTTGTCGACAGAACTGGCTCCCTGCGTCCACACACATCTTTTGTAGACAGATCTCTGTCGACAAAGGTGTTCTTCCTCGTAAAACGAGGTTTACCGCTGTCAACAAAACTGCTGCATTCTGTCAACTTACTGTTGACAGAACGCGCCGGTAGTGTAGATGCAGGTATAGTTTTGTCGACAAAAGGCCACTTTTGTTGACAAAACCCTGTAGTCTAGACACCCCCCCAGTCGTTTAATCTCTTTTCATATGGGACCCGTTCCAAAACCCTAATCATTTTTGTTGCCCTTTTCTGAACCTTTTCTAATGGCAATAGATCTTTTTTGAGATGAGGCAACCACATCTGTACTCAGTATTCAAGGTGTGGGCATACCACGATTTTATATAGAGGCAATAAGATGTTTTCTGTCTTATTCTCTATCCCATTTTCAATTATTCCTAACATTCTGTTTGCTTTTTTGACTGCCACTGCCCATTGAGTGGATGTTTTCAGAGAACTATCCACAATGACTCCAAGATCTCTCTCTTGAGTAGTTATAGCTAAATTATTCCCCATTACATTGTATGTATAGTTGGGATTATTTTTTTGCATTTTTTTGCATTTACCAACATTAATTTTCATTTGCCATTTTGTTGCCCAATCACTTAGTTTGGTGAGATCTTTTTGAAGCTCTTCACAGTCTGCTTTGGTCTTAACTATCTTGAGCAGTTTGGTATCCTCTGCAAATTTTGCCACCTCACTGTTTACCCCTTTCTCCAGCTCATTTATAAATAGGTTGAATAGGATTGGTCCCAAGACAGACCACTGGGGGACTCCACTAGTTACCTCTCTCCACTCGGAAAACTTACCATTTATTCCTACTCTTTATTTCCTGTCTTTTAAGCAATTATCAATCCATGAAAGGACCTTCCCTCTTATCCCATGACAACTTACTTTACTTAAGAGCCTTTGGTGAGGGACTGTGTCAAAGGCTTTCTAGAAATCTAAGAACACTACATCTACTGGATCCCCCTTGTCCACATGTTTTTTGACCCCCTCATAGAACTCTAGTAGATTAGTAAGGCATGATTTCCCTTTACAGAAACCATGTTGATTTCCCCCCAACAAATTAGTGTAATCTATGTGTCTGATAATGTTATTATTTACTATAGTTTCAATTAATTTGCCTGGTACTGAAGTTAGACTTACAAGTCTGTAGTTGCCAGTCTGTAGTTGCTCTTTTTAAATATTGGCATCACATTAGCTATCTTCCAGTCATTAGCTACAAAAGCTGATTTAAAGGATAGGTTACAAACCAGTTAATAGTTCCGCAATTTCCCATTTGAGTTCTTTCAGAACTCTTGGATGAATGCCATCTGGTCCTGGTGACTTGTTACTGTTAAGTTTATCAATTTGTGCCAAAACCGCCCCTAATGACACTTCAATCTGGGACAATTCCTCAGATTTGTCAACTAAAAATAATGGCTCAGGTTTGGGAATCTCTCTAGCATTCTCATCTGTGAAGACCGAAGCAAAGGAGATCTACGCTAGGAAATTATTTTGAATTTACTACATTCAAATTATGGACTATTGATGTAACAAATTCAAACTTCTGTGTCCTCACTATGGGGAAGCATCAAAACTAGTCCAAGTTAGGTTTCATTAATGTGGACGCACTACCTCGGATTCAGAGCCACAGGAAACACTCTGGGAAGCTGCAGGAAGCCTCCCGGAGGCCAATTAGTTTGAATTAGTAGCACTGGAGCATCCACACTAACACTATTTTGGACTTAAAGTTCAGAATTAGCATTATTCCTCATGAAAAGCAGGAGTACAGAGTTCAAATTCCATGGCCTCTTCTTTCGGAATGACAGGCTTTGAAGAGTGGACACATTACTTACAAATTTGAACTTGGAGGTGGGGGGGGGAGGGTGTATTTCAGACTAAGGTCCTAGTGTAGACCAGGCCTTTGAAGGCTAAGGTGTATGATGCCTATTTTGCTTCATCCTTCACTAAAAACGTTAATAATGACCAGAAACTCAACCCAATATTGACAACAAGTGGGAATGAACACAAGCAAAATCATGGTACCTATCTTTAAAAAAGAGGACAAAGAGGACACAGGAAATCATAGGTTACTCAGAATAACTTTGATGCTTTGTAAGATACTGAAACAAATGATCAAACAATAAATTTGTAAGCAACATAGTACCATCCCGGCTAGAGGATAATGGAGTTATAAGGAATAGCTAGCATGAATTTGTGAAGAAGAAAGCATGGCAAACTAACTTATTTTCCTTTTTTTGACAAGATTGCTGACCTAGTCCATTGGCGGGAGTTGTAGATGTGAGATATATTGATTATAGTAAGGCTTTTGACACAGTCACACAGGACATTCTCATAAGTAAACTAGGGAAATGCAATAGCATTGGCACATTTTTTCCCATGGGGGTGCTGAAAGCCATTAGTCCCCACCCCAAACTTACCACCTTAGCTCCTTACTCTTGTTGGTGCCCCCACCCCCAGAACTGCCGTGGCTCTGGGTGGGGACATGGATGGGGTAAGGAGGCCAAGAGTGGGACCCCATGTGCCAGGTCAGGGCTGACAGCAGGTGGGACCCCGCATATGAACTCCATGCATGAGTCCATGAATGGAGCCTTAGGCACAGGGCTGATGGCAGTTAGGAGCTGAGCCTCTGGGCGAGGGACAGAAGTAGAGCCCTGGGCAAAAGGCCATTGGGAGCTAGGACCCTACATGCAGAACCTCTGGCATGGGGTTGATTCAGCCAGGACCCCATGTGCAGGGTTGGGGCATGGTTCCAGCAGCAGCTGGGACTCCAGGTGCAGGGCCAGGAGCAAAACCCAGGCTGTGGGGCCAGCAGCACCAGAACTATGGGCATCAGGTGTCAGCTGAGCCCTCACCCCCACAAACGGGCTTAATCTGCAACAAGGGAGATTTAGGTTATATATTAGGAAAACATTTCTAACTATAAGGAGATCTGGTATAGGCTTGTGTGTGTGAATCCCCATTACAGGAGAAAGGCTTGTTTTAAAGAAAGGCTGGCCAAACACCTGAGAGAGATAGTCCAGGTTCTGCCTCGGTTGAGGGGGCTGGATTTGATGATCTCTGAAAGTCTCTTCCAGCCCCACATTTCTGTGATTCTATTTGACAAGGGAGAACATAGCTTGGATGAAGGTTGAGATCAGAGGCAGAGTTCAAGTTTAGAATGGTGGTGAGATACCTAAAACAGTGTGTCACAGCGATAAGGCTGAGCTGGTAGTGAATGGAAGAAGACAGGGTTAGAGATGGTGGTTGAAGCTCTGTGAGCAGATGGGATTGCTCAAAAAAAAAAAAGGGGTGGAAAGTAAGAAGGTGATGGGAGGATAGAAGGACAGAGCCCTGTGGGACATGAGAGAGAGAGAAAGAGAGAGAGAAAAGGAAGGGAACTGTGTAAAAGTGATGCTGCAATGAAGCCTCTACTTCCCCTTAGCAAGATACCCTCTCGTGGGTCCCTGTGGGATCAATGACCTAGTTCTGTGCTGTTGACTTCCAGGGCAGCTGAAGTGGGGAGATGTGACATCCCTTCTAGTCACCCTGGCAATCCTCTTCCATCAGCCAGTGGGAGGAGGGGAAACAACAGCCATCATCAGCAAACAGTTACAGGGTAAAGGACAGCCAGGCAGTGCTGCAAGCAATCTCGGACCCTGTGATGCCCAGGAAAGCAGAAGGGAAGCTACAAATAGCCCTGCAATCCCTCCATGTGGCAGAGACCAGCAGGGAGCTGAGAAGGTTTCCTCACAGCCAGCCAACAGTGCCCTTTTAGTCCCTCCACTGCCCCAACTGCAGCATTTCCAGGCCAAGCAGTTGGCCTGTCTTTACCCTCAGCCTGCCAAAAAGCCTTAAGGCAGGAACACCACTCCACTCCTCTTGCAACCTGTCTGCCAGTGACAGGAGGAGACAGCCCATCTCTCCTGCCATGACCTGCAGCCTGCTCACCCCACAGCCAGCCCACACCAGATTCCTGACTTGGGATCCAAGGACCCGACCTGGTTACATCTGCCCTTGTAGGCTCCAATCTACAAAACTGCCAACCCAGGGCCAGAAGGGAGCAGATGGTTAGTCACTTTCCAGCAATCCCCAAGGGTAGCCCTTCATAATAAAAGCAAGTATTATTAACATCCCCAATCATTTTAATAATTTAATATTCTCATTGGTAGTATATTTTTCTTTAATCAAACCTTTTTATAAAGTTTATAGATGCAGTTTTTAACTCATTTGTTGAGTGAGTCTGAATTATTTGTGAGTTCAAGCATGGGAGCCATAGCCTTACTGTGGCTAACCCCATTTCTATGGAGCCCCCACCAAATGCATTGATTCTTTAGCAGACTGGAAGGAGGAGTCAGGCTCCTATCAGCAGCACTACAAAATGAGTCCGGGGGAAAAGAAACTTTACAACTATCACAAAGCGTTTCACGAGGCATACCAGAGCGGTCGACAAAGGATTCCTTTGTCTACTGCGCCGTGTCTAGACTGCCGCGCTGTGCCAGATCAACTGATCATCGGCACAGCGCGGCGGCCATTTTTATTTTAATGAAGCAGGGATTATATAAATCCCCGCTTCTTTGACTATGCCTAATAAACTATTTTACATGGCTCCGTCGACGGAGCTATGTAGTCTAGACATAGCCTGGGTGAATCTGGCATCCTAGGCCATATCTAGCTCTAACTTGCAACCCTAAATATCACTGGAGTCAGAAAGGAGTGAGAGCAGAGATTGGCTCTTTGCCATTTGAGACATCAGTTTTGAAAATTTCACTGGCACACCAATGTGGCAGGTGCAATTTATGTGTAACAAAGAGATGCTAATTATTTACAGATGCATAAGGCACAAACGATTCTTAAATTTATTTTAATTTTTCTGAAACAAGGGGAGGTGGTGATAACACCAATTGAATACAGCAATATAACACAACTTATTCTGAATGTATATCAATGCCAGTGTAGTTACTTCTCTAGTTATTACATCTGGTCCTCAAATATTATTTTGGATTAACTGTGTACCCTGATGTTCCTCTCATATGGAAAAAACAACTTGAGAGGAGAAAATTACTCTAAATCTATGCCATGAGGTTTGCCTCTGCATGGCTCTTGCAGAGCTTGCAGAAGGGGAATGGTTCACAAGTTCTGGGGATGCACAGGGTGAAGGGATCTCATTTCCTTGGATTCTGGTCCATCAAGGATGATATCCTCATCTAGCCTGGTTGTTCCTGGAGCTGTGAAGTACTTAGTAGAGCTACATGGAATTCAGACATTCCATTTCATGAAGGATTTTGAAACTCGACTTCATTCCAAATTGGAGGGAAAATGGAAAATTTTGGAATTCTCCATGAAGGATTTTTTCCCGGTTGATTGAAAGGTTAAGGATTGACAAAATGTTAATATAATCCCAAACTGAAATATTTTGAAAAGAAAAATCCTTTCAAGACGAAAACTTGAAATGTTTTATTTTGAAAATATGAAAATGGGACATTTTGACAGTTGCTGGAAATTTTAAACTGCTTTGTCCAGTGATGAAATTATGGCAAAATCAAACCCATTTCACAAAGTGTTTCATTTTTGATGGAACCACATTCTCCAGAGGAATAGGATTCTACTAGTGTCTTCAACCAGCTATAGTAATTAGCCACTCATATGGGTAGAAATCTCAAGGGGTATGTCAACACTACAGTGTTATTTCGAAATATCTTATTTTGAAATAGTTAATTCAAAATAAGTTATTTCAAAATAACATGTCTACACACAAAATGCATTTTGAAATAGCGTTTTGCTATTTCCGAAATAGCGCATCCACACTGAGTGGATGGTGAATTGCATTTAAGGCCGGAACCAGGTCCAGCAGGGCATCAGGTCAGGAGTTACTTTGTGTGGCTTCTGCCTGAGGCTATCTGAGGCCTGTGCTTAAAGGGCCCCCCCAGCACAGCCGGTTCTCAGCTTTCCCTGCTTGCTTGCCTACCTCAATGAGGGACAGCAAAGCATTTTGTCTCCGCGTGCTCTGGTTGCCCTCACTCGGGACACCACAGCACTCTGCAACATGGAGCCAGAGCTGCCCCTAGGCACTCTGGTGCTTCTTGTGGACACGTTGCTGCGAGCCTGGCTGCACTTTCTGCTATCTGGGAGGACCATTGGGGGGGGGAAGGGAGGGGGCTGTCAGTATCCAGGAGGCCCTGCGGGAGAGCTTCCACCCTGAGGAGCACTAAGATCCTTCCTGGTCTGCCCCACTGTGGGCTTGTGCCTCATTCCTCCCTCACATCCTTCCACTTACCCCACCTTAACCCCCCCTTCCTGATGTCAAATAAAATACATGTATTTTCATGAACATAAACTCTCTTTATTTAACAAAACTGGGGTGGCGGGGGAATGAAACTGGTGAGACTGGGGAAAGGAGGCAGGAGAGGGGAAGAGAGATGGTGGTATTGGGGAGGGGGAAACCAGGGAGGAGGGAACTGGAAGGGGGAAGCAAGGGGAAGAACGGGGAGGGGAAGCTCAGGGCTCTGGGTTGGGGGGTCTCGCCGGACCAACTTGATTGTCATGCAAACCTGCTCCTGGGTTTGCAAGTGGCCTTTGGTGGCCAGGTTGGCAGCTATCCTGCCATAGACGGCCGCGTTCCTCCATCTAGTGTGGAGATCATGGACGTTGGGGACATCCCCCCAAACCTGAATAGGGTCCATGATCTCCACCCTGGACCAGGAAGGCGCCCACCTTCTCCGGGCCCTGGCAGGCTCCTGGGAGCTGGCAGACTGCTCCTGGGAAGCGGTGGAGGGCTGGCTGCCAGTGGCTTGCTGGCTCATGTTTTGGGGCCACTGGGTCAGGGGCAGTGACTGCTGGCTCTGGGCTGGTAGGCTTGGAGCTGGCACAGGCACTGTGGCTAGAGTCAACCCCTTTAAGGGCTCCGGGGAGTGGGGAGGGAGAGGAGTGTTCTTGGTTGAGGCCAGAGTGGCCACCAGGGCACCCTATTTCGAAATAAGTGTCTCATTCCTCGTGGAATGAGGTTTACCAAATTCGAAATAAGCGCTTCGCTATTTCAAATTAATTTCAAAATAGCAGTTTGGCTGTGTAGATGCTAGTAAAGTTATTTCAAATTAACTTTGCTGTGTAGACATACCCAAGGTGAGTTAATATTGCTTTGGTGGCATTAATTCCAACATAAGTTTTCCATTTGGAAACCTTCTATTTTAGAAGGGGAACATCCAGCTACGTATTTGCCGCATGCTAGCATCTTTTCCCAATCCCAGTGCTCCCTGCTAGTTTCCCTCTCCCCTTCCCTTATAGTGGGAGATTTATAATTCACTTCTGAGAATAGGCCAGAATGTACTCTTTATTCAAATGCTGGGGTTCATAAATACCCAAGTTGCTCCATTTCAGTTCTTGATCACAAAGCTTAAGAGAGTTATGGAGAATCATGACCTAGAAGTGAAAGTGCAGGACTGAACTATGTCTAGACTACAGGCTTCTTGCGCAAGAAGCTTTTTGCGGAAGAGAGCTTCTGCAAAAACTTCTTACGCAAGAGAGTGTCCACACTGCAAAAGCGCATCAAAAAAGCGATGCACTTTTGCACAAGAGAGCATCCAGACTGCATGGATGCTCTCTCACAAGTAAGCAATGACTGCTATGGACAGAATGGCCACCAAGGCACCTGTGCTTTTTCCTCTTCCCTCTTCTTGTGCAAAAAAATCCTCTTGCCTGTCCACACACACCTTTTTGTGAAAGAGCTCTTTCGCAAAAAGGAGTTATTTACACTGGAAAAACCTCTGTGTTCTTTCGTTTTACTTGCACAAAAATGCACTTGAGGTGTTGATGCTCCACGAGCTTTTGCACAAAAATGGCTGTTTTTGTGCAAAAACTGTAGTGCAGACCTAGCCATGATTCAAGAGATCTGAGATCTATTCCTGTCTGGCTGCAAAATTTTCTAACACACAGGGGTTCTGAGAGGGTTAATTCATTAATGTTTTAAAGCCCTATGAAAACTTTAAACAAAAGAGGCTATTGAAAAACAAAACATTATTAACAATCCAGACCCTACACTTCTTTCTCATACCTTGCTGAAATGCAATGGAAGCTTTGGGGGGAGTAAGGTGTGAAAAATCAGGCACATTATTGTTGAGGTCCAGGGGAAGTCATTTCTAGGCGAATACATTTTACAATTATATCACATATAGCCATGACTTCTTAAGCACTCTTCCTCCTACTGTTTTTAATTTTTAATTTTAATTTTTTTTTGTTCAATTAGTTAGTGCATTTCAGGTCTGATCATTTCCTCCCTTTGAAGCCAATAATGAAGGAACAGGTCTTATATCAGTCGAGTGCTAGACTGATGACTCTGGAAGTAGCAAGCTCTTCCTTCATCCCCAGAACAGGTACCGCATGAACATTACAAGCTTCCTCAATTTATTCTGACAATGTAGAATATGTTGGTTTGGCGGGATCACCATTGGGACCACAGGGCAGTTCTTTTTCCATAACCAGTCAATCCTTGGCCACACAGCTGAGATTGCCAAGAAGGCTGTTAATTAACGTCAATTGTGATGGTTTTTGTAAGGGAGACACCTGTCCACTAGGAACTGGACTGAGACCACCACATTATTTTAGATAGGTCAGCAAACAGCTGTCGGGTGGCATAATTTCATTCTCTTGATTTGGAAAAGGATGTTATTCACAGATTGAGCTGTCTGCCTGCTGACAAACCCAAATGTATTATATGGTACATAATGTGCATGATTAATGCTTGTTTATTGGAACAATTTTGTGTTGTAACAAAGCTATGGATTTTTTTTTTGGTTTTGTTTTGCCAATGATAATGTAGCTTTGAGTCAGTAAGGAACAGTTCTGGAGAGGCAGAGTAGCATATAAAGCCACTTAGTGGATGAGTAAGAAAGCTACTCCAGCCGCACTACAGTATTAATGTTTTATATGAAGCTACTGTACCATTCTAGTTGATTACTCATTTTTCTGTGTTAATTTTAATGTTGATCTGCAGGTGGCAAATATTCTAAAGAGGCTGTGGCTTTTGTACCATAGCTTTGCAACATTTGTGCTTAAGAAAGGCTTGCCTGGTGTACGTTACAGTACGATCTCACTGGCAATGTGAGAAACTCCAATTGGCTGAGCTGTTTTACTTAGTGGATGCTGTAGCTGTTGCTCAGCTTGCTCTTGAGTCTCATAACCCTTTAGTTTAAAACTTGCATTGAGGCTAGTGCTTTCACTACCTCAGTGGTTTTCAAACTATGGGTCATGACCCAGTACTGGGTAGTGGAATGTCACGCACTGGGTCTCATTGCTGCAGGGTGATCAGGTGACCAGCAGGTAGCTAAGGCAAGCTACCTGCCTGTCCTGGCACCGCAGACTGTGCTGTGTCCTAGAAGTGGCCAGCAGCAGGCCTGGCTCCTAGGTTCAGGGGGAGGAGGGCATGGGAGGAGGAGAGAGAATGCATAGGGCTCTGAACACTGCCCCTATCCTGAGCACTTACTCCGCACTCCCATTGGCTGAGAATCTGCTGCTGGCTGCTTCTGGGGTACAGCATGGTCTGTGGTGCCAAGAAAGGCAGGAAGCCTGTGTTTGCACCCCTGCTGTACCTCTGACTGGGAGCCGTTCAAGGTAAGCCCCTTCTGACCCCTGTCGCAAAGCCAAAACCCTCTCCTACACCCAAATCTCTCATCCTCAGCCCCACCCTGGAGCCTACATTCTAGTCAAATTATGTAGAGTCACAGGCATCGATAATTTTCTTCAATTGGGTCACGAGAAAAAAAAGTTTGAAAACCACTGCATTATCTTATCCGTATTTGTTAGTGCTGGGACTAATTTTTGCCTATAGGTGGCAGCAGCCTTCTAAAGCTAATACAGATTTTTTCCCCCTTTACATATACACCCAGGATTTTTGTTAAAAGGGAATTTTGTTTAAGTAGTTGGAACTCATTATGCATGCAAAAATCTTATAGATTGTATCACATTTTTGCATATTTATCATATTGCCTTATACATTAGCTTATCATATTAGCCTTTAGACTGGTGTATGTACTTTCTTTTCTCCTTAGGAAGGAAAGAAAGAGAAAACTGAAGAGTACTTAATGAAAAGAAGAAAGAAAACAAAAAAGGAATCTATTTTCTTTTACATTTTATTTATAGAACATTCACTCATTGGGCACCCAACATGACAAAATTGAATTTCACCAGGAAAACAAACATTTTTCATTCTTTTCTGTATTTATGTTGTTTGTTTGGATTATAAATTCTTTGGGAATAAAGATCTCTTATTTAATATGCTTACAAAGCACTTACTGCACCTTAGTAATAATGATTTGCATTGACCCCACCATTCCTGTTAATATTGATTTACCTTGACTTATTTCACTCTGTCAGCAGAACAAACTATATTGGTCCCTGAGAGTTACTCTTTCCTGATTAAGGATTAACTGATGCATGCAAGAAAACATGGATGAGGATGTTGTTGGACATGTATTTTGAGGTCCAAGTAGTGCCTGTAAGGAGGAGAGAGGCACCATGGGCAAGGAACTCAGGAACATTTTGGTGGGAAAAATGGCTATGAGAAGAGGAGATCTGGGACAAAGAAAGAAAAAGAGCTATTAATAGTCATTTATATAGCACTACAAGGTGGGCACAACATCATAGAATTGGCCTGTGTTACAAAGAATATAAATTAAGACCTAAGCAGCACACAGATTAAAGGCACATTGTGTCCCAAGGCACACCTGTATTCATCCCCTGTACACTACTGCTAAAATATCCATACAAAATATGCCTTGTGAAGTATCATATGAAATCTAGTAAAGCACTGGTTATAAATGTCATAGTAAAAGGTGTGTGTTAATGTTATACATTCCTTCTGTATGATGTTATTAAAATGTGTTTGAACCAGACAGTTCCAGGGAGTGGGTAAATAGTTTTTTCCAGACAAAGAAAATGCTGATGGCTGCGTCTGTGTGCAATCACAGACAAATGGCAATCACTGTCAAATGACCATTTGTTGGCATATTGGAGACTATAGGGACAGAATAATTTGCATTGTAGAAAGCACCAGCTGGGAAGAAACCTCTGTGGAATCTTCTCTATCAGGATCTATGGCACTCACTCCGTACCCCAAAAAAGCCTGTAGTTTTGTTAAATCGCATGTCTACACTACAAAATTATTTTGAAATAGCTAAATTGGAAATAACAACTCCCAAAAATAACAAAATTGAAATACTGTGTCCCCACTATGGGGGAGCCTCAAAATTAGTCCGAGGAAGGCTCCGTTATTGTGGACATGCTACCTTGACTTAGAGCCCCTGGAAGCACTGGGGAGTAATTACTTTGAATGACTCTGGGGAGTAGTTATTTTGAATTAGCAGCAGCAGAGCATCCACACTACCGCTATTTCGAAATAAATATTTTGAAATAAGCATTAATCCCCAAAGAAAGCAGGAGTGCAGATTTTGAAATAACCAGCCCATTATTTCAGAATAATGGGCTTGGTAGTGTGGACATTCCACTTATTATTTTGAAATAATGGGGGTTATTTTGAAATAACTCCCTAGTGTAGACCAGGGCTTAGTCACTAGAAAGTGTTTTCACTTTTATTTGGTTGTGACCCTGGGTGACTTTATCTGTTAGACTTGAACTCACTTAAAACCTCTCTCTTTGTGATTAAATAAATGTATTTTACTTTTATTTTAAATCAGGGATACTCAGACTGAGGCTCATGAGCTATAAGTGGCTCTTTAATGTTTCTCTTGTGGCTCTTTTGTATCACTTGATATTAAAACACTGTGTGATTTAATTATTAACC
Organism: Rafetus swinhoei; assembly: GCA_019425775.1. Taxonomy (NCBI): domain Eukaryota; kingdom Metazoa; phylum Chordata; order Testudines; family Trionychidae; genus Rafetus; species Rafetus swinhoei. Next base: position 72,944,793 of record CM033440.1, read on the forward strand.
AATCTAAGTTATTAGGATGATTTTCTATATTATTATTTTATCAACTATAATTGGTTAATAATACATGATCAGTCATTGTGCTATGAAAATAATATACACACGCACACACTAAATATTTCCCCTTTCATAATATTTAAATGCGAATACATATTACTACAGTAAATGAAACAACGAATTCACACTACTGTGGCTCTTTTGAGTAATGTTGGTTGCTAATTTGGCTCCTGAACCATTGAAGTCTGAGAATCACTGTTCTCAATCAACCTGGTATTTGTTTGACTTGAAGTGTTTATTTATTCCAATTAAAGCAACAAGCTGCTGTGCTTTGACTTTTTAAAGGAGTAATGGACATTATTACTCCTCTGAATATCCAGGAGAGGGCTGGATATTTCAGGGTACATGGATTTGGGGAAATCTGGGACTAAAGGATGTTTGGGTCCCTTGGCTAGTTATAACCAAGGCTGGGGGAGTGCAGAGGATAACTGTAGCGTAATAAGCAGCCTGCTGGAGTCAGAGTTGTTCAATCAGGGCTGCTCAACACAATAACACTCAGTGCATGCTTGTGTGCTGAGTAGGAGTGTCCTGACAGAAAGCAACAACAGAAAAGAAATTTAAAGCCATTCAGGGGTACAGGACATGTGGTGACACAACCTCTTGCTGGTCTGAATTGCACCCCAGAACGGGACAGTCATATAGTATAATTTTAGACCAAACAATACAATACAGACAAATGCCTCATGGGAATGTGGAGTCACTGTACACGGAACACTGCCCAGACTTATTATATAATATGGATAGGGCTGCCAGGTATATGGTTTTCAATGAACAGGTGGTCTAAAAGGGTCCATGGTGGCTTTGGTGGACACTAAAAGTCTGGTTGGTGGTGTAGGTAGGGTTCCTGCCTGGCTCTGCATGGCTCCCGGGAAGCTGTGACATCTCCCTCTCGCTACTAGGTACAGAAAGGGCCATGAAGCTTCTGTGCACTGCTCCCATGCCAGCACCAGCTCAGCAACTCCCACTGTCCAGGTCCCAAATTCCCTCCTGTGCCCCAAACATCTGTCCCAGCCTTAAGTCCTCCTGCACTCTGAACCTCTTGGCCACAGCCTGACACCTCCTTCTGTACACCTAATGCCAGCCCCACACCAGATCCTGCACTCCCATTGGGAGCCCTCACCCCCTAGACCTCAACCTCCTGCTTCAGCCCAGAACGCCCTTCCATATCCGAAACCCCTCATTTCTGGCCCAGAGCCCACCCCAGGGCCCTCATCCCTCCTACACCCCAGCCCCATGAAAATGAGTGAGAGAGCAAATGACAGAGGTAGGGGGGATGGAGTGAGTGGGAGGTGGGGCCTCAGAGAAGGTGCAGGGCAGAGAGTGGGGAAAGGGTGTTTGTTTTTCTGCAAATAGAAAGTCTGCAACCCTAAATATGAGACCCAAGCCATTGGACACAGCCATGTATAAATTCCTTTGTAACTTAGTGAAAGGAAGGGAAATTAGCCAAAGACTTCTCTTCCTCACCTCTTATAAGGCCCAACCTTTGTTTCTAGGCTCTGAGGGCTGGTGTGCTGATGCAGACCAAATCTTGTATTGTGAATCTGGTTCTTTCCATGGGCAAAACTGCATAAGTGCCATAATTGTGAGCTTGGATAATCCTTGGATCCCAAGCAACCTTCCACTGAAAGCCATGGACAGCTATGCTGCTCAGGGTTTTAAGGGTGATATTCACATCTGTGCAGAGAGCCTTTTTTAATTTCTGAAGTGTTCTCTTTCTCTTTCTGTCTTTTCTAAAAACCTAGGAAAAGGCTCGCTCAACACATATTTTCATAAGAGGGCTATAGCGGAACTAAAGTGATGGATCACTGGCCCTCTACACATGGATGAATTTCACACGAGAAACAAATTCCTGCAAGAGCTACCTGCTAGAAGATGCTGCCAATGACCTGCTTAGCTTTCTCAACCTTCTACTGAATGCAGATACAGGAGTAATATAATTGCCCATCTTGGAGAAGTGAAAACAAACCAAGGCAGAGTTGTATGTGATTTCTTTATATCACAGTGCCTCTTTGCCAGAGGTGTATAGGTAAAGTTAGTTGGTTGATGCACTTCCAAATGAAGTCTTTCATGGCAGAGGTACTGTTTATCTGCCACAGTTTTATGGGAAGCAGGTTAGACCATGTCAGTCCAGGCCCATGAAACTAAATGCTTTACTGATCCAGTATCTTTTAATCTCAATTAGCACCTGCCATCAGGGTATTTTCCACAAAGTGGATTAAGACAGCATCCGCTGCCTCATGATGGGGAGCTACAACATAAGTAAGGGTCATGAGTTGGTCCCCCTGAATGTTATGTGTGCATTCCTAGGTAGGCTCTTTACCACCAGACAGCCATTTGTTTAGTGGGAACAGTTCAATATGACTTGCAATCCATGCCACAAGCAATAACTCTCCACAGATGCTAAAATCCGAGGTTTTCATCACAAACAGCAGCAGCTGCTGTCATACACTAGAACTATGACCTTTCCCACAGATATACCAATCTATGAGTAATAGACATTTCAATTAAATGCCCATCCATCCATGCATCCATCCATTCATACGCTCCTCTCCAGTTGAATAAGACCAGAGACTCCCTCACATACATGATGGAAATGTTGACTGCCTCAACCAGGAATAATGTGCCACTTCATATCTATTCCTGTCTGTGTAATAGAAGTGTAGCCAGTATGGACACACCTATGTTCTTTTGCCAAGCTCCTGGGTTCTGTGTTTTTAAACATCAGCAATTATTTGTCCAATGAAAATGTACATAAATGTACACAAGAGGAAATGGCAACCCAAATACCTCTCAACTGCTATTAGCATTAGCCCCAGTCAGATTTGTATTTCACATTATAGTCAAATTGACACCAGGCAGGAAAATGTCTATGGACGCTTATTCCTTAAAGAAAGCCAGAATGTGCATAAAACTAAAACTAAAAAAGGTGCATGACATGAAATTGTAAGACACAACAAAAGGTAATGGGAAGCGTGAAATGTGGTAGGTATTATTGTAGTAGCAATTCTGGGATAGATATATACAATAGACATTGCACTTAGATAGATAACAAGGCAAAAGGAGTGTCATATAAAAGCACATATAATATGGTTCTCTTCAGATTTTAAACGTCTTGCCTTGTAAAGTGTTTATTTGCTTGCTTTTTTGATCATGAGACCAGGTAACAGGAGCCCCTAACTGACTTACCTTTTCTATGCTATTCATTATTTTAAATTGATTGACCATGCCACTTCTTTTCCATCTCCTCTCTAAAGAAAATTGTGGCAATCTTTTAAATCTCCCTTACTAAAGAAATTTTTCTGTGGCTCTAATCATTTGCATTGGCCTTGCCTGGTCCATTCAGATTTTTTTCCTATTCTATTTGTGAGAGAGTGATCCACACTGAACACAATAGTCAAGGTTAGCACATACCATTGATTTGTATAATGGCATTGTACCATTTTCAGTATTATTCTCTATCCCTTTCAAAAAATACTCTTGCAGCCAGTTTGCTTTTCTGACCATTGTTGACATTGCATGAATGTTTTCACTGAGATGTCCACAACTATACCTGGGTCTTTCTGATAAAATAATCTGTAACCCATACAGTTCGTATTACTTACTCCATTGTATGTCACCTTAACCTTGTTCATGGTGAATTTCATCAGCCATTTCATATAGCCTTCTTGCGTAGCTTTGATAAGTACTTGTAGAGCTGTTTACAACCATTTCCAGCCCCTTGACTAACTACATTTTTCCACTTCATTGCTCATCCCTTTTCACAGACACTCACTATATTAAATAATACTGGTTCTAATCTGGATGATCAGACCATTATTAAACAATCTTTGTGCTGAAATGTATCTGTTTCTACTCTTTGTTTTCTCCCTTTTAGTTTCTAATCCATGACAGAACTTTAATCTCAATACTACAACTGTTTTTAGTTTCCTTAACAGTTTTTGCTGGACTTTACCAATGGTTTTTTGGAAGTCCAAATAAATTGTGTAATCAGTCCTCCCTTTTCAATTATTTTGTTGATTACCTCAAAGTATTTTAATAGAGTGGAGAGGTAAAGATTTTCTTTTACCTCTGTGGAACTAGTTTTTTCCTCTCATATCATTCTTATCTAGATTTGTCTCAGTTTTGTTTCTTTATTGTTTCAATGAATTTACCTGGTTCTGAAATGAAGTACATTGGTCTGCAATTTCAAGGATTGCCCTTGCCTCCTTTTGCAAAGCTAAATAAAACATTGGCTATTTTCTTCACCTCTGATTTTAATGACAGGTTATATGTAATCTGGAAACTTTTTTGCTCAGTGTGTCTATGAGGCCGATAATAAGGAGACACAGGGAATGATATTTTCTCTATATGGAGGACACCTAACTTTTGTATTTTGATTTTGTCAGATTCATTCTGACAGAAAGAAATACAGACAGTGAACATGGTTAATGCCTCATCTGGTGTCTGGCAGAGTATGTAGCATAGATGAGACTGAGACGCTTGAAGCAGACAAGACTAAAGTGATGATTGTAGGTTAGGGAGGTGGCCAATGGACTTTGTGAAGGTAATATTAGCCCTTTCAAATGAAAGGTTTAGCTGTCATTGGTTTCTCAAAGTTTTGCAATTTGTGGGTGATTTTGGTCCCTTAGTTATTGTTCGATAATCATGTGTAACACCAACCAAATACTTGTTTTCCATCTGCTCATGGTTGGAAAGTTGCAACCTTTCTTCTTAAATGTGCCACCATTGTGCATGTCTCTGTCACCTCTAGATTAGATTACTGCAATTCATTCTATACGGGTATGTCTACACTACAGCGTTATTTCCGAAATATCTTATTTCAAAATAACGCGTCTACACACAAAATGCATTTTGAAATAGTGTTTTGCTATTTCGAAATAGCGCATCCACACTGAATGGATGCTGAATCACATTTAAGGCCAGCCGGAACCAGGTCCGGCAGGGCATCAGGTCAGGAGTTACTTTGTGTGGCTGCTGCCTGAGGCTATCTGAGGCCTGGGCTTAAAGGGACCCTCCCTAGACAGCTGGTTCTCAGGTTTCCCTGGTTGCTTGCCCACCTTAATGAGGGATAGCAAAGCATTTTGTCTCTGCGTTCTCTGGTTACCCTCACTCGGGACACCACAGCACTCTGTAACATGGAACCAGAGCTGCCCCTGGGCACTCTGGTGCTTCTCGTGGACACGTTGCTGTGAGCCTGGCTGCACTTTCTGCAGGCTGCCATCCGGGAGGTCCATCAGGGGGCTGTCAGTATCCAGGAGGCCCTGCGGGAGAGCTTCCACCCTGAGGAGCACTAAGAGCCTCCCTGGTCTGCCCCACTGGGAGCTAGTGCCTCATTCTTCCCTCACGTCCTTCAGCTTACCCCTCCCTAACCTCCCTGCCTGATGTCAAATAAAATACACGTATTTTCATGAACACAAATTCTTTATTTAACAAAACTGGGAAATTAAACTCTGGTGAGACTGGGGAAAGGAGGCGGGAAAGGGGAGAAGAGAGGGTGGGAGAGGGAAGGGGGAAACCTGGGAGGAGGGAGCTGGAAGGGGGAAGCAAGGGGAAGAAGGGGAAGGGGAAGCTCAGGGCTCAGGGTTGGGGGTCTCGCCGGACCAACTTGATTGTTATGCAAACCTGCTCCTGGGTTCGCATGTGGCCTTTGGTGGCCAGGCTGGCAGCTATCCTGCCATAGACGGCTACGTTCCTCCGTCTAGGGCGGAGATCATGGACGTTGGGGGCATCTCCCCCAAACCTGAATAAGGTCCATGATCTCCACCCTGGACCAGGAAGGCGCCCACATTCTCCGGGCCCTGTCAGGCTCCTGGGAGCTGGCAGACTGCTCCTGGGGAGCGGTGGAGGGCTGGCTGCCAGTGGCTTGCTGACTCATGTTTTGGGGCCACTGAGACAGGGCAGTGACTGCTGGCTCTGGGCTGGCAGGCTTGGAGCTGGCACAGGCACTGTGACCAGAATCAACCCCTTTAAGGGCTCCGGGGAGTAGGAGGGGGAGGAGTGTTCTTGGTTGAGGCTGGAGTGGCCACCAGGGCACCCTGGGAAGGCTGGAGGCCCCCTATTTCGATGTAAGTGTCTACACAGCCCTTATTTTGAAATAGCTATTTCAAATTTGGCTTTATTCCTCATGGAATGAAGTTTACCAAATTCAAAATAAGCCCTCCACTATTTCAAAATAGCTGTTTGGCTGTGTAGACGCTAATAAAGTTATTTTGAAATAACGGCTGTTATTTCAGCCTATGGGACTATGCCTATGGGACTATGCCTTAAATTCATTCCTAGACTGATATAAGAGCATTTTACAATTAGTGTTGGGCAATCCTAAGGCTGATTTTGATGTTGCAAAACCTGTTAGTTGTTCACATGGAGTTCTCATCAAAACTGAATCTTCAGTGTGTGTCGGTAAGGGTGGTACAGACAGTTCTAGTTTTTGCCCCTAATCATTTGTATTGGAATCTGAGCTCCATTTATGCAAGGTTCCAGAGTATATTGGTGGCTGGTTCAGATACATGGCTCTGATTTTGCTATATTTTTATGAGCAATAATGTTTTCCTTGGAGTTGGCAAACTTCAAATGGTATTTTATCTAACGCTTCCAGTTCAAGGATCCTGTGGCTTCATTGTACTTCAGACATATAATTGCATGACTCCATTTTCTCTTGTATATTATTCACTGTTTTAAGTCTCACAAACACATCTGTACGACACCATGTGACTCTAAAGAAAAAGAGAAGAGCCAATTAACTGCTATTTTTATCATGACCAACCTGGATATTTCTTACAGAAGGATCTGTAAACAAAACCATTTAATTATGGAAATAGTTATAGAATGTTCAGAGTTATTTTTCTATTATATAAGTAAAAATTAGTGTACTAAAAGTTTGAAGATTTTTGATTAAAAATTATAAAAGTTTCCAGAAAAAATTGCAACCCTTGTCATGGTATTGAATGTTCTTTTTGTTTGAAATTTAAAATTTCAAGAAGGCTTAAATTTAATCAAAACTTCCCAATTTTGATAAAAACACTAGGCTAGTGCTAGGTGATAGCCACCACTCTTATCAAAAGTGACAAAAAATGGGCTTAAAGAGCCATATGAAGACTCCCTTGGTGCAAAAGAATCCTCAAATAATATGAAATTGGGAGCATTGACCTGTACACCACCCACTCCCGATGCCCCACAGCCATCAGTTTTGTTGCTCTTTGATTTTCTCCAATTTGTCCACATGTTTCCTGAAATGTGCCCAGAATTGGATACAGTACTCCAGTGTGGAATGGAGTAGAAGAATTATTTCTCATGTCTTGGTTACAACTCTACTGCTAATACCTCCCAGCATGATGTTTACTTTTTTTTGCATCAGTGTTACACTGTTGACTCAAATTTAGCTTGTGATCCACTATGACTCCTCATATTCCTTTTCACACGCCATGTTTCTAGGCAGTTATCTCTCGTTTTGTATGTGTGCTATTGATTCCTAATGGTGTATTTCACATTTATCGATATTGAATTTCATCTATTTACTTCAGAACATTTCTTCCATTTGTCCAGATTATTTTGAATTTTAACCCTATCCGTCAAATGACTTGCAGCCCCTCCCAGCTTGGTATCATCTGCAACTTTTATACATGTATTGCCTATACCATTGTCTAAATCACTGTTGAAGATATTGAACAGAAGCAGACTGAAGAACTCATCTCTATTGGACCATACTTGATATGCCTTTCCATCTGACTGTGAATCACTAACTACTCCTCTCTGGGAATGGTTTTCCAATCAGTTATGCACCCATCTTATAGTAGTTCCTCTTAAGACTTTATTTCCCTACTTTATTTATTAGAAGGTCATGCGATTCAGTATCAAATCTCTATTAAAATCAAGATACCCACTTCTGCCACTTCTCTATTTACAAGAGTTGTTACCGTGTCAAAGAAGGTTATTAGGTTAGTTTGACATGATTTATTCTTGACAAATCCATGTTGATTGTTATCACCTTATTATCTTGGCAAATTGCTTGATTTTTTTGCTTCATTATCTTTTCAGGTACTGAAGTTAAGTTGGCTGGACTCTAATTCTCTGTGTTGTCCTTATTCTTTTTATAGATTGACACTATATTTGTCTTCTTACAGTCCTCTGGAATCTATCACAACTTCCATGAGTTTTTAAAGATAATTGCTCATGGATCACATATCCCCTCAACCCCAAGGATGCTGGACCAGGGAGGTGACTTTCTTGATGTTCCTAATTGTGCGGGGATTGATTCCTAGTTGTTCATAGGATTAAGATGACTGACATCTTTCTGCTCCTTACACTGCTCAGGTCTGTCAAACATAGCCCAAGGAAGCTTGAGATTTTGGAGTAAAAGTTGAATGCAGAATATCAAGTAGTCATATCCAGCAACGTGCTCTAGTTTCTAAATGTATATTTTGACACGGTCATTGCACAAATACACTACTAAGTTTACCATATATTGAAATGAAATGTATGTGTGAGTAGAGAGAAGTTTATATTAAAAATTTTCCTCAAAGAGATGATGCAGCATTGGTTGCTCATTAGAGCAACATTCACATTGATTTATTCTTTGCCTTCTGCTACTGTACACTGCTCAATTTTTACTGCTTATTCACAGCTAGAAACCTGGCATTCTTCTTCTGCTTGAGTCACACACACATAGAGCCTGGAGATTAGACTTTGGTAGATAGAGAGTGTGCATCTCTATGTATTATGTTATTATTCTACCATTCACAATGCTTTCATTACGAGCTTCATTGTTTAGGGTTAATTTCCTGGCTGCTTCAAATCATATCAGGATGAAACGTAACACAAAGCATATCAGACTTGATGTGATTTCCTTTCCCAGATAGGGAGCACAGTGGGTCTGGGTCTTCTCTTTATTTTTTCTGAGAATTTCAGGTACTTCTCTGATCACCTCTATCCAAACATACATTTATTAAGGAAAAAAAAAAGAAAAATGAAGAATTTTAAAGGTTATCCTTAGAGTCCAATCTTGCAAGTGTCATAATGGAATACATAGGAAATCCTGGGAATTCACCTGTCAGTCACGCCCTGAATGCAATTGGCGATTTTGTGTTTGAAAGGGGGAAAAAAAGTGTTTATTTATATGTAACTCTTATTCATTCTAGACGCACAAAAGCAAATACAGACTTAAGTTACAAATGCACTCAAACTTTAGATACAACCACACACTGAAAAAACTAAAAGAAATAATTTAGAATCATAAATACAAGCTTGTATCGAGGAAATGTTAGATTCTGTTGCTCAGAATTAATGCATCATATACACCTACAAAAATAAACTCTTAAACAGTATGCAAGTCTCAGCATTAACAGTGTTAGTGCTACTAGAAATACAAAACAGAGAGTTTGAGTCTGCTGCATATTTTCACAAAATAATGTCATATGCACAAGCAAGGTACCCTAGTCTCAACATTGTGATACAAGCTGCCATGAACACATAAGGTCTGTATTTGAATCCTGCTTAAAAAATTCCAAGAATTTTCCCAAAATTATATTGAATTCAAGTAAGAGAGGTAAGGTAATATATTTTATTGGACCAACTTCTGTTGGTGAAAGAGTCAAACTTTTGAGCTTCTCACAGCTCTTCTTCAAGTCTGCCAGTTTATTTTGTAATTTATTTAAAATATGTGACTTCAGCTATTTCACTGTATTCATCTTGAATTTTTGATAGATGTTCCACCTGTACAACTATCTATGAGCACAATAAAGCTGTAGACGCACATTGTTAACTTTTAACAAATTATTATTAAAGAGAAGTCACGAAGGAGGATAGCATTTTGGCCAGACCCCCACCATTTTGGGGGACCATCATATATGAAGCAAGTTCCACACAGACTGGCTCAAATTCCAACACTTACCTTTCCAGTCTTTTTTGGAAATGGTTGTTCCAATAGTTGTTGTGTAACATCTTATAATACATCAACTCTAGCTTTGTTTCAGGAAGAGTTTTATGCATACAATTTAGAACTTCCCATTGTTTAGATAAAAACTACCATGAACGGATTTTCCTGTTAGACTATCAATTTTTGAAAAGCTTAATTTAGCTGCACACAACCAACTGACTATAAATAAGAATTGGATAATGCATGTGGATAATTGGGAAATGCAGAGTCCTGGACCAGAGAGGTTGAACCTGTATAACAGATGCCAATCTATTTATAATGTTGTTATAGTTAATGACACTGAAGTCAACAATAGAAGTTTTGGTTTTTGAAATATTATAACATCTCGCATATACCTTTGAAACAGTCAATGCATTATAATTTCAGAGAGATTATTATTGTGCTTATATAATATCAATGGAAATGTATCACACAAGAAAAAGATAAATATAAATATTGGATTTAATTAATGTTATGCCTCCAAACTGATACCCTCAAAGCAGGAATATTTATAAATAGGCTGTTACTTGATCATTCATTTCCTTCTTTTCTTGCTATATCACAGTATTGTAGTCTTAACATGGTAGAGCCATCACTACTCTGTACCTTAGAGCAGGGGTTCCCAAACTTTTTGACACGGGGACCAGTAAATCCATTCATGAGCTTTTGGAGGACCAGCAACATTCATTTGCATATTTGCATATTCATTAAGCAAATGATGAATATTCAAATAAGTTGTTTCTGGTCCTCCCAAAGCCCCCAGTCCCAACGTTAGCAAAGCTTTTGATACAGTCACCCACAATATTCTTGCCAGCAAGTTAAGGGAATATGGATTGGAGAAATGGACTGTAAGATGGATAGAAAGCTGGCTAGATCAGGGTTTCCCAAACTTTTTACTTTAGTTGGAACCCGGTTTTTTTCAGTACTGTTTTTTGCAGCCCAAAAAGTATAAACACATATAAAAAAAAGAATGAAAAATGAATAAATTTTCAGTTTTCACCCAGCTGCATCCTCCACCCAGCCTGGGCCAGGGCTTGGGGGACCCGGCGCTGCATGGGCACTCCAGGAGGTGGGAGCAGGAGTAGAATGGGGGTAGGGTAGCTGTCTAGGAGGGAGGGTGCAAGGAGGGGTAGGGTTGCCAGGTGTCCGGTTTGGTACCGGACAATCTGGTATTTGAGCGTTTTGTCTGAGAAACAAATTGAGAAATTACCAGACATATAAAATGTCTGGTATTTTCTAATTAGGTAAGTTTTATTATAATTAGGTGTATCAGTCCTTAGCTGTGAACTGCCTGGATAGTAGATGTGCTCACGCTGCCTGAGTGTGTCTACCTGCCAGGCAGTTCGCAACTGCTCAAGGGAGGGTATGTGGGAAGGGGGGGGGCAAAATGGAATCCCCAGGCAGACTCACTCCTCTGCCAGGGTCTGTAGGGTCTGCATGTTCCCAGGTCAGTCCAGTTCTCCCTCCCACCTTCTCCTCCCGATCTCCCAGTCAAGCCCTGCTGCCCCCGTCCAGCCCTGCTTCCAGCGGCCAGTTCCCCCTGACTCCCACCAATCTCCCCCGGTCAGCCCTGCTCCCCTAACAACCCCCCCCAACCAGCCCAGATGCCCCCGTCCAGCCTGGCTTCCTGCAGCTGGTTCTCCCGTCCTCTTCCTCCTGTTCTCCCCTGACCAGCCCCCCTGCCCCCTGTCCAGCCCTGGTTCCACCGCCTGCCCTCCCCGATTTCTGCTGGACAGCCCCACTGCCTCCAACTCTGCTTCCGCCACCTGCCCGCCTCCTCCCCCACATCTCCGCAGGACACTCCCGCTGCCCCCAACCCTGCTTCCGCCGCCTGCTCGTGCCCTCCCCACCATCTCCGCAGGACAGCCCCGTTGCAGCCAACCCTGCTTCTGCCGCCTGCCCGCCTGGATCTCTGCAGGACAGCGCCGCTGCCTCCAACCCTACTTCCACCGTCTGCCGCCCACCCACCTGGATCTCCAGGGGACAGTCCTGCTACCCCTAACCCTGCTTCCATTAGCCGCCCACCCGCCTGCCCTGATCTTCGCGGGACAGCCCCGCTGCCTCCAACCCTTCTTCCCGGCGGCCGGTTCTCCCTTCCCCCCGCCGCCACCTCCTCCCAGCCCACCCCGCTCTGCTTCCCTACCGGCAGCCATGCTGAGGCCCGGTATTTTTCTCCCACGGCCCGGTACCGGGCAGCAGCCCATAATTTGGGAAACGCTGCCTTAGAGTGTGTCTAGAATACATCCTTTTTTTTGAGAAAGGGATGTAAATTAGGCATGTTAATATTGCAAATGAAGCCGGGATTTGAATTTCCCGCACTTCATTTGCATAATGGCAGCCACCGCATTTTTTCAAAACGGGGCTTTTTCGAAAAAACCTGGCAGTTTAGACGGGGATCTTTCGAAAATAAAACCCTTTTTCGAAAGATCCTGTACTCCTCAAAAAATGAGGTTTACAGGATCTTTCGAAAAAAGGTTTTATTTTCGAAAGATCCCCATCTAAACTGCTGTTTTTCTTCAAAAAAGCCCCATTTCGAAAAAAAAGCAGCGGCCTGCCATTATGCAAATGAAGTGCGGGAAATTCAAATCCCGGCTTCATTTGAAATATCAACGTGCCTTATTTACATCCCTTTCTTGAAAAAGGGATGTAGTCTAGACATACCCTTAATGTGTGTCTGCAAAACTTATGCCCAGTTAGAAGAATAAAAGTTTCAGAATTTTCAAAATTATGCACATACATTTAAGCAAATAAAATGATAGCATATGCACACAATAATCAATGGGCATACTAGTTTGTTTTTAGTGCATATACTACTATAGCGTCTAGCAGGTCTTAAGCATCTGATCTGTCTTAGCACTTTGGTTATTATCTATGTATAAGTTAGGCATGTGCAAAGGCATGCTAGCAATTGTCTACTGCTGTCATAATTTAATTTTACAACTGATTTGCTGTGATTTTGCATACTGTACAACATGAATGCAAAATAGATGCTCTGTATTTGAATACCAACATCTATTTTTCTGAGTACAAGAATAATTGTAAGCTTATCACAATGGACTAATACATTCTCTCCCTTCTCCCATTTTTAAATGCTCAAAATTTCAGCTGGAAATCCATAGGAGAAACCCTGTTCAAATGTAGTACTGTTCTATGTTTCATTAAATTTCCAGTGTTATTTTTTGTTGTTATATTGGTTGTAGATTTTATTATCCATTATTGCCCTACTTTTTAAAGGACTAATTCTACTTATAGCCCACCAACAGTTGATTTCCTGAACTTGACATAAGCAGTAACACTTTGTCTTTAATTGTAAACCCATTTGTAACCAAGCATGTTAACTCTACTGAGCAGTTTAATGTTATCTGATTTGACCTAGGCCTGGTGCGGTAGGACTGCTAGACTGTATGACTTTTCCAGGCATGCCAGGCCAAATTCTGCTCTGACTTAACCAGCAAAATGTCTTTCACATTAATAGGATGCATTGAAGCAACCACAACAGGATTTGGCCTATTATTTCTGCAGAAAGTTTTCTCTTACTCACTGAGTATTCAAGATTGATTCCCAAACAAAACGCAAGGAAGGAGGGAATACATTGGAGAGAAATGTTTCCATTTAAGATTAATGAAAAAAGAGTCCTTAGTTGTCAGTTTAAGTTGTCAACTTAAGAGTTTTCCTATTAAATAATTCACATGCTTGCCCATAACATTAGCTGTAATTCCAAATGAGCTTTCTAATTCTAAGGGTTCTAAACAGAAGGGGAAACATTGGGTAAGATAATTTCTCATTTCCGGCCTCCCCCATCATCCAGATTTTTAGGTGCTACTGAATTATCTCCAGTGTTTGCAAAATAAACCTATATCTTCCTTTGCCACCTGCCTTTTAGCAAAAGGAAATACCAATAAGTCCTCAATCTTTCTTCAACTCTTCTAGCGATATTTTTCTTTGCAGTGCACAGATAAAAAGGATGGACACAAATGCACTGTTTGGGAAGTGTCTGGAAAGATTGAAGCATTATTACAATAAAATAAAACAAGACAGTCCTAAGAACAGAAGGTCCTTGCAATAGGTGAAAGGAGCAGAGCGAACAAAAGCCATTTCTTGGCCAATGCCCTATGTTCTGTACTCATAACAATAAATATACAGTTCAAGGCCTCAAATGGACCAAACATTATATTATTATTATTTATTATTTCTATTACCATTGCATCTAGGAGACCACTGTGCTTGGTCCTGTACAGAGACAAAGCTAAACCAAACCCAGTCTCTGCTCCAGTTTACAGACTGAGAGGGCTGACACTATATTAATAGAGATAGACTGATAGACAATATTAGTCTGCGTTATTTGCAATGGTGTCGGCACCCTTGCCACTGAACCCATAATCGCATATCTTTATGCTGTAATCCAATAGAAAACAGTCTAATAAAAGATTGTCCTCAACTCTTGTGCTGGCCAGCCCCAATAACCTAGTCCCTTTTGGCTCAGAATAGTGGGCTAATAATTAACTGACCCTGACCTGTAAACCACAGGATGGTTGCAAGTGAAGCATCCCCATTCTCATGTTGATTTTAATATTGATTTTAATTGCAACCTCTTCTGTCAGGATTACCACCCTAAAATATGAAACTGTGAACCAAGAGAATTGAGAATGACTCAGGAGGAGGGCGTGACATTTTCTGACCTTGTTGATTGACCCTGATTACAAAATACTGTCTGTAATTATATTGCCACATAATACACTATAATGTCATTTAATATTTTCTAAAACCCAGACTCTGCTCGGTATATACCAAAGGCTATGAAAGTCATGCATATAAACCACACACAGTAAAGCATGTGTACACAAATTTCCCGACATTGAACATCACACAAACTAAGAGCCAAAATCTGCTTCACAGTTTGCTGTTCCATTCCTCAGTTGTACCTAAGGAAAGTGAAACTGTTCATGTATGTTCAAGCAAATTAATTTTGCGTTTATTGGCTTCTTCTGACACAATGCAGGGGAATGTGAACATGGCAGCTCTCATGAAGGAATGCTGACGCCACCAAGGAAAGACTGTAAAGTCATTGAATATGTAGGTTATCTTTGAAAATAGAAAAGAACGGGAATCTCTTTTCTGTGTGATCCAGTAAAATAGAGAGATGCAGGCCAAACCCTCCTGTTTAATGCTATGGGTGATAGGCTGATTGTCCCTCCACATGCCATTTTTTTGGTTTCTTAAAGTATCTCCCCGAATGTAGACAGATATTAGTATAAGATAAAGTTACAGAAACAGCTGTATTCTGTGATGCCATGGGGGAGATATTGTTAGTATATGGAATTTTGCAGTACTTAATACATCTAAGTACATCATAGTCTGATACCTGTGTCCTTGTCAGACAATCTGACCAACTTGTGAGCAGGCATGATGCCAGTCTAACAGATGGGTCTGAGTGAAAGCAGCCAAGAGATCACGTACTATACATGAGCATCAAGTGTGCTAACTGAGGGCAGGATTCCCAGACAGAAATAGCCACTTCTGCCCTTACTAATCTGGCATTTGCAAATTTGTACAAAAGAAAAAATATCAAATTCAGACAAAAATAATGGCTATTATAATAGCAAAAACAGAGAAGTAGGGATGGAAGAAAATTTAAATCTTGCTCTGTGTATTTGAAATGAACAATATAACAGCACAGTACAGAACAACATTTTTGAAGAATGGTCTCTAATTTTTGTGTGTGTCAGTTTTTAGATACCCATCTTTTGACACCTATGTCAACATTTTCATATGCAAGTTCTTAAATTAAGTCAGGCAGGGAAAGGATTAATTTTCTTCAATGGGGATTTGTGCAAGGTCATGCAGCACATCTAAAACAGAGCCCAGGTTTGCTGACCAGAGTCATCCTTACCAATATGCATAATACGCAGCTGAGTAGGGCACCACAAAATGCTATGTGCTTAGCATCAGCCCGCAGCCCATTCCCGCAGCCCTGGGATGCACTCAGCTCAGATGCTGCTCATCAGCTGTTTCCCCTTTCTGTTTCCCCTTCACTCTGCTTGCCACTGCCTGTGCCTCCTGCCTGCTTCCCCATCATCAGGTCAGCTGTCCTCCCTTCCCTGGTCCTGCCTCTCCCAGGTCTGGGCCTGCCCTACTCAGCTTTTGCCCCCATAACTCTTGAGCACAGCCTCCACCCATGGGAGGACTGCTTGGGCTGTGTAGGGCACCGGAACTGGTAGAGACAGCCAATCCTGACTCCTTGTATTGTGCATTAGACACCTAACCAGTAAGAAGAGTAATTTCTTAGCACACTGGTTTGTAAAAAGTTGATTTTTATTTAGTGCCTTTGGCAACAAGGACAGAGGTCTATGTGTAACAATGATTTTAAAACCATATGATGTACAAATCATGGTACAGACTGGCTGAACTACCATGCAAGGAGCTGAAAATGAGGGACTGACCAAATTGCAACAATACAAAGAGAATAAAAAATCAATGTATATTTAAGATTTGCTAGTAACTTGTCAGACCTAATTCGTATATCATGTGGTATTACAGTGTTGTTTTTTGCAGTACTATGTAATAATGCTGGGTCAGAGGCAGAGAGGGGCTTCATTTGCCATTTGCATGCTGTATAATCACACAAAAACAGCTAGTGCTTCTAAATTGAACATCCTGTCTAGGAGTTAGAACTAAGCTGTACACATTCTCTCCAGGATGAAAATGACATACTGTTAAATACAAGGATTCTGCAAAAGTTTGGATCTTAACCATGTTCTTAAAAATATCTTACCTGGATGTATATCGTGGGTGGCCAAATAAAAGGCAGCTGCTCTGGAGTCAGCACATAGTGAACTAGGGAAGTTCAAGACATCCTCTTTGTTCTCCTGCATGGGCCACCCACACCAAGGGAGTCAGACTGAGCTGGAATGCAGTCTCAACAAGGCTATTACTTCCCTTGCAGAGGCAGGTGGGCAGGGAGAGGCAGGTGAATGAATGAGTTTTCTCCTCCGTAAGCCAGGCAGCCAACTTGAAATACTACCTGTACTACCCACCTCAGAGGGTGGTTGTTGCAGTACCTGGTCGGGACAACTCTGTTGCTAGTGCCTCTTGACAATCGTGCAAGGGACAATACGTTCTTTCCGGGAGAAAGGGAGCTTCACCTATTAGGGTGGTTATGCAAGAGACCATTGGGAGATGTCTGGGAACATGCCTGATTTGGGGAGGGAGGCAGCCAAGCAAATTGCTGGTACACCATTGTGGAGGATGTCTAGTGCCACTCCATAGGGAAGGTACCAGTGACCAGATAATGGCCTGGTAAGGGACCTAAAAAGGATGTGCCGGATAACTGAACAGAATGGGGGAAGGGTTTGGGGGGACTTCTATGATTGGTATGGCAGAGAGCCAACCTGTCCCCTCCTCTTCCATTCTTACAGCCCACCTTAACCGTCTTATGAGGGAGCGGATGGTAAGGTCCAAGCCATGGGACGTCTGGGGCAGCTGGATAGGAATGAAGGGGTGGGGTGGGTGGAAGCCCCAGCTAACAATGTGAATAAACATGCATTTGTCTGCTCTGTAAACTCTCTCTGCTGGGTACCCCCCAGACAGCTGTAAAATAAAGTTGCGGGCGGCCTAGTTAAAATACATATCAAGTGTCTTCTGTCCTTGAAAACACTTTATTGTATTAAAGGTTTTTTGTTTTTTTTGTCCCCCCCTCCTCCCCCCGCTAGAAGCTAGCTATTTCTTTGTTGTGACTTTTCTGGGACATTTTAAATAGATTCCACCTTAAGGACATGTCTATACCAGGAAATTATTTTGAAATAACTTGTTTCAAAATAACTCCTGAAGTAACTATTTTGAAATAAGCTTATTCCCCAAGGAAAGCAGGTGTTAATATTTTGAAATAACCAGCCCCTTATTTTGAAATAATGGACTTGGTAGTGTGGACTCTCTGCTTGTTTTTTTCAAAATAAGTGGAGTTATTCTGAAATAACTCCCTAGTGTAGACCAGGGCTATGAAAATTAATGACTCTACATGTCACCACTTGAATTGAAGTGATTCTTATGCTAGGTGCCAAATCATGAGCCCTTGGTACAGTTAAAGTGCAATCCTTTTCTCCCAGGCTCACATGGAATTTCTTAAATTATAAAGTAAAACATCAACATGTACATTTACAGTGGGGAAAATACTGAAAGTCACATCCTGTTACACCCACTTCTACTAGAGATGAGAATAAAACTTGATTTTCCAGTTAGAGATGTTTTTGAGATTTATGGATGAAAAGTGCTACACGACATCTGAGTATTATTGTTATATGTCACTGTTACATAACACTTTATGATAATGTTGATGTGTAGTTGCGAGATTGTATGGACAATTTCATGGCTGAGCAGTTTAAGATATGCAGTTTGGATGGGCCACCTTGAGTCTGATAGGCTGTGATCAACAGTAGGATTTAACCAGAAGTAAAATCACCCTGCAGAGGTGGCTCCTGTCCTGCAGGGCTGAGCTTGACTCTTCTGGGCATTGTGACTTGGTCAAAGTGCCACTGTGGTTTGGCTCAGTTACCTCTTTGACATAACACAGGGATGTCCAGGTCTGTGTGCCAGGTCACAATGCTCAGAAAAGGAGACAGCCAGCCCTAGCCCCACAGAACAGAAGCTGCCACTATAGAATGAATGAGAACAGGTTCAAATTTTCCCTCCCTGAGGCCACCCCTGTGCACCAGGCCAGAATTAGGCACCGAGGTGAAGGGTGCTGCCTCAGGTAATCAGTGCCTTCTTGGCAGTGTGTGGGAGAGGCAGGGTAACAGTGGTGGATAAGAAAGATGCTGGCTTGTGATGGTTTTGGGGCTCTTTTAACGAATGAAGACCCTGAATGGGTTGCAAAAGACGACAAAATACAGTTGGTGTTCCACCTTAGTAACAAGTTTGAGAACCACTGATCCAATGGAATAGATTTTCAGTATAATGAAGTGTTTCAAGTGAAAAGAAAAACATCAAATGAGTTTAGACACAAATAACGCAGTTCTTTTGCTTATGCAGTCCTGCCATGAGTGCAGGGGACTGAACTAGTGGATCTCTCAAACTCCCTTCCAGTCCTATGATTCTATGATTCTTGATAAACTTAATCAGAATACTAATTTATTGGAAAAATCCTCCGTTGTGTAGCTATTGAATAAATCTGGCAGTAGAGAATTCAACCCACTTTTTTTTTTAAAGTCTAACTTTGTTTCTTGTAGACTCTTTTGCAACCCTAATGCTGTGAAAAGCTGTCTCAGATTTTTATATTGAAAATCTGGCAATTTTATTAAATGGTGGTCTCTGTGAACTGAAGCTGCTGGGCTACAGACTGAAGAGCAGTTAACTGGGACATCACGTTGGCCCAGATCTATATGGCACTCATTGAATTCAGTAAGAATTAGGTGTCTAAATACCTTTCAGGATTTGGGGGGATCTGCCCTTCTACAGAAGGTCTTGGTGTCTGCACAGAGAAGAGCTATGACCAACTGAGATATAATCTGATACACTGACAACATGAAGAACTATTCAGCTGAATTCTTTTGGGCTAAATCCAGTGTTTTGTCCCAATAGTAGTAAATGGTGGAAGAAACTGTCCTGACAAGCCATCTTGAGTCTGATTTCTTGCTGGGTCTTTGGTTTGACTTCAGGAGCTGTGAGATTCCTTTAGGCTTTCCCCCTCCCATTGTCCCCCCCCCCCCCCCCCTTTCATTTTTGGTTTTGACTTTTTTTTTAATAAAGAAAACCATACTTTCCTGGGTCTCTGGGTCTCCATCATCCATTTCTCTCTCTTTTGTCCAGCTAGAAGCTATGGCCAAAGTACCATTATTGGCAGGACTTATTAACATCTTGGTCAGTGAATATTTGATGGTCCAGAAAAAAACAGTTGGTCAAAAAATTTGAATTTAGAAATTTTTCAATGAAAAGGGGACATTTTTTCACACAATTTGTTTTGTCTTCCACCCTGTTGTACTTAAATATGCAGGGATCTTCCATACTCAAGAAATCCATCCTTTGACTCTGGAGTATCTGCCTGTTATCACTGTCACACTTTTCTTGTTGAGGGGAGGTTTGAACATGAATAACATCCTGGTATTGAGACCATGATCAATTAGTAATAATAATATTTAGCATTTATATTTGACTGACAGAATTAAAAGTGTTTTATGCAGAAGTAATGGATCCCCATTTTACAGATGGGGGAAATCACACTATTTCCCCCTTCTGGGGAAGGAAGAAAGATCAAATCAGTGGAATCTGAGATTGCTGGTAGAAAAAGCTACAGATACTGCCTCATGCCCCCAGGGACTGCTATCTGGAGCCACACCAGTTCCCTCCTGTTTGCCTCTATACCAGCTCTAAGAGAAGATCAGAGGGAGTCCAGCTTGATAGGGGAGGTGCTGGGTTTATACAGAGTTGCTGCTTACATTTGCCATGCTTACACATGCCTAACTAGCAGGGGCAGGTACAAATAGCTTATTTATATCCGTACAATGAACATTTGCATGAATATCTAATGTGTACATAATTTTTTGTGCACAGTTGTGTGTAACTAAGTTAAAAATAGTTCATAACTACTCTGGGAAGCTCAAGGATATTGCAGCACATGGAACCACACACAAACACAAAAGAAGATAAAAATCCATTTGAAATAGCATCTCTCTGTCTCTTTCTCTCTGGGTGCTTAGGTCCCAATAAGTGTTCATTGGCAATAATCATCTTCTTTTCCCTCCTTGATTTGGTTCCTCCTGACACTGAGATGTATTTTTGCAGGAGTCAGTGCTGAAGATACATTGACAAATTGCCCCGGAATTACTGTGACATAAATGAAGCCTTTGCCTTTTCTTCTGTATGCATTGGAAATTGATTTCTGAGTTCATACATGTTAGACATGTTAAAGACCCTTGTTAGAAGAAAAATCTGGTATAAAAGGAAAAGAGAGCAGAAATTAAAAAATTAAAAATTTTGTGAAAACCAGAATACTAACCGTATACATCTACATTAAAGAAATAAAATACCAACACTACTTTTCTCAGAGATATTGAAGAAAAATATAGAGTGAAAACATTTTTACTCCTTTGCTTAGTAGTAGCAGATGTCAAAGCCTTGCAGATGTCAAAGCTTGTTTGAGGAGAAATTGTTAACATGGGGTGTTTTCATTAAGTTATTTATTTATGTACAAAATGTACACCAGTATTTGCACAAAGGTGGTCACAAACAGCATACAGGTTATCCTCTCTTTCAGGATCTTCCAAAATACCAATGTCCTGTGTCCAGTGATTAGCTCTGCCTAAGAATTGACTCTAGTTAGAGACTAAAGCAAAGAGCAAACCTGCTAGCTTCTTGTCACAGATTCCCCAAAATAATTTCTACCTGCAAACTAACAAAAATACAAGCATTTATTCTAAAGCTAAAAATTTGCCCCCATACAGTAGGAAAAAGAAAGTGTAAGATTATGTATAGCAGCACCAGAAAATGATTCTGCTATAGGGTGCATCTACACTGCACCTCAGCTCGAATTAAGATACGCCATTTGAACTACTCAAATGGTGTATCTTATTTCGATCTTATTTCAAAATAGCTTATTTTGTAATTTGGCACCTTCTACATAGTGCCAGATTTCGAAATAACTTACTATTCTTAAACATACCTTACTGCAGAGGAACATTGGAATAGTGAGCCTGTTATATTTTGAAATAGCGGGTTTGCTGTGAAGATGTGGGATAGCTATTTTGGGATACTGTAGTATCCGAAAATTGCACTGCAGTGTAGACATAGCCATAGTGTGTTAGCAAACTTGAAAAGGAACTTGGCGGGTAATTAAATTAAACCACGTTCAAAACCATATGATAAATAGAAAATGTCTGCTTGTTTTAAAATGGCCAACAGGGAAATATATGTTAAAAAGACTTACATCAAGAAAACAAATCACTGACATCAAATTTCAGTATGACAGGAACCATAAATGAGTTATGCAGGTTTTCACAAAGAGGTGTCAATATAAATGTGAGAGAGCCTCTCCACACTCTATTTGGTATATGTTATTTATTTAGGGCTAGACGTAATCCTACAATACAGACCAAGAAAGGGATAGCATGTACCTGCACTGCTCAGGAACAGGTCAGGAACCAGACTGTGGCCTAGAGACATCTGTTTTCTTTTCCTCCTCGCTCTGGAGAGAGGAAATGATCTGTGTATCAGACCAGTTCTTAATCTCTAGCTATAAACAGGACACTTCTGCTATTTGTTTTATCCTGCAGATTTTCTCTCTTGTAGATTTTGCAACCTCCTAATTTATACTGGGCTCAGAATGCAGTTAGGCATAATATGAACAAATGGGGAAACAGGGAGGTAAGTGTCAGTAACCTCCTGCCTGAAAAGAAGCATATTATCTTTTGTTGACCCACCTAAGACCCTATCAATGTAATTTTCAGTATAGATAAATAATGCTTTAATATTATTCCTACATATGTTTCACAATGATTATGATGACCAGTGAGCTACTGGCTCTCAGTATAGACCTCACATGATACCCTCTGGTGAAGTATTATGCAGCTATCCCACACAAGGGATCCCTGTACAACTCTATGCACCCCTGGCCCTCTGCCAGTTAGCATAAAGAGGTCCCTGAATCACATCTCTTTGTATAATGAACAGTTCACTAGTTGGTTAAATATTTTAAAAAAACAACAAATAGTCTGGTAACACTTTATAGACTAACAAAACTTGTAGATGGTATCATGAGCTTTCGTGGGCACAGCCCACTTCTTCAGATGACAGGAGTTATAGTTAATAAAGAGCTGATTTAGCTAGTTTTTGTAGTCTTCATGAAATAAGTGGCTCTTCTGGAGAATCTAAGTGAGGAGAGGACATTGGCTTTGTGAACCATCTTAGGAACTGGGTTCTATATGTAGGAAGTGGCATGGAAGATTGCCTGGAGATGACTGTGAGGGAGGTCTAGGTTGGAAATTAGGAAAAACTTTCACTAGAAGGGTGGTGAAGCACTGGAATGGGTTACCTAGAGAGGTGGTAGAATCTCCATCCCTAGAAGTTTTTAAGTCTCAGCTTGACAAAGCCCTGGCTGGGTTGATTTAGTTGAGATTGGTCCTGCCTTGGGCAGGGGGCTGGACTTGATGACCTCCTGAGGTCTCTTCCAGCTCTATGATTCTATGACTGGGAGAAAGTAACAAACAGCATTGAGGAGGGGACAGTTCTGGCATGTAGGATACTAGGTATAATGTTCAAAAAGGAAAGGGCAGAGTTATGTAGAGCACTGAATAACAAAAAGCTTGAACTGGATGTGGTTGAGAAAGGGAAGTCAATGATGACTAAGAAGGATGTAGTGATATTATCATGCTGTAGTGCCACAGGGTCATTTACTTATCGTTCCTCAACACTAAGGAAAGAGGAGAATTCTATTGTCTTTTGTACTTTTGTGTTCCATTCTCAGGTCCTCCATCAATCTAGCAATCTGGTTTGGTTGGAGGACACACTATGCCGTGACCACCTCAGGGATGTTGTGCTCCCCCACGTCGAGGCGAGTTAGCAGACACCTGAACTGTGCCTTGATGCGGCCGAAGGCGCACTCCACCTGGATCTGGGCCTGGTTCAGGTGGGCATTAAATTGGTCCTTACTAGGGTCCAGGTGTCTGGTATATGGCTTCATTAGCCACGGCATTAGGGGGTAGGCCATGTCCCCCATGATGCACAATGGCATCTGCACGTCCCTAACCTCAAAGTCATGGTGGTGGAAGAATGGTCCTGCCTCCAGCTTTCCGTACAGGCTAGAGTTCTGAAACATGTGGGCATCGTGTGCCTGCCCAACCACCTGACAAAAATGTCCGTGAACTGTCCACAGTGGTCGACCAGGGCATGCAGCATGATAGAAAAGTAGCCCTTCCTATTAATATACTGGGCCGCTCGATGTTCTGTTACTTGGATCAAGATGTGGGTCCTATCTACAGCTCCAGCGCAGTTTGGGAACCCCAGGTGGCAAATCTGGCCACGATAGGGTCCAGGCCTCCCAGGCAGATGACCCTCCACAGCAGGATCGAGTTGATGGCCCTCGCCACCTGCAGAAGGAGACAAACAAACAAACACACACAAAAAACAGAATGAGAGGCGTGCCAGAACCCTTGGGAAGGTACCCTCTCCTTATCCTCCCCTCCCCCAAATACCCCAGGAGCCACCCCCTATAAGGCCGCCCCTCCAGCAGCAGGGCTGAGTAAGGGCGTAAGGCATAAACTCTCTCCCCATATGGGTGCATATGTATGCTGATAAAAGATCATTAATGTGTCCAAGTTCTGAACAGGCAGAGCACCATCAACACCCTTGTATACAGACTATTTCTGCTAGGGCAAGAATAATGTAAGGCTACATCTACACTGCACTGTAGTTTGAAATAAGATATGCAATTTGAGCTACACAAATTGCGTCTCTTATTTTGATCTTATTTCGAAATAGCTTATTTCGTAATTTGGCGCTGTCTACATAGCATCAAATTTTGAAATAACCTGCTATTCTGAAACGTCCCTTATCCCTTGTGAAATGAGGTTTACAGGGATATTGGAATAGTGAACCTGAAATAATGGGCTTGCTGTTAAGATGCAGGATAGCTATTTTGAGATACTCCGGTATCCCGAAATAGCATTACAGTGTAGACATAGTCTAAGAGAGAGAGAGAGAGAGAGAGAGAGGAAGAGAGAGGCTATGTCTACACTATCAGGTTATTTAAAAATAAATTATTATTTTGAAATAACTCCCAAAATAACTATTTTGAAATAAGCTTATTCCTCTTCACAAGAAGGAGTTATTATTTCAAAATAACAGGCTTGGTAGGGTGTGTCTAGACTACAGGTTTTTTTTTAAAAAAGTGGACTTTTTTTGAAAAAGCTTCCCCTGCATCTAGACTGCTGCCGCGTTCTTTCTAAAGTAAATCGAAAGAATGCGGCAGTTTTTTTGACCACGGAAAACCTTGTTTTACGAGGAAGAATGCCTTTTTTCGAAAGTGCTCTTTCAAAAAAAGGCGCTATGTAATGCACACTGCTTTTTCGAAAGAGAGCATCCAGACTGCCTGATGCGGCTTGCTTTTTCGAAAGTACTGGTTGTAGTCTAGATGCTCTTTTTTGAAAGAGGCTTTTTCAAAAGTATCTTTTGAAAAAGCCTCTTTCAAAAGAGGCTTGCAGTCTACACGTAGCTGTAGTGTAGGAAACATGGATTTAATGACTTAAAGGAAACATGGATTTAATGACTTCTGTGCTCTGCACCTGTGAGTGTGCTTTCCAACTCAAGTAGAGAGATACAGGCTAACACTGCTTGAACTAATGTGTTAAAACTTGCAGGACAACTGGTGGCCACTGGTAGCAGCAGCTCCCATTAGCTGCATGAGCACAACCTGTCAGCCTCCCTGCATGTGTATTCAGGTTCCAGACTATATACTGGTCCTTCCCTCCAGAGTTTATTTCATAGAGGACTTGTGAAGAAGTATCCTTGAGAGTATGAGGGTAATCTTTGCAGAGTAGAGGGGGATGAGAAGTGAAACTAGCCCCACCAGGCTGTGTGGTAGTTTTCAGGGGAGTAACTATGTACAACACTGTTAGTCAGTGGCATAGAAATTTACCTTTTCAAGCCTAATATGTGAACATGCCAAATGTGCTATATAAATATGAAGGACAGGGGAAGCTGACAGGTTTAGAAGAACACATGGACTGGACAGAGACATTGTTTACGGGAGGGTATATTAATAGAGATTCTCTATGTCCTAGTAAATAGTGTTAGAGAAAAGAAACTGCTCCCCCAGTAAAAAAGTTTGGCCAGGCCGCTCTTGCTATAGTGGGCTGCAGTACTCCTTGAGAGAAACTGGCCGCACCCTTCCTGCATACCATTGCCTTTAGAAAAAGGGAAGGTGTGAAAAGGGGAAAATAGCCTCAGACTCTTCCACCCATCACCTTGTCATGAGAACTGCCGGGCTTACCTGGTCGCATGAAACCTGCACAGTTTCGGCCCAACCCCTGGGACACAGACCCCCCCACTTGGTGACCATTGGGCCATATATGGTAATATGCAAGCGCAGGAAAGCGATGTGCAGATCTGGGGGTAAATACCCATGGCACAGTTCGCTCTAGGAGGTCTTCGCAACACATGTACCACCGTGCATGTGCCTTCTCACATACTTCAAAGTGCTGCCGGCCTGATCAACCGACCAGCCACCTCCCCCGACTCTCGGGCGTAACCAAGGCCTTAGCGAACCGATATCTTTGTAATGTTCCGTGTGCTGTGTAAGTTGGTATGTATGATTTGATTTTTTCCTGTTGTATAAGCTTAGTGTTGTAGTTGTTTTTGGGTAGTACATAAGAGTTTGTAGTTATCACTGTTATTTTATTACTGTAGCTGGATATTTTAAGATTAGAGACTATTCCCTTGCCATTCCCATCCTTATCTCTCTGACACATTTTACTAGAAACCATAGAAAAAATATAATAAATACTGTAAATTCATTATTAACACGGTCTATTAAAAATCTTAGAATAAATACTATAAATTCACCACTGTCATAAATAAATAATTTTTATTTGATAAAACTGTCCACCTGGTTCTGTCCTTCCCCCCTTGGGTATTCATCATTGGACCTGTGATTCTCGCGACAAATAGGAGAGGCTGGAAGATGATAAAATATGGATAAGATCTGAAGAGAACAGTCAAATGAAAAAGAGTCCCATTCCATCACATCATGCAATGGCAGACAGCTCAAGAGCAACAAGTTTTTAAAGTGCTTATATACAAACGCTAGAAGTCTAAATGATAAAATGGGTGAACTAGAGTGTTTCGTATTAAATGAGGCTATTGATATAACAGGCAGCACAGAAACTTGGTGGAATGAGGATAATCAATGGAACAGTGATACCAGGGTACAAAATATGCTGGAAGGACAAAACAGGTTGTGCACTATACATGAAAGAAAGCGTAGAATCAAATGAAGTAAAAATCTGAAATGAACCAAACTGTTCCATAGAATCTCTATGGATAATAACTCCTTGCAGTAGGGATATATTACCCATAACCTAACTGATAGTGATAGTGACTGAAATGCTAAGGGAGATTAGAAAGGCTATAAAGATTTAAAAAAAACCAACAATAATTGGGGATTTCAATTATTCCCATATTGACTGGGTACTTGTCACCTCAGGACAGGCTGCAGAAATAAAGTTTCTTGACATCATAAATGACTGCTTCTTGGAGTAGCTGGTCCTGGAACACACAAGAGGAGATGCAATTTTTGATTAAGTTCTAAGAGGAGCAGGGATTTGGTCCAAGAGGTGAATATAGCTGGAGCACTTGGAAATAGTGACCATAGTATAATTATTTTAACAACCCTGTGGTGGGAAAAACACTACAGCAGTCCAACACTGTGGAATTTAATTTCAGAAAGGGGAACTACACAAAAATGAAAAGGTTAGTTGCAACAAAAATTACCATAATAAAAGTTCAGCTTAAATGTATACCCCAAATTAAAAAAACATAGTAATAGAACCAAAAAAGTGCCACTGTGGCTTAACAACCAAGTAAAAGAAGCAGTGAGAAATAAAAGGCATAGTTTAAAAAGTGGAAATCAAAACCTAGTGAGGAAAATAGAAAGATGCATAAACTCTGGCAAATGAAATATAAAAATATAATTAGGAAGGTCAAAAAAGAATTTGAAGAACACCTATCCAAAAACTCAAAAAGTAATAGCAATGTTTTTTAGTACATCAGAAACAGAAAGCTTGCTAAACAATCAGTGGGGCCACAGGATGATTGAGTTGCTAGGGGAGCATTCAAGGACAATAAGATCATTATGAAGAAACTAAATTAAATCTTTGCATCAGTCTTCATGTCTGAGGATGTGAAGGAGGTTCTCAACCCTGAGCCATTCTTTTTAAGAAACAAATTTGAGGAACTGTCCCAGATTGAGGTGTCATTAGAGAAGGTTTTGGAGCAAATTGATAAACTAAACAGGAATAAGTCAACAGCACTAGATACTATTCACCCACGAGTCCTGAAAGAGTTCAAATGTGAAATTGCAGAGCTGCTAACTGTGGTTTGTAACCTATTCTTAAATCAGCTTTTGTACCAAATGACTGGAAGATAGCTAATGTGACACCAACTTTTAAAAAGGGCTCTAAAAATGATCCTGGCAATTACAGGCCAGTAAGTTAGTACTTGGCAAATTGGATGAAATGGTAGAAAAGAACAGAATTGTCAGACAAATAGATAAACATAATTTATTGGGGGAAGAGTCAACATTGGTTTTGTAAAGAGAAATCATGCCTTACTAATCTACTAGAATTCTTTGAGGAGGTCAACAAGCATATGAACAAGAGGGATATAGGGTACTTATATTTCCAGAAAGCCCTGACAAGATCCTTCACCAAAGGCTCTTAAACAGAATAAGCTGTCATGAGATAAGAGGGAAGGTCCTTTCATGGACTGATCATAGAATCATAGAATACTAGGACTGGAAGGGACCTCGAGAGGTCATCGCATCCAGTCCCCTGCCCCCATGGCAGGACCAAATACTGTCTAGACCATCCCTGATAGACATTTATCTAACCTACTCTTAAATATCTCCAGAAATGGGGATTCCACAACCTCCCTGGGCAATTTATTCCAGTGTTTAACTACCCTGACAGTTAGGAACTTTTTCCTAATGTCCAACCTAAACCTCCCTTGCTGTAGTTTAAGCCCATTGCTTCTCGTTCTGTCCTCAGAGGCCAAGATGAACAAGTTTTCTCCCTCCTCCTTATGACACCCTTTTAGATACCTGAAAATGGTTATCATGTCCCCCCTCAGTCTTCTCTTTTCTAAACTAAAACCCAATTCTTTCAGCCTTCCTTCATAGGTCATGTTCTCTAGACCTTTAATCATTCTTGTTGCTCTTCTCTGGACCCTCTCCAATTTCTCCACATCTTTCTTGAAATGCAGTGCCCAGAACTGGACACAATACTCCCAACTGAGGCCTAACCAGCGCAGAGTAGAGCGGAAGAATGACTTCTTGTGTCTTGCTCACAACACACCTGTTAATGCATCCCAGAATCATGTTTGCTTTTTTTGCAACAGCATCACACTGTTGACTCATATTTAGCTTGTGGTCCACTATAACCCCTAGATCCCTTTCTGCTGTACTCCTTCCTAGAAAGTCGCTTCCCAGTCAGTATGTATGAAACTGATTGTTCCTTCCTAAGTGGAGCACTTTGCATTTGTCTTTATTAAATTTCATCCTGTTTACCTCAGACCATTTCTCCAATTTGTCCAGATCATTTTGAATTATGACCCTATCCTCCAGAGCAGTCGCAACCCCTCCCAGCTTGGTATCATCTGCAAACTTAATAAGCGTACTTTCTATGCCAATATCTAAATCGTTGATAAAGATATTGAAGAGAACCAGTCCCAAAACAGACCCCTGCGGAACCCCACTTGTTATACCTTTCCAGCAGGATTGTGAACCATTAATAACTACTCTGAGTACGGTTCTCCAGCCAGTTATGCACCCACCTTATAGTAGCCCCATCTAAGTTGTATTTGCCTAGTTTATTGATAAGAATATCATGCGAGAGCGTATCAAATGCCTTACTAAAGTCTAGGTATACCACATCCACCACTTCTCCCTTATCCACAAGACTCATTATCTTATCAAAGAAAGCTATCAGATTGGTTTGACATGATTTGTTCTTTACAAATCCATGCTGGCTGTTCCCTATCACCTTGCCACCTTCCAAGTGTTTACAGATGATTTCCTTAATTACTTGCTCCATTATCTTCCCTGGCACAGAAGTTAAACGAACTGGTCTGTAGTTTCCTGGGTTGTTCTTATTTTCCTTTTTATAAATGGGCACTATATTTGCCCTTTTCAGTCTTCTGGAATCTCTCCTGTCTCCCATGATTTTCCAAAGATGATAGCTAGAGGCTCAGATACCTCCTCTATCAGCTCCTTGAGTATTCTAGGATGCATTTCATCAGGCCCTGGTGACTTGCAGGCATCTAACTTTTCTAGGTGATTTTTAACTTGTTCTTTTTTTATTTTATCTTCTAAACCTCCTCCCTTCCCACTGCATTCACTATGTTAGGCATTCCTTCAGACTTCTCGGTGAAGACCGAAACAAAGAAGTCATTAAGCATCTCTGATAACTGGTTAAAAGATAGGACACCAAGGGGAAGAATAAATGGTCAGTTTTCAGTATGATATTAAGGTCTATGAGTCCATTAGAATGTCAGTTTCATACTTTCTAGCCTCAAAATATGGGTGAGAGAATTATCTTGAGTCCAATAAGGACTATGATAATTGAGCATACACTTTCATGAATTTTAAAAAAATCTGTTTGGGGGTCCCTTCCCATCATTTTATTATACAACCTTAATGTAAAATACATGGTGTGTTTGCCCACTCTCCATAGTCCAGTATAGTAAGTAGGTATGGAATAATTTAAACCTTGTTTGGAAAGATAATAATGTACAATTAATTTTCTCTGTTCAAATGTAGTCTTGAAACTACTTGACCTTGTAGTAATTATTTTAATGATGGTCTTCTGTTATAAAGACTATGGCATGATTAATCCAATATAAGAAAGTTTTGAGGAACATAAAAGACAGGATGAAATTAAGGAGCCCTTGTTTGTTTCTTTCTTTCTGTAATGTACTATGAAATGATGCTTATGGACTCATGGAGACGTGTCTCTCAAATATTGAAACAGGCGCAGAGTGATGGTGCTATTAATCCATCAGGTTAATGAAATTCCATATGTATAAAAAACTGTTGAGAAGAAGTACCATCAGTTTTGCAGCACAGGTGTACATTAGACTGTGTATTTACAGGTACAATAAAACTCCAATAGTCCGGCATCCAATAGTCCGGCACTCCTGATAGTCCGGCATCAAAATGGCAAGAGCCTAGTGAGTGAGCTTCGGCAAAAAATGAGTCACAAGGTAACAGTGGCAGCAGCTGAATTGAGCAAAAAAGGGTAAAAAAGGCTTTAAAAAACTAAAACATTACAGTATACTGTATACAGTATATACAATAAAAAGAACATAAGAAGAACATAAGAACATAAGAACGGCCGTACCGGGTCAGACCAAAGGTCCATCTAGCCCAGTATCCTGTCTGCCGACAGTGGCCAGCACCAGGTGCCCCAGAGGGGGGGGTGGACCG
This sequence comes from Rafetus swinhoei, assembly GCA_019425775.1. NCBI lineage: Eukaryota > Metazoa > Chordata > Testudines > Trionychidae > Rafetus > Rafetus swinhoei. The sequence continues at coordinate 72,975,938 of CM033440.1, forward strand.
AAGACAATGATCAAGCGATTTGTCTCCTGCCATCCCTCTCCAGCCTCTGACAAACAGAGGCCAAGGACACCATTTTATCCCCTGGCTAATAGCCTTTTATGGACCTAACCTCCATGAAATTATCTAGCTTCTCTTTAAACTCTGTTATATTCCTAGCCTTCATAGCCTCCTCTGGCAAGGAGTTCCACAGGCTGACTACACGCTGTGTAAAAGGATTAAGAACACTTTATATACAGTATATAACGTATACAGTATATATATAACCTGCTTATAGTACCTCCTGATAGTCCGGCATATCTGATAATCCGGCACCAGCTAAATCCCATAGGTTCCGGATTATCGGAAGTCTACTGTATTAAGCTGATAACTTTGCATACTTTATAGTATTTTTTGCTAGAAATTATGTTTGCCTCAATCCATCCAGATATATGTGGAATTTGGGATAAATATTACATACTAAATAATATTTTATTTTGGGAACAAGTTACTTATAAATAGGACCTATGTAAAAATAACAGATTTGAAATGTAAAGCTTATGATTGTATTTAACAAACAACACCCAGTGGATTTTTATTTTGATTAGATACAAAGATATCATGATTGCATCTTGGCAGTTTTTGCTATTAATTTGATAATAAAATAGTTATTATTTGTCAAATTATGTCCGTTTTGATAAATGATATTACTTGGTAATGATCAAGTATACTATAAAGCCACTATCAACTTTATTTACATTACATAAAATAAATGAATGCCTTTGAATAATGTCTGTGTTATGTTTGCATTGTGTGTGTCACACACCCACACCCACACTGCAAACACCACAAATGCGAAATAATAATGAGAAAATTATTTTTCTTGTGCTTATTTTCTTGGCACTTGCAGTTTGGTTAGATGTGAGATAGAAGATGCAAATGTTTCACCTATCTGCATAATGAGTCCTATACAAAATGATTGCAGCTCATGTAAAAGACAGGGTGGCATGTTTTCAGTTTTAATGGGGACACTCAGAAAACTTCCAATCTTTCTTGACATTTCTTATAGCAAAATAAATGTGGTCTAGGTTGGAGTGTCTATTATGAAAATAAGAGAAGAGCAAGTCAATTATATTTCAATGACTGAATAGCCAGGGGTCCTCATTAAAATGATCAGAAAGGCTGCAGTGTTGCTTTCCTATATGTAGCCACTGATTAAGTTGTATAAGAATGACATGGCCTTTTTGGGAAGAAAACAGAGTATGCCTTGGTATCTAGCCAGCCAGCCAGAAATTGTTGACACTTACAAAAGTGAGATGCGCACTCCATCAAGAAAGGGAAGTTACTACTTATGGGGTCATGGACTCCTGATGTATTTAAAAATAGTTGTGGCTGTTTTATTGGAGACAGTCATAGAAAGCTTTGAATTTGCACTAGTTTGTATGAAAAATGCCTGCGGTATGGTGGTGATATGGTATGTTTTCCTTTCCACTGGCTTCAGTGAAGTATACATAGCTTAACAGAATAATGGTTTTAATATAATCTTTGAGTATTTGGACCTTAAAGCAATATTCTAGTTATCAGTTCATTACTATTCATTTTTGGAATTTAAATTCTATCTATTTGCCCATTATTTTTTGGTATAAAATTTTACTAGAAAAAGATTCTGCAATTTTTCCCAGAAGATACTGTATCCTATAACAATAAAGAGATTATTTGTTTAGCATTCTTGATAGTCTGCAGTATAAATAATTACAACATTAGTTAGCAGCTGATAATTCTGAATCAAGTGCCCCTGCATGATCTGTGAGAAATGTTCTCTAGGGCTGGTTCATAGACAATACATATTTTATTTAAAAATAACCATACATGTACATTCAGTAAAGAATAGTTGGTACAGGATGGGTGTAGTTGTACCTTTTTTATTGTACAGTTTTGAATATGATTTACATATTAGGCTTATGGGTAAGCATATACAAATTAAGTTGCAACTGCTCAGGTTCCACCCCTTTAAATAAATTACTAACTAAGTATGTCTGGAAATATATTCAGAAATGTAGAATAGGACATAGTAATGATCTCACTTTTTCTTACTGAAGTCCAGTAATGAGTTAAACAGTTTGAAGGAATGCATCTTCAATTCTTCAAAAGGAAAGCAGATTGAAGCTTTACCTTAATGTCTTCTTCTACTTTCCCCGTCTGATTTATATAAGTAATCCTAATGGAACAAATCAAATTATATAAAATCTCTGCTGAGCTGCAAATGCAAATAATTGTTGGTCAAAACCTGAATTCTAAATCACACCATTTCAAATAATGCTCCATCATTTATGACAAGGTTTCATTGTAAATTTATATTACAAACTGATCACATTTCAATTAAGGGATTTCCTATTTGGAGTAAGATATCAAGTAGCTAGTACAAATAATTTACTTCATGAAAAATCACAATTAGAGTATAATTTGGCCAAAATAATGATGTCCCTCATTCTAGAGCTAGTATTGTACAAGCAAAACAATGTAAAGTGCTTGCAAACAGGATTAAAATAATTGATAATTATGAGATTTTCAATTATATTGTAGAATAAACAGACTCCATTAAACAGTTTTCATTGTTACTTATACATGTTACACCCTAAGAAGAGTCTTGAAAAACATCTATACAATTTTCTGTACTCATAGCCAAAGTAGGCCCTTTAATTAGCTTTAATTTAACTTCTGTTATACATTTGACTTTCTATAAATCGCTAGATTGCTTTCTATGGTAGAATTTACCAGTGGCAAAATTTAATTTTGTGGTAAGTGGAGGCAGAATCATAATGTGATTAAAGGCATCTTGTCTGTTATCTTTGATTTAAAAAAAGATGTACAATACCAAATCACAAGATATTCTTTAATTGTTATTAATTCACAGTGTAATATACATGTAAGGAAAGTCATGGCTCAGAATATTAATATGCACAGTAAGAACCTAGCCATTACATGTGTTGTACTTATACTGTAGTACAAAATTTTCATATTCCTTTTCTCCCATAATTTTAACAGCCAAGTATATTTTTTCATCTGTCATATTGAAATTACATGATGCCTATGGAAGCCAAATAGCCTTATTTGTTATCATTGCATTATATCTTTCAGAACACCGCAGATTAACCGAAGAGTAAAATTAGATATTTCTTTAGATATGTTGTTTGCTTGTTTGTGAACAAGTTCACAATGTTTCTTACAGCCCCTATAAAAGACCTTTTCACAGGCCTAGAATTTATGACATACCGTTTTAATTTAATGCCATTGATTTTGGATACTGCTTAAAAATAAAATGGTCAGGGAGAATGGTTTCCTAGCACAGACACTTTAGGATCTGTCAGAGTTAGCCTTTTTAAGTAACCTGTGTTCTTGTGGCTGCTCTTTGAAAACAAATCACCAACAGCAGAACATAGCAGGCTCATCCAATTACTGATATTTGCTCATGGAATACTTTCACACAGCTGAGAAGATTACCTCATAGATAATCTTTATGAATACTTCCTTCAGTGTGCAGGTGGTAACAACAGACTGTGCGTATGAAGTTTAAATGCACCTCTTTATGTAGGATTTCTAGCATGTTGTTTCCAGTGATATGTGAATGGAAAGAAGAAAACTTACAGGAAGCATTTTAAATTGCTATTCATATCTTTTTCCCCCCAACTATTTGCTTTGTGGAAACAGAATACCTATGTAGTGCTTACATTCTAAAATCTGTTGTGTGTTCAATCAATGTTAAAAAGATAAAGGCTGAGAATGAGTAATTGTATATGAATCTAGATGCAAAATATCCTCATTATAATAACTGAGTCAAAGAAAAAATAGTGTTGTACAAACTGAACTCACCAAACATGACCTAATGTCAACAATGAACTCTATTTTAACTAGCCTTTCAACCTGTGTATCATCAGAATAATTGGTCTTTTAGTTGATTTGACTAACTGACAGCTAAGTCACTAATAATTACCCATGGCAGCATTTATATTTTTTATTTTCTATTAGAACAGCACACTAATGAATGAATATTTTAAATAATAACTATATTTGAATGTCTAGCCTATTATTTAAACAATTATTTATGGAAATATGATTACACATCAATGACTGGAACAGAGAGACTTTTAATTTAATTAAAAAGAAAATAACAGCATATCTGTATAGGTATTTTTTATGATTAAACAATTCATGACTTATAATAATATATTAATTTTGTCAATTTGCTAGACTATCATTTCAACTTTATGACAAGCTTTCAGTTTTATTTAGATAAAGTCAGAATTCAAGATAATGCTTACTTCACAACTTATGGTTTGTGCGCGTCTTCAGCTACAAGGTATTCTAACAAACATCCATAGTTTTTCTATGTTGTGATAAGGTTCTTTGATATAAATATATTTCTGTACAGCTAAGGCTATAACATTTCTGTTGGTCTTAGTTAAGCAGAAATGCTCTACAAAGGAATCCAAAGAGAACTTCATTAAGAGGTAAGATAAAGGCAAGAATAACTGAACTCAGTAAAACTAAATTGGTAAACAATTGCTTCATTTCAAAAAGCTATTTTAAGGGATCTGTAAAAACGTATGATTTATAGTAAGAATACACAGTTCATTAGAACTAAGAAACTTATTTCAATTATGATTGAATAGAAGATAATAGATTAATTACTTCCTGGCTAATCAACAAATATTTAAAATGTATTATGTATTACTTGAAAATTATTGATTTTTAAAAAAAGTCATTTTCTAATATTGCTTAATAAATATTTATATTCAAAAATGATTTCTTTGTGTCAGATATAATGTTTTATAGATCTTTCTCTCTTCCTCAAGAGAAGTTTCCTTTTTTATTCCACCTCTCAAATGTTGGTTGATAATGATTCTAACACAGGTTTGTGCTATGTAATATCTTGATAACTTTAAATTCTGAAGTTTGTTCCATTTAAAGAATGAAGGGTATGCTGTTATGTGTCTGTTCATATATCATATGAAAACATATGCTGTATTTTCTTTCATAAATATGGGTTAGAGGTGAACCCAATATGTTGACCACATGTTTTAAATGCCATGCAGTACCCAATTGAATAATCAATAGATTTTTTACATTTGTGATAATTTAGAAATCTCCTATGTAATTTATTAAATACTAACACTTCATCATGTATGGCAGAGTGTTATTGCTTTTAAAAAAGGAAAGTTATTTGAATAATTTAAATTAAGAATAAAATCAAGTGAAATCATATAAGTGAAATCTCATTGAAAAGTTATGCCATAGTGGTATATATTGTAGTATAGGAATATACATAATGATAGATACTACTGAGTACAATTTCAGAAGTACTCATTTTATAATAGTGGGGATATTTAAGATTAAAGTTATTCAAAATATCAGTTGAATACACATACACAAATTTATTTTGTAGTTGATTTTATACTCAAAACCAGCTTTTCATCCAGTTATATCTGTACTTAAAGAGGGTCATTACTACTGGAATAAGATCTTTTCAGGCATCTTTTTTTTTTTTTTTCCTATTTATTCATTTTAAAAGTAGTATTTCTAGAATTTCATTTGAGAATTGATGGTTAGAATAATAATTTCACATCATTTATAGCTTTTTAAGAAAGACACTATGTGATTTTCAGTTTCCATCTTCAGAGCTCTTAGCTTGTCATTACATTAAAGTAATATAACTTTATAAATTAAAGAGCCCTTCAATAATAGACAGCGCATGATTTTTTTCCTGATGTTTCATTAGTTTTAAGTTGTCCTCTCTAAAAATATTAACAAATGAGAGTATATCATCAGTAAATAATTCCATAAAATGAAACTCATTTTTAGAATATGGAATCTAGTTACACATTATTCAAACACATTTATTCCCATTTATGCATGTGTCTGGAATGTACTCTATGGTTTAAAAACCCAGGAATATTACCTGTAGGTGTTGTACTAAACAGTTAACTGAGCTGGAACCTTAGTGAAGTAAGAAAATAAATGTCTAATTTTAACGTAAGGCCTATTATGTTATTTTGGTTATATTGATAACTCAATGAATATGTAATATTCTTTGTCGTGAAAGTTTATGTTGCTATAACCTAACAAGGAGAAATAAAATTAAAATGTTACCTTCTTAGGTAGATCCAAACTTCAATGAAGAAATAATTATTGTCAGAGTTATAAGCTGTCCTAGTCAATGTACTTAAAACTAATTGCAAATATTTTACATGTTATGATTACTATAATAAGCTCATACAACTGATCATGTGGTTTCTTGAAAATTAACTTTCAGTGCGGCAGTGCTAGTTTATAAGTGTCCAAGATGGCAGGGATAATTGCCGAGAGAACAAAAGCCTGGGATATTGTATGAACAACCAAGAAAAGGATGTTTAAAAAATTGATCTTAGTATCAGTACAACCAGATCTTGACTTTGTTGCTTCTCATATTTGTACTGGAATACACTTCATCAGTATTTTTTATTTATTAAGATAAGGAAAGCAGCACATAAGTATTTGCATAACTTCCATTTGATCTATTATTTCCCATATACTGTGTTATTTTCCCTGAAATTTGAACTGTGCCTCTATGAATTATGAAAGCATTAGTTATACTTGCTTAGACTTTCATAAAAGGCAGGGCATCAAATATATATAAATACTGATGTGTGAAAACCATTTGAAACACTGAGTATTGTGAAAATCACATATTTTAAGCAAGAGATTAAGAAAAACACTTATTAGAAAGAATGTTACATTTGTCTACCCAGCATTTTAAAATCTTCCTAGAAAAAATTAAATTACTAGTGTTGTTGGATGAAGAAATATTCTAAAAAGAAAAAGGGAAGTTGAATGTATGAAATGAGAGACTAGTTTGAAAATATCACACAGGTACAATAGGTTTGTTCAGCAGTAATGATGATTACTTAAATGTTTTGACACAGATGACAAAAACACTCACATTCCATATTTATTAAGTAAAAGTAATCTTTTACATCTTAAACATTCTCATACAAATTCTGAACCTTTATAAATATCATGTCCACAGAAATTAGCAAGGGACATTTGCCTTATTGGTATGTGTAGTTATAAAGTGAAGTGCTCTAAAAAGTGTTCAATGACATACCAAATATGTAAATTGATATGTTCATTATGTGTATCAGGATGGTACAGTTAAATATCTGCTAGTATCTCCATGAGAGATCATCTCTGACTTATTCTTATCTAAAATATTTTAGATAATAAATCTATAAATCAAGGACTTATTGCTTCGGCTCCTAAACAAACCAAACTGACCTTCCTCTTATGTTCCTTCTGATGCTATCTGGGATGTCAGCCTTATCAATGCATATTTTAAATTTATTTAAATTGCTTGTCTAAATGCTGTGCTCAGACAGAAATCGAAACAGTGATCAGGGATGCAAATAAACAGCTAGACATTCAAATAATGTTGTTGTGCTGGTCATTTCATACCAATAATCATGGATAGATATCCAACACATAAATAAACCATCCTCACTCAGTGTCTCCTCGGAAGCACAATCAGCCTAAAAAAACCTCATGGACTCATTTGTAGATAATAACATTAATACTGTAAAATAAACCATCCCACTTGCCCCTAAACTCACTCAACTTGCCCTTTCTGGAAAAATCTGGAAAAAATAATTATGTAATGCTGAATGCTCTGAAGGTCAGTAAACTCAAGCTGTATTGGAGTAAGGAGTAAGTTGAGGAAACAAGCTTTTAAGTTAGACAAACCTTGTGGAGAATTTTACTATGGACCCCTGATCTTTCAGTCTAGAGTTCTATTAATTTAATTACCCCCTGATTGCAACTGCCACTGTATTCTATCAGGAAGGGGTGGACCTTCCTGTAGCCAGGACTGAAATAATCAAGGACTTTGTGTTGGTCATCATCCATACCTCCTTAAATTCCATTATTTGCATGTATTTGTTTGATTTACCATGATTACCTCCAATAAATAAAGAGCCTTTTCTTTTAACACTGAATTTTATACCTCTGATAACTTTTTAAAAAGTAGAATGTATACATCACACTGTAAACACATAATACAGGTTCTAATAAAACTATAATTACACTTGAATGTCTATCAACCTAACAAGTTCTCAAAACTTGAATGAAATATTAACAAATTAAGTCTCAACTCCCCTAAGAAGTAGTATTATTTTTCCATTTTATAGATCCTCAGCTGATGTATATCAGTACCACTTCATTGACTTCAAGGGAGCAGTGACAATTTACAATACATGGCACACATATATTATGGCAAAGGTGGGAATAAAATGCACTTGATTGGCTCATTGGATTATGTTACTATATGAGATACTCATATGGTAACATAATCTGCATGGAAAGGGGTTGATTCTCATTTATGTTAAAGCTACTTTGTGTTGTCATGGTAACTGTAATTTTCACCCACTTTGGCTATGTGTGTATAGCAGATTATATTCAGGCCCATGTACCCATGCATGCAGATCCATGCTTTCCAATCTTGTCTATGAGTGTTCACACTGCATTTGTATGAACACCTCATACCTCCCCTTTACTTAAGCCAAAACCTCTTTACTGTGGTATGTTGACTTGTCAGATGCTCTGGCTTCTGGGGGAATATCCCAGGATTCTTAGTGCCCTTCCTAACTGAAGCTGCTTTAGGGCTTGATTCACAGTGTATAATGGGAGAATTTGTCTGCCCATCCCAATGGAGCTTGATCAGAAGTGCGCTGTTAAACTGCCAGGTCTGCATTCTCCCTTCAACGAGAATCAAACACATGAATCCAGCACCAGTAGAAGACTTTTCCATGATCACTCTTGCTGCTGTTTCAGGCAGAGGATCTGCAAGACACTGGTGGATGTATCTGTCCTAGCAAAGGTGTGAACAGACATGGCAGTCATGACCTGATTAAGGCAGCTGATGCCTGCTCACATTGCCACAGATTCCCCCTATTCAGAGTGGCACTTCTGGAGAAGGGCTGCAAGGACAAACTGGTGAGACTACTTTGTCATGCAGACCTTGGATGCCCAGCAGTAGCTCCTGAAGTTTTGCATGCAGAAGCAGATGTTCCTGGACCTGCATGAGCAGCTTGTACTGTCCCTTCATCATCAGGACAAACACAAGGGAAGCCATACTAGCCTCAAAGCAGGTTGCTAAACCATCTGAAGTTGGCTACCCCTGACTGCTTCAGGTCATTGACTGATCAATTTGATGTTGACATATCAGTTGTGGGGATCATGGCTGTAGAAGTTTGTGAGGCAATGAAGACTGTGGTTGGCCTAAATAATGTTCTTTTGAGTGAATGGGCTTTCCAAACTGTGCTGGGGCTACTGATGGGATTCATGTGCCCATAATTTATCAGCCACAAGGAACAAATGAGTATATAAACTGCAATGGTTACTATCCATTGTTTTACAGGCCTTGGCTGACAACAAAGGAAGGTTCATCTTTGGACATTGATCTAGGATGTACTGGCAAAGTGAATGATGCCAGGGAGTTTTGGAGATCAACTTCATGAACAAGCGGAACTATATTCTCTCCAAATAACATTAATCAATGGAGACTCTGTCCCTACCGTTGTTTTAGGGAACTGTTTTAGGGAACAGCCTGGCAAAAAGTTTAATTGTAAATTCAGTAGCTATATGACGGTGGTGGAATGTGCCTTTGGGAGGTTGAAGGCAAGATGGCATTCCCTTCAAACTGTTGAGATGCCAATGTTGCCAGTGCTATCAGCATTACTGTAGCCTGCTATGAACTGCACAAAATCTGCAAGGCAAAAGGACACCCATTTTGTGAAGGAGTGGACTCAACACTGCTGGATAACAGGAATAGTACATACAACCAAGAAGTGCACCTTTCACTTAAGGTGGGCTCTTGATGTTCAAGGGAAATTAATATGCCTTTGGTGCCAAAATACTAGGTTTATAGTGTGATGTTGATGGGGAGAATAAAGTAATCTGCCACATTTATTCCACAGTTTTGGGTGCTATTGCAATTTCTTATTTTAATACATTTGTTAATACTGTAGCTTATATACTGTTGCTACGGAGTTTGATTTTTACGAATTTAGTAAAACTTACTCACATAGTTCGGGGATTGTTCTTGCTAGCAAGTAAAGTACTTTATCTGAGGTGTGTGGTGAATGGATGATAAAGGGAGTTTGAGCTTAAACATGAGTCAGAGCACAGATCTACTATGCAGCTTAGATATACCCTTTAAAGTACCTTTACATTGCCAAAACAATGTAAAGGGGACTTAGTGTAAATGAAAATCTAGTCCCAAGTGTTTAAATTATTTAATCTTTTCTAACAGACCCTCACAAGAGCTGTCTTCAGCAATCCTTAAATGAGCATTAAGGTAATTGTTTGTGTTAAGCACCCATTTTCATTTAACTAGAGACTCACAGAGAAGCCAATACCTGTGTGCACTCGTTACAGTTGAACTTGCCTAAGGGTACTGAGGAAGTTGGCAAATGTCATTGCGGAGCCTTTGGCCATTATCTTTGAAAATTCATGGAGATCAGAAGAGATCCTGGATGACTGGAAAAAGGCAAATGTAATGTCCATCTTTAAAAAAGGGAAGAAGGACAATCCAGGGAACTACAGACCAGTCAGCCTTACCTCAGTTCCTGGAAAAATCATGGAGGGGATCCTCAAGGAATCCGTTTTGAAGCACTTGGAAGAGGGGAAAGTGATCAGGAATAGTCAACATGGATAAAAGAAGGGCAAGTCATGCCTGACCAATTTGATTAGCTTCTATGATGAGGTAACTGGCTGTGTGGATATGGGAAAGTCAGTGGATGTGATATACCTTGACTTTAGCAAAGCTTTTGATACGGTCTCCCACAATATTCTTGCCAGCAAGTTAAGGGAATGTGGATTGGATAAATGGACTGTAAGTTGGATAGAAAGCTGGCTAGACTGTCGGTCCCAACGGGTAGTGATCAACGGCTCAATGTCAGGTTGGCAGTCGGTTTCTAGCAGAGTGCCCCCAAGAATCTGTTCGAGGACCGGTTTTGTTCAACATCTTTATTAATGACCTGGATGAGGGGATGGATTGCACCCTCAGCAAGTTCACAGATGACACTAAGCTAGGGGGAGAGGTAGATACGCTGGAGACAGGGATAGGGTCCAGAGTGACCTCAACAGATTAGAGGATTGGGCCGAAAGGAATCTGATGAGGTTCAACAAGGACAAGTGTAGAGTCTTGCACTTAGGACGGAAGAATCCCAAGCATTGTTACAAGCTGGGAACCGAATGGCTAAGTAGCAGTTCTGCAGAAAAGGACCTGGGGATTACAGTGGATGAGAAGCTGGATATGTGTCAACAGTGTGCCCTTGTAGCCAAGAAGGTGAATGGCATATTAGGGTGCATTAGGAGGAGCACTGCCAGCAGATCCAGAGAAGTGATTATTCCCCTTTATTTGGCTCTGGTAAGGCCACATCTGGAGTATTGTGTCCAGTTCTGGGCCCTCCCGCTATAGAAAGGATTGGAGAGGGTCCAGCGGAGTGTGACCAAAATGATTTGGGGGCTGGAACGCATGACCTATGAGGAGAGGCTGAGGGATTTGGGCTTGTTTAGTCTGCAGAAGAGAAGAGTGAGGGGGGATTTGATAGCAGCCTTCAACTTCCTAAGGGAGTTTCCAAAGAGGATGGAGAAAGGCTGTTCACAGTAGTGACAGATGGCAGAAAAAGGAGCAATGGTCTCAAGTTATAGTGGGAGAGGTGTAGGTTGGATATTAGGAAAAACTATTGCACTGGTGAAGCACTGGAATGGGTTACCTAGTGAGGTGGTGGAATCTCCATCCCTAGAGGGTTTTAAGTCTCAGCTTGACAAAGCCCTGTCTGGGTTGATTTAGTTGGGATTGGTCCTGCCTTGGGCAGGGGACTGGACTTGATGACCTCCTGAGGTCTCTTCCAGCTCTGATTCTATGGAATTCATTTGAGTTGCAAAACAGCTGAATGGAAGGAGAATTTACACCGAAGCTAATCTGAACTAGCTCATGCTCAATATTGACAATCCTGGATCCCCTGAATTCATGCTATCTGACTTACGTGAACAGTCAGAACTTTGGAAGGATCAGTGTGCTCAGAGCGGGAGAAATGAAAGGTCAGAAAGGTTTTTCTGGCTATAGGGCTAGACACTGGTGTTTTGGTTGGGGTTTGTGTAGGTGGAATTATCTGAGACTAGCCATACTTGTCACCTCCATTCAAGGTAAGTAGGATTTATGAACTTATTCTAAAGAAATAAGATTAGGAAATATCTAGTGTTTTCCAGTGCTATACTGACTCTTTCTCCCCTCCTCCCCCTGAAAAAAGCTAACATCATGCACTCAAAAGAACATTATTTCTCTTGGCAAAGGAGACACGCTTGTGTTAAGGATACATTTTCAAATTATAGAAATTGTGATCTGATACAAGTCTTAACATAAAGATGAAACAAATATATATGGTGCTTCCAGAAAACAAAACCATCTGAGAAACTGTAAAATCAGATCAAGAATAATTAAAATTGGGCCTGCAAGCTTCTCACAAGGAATCTAGAGATAACTGAATCCAGTCAGTTGAAAATAAAATCTCTATTGGATTAGGAGACTGAAAGTATCCAAAAAAATCTGGGTTCTCAGCTACAGAATGGAATAGCAAAATCGACTGAAGAATAACCAGCATGAATAGAAAGAACCAGAAGGTTTTGACCAACATGAATCTGTGAACAGAGATGAACTGAAGCAAGGATTTCAGATCCTGAAAAATTGCCTGGAGAAAAAACTCCACCTTAAGTCACCTGCTCAGATGAGGAATCGGGACAGCCAGAAACTAGAGCAGGTTGAAATTTTGTCAACATTTTTGAAATAATATTTTTTGTTTCATTCAAAAAATTCAGAATGAAATCTCGGCTCCCTCTACATTTTGAGCTCTACCCCATTTTTGCTAACTCCTTCAATAAAATAAAAAAAATGAGAGAAAGTGGGTATTTCCTCCAATCAAACAGAATGCTTACTCTGACACTCTTTAACTCAGAGGCTGCTTCAATTAATGTTTAACCAGCTCCTTTAAACTGTCTCTAGAATCCCACTAGCCCCAGGAACAGCATACCTGTTTCTTTGTAGCGAGGTGCGATGCAGCCGGGTCAAAGGCATAGGACAATTCACATGTTTGTGAATATCAAAGAAATGTTAAGTGTATGAATTCACTCAAATGTAAATTTGATTAAAAGGAAATAAGAATGATATTATCTTCATTTATCTGTACCATGTTGAATACTATTGGATTGCATTATGTATATCCCAGTACTTAATGAACCCTAGATCAATAGTGTGTTAGTATTAAGATGAGAATTTACTTGGTATGTAAACTTTATGAAAACCAATGAAGGATTGTTGTGTGCTCTTACATTACAATTTACATATTATATATTCTGGTTAATTGCAATTACGTATCAAACACAGTTGGAGCTTTGGAAATGTAAATGAAGATTGCTGCTAACTTCAGATCAAGGACCATATAATTCACAAACTCAATATGAATTTCTCACATACAACCAACAGAGACAGGTCCACATTAGTACAGAACCTGTCAGCTAGCTTTTTGTGCAAAGAAAACATAAAATATGGATTTAAAGATAAATCCTTCATCTATTAAGTATTTGAACACTCACAAGGAAATGATCAAGATGCAAGGCACAGATTCCCAAAGTTATTTTGGGTAATTCTGAAAAGACTTCTTTGGAAAACTAGCAGATTACTACATCTCTGCTATCACTTTGTACTTACAACTTAGGCTATATCTACACTGCGTTCTTTTTCTGGAAAAAGATACACAAATTGCGAATCACAATTTGCGTACCTTTTTCCACTTTTTTTTCGGAAGAGGCTTTTCCAACATTTGGCCCATCTACATGAGGCCAAATGTGGGAAAAACCTCTGACTCACATGTTAGAGGACTGTAACAGAGTCTGTCCCACTTGCTAGTTCCCCTGGGTCACTTCTGCTGAGCCTCATCTGTTTGGAGCATGATTATAGATTTAAGAGCATGCACTTAATCTATCACTGGGACAATATCTGTTTTTTGTACTCTGCAGTAATTTTCCAAGCCACAGAGAGAAGAGGGAGGGGTGGGAAATGTGGATCTCAGCTTCCAGATTCTCTTAATGCTGCAGCCAGTCATGACTCATGGCTTTAGGCATCAGCCTTGCTTCCTGGTATAGCCTACAACTCCTCTCCTTGGTTACCAGATTTCTGTTAAACTATCTCTCTACCTGGAGCATGCCTTTGCTGTCATGGGCATGCAATATAATAGGTGGGGAAAGACACTGCCTTCCCAAACCACCAGCCTGATCCCACCCACACTCCGCCCCCAGAATGCCTACTGTAGGATTCTGAGCGTGGAGTGCTGCTGCCCCCAGCACCCACCCTCCCAGTGCACCTGGCTGGGAGGATGGGGCCTTGCACCCTCCTCCCTCCCTGTGTTCTGGGGCCAAGCAGGCTGGGGCTATGTGCAGCCTGCTCTCCCCATGCTCCAGGGCTAGGGAAGCTGGAGTCATGAATCCTCCGCCCTCCCCATGCTTTGGGGCTGTGGAGGCTGGGACGCATGTGCTCACCCGCCCTACTCACCTCCCCATGGTGGTGGTGGAGGCACATGAGGTCACTGACCTGCCTCCCCATGGTGGTGGTGGTGGGGAGATGGCTTGGCTCCTGTGGGAGGCAGGACCTCAGATGCGGGGGCGGGGTGAGGGGGTGGAAGGAGTTCTCTACTACAGCACTTCTGTATGCCTTACCATGATTTAGGGTGGTTCAGAAAACCCCATCATAGTGGCTTTCACCCAAAGTTAAGGAACTTAAAGACATGATGGGTATTATGACAGGCATACATCTTAGAGTTCAAAATCATCGATCTTTTTCTGGAATGGGGGAATGGAAGAGAAGAGTAGCTGAGAATTATAATGTATTTGGCTGAGGGTTTTTGTAAGGAAATGTAGGGCTTAAAAAACCACTATTCAGGGATTTTAATCTTTGAAGCCCAAACACTTATGCATTTGAGTAACTTTACACTTTTCAGTAGTATAACTGAACTCAGTGGGATTACACTTAGTGTCTACTTTTGTAAAAATAATTTCCATTTCTCACAGTTGTTTTTAATAATCCCTTGGCAAAATGATTTTGAAATCCATTTCCTTCCAAAAATGTTCTTCTTTATAATTCTGCACACTGGCACATTATAGTAGGGTTATTTATTAATTCTGGACTGACAGTATTTATACTTAGAAAAATATATAAAATAATTCTTATGGCTTGACAAACTTACATGAAATTAAAAGTTAATGACCAGTCATGTCCTTCACTCATCTTATTTTATGAAAGTGTGATTGCTGATATTCAGTGGTCAAGGGTTTCTTATGTTGCAATACCTAGGCAGAATGTTGTCCATCAAGAACAGATTTTGGGTCATTACTCTTAGAATCACAGAACACTAGAACTGGAAGGGAGCTCGAGAGGGCATCAAGTCCAGTCCCCTGCCCTAATGGCAGGAACCAGGACCATCTAGACAATGCCTGATAGATGTATATCTAACCTGCTCTTAAATATCTCCAGAGATGGAGATTCCACAACCTTCCTAGGCAATTTATTCCAGTGTTTAACTACCCTGATAGCTAGGAAGTTTTTCCTAATGTCTAACCTAAACCTCCCTTGCTGCAGTTTAACCCCATTGCTTCTTGTCCTATCCTCAGAGGCCAAGGAGAACAATTTTTCTCCTTCCTTCTTGTGACACCCTTTTAGATACCTGAAAACCTCTATCATGTCTTCTCTCAGTCTTCTCTTTTCCAAACTAAACAAGCCCAATTCTTTCAATCTTCCTTCATAGGTCATGTTCTCTAAACCTTTAACCATTCTTGTTGCTTTCTCTGGACCTTCTCCAATTTCTCCACATCTTTCTTGAAATGTGGTGCCCAGAACTGGACAATACTCCAATTGAGGCCTAATCAGCGCACAGGAGAGCAGAAGAATGACTTCTCGTGTCTTGCTCATAACACTCCCATTAATGAATCCCAGAATCATGTTTGCTTTTTTTGCAACAGCGTCACACTGTTGACTCATATTCATCTTGTGGTCCACTATGACCCCTAGATCCCTTTCTGCCATACTCCTTCCTAGACAGTCGCTTCCCATTCTGTATGTGTGACACGGATTGTTCTTCTGTTTGTTGCCTTAGGATAGAGGCTAGAAAAGAGCCATCATCCATGCCTCTCAGCACACTGCCTTGTAATGAATTTTGAATAAATGGATGTGGTGTGTAAGTAACCAAGAGCAGGGAAATGACAAAGAGATAGGAGGTTCCTTGCAGATCCTTTAAGGTACATTCAGATATATTTATGAATTAAGATTGGGTTTAGCGCAGGACAACCTACTGACTGACTTCATCCCTCCAAGAAGCAATACAGTGTTTATGATGGTTGGACTGTAATCACAATGACATTATGTTCTGTATATTTATAATGGTTATCAAATTTGTGAATTGTTTTCTATTACATTCTAGAGTATTCAGTCTTTTATACTGTACTGAGGTCATGTCATTTTTCATGATATCTTTCGAATTTCGTGAAAACAAAATTACACAGCAGAAGGATGACACATACGGAGCTGATCACAGAACAGTGGATCTGCCAGAAGCTGACCTCATTTCTGAATTCTTCTAAACTATGCAAGTACAGCTTTTCATAAAATTTGGAAGATTATATACGTTTGTTTTGTTGCAATATATTGTGATGTAATACATTTTATTCAGTTTTAAAAGCATTCAATTTTATTGAGCTTTGGGCCTGTATTTGCTCACAGAATACATCTATTATAACTAAGACTGCATGTTTGTCATAACCATGAATTTCACAACAAAAATTATGACGTCTAGGGTTAACAAGACATGACCTTTTATCAAACGGAGGAAAACTCTACGAGATATTTTTTTCCAGAGCTGGTTATTCATAGATTCTAGGGACAGAAGGGATCACTCTGTAATAATGAAGTATAACCTACCTCCAATTTATTACCTTTTTTTGGCCAGGAAAAACAGACAGACTTAGCTATAGTGAAAGAATGTTCAGATCCCACACTGAAACGGAATGCTAAATTCCTAAATTAGCTATCAGAGCTTGTGGCTGGGAAGGGGATCTTTTCCCTCCGCTGTACACTGAACACCCATTATTTCAATGTGAGTAACACATGCAAATCGAAGGGAAATATGTTTAATGATGAGGAAAGAGTTCAGAATCCTTATAAGCTAAAATACTGGATAGAAACGTTTGTCCCAGGCTTATATAGCAGCCACTATGCTCAGTGTAAAATAGTGGCTGGATTCCTTTATCAGGAACCTCTTTTTGATTGTTCTAGAGTGTTAGAAAGAAATTGTGAGGCTATTTTCAGGATATTACATTAGTGATTAGAGGTCAAAAGATTAAAAGAACTAGACTATAACATTCAGGTTCTTTTTTCATCCACCGAAAAGGTATAGCATAAGCAGTCACAGTGAAAGCTTTCTAATGATACCCTTGTAGTTTATTCCATTTCTAACATGGAGGAATAAGGGATGAATAAAGAGCAGTTTAATCTTCATGTGGATGCTAAATCTAAAAACTTTTAAAAAATTCCACTCCCTGGCTCAGACCTTGCGTGCTGATTTCAGCCCAGAACAACTGTTTAGAGCAGAGTGACAGATGTATAAAAATATTTTTTCATGGAGTAGGATTTTCAAAATCAGCTAAACATGTTAGGAGCACAAATCCCACTTAAGTGCTTTTAATTCAGGTAGGCACTTTTAATAGTCTGGGTGATGATTCTTTATTATATTGGTGTGACCAGACATCACTGTTATATTTATTGTGATCAGACCTACTTTTACGATGTTCTTATTTTTTTAACAGCTGACTTGCAATTCCAAACTGTTGTGTCAGGATAAACATGACTAATTTTGATAGCTTTTGCAGTTTTATAAATTAGCCTTACAAGTATTCATGTATGTTTGCAGAATTGCAAAAGCATTTTTTGTATTTGTTCTAGAACATATGGTTTATCGTCTGGACAGCTGGGACTGGTGAGCATACAGATCAAGCTATGGCATTCTTCCTCCTTTTGAAAGGATAAAGACCTGATTCTACTTCTGTTGAAGTAGATAGTGTGGGTGGGAGCAAAATCTCTTGCATGACTCACCCAGCCTTTGCCAGCTGAAGGTCATGTAAGCTTGAACCTTCTTTCAAATTAATTTTAACAAATCACCATTGTGCCACCAAGCTGTCTTTTTAAATATTTCTCCTTGCATAATTATTCATTTAATTCAAAATTTCATACTCATTTGTGTTTAAACATGCTTTCTGCATCTAGCGTATCTTGGAACTGCCAAATTAATTTTTGGGTAAAAGCAAATTAACCATTTCAGCGTATTATGGGCTAAAGTAGCTGGTGGTGTTTGTTAGTTTTAAGAAGGACTCCGAGCTATATGAACACAGCTCTTGTTACTGCCTACTGCCAACAATACCTAGTAGAAATGCATCAATTGAAAGTTCTTCCACAGAAGAGTTCGGAGCATAGGTGTCTGCTGACAGGATTTTTGGTTATCACAACTAAGTGTAAGCTGCAGAGATTTGCTGCATGAGTTTTATTTACAAGGAAAAAAAAAGAGAAAAAAAATTACATGGAGAAAAAATTGCTGTATTGAATCAACCATGATTAAAATATTGGATTTAGACCGTTTGTTGAAAGTCTCTTGTTTCCGGTAATTTCTTCATACAGATCTCTGTAACTCAAGATTCAATATTTACATTTCATTGACACTACCAAGTATTCAGTTCCAGCAGAAGAAACATTCTTAATCAGTCTCATACAAAGCTTTTGCAAATGCATTGCTAGAGTTTGTTCATGTAAGTGTGAAAGCAACTTCATAACTTCATCTCTGCCCTAAGTTTTTATGCTATCAGTAATTGTTGTGGGGTGGTGCGCTTTTCCCTCCCCTAGGGGAGCTGTCAAGTCCCCGGGGTTCTTGAAATCACACCCAACCCTGCGTGTACTGTAACTCAACTGCGGTTCTAAACCTATGGCCCTTTTGCTAGGGCAGTGTGGCCCAGTGTCTGGAGTCAAGAACTAGCTCCCCACACTAGGGCAGTGTGGCCTAGCAGCCAAAGTCAATAACAAACACCTCTCCTGCTGGGTCAGTGCAGCCTAGCAGCTGAAGATGCTCCATCCCACTGGAGCAGTACGGCCTAGTACCCAGAGTCTGTAGCAAGTGCCCCTCCAGCTGGGGCAGTGCAGCCTCTCAGGTGAAGTCAATAATAAATGCCCCTCTCACAGCAGCAGGGTGGCCTAGTAGGCTGAAGTTTGTAGCAGCAGGAGCAGGCCCCATGAGTTGGAGATTGAGGCAGCAGGTAGGGGAACCCAGGCTCTCCCTACTCCACCAGGTCCCAGCCCAGGGCCCTGTTAGCAGTGGTGTGGTCCACTGCTCGCTCAGCAGGGAATCCCACCACAATACACTGAGCTCCTCAGGATATAATCTCCCACACTGGGCTACTTCCTACCAGTCTCCTCTGGACTTTTTGCAGTGTCCTTCCTCCAGATCCTTGGCAGTATCTTTGATGTCTCGCTGGCAATTCTCCAGGTCTGGTCCCACTGGCAGCACCTCCTTCCTCCTCAGCAGCCAACCCAGACTGAACCTTTCTCCAGGCCTTTATATGTGGGCTGTAGGCCGAGCATGCCCAGTAGGGCTGCAGGGGCAGGACTTCTTCAGCCAGGTGAGCCTGGTTAGGTCTTGGTTCCCCAGTTTAGGGCTGGTACACCCTGTCACAGTAATTAAAATTTAAAATGTATATCTTCTTAAATCCCACACAAGATTATGCTATATAAAACATTTATATTATAAATATCAAATAATAATAATTATTGCACTTGTATTGCACAGTCCCTGCAAGTCTCTCAAACCACATCAATGAATTATGTCTTACAACATTTCTTTCAGATAAGTATAATCTTTCCTATTTTCCAGATGGGGAAACTGAAGCATGGGGAGGAGCTGGGAATGGAGAGCTAGGTCTCCTGATTGTGAAGTTCATGTTTCAACTACATGACCATCCTCCTCCACTATTCATACTTAAGTTACATAATTCAAACAACAAAATAATGTAAACAGCCAATCCAGTTATATTGCACATTCAAAACCAGCAACAACAAATTGGAAAGACAACTGAAAATGTCAGAATAAATATGGGTTTCCTATTCAGTACCCTAGCCATTCCTTGTGTCAACAGCCATGAAATCCACCCCTTTCTGAATAACTCTGCTCAGAATCTCAGGTTTCCTTTTTAAAATATTTCTAAGTTATGAAGATAACCCTGAAAATATGAACTGCTTGTAAAACATTGCAATGAGGTCCTCCTTTGGATCTGCAGATAGCTCAGAGAGGTGAGAATTGACCCACTCATCCCAATGGGTTACTAAATTTGAAACTTAATTTAATTTAACAACAACATTAAAATCAACATTATCAACTATTACTATCCCAATCATTTCAGCAGAAACATTGGGTTTAGTGCTTATCTTTGAATCCTGATCTGCCATCCACCTTATCTAGCTGCCAAAATCTCCAGCTTCTCCCTGGCAACTTGTACAATGTACTGACAATACAAAAGACAACACAAAATATCAAAAGCTGTATATATGTAACTGTGTAAAATAAATGCAACCTAACACAAAAATGAACAACAAAGGGTGCTGATTATATTGTTCATTTCCATAGTTGATTAATTAAAAACCTCCATTACAAAATTGGAATGAAGCTGCCACAGAAATTTAAGTCTGTTGCACCAAAGTACCACAGCATTTGCTGCAGAATTTAGATCTATCCTTCCAGAATGCACTGAATTTTGCCCATATCTTCTTAAATAGATCTAGATGATCATCTGTGAGTTAAAAAGTGATATGTTTCAAAAGAATTCATGCATTCATTCCCTTAGGCCACTCTGACAATACTATATTGCTGACATACATAACTGCAGGTACAAAAGGAAGACTCGAATGAAGTAGGCTGAAAATCAAGGTCCACTTATATACCATTTATCACATGCATCATTTAAAGATTTCAAAATAATTGAAAAGCAAATTCACAAGGAACATGCAAAATAATTTTTGACATCTTCAGAGAAAACACCATGCTTTTAGTACCTTCATGTAGGCCTAGCTACTTATTGCTCCTCCAGCCACATGCTGCAGTGGAAGGCATAGCTTCCTATGCTAATGAAGTCCCAGGCCAGGAGCTAGAGCATAGTGTTTGGGCTGTTATGGAGAAGAGATGAAGGGAAACTCCAAGCTTCCTTACTTTTGCTGCTGTTGCACTTCCTGAGAGGGCTGATTTGGGTTGATGTGGGAGCAGACATTTGACCTGGATTGAAAATGGGCCAATGAAGTTGGTCTCTATGACTTCTCACAGCACAGGCACAAAAAAAAAAAAAAAAAAAAAAGCCTGCTACTGCTACCATTACAAATAATTTAAATTGCTGGTAGCAAAGCTTTGGTCTTTTTCTCCTAGTTCCTAACAAGGGCTATGTCTACACTGCAATGTTCTTCCAGAAAAAGCTATGCAAATTGTGAACCACAATTTGTGTAGCTTTTTCCACTTCTTTTTTTGGAAGAGGCATGTTTTTTGGAATTAAGTCCATTATTGAGTATGCAGTGCTATTTCAGCCAAGTCAGTCCCAGGATACAGTATTAGAGAAACAGGTGAGCTGAAAGCCTTGCTGGACCCCTGGGCAAGGTGTGTGTATGGACGGGTTCCATACTCCCAGAAGGGGTGGGGCCCCAGGTGCAATGGGGAGGGCCGGGGCAGTTAGCCTTCAATGCCGCACGCCAGCCAGCACCGGCCAGAGCATGTTGCCACACAGGGTTCCAGTGGTGATTTAAAGGTCCTGGAGCTCCAATGACTGCCCTTGCCATAGTAGTGAAAAATAAACTGATTCTGGTTTGCACCAAATTGCTGTGATCAAAACAAACCTTTTCTAATTTTTGGTAAAAGTTTGGTTTACTTAAAGAAAGACAAGAGAAAATAAAATGTCATGCACCTTTAAAACTCGTTAGTTTAGCTTTTAAGGTTTTATCCTGAAATATCTCTCCAATTTTTTTCAATATTTCAAAAGTGCTGAAAAATTAGGAAAGACTGGAAATCTTACCAGAAAGCATGTTCTCATGAAATCCTAGCCCAGCTTGCAGACCAAAGAAGTATTAACTCAGACAAAATTTTGGCGTCAGATTTTCAGACGTGTTCAGCTCCCATTGTTAGGGTGAGATTATCACAAACTCTCAGCTAACATTTGGTTACTTTTTGTAACTAAATTAAAAAAATAGAGTTCTGCTCCTAAAATATTGGTGACTTCATTTGGGTGCCTACAGGGGAGCTATTTTGAAAATCTGGCACTTGGGTATTTATCTGGGCTGAATCTCTAAAACCTTTTGAAGTCTGCCAATAACCACGTCTCTCTCTTCCTTCCCATCTCCCTTTCCCACCTGACCCCCACCATTTCTTTTTTTAAATTACTAATTTAACTTTTGTACCTAAGGAATACTGGTACTTCTATGGGTGACGAATTTTTGTAAAAGAAAAAAGATATAAAGATATTGATACTCAGTATTAGAATATTACATTTTTCTCATATATTAATCTCTACATAATTTACAGACCACTAGTGAATAGTCTAAAAACTACAAATATAAAATGCAGCATTTGTACCTCTTTTTACTCTAATGTGAAATTTGATTCCCTTCTCTTGAAGCATGTAGGCTGTGGAAAATAATGAATTAAACTGTGCAATTAAAGTAGCGCACGCTTCATTTTTGCACTGGTTTAAACACACAGATCAAATCAATGGGAACATGTTATTCTCACACAAGGGCATACCCAAAAAGCCTAACGATGGCCCTTTCTCAAATGTTGCAAACAATCAACCGTACCTTGCATTTCATTTTGTTATTATAATTCCAGCTATGTCTATGTTTGTCAAGTCATCTAATTTTACAATTTTTGTAGCTCTATCACCAGAGAGATTAAACACCCAGTTAATATTTTCTAGATAAGAAGCATTTCTGATGTCCATTTTACTATCATGTCCCATCAATTCTTTTCATGGCCATTTAGCTCAACTAATGACTTCCAAATGACTATAAAACACTCAAGTCTCCCAGGGTGTTACAAAGTACAGGGCCTTAATTTCAAAATACTTGTCTGAATTGCCTTAATGTAAATATTTGACCTCTGCATACCCTTGGGCAAAATGTGTTCAAGCAAGTTGTAGCAAAAATAAATAGATTTTCAGTTTGTTTTGGTTTTCTACACTGAAATACAATTATTTTTCTCTCCACTTCGATTCCAGGTCCAGCAGTGGAAAATTGCTGCAAATCATTTTACCTGTGTTTGTTTGGTACAGTATATCATGTCAAGACTCTGAGGAAGGAATCTTTTACAGTGTATTTGATTCTTGTATAACAGCAAAACAAACTGTGTGTAAGGTATAAAATTACAATCTATGTTTCTGATGTCACCATGACATTTGCCTCTAGTATATTATTTGTTGTGAGCAGAAGTCATTTTCACAACAGTGAAAGCAAACTATATGGTGTTGGTATAGGAAGTGAATAAGACAAGACTACTAATAAAAGTTGTAATAATAATTTGCTAAGATGTAACTTGGTTTGCCTACAGTAAGATACAAATGGAGCTAAAAATGAGGAAAAAAATCTTTGCTACCTCATGTTTTGGGAAGTTTTGTAAGATTAACTAGTATATTTTAAAAGAGATTTATACAAGTAATGCATTTAGTGAAATAACGTTACAGCAGTTTATAATGTCACCACAGTCTGCAAAGTGGCACACTATTTACTTGAAAGACAAAATTATTATTTGTAGTGACAACACCACATGCTTACTTCAGTAATTGAACATGTGATAGATTTAGAAGAAGACTTGCTCATATTCCATACAGTATATTTTATTAAAAGTAAGCATGTTAAATGATCCTAAAATCTGGTTATTAATTATACAGCGTGATAGTGAGAACTGCAAATGTTAATTTTAAAGGAAAAAACATGACATTGAGTTTATACATTTTTGCAGCAACATTCAATTTTTTCATTAATTATTTTAAAATAGAAAAATCTAGTACCTTTGGATATGCTTGTTAAAAATGCATTCTTAATCTCAGGGTTTCAATATTAAATATAGATTATTTATGTCAAATGTTATGTTGACAAATTTAATTGACCGTAATTGTCAAAATTGCTGGTCATTAATTTATTTTCAAATTTTGTGTGTGAAAATATAAACCTGCAAAAGTGCCATTGTCAATTATGAGCCATTTGAAGTGACCTAATTAGCATTGTGTGATGAACCAACACATAGAAAAGCAAATGAGGACACATGCTAGGGATATAATTGGATGTGACAAGAATACTAATATTGGCTTTATACTATTCAATTAATCATAACAAATCCAGTGCAAAAGACTTGATTTTATTTAATTTTTTTATTTGCTAGAAAACAGAAAAATAAAATGAGTAAAATGTGAATTCTTTCCACAATGAAAAGTAATTTCCAGTAGAAAGATGAGAAGAACAGGGGAATGGATATAAACACAGCAGGGCTAAACTTTGGAGCTAAGTCCAATGTTATGGTATTTTGACTCAAAATAGGGGAGTAAAACTGTATACTGCATTGGAAAAGACACATTTTCTCTATGTTTTTGTCAGTTTTCTTTTGTCCACCCCTTTTCAGGTTTCCTGGACTCAGAACACTTTTATCTTTCTGTCTTCAACAGGAACCTAGCTCTCACTTAGCAAGAAGAAAGCTAATGATTTTGAAGAGGAGATTGGCATATCCCATCACATTTCAGACAAGTGGTGGAACATTTGAAATGTAAAGGCCAACAGTACATCTCATGTCAATGTATGGGAGTGAGTGGGAGCCAAAAGCCATGTCTTTATAGCATTTTCTCCCAACATTGAGGCTTCCTTTTCTATGGGTAAAATTATTGGGGGAGAGGGAACTGCCATTCTTAGGGTGTGTCTAGACTACAGGGTTTTGTCGACCTGCGTCTACACTACAGTCGAGTTCTGTCGACATAACGTCGACAGAACTCAACAGTTTTGTCGACGGCTGTAAACCTCATTTTACGAGGAATAACGCCTTCTGTCGACAGAGTTCTGTCGACAGAAGGCGTTATTGCATCTAAACTGTCCTTTGCGTCTACACTGCCATGTCGACAAAGCGGCTTGCTTTGTCGACAGAACTGGATGTAGTCTAGACGCTCTTTGTTGACAGAAGCTTTGTCGACAGTATCTGTCAACAAAACTTCTGTTGACAAAAGCCTGTAGTCTGGACGTACCCTTAGAGGCCTTGTTGAGATTTGATGTAAGTTAGTTCTTGCTTTTTCAGGAACATACAGGTATGTCCTCTGCTGAACTGACTCTTTGCTGGGGTGGGTGGTGAGGTGTTCAAAGGCACTGGCTGGCTCTGAAGGGTCTGGACTGACTTGGAGGATGTCAGAAACCACATGGCAACACAGCATGCGGGTATCACTATTCGATTTTGGGTATGTGCATGCCCAAGGCTTCTTTCCATTCCATAGGCATTTGAGAAAACCGCATCCCACATTGGAATGATCAGCTGGAAAAGTTGGCATGACTTGATGCAGAATCAGAGACCCGAAAACTAGAAGCAGAATTAAACCTCCCAGTTTTTGAAGATGTACACATTAGAATTGGGGGAGGAAAGGGGTGGAGAAGGTGGTAAAGAGAAAAGGAAAAGGAAAGGGTAGTAATGAGGGTGAGTGTCAGGTTTAGAATGAATAGGGTGACCATATTTTCCGAAGCCCAATACTGGACACCCACGTAGGAATGAGGCTTGAGCCCCGCAGTGGGTGGAGGCTGCCCAGGAACAAGGCTTGAGCCCCATAGCAGGTGGGGGCCACCGGGGAATGGGGCTTGAGGCCCGTGGTGGCAAAAGGCTTCAGCCCCATGGGGAGGGCCACCTGGGAATGGGGCTGCAGCTAGTGGGAGGGGGCACTTGAGAAAGGGGCTTCAGTGCTGGGGCAGGGGGAGGAGCACCAGTGGTCAAGGTTTCAGCCTCATGTTCCTGAAAGGTTGTAGAATTCTCCCATTCTTTAGGGTGCACAGGAAGGGAAGACACCCTGCCTGACTCCACACACCATGCGCTTTATCACCAGCCACAAATAGGAGGCTGCTGCGACTGCGCTGACTGGGGAACTCAGGGACCAGCGGAGGGGGTGCAAATATAGGACATTTTGCCCTTAAAAAAAAAAAAAAGTTGGGATGCCTGGGAGACAGCTTAAATACGGGCCAGTCCTGGTATAAACGGATGGATGGTCACCCTAAGAAAGAAGTGACTGTGGCCTTTCTGATATTTTAAATATTGCATTTAAAATATCATCAAGATTAAATAATGCTTGGAGATAGATATAGTGAAGATAGGAAACCCCCCCCCACCTCTCCATAAATTGCTTAGGGTTTTTTTTAAGCGTGCAATATATATCCCAGGTATAAGTCTTTCCCCCTCTGTTTTGGTGATGAAGTTCCATTGCTCCACATTTGGGAGCTGGTGGTTGGTTTGGGAAATCATCTAAAACAGTCCAACCAGAGAATTAGAACATGATCTTGTGAAAATCTATATCCACAGCCATACAATATAGTCTATAAAATATAAAAAGTATAAATGTCTTCTCTGGTTCTGGTTTAATTAATAGCAAAATTTGCCCAGGAAATGTCATTTACTTTATCTTTGACTAATGTTCAAATCAATATTCAGTCCCTGGTATAAATTTCGAAGACCAAATTGTTTCCTCATCAAACAAATATAGTTTTCATATCTCTGACAGTACAAAGCCAGAATCATTTATTCTGAAAAAGGTTTTTTCAGGGAATTAATTAGGACATCAAGTGGGGTTGTGCTCAAAGGAAAATGAATGAGAAATAATGAGAAAAACTAATCCAATAATTATTTAAAGTAGTGGGTGTTAGCTTCTACTCTGATCTGGTGGTTGTAGTCGGGAGAAGCTTCAAAGTAACAATACGCATCCAACCATTGAGGACATTTTATTCTCCTATTCATAGTTTACTGCATTACAAAAATCCAGTAGATTTAGTCTGTTTTTCAATTACACTGGCCACTTACACATGTACTGCAGAGCTCTCTGTACTGTTGCGCTGGTCAACAAAAGACAATGATTAAATTCTAAAAGAGCTTTAGATGAAACTGCTACTACAATAAGCATAGGTAATCAGAGGTATAATCACTTTCTGCTAGAAATCTGTAGCTGTAGAATGAACAGAAATACACCGTGGGCTTTGAAGTCCATTTTCATGCAGAGATCAAATAGCTCTGTCAGATTTATTCTTCACAGTTTTGAAGTGTAAATGTACATCAATTCAGGGTCAAGGAATTATTTACTGTATTGTGCATGCATATATTCAGATAATGTATTTCATATGTTGGACAATATTATGTTTAACTGCCAGATATTTTTGTGTTTAACAAGGAGAAATATACATAGAGCTGCATAGTCATTTTGCAGTCATTCTATGATATAACATTTTTGACAATAAGCTGCAAAAGATTGTGCTAGCATTATTGGAACTTCCAGCATCTAAGATTTAAAATGGAAGAACACAACAGTAGCGCATATCTGATTATACAAAGTTATGATGGAACTCATCTTATTAATAAGCAGATATATTGCATATTTCTAAGCATGCTTTTAAAATTCCAAACAGCCTGCATACAAGCTGCTATATGAAACCATTGAAGACATCTTTCTTAAATGGATGTGTCTAGACTACAGGGTCTAGGGTCTACAGGGTCTTCCCCTGCATCTAGACTGCTGCCGTGTTCTTTCCAAAGTAAATTGAAAGAACACGGCAATTTTTTCGACTGCAGAAAAACCTCGTTTTACAAGGAAGAACACCTTTTTTCGAAAGAGCTCCTTTGAAAAAAGGCGCTATGTAATGCACACTGTGCTTTGTCAAAAGAGAGCATCCAGACTACCTGGGTGCTCTCTTTTGAAAAAGCGGCTTGCTTTTTCAAAAGTACTGGTAGTAGTCTAGATGCTCATTTTTGAAAGAGGCTTTTTCGAAAGTATCTTTCAAAAAAGCCTCTTTCGAAAGAGGTTTGCAGTCTAGTCGTAGCCTTAGCTATCAGTATTGAATGAATGGGAATATACTTCCAGCATAGCAGCAGACTGAAGTCACCATTATAAATACAGAAAATAACTGATATCTCAGACAGCAATGTGTTTAAGTGTGGGTAAATGTGACATGTGATTTGAGTTTGAACACGTAAGTGCTGGAACTAGAGGTTTGGGGGATACTGCAGAACCCCCATTATATGAAGGATTTATAGTTTGGTTTAATTGCTCCTAGCACCCCACTGTTTAAATTGTTCCAGCACTTGCGTCCGAGTGATGCTGAGCATTTACCACTCACCATGAAATGTACTTAACTATTGACTTTCAGCAACTATTCTTTGAAAATATCTAAAAGAAAACAAACCTAAAGCAGCATTTTATTGTTTATGATTTTTCTCTCACCTAAAAAATCCATGAGACTACAAAGGAGACTATGTGTGTGTGTGCATGTGTGCGTGTATTTTGCATTAAACTGGTAGAGAGCTGAATTTTATTTCTCTACCAGCCATGAATAAAGGCCAATGTTTTCAGTGATTTTTAATGTAACTGACGAGGACTAAATTTGATTCAGAGGCCTCAGGGAAAGTCCTTAGAAGATTGTTGGGCCAAACTATTGAGAAAAGTAATAAGATTACAAATCACCATATTAAGGAAGTGAACAGAAACCAAGGCTCCATTCTGCCAGAGAAACAGGCCCAAGCTATTTCAGACAAAGCAGTTAAACCCTTACCTCCAGGAAAAGTGGAATTTCAGGCACAGCACAGGACTTCATTAGGGATTTGCAAAACATAAGGGACACAATGGTTCAAGGAAGCAGAAATTCTTTTCCATAGAGGCGCCATCATCTTTCTTGCCATACAACTGTATGACCAGCAAAAAGAGGTTAGCTGGTGAAAATACAAAATGGAGTATCTTCAGAAACATGAAAGAAAAAAAGGTCTATACATGGTTGGTGTTTCAGGGTGCAGAAAGAGCACCAAATCCAAGTTGAAAGAAAAACCCAGAACAATAGCCCCAGAAACCTGAAATGGCAAATTAAGACAGCTTTGTTGTGAAGGACTCTATGGGTGTGTCTAGATTACATCCCTCTTTTGATGGAGGGATGTAAATTAGATACTTCAAAATTGCAAATGAAGCCGGGTTTTAAATTTCCCATGATTCATTTGCATAATGGCGGCCACATTTTTTTTTGACACGGGGTTTTTTGATAGAAAAACGGCAGGTTAGATGGGGATCTTTCAAAAATAAAACCCTTTTTTGAAAGATCCTGTAAACATCATTTTTTGAGGCGTACAGGATCTTTCGAAAAAGGATTTTATTTCTGAAAGATCCCCATCTAAATGCTGTTTTTCTATCGAAAAACCCCGTGTCGAAAAAAACCACAGCCGCCATTATGCAAATGAAGCACGGGAAAGTTAAATCCCGGCTTCATTTGCAATTTCGAAGTGTCTAATTTATATCCCTTTTTCGAGAAAAAGGATGTAGTCTAGACATACCCTATGGGTACATCTAAACTACACCCCTTTTTTGATAAAGGGATGTAAATTAGACATATCAAAAGTGCAAAGGAAGTGGGGATTTAAATATCCCATGCTTCATTTGCATAATGGCGGCCGCTACTTTTTTTCAAAATGGGGCTTTTCGAAAAAAACCCAGCAGTTTAGACAGGGCATTTTCGACAGAAATGCCCCGTTTCAAAAGATCCTGTACTCCTCATTTTTTGCTGGGGAGACCAACAATGGATCCAGAACTTCAGGATGAAGAAGGACACCTTCCTGGAACTCTGCAAGTGGCTCGCCCCTGCTCTGAGGTGACGGGACACGCATATGAGGCCTGCCATTCCCCTTCACAAGCGTGTTGCCATCGCCCTCTGGAAGCTCTCCACACCGGATAGCTACCGATCCATGGGGAACCAGTTTGGCGTGGGGAGATCCACCATCAGGGCTGTGCTCATGCAGGTATGGCAATCTCAGGCGACCGTCCCAGGAGGAGGGTGGAAGGAGGGAATGGGCTGCCCTAGGGGAAGGGCGGGGTGGAGGTGGTGTAAATCCCTTCCCCGGGAGGGTTTGTTCTGTCCCAGCCGCACAAAGGCCTGCCTGCAATGGCCAGGATTGCTGGGGGCTGTTCCTGGTGCATGGGGGAGCAGGGCATTAGAGGGGAGAACTCACAGGCACCCTGCCGCCTCTGTGATTGTCGGGCTTTGTGTATTCTTCTGTAGGTGGTCAGGGCGATCAACACCATCTTGCTCCGCCGAATCATCCGCCTGGCTGATGTCGATGCCATAATCGAAGGGTTTGGTGCCCTGGGCTTCCCCAACTGCGGGCCGGGGGGGGGGCTGGCTATCGATGGCACACACATCCCTATCTGTGCCCCGGACCACCAGGCCTCCATGTACATCAACTGGAAGGGATACTTTTCAGTGATCCTGCAGGCCGTGACTGACCCCCGGGGCCACTTTGTGGACATTAATGTTGGCTGGTCGGGCAAAGCACACGACGCATGGGTCTACCGCAACTCTTCCATATGCCAGAGGCTGCACGCCGGGACTTTATTCCCTGACCACCACATCACGGTCGGAGATGTGGACATGCCTGTCTGCCTGGTGGGGGGATGCGGTCTATCCCCTACAGCCCTGGCTGATAAAGCCCTAAACTTGACACCTCAACTCTTCTTGACAGGCATTTAATGCCAGGCTCAGCAGGACCTGCATCATGGTGGAGGGTGCCTTCAGGCAGCTGAAGGCCCGTTTTAGATGCCTCCTCACCCGCCTGGACCTCTCAGAGCAGAATATTCCGCATGTGGTGGCAGCCTGCTGTGTGCTGCACAATGTGTGTGAATGGAAGGTGGAGGCCTTCCTGCCAAGCTGGGTGGCCGAGGCTGAGCACTTGGCCAGCCTGTATGCACAGCCCCGCACAGCTGCCCTCCAGGAGGCCCATCGGGGGGCTGTCTGCATCCGGGAGACCCTGCGGGAGAGCTTCCACCCGGAAGACCAGTATCAGTGCTCCCTGGTCCACCCAAGTGGGGGCTTGTGTCTCACTCCTTCCTCACATCCTTCCACTTACCCCTCCCTTGCCCCCGTTTCTCATGGAAAATAAAGGCAGTGTTTTTTTGAACAAACTGAACTCTGTTTATTGAACCAAACTGGGTGGGAAATGAAACTCAGATGAGACTGGGGAAAGAAGGTGGGAGAGGGGAGGAAAGAGGTTGGGAGAGGGAAGGGGGAAACTTGGGAGGAGGGAGCTAGAAGGGGGAGGAAAGAGGAAGGGGGAAGAAGGGGAAGAGAAGCTCAGGGCTCAGGCTCAGAGCGGTGCCGGGGCTGCTGGCTCCCAGCACCACGGGTGCAGGGGCCTCGGCGTCCCCCGGGGGTGTGTGGAGGAAGTGGAGGGTGTAGAGGGAGAAGCAGGAGGGGGAGAGGGAGTGGGAGGAGGAGTGATCTCTGGGGAGGCAGCAGAGGCTGGAGCAGCATGCACAGAGTCTGGAGATGGGCACAGATGGCATGGGCCTGGGCAAGCTGCTCCTGCCACCTCTCCCGCTGGAGCTGCAGGTCTTCCTGCACCCAGTGGTCGAGGGTACGGTGCAGGGCTTGCAGTGCCCCCAGGTGCTGCCTCTGGTATTCGTCCATTGGACGGATGGGCCTGCGGAGCCCTCGGGTGCGGGAGGATGTCCTGGGTGGTGTGGTGTACCCTCCACTTGCAGCTGGTCCGGCTGTGGAGAACAAGGACAAATGATCAGTCATCCCTGAGGACACAGTGCCTGAAGCCCAGCCATGCTCTGCAAGTCAAGGATGACAGTTCTTCTTGCCATCAGAGCCAATGTGCTTGAACATAGGCCATGTTCGGGATGTCCAGGGGGGCCCTGTTATCCCCGGGAGTGGAGCTGCCCCAAGACTGCGCCCATGCCCCTGTGCTGTATATAGTGTGGAGGGGAGGGGGATGTCCCCTGCCTCCTTGTAGAGGGGGCTTATGGAGGGGAGGGCGTCCTGCCGTGTTCCACCCCAGGGTCAGGAGCATGTCATATCTCTCCACACACCGTTGGCTTGGCTAACAGGCCAAGGCCCCTGTGTGGCAGCCAGCTGGGGCCATTTGCCCAGGAGTGGCATGGCACATGCTCGCATGTGCACAGGTTGCTGTGTGAGCTGTGGCCAGCAAAGCCCATGTGCACAGTCCCTGGTCCCCCACCCCACCTCCCTGCATAAGGGGACACATGATGTCCCATCCCCAGCCTCGGACAATGCCTGGGACAGGTCTGCAGGGATGGATCGGGGGTCCTGGCATAGCTGGGTGGTGACCCTGGCCTCCTCTGACTCCTGGTCTTCCTCCTCCTCCTCTGTGCTGTCATCAGGGCCCTCAGCAAGGATGACATCGGCCAGCTCTGCCTCGGAGTCAGTGACTACCTGGGGGGACCGAACTGTCCTGCCCCCCGGGATGCGGTCCAGGGCATCGAAGTAGAGGCAACTGTCTGTCTGCTCGGGAGCTGTCTGCTTGGGAGCTGCCCTCTCTGGCCCTGACATAGGCCTGCCACAACTCTTTGATCTTCATCCGCACCTGTTCCTGGGTGTGGGTGTGACCTCTTGTCGGCCATGCTGGTAGCCATCTGGCCATAGACGCATAGTTCCTGCGCCTTGTCTGGAGATCGTGGAGGTTGGTGGCATC
Source organism: Rafetus swinhoei (assembly GCA_019425775.1). Lineage (NCBI taxonomy): Eukaryota > Metazoa > Chordata > Testudines > Trionychidae > Rafetus > Rafetus swinhoei. The sequence goes on from CM033440.1 coordinate 73,008,808, forward strand.
CCCCCAAACTTCAATAAGGTCCATGACCTCTGCACAAGACCAGGAAGGCGCCCATCTCTTCCAGCCCCTGGCAGGCTCTTGGGAGCTGGAGGACTGCTCCCGAGGATGGCTGGAGGGCTGGCCGGTCCCAGCTGGCTGGCTCATTTTGTGCCACTGGGTCAGGGGCAGCAACACAGTAGCTCAGGGCTGGTAGGCCTGGTGCAAGCCACAAAGGCTCTGGGCAGACTCTACACCTTTAAGAGTGCCGGGAGGGGGTGAGGGGGCGGGGGAGGAGATGAGTTTTCCTGTTTGTGGCCAGAGCGGCCACCAGGGCACCCTGGGAAAGGCTGGAGGCCCCCTATTTTGAAATAGCCCCTATTCCCTGTCTACACAGCGCCTATTCCAAAATAGCTATTTCAGAATAGGCGCTATTCTTCGTAGAATGAGGTTTACAAATTTCGAAATAAGCCCTCTGCTATTTCGAAATAATTTTGAAATAGCGGTTTGGCTGGGAAATAACTCCTGTTATTTCGAAATAACTTTGCTGTGTAGACATACCCAAAGTGTGGGTAAAAGAGGCTTACTACATTCTTTTCCTCCTCTAGCATATTCAAACAGGGCAGCTGATTGTTGACCCTACTTATTTATACCGGGTACTTTAATTTAGTGTAGGTCAACAAGATTTATTTAGATCCTTGATTTGTACATTATATGATACATGGGTAAACCTGTCCAAAAGCTTAATGTTTCATTTATAGACTAGCATGTCTTAGTTGGCATTCATCAGGGTTACACATGTGTATCATTACACATCCTCCTCATCAGTGTGGCAAAGGCTTAGAATAAGGAGAAAGGATAGCACTAGCATCATGTTTTTCAATCTTTATTGGTGTGATTTATTTTAAAACGAAGAATGATTCTTTCAAATTTCAGACATCCAAACTAGTAAGCACTTTTCACATGTGATATCCAATAAATGCAAAAAGAGCTCCGTTTTTGTAGATGCTTCACAAATCCAAAAAAGGGCTAATTAATAGTACATGCTTTTCAAAACAGATCATTTTTTCAGCTTAGGTTATTACTACTATAGTCAGTTATTAATACATAGACAAGAAGAGGGCTTGTAATTAACCTTTGGTGGTGATGTTCATTTATTGATAGGTTTTGTAGTACTCTTATCACCAAGTATCTGAGCACTTCACATACATTGATGAACTTAGCCTTGCAACAGGCCATAATGGAGGGTAACATTATTAACTCCCTTTTTATAAATAGGAAAATGGAGACACAAGAAATGAAATTCTGCCTTCAGTGTAGGGGCCAGGATTTCTAAGAGGTTACATAGGTTTTATGATGACCAGTTCTGGTGCCTTATTCATTTAGGAACTAACCATGTTCTGAGGTGAAAAGCGGGAATCTTGAATATTTTATATGATGCTTGCAATAACATAATTAATTTGTGGAAAGTTCTTACCACCTAGTAATTAAGCTAGTTAAAATGGCTCTCTGTAGATCACCTCAAAGAAGTAAAAAGATAGTAAACTATTGACAAATACGTGCTTCTCTGGATATTTTTTGGCCAGATTATCCCCACTCTCTCAAACAGTAAGAAATTAATTCCTAAAACTCTGGTTTTGTTAGATCTTCTGGGTTCCACACATAATAGACGCATACACACACACATCCTCTGTGGAACAAGAATCTTAGCCTATATTGAAAAACTTGACCACTTTTTTATAAAATTAATTTCTCCACATAAAGTCAGAACATTTGAGCTTTAGATACGTAGTGTGCAGTATTTGAGGCAGGTGGATTCTGTTATAGTCTGGCCCTCTCTTCCTTTTGGATGGTCACTAATTTGCAGAAAATGGATCTGTTACAGCTTGCCTTGCATAGTACTTCTTTGTGGACTCTTCTGGCGCCCTGTTGCAGCTGCAGGTATCTTACAGTGGGGCAGGGGACAGAAAGAAATCTCTATCATCTATGTTTGCTAGGTGCTTCTATAACCTTCACCTCTTTGGGGCAGAGAGTGAGGTGGAGCTGGGGCCTCACAATATCCTTCAAGAAAATGGTGGAATCTATTTACTATTGGGTGTTCTCCAGTTTCCTCAACAGCATTTTCCAGATGCAGTGCTTCTCCCATAGTGGCTGTCCCAGCTGTCAGGCATGTAATAACTCTCCCCTTATATAGAGAGGCACAGCTGCATCTTGCTTCTTCAGTAGTCAGCTTTTCTTTCCTACACAGGCCTAGCATTGGCTGCAGGTGGGACAGGGCTATGTGGGCCCATAGTCTGACTTTAAAACCTTCTCTGATGATGTTCTCTGTTCCATCACAGGACCCAGATCCTGGGCCCATCTGCTTCCATGCCCCTGGAATGTTCCTAATTCTGGGTCACTCAGGTTCCCAGGTACAGACCAAAGTCTGATAGCCTTCTGAGACAATGGAACTCCACAGTCCAGCTGCTTCAGGGCTTGTCTACACTATACTAGGGATCGACGTTGCAGCGATCAATCCACCAGCCATCGATTTATTGTGTCTCTGAGTGTTTTCCCTTGGATGCCAGTACTCTTCCAGGATGAGAAGAGTAGCTGGCTTCAATGAGAGAACAGCTCTCACTTACCTTATCACACAAAACATGTCATGGTAAGTACATTGACTTCAGCTACACTATTTGCATAGCTGAAGTGATGTTGATTAGCTTGATGGTGGGGGTTAGTGTAGACAAGGCCTTAGACACTGAAAAACAGTGTCTCAACAGTCCTGAGCCCCTACTTGATTACATACATTTTCTCAGAACCTACCTGTTTTGAGTCAAACTGTTCAGAGACAACCTAGTAGAAAAACAAAGAACACAGGCTTAGTAATTTACTCTTGTAAAGAACACAGGCTGTCATTTTTACTCTTGAAAGCACTATAATCAGAGATTTTTGGAAAAACAAAATAAAAACAAACAAAATCAAAATCAAAACTGCATTTCACCTTTTCCATCCCAGTTCTGATCTAACCCCTTTGTGAGCCTGAGGGCTCTCTCCTGAGTCTGCTCTGCTTGTTTTGGTAGTGGATTGGGCTTTTGCTCTGAGAAACAGCCAGCTTTTAAAACAATCCCTGTTCCCCTTTTGTCCATGTGCTTCAGCTGGGGGTATTCCAGGCTCTGGCCCTTCCTTCTGATCTCTCCTCATCAGCCTCTGTGCACTAAATTATTCAGAATTAATGGATCTTCAGTAGAAAACCCATTGATTCAGCAGGGAAGATTCAAAGTTCATGGAGCTCGATGGCCACCTCATTGTTAGCCTTCTTTGGGGCATCCCACAACCCAGCATGTGAAGTGCAGTGTCTAGTATAAACTAGCTTTGTTAATATTTAGAATTTTTTTTCACTACAACCTGCATGACTTAATCCTGTGGTATCCAACCAGGCTATAGTGAACTAGCCACACTCAACAGGCCAAATAGCCATATTGTTCAAGCCAACTAGTCACACTCAACCAGCCAAATAGCCACATGTGGCTAGCATGTTGAACACCACGGACTTAATCCAACATATAAGTTAAAACACAAAATGATGGCTACAAAAAAAAGGCACTCAGAACATAAAATAGAATTCAGTTTGACACTGAAATACCTCTAGTTTAGCAGTTCTCAAAACATGGGTTGGGACCCTAAAGTGGGTCCTGGCCCCCTTTGAATGGGATCACCAGGGCTGGCTTAGACTTGCTGTAAATTAGGGCTCAAGCCTGTACCCCACTGGCCAAGGCTGAAGCCAAAGCCTGAGGGCTTCAGCCCTGGGTGGCAGGACTCAGGCTGCAGAACTCCTGCCTGGGGTTGTTGCCTGTGAGCTTCAGCCTTGGCCCCTCTTCCCATAGCAGTGGGGCTCGGGCAGGCTCAGGTTATGGTCCCTTCTCCTGGGGTTCTGCAGTAATTGTTGTTGTCAGAAGGGAGTCATGGTATAATGAAGTCTGAGAACCCTTGCTCCACTCTGTCACAAAATCCACTTGCCCAAGCATGGGCCAGTGTATGGGGCTGATGTGCCTATGGGGATGGAACATTGGCAGAAGCCATTCTGTGCTGGTGGGATACTATAGTCCCTTGATCTGTGTGAACATTGGCCTCTGGCCCATTCCCAAACATTCCCCATCCTGCTCCTATTATGACCTCTCACACAAGTCTTAGAATCATTCTAATGGAGGCAATACTTTCCCTTGAGTGGCTAGCTTTGTTCATCTCACATATTCCATCTCCTCATGAAAACAAGGTGACAAGTTCCACATATTATGTAGGGAAACTCTAAAAAAGTATCTCATTCATTTGTAAAGCACTTATCTCTATTTAAGCTTTCCTGAACCAGTTAAATATAGAGGTCATTTATGAAGGAAAATGCTATTTGATAGATTAGTCTGTTGTAGGGGATCTCTGTGAGATGTGAAGACAGAACAAATAAGACTCTAATGCAGTGGTCCCCAACCTTTTAGTGTGGCGGGTGCCGCACCGGTGAGTGACGTCATCCTGCTGCATCGCCCGGCCAGCCGGCCCTGTGCCAAGTGTGCCTGCGCCAGACCCCCCACCACGGCCATTTCGCCACTCCGGACCGGCTGCCCTGCTCCCGCAGCTTCCCTGCCACACTCCCCGGCAGGTTCTTCCGCCGCCAGAGCTTCTCCACGCCCCGTCACGGCACGAGTTCGGCCCCACAGCATGTGCGGCCTGTCCTCCCCCGGCCATCCCACGTCATGACCCCAACTAGGAGGGTGCGCATAATGCCCTGGTGGGTGCCATGGCACCCACGGGAACCGCATTGGGGACCACTGCTCTAATGTATGAATGCTGAGCACAGATTACTATAAAAACATAAAACATACAAACAAAAATCCACAAGGCTATCTGTGATTATGGATTAAAACCTTCAGTTATCTTGATCAATAAGGTATTCGTTGATTAAACACCTAAGAATGAACTATTCTTCTGACAGTAGCCTGTAGTAGAGGTTACTTCTGAGAAATGTAAGGAGTTCAAAAGTCTTTGCTGAAATATCAGCGAGAGGTGTGGACTTTTGGGGCATTAAGTGCTCAGTGGGTTTCCTGGGGAGTAGTTAATGCAAATTCTACAAACCCAATTATGTAAAAACCCAACCTGTTGACGCTGCGGCCTCAGAAGGCCACTAACCTGTTCCCAGAAATGGGAGATCAAAGGCCCATGCTGTATAAAGAAATAGGTTAACTGTCTAGTTGTGGGTTTATTACTGAGCTGAAAACTGACATGGACTCGTAACAAAGGGGGCAAACTCCTTTGTGGGTTTAAAAGACTAGCGCCTACAGGAGCCTTATTTTGGAGATGGGGGTGACATTCCTTTGGCATGTGTGTAGATTCTTTTATTTTTCATTTTCTCTGTAATGCTTTTGTCCTAAATCAGGGGGAACCACGAGCCAGCTACACCCTGGGAAATGGTGGGGCTTGAGGCAGAAGGGGCAGGGCTGGGGACTAGCTTCCCTCCAAAGTTGTTTGGGGCTTTGAATTAAAAACACAACAAAGGGCTCCCAGCTCCTGAATTGCCTGGCAGCCGCCTGGGGTTGCTGCGACTATTGAAAGGGCTTGTGGCCCTGGCTCCTGCCAAAGTCATGCCGCAGCAGAGAGCCAGGAGCCATTTAAATAGGATTTTAAGCCACCTCCTGGAAATTCAGTGGCACTGGCAGCAGGATATAAATAGAAAGTGGCCAGATGCAGTCTGTGGGCTGGATCAAAATTTAGGGCGTCTTGCCCATCCTTGCCCTAAATTGTGAAGACTGCTTGATAACTGGTTATAGCAGGGTTGGCTGCCCTGTCAAGCACTCCATCGCCAGAGGTCACTCTACAGTCCCCCTTCTTCAGTGCTTAAAGTCCAAATGAAATTAAAACATTTATCAACCAGGGGCCCACTTTATTCAGTCCTCAGATACACACTTCCTCCAGACCCCAACACCAGCTCAGTGTCTCTCTTTCCCTCCCTTTAGTTGGGGTCTTTTCAACCCTTGTTCCCAACCTAGGGCATGATTTGGAGTCTTTGCAAGAACCACTCTTGCTCTTTGCAGCTGCTACTGCTTCTTCAAGACAGCTACCACTTCTGAGACTCGTGTTTCCTGAGCATCCCCCAAATTCCCACTTTCTGCTCCTTGTAGGGAACCAGCTACTCATAAAGCTGTGCCTCTTTTAGTAAGCAGAGTTGGCTAATGCCAGCCCTATAGCCATTGAGGGGCAAGCCACTCTTCACTGGTGCATGCTATCATGGCCTTTGGAGAGTTAACCACAGTTGCTGGCCCTTGGTCAGACCTGCTGGAAAATCACAATGAGGTGTATAGGAACTGTGAGCCTCAAACCTCCGCTCTGAGGAGAGAATGAGAGAGAGATGCAGTTCTCTACCCCAAGTGATAGCTGGGAAGACTAAAGCCTTAAGTGGATGCCCTCAAGGAAGACCAGTCAACTCAGAAACTGTGACATAGCTATAATATAATAAACTGACACAAATAAGAATACATTTTTAGTCAAGACCATGAATTCCAATAAATTACATCCTCCGCTACTGACAAGTCTAAAACCAACCAGCAAGGACTTATGCCTACTTGTGTTTAATTTTAGTCTGCAATGTGAGGTCCAAACATTATAAGTCAATTTAAGACTTTTGTTTCAACCAAGCAAAAATGTAAACTTGAATTTATTTGAAACATTTCTGGCCTAACAAAAATCAACATGAAATGTTGGAAAATAATGAGCCTCCAAAGGATGTGGATTACTTTCATTCCACTATTTCAAATGATGAAAAACAAAACTTACTGAGATAGAAGTTTTAGATACTAATATAATATAAATAGAAGGATGGACTAGATAAAACCAGCTGAACACTAGTCTGTCCTCAAGACCTAACAGGAACGTAATAACATGCTTTAGAATATGTTGCAATGGCTTTTGGCAGATATGCCACCCTCAATTCTATAGCACAGAAAACCATTGAATCTGACTGACCATTTAATCCATTTCTGAAAGAGCATCTAAGGGATTTATTAATTATTGGTATTATTTTGTTTTATTAAAACATTATAAAAATGGCAGTTGCAGCTATGCTAAGTCTTATATTCATCTGTAGTAAATAACTTAAAAGTTGAGTAAAAATGTTTGCTATAGCCTTCATTCTCCCAGAGAGTAATCTCCGATTACTGATTTTTTATATTAATTCTATTTTACCCTCATTGACAATTTATTAAAATATTATTTTATTATTTATATTGTATTTATTAAAATACAAAAATATTACATTGTGCTTGTAAAAACACAATAATAGATTGCATAGGGTTTGAAATAAATTATTTAAAATCCAAATTCATACAAAAAAACAGTGCCTTTTAGTGCCAACAATAAACACCATATGCAGAAAAAAAATACATTCATAAATACATATATTTATGTTTAAGTGAAATATTATGTCATACAGCTGTTAACTAAGATTTTGCATTGTGGAATAATTGTATAAAACTTCAGTACCGGTTGAACCTCTAAAATCTGGGACTCTCTGGTCTGGCAACATCTGTGGTTGAGTAGAACCACAGATATTGCCAGACCAAAGAGCCCCAGCTGGCCAGGTTCAGAAGCACAGCCTGGGCTGGGCTGGCGGTGAGAAGTGCAGCCCCAATGGAGCCAGCAAGGTGGGGAGCACAGCCCTGCCCAGGGCTGACGGCAAGGAGCACAGCCCCAGACGGGGCTGGAGGCAGTGGGGCCAGCTGCCAGGAGTGCAGTTCTGGCTGGGGCTGGCCAGGACTAGAGTCAGTGGGGCCAGCAGCTGGGTGCGCAGCCCAGGCCGATGCCATGCAGGGCACAGCCCCAGTCGGGGTTGGAGACAGCAGGCCTGGCCCCTGTTTGGGGCTGGTGCGATGGGCGATGCTGGAGCAACAGGGCAGGTGGTACAGAGTGCAGCCCCAGCAAGGAGCAGAGCCTGACCTCCCCTTGTCTGGCAAACTCCATGGTTCGGGACCACTCAAGTCCTGAGGGTGCCAGACAAGGGAGGTTCAACCTGTATTTGATTGTCAGGTGAAGTTTCTGACTTAGTGATAATCTGGCAGAGTCACACAACTTTGATCATAATTAGCCTCTTAGAACTCATTATGCATGAAATCCTAGATTTATTGACTTTAGAATACAAAATAGAAAATCATTAATGTCACCTCTGTCCTCAGCCTCTATAGCAGAAATCAATACTTTCTATTTTTTCCACAGGGCTCCTGCCTTATTCAGCACACAGGATGAACCTTAAGGAGGCTGTTGTTTGTGGGACCCCTATTTTGTATGTTGCAGTTCCTAGTGTAGATCTGGGGAAAATAGTAGACCTAAGCCTTCCCATTGCTCCAGGCCTTTCCTCTCAACTGAGCGGGAGATGCCAGTCAACCCAGGCCACAATTAATTGTGGGGGACAACAAAAGAACAAATAGGTATGGGAATGAAGGCCCAAGGACAATTAAGAGGCAACCAGAGCAGAGAATTCTCAACAACATCCACTGCTCCTCAAAGGTGTATTCTTTGACTCCTTAGACAGCCGAGATCCTTTACCCAGAGACTGGAGAATGAACCTGAGACTGGAGACCTGAGAATGGAGTGGAAATAGGCCCTAAACTCACAGGGTACCACTCAATTCAGTGTAATTCTCCTGGGATGATCAATGGCCAACTTGGCCAGTGCCAGAAGGAGGCTGATGAGGAGGTCCCACAACTTTGTGGGAACACGTCTGGGTTGTGCCAGGGTCAGGAGTTGTTTGTTGCAGTAGGGAAAGAGACAGGGGATTGCAGGAGGAGAAAATATGGTCTCGTGATTAAGGCAGTTGAATGCATCCCGGAGAAGTGTCTCTCCCAAGGATGTGATACAAGGCAAATCACTTAAGCCAAACTTTTCACATGTGGTCATTATTTGTGGTCTTCATTTTCAGGGGTCATGTCTTGCTGAAATACTGAGCACTCACAGCTACAGATGAAGTAAATGAGAGCTCCATTCTGAACATAGAAAGTGCTATATCATGCTAAGTACTGTTAGCCCATACATCTGACCCAATGCCTCAGGTCCCCACCTGTAAAATGGGGGTAATACCCCCTTCATCTCTGAGGGACTCAGTGAAAGAAAATCTGTGAAGCTCTCAGATACTGTAGGGATGAGTGGCCTATGAAGTAATTAATAATTCTGTCTTCACGGCAGGTATTGTATACTGTGCAGTAATTAAGCTCTGGGCCTCAAAGTGAACAATAAGGAAAAAACCAAATCCTGAGTAGATGCAGTGAGCTCTGTGCACTAAATGAGGAGGGGATACTATGGAACAAATAGTATGTGATCATGCAATAAAAGACATTAAAGGAGGGATGAGGAACCTAAGGCCTGGTGGCCAGATGTGGCCCCTGGCTTGCCTGGATCTGGCCCCTGAGGCTTGGGGCTCCCCCCAGAATTGGGGAACCCACACTGTGCTCCAGCCCCACACAGTCCCTCCATGGGGCTGGAGCACACAGAATTTACTCTGAAACTACTAGACCGGGCCCCTCAAGGCTCTGGTGTGTGAGGGGAATGTCTTTCTCCTTCTTAATCAGGGGTCACATAAGAGAGGGGTTTTTTTTTGCGCCTCTCACTTGTGTGCACCCCTGACTGATTTTTCGTGGGTCAGTGGCCCCCAACTGAAAAAAGGTTCCCACCCCACATTAAACTATCATAATGAATATGTACGCTCCCTTTACTATGGGAGCCTCTGACTTTTGCTGGGAAGATCCTTTGTGCTGAGTCTAGCCTTAGAAACTACAAATCCCATGAGCCCTTGTGGAAAAAGGAGGGACCATTGTTATTTAATCTTTTTATTACTGACCTTGGCACTAAAAGTGGGAGTGTGCTAATAAAGTTTGCGGATGACACAAAGTTGGGAGGTATTGCCAATTCAGAAAAGGATCGGGATATCATACAGAAAGATCTGGATGATCTTGTAAATTGGAGTAATAGTAATAGGATGAAATTTAATAGTGAGAAGTGTAAGGTTATGCATTTAGGGATTAACAACAAGAATTTTAGTTATAAGCTGGGGATACAACAGTTGGAAGTAATGGAAGAGGAGAAGGACCTCGGAGTCCTGGTTGATCACAGGATGACTATGAGCTGCCAATGTGACATGGCCGTGAAAAAGGCTAATACGGTTTTGGGATGCATTAGGCGAGGTATTTACAGTAGACATAAGGAGGTGTTAGTGCCGTTATATAAGGCATTGGTGAGACCTCATTTGGAATACTGTGTGCAGTTCTGGTCTCCCATGTTTAAGAAGGATGAATTCAAACTGGAACAGGTACAAAAAAGGGCCACTAGGATGATCCAAGGAATGGAAAACCTGTCTTATGAAAGGAGACTCAAGGAACTTGGCTTGTTTACCTTAACCAAAAGAAGGCTGAGGGGAGATATGATTGCTCTCTTTAAATATATTAGAGGATAAATGCCAGGAGGAGGGGAATTATTTAAGCTCAATACCAATGTGGACACAAGAACAAATGGATATAAGCTGGCTATTAGGAAGTTTAGACTCAAAATTAGGTGAAGGTTTCTAACCATCAGAGGAGTGAAGTTCTGGAACAGCCTTCCAAGGGAAGTAGTGGGGGCAAAAGACCTATCTGGCTTCAAGATTAAGCTAGATGGGTTTATGAAGGGGATGGTTTCATGAGATAACATGATCTTGGCAATTAATTGATCTTTCACTATCAGTGGTAAATAGGCCAATGGTGGGAAGATAGGAGTTACTATAGAGAACATTTTTCTGGGTGTCTGATTGGTGAGTCTTGCCCACATGCTCAGGGTTCAGCTGACCGCCATATTTGGGGTCGGGAAGGAATTTTCCTCCAGGGTAGATTGGCAGAGGCCCTGGAGGTTTTTCGCCTTCCTCTGTAGCATGGGGCACGGGTCACTTGTGGGAGGATTCTCTGCATATTGGGGTCTTTAAAACATCTTTTGAGGACTTCAATATCTGAGATAGAGGTGAGAGGATTATTCTAGCAGTGGGTAGGTGAGATTCTGTGGCCTGCATTGTGCAGGGGGTCAGACTAGATGATCATAGTGGTCCCTTCTGACCTTAAAGTCTATGAGTCTATGAGAAAACTTTTGGCTCTCTTCCGGGCAGGAAGAGAGAGGGTTAGTTGGTTTCATTTTGGGAAAAGGAGCCAGATTGTTAGTGTGGAGCCTTTTCCAGGCCAAGAGCTGTTGTGTTGGAGCTAGAGCCTGTTACTGAGAGCCTGCTGGGACTTGGATCTAGCAGGTTGCTTCAGAGGCTGCTGGTGATTGTCCCTGGAGGGGAGAGACTCTGTGTCTGTGGCTGAGAAGGGCTACATAACCCTGCATAGAAGTAACTGTGTCTGTTTGGGAAAGTGCTGCCTGGGACAGAGGACAGAAGACAAACTGACTCTGGGGCCAAAGACAGCCAGAGTGATCTGGCCAGTGAACCAGAGCTGCTGAAATTTGGTGGGGCCTGCTCTAGTGGCAGAGGGATTTTGCAGCTGCCTGCTCAGCATGCACTGACGCACTCAACCCTGCACAGTGCATGCATTCAACTCCACTTCAGCTGCAGACCTTCAAGTGCACCCATGCAAGCAAGTGAATCCATAGGAGTGCACACTCTGGGGTGTGATAAATAATGGCAGTGTAAATGCTCATTAGATAAGTTTCCTTTATTTCTGTGTACTTTGCTAATTGACTTTATTCGCTTTTAATCTGTTAAACCCTGTTTCTCTACGTTGTTAAGTAAAGGTGTTTTAATTCTAATTTAATCAGTTATATGTATATTATTTATAATTGTTGTTTTTGGAGTTAGATCCAGATTATTACTGGAATAAATTCATTCCTGGAGGCTCCCAAGGCACACCATTAAGTGTGTATAGGGCCATCCAGATGGAGGCACTTGTATATTCTTTTAGGAGCAAGGGATTGCAGCAAGGGGATGGATAGGGGATCCCAAGCTATTCAACATCACCACTAGGGTACTCGGGGTCTCCTTTTATGTTAAAAACATCAGGCGCCCAAGAAAGTGTGGCCTGCGCCCAAGAAATCCAGGGAGAAAGTGTGTGTGTGTGGGAGGTTACACATACATACCATGGGGTTGAACTAAGGTCATATGTGAAACTTTGTGGCTTTTCCCAACTTTTGAGTGCTTGACTTTGCAAACGTATTTTTTTTAACATTTTGTGTATAAGATTATATATATGTCATAGTTTTGTGTTGTCTAACTGATGGCAAAAGTGTTTTAGAAAAGGAGCCTATGTATGTCATACCAGCAGAAATATTTTGTTATTTATTTTATATAATTGAATAGTCATTTCTTATTTATTAATTGTATCTCCTTAGTATGTTTTAAAGACTTTTTAAATCTCAGAGTTATCTCCAGTGACATTGTCAATTGTGCCATGCCACATAGTTCTTTTTTGGGTCCAAATAACCTTTCCTACTAGTTTATCAGCATTATATATCCGAGAGAACAAGTGCTGATCAGAAGAGGGTCATAACATATTTACCACTGAATTTGGGACAAATAAAGTTCCTTCATGCTAAACTTTAGCAGTCAAGTACAACAGCTGCTGTATCAATTAGCAGCCAGTTAGAGCAATAGAAAAGTCTGACTGGATGTGTCATCAGTTCAGTAAACAGTGAAAATACTACTGCAAGTGCCACATTTATTTTTACTGATTTGTTTAGCCCCCTTTTTCGTGCCTTCAAGCACTTTACAGCATGTCAAGAAGGAGAGCCAGATTCTCAGTTAGGAGTCTGCATAGCTCTATTAAAGTCAATGGAACTACACCACTTAATTAAAAATCAGCTTTTGTGTTATGAGTATAATTATTATTCATATTACAGTCATGCCAAGAACAGGGTCTCATTGGGTTAGGCACTGTACAAATACAGAGTAATAGATATTCCCTGCTTTGAACAGCTTTCAGTCTAAGTTCACAATACAGACTGTGGAGAAAGTAATAGAACATACAAGTAGAGTGAACAACATGATGGTCTGCAAATGTAATTTCTACAACTTTTGTGGGGGAGGGGAGACAAAGGGAGCAGGGGGTTCTACTGAGTCTTAAAATTGTTTTGGGTGGAGTTTTGTTAGGAGGTGATTAGCTGCATGGAAACAGAAAGAAAAGGTTAGGGGATGGTTAGGGGACATAGAGGGGAAGTGAGATAATGAGAACAGAGCAGGAAAGAAGGGGACAGGAAAAGAAAGAGAAGAACTTGGAAGTTGGATAGATAGAGGGAGGACTTTGGAGCAAACAACCAATTAGCCCAGGTAAGTGAATGTCCAAACCCTGCCCTGTTCTTGTACTGAAACAGATGGGAATGAGCCCCCATCTTTCCTTTTACTTCCTCCTGTCTGCCCAATGCTGCACAACCTGGTGAGTTTTTTTCATATAGATTTGCATTGGGTATATGAAAATTATGAGAAAATGCCTGTAAACTTTCCAGGGTACAACTTCTAATTTAAAGCTATTATTGGATAGACAGAAGCAGGGATTTTGGGAAGAATGACACATTGGCCAGGGAGACAGAAGATAGAATACAAAGTTCTTGTGGGTTTCCAAGAACAATTTCTGTTGCTGATGGTGGTGGTGATATTTAAAACAAATCAAAATCAAAACATCACAAACCACAAGTGAGCTCTAGTAAGCTCTAAAAACATGTCTTATATACAGAATTTGCCACATGTATGTACACATCTCATGGGCTTTTTTGTACCAGACTATCAGTCTCAGAAATAGCAAGACAGCATCCCTGCTGCAGGCTATCCACCAGCAGAACTATTATTTACAATTGATTTGCTGCATAGGCAATCTAACTTTCCAATAGTATGCACTAAGACCCATTTAATAAAAAATTAGTCTGTTGAATACAGCAGTTTAATTAGATAGCCAGGAAAAAGCTCTTCCTCCAACTCTCTCTCCAAAATGGGTGTGAGATGGATGATCCCTCTCTGAAAAATAAAAGGCCCCACAGACAAGCCAATATAGGGGTTAACTCAGAAGGGCACCCCATTTATTTGAGACTGCTAATTTAGATGTCCAAGGGAGACAGGGAAAAGAGTACAGTGGGGGTGTGCAAGTGGGGCACTCCCAACATAAAAAGTGAGGGGGAGGACCTCAAACAAATCTTTTTACATTCATCCGAGTTCTGTGTGTCATTCACAGCTGTTAGCTTAATTGAAAAGCTCTTCTAGATGAAGAAGCTTTATGCACAATATAAATGTGCACATTCCAGTCAGAAGACCAATTTCTGCTTATTTACATTGGTATGAATCTGGAATAATTCCACTGACTTTTGAGATCAAAACAGATCAGAATTTGAACAGCACAGTGCTCCCCAGAGCTAATGAAAAAGAACTCTACTTCACTGATTACAGAGTAATCAAGAACAGAATTTGGTCTGTAGGTTTCAAAGCAGCAACATTTCAGAGATAGAGAAGGAAGAAAAGGCTGCAGGGTTGAGATTGCTCCATTATACTTATTAAACCAAAGAACCCTCCCCCCCCCCGAGTTCTCTTCTCTTTAGGACTTAAGTATTCATATTAAAGTGGGAATCACATTCACTGTTCTAGTTATAGTTTGGACTTGTGAAGAGCCACCAAAACCTGATTATGTTTGAATTAGGCAATTCTTCAAGGCATATATGTTTCTTGGTTCTCTGTTTTCCTTAACTCTGATCAATCAGGCTCTAGGCCTGTGTTCATGAGTTAGAAACTCCAGACTGCTTTGGCTGATTAACTTCAATTGTTCCCCCACTTGTGATATAGGGCTAAAAAAATTGGCCTTTGTAGAGTACTATGAGATGCAGGCATGAAAAGCACTATGTAAGAGGTAAGTGTTCAGGCCACCCAGTGGGACTTCACCCCTAGGAGATCCAGCAACACCTCCAAAACCACCCAGTGAGACCTAATAGATGAAGAATCTATTTCCAGTGCTAAGACCACTCAGTGGAACTTTACCCCCAGGTGGTCTCATTCTGCATCAAATTTCCCCCCACTTGAATTCATCCATGGATAAACCAGAATCATTCCCAACACTCCCAAGCAAGACCGCATCCCTGCAAGGATCTGCACAAATGCCTCTACAACT
Source organism: Rafetus swinhoei (assembly GCA_019425775.1). Classification (NCBI taxonomy): domain Eukaryota; kingdom Metazoa; phylum Chordata; order Testudines; family Trionychidae; genus Rafetus; species Rafetus swinhoei. Next base: position 73,023,897 of record CM033440.1, read on the forward strand.
ACCTTTCCTAAAAGGGCTAATGCTACTGAAAACAGCAAGGACGGAAAAATATGCCCTTCTGGCCAACACTCTGAGAGCTAAGAGCTAGCAGGTTCAAACTCAAACTCTGTCAGAACCCTGGTTGCATTGCATGGGATCTCAGTAATGAGTAAATGCTGAGAGACTGTGAAGTCAGTCAATGCTATGCCTGGTTGATGCAGCAACTCATGGTGTCAGATTCCATCAGGTGCTTGAGGGACCTCTAAAAAGAACATCTCATTGGACATTAGCAGTAACAGCAGGGGTGAGAAGGAGTACTGATGGGAAGCACAGCCAGGAAAGTAACTCAAATACTTTGCTGATGGATTGTATTTTTCAATGGACAGCCTACCCTAAATTCTGACTTTGAAGGACAATCTCCACTCATTGATATATTTACTTTCTACTACCAACTCTCTGTAAAACTTTTGATGAGTGATGTACCTGAGCATTTGATTGCTAATATCAAAACAGTATTGTTAAACTTGCACACCTAAATCTTGGTTATTGCTGACTATGGCTGTGTCTAGACTACATCCCTCTTTCGACAGAGGGATGTAAATTAGACACTTTGAAAGTGCAAATGAAGCGGGGATTTAAATATCCTGCACTTCATTTGCATAATCACATCATTCATTTGCATAATCGCATGATGAAGCGTACAGGATCTTTCAAAAAAACCTGCTGGTTTCGAAAGAACTGCGTCTAGACTGCAGTTTTACTTTCAAAATGGCGCTATTTTGAAAAAGCGCCATGATGCAATTATGCAAATGAAGCGCAGGATATTTAAATCCTAGCTTCATTTGCACTTTCAAAGTGTCTAATTTACATCCCTCTGTTGAAAGAGGGATGTAGTCTAGACACAGCCTGTGTGTATCGTTTGACTTCAGCAAAACTTGTGTTTGTAGATAATCCAAGCATGACACCCAGATATACAGAAACTCTTTTTCTCAACCTATGTGCTATATATATTTTTTAAAATATTAGCTTCAATAAAAATTTAAATTAGTTATACTAGTGGACAAGGATAAAAAGTCTATGCTGATTTTTTTAGATCTATCAGCAGCTGTCAACATCACTGGTCATAATGTTTTGTTATTAAACTTGTGGACCCTAGTAAAGAAATATGGAGTGACTAATTTTTCTGTGAGAAAAAGAATTTATGAGCAATTTTTCTTTTAGCCAGAGGATCATCTAGTACATAGGACCCCAAAGGTAGGTGCTGTCACCCTGCCTGTTAAATATGTATGAGAGGTAATTGGGACATTGATCAAGGGCACTTGCTTGCAGATCCCCATCCAGGATTGGGGACTACTTAACAACCAAACTACTTAAGAATCAAATCTTTAGACTGGTCAGTGGTTGTCTCCTACTGTCCCCAAATTTAAAGAAACACATCTCAAGGTTCATTGTCTTTCAAGATGTAATAGTTTTGTTTTAAAATCTTTTATAGGCTAAGTGTTATATAGATTGAGGAATGATTTCCATGAAATATCAAATTATTCAGAAGTGAAGGAATTAAACTTTATTTACTGTACAGGCAAATACTTTGTAGTTTTCTTGCTAAAAAAAATCCATGTTGTTACACGGTTATGATTGAGAGTCAGTTCTAATTCATATTCACTAAGCAATGCTTTTTATTCTCTTTTTTTCAGTATTCTCTACAAGTCTACTTATACTTACCATACCTCAATCCCATGTACAATAGGAGTTTGCGGAAATGAATAAATAATACAGATGAAACCAGGCAGAAGAGTTCAAACCTGATTTCAAATTTTCTAACTGGGAGGATTTTTGAATCCAAGATTTTGGTTTAGTCTTATCTTCATAATACTTTTTTCATGAATTAGGACTTGGCTTCCTACATCTTTTGGATTATTTGTTTTCCAACTCTGGTTGAGTTTAATCCAATAAAATAATTTTTAAAAAGGGTTACTGAAAAAATACAAACAGTCATTTGGGTAGGAAGGCAGTCATATGATCAAGACAAAGAATCAGCAATTAGGAGATCTGGGTTCCTGGCTCTACCACAGACAACTTCCTTTCTCAGTGTGGAAAACTAAAGCTCAGGAGGTATTTTCCCCTCCATTCAGGGTTGTTGTGAGACTGAGGGCTTCCTTCACATAGTTAGAACCTCTTTGTGCCAATCAGGTGGCCTAAAAGAGAATTCCTGCTTCAGTCTGGCTATGGAAGTTGGAAGGGAGCATGGCAAAAATCTGTTGTGCCAGTCTTCCAATGGCATTAATTAATTAAAGATAATTAAATGTCTAGTGGTGAAACTTAGAGCATCTTAGTAACTGCTCTAAATCTCTGGCCTTCAGAATTAGGTTGCTGTAGTCCAAGATTCTGATGTGCCCTCCTCCCTCTCCTTTCTGGTTTTCATCTCACCATAGGAATGTTTATAAGTGAAAATACATTTAATAAAAACATAAATAATTTTTAGTTATTGGTTATCTGTTTGTATTTTTCTTTTTGTCAGTTTTATTTAACATAGCCATGATGCTGAGGAAGCGTTAGAATAATTTTCTAGTTCATTATCTCTAATGCAAAGCTATTTCTAGATTAGTGGACAGTTGCTTAAAGTGCTAGTAAATCCTCATTGCAAACGAGACCAACTGCTTTTAAGCTGGTAAGGAGATAAAATGCTGCTGATATTCCTTTCCACAAGTGAAGCACAGAAAGACACCACCATGCTTCAAGCAGAAAGATGAAAGCAGGTCTAGCCATTAACTAGGATTAAAGTGCATTATAATATCCACTTCCATCACACACTGAAAAAAATATGAAGCATGCAAATTTTATTTAAATATTGCATTTCCCTGTTAATGCTGTCTCTCTATTTTCAAACCACTGCTAGCATATTAGCAGTATTATTAGTTATAAGATATGCATGTTAATTTATGCATGTTAATTTAACAGGCTTTAGTTTTTACAGTCTGTTGGATGTTGACAAAAATGCAAATATATTGTGCATTAAAGTCATGAACTCGTATCAGCCTAGAATCAATGAAATCTAGAATAAAAGCAATGATACAGTTTTAACTAAATTCATGTTAATGTCTGTGCTTATTCATTTAATATTTTTAGGCTGACTCTTGGGTAGCCATGCCAAACACAAAGGTGGATCTGGAAGGGGGAAGTGATCAGAACTGGCTGTATGCCAATTCACACATGTCCTCATCCTGTGTGGGAACCAGTTTGGACTTTGGAATAAGTTAGAACTGTCCTGAGACTGCTTTAACCTAAGCACTTATAATGGACCCCAAGGGTCGTTACACTGGCTGGAAATTGCTAGAGTTCAGTATGCTCTTTGTGTGCCCTCCCCGGTATGGACCCTGTAGTAGGGGGCTGGAATGGATGGTATAGAGCGAGCTATGAAATCCTACAACATAAAGATATTCTCTTACACAAAGCCCTGGTCTATACTAGACCAGACAGGTTGGTTTAAGGTACACAACTCCAGTTATGCAAAATGCGTAGTTGGAGCTGGCTTACCTTAAACTGAGCCATGGTGGCATCCACGCAGTGGGAGGCCAGTGGGAGCACATGCTCTTGTTGGCTTCCCTTACTCCTTGCAGAACAAAAAGTACCAGACCCTGGCAGGGGCTGCCCTTAGCATTCGCTACGGGTCTACATTAGATCCACTAAATGGAATGCTAGAAGATAAAGCTGGGACATTTGAGTGACCACTGAACAGGGTGCAGACAAAGGAAAGCCTATTCCCCTGATAAGCCATGAGGAGGTGCTACAGAGCTGAAGTAAGAGACCCTATTATATAGCTATGTAAAATGATAAAGATGTATCAACACTAATAATAAAAAACAGCAATTTGAGAAACTGCACCTCATAGTTGTACACATCCAAAGTTCTATGGAAATTTAGAAATAAATCTAATGCTTAGATTTTCTCTGACATAAGCAGATTAGAGCTGAGAGTGAAAGGGGAGTGTAGCAGAAGCTTATGCTATCCAGCATCAAAGATCAGTTTTCCTTTTACCCATTCAAAATGCCACACATTTACTTTCAAAACTAACACTCCCTGTCTGTGGTTTAGTTTATTGCCATAAAAACAACACAGTTGCTCTTCCCTGGGCTCAGACAGCTCCAGCATCACCTCCTTACAGCCCTTCCCTAGAGCTTCAGTCTTTTGCAGCCCTCCCAGATGAGGCTTGTGCCTCAGCAAACACCTGCTCCTTCCAGGTTCCTCAGCTGTGTCTTTCTACTCTGTGGGCTCCTTCACTTTGTGGATTCTGCATCCAGGCCTTTTCCTGGGAGCTTGGGAGACTGATCTCTAGCCTCAGAGTAAGGAACTCTCTCAGTCCTCAGTAGCTAAGCTATTGTAAAGGATTGTCTGATACTCTATGGCTGTTAATGTGACTGCTACCTGCCCTTACCAGACTATAATTGCCCCATTGCCAACACTGACCACATATCTATACAAGTGACACCATGACAGGACCTAACCATAAGCCACACCATTAGGGGCTCATCCACCTGCACATCCATTAACGTGATATATGCCATCAAGTGCCAGCAATGCCCCTCTGCCATGTATATTGGCTAAACTGGACAGTCTCTGTGCCAAAGGATAAACAGACACAAGTCACACATCAGGAATGATAACACACTTAGACCTGTAGCCATCCTTCTACAAAAAATTTAAAAACCAGTTACAAATTGAGATAGCTGAACTGGGATTCATTTGCAAATTCAACAATAAGGATAAGGATCTCAACTGATTAATGCACTACAAAGGCAATTTCCCCTCTCTGGATATTTGCATTTTCATATCAAATGCTGTGAATGAGCCACTTGCACCCTAACTTGATTAGCCTCATTACCTCAAGCAACTTAGCAACTTCTTCCTTTTATATATCCCTGCCTCTGTTATTTCCACTCCAATTCATCTGATGAAGTGAGTTTTACCCATGAAAGCTTATGCTCTAATAAATCTGTTAGTATCTGAGGTGCTACATAACAGTGTTATTTTGAAATAATGTTAGTTATTAACAAAGTGAGCATCTACACACAAGCCCGTTATTTCAAAATAATTTAGAAACAACGGGCTTATTTCTAAATCAGTAACCCTCATTTCACAAGGAATAACACCTATTTCAAAATAACTATTGTAGACAGCACAGCTGTAGTTATTTCGAAATAAGTGGCCTCCAGGGCTTCCCACAGGTACTCTGGTGGCCACTTTGTCCACATTCATGAGAATTCTATAGTTTCCCTTTCCCTGCAGCCCTTACAGGTGCAGCCACAGGGGAAAGGGCTTGTGGCACAACGCAGGCCCTGCCAGCACACAGCAGCAGCCATCACTGCTTTCCCTGCTGCTATGGCAGAGCCCCATGCTCCCACCGAGTTCCCCTCAGCTGCAAGGGAGCCAGCAGCCACCTCAGAAGCCCCTGGCTGGGGGCGAAACAGGAGGGCATCCTCATGGACTGACGCAGAGATCCTGCACCTGATAGACATCTGGGGAGATCAGTCCAACTTTCAGGATCTCCACACCAGATGGTGAAATGGTGATGTCTATGGCCGGATGGCTGACAGCCTGGGTCATAGCGGGCATAGCCGCACTCTGGACCAGGTCAGAATGAAAATCAAGGAGCTCCGCCAGGCTTACACCCAGGCCAGGGTAAGATGTTCCTGATTGAGAGCAGCACTCCAGACCTGCTACTTCTATGGCCAGCTAGATGGTATCCTGGGATGGGGGCAGGGTACCTCCCTTCCCCTTGTCATCGAATCTGGCCTGAACATGCCCATCGTCAGCTTCCACGAGGACAGGGCTGAGGAGGAGGAAAATAAGGATGATTGTGATGAGAAGGAGGCCAGCACAGACACCAGGCCAGCCAGGAGGTCAGCCTGTCCCTGGTGCCGGTACCCCTCTCCCAGGATGCCACCTAGGGCTTGGATGAGGCCGAGGAAGGCCCATCAGGTGAGTTGCATTCCCTAGACACACATGGGAAAGGCAGCAGTCAGCGAGGGGCTGCGTGTTCCTCACTTGGCCTTCTCGGCCTGGACACCAGATTTGACACAGACATCAAGGTGTTGGTCATCTTCCTTTCCAAGTGCTAACTAATGGTTCTTATTTGCCTCTTGTAACTATTTAGTCTTTGAGATGCTACTAGACTAATTGTTATTTTTTAAGTTTTTCCTGTTACAGACGGATTCGGCTATCCCTCTGAAGCTTATCTACTCACTGTCTTTTTTCTTCCTCCCCTTCAATTTTTTTCCTTCTCCCCTCCTCCCTACTTCCCTTATTTATTCTTAGATCTGGACTTCCAACACTCTGGTCATCTGAAGAAGTGGGTTGTGCCCACAAAAGCTCATGATACCATCTACATGCTTTATTAGTCTTTAAAGTGCTACTAGACTATTTGTTGTTTTTTAAGTTTTTACAAGTTTTCCAGTCAGTCTTTTCATAATGAAGAACAAATGTGCATTTCTAGGGTGCTTTTTCAGCGTTTAGATTTGTTGAGTCAACCAAAATGTTTCTGTGGAATTTTGATTTTTTTAAACTTAGATTCAGGCATTTCTCCTTTTTTAAAATTGACTACATTGGAAATGAAATGTCATTTTAAAAGCAAAATGTGAAGTAAAACATTTAGACCTGATCAGAATAAATGAGTTCAAAATAAATCTTTCTGAAACAGTCAAAATTGTTTCAATTTTTGCTGATTTTTTTTCCAGACAACACTATTTCTCAAAGTGGACCTAAAGTTACAAACAGTTTGAACCACCAAAAATACATTTTGTCAGCATTTTTATTCACCTGCATGTGTTTCTAGGTTGTGAGGTAAGAGGAAGGACAAAGTTTCCAACACAACAGTTTCACATGCTGTTTTCTCCTTAAATTAATAATGTAAAGCACATTTCTGTAGGACTGCATGCTGTTGTTTCACTTATATGGCATTCATAATCTTGACTGAAGACTTGGCAGAGAAGCCATAAACCAAATACTATAGAAATTGAATTTCTCTGTCACCTACATGCTTAGTGACTGTCCCTCCAAAGGAATATTGATGAAGCTTGTGCTAGCACTGATCATGCTGAGGGAAAAATGAAAAGCAGTTTCTATGAATATTAATATGCTATCTTTCATAAGCACTACAACTACTTAAAACAGTTAAAACTCTGTTCATACAAATACTCTCTCATTAGATGTAATGACACACATAACGTCATCAGTCTCAGGCCCCATGACTCTACTGGAAATCTTTGATCAGAGCAACAAATCTTTTTGGAGGAGTAAAAGAAAGCTGGTTTATAAAGTCATTTAATAGTGAGTCATCTCCCCTAGCCCACCAGCAACAAGTACAACTTCCCTGTTAAATGAACATTTACCCTTTACCAAAAATCACAGAGAAACCTACTAAATTCAGTGGAATTTCATTCTTGGCTCATCAGGAAGTTCTGGGAGTCCACGTGAAATATTGAAGTTAAAGTCAAGTACAGAAGAGCAATCTTTAAAATTCATATCTGTAAATTAAGCAGAGACCAAAACTAGAATCACTGTTTATAAGTACTAGAAGAAATAACATAGCTGTGTCCCTGAACACAATACTCATACCAGGAGAACATTGTTCTAGTTACCATTCTCAAAATAATAGTAATGATAATAACAAATATTGCCATATGCCCTCCAACAAATTAACACATCTTTACTTGTGCCAGCAGCTAGCTACTTACATCTTCTGTTTTACCAAAGTGCAAACTTATCTTCATTGTAAAATGACCAATCATAGTTCCTTAGTCAGCTGCTTTTATGCAACTAAACATGGAATCAATGATGTTCCTAATTAGATACTAAAGAGCCACAATCAATTAAACCAGGATGCACTCTTTCTTCCTTTTCACTTCATGAAATCTGAAAACTATTCCTTTGGTTCTCATTCACAGCAGACTTTAAAAAGATTTGATTGGCTAAAATCAAAGTTGATACAGGGCTTTCTTTATCAACTTATGTAATGGAAGAAGTTTACTTTAGAATAGAGTCTGCAAGAGATGATTAGTATATAGATGCTTTGAGTAATTGTTTTAAAATGCAAAATCATAGAAGTGACACATCAGATGAAATCTGATCTTTCATATTTACCTTCAGTGTAATTATATCACTATTGTGGATAAAATATGCATCGTCACATGATTTAAAACACCTGTTAACTTTGGTAAATGTATTTCTATTAATCCACTCAGCTCTCAAGCAAAGGGTTTAAGTCATAATTAGGGTCTGAGCCAGTTCTTGTGAAAGTCAACAGAAGGACTCCCATTGGCTTCAATGAGAGTTGGATCAAGCCTTTATGGACTTTATTAAGGACCCCTGTAAGACATGAATGCATAAATAACCTTTCAGTACCGAGAAGATATTTCCCCCCTCTACTTCTTAGCTTAAAATGTAAAATACTGTTATTAATGCATAGTATGCAGCCTTGTAAGGAATGCAAAATTACATTCAACAGATCAGCCAAGCTACAACCTGAGAAGGTTGTTTAAAAACTAGCAAATGGCTCCATCTGCTGGTTACCTATAACGACACGAAATGTTTTACCAGAAAAGGCTTGTACTGGAAATATTTCAGTACACCCAGAAGAAATCAGGTGTCTTTGAGCATAAATGTCTCTCCTGATTATTTAGGAATATGAATATTTATATGGAAATATTTCACCTCCTTTCTCCCATTGCTTTGATTTTAACTTTCTTTTTTATTTTTGCCTTCTACTTGGCATATTTCCTTAGGACGGAGTGCCATCAATTGTAATTGTTTTGTATAATAGAGGCCATGTCTACAGTATTTTACATGTCAACCTGTGATCCCAAACTGAATGAATGCTGTGCTTCAGTGTTAATCCAAAATGGGTCCTATATACATGTAATTGTATGTAGCCTTAATATATTTACTGTTCAGTTTGCACCAACCATAAGCAGTAATCATAAACCAAAGTTATATAGGACCATTTTGTACATGTTACACCTGTATTTCACGTCTAAAATTTGCAATTTTATTCCAAATTGGGCACATTATTTTACTGTGCTGATGTTCTGTAGTTGTTGTTTAAATCTATCATGTGGATAAATAGAAATCTAGGTTTGATTCCTGGCTCTGCCAATGACTAGCTTTTAGTCCTTAGTCAAGTTTTATAATTTATCCTTCTCCTTGGTAAACAAATAATCTTTCCAGTCAGAAATTTGCATTAGGCAGTGATAAATCATGGATGCATACTTTTTGCATTCTTGTTTACTCTCATCAAGATCTATAGCTATAAAAAAATCACTAAGGTTGCATCTACACAGCACCCTAAACTCGAAATAAGATATGCAATTTGTGCTATGCAAATTGCGTATCTTATTTCGAAACGATTTCTAAATGCAAAGTACTCCATTTAGGAAGGAACAATCAGTTTCATACATACAGAATGGGAAGTGATTGTCTAGGAAGGAGTACTGCAGAAAGGGATCTAGGGGCCATAGTGGCCCAGAAGCTAAATATGAGTCAACAGTGTGACGCTGTTGCAAAAAAAGCAAACATGATTCTGGGATGCATTAACAGGAGTGATGTGAGCAAGACACAAGAAGTCATTCTTCCACTCTATTCTGTGATGATTAGGCCTCAATTGGAGTATTGTGTCCAGTTCTGGGCACTACATTTCAAGAAAGATGGAGAAATTGGAGAAGGTCCAGAGAAGAGCAACAAGAATGATTAAAGGTCTAGAGAACATAACCTATGAAGGAAGACTGAAAGAATTGGGCTTGTTTAGTTTGGAAAAGAGAAGATTGAGAGGAGACATAATAGCCGTTTTCAGATATCTAAAAGGGTGTCACAAGGAGGAGGGAGAAAAATTGTTCTCCTTGGCCTCTGAGGATAGGACAAGAAGCAATGGGGTTAAATTGCAGTAAGGGAGGTTTAGGTTGGACATTAGAAAAAAACTTCCTATCAGGGAAGGTCTAAACGATACTGGGTCCTGCCGTGAGGGCAGGGGATTGGACTCGATGACCTCTCGAGGTCCCTTCCAGTTCTACTGTTCTAAGATTCTATAGCTTATTTTGAAATTTGGTGCATCTACACAGTGCCAAATTTCAAAATAACAGATTATTTCGAGCCATCCCTTATCCCTCATGCAATGAGGCTTACCGGGATGGTGAAATAGCGTGCCTGTTATTTCAAAAAATATTTTGAAATAACAGGCAGCTTGAGTAGATGTGGGGTAGCTATTTCGGGGTACCTCCAGTATCCCGAAATAGCTACACAGTGTAGACATACCCTTACATACTATTATTTACTCTTTTATTCATTATTAAATGTAAATGGTAAAGAAGTTATCTTCCTATACCTCAGGTTCTCTCCTTTTGATCTAAAAATAAAAAAAATCCAACAAAAGGTAGAAACTTCAAAGGATAATTCTAAACCAACAACTCAGGTCTGCAGGGCAAAATTAAGAAAGGTGACGGCACAAAACAAGCTTAAGTTAACCATATATATAAAAGGTAACAAGAAAATATTCTACAAATATTTTAGAAGCAAGAGGAAGGCCAAGAACAGGATAGGCCCATTACTCAATTAAGAAGAAGCAATAACAGAAAAAGTGGAAATGGCTGAGGTGCTTAATGACTTCACCAAGAAGGTTGGTGGTGATTGAATGCCTAACATAGTGAGTGCTGGAGAAAATGAGGTAGGTTCAGAAGTTAAATAGGGAAAGAACAAGTTAAAAATTACTTAGTAAAGTTAGAGGTCTTCAAGTTTCTGGGGCCTGTTGAAATGCATCTTAGAATACTCAAGGAGCTAATAGAGGAGATATGTGAGCCGTTAGCCATTCATCCTTGAAAAGTCATTCAAGAGAGAAGCTGTGAAGAATCAAGGGAGAGTGCTGGCCAGCACTCTGTGACCAGGGGCGGCCCGTGGACCTAGGCAAACTAGGCAGTTGCCTAGGGTACCACTAGTCCAGGCGCCCGATGATGACGTCATGGGGTGCCGGGTGCCCTGCGATTACATCAAGGCCGTGCAGGCGGGGGCACCGATCGCGCTTTCTGCCTAAGGCGCCAACTGCTGCAGCCGGCCTCAGGCCGCTCCTGTCTGTGACTAAAATGTTAAACTCAGATAGTTAAGGGTGTTGGCAGGGGGCCAGAAGAACCAATGGGATACAGTGCTCAAATTTTAATTATATATAGATACCCTGCCGGCTCTCTTTGTGTGTGAGTTTAAGCCAGGAGCTGGGAGAAAGAGAATGATTTAAACCAAGGCAGGACTACTGATATTATGCCTGCAAGGAATTCGGGGCTTGGAAGTGGACTGAAACATGAAGGGATTGTGAGTAAATAAGAGGGAAATGTATATTTAGTCGTGATCAGGGTATTTTTTCTTTGTTTTGGTTGTTTGGCTAAACTTTTCTATATAAATTCCATATGCCTTTCCTTCCCCACTCACCATATTTAAGCTACAGCCCCAAGAGATTGTTCGTTGTGTTTTGATCTCTTCTTTTCTTAGTTGCTCTGTGACACATAGCAACCAAGTATGCTTTATCAAGTATATCTTTTGTTTTGTTAATAAAATTCCCTTTTTTAAGGCGATGATTTGATTCTTGTGTTCTGGCAGGTAACAGGAGGTCCTTGTGTGTGTCTGCCTAGCCTGGGAGGTCAGCTATCAAAGGCTACGTCTAGACTGCAGGCTTCTTTTGGAAGAAGCTTTTCCAGAAGAGATCTTCCAAAAAAACTTCTTCTGAAAGAGCGCGTCCACACTGCCAAAGTGCATCAAAAAAGTGATCTGCTTTTTCGAAAGATAGCGTCTATTCAGTGTGATGCTATCTCACATTTAAGCTGTGATTACTATGGATGGAGTGGCCACCAGGGCACCTGTGCTTTTTCCTCTTTCCTCTTCCCCGTCCACACACGCCTTTTGGAAAAAGGCTTCTTCCTCATAGAAAGAGGTATACCAATGTCGGAAAACCCCCTCTGTTCTTTTGATATTTTTTTGAAAGAATGCAATTGCAGTGTGGACGTAAGTGAATTTTTTTTTTTGAAAATGGCTGTTTTTCCAAAAAAAACCTCTGTAGTGTAGACATACCCAAAGACACAGTTTGTTTTTGGTATTTTCTTTTGTTTCTCTTTTTCAAGCTCTCTTGTACCAGAAAAGCTTGGATTACCCGTGGGGAAGGAATTCAAGTGTTCCCTGCTGATTTTTTTTCAGGGTTCTTAAAAAAAAAAATCACTTGATGATGGCAGCCTATCTTCCAGAGTCAGTACATCTGTGACTCTGGGAAGTTTTTTGTAAGCAGAGCCTACAGAGGCAAAGTATTTAAGGTCTTTTGCAGACCCCCATCTTCTGCACTCAGAGTGCCAGAGTGTGGAACAGCCCTGACAGGAGTGATTCCAGAAAACTGGAAAAGGGCAAATACAATGTCCATCTATATAAGAGGAAAATAAGGACAACCCAGGAAACTACAGACCAGCCAGCTTAACTTCTGTGCCAGGAAAGATAATGGAGCAAATAATTAAGGAATCCATTTGCAAATATCTGGAAAATAATAAGGTGCTAATTAACATAAGAATATAAGAACGGCCGTAGTGGGTCAGACCAAAGGTCCAACTAGCCTAGTATCCTGTCTTCCAACAATGGCCAATGCCAGATGCCCCAGAGGGAGTGAACAGAAACAGGTAATCATCAAGTGATCCCTCTCCTGTCATCCATTTCCAGCCCCTGACAGAGGCTAGGGACACAACTCCTACCCACTTTGGCTAATAAGTATTGATGGACCTAACTTCCATGAATTTATCTAGTTCTTTCTTGAACCCTGTTAAAGTCCTGGTCACAATCTTCTCTGGCAAGGAGTTCTACAGGTCGGCAAGACTATTCTTACCCATAAGCAGAATGTGTAGCTGCATAGGGAACCCAAAAATCTGGGGCAACATCACTGGGCTTAATGTCCACCCATCTTCCTCTTTCTATCCATGTTCTGTGGATAGGGAAATGATCAAGTTAACTTAAAAGAGTAAAAGCCTGACAGTTTTATTAGAATATCGAACCTGTGAAAGAACTGTTCAAATAGCAATGAAGCCATTTAACAGGAAGGTATATATTGTCAGTTTTTAAAATTAGACTACAGGACCTTCATTAGAAATTGCTTTAAAATATTTCATTTCGTGTGTGTGGCTGAAGATTATAAAATCACATCTCTAAATTGTCCCCAAATCTCCTCACTGCACTGTCATTGGGCATGAGGGAATCAGTTTAATAGTACTAAATAGGGCCCCATAAATCCTAAGAACATCCCTGCTGGTGGTTGCATAACTGGTTGAATAACTGTTTCCAGAGAGTAGTTATCAATGGTGCACAGTCATGCTGGAAGGGCATAACAAGTGGGATTCCACAGAGATTGGTTTTGGGACCAGTTCTGTTCAATATCTTCATCAATGATTTAGATAGAGAGTATGATTATAAAGTTTTCAGATGATACCAAGCTGGGAAGGGTTGCAAATGCTTTGGAGAAAAGGATTATAATTCAAAATAACTTGGACAAAGTGGAGAAATGGTCTGCGGTAAATAGAATGAAGTTCAGTAAGGACAAATACAAAGTACTGCACTTGGGAAAGAACAATAAGTTTTACACATACAAAATGGGAAACGATTGTCAAGAAAAAACCACAAGCTAAAGATGAGTCAACAGTGTGACTCCAATCAAATGCGTATGCATGATGTGGCCTTTATTTTTAATTCTATAAAATTAACAGAATTCAGTAGGTTTCTTGTTCTAGCGTCATTCAACATTATTCAGCTTTCTTACCATTCTCAGTTATCTTCTGTCTCATCTTGCTTTCTCCTCATTTCAAGTGGTGAAACTGCTCTGCAATTTTTAGTGGTCTAGTTATGCTTGAAAGAAGCTCACGGGACCTTTTTCAGGGGGATAAGGCAACACGCCGCATTTATTGATAATATAACAAAGTAGCATATGCATTTACACACACACACACACACACACACACACACACACACACAGAGGCTATGTCTATACTGTAGCCTTCTTGCGGAAAAGCATATGTAAATGAAGTGTGGCATGGAATATTGCCACGCTTCATATGCATAAGTAATGAGCAGCCGTTTTCGTGCAAGAGGCTTTGGCACAAAAATGAGCTGTGGGGACGGCTCCTTTTTGTGCAAAAACCCCCTCTTGTGCAAGAGAGGGTTTTTGCGCAAAAAAGGAGCTGTCTACATGGCTCATTTTTGCGCCAAAGCCTCTTGCACAAAAATGGCTGCTCATTACTTATGCAAATGAAGCGTGGTGATGTCCCACGCCGTGCTTCATTTGCATATGCTTTTCTGCAAGAAGCGTACAGTATAGACGTAGCCTTATACATACGGCCTGCTGATGGAATAGTTATCAGTCTGTTGCTTGGCCCAACCTATTGGTGAGATAGGTTGAGTATGAGGGGGAAGCCGGGTTCTTGTCAGTCCGGACGGATGCTCCATAATCTTAGCAGAGCAGGAACCCAAAGAACTATACAAGACACCCCATCCTTTATAGGATTTTCCTTACATGCAAGTCTATACATTTTGCCTTGTCAGGCCTTAATCAGTCATTCAGCATCACAATCAGTTTTTCTGAAACATATGTTTATCTGGACGTGTTCTCGCAGTCATCTGATATCAGTATGCTGACAACCCCTCCTGGGTGTTGTCTTCTGTTGAAAGTTGTTATTGGTTCCCTATCAAGGGATGCTTGCCACTAACTTCAGGGTTCGTCAATCTGCCCGGTAGACTGCGTCTTCAGTGTGCTTTCACTTAGTTGATAATTATTTGGTGCTTCTGAGTCTCTGGCCCCACCTCTGACCATTTGAGCACGCAGTGACCTTCACACTTATTTCTCTTAAAACATTCTCTCTCTCATTCACAGAAACAATACATTTACACAGTTGCAACGTGGGACAAAAGGGTACTTCTAGTCACTTTAACAAAGTTATGAAGTCTTTCAACAATAAACTTCTATCTATTACAAGGCCTTGCTTAATATTAACATCACTATGTATTACAATATTCCATCCCTTCGCTTTACCATCAGAACATGATAACATCAAACAGAGCTGGAGCTAAGTTAACAAAGCTGCCTGGCCTGTCTGAGACCTACATCTTATGATTAAGTTTAATCCAAACTGTTTGCTATAACATACATTCATTATAACTGACTTATTAGTTACAAAATTCCAGGGCTACAGTCTGGCATGGCACCCAAGAAAGGCTTCTTTCAGAAACTGTTCGTATAATTCCCCCCTCCCCAAATAATGGTATCATTGGTTCTGTTGGAAGACTAGATACTGGCATAGAGGAATCTTTGCTATGTTCTTATCTATCTTTTCCTCCTCAAATACTGCATGTTTCTGACAGGAACAACTCTTAGCTGTACTTAGGTAATTTTTTTCTATTTCTATATGTAGTTCTTTATGGCACTAAAATTCTTCTGAATATCTGTAAATATTGCGATTTTTTAAATTATACCTGTTTAATAGATTGAGCAAGTGCATGAATAAAGTGCAAGCTTCTACAATTTGGGAGCCTGAATGTATATTATATTAAACAAATGTTGGAAGCATTAATTTCAGGGCATGGTACTGAAGATGAATATACATGTTCTGTGTAGTATTTTAGCACCTCTGGGTAGCTAGATTAGAATATTCACATGTGAAGGCTTTCATAAGGGAGGCTAAACCAGGAGGGGCTGCTTTTTGGGTGAGTAGACAGTGATAGATTTTTTAAAAGAATTAAAACCAGAGAGGATAAAAACAGAATATCTTAGCCCAGATTTTGAGAGAGAGCTCTTTTATCTTTATCTGCTGCACCCATATACAAAATAAACTAAAATATCTGTATTATGAATAAGCATCCTAATAACCCTCACAGAGGGTAAATTATCCCTAGCAAACCATTTTAAGAGAACCCACTTATGACCTTGCAGGACTAAAGCATCCTAGTTTATTACACAGGGCCATAAATCTGTAACAGAATCTTAGATTTGGTGTGGTTTTTAACAATATTTACCCTCTAAAACCCACAGAGAAAAAGCACATCCTTCCCAGATTCTAACAAGTAAAATTGCCCAGTATTTGGCTAGCTAAGTTTAGGGCTATTGCTTCTTAGCAAGCCATTTCTCTACGTTTTCTAACATTACTTAAATTCTTTCCCCAAGATACTCCCACAAGAAGGGAGCAATGGTTGTAAATATAGATCACAAATCCCTCCCTTCTTACAGGTGTCAAGTTTGCTTTATCCCACTGTAATAAATTTCAGCTGGACCTCCTCACCAGCAAGGTTATCACATTAGCAGGGATTATTACTCTTCCACAATACTATCCCTGAATCTTTTTGTGCCACAGAACACTAACAAGGGAGAGTAAACAAAGAGCTTAGCTCAGACAACTAAAAATAAACACACCCTTAGGTGGTCTCTAAGTTATTGTTGCATAATCAGAAATAGTGTTTGGCTCTTCAGCAAATCCCCATTAGTATCCAAGAACAATAATTACAGCTCTTTCACAATGAGGCTTTCAGTTCCAAAGTGAGTATTTTCTGCTTTTACTTTTAAAAGGAATTGTGATGTCTTTATCTTGATGTAGGAGGAAATAATAAATTGGAAGATATAAAGAAATCAAAAAGTGAACAGGCGAACAAAAATATAATGAGTAATCCCAAATTACTGCCCTTAGAATTTCACAGTATTATTAGAATTAGTACCTTTCACAATGCCCGCAGGAGTGTTGATGGCCTGTATAGTGGCTGTATGAGGACATAATTACATAACAGAGAACCATGTGATTCTTTCTGTAACCCTCATTCATGTTCCTTATTTCCCAGCTAATGCTTGTCTCCCCTCTATTTGCATTATATTTTACATTTAGGCTCTGAACCTACTAGCTGCTCTGAAGTGCAACAGGGTTCATCTGTGAGGTGTAGCCTGCAAGACTGGGGGCTTTAGATCTTGAGCCAAACTTTGTTGAAGTCAAAGAGTCCTTCTCCTATTGACTTAAGTGGACTTTGATAAATAGATTTTAAGACCAGAGAAGACCATCAGAACATCTTGTCTGACATTCTATATAACACAGGCCTGACCTGTATTGAGCTTAATACCTCAAAACTTGTGTTTGAGTAAAACATAGCTATGGATCAGACCCATAGATTGTAAGCTCTTTGGGACAAAAGACAGGAACTTTCTTGGCTTTTGTGAAGCACTTAGCATAGTCTTGTGATCTACAAAATCAATAATAGAGGTAACACAAATTCCTCCATAGGGATGTACTGATGGACTAAAAAGAAAGAAACTAGGCTGAGATATTCTCCCATCTCTGTAAAGTTTAGGTGGGATTCAGCCTTCCTCTTTCACCAACCTTTACCCACTATCTTAGCGCCTCATGAAGACATTTCCCCCAGAACACTTCTAACCAACTCATTTCCTTCCAGAAAAATACCACTCATCGATCTAGACTCCTCATTCCCCCCCACCACTATTGTTCTTGTCAACTTACATTTTATATGAGTAATTCAAAACCAAAGAGACACACCCTCTAGAAAAAAACACACAAAGCTTTCTGCCAAGAGCCATGGTTGGTGATAGAATTACAATAGGCAGCAATAATTCTTTATCACATTATATAAACATTGTTAAGCTCAGTGACAATTTTTTCTTCGGGTATAATAGAATATATTGTGAGAGTAATGGAACTAAGGATGAGAAAGAAGATCTGAATAAAGAAGAATACTCTGCATCTTATCTATCCTATTCAGAAACATCATAGCACAAATCAATGAAATGCACAAGGCCTAACTGTCACTAACCCTTGAGTGGATGTGTGAGGTTGTGGTAGGCACAAGGGTAAGTCATAATCCTTACACTTGGTTTCATATATTACAGCCATCACCATGGAATCTGAGTGCTTTCCAGCAATGCAAAGCACTGGTATGACACAGTGCATCATGGGAGATGTAGTCTAGCTGGGTCAACACATAGAGAGAATAGGAGTGTGAAGCACTGGAATTACAGTTCTCATGAGACACTATGGTGGCGTTTCTGAATTGACTTTTATTGTTTTAGTTTTCAGTCAAAACCAGAAAACTGAACACCCAAAAACTGAAAAGTTTTTTTTTTACAAAGTCAAAATATTTCATAGAAAACACACTTTTGATGAAAAATGTAATTCAGCTGAAAACTCAGTTTTCCATTAGGAAAGAATTTCATTAGAAAGTGTACCACTCCTAATAACCAGCAGGTTTGGTTTCTACATTCTTCCTAAACAAACAGTTTAGTTTCTGTGAGCTTTTAATTGTAGTGTATACTTTAAACTGTGTCCTCCTGGATAGATGAAGTCCAGGTAAGTATTCTTTCAAGATATCAAATCACTCAAAGTTTTCTGTGTGCACATGAAAAATTGATCAGTGCTAAGTTTCATTGGTCAGCAACTCAGTGCACTTTGCAACTATAAAGTTTACTTTCCAGAACCATTGCTTTTTAATGAAAGACCTCTTATTGTTATGTATTATATGATCTTTGATGACAAAGACAGGATTAAAATTTGCTGAGTTATTTTGAGATATTTTGAATAACTTGTTTAGATTTAGAATACATGTATGGCACAAGTTTGCAAACAGGACAAGTATTTTAATGCTTTGTAATAGAATAGATCTGGCTGAAAACTAGCACACAAATTAAAGTGAATATAATCGAATAGAATGTTCATTATATTTTAGAGGTAGCATAACATCATGTGGAGTTCCATCACATTATTGTGTTTTATTACTCTGACTGTTAAGATTTACAGGAAAAGACATTGTTATGGGACCAGAAACCCACTAGCATTATGATAATGAATATTCCAGCTGACGGTTGTCAGTTCATGAATCAGTTGTTTATTTTAAAAAGATAATTTAAATATTTGTGTTTGCTTCTTTGAGCTGACAACCTCACTGCCAGTAGATTTCTATATTAGTCATCAAGAAGTAGGTTGTTTCAAATTGTCGCTGACTATGACAGTTTAATGTCTGCAAGCAGGCCCTATTTACATTACAGGCTGTTCTAATGCAGGCAATTGGAAGAAATTTGTTTCAGGTTTCCTTTACACCACTTCAGCCCCTTTACTCAATATAAAGAAGATGAAATGGTGCCTATTTCTTGTCTCATTGACTAGTTTCTAACACTCGTTCTTTGCTTTTTCTCTAAAAGGTTTGACCTTTTTATCTCAACATTTCTGGTGTAACTTTTACAAGAAGATCAAAATAATTTATATCTTTAAGTAATGCCTTGAAGGAAAACTGATGATATATTTTTTTCTTTCATTCATATAGTATGTGGAACTGTAGATATTATTTGCATGTGGAAGCCAGCTAGAAAGACAAAAAAAGAACTCAGATTAAATATAAAGAAAATACACTATCAGTAGTCACCTCATTAAGATGATTTTTATCTTCTGATAGACACAAATGGAAAAAAGCTTGGTGTCTGTTAGAATATCATGATCGTCAAAAACCCTGTGCCGTAAACAAGCAAAGGCTGCACTGGCACTGCTCAGACAATGTTGAATTTCTACATCAATATCTGCCTTGGATGAAAGATAACTTTCAAGGTAGAGAAAATGATCTACATTCTTCAGTGCCTTTCCATTGATTTTAATAGATATGGCATACGGTACCTCATTTGGAGAAGGCTGATGAAGCACTTTGGTCTTCTTGATGTTGATAGTAAGACCCAGACATGCATAAGCATCAGCATATGCATTCAAGATAGTTTGAAGATCTTTCTCAGAATGGGCAAAAACTGCATTGTCATCAGCATACTGAAGTTTCGCGATAGATGTGGCATAATTCTTACTTTTAGCTTTTCATCCATTCTGGAGATCATTTCATTGCCAGCTGGGAGCTTCCCAGCAATTAGGAAGACTCCAAACATCATTGGAATGATGATACAGACTTGTAAAACTCCTGTTTGTACTTTGAAAGGTTCACTCTAAGAACCAGTGCTGCTCAGAACAGTCACTTTTATGTTGTCATGAAGCAACTTTAGGACACTGATGTGTTTATCAGGACATCCAATCTTCAAAAGTACAGTCCAAAGTAAGGTTCCCTGTAAGGTGTGTGCCAGCATGGGCACGCACCAAGAATTTCATTCATTCCCACCTGTTCAGCAGAGCTGCGCAGCTGTGGCCTCAGATGCTCCTGGGGGGTAGGATCGGGACTGCATGGCGGGTGGCTGCCCACCTCAGGAGCAGCTGGGCAGCCACCATTCAGCCTGCATGGTGGCTGCCAGAACTGGAGCCTGGGCCACGATACTAAAAATAGCACTTTGGCCAGGCTCCAGTCCTGGCACATGGGGCAGCTGCCCATTACGTGGCCTACTCCCTGAGAGCAGCTGGGGCCATAGCTACATGGCAGCTGCTGGCCTGGGACTGTGGTACTAAAATGGCACACATCCAAACAAGTGCACGTGACCTCAATACTTGTGCACAAGACAAAACGTACTCTGCTCATAGATGGAGAGTAAGGGCACAGCAATTCATTGAGTCAAAGGCTTTAGTTAGATCAATAAAAGCCATGTACAGTCGTCGGTTTTACTCCCAATACTTTTCTTGCACTTGCTGTGCAATGAAGATCATATCCACAGTTTCACAATATGGTCGGAAGCCACTCTGTGACTCCAGTAAAATTTCTTCTGACAGGAGCAGAAGACGGGTTGCAAGGACCCGTGCCAGAACTTTGCCTGCAACAGCAAGGACCTCTCCATGGGTCACACACACATCATATATCTATATCTTTACACATAAATCACTTTTGACACAATAGGAGTTTCTTGGACTGCAACTCTAAGCATCTCTCAATGCCCACTAGCATAAGGTGTTCCATAGTGTAACTCCTATCAGGTCTGACATGCTCACTGTCCCAACACAGTGTAATCATAATGTGTATTTGAAAAGTGTCATGGAAAGTATCTTAGGTAAACTGATGAATTGTGCGATGTATAAACAGGTTATACACAACATTATAAATGTGAGCTGGAAGTATGTTCTTAAAATGGATTTGGGAATCAGTGCATACCCCAGTCCTAGACAAAGGAGTGTGGATTTACCTGTCTGACCAGCTTGATTATAGGCAGAGGACAATTAAAGTATATTTACATATAAGATAAACAAAGCTAACAAGTGGAGGAGACAACTTAGTATGCATGATGGGAAACAGAATCTGAACACCAGAATGCCTGCCTGACTCTTGAGGCAGAGACAATGGACTTTGGATAATATAAAGGGAGTAAAAAGACATTTTAGTTTTCCATCACTTAAGATGGAAGAGCCATAAAAGCCATAAAAAGCCACTTAAGAGCCATAAATAAAAATTATAAATTATAAATCATAAAATTATTCCTTTTGTTCTAAAAATATTCATTTCATGTGGTCTCTTTCCACATTCACAACAGCAAATTACAATGCTGATTTGCTGCTTAGCAGCTAATTGCCTGCTTTGACTGGCTGATGTCCTTTTGTCAGGTTTTAAATGTTGTTTTATCTTAAAGGTCCCATATGTTGGCTGAAGACTCTATTACACAGAGGATAATAGATGGTTTCAGAGAGAATACAATACTATAATTCACTAGAGGGACTCTGTCAATGTTATAATCCATGAAAGCATAATGTAAGCTGTTTATAAGTGACATTGGATTCCAGCCTCATATTCTCTCCCGTGCATTCTGTTGCCATTTGTAGTAAATAACAAATGTTAAGTACGTAAAAGTATGAAAATATCTCTTGCAATGATAAAGAACAACAAAAAATTAATCAAGGTAGCTCATTCATTGTGAAGATACCACAACAGAAAGGTCTGAGTTCACTCTATAGAAGATAATTATTTTTCTACATTTAATCTTTGCTGCACAGTAATAGAGATGATCAAAAATTTTCTGACAAAATTTTTCCACTGGAAAATTTGATTTCTATGGGAAATTCTAAACATTTTGCACTGTCACTTTTAACGAAATGTTATTTAAAAAAAATACATTGTTTTGATAGGCCGAAACAGTCCATGCAACCTGATTAGAATATTTCTCGTTTTTCATTTTGAATTGATTTATAATATAAAACGACAGCATCCAAATCAGAATAAAATGTTTCAACTGATTCAAAACATTTCCCCGGCTTCTCCCCTGCTCCACTGGCCCTGGCCCTTTTGAATGGGCCCGCCATGTTGCGTGCTGGCCGGATGTTCCGCTGTGCCGGCGTCACAACGTTCTGCCACATCACCCCCTCCCCGGTTTGGCCTGCTCTCTTTCCCCGCCGGTGTACATGGGTGGCGGGCAACGTGAGCGGTGTTGCATCTCCGCCCCCACACGGCCTCCCACGCCCTCCAGGAAAGCGGCAGCGGCTTTGCCGACGTTCATAAGTCGTTCCCTTTCTGAATATGCATTATTATACTTTCTTTAATTACGTGACCACATACTGCTTTTTTCGCAGGATCATTGCTTCATATAGTGCACAAGGTGAAGGATGCTCACTGAGAGTATCTCTACACAGCAGTGAAATTTAAAAATAACTGATATTATTCCGAAATAACAAGGAGCGCATCTACGCAGCAAGCCATTATTTCAAAATAATGGTGAGCTGGAAGACTTCTTACTCCGACTCCTGTAACCCTCATTTCACAAGAAGTAGGGAAAGTTGAAGGAAGAATGTTCTTCCTTCAACTTCCTGATTTGTAGACAGCGCCAAAAGCTGAATTAAGCTATTTTGACTTTAGCTACCCAATTGATGTAGCTGAAGTTGTGTAGCTTAATTCGACTTTTGCCCTGCTGTGTAAATGTGCCCTGAATGAGCAGCTATACAATATTACAATATTTCTCCTCATTCTTTAGTGTTTGGCCCCAGACTGAGCACTTTTCAACCTCCCGTCCAACGACGAAATTATTAATTTCTTTAGGGTCTTGTCCATGGAACTCATCACTATAAAATCTGAGTTGTTCACAACTGTTAATTAATACCCACCTCAATGAATGAAGGGTGTTATTATTCCCATTTTACAGACAGGGAATCGAGGCACAGAGATTAAAGTTAAACTTTTGGGTGCCCATTTTGAGACACAATTGTTCAATAACCCACACATCTGCATTTTCAATTTAATGAACCCCAAAGGTTTATTAAATTTAAGTCAATTAGGGTTATCCTGGAGATTACAGGAGATTGCCCCATTTGTCACAGTGGGCATGTACTGTTTAACTATTGCTGTATTATTAATTATTTCATAGCTATCCTTGATTCCCATGTTTCTCCTGGTAATAACATTTTTATTTATCTTTATAAATTACCATTCCTTGATTACTGTATAATCAATAATGTCACCGAGGTTGCCTGTAAGTGATTCATCTGACCAATAGCTGGTAAAGCTGATTATAAAGAATGTAGCCCAGAACCTCTAATGTATTTAAGCACCTCATCCCCATTGATTTTAATCCTAAATCAATGTGAGGATCTGGGCTCCTGGGCTCATTGGTCACAAGGGGATCATTAAGCCCCAGAAAAAGGAGGAATAAGGTGCTCCCCCATAGTTGGGATCTCAGGGTGCCCCAGTGTAGATTATGGCAGGCAGGCTTAGGTGAAGGTCTAATGTGGAAGGGTTAAATACCTGATGAGCATTGGCACAGTTTGAGGCCAGAATGCAAGCAGCAGTTGCTTTGGCACAGAAGACAGATCTTCCTTTAGCCCAGTCAAAATGTAGGGAAACTACATCCAATAATTTTGGTGTGTGTGTATGTGTTTTTGTACTTCTTACAGTTGTAGTTGGATAGTGTTCTGTTTTTTAGAGCCATTCTTACTGAAACATCAAGCATAAACATTGCAGGACTCAGTGGGGGATGGGTCTCCTGTGTTATTTAATCAGGAAGAGATAGGTAATCCCTAAATCTAGGCACTTAGGGTACGGCTAGACTACAAGTGCATTTTGTGTACCTTTTTCCAATTCTTTTGTTGGAAGAGGCTTTTCCGACATTTGGCCCATCTAGAAATTAGGCCAAATGTTGGAAAAAACCCTCTTTCGGAAGGCCTCTTCTTCCTCGTAGAATGAGGAATACAGGGGCTTCCAAAAGAGCACTTTTGCTCTTCTGCAAAAAAAAGCGGAAGAGCAAATGCATTCCCTGGATGCAACGGAGTTTTTTAGGGATACCTGTGGTATCCCGAACCCTGCCCCCTCCCTGCCCCCGCAGTCTAGCCATACCCTCAGATAGCACCACAACTGGTATGGACAGAACAGAAATCCTAGCGTTCATGATTTTAATGATAAGATTCTATCACTTTTTTTGTGATGCTAATCATAAAATCGCAGCTGATCACAAGAACTGAAAGTTAAAATTACCTTTAAAAAAAGTAAATGATAGTTTACAGACCCCTCACCCCTACTACAGAAACATAGGGCCAGATAATCTCACATGCACAAATGCCCTGAGGAGGGAAATTATGAGTAGAATTCTATGCAGCTATATTCTATGCCTAAAAAAAGAAGACAATAACCTTGCTACCTGTCTGTCTTGCAAAGTGCATTCCCTATCTTTTCCCCATATCCCATGAACTATTTGCTGTGTAGACACTTAATTCGAAATAGGGGGCCTCCAGCCCTTCCCAGGGAGACCTGGTGGCCACACTGGGCACAAGCAGAAAAACTTACTCTCCTCTCCCCCAGCCCCAGAGCCATTAAAGGAGAAGACTCTGGCCACAGTGCCTGTGCCAGCTCCAAGCCTGCCAGCCCAGAGCCAGCAGTGGCCACCGGGGCCCCTGACCCAGTGGCCCCAAAACAGGAGCCAGCAAGCCACTGGCAGCCAGCCCTCCACCGCTCCCCAGGAGCAGTCTGCCAACTCCCAGGAGCCTGCCAGGGGCTGGAGAAGGAGGGGGCTTTCCTGGTCCAGGGTGGAGATCATGGACTTTTTTCAGGTTTGGGGGGGATGCCCCCAAGGTCCATGATCTCCGCACTAGACAGAGGAATGTGGCCGTCTATGGCAGGATAGCTGCCAGCCTGGCCACCAAAGGCCACATGCGAACCCAGGAGCAGGTTTGCATGAAAATCAATTTGGTCCGGTGAGACAACCAACCCTGGGCCCTGAGCTTCCCCTCCCTCTTCTTCCCCTTGCTTCCTCCTTCCAGCTCCCTCCTCCCAGGTTTCCCCCTCCCCTCTCCTACCCTCTCTCTTCCCCTCTCCCTCCTCCTTTTCCCAGTCTCCCCAGAGGTTCATTCCCTCCCCAGTTTTGTTAATAAACCCAGTTTCTATTTTTGAACATAGGTGTCTTTTATTTGACATCAGGAAGGGGGAGCTAGGGAGGGGTAAGTGGAAGGACGTGAGGGAGGAACGGGGCACGAGCTCCCGGTGGGGAGGACCGGGGTGGCTCCAAGGGCTCCGAGGGGTGGACGCTTTCCTGCAGGGCCTCCTGGATCCTGACAGCCCCCCGATGGACCCCCCGGATGGCAGCCTGCAGCAAGTGCAGCCGGGCTGATGGCAACGACCCCACGAGACTCACGAGCATGCCCAGAGGGAGCTCTGACTCCATGTGGCCGAGTGCTGTGGTGTCCCGAGTGCGGGCACTCAGGGCACTCCAAGACAGGACTGCTTTGCTGTCCCCTCATCGAGGTAGACAAGCAAGCAGGGAACCCTGAGAACTGTCTGTCTGGGGTGGGGTTAGGGTCCCTTTAAGCACGGAGCTCAATTAGCATCAGGCAGCACCCCACACACTATGTCCTAACCTGATGCATTGCTGGCACTGGTTCTGGCCAGCCTTAACTTTGGTTCAGGGTCCACTCAGTGTGGACGTGCTATTTTGAAATAGTTTTTGTGTGTAGATGTGTTATTTCGAATTAGCTTAATTTCGAATTAGCGCTGAAGTGTAGACATACCCTGAGTGTGTGTGTGCGCACACATGTGTGCGCATGGATGAGAGAGAGAGAGAGAGTATATTGTCTGGAAGTTCAGCAGGTGTGTGTTTTATTATGGAAAGAAAATAATTTCCATATTTAAGATTGCAACTTCAATCCTATAATAAAGATTTGATCTTTCTTATACCACTTAAGGAAAAGAAAGAGGAGACAAATCTGTACATTTAGGCTATGTAGGGATAAGTCTTTGTGATAACTAGTGTGTTTGTTGGAAAAAAATGGTTAATTGATTTCCATCTGGGAGAAAGGGAAGTTGTTTCCCACCAAAGAAACTGGGGCTTTCATTTCTCTTCCCCACTCCAGTCCATGGCTCCCCAGAGATCTGCAGACATTTCAGGAATGCTCAGAAAGCAAGGTTTCAGCTTGGATGCCTTTTCTCTTGGTCTGCTGCATGACTCCTGTCGGTCTCTGGGCAGTATGATTTCTGCTGGACCTATATTTCCAGGGTCTACCAGTATTGAAACTGGACAGGATGCCTCTGTGGGAGGGGCAAGCTCAAGTAACTGGGTGTGGAATGAATCTGTGTGTTCTCTTCAGCTGGTTTTTCCTGTGGGTTTGAGCAGTAGTCGAAGAATTCTGAGGAGCTCAGTGTGCCCCTCCACTATCTCTGGCTAGGTCGTCAATAGAAATGTTTGCTGATATGGTATTGCTGATTAGAGGTGTGATTTTTTTAAATTACATTTCTAAACCAGCAAATGTCGACTAATGTAGACTCAGTAACGTTGGTATAAAAGTTCTTATTCCAGCATAGTTTATTTAGTTCAGAGTGCAGCTTATTTCATTTCTAGTGTAGAGTAAATCTCCAGCTCTGTCGCCCAGATTCTGTAGCTCTCCAAGCATCAGCACTGGGGAGGAAAAGAAGAAGCAGACTGCAGAAGCAATACCTTTTGCTTCTTCATTCACAAGGCACAGTGCTGTAGACATAAGCTCCCTCTGTGCTAGGATGATTAAGAACACATGGAGTCTTTAGGGATGGTCAGCAGAGACTACTGTTCATTTTCTGATTTTTGGAAACTTTTTGTTGTTTTCTATATTGAACTGGTTCAATGATCATGCAATGTATGGAGTCTTATAAGCTGGTAATGCATAACACACATATTAAAAAAAGCTTGATTTAAAAAGGATAATAGTAAATTTCCACCACAGACTGATAAGGATTCAATTTTGGCCAGTTCTCGTAGGGCCCTGAGTAACATGATCTCCTTTTCTGGGTTCTAGATAAAGCTGATAGAGATTTAATTTTCTGCTTATCTTAGATTGTCTTACTATAAATTCAGTCCACTTAGTAAATTCAGTGCTCTTGGATTCGTGGCAATTTTTAATACCACTTTATGCTTTTCAGGATATTAGGATAGTAACATAATCATAGGCCACATAAAAATTCCATACATTTCACCTCAGTTTATCAAGGGCATTAGGTAAACCAAATAAATGCAAAGCAACTGAAATTGAAAATCTATTTATAAATTGCTAAAAACAGTTTTGAAAATGTGCTGCCTGAACTACACTGTTTTATCATGTTTTAAGTATAAACAGAACAGTAGGTGTGTGTTCCCCCTTGAACTACTGTAAAACTGCATTTGACATCATGTAGAAGAGCTGGAATTATATATTAAAGCAAAACTGCATCAGCAAAATTAATGCCAGAAACATTACAGGTCTCTGCCACAGCCACTATGTTGGAAAGTCATTTCTAGAATAAGTCAACGAGACAGGTTTGATAATGGCCACAAAGATGCCACATATATAGAAACTAACTCTTCCATACATAAAATGCATTTCTCAAAACCAAGGCCAGATTAAGACAAGCTGAGGCCCTAAAACATGACAAAGAAGCCCCATAGCATTACCTAAAAAAAATGTGTATTATTCTAACAGAAAGGACAATGAAAATAGAAATAATAAAGTTTTATAGATACAGGTACATAAATGAGGTTGCGACTAAAACTAGTTTTTTTTTTTTATTTAGAGGTCCCTCATAATCTGAAGCCCTAAACTGATTAGGGCTAAAGCTTGTGCATAAATCTGGCACTCACCCGACATGGTATTACTGTTTAATTTTTGCAGATTTAAATTCTTGCATTGAGAAGTTTTTATGGTGGGCTGCACTTTTGATGGTAAGTATTAGGGAGGTGCATGTAAGGAAGGGGAGGCTTGGGAATAGAATGCAGGCAAGTGCTACACAACGAAGAAAAAAGAAGATAGTGCAGTATAATGGAGCACAAAATGTATTTCTTATGCCAGTGGCAGCATTTGGCAAAAGGAAGTTTTGAAAGTATTTTGAGGCTACTGAATTTTGACCCTTGAGGGCTTTGTCTTACCACAGATTGAACCTCTAAAACCCGGGACTCTCTGGTCCAGCAACATCCGTGGTCCAGCAGGACCACAGATATTGCTGGCCAGAGAGCCCCAGCTGGCCAGCTTCAGAAGTGCAGCCTGGGCTGGGCTGGTGGTGGGGAGCGCAGATCCACCGGTGGGGAGCACAGCCCTGGCCAGGGATGATAGGAAGGAGCTCATCCTCAGTCAGGGCTGGAGGTAGCAGGGCCAGTGGCTAGGAGTATAGCTTCAGCTGGGGCTGGCAAGGTGGGGAGTGCAGCCCCATCCAGGGCTGGAGAGATAGGGAGCACAGCTTCGGTAGAGGTTGGTGCAGTGGGGTTGGGGGACACAGCCCCAGTCAGAGCAGTTGGGGCTGGAGGCAGCAGGGCCGGCAACCAGGAATGCAGTCCTGGCTGGGACTGTCAATGGGGAGCACAGCCCTGGCCAGGGCTGGAGTCAGTGGGGCCAGCAGCTGGATACCGTGGTGGAAGCAGCAGGGCCAGCCCCTGTTTGGGTCTGGATGAGGGATGCAGCCCTGGCCGGGGCTGGAGGCAGCAGGGCAGGTGGCACGGAGAACAGCCACAGCTGGGAGCAAAGCCTGACCTCCCCTCGTCAGGCAAACTCCATGGTTCCGGACCACTCAAGTAAGTCCCAAGGGTGTCAGACACGGGAAGTTCAATTACACAAAACATTTCAACCAACTAGTTAATATCAAAAGACAATGCGAATAAAGATACCAAATGAAAGACATGAATTAACATGAAAGTAAACTTGGGTATGATAGCTAGTTATTCTGAAGGGTTTCAAACATGCTTGAATTTAAGAGGGTCAAACATTTCCAGGACCTTTGAAGGCATCAGTTTGAAGTTCCATTTCCATACTTCCTCAGAGGCTGTCTAGGCAGGTGTTCATATGAGTCATAATTCTCTCTACCTCAGCTATTGTAAAGTAAGTGAATAAGTAACCGTGGCATTTGGAGCATTTTAGGTAGCACATTGGAGAAGCAGCAGTGACAGAAGTCTCAAGAGGAAGGCAATGTAATTCAGTGGTGCTGGCATTCGAAGCTCTGTCAGCACTGTCAAGGTACAAGAGAATAGCACTATGGGGGTATAAGAGAAAAAAGAGGGAGAGAGAGAGGAACTTGCTGTATAGAGACTGGGAGACGGTCTCAAGAAGAGAGAAAAGAGTAGCCTACTAGAAAAGAAAAAGAACAATGAGAAAGGAAGGTAAAGGAAGATGGAAAAGGGACACCAAAAAAGGGCTACAAATATTTCAGAGATAATCCCTGGGGTGGCGAGGGAGAGAAAAAGTCACTGAGATCTATTTGAGCTTGTTTCTTGAAAACAAAATGTTCATTGTAAACCTGTCCTAGTCTTAACTCTCACTTTTGTCAAAACAAGACAGTAAAATAATCGGATGGTCCATCTCATTTGGGTTTGTGTTTCTAGTTGTGGCCATTGCAGGAAGATTGAGATGAAGACATAACTATCCTCCTTTTGGCAAGTGGTGGATAAAGTACCCCAAAAAGTTACCTGAGTAAAAGTACTGCTACTTTGAAAAAAATGTAACTAAGTAAAAGTCAAAGTATCCCTTTGGAAAACTACTGGAGTAAAAGTACAAAAGTATCACATCTTAATTGTATCCAGAAGTAAAAAGTAGCTGTCCTATGGAAATCTATGGTTAACCACCCGAGTTATCATAAGGCACCATTATTTTTCATACACACAATGTGCATTTATATATATGCATATATACTTTTATGTATGTGTGTGTGTGTGTGTGTGTGTCTGTGGGTGGGTGGGTGGGTACATCTACATTTGCTCCTAGTTCGAGCAGAAATTTTGTTGTAACTGTTGATAAGTACAATTATTATTGCTTAATTTTAACTTAAAATATTAGTATTTTAATATTTGCATGGCTTTTAACATTTCTCACAGAGCTGTAGAAAGACATATTCGGCTATGAATAGAGAACTTCTACAACAGCTTATGGAGAATTTTGTCCTTATGCCACTTCATGTCTGGCTGCATGTGTATGGGTATTTCTACACAGCAAAGAGATAGAGATGTAGCCGTGTTAGTCTAGTCTAGCTGAAACAAAAAACAAAAAAACAGGACTATGTAGCACTTTAAATAAACATCATGTTAGTCTTTAAAGTGCTACATAGTCCTGTTTTCTACACAGCAAAGTTATTTCGAAATAACAGCTGTTATTTTGAAATAACTTTACTAGTGTCTACACAGCCAAACTGCTATTTCAAAATTAATTCAAAATAGCGGAGCGCTTATTTCGAATTTGGTAAACCTCATTCCATGGGCCAGCCTCAACCAAGAACACTCCTCTCCCTCCCCACTCCCCGGAGCCCTTAATGGGGTTGACTCTGGCCACAGTGCCTGTGCCAGCTCCAAGCCTGCCAGCCCAGAGCCAGCACTCACTGCCCCTGACCCAGTGGCCCCAAAACATGGGCCAGCAAGCCACTGGCAGCCAGCTCTCCACCGCTCCCCCAGGAGCAATCTGCCAGCTCCCAGGAGCCTGCCAGGGCCCGGAGAAGGTGGGCGCCTTCCTGGTCCAGGGTGGAGATCATGGACCTTATTCAGGTTTGGGGGGATGCCCCCAACGTCCATGATCTCCACACTAGATGGAGGAACGCGGCCATCTATGGCAGGATCTGCCAACCTGGCCATCAAAGGCCACATGAGAAGCCAGGAGCAGGTTTGCATGACAATCAAGTTGGTCCGGCGAGACCCCCAACCCTGAGCCCTGAGCTTCCCCTCCCCCTTCTTCCCTTTGCTTCCCCCTTCCAGCTCCTCCTCCCAGGTTTCCCCTCCTCTTCCACCCTCTCTTCTCCCCTCTCCTGACTCCTTTCCCCAGTCTCACCAGAGTTTCATCCCCTCCCCCCAGTTTTGTTAAATAAAGAGAGTTTGTGTTCATGAAAATACGTGTATTTTATTTGACATCAGGAAGGGGGGTTAAGGTGGGGTAAGTGGAAGGATGTGAGGGAGGAATGAGGCACAAGCCCGCAGTGGGGCAGACCAGGAAGGATCTTAGTGCTCCTCAGGGTGGAAGCTCTCCCGCAGGGCCTCCTGGATACTGACAGCCCCCCGATGGACCTCCCGGATGGCAGCCTGCAGAAAGTGCAGCCAGGCTCGCAGCAACGTGTTCACAAGAAGCACCAGAGGGCCCAGGGGCAGCTCTGGCTCCATGTTGCAGAGTGCTTTGGTGTCCCGAGTGTGGACGCGCTATTTCGAAATAGCAAAACACTATTTCAAAATGCATTTTGTGTGTAGACATGTTATTTCGAAATAACTTATTTTGAATTAACTATTTCGAAATAAGATATTTTGAAATAACGCTGTAGTGTAGATATACCCTCTGTGTGTGTGTGTGTGTGTGTGTTCATATTGCATATTCATTGATTTGCTGGCCTTGTTTCCCATCCATCTACAGATCATCTACCTTCCTCCTCCTTTTCCTCTCTGCTTGGGCAGATTAAATCCTGGCTTTCAGGGTATGCCTATTGTAGACTAAAGTCTCCCCTGAATCCAAGTTCTATTCAGCACATGTGATGGTATGGCTTTCTGCATCTAGGGGCCAGTCTGTTCAGGCTCTAGCATTAATTAGAAAGGCCCAGAGGCTGCTCTAACTTACAGCACTGTAGTATGGTCCCCAAGGAATCTTACACTAACGGAAGAGTGATGGGGCAGAACTCTGCCATGTTTACATCCTGACACTCTCCATATGCTGAACCAGAGGGAATGGCTCCTCTGGAGCTGGCTCCAGTGGCTTTGTGCCAGTGGGAGAGTTCTCCTCTTAATAATACAATAAAGAAGAAAATATGAGAGAAGGAAAAAGCTAGTATTTAAAAATCAGTTTAATCTAATCTGGAACACAAACAGTAAAATGCCTTCATCATAATTGTTTGGTTATTGCCTGCATGACATAACTACAGGGCACAGTTAAATTTGTGTGCATTTTTTAACTTTAACATGTTTGGATTTCTCTTATGTGTATCATTAACTCTGAATTTATTTAACCATTAATTTATTGATACATACTCTCAACCTTAAACCCATCTTAACTTTGTCTGGGATAACAACAACAACAATTAACTCTGAATTTATTTAACCATTAATTTATTGATACATACTCTCAACCTTAAACCCATCTTAACTTTGTCTGGGATAACAACAACAAACAACAACAATAATAATTAATACATAATTAATAATACCATCAGGGAAGTGGTATGATTACAAACACCAACCTCACAAAGATCTGTTTAGGATTATTAAAGAAAATATAATCTCAAAGTCTCTCACTGAGATAATTTTATTAAGATTAGTTTTGGGCAGAAAACTGCAGATTCTAGAATACTAAAACCAGCAAGATATGATTTAAATAACGTGTGAAGTTGTCATTCAATTTTAATTTACACCATTTAACTAAAGAAGTGTTAAGTTAGTTTAAGAGAACCTAATCTGAGGGCTGTGGTATGGAAATTGTGGAAAACTATTTTTTCCGGAAATCAGGAGCAAGAAAACCCCAAAATCTATCAACTAAGAAAGATGTTTAAAAACCCAAACTTTTTAAAAAATGATTTTTTCTTTTCCAGTCTTTAATAAAGAAAAGTCATAGGTATAAAATGGTCATGAAATCACAAATGACCCTGAAAACTTAGGACACATCACAAGTATGGGTGCAAATAAATATTATGGAGGAATGACAGTGACTTGGTAGATCAGGCTAAACTACAGGTGACAAGGAGAAGTCCTGGCCCCATTGAAGTCAATAACAAAATTCCCAATGATTTCATTGGGGTCAGGAGTTCACCCATAGTATCCAGTGTAGCTGTAACTGTCTTGTATCCATATAACTATTAGGTTTAAAAATTAGAATAGAAGCCCTCATGCTTCAGGACATAAGCTAACCACTAAGGGTACGTCTAAACTACATGGCTTCATCGACGGAGCCATGTAGATTAGTGTACTCGAAAAAGGGAAATTTACATCAAAATGGCTGCTGCGCTGTGCCGATCAGCTGTTTGGCTGCACAGCGCGGTAGTCTGGACATTCCACGAGGCATAACGGGGCGGTCGACAAGGGCTTCCCTTGTCGACTGCGGAGCGTCCAGACTACTCCATTGTGCCACCAAACAGCTGATCGGCACAGCGCAGCAGCCATTTTGATGTAAATGAAGTGGCGATTATTTAAATCGCCGCTTCATTTCCCTATGTCTAGAAACCTCATCTACATGGCTCCGTCGACGGAGCCATGTAGTCTAGACATACCCTAACTGATGAAATTCAGAAGAAACTTTCCTGATCTACAGGTTATTCCCTATTTGTCTTTGCATTTTTACTAGTGGTGGGGCTGGGTGCAGGAAGTCATGAAGTTGAGGATTGGTTACTCTCTATGGCACTCTCCTTTGCTGAACCACATGGATATCCAAGTAAATATCTGAACTGAAGTTCGAGAAGTGATTCAAGCCTGTATGAAATTCTCCCAGGTACCTGTTAGGATGGCATATGTGCATTTGCAAGATGATCCAGCCAGTACCAGAATAGCACCTGCAAGAGATGTAAGTGTCCTTCCTTGGGGATTCCAGGATCCATAGGATTGGGAAATCTCCACTATACCAGAATCCTCACCATATGGGCATGGTATACAGGAAGCTGCACGGCAAACCTTATGGAATTTTCTTCCACATCTGACTCCCTCCTTTCCTGGGCTTCTTCAAGGAAGGATCTATCCCACCATTCCTATTTCTAAAATGCTGCTCCCAGTTAGAGCTGATGAGGAATTTTTCAACTAAAAGCTTTTTTTGGTGAGAACATGTCATCATCAAAATAAAAAGTTCTTGTGAAGACTCAAGTTCAAATCTATTTTCTGCCTAATTCAGAACAGAGATTTTAACTTGAGTCTCCCACATATCTTGACCCACTGCTGCCTCTTCTGGGATGGATGTCTCTTTAGTTTTGAAAGGTCCCACTTCTGCCCTGGTACCAAATGACACCTGCATCCCCCAAATGTTTTGCAAAATGAATTCTTTTTTTCTGTTCAGCCCTACTCCAAGATGCTGTACATAGGCTGGCAAATCCCCCAGTTTCAGAATTTTCATTGGCAAATTCACACTTGGGTCTGGCCTGACACATATGCACCCAAGGTAACTGTCTGAAGTGGAAAAGGTAAGCTGCGGATATTTCTGATTTTCACATGAGGGATATTCCCTTTATTATCATCCCTTCTCACATCAAATAAGATCTTTCAAGTTTAACACATAGCACCACCTACATTCCCCATTTTTGTGTTTTAAGGAGAAACTCCCACTTGGGAGCCATGTTTCTGTTCATATTCAGGACTACATTGTCAATACATTTCTTTTGAAGGCAAATTTTGGTTTTAGTCAGTTCAGTAGATGCCTCATCAAGGCATCCATCTAGCTGATCATAAAAAGGAAAAAAACAATAGCCAGAGGTCAGATATTTATGTTTTTCTGTCGCTGTCAAGAAATCATCACATTTTTAATAAGATCAGAGCCTTTTGCAGTTCTGAAACTTCCCATCTTTTTATATGAACATGTGAATTTTGTATGCATTATACACATTGGAACCTACAGATCACAGGGCATGAGAAGCAGCTTGCTACTCCAGATGGTTTACATAGTCTAGTAACAGTCAGTTTCACCCTGTAGTGTAGTTTTCTGAAATAGTCCCCAACCTAACAGCTGCACAAGAACACAGTGACAGAAGGGAATACTTGTCATATTTATAAACAAAAAAATAAACTATTTCCTATGCTCAGGGGCACTAATAAGAATCTTAAGTCTAATATGATGCCATTAAATACCATGTCAAGGAACTAACTGCACAACAGATTTCTTAATGTATTTATCTGGTTAACAATTCATTTCATTTGCTTAACATTCTGCTTTGTTCTAAATTAGATACATGCCATACATAGGCAGATCATTTATTCTGGCTGCCACCTTTCGGCAGAAGAAACAGGTACACAATACTGCACACCCTTTGGGATTTATATTGTAAACATACACCTGGGATTAGCTTGACTGGCCTCTGGATGTCACTGTCTCACAAAAATGTACTCAGCTGTGTTGGCACTGATCTGTCAGAAAAGATGAACACCTTTCCATGGTGATGTATACAACATGAATGAAAATCAAGTACTTTGAAAGTGCCGTGCTTCACATTAAAAGCGTGTGCTAGACAGACACAAGTTTGAAAACTGAACCTTGAGACTTCAGTTACTCAGCACATAAACACTCATAGATGTTAAGGCCAGAAAGAACCATCATGATCATCTTGTCCAGTGGTGCCCAAACTGTGGGGCTCACCCCTCTTGAAGAACATTTGGGGAGGCACCACCAAGCCCAGCCACACTTCCTTTCCACATCCAGCCCAGCTCTGCTGTCATTCCCTCGCTCTTCCCAGGCCAGCTCAGCCTCTAGCCCCATCTCCTCCCCTACCCCCAGTTCTGCCTCCAGCCCAAGCTCCGCTGCTGAGCCAACTCTGAATGGAGAAGGTGAACTGGTATTACTAGTAAAGGGGGTGTGTGCAACAGGAAAAGTTTGGGCACCACTGATCTAGTCTGACTTCCTTCACATTGCAGGCCACAGAGCCTGGCCCACCTACTCCTGCAATAGATGCCTAACCTATGGCCGAGCTACTGAATGCTTCAAATCATGGGTTAAAGACTTCAAGTTACAGACAATCTGCCATTTACACTAGTTTAAATCTGCAAATGACCCAGTCCTGTTGCTCCAGAGGAAGGCAGGATCCCCCGCTCCCCGAATCTCTGCAATCTGACCTGGGGAAAATTCCTTCCTGACTCAAAATATGGTGATTAGTTAGACCCTGAGCATGTGGGCAAGACCCTCAGCCACACGTCTGGGAAAGATTTTCTATAGTAAGTCAGAGCCCTCACAATCTTGTGTCCCGTTGTTGGAGATATTTGCTGTAGTTTAATATACCTTAGGACATTCCAACCTGAAGAAGAGCTCTGTATAGCTGGAGAGACATTCTCTTTCACCAAGAGAAGTTGGTCCAATAAAATATAACTCACTCACCTTGTCTCTCTAATATGACATTCAGTCCGGCTATGTCTATACTGTCTCTTTTGCCAGCAGAGAGTATACTAATGAAGTGATCATTAGCAACTTCTCATGCTTCATTTGCATATTCTCTGCCCAAGGTTTTTTGTGCAAGAGGTTTTTGCGCAAAAACAAGCAGTGTAGACGGATCCGTTTTGCGCAAAAAAACCCTTTTGCACAAGATCTATATACCTTCTTTTTTGAGGCATAAGGATCTTGCGCAAAAGGGGTTTTTTGCACAAAACAGATCCTTCTACACTGTTCGTTTTTGCGCAAAAACCTCTTGCGCAAAAAGCATTGGAAGAGAATATGCAAATGAAGCATGAGAAGTTGCTAATAAGCGCTTCATTTGCATTGCCTCTTCCACAAAAAGGAAGCAGATATGTGTGCACATATTACTGCACTAGATGGTTAGTTATATTTCACTGTAAAGAAATGCCCTGTCCTGGGTTGATTTGATGTTCAGTGGATATATAAGATCTTGAGAGAGGTCAATGTTTTCCTCCCATTTATTCACACTTAACCAGCAAGTTGCAAAATGGAAGAGCTGCAAGAGCTTTCCTAGGTAAACATCAGCTCATAGGTACTCCCTATTCTAACTTTATACACTATGCCGTTGGGTGCTTAACTTCCATTTGTGCCTTTGAAATACTCTCTCCTCCCCAATTTTTAAAAGCATATTTGTGTCTTGGGAAGCACCTAGCATACCGATGCTTAAAAATAATATTAATGCTTAATGTTGGCAATGTTAAACAACTCATAGTCAAGAAAATATGTTTTAAAAGCATAATTTGAGGGTCATCCTTACAACTGAATTAAAATCTATCCAATATTTATGAAATATCTAAGGAATAGTCAGTGATTTTATTCAGAACATTGTACCTGCACTGTATATATTATTATGCAGAAAGTGTTTCTAGTGGGAGAGATGCAGAAACTGGATTTCAGAATAGACTGGAATTTTAAATTATAGTGATTTTGTTACACTAGTTGTTGAGTGATAAAATGTCTTTTAAAACCTATGGGCTTGTGCTAGCATGCTAGAATATTTCACTGACAACTGAAGTCCAAATGGCAAGGTTCTGTTATAAGGAATTCATCACAGATGTAGTCCTTAGGCCAAATTATGACCCAAAGGAGAGTGAAAATAAAATGTTAAGAAACAGCTGATATGTTTTAATCTACAAAATGCAATTTGGGCATGAGCAGTAGGTTTTGACATATTTTCTCACTTGCTAGTAGCACTGTTGGGGAATGTGGGAGCCATCAGTGAAGACTTTAATGTCCCATCCTCCCTCCCTTTTGGCAGCTGTTGACCATCATTCCTCAATCAGGTCCACTTCTTCAGTATGTCAGAAAGCTTCAAAACTCTTCTCCAGATGGCTGTAGAAGTTGGGAACTAGGACTGAGAGCTGCATATTAAATATCAGGATGCCCTGCATTTCTGAAAAGCTTCGGCTTACACAATAACATGTCCTCATTTTTGTTGTTAGTTGCAAATATGTATGCGTGGATGTCTAGGAATTTGGAGACAGCATGAAGAAGGGAATGAGAAGGAGAGTTTCAAAAGGGAACAGGTACAAAGTCCATTGCTGTCAGTATCAGGGAGACTTTCCTACATGACCTAGACATTACCAGATAGATACAGGCCTGCAGGGGAAGCAGTGCCTCCTTGCTCAAGTTGGGATGGATGCTTAGAGAGCACAATCACTCCCCATTTCCTTAGTATGCAGGAGGAGTGTATATGGGCCACCTGTAAACATGGGCCACCTCTTCAGACTGTGGCTGAATGGTGAGACTTCTCTTTTCTGCCCCTTTCAGATATTTGTGTCACCGTTGGGAGAGAAAGGAAGCAGCCTCTGCTTTCCCTACAGCACATGGACTGAGTATTTCAGGGGTGGACAATAATTTTGATGGGGGATCACTCATGGGAGGCCAGTAATGTAGGTAAGGGAAGGCACAGCCTTTCCAAAATTGCCTACATGCTCCAGCCGCCCAGGAAGGCAGGGACCATGGCACAGCAGCCTGGCTCCCCAATGGCACGGAAAGGCTGTGGCTGCGGCATGGCAGCCCAGCTTTCCCGGCCAGCAGGGAAGGCTAGGATTGGGATTGCAGTGCAGGACAGCAACCCCAGCTCTCCACATGGCCAGCAAGGATTTTAACCAGTTGCATAACAATCAGATTGTGCTAAAAGTTAGAAATCGGAGGAAAACAGGATAACCAAAAGAATGACATTTGCCTGTTTCGGTTTTAATAAAACAACCCAAAAAGTAAGCTACATTTGCCAAAGCCTTAACAGAATCTCAGAAAAGTGCTGCATCTTTGGCCTGATGATGTAATGATACCAGTTTATAACAAAATGTTAAGGGCAAAAATATTTTTCTTTAGTACATTTAAAATGCCCATTGCTTCTTGTAAAGGAACAGAAAAGTGTTTTTTAAAAATAACAGACCATGAAAGTACTATGAGTACCTACATGAAATAAGCTCAATTTGCTAATCAGGGATATTTGTGTGACTAAATCAATCTCTTTGAGGGCAGTAGGCCATGGAAAGTACAAGAGATGCAGAATAGCACAGTCTGAAGTGTTAGTCCCTGTGTGAAAAATGGAAGTATTGCTTAGCTCAAGAACTTAAAAGTCAGAAGGCAAACGAAAATGAAGTCATACCATTTTAGGTACCTTGCAATGCACATGAAGGACCCACCACATGCATTCCTTTTCCTGATGGGTCTAGAGTATATCCTCAAGGCATGATGTGTGGAATCAGAGACCACAAAAAAGAGGCTGTTATTTTAGAAAAGTGCTACAGCTAACTGCCACAAACAACTTACACACAGCTTGAGGTGCACTTTATTTTGTTGTTACTAGTGACCACATCTAATGGCTGAATAACACCCGGCAAGTAAGCACTTTATCGCAACCATTGCAAATAACACCGTGTTTTAAAGTAAGTATGAAACTTACCTAAGAGAAAGTATCTCTGGTGGGGATGGCTGAAGCTTCCTACATTTCCTGTTTGCTAATTCCTTCATGGCTCCATCACCTTCACCCCTAAAAATGAACCACGCTCTTCTTTTTGACTGGCTCTGCAAATCAGATGTCCCAGGCTCTTCCAAACACTGATCATTACAAGTCCAGATAACAAATACTCTACCATTGGTGGTTGTCTAAACATCTTAACCTGAGCCATCTGGAATAGTAGCTGATTTATCCAGCAGATGGAGCACTTTACTTACATAATGCGCTGTAACACATATGAAAAATGATTTAACTCAGATTCAAAGACTGAAGATTCAAACCATACTCAGTAGTACAGTCTGTAAGATTATTTTTTTTGCCCAAGGCACTGCATGCCTGCAATGTCTTGGCAATGATATTTTAATGAACTTGGCGGATGTACGTATACCATGGAGCCACTTGTTGCTTTTGCAATTTCCAGAAATACATTATTTAACTCAGCCTCGGAATACCATCAATAAAGATCTTTTTATTTTCACAGAGTGAAATTTTATTGTGCATTCATAGCACTGCAAATGTTGTGAAATGAAACCATAAGTCAGTCTTTGGAAGTGGATCTTTCAGCTATATGTCAGACCTGAGAACTCTGAGTTACTTTGACATTTTGCTGGAGCGAGTCAGTTCTTTTTTTGGAAGACACACGGGCTTTTAAAGCAACATTAAGACAGCCTTTTAAAGAAGAAATTCTGTGTGCCTGCATCATAACTGGTCATTCCCTGTGATATCTCTGGGGAAAGGAGTGTAAATTAGAGGAGGGCAAGTAAAGGACACAAAATAGTGGATATGGCGGAAATAAATTCACAGAACATGCAGAGATAAAAATAAAATCCTGAAAGTAACATTAATACTGATTTAGGGACGTAAAAAAAGCATAGATGTTTGAAAACAAAAATCAAAATGACATGACTTCTTTGCTCTAAAAGGGGTTCCTTTTATGATCATTCAGTGTGTGTAATGGTCCATTGTGCTGAATCACTCCCTCTGCCATCTCACTTTCCTGGTATTGTTCCTGGGATCCATCAAGAATGCTAACTCATGACTACTATACGCATGGACTCACTTTCTGACCTTGAGCCTTATCACTTGATTTATGCAAAGTCAAACGATGTTATATTGAGTTACGTGCAGTGATTGCCTAAGCATTTATGGATGAATAGGCCTTGTAGTGTGCCTGTTGCTGCAGAGGCTGAGAAAATGGATGGAAGAAAATGTATTATTTCTTTTCTTAGTTTGAAAAGACATAATAGCTTTATCTACTTGAACTTGCATCATCTGTTGTTTTTACACCCACTGCAAGAGTTAGAGGGGGAATTTCAGTTTTTTGTTAGTTTGTGGTACTTATCAGTTTGCATTTTTTTCTCTGAATGGGGGAAAGATTTCTCTTGGATTATTCTTTACTAACAGAAATACCCCGCGTCACCCAGGGAAAATATAGTAAAAGTTGTGATGAACGAACTACTTCAATTATATTAACATAGCATATTTTATTGGAAATACTTTCCCCTGATATATTACTTTAAGAAATTAACATAGTTAGTGATGTGCTTACAAAATGACAAATCCCATAGGGTCTCTTTTCTCAATCCCCACAAATCAGGAAGGCCCATCTTCCCTTAAAGACTCTATGCAAACCAATGCCTGCAGCTTCCTTGCCAGAAGCCCTGAGAAATGGAGGGGATGTCTCCTGGGCTCTGCAGCAGCAGCAATCACTGCTCCCCAAGTTGTCACTCCCCGAGTGCCTTCAATGCACGCTTCATGGGGCAACCTGAATGGACTTCCTAGTGGCAGCTGGACCGGTTGCATTGACGAGACAAAGCGAAAGACCTTCAGACCAGGTGCAGCACCTGAACGTACCTGTTCTAATGAGAATAGGCTGTTCTGAGTGTACCGTGTCCTCCTCAGGCTCCACGGTGCTCAAAACCTTGTCCTCCTGCCCATCTCCACTGTGTACTGTGAGCTGAATCCTGCAAAGTGCATAAAGCCCGTGGCACTTGCTGATAACGCACACAGCCCTGTCAGGAGAAAGCACTCAACCAAAGGAGGACAAGTGGTGGGATGGCTCATTTGGGTGTGGGGGGAGGGAAGCAACTTTAATTTCCAGAAAGTGGTTCGATCAGAGCCCGGTTGCGTGAAGATGTTGGAGGCTGTGATAGCTGGAGGCTTCTCCCAGCCATAATTAGCAAGACTAGATCCCAGCCAGCATCAGCCACATTTGGGTCTGTCCTGGAGACCTGCTGGTGCCCTAGTATAGGGGAGGTTGCTGATTCTCTGCCCCACTGCAGCCTCTCCCCCATGGGCTTTCCCTTGATGGTGCTGCAGGTGCCCACATCCTCTAGGATCTCGTATTTGCAGTTTATGTGACATGCTTAACAGAAGAGTCCAGCAAATGCCTATGATCAGGTGCTACTAAAAGCTGATTATCAGTGGGCCCAATTGGGGCTCTGGGGGAACCAATTTTGAGATATAACCAATCCAGTGATTTAAGTTAGGAAATCAGGAGTATCCTTGGAAAATGTTGTGTTTCTATGATCAGGTGCTACTAAAAGCTAATTATCAGTGGGCCCAATTGGAGCTCTGGAGAAACCGGGGGAACTGATTTTGAGATATAACCAATCCAGTTATTGAAGTTAGGAAATCAGTAGTATCTGTTCAAAATTTGGTGTTTCTAGCTCTTACCATTTCGGAGATCTTTCGTAATTACCAGTGGGCCCAATTGGGGCTCTGGGGGAACTCGGGGAACTGATTTTGAGATATAACCAATCCAGTTATTGAAGTTAGGAAATCAGTAGTATCCGTGCAAAATTTGGTGTTTCTAGCTCTTATCGTTTCGGAGATCTTCCGTTTCGGAGATCTTTCGGAATTATCAGCGGGCCCAATTGGGGCTCTGAGGGAACCGGGGGAACCGATTTTGAGATATTACCAATCTAGTTACTTAAGTTAGGAAATCAGTAGTATCCATGCAAAATTTGGTTTTTCTCGCTCTTACTGTTTCGGAGATCTTTCAGAATTATCAGGGGGCCCAATGGGGGCTCTGGAGGAACCAGGGGAACCAATTTCGAGATATAACCAATCTAGTTATTTAAGTTAGGAAATCAGTAGTATATGTGTAAATTTGGTGTTCCTAGCTCTTACTGTTTCGGAGATCTTTCAGGACAAACAAACAAACAAACAAACAAACAAACAAACAAACAAGCAAACAAAAACTTTCAGAAATATTTATAATAAGATTTACCATGGCTGCTTTTACAACCTATATTTTGGCAGACATCCCAGCAAAAAGGGTTGCACATAGAGGACACCTTTCTCCCCAGATGTCAATGCTATAAATCAGTCAATCAATAAAATGACAAGATGCTCTTCTTTCTGTCTTGAAGTAGTTCTGTCTGGGTAGTTTTTTGACTCTCTCAATCTGTTTTTTCACTTGTCCAGGTGGGTATTTCAGTTTTAAGAATGCTCTAAATAGATCCTGTAGGTGTTTGTGTCTGTCTGTGGGATTGAAGCAAGTCTGGTTGTATCTTAGGGCTTAGATTGAGAAATGTGTTTGGGATGGAAGCTAGAGGCATGAAGGTAAGTGTAGTGGTCAGTAGGTTTCCAGTATAGAAGTGGTGGAAATTTGTCCATCTTTTAATTGTACTGTAGTGTCATGGAAGTGGATTTCTCATGTCGACTGATCCAGGCTGAGGTTGATTGTGGGGTGGAAGTTGTTGAAATCCTTGGGAAATTGACAGAGCCAAAAAAGTACCCAGACATGAACTACTTCAAGACAGGCCCAAAAGAGAAAACAACAGAATTCCACTTGTCATCACCTACAGCCCACAACTCAAATCCCTCCAATGCATTATCAACAATCTACAACCTATCCTGGAAAATGTCCCCTCACTCTCAGAGGCCTTGGGTGAAAGGCCAATTCTCACTTACAGAAAACCCCCTAGCCTGAAACAAATTCTTTCCAGTAACCACGCAACACACCTCCATCATAAGCATCCAGGAACCCACCCCTGCAATCCGCACTGGTGCCAACTCTGCCCACATATATATACAAGCGATTTCATCACTGGACCCAACCACATCAGTCACCAAATCAGAGGCTCATTTATGTGATCTATGCCATCAAATTCCAGCAATGCCCCACTGCAATGTATATTGGCCAGACTGGACCGTCTCTACGGGAAAGAATTAATGGACACAAATCAGATATCTGAAAAGGCAACACACAAAAACCTGTTGGAGAACACTTTAATCTTCCTGGACACTCATTAATGGCTCTCCAAGTCGCTGTTTTGTTTCAGACCAATTCCACAAGCCAAATACACAGAGAAGGATTGGAACTTAACTTTATTCAAAATTCTCATGCAAATGGTATGAATTGTGGTTTCGGATGGCTCGCACATTATCAACCAACCAAACAATGAAGGTGCTAATGGTTCTTGATGTCTGTGTAGAATCCGGTGTTGGTCATCTTCCTTTCCAAGTGCAAACTAATGGTTCTTATCAGCCTCTTATAACTATTTAGTCTTTAAGGTGCGTGTGAGGGGTTCGGGGTGTGATCACCCCCTCCCGGGACGAGAGGGGGGTTCGGCGGACCCCTTTCCTTCTTTCTGCCCGTATCCTTCCCGGACCCTACTCGGCAGTCCGGGCAATCGGGTGCGATCACCCCCTCCCTGGACGGAAGGGGGGGTCAGCGGACCCAGTAATTGTCACCCATCCCTGTGGGATGGGGTCTAAGCCCCTCAATCCAATCTCTACCTACTCGGCGCGGGCCCTGGTCCTAGGGCGCGCCCCCTCCGGTGTTGCCTAAAGCTGG
The DNA here is from genome assembly GCA_019425775.1 of Rafetus swinhoei. Lineage (NCBI taxonomy): Eukaryota > Metazoa > Chordata > Testudines > Trionychidae > Rafetus > Rafetus swinhoei. Next base: position 73,068,079 of record CM033440.1, read on the forward strand.
ATGCTCCTCCGGCGGGAAGGGAGGGGGACCCGGTCCCGCCCTCTCTCCGGGTCCCAGCCTGGGGCCCTAAGCGTCGGGGCTTGCTCGCGCCCCGACGTGGTAGACGGGGGTCACTCCGCCCGTAACCCGTCTACCCACGGTCGCCAAAAGCGCCCGGCCCCGGGCTCCTTCCTCCCTTCCTGGGTTCCCTCGGTTCGTCGTCGCCCCCACCTCCGAGACCTACCCCGGTTCAGACGTTCCGGCCTGCAGTTGTCCCGGCAATACCTCGAGTGTCCGCTCCCGCCGCTGGGTCCGTTCCCGACCCAGCTGTCCTCTCCAGGGCTGTCGGAGCGGGGTCCACCCTCTGTCCGAGCCGGGGCTGGCTGAACGCCAGCTGCGGTGACCTTCCTGGGAGGCCCGGGGCCGCGGCCGGGCTGGCTGCTGATCACAGCGTCCCTCGGGGTCCATCCTGGGACCGGGGTTTCTCCTCCCACCCTGCGCGGAGGCTGCCCCCTCCCCCGCTGGCGGCGGGCCCTTTTGAACTGGCCTGCCGCGTCGGACGCCACCCGGGGCCCCTCCCCTTCCGGCGGCGCGCCAGCGTTGCCGGCCGTGACCCGGCTGCCTAGCCCCGCCACATCCCCATTCGGCGCGGCCGCCGGGGCGGGCTAGCATTTCCCTGCCGGCGGAGGCGTGGAGGCGGCACGCAGCCCCGCCGGCTTCCCTTGCCTGCGCCGCGGCCGCGGGAAGGGGCCTGGGTCTGCCCTCCGCTTCCCGCGGCGCGGCGGCCCCAGCCGTCTCCCGTGCGGGTCGGGGGCGACCCGTCACAGTGCTACTAGACTATTTGTTGTTTTTTAAGTCTTTCCTGTTACGGACTAACTTGTCTATACCTCTGAATCTTATCTACACACTGTCTCTTTTTAATTCCTCCCCTCCATTTTTTTCCTCCTCCCCTCCCCCCCGTTCCCTTATTTATTCTTGGATCTGGACTTCCAACACTCCGGTCAGCTGAAGAAGTGGGTTGCGCCCACGAAAGCTCATGATACCACCTACATGTTTTCTTAGTCTTTAAGGTGCTACTAGACTATTTGTTGATTTTGAAGTTTTTCTTGTTACAGACTAACTGGGCTACCCCCTGAACCTTTTCTTTTATGGTATACTGTGTTCCTAATAGTTAAAATTATATAATACTTTGGCTTAAGAAGACTGTCTGATCATTGTATACTCTATTAGCACAAATTCTGGGAAGGAAGAACCAGAGATACCTAAGCCCCATTGGACCTGCTGGAGTAAGCATGGTGGACTGAGTGATGTAGCCCAGGACCTGTTCTAAATGTGGAAGACTCACAGGATTTAATCCCAGAAAAGTGAATGCACAAGACCTTCTGAAGGGGAGCACTCAGACCAGAGGAAAGTCACCATGATCCCTACTCTGGTCTACCAAACCACCACCTTCTCCTCATTTTATTCCCTCTTGAATGCTCACTTTATCCTCAATACCTAATAAATGTTATTGATTCACTCTTATCTTAGACGTCTAGGTTTATTTAAATTATATAAAATACTTTTACAGAATGATTCATAGTCACATGAGCAAACTAAAGACCTACAAAGACCACTAAACTCATGTGGTGCTTAACTCTTAAAATTGTGGTGCTTAACTCTCATCCATCCTCACCCACTGTGATTACATGGTCTTTGGAGTAGGAACTGTGGCTTTTCTAATGTCTTCCAGGAAGTGACAACACACACTTTTGAGTGCTGGAAAAAAAGTAGATAATAATAATAAATAATAATTGTGAGTCAGCAATAGCACACGTGATTGGCAGGAGATTCAAGATTTCCAGTGGTTGACACAATTTATCTACTATATTTATAGTTTTGAGTGGGTAATACCCTCTTCCCAGGGGACTTGGCTGCAAACCAGTGTCCATTATAGCCTATATTTGTATTTTGATTATTTCTTCTGCAGATGAAAGAGAAACAGTAATTTCTCATAAAATAAACTGCAATTCTATTCTTAGAAAAGAAGCATGGTCCAGTCTGGGCACTAGCCTGGGACTTGAGAGAGCAGCATTCAATTTCCTGTTCTCTCTGGACTTTTTGGATGATTTTGGACAAGTTTTTGAGCCTGAGATCCATGTATGTAAAATGGTGGTAAAAGGATATGGTGTGAGCCCAAATACACTAAAAACTGTCAGTGTTCAATAATGTGGGCCAGATAAGTACCTAAGATAGAAAGAATTTTATAAGAATCTGAAAGTGTAAGAGTTGTGTATCTTGGCAAAAAAGATGGATATAGAGGAATGTCTGATGCTTACCCGTACACCAGGTGCCATTGTTGATCATGGCAATAGAGTAAGTAAAGAAATGCCAAAACCCAAATAGATTTTTGTGTTTGTGTTTGTTTGTTTTTAAATCCTGTGACAAGTTTTTAGTTTTTCAGTGAAAAACTTAAACACAAACTTAATGTTTGCATTTTGATAAAAGGTTTTGTTTTCCTAGAGACCTTAGGGAAAAAATGGATGTTTTTTCCTTTTTGTTATTGAAAAACTAGAAAATTTTAAATGAAACAAGAAATTTCCATGGAAATTTACATTTTGAAAAAATCAATTGGAAAAACTATTCTGACAGTGTCAACCATCTCTATACAGAAGGGGTGGCCAACCAGTTAGAGACTAAGGCTATGTCTACACTGCAGGGTTTTTCCAGGATACCAGGGAACGCGTTTGTTCTTCCACTTTTTTTCATGGAAGAGCAAATGTGCTATTTCGGGGAGCCCTGTATTCCTCATTTCATGCCAAATGGCGGAAAAGCCTCTTCCAGAAAAACAATCAGAAAAGCTATGCAAATTGTGGAGCACAATTTGTGTAGCTTTTTCTGATAAAACCCGATAGTGTAGATCTAGCCTAGGAGCCAAAATAGCTGTGGATAGAGTGCAAAGAGCCATGTATTATCTATCTATCTATCTATCTATCTATCTATCTATCTATCTATCTATCTATCTATCTATCTATCGTACACAACATATGTTATATGTATTATCTGACACTTACTATCTGGAAAACTTGGTTAATCAGCACCTGCTATAGATTCCAATACAATTGCTCCTTCAATTAACAGGAAAAATTCCGATAACCACCTGGCATAATTTTTCAACATTTTCTGAGACTTGTGGAAGTTACATTTGTAAACTAGTGGCAGTAAAGTTTGTTTGAGCTGTGCTTCTGCATATAATACTATTATTGGATATCTAACCCATACTGCAACTATGGCTCATGTATGGTGAAAAATTCATGAATCATTGGGGTAAAATCTGAGTAACCAGCATATTTGATTAACCAGCAACCCCCATTCTCCATGAATGCCAGATAACAAAGGTTGTAAAGTATTTCACATACTTGCAAGGTTCAAATTTAAGGGCTTTACTCCTAGGGTTAATGGAATTTTGTTTTCCGGAAGGATAGTTTCCAAGTCTGCATAGTTCACATTGGTTCAGATTTATGTAATACATCCTTGGAATACAGAATTCAGATTAGTAACAGTGGTTTGTTATTTGAAGTCTAAGATATCTGTAACACAAAAGAATCCAAAAGAATAGATTGCTCACATAGAAATATCTGTTTCAAAGGAAACAGGATGCATTATTGCTTAGCATTGATGCACTATGCTAATGGTAATTTAGGCGACATAGTTTTTATACTGTGAATCTTTAGCGTAGTAGGAACAGAGACTGTAAAAAGTCCTGAAATCAAACAGGGTAAATAAAGCTTGGCCCATTATAAATAGAATTACTTAGCTGCTACAGAGGCCTGACTCATGGATCTTCCACAGTTTCCATAAAAAAAGTGCTGTATGTCTTTTGTGGGCAGCAAAACTCGCCTACGTTTTCTTGAGTTATTCACTTATGGATAATTCTTCCTCTGGGCATGCTCCCACTATTAGACAGGGACAGTCTTCTCTTTTAGTTCTCTGGTTTTACTTTAATTCATTGTTTAGTTGATGAAGTGGGAACAAATGTGTTACCTTCCACTAGTACTGTGACAGATAACTCTTTTCAGCATATAGTATACAGTGATCAATGCCAGGGATTTAAGATCAGACTAGAGTTGGTTGAAAATTTTCTGATGTAATGTTTTCCCTGCTGGAAAAATACTGATTTGACAAAATCATTTTTGTTGGGAATATACTGATTTTGTTGGTACTTTCTATGAGAAATGATCAATTTTCTCTATTTCATTTTTATAAAATTGAATATAGTATGATAAATGTATAGAACTGGGGTAAGAGACTAAAGAGGCAATAGAATCAAGAGGAGATGTGTTAGACTGAGTGAACATGACTCATTTGAATCCCTAAAGCTAAGCAAGTTAAGGCAATGTTTAGTTTTATAGTCTAAAAGATTTTAGGATTAGGACACAGATATGCCATCATGCCAACTGATCATCTGTCTGTCTGAGTCTGAGTGTAAGCAACAATCACCATGTCCCTCAGGTACCTGCACCCAGTTCCTATTGGTACATCACTAGGAATTGAACGTGCATATTTGGGGACAGAATATAACCATATAAAATGTACTAGGGCTGCCAACCGATCAAAAATTAATCGTGATTAATTGTGTGATCAATCACACTGTAATATAATAATAGAATACTATTTATTTAAATATTTTGGATGTTTTTTACACTTTCAAATATATTGATTTCAATTACAAAATTACAACACAAAATACAAAGTGTAGAGTGCTCACTTTAGTTTTGATTAAAAAAATTTGCACTATAAATATAGCATTTTTCAATTCTCCTGATACAGTTCTCTAGTGCAATATCTTTATCATGAATGTCAAACTTACAAATGTAGAATTATGTACAAAAAAGCCCACATTAAAATAAAATGATGCAAACTTTAGCACCTACAGGTCCATTTAGTTTCCACTTCTTGTTCAGCCCATCACTCAGACAAACAAGTTTGATTACAATTTGCAGGAGATAATGCTGCCCACTTCTTTTTTACAATGTCATCTGAAGGTGAGAACAGACATTTGATTGGCACTGTTGTAGCCAGTGTTGCAAGATATTTACATGCCACTAAAGATTTATATGTCTCTTTATGCTTCAACCACCATTCCAGAGGACATGCGTCCATGCTAAGGACAGATTCTGTTGGATAAAAATTGAAAGCAGAGCAGACTTACACATACTAATTTTCACCACCTGAATCAGATGGTACCAGCAAAAGGTTGATTTTCTTTTTTGATGTTTGGGTTCCGCAGGTTTGGCATTGGAGAGTTGCTCTTTTAAGACTTCCAAAAGCATGCTGAATACCTTGTCATTGTCAGATTGGATGGCACTTCAGATGCTTAAATTTTGGGTTGAGTGCTACAGATATCCTTAGAAATCTCATGTTGGTATCTTCTTTGCTTTTTGTCAAATCTTCTGTGAAAGTGCAGAAACAAATGTATTGGGACATCATCTGAGACTATAACATGAAATGCATGGTGGAATGTGGGTAAAACAGAAGAGGAGACCACATTATCTATCTCTACCAAGGAGCTCAGTTAGACATTTTATTAACACATCATCAGCATGGAATGGGGTGGGCAATAATTTTTGATGGTGGGTGGGCCATTCCAAGATTTTGGAAAGTGGTAGAGAGCCGCACTCTACCATGATATTAATGGAGGAGATGCAGGGTCTGGGGTGGAGGTTGGGTGCAGAAGGGTGCTTGGGGTGAGGGATTGGGGTGCAAGAGGGAGAATGGAGTCTGGGATGGAGTTTGGATGAAGGAGGTGTTTGTGACCTAGGGCAGGGACTGGAGTGCAGGGGTTTGGGATGTGACTTAGGGTAGGAGGGGATTGTGATCTGGGGCAGGAGATTGGGGTGCCAGATCTGGGAGGGGGCATGGGTGCAAGAGGGGGGCAGAGGGTTTGGGTATGTTGATTGCAGGGGCAGAGGTTTGGGAAAGGGAGGGAGTGGGGTGCCAGAGGCAGGCTCTGGCTGGGACTCACCAGTCAGCAGCCAAATCCATCTGCCTGCCTGCAGAGCTAAGGCTTACAGAGCTTAAAACATTTCCCAGCCAGCCAGCCTGAGTGAATAACTGAGCGGAGGAGAGGAGGCGTGGTTCTTCTTGGCTGCCTATTATTCAAATGGGCAACTTCCATTGGCCAGTTTCTGGACAGAAACCAGCCAATGGGATTGTGCTGGGACTGGGGACAGCTTTCCCTCCCCTCCTGTTTTGAAACAGAAATGGGGCCCAGCAGCTGCATTTCTGACTGGCATGTGGGGCTGCAGGGCAAGCAGGGATGCCTGCCTGGGGCTCCCCAGTGCCTTTGAGGACTGGATCTGGTGGCTTGCTGGGCCAGATCCAGACCATGGGCCATATTTTGCCCAGGCCTGGCATGGAAGCATGTCCCCTGGAACTGTGGCTGAAGTATGAAGAGGCATATGAATGTTTAGCATTTGTGGCACAGAAATATCTTGCAATGACAGCTACAAATGTGTCATATGAATATCTGTTCTCACATTCAGGTAGCACTGTAGATAAGAAGCAGGCTGCATTATCTCCCATAAATGTAAACAAACTTGTTTGTCTTAACAATTGGCTGACCAAGAAATAGGTCTGAGTGAACTTGTAAGCATTTTGTATTGCTATTATGTAACAAAAAAAATTGTCGTTTGTAGGTGACATGCTCATGATAAATAGATTTCACTAAAGTATTTGAATGAGGTGAGCTAAAAACAATTAATTATTAATCATGATTAATTTTTTTCTAATTAATTGCATGAGTTAACTGTGATCACTTGAAAGCCCTAAACTGTATATAATTTTTTAAAAAATCACAAATTGCAGAAATATTTGCAGTGGAATCCTTACCTTTATAGAAATCCATGACAAAACTCTTTTTGCCTTACTTGGGCCAGTATTCACTTGAATCTCAAATATTAACTGTTATATCATTTATATATGTTGTCTGATAGGTAATTTGTAGAATTTAATTTAATCATATATATTTATCATTGATTTTAGTGTCTAATTTTACCAGACCTAATACAAATCTTAAATTTATTTAAAAGCAGAAGTTTCCAAATATATTCTGAATTGTATCTACCAACAGGTATGGGAGCAATTTCTTACAGAAGATAAATGACTTATGAAAAAATAAGAATGTTTTCTTAAGTGATTCCCTTACCACCAGAGGATCAGTATAATATTTCTTTTTATCTTGGTGAATTTTAAATTTAATCAATTGAATCCATCTAGGAATGAGAAAAAGCCAGTAGGATTTCCAATTTTATAAACTGAGAGAGAAGTCTAAATCTCCTTTCTTGGAGAACTTCTCAAGTTAAATTGTCTTTCTGTCTACATTGAATTTTTATTGAACCATGTAGCAAGCAATAGAACAATAAAAGTTCACCCATCTTAAATTTTGCTGGAACCCACAATATATTCTAAGATGATTATTTTAAAATAACAGAAAATGTTTAGGGCTGAGATTCTTTATGCTGCACAATTCAGCCCTAAACCTAGCTTAATTAGGGAATGGTTTGGCTTAACCAGTCAATTAGCCAGGATGTGTAGAGCTGACATAAAGCAATCTTCTCCTCCCTTCTGGTTGTGTGCCAAACACTGCTTGGTCATATTAGGGCAGTGGTCTCCAACCTTTTTACACCCAGGATCACTTTTTAAATCTCAGAACAGGTGAAGCTCTACTGCCCCGCTCCTTCCTTGAAGCCCCGCCCTCTCTATTCTCCTCCTGTCCATCACTTGCTATCCCCAGCCCTTACTTACACACTCTGATAAACAGTTTATTTTTAAATTATGCGATATATAAAATTAAAATCAGGTGTTTATAGTTATGAAATAAATGGTCTGTTTTTTATTCATGCTATTTAAATCTAAAATGCAGCATTTATAATTATACATTTTGTGTGGACAGAGTTCTGAGGCTGGGGCCAGGAGAGGGAACAGGGTGCTGGGAGGGCAGAGGACAGGGTTCTGTAGCTGGGGACAGGGGAATGGGGACAGAGTTCTGTAGCTGGGGAAAGGGGAGTGGGGACTGAGTTCGGGGAGTGGGGACAGGGGAGTGGGGACAGAGCTCTAGCTGGGGACAGGAGTGGGGACAGAGTTTGGGGAGTGGGGACGGGAATGGGGACAGAGTTCTGTAGCTGGGGACAGGGGAGTAGGATCTGGGGAGTGGGGAATGTGGACAGGGGGCAGGGTGCCAGTGGCAGCAGAGTCCCCTGCATCTGCCCCCTCCTAGGATTCTCCCGAGGGAAGCCAGCACCTGCCTCCTCCAGGCCCGACTCCCCCTCCCCGCGGCACAGGGAAACCCGCGTGTGCCTGCCCTGGGCCAACCCCCTCCTGCGGCGGGGCCAAACCCCCGCGGGAGCCTGCCCCAGGGCCAAACCCCCTCTCCACGGTGCGGTGCGGCCAACCCCCTCCCGCAGCATGGCCAACCCCCGCAGGCACCTGCCCCGAGGCCAAACCCCCCTCCCACAGCGTGGCCCGGCCAACCCTCCCCTCCCACAGCAGGGCCCAGCCAACCCACAGCGGGGCCAACACCTGCGGGTTGCCTGCCCCGGGGCCAAGCCGCCTCTCCCGTGGCGGGGCCAAACCCCCGCAGGAGCCTCCCCGGGCCAAACCCCGGGGCCGACCCCTGCTCCCGTGGCGCAGGGAAATCCCTGCGCTCAACTCACCCCTCCCAGGGAAGCCATTGGACTCCTCTTCTGGAGCCAACGCCCCCTCCCCCAGCACGTGACAGAGCTGTGGGAGGGGAGCAGCCTGCGCACTTCCGGAGCCCCCGGAAGTGATGCGGGCTTCACCCAGGACTTCCGTCCACCCCGCAGGGAAGCTGGCACTACACTAGAGATAGGTAGTGGGGCTTCTCGGGGGTGGGGGGAAAATGGGGGGCAGGAGTGCCCAAACGCCTCGCGATCGACTGGTCGAGGCCTCGCGATCGACCAGTCGATCGCGATCGACGGGTTGGTGACCACGGTATTAGAGGATTCATTCTATGGACCTCAGTGGTGCTACTCCTACCTTACAGCACTGTGAGGCTATGTCTACAGTATAGGGTTTTTGTGCAAAAACAGCTGTTTTTGTACAAAACCGTGACGCCCCACACCTCAAGCGTGTTTTTGCGCAAGAAAATGTACAGTAACACGGCAGAAGAGAGGGCTTTTTGCAGTGTAGGTATGCCTCTTTCTAAGAGCTCTTGCGCAAAAAGGTGTATGTGGATGCTCAACTGGGGTTTCTTGCGCAGAAAGAGCCTATCAGAAAAAGCACAGGTGCTCTGATGGCCATTCTGTGAAAGGCAATCAGAATTTTCTTGCACAAACGTGTCCATGCAGTGTGGACGTTCTCTTGTGCAAAAGCACATTGCTTTTGCAATGCGCTTTTGTGGTGTGGATGCACTTTTGCGCAATAAGTTTTTGCGGAAGATCTCTTCTGCAAAAAGCTTTTTGTGCAAAACCCCTGCAGTGTAGACAAAGCCTCTGAGTGAAAGCACTGAGGCTATGTCTACATAACATGCTTTTTACGCAAAAACGGCTGTTTTTGCGCAAAATCCCACAGAGCGTCCACACCTCAAGTGTGTTTTTGCGCGCAAGAAAATCTACACTAAATCGACAGAACAGAGGGCTTTTTGAGTTGTAGGTATACCTCCTTCTACTTCTACGAGGCATAACTCCTTTTTGTGCTACAGCTCTTGTGCAAAAAGGCATGTGTGGACGCTCTGCAGGGGTTTCTTCTGCAAAAAGAGCCTATCTGAAAAAGCACAGGTGCTCTGATGGCCATTCTTCAATTTGCGCAAGAGCGTCCATGCAGTGTGGACACTCTCTTGTGCAAAAGCGATGCGCTTTGAAGTATAGACACGCTTTTGCGCAATAAGTTTTTGCGCAAGAACTCTTCCATAAAAGTCTTCTTGCACAAAAGCCCTGCAGTGTACATGTAGCCTTAGGGAGATCATCATGCTTTCCAGTCCCTTTATGCTAGACAAAAGGAGGAAAGTGTTGGAAAGATATATAAAGACATTGTAAAACATCACCATGAAATGGGTGTATACTCAGGATAAAGATCCTTTCACCTACCACAGAGCTGGATAAATTACAATCTACAGGCTAAGTATGTCTAAAGGCCTTGTTAAATAGTACCTGTGTAACAGAGAGAGTGAGAAAAAGCAGTGTTCCCTCTAATTGTAACTATCAGGCTGTCTGGAGTGGCTCATGCATGTGAGTATCAACCTCAGATCAATACCACAATATACTGAGTTCTATACTTAGATATCACCAACCAAGTATCAAGTGAACCTCCTGAAGTACTGTTACAACATTAACATGGAGTCACAGACAGTGCCCTTGGGCACTCCCATCTATCTTGCCATTTAGGTATGCTTGCTTTAGTAACATATTGTTTGTTACATAAAAAACACAACTGATTTTTCTGTGGATCAGTGGCCCATGGCCCAAAAAAGATTCCTCACCCCTGGCTTATATTCCAAAAGGCAATAGAAGCTGCTGGCATATACAAGCTCTATAAATTTTTGAGGACTAATCCAGGTCAAACATCTGAGTAATCCTTTGCTTATGCGTAGATTTATTTGTTCAAGCAGCATAGATACAATTTTCTTCATGACAAGTATTTTATTCCCTTCCCAAAGTTCAAGCTGGTGGGACAAGTGTTTATGAAGATTTTCTCTCCATGGGAGCAATGAACAAAGTCTTCTATCCACTGATGTTCTTGTGGTAAATGGGTGTTTCACAGATGGTAATGGTGCTCCCCTGAATGAGGGGCAGGTTATTCTAAAACTGTAAATGCTTATAATTACAGAACAAACTCTTAAACTCTTAAATCCCATAACATGGGAGAGATAAAGTGAGATTAATGCATGTAGCATCGCCTAAACATTTCATAAAGTGCAAACACATTTCTATACAATTGAGCCAGACTGGTTTCTAGCTTATCATTTGTGAGCGCTCATGAAAGTCTTAGAGCTTTGACATGAGCTGGTACTTTGTCTGTCAGCCTCACAGCACCCTTTCACCCTGTGTTCATGGAAATCATATGGGAGGCTGGGTAAATGAATATGGCATGCAAGAGTATGGTGCAACAAGAACAAAGAGTAGAAGAAACACAAGAAAAATTGGAGAGTTGGGAAAAAGAAGAGAAGCAGCAGAAAAGAGAGAGGAGAGGAACAATTGCCAGAAGAAAAAGATACGAGTGCAGGAAAATAGAGCTGAAACACAACTAATATGTATTTATTGCATCATATTTTCCAGCAAACAGTGATGTAAGGTAGTGCGGGGAAACTTTTTAATTCAATTAATTAATTAAATGAAATCCGTAGTCTTTCTTCTTTTGTCATTAACTGCTGCTTTTTTTTCTGCCTAAATTTCCCTTCAAGTTTCAGTTGTTTATAGTATGCTCCTTCATTTTCCTGTTCTAAATTGCTGTGTAGTGTTGCTGTGAATTGCCAAGCAAATATTACATTTCACTTGGTAGGTGGCATTTGTACTAGACCCAAACTAAGTGGATTGTGAACTTATACTAATTGGAGCATTAGAAACACTGGACTGAGGACCTTTCAGTCTTTTGGAAACAACCCGAGATGTAACAAGCCAGCAGTTTGTGTGTGTTGCGAACAGGTGAGTGCTAACAGGGAGTTTAGAGAGGGAGTTCTCCAGGTAAAGGAGAAGCAGATACAGGACTCTTGAGGGAAATGTGTGTTGTGTTTGGGGCTTTCTTACTGTGTGCTGAGCTTGTGTTTGTGAGTGAGGGTTGGTGTGTGGTGAGTTTTTTGTTTTTCTTCTCTGTGTTTTTGAGTGAGGCTTTAGAGAAGGAGTTCTCCAGGTAGAGGAGAAGCAGATACAGGACTCTTGAGGGAAGTGTGTGTTGTGTTTGGGGCTTTCTTGCTGTGTGCTGAGCTTGTGTTTGTGAGTGAGGTTGGTGTGTGTTCTTTTTTTGTTTTTGTTTGTTTTTTCCCCTGTATTTGTGAGTGAGGTGTGTGTGTGTTTTTTTTCCACTTCCCCTTTGCCTTCCCCCTCCCCTTCATGGAGTGAGTGCTGTGATTGGCAAGTGGAAACTGTTGGCTTCTAATTAAAGTTTGAATTCTAGAAGCCTCTGCTGATTGGCTGAGCCTTGGTAGGGGGAGGCACTTTCAGGCACTCCAGGGCTTTATAAGGCAGTGGGCAAGCGACCAAGGAGCTTGTGAACAGGACAGCAGCGATGGATGGTGATAGGTCTGCTGTTGTTACCTGCACAGCGTGTGCCATGTTTGTCTTCCTCCTGGAAGAAAGAACGGATTTCATCTGCACTAAGTGCAAGCTGGTCGACATTTTGGAAGAAAAAATTAGAGGACTGGAGGCCCAAGTGTCGACCCTACGCTCGATCAGAGAGGATGAAGACTTCCTCGATAGAAGGCAGCGTTTAATCCTTCAAGCATGGCAGGTGGAAGAGCCAGAGAGGGCAGTCCAGGACCAGGAAGAGAACTGGCAGCATGTAACTTCTAGAAGGGGAAAAAGGCCAGCATGGGAATCCCCCAATCCTATAGAGGTAAGTAATCGCTTTCAGGCTCTCTCCACAGGCTCTGCAGTGCTGAATGCTTTGGAAGGGACCTCACAAGGAAGAAACCGGAAGGGAACACCATCTACTGGAAGGCATGGGATGCGTAGTCCTAGGGATGGGGGTTCCACCATCACCCCAAAAGAAAACAACGGGTGGTGGTGGTGGTCGGGGACTCCCTCCTAAGAGGGACTGAGCCATCCATCTGCCATCCGGACCTGGAATCTCGAGAGGTGTGCTGCTTACCGGGAGCTCGCATTCAGGATGTGACTGAGAGGCTTACCAAACTGATCAAACCTTCGGATCGCTACCCCTTCCTGCTTCTCCACGTGGGAACTAACGATATGGCCAAGAATGACCTTGAGCGGGTTACTGCGGATTATGTAGCACTGGGAAGAAAGATCCAAGAATTCGGAGCGCAAGTGGTGTTCTCGTCCATCCTCCCTGTTGAAGGGAAAGGACTGGGCAGGGATCGTCGAATTGAGTATGTAAATGTGTGGTTGCGCAGGTGGTGTCGCAGAGAGGGCTTTGGTTTCTTCGACCATGGGACTCTGTTCTGGGCACAAGGATTGTTAGGAAGAGATGGGATCCACCTAATGAAGAGAGGAAGGAGCATCTTTGCGGGCAGGCTTGCAAACCTAGTGAGGAGGACTTTAAACTAGGTTCTTCGGGGGACGGTGACCAAAACCCTGAGGGGAGTGGGAAAGTCGGATACCGGGAAGAAATGCAGAGAGGAATGAGCAAGAAAGGAGGACCCCTGATTCGAATGGAGAAGATAGGGCGATCAACTGGTTACCTGAGGTGTTTGTACACTAATGAGAGAAGCCTGGGCAACAAACAGGAAGAACTGGAGGCCCTGGCCCAGTCCAAGAAATATGATTTAATTGGGATAACAGAGACTTGGTGGGATGACTCGCATGACTGGAGCGCTGTCATGGAAGGGTATAGACTGTTCAGGAAGAACAGGCAGGGGAGAAAAGGAGGAGGAGTTGCACTATATGTAAGAGAGCACTATAATTGCTCTGAACTCCAGTATAAAGAGGAAGAAAAACCTGTCTATGGGTTAAGTTTAAAGGAGCAAACAACAGCAGTGATGTTGTGGTTTGTGTCTGCTACAGGCCACCGAATCAGGTGGATGAGGTAGATGAGGCTGTCTTCAGACAACTGAGCAAAGCTTCCAGATCGCAGGCCCTGGTTCTCGTGGGGGGACTTTAATCACCCTGACATCTGTTGGGAAACCAATACGACAGTACACAGGCAATCCAGGAAGTTTTTGGAGAATGTTGGGGATAACTTCTTGACACAAGTGCTGAAGGATCTGACCAGGGGCCGTGCGCAGCTTGACCTTCTGCTCACAAACAGGGAGGAACTAATAGGGAAGTAGAGGTGGGTGACAACCTGGGAAGCAGTGATCATGAGATGGTAGATTTCAGGATCCTGACCAAAGGAAGAAAAGAGAGTAGTAAAATACACACCTTGGACTTCAAAAAGCAGATTTTGACTCCTCAGAGACCTGATGGGCAGAATCCCTGGGATGCTAACATGAAGGGGAAAGGAGTCCAGGACAGCTGGCAGTATTTTAAAGAAGCCTTATTGAAGGCACAGAAAGAAACCATCCCGACGCGTAGCAAGAGAGGCAAACATGGTAGGAGACCGGATTGGCTTACGGGGAAATCCTTGGTGAACTTAAGCACAAAAAGGAAGCATACAAAAGTGGAAACTTGGACAAATGACCAGGGAGGGGTTTAAATGTATAGCTCGAGAATGCCGGGGGGTTATCAGGAAGGCGAAAGCGCAAATGGAATTGCGACCGGCTAAGGATGTGAAGGATAACAAGAAAGGTTTCTACAGGCATGCTAACAAGAAGAAGGTGATCAGAGAGGGTGTGCGGCCCCTACTGGATGAAGGAGGTAACCTAGTGACAGATGATGTGGGGAAAGCTGAAGTACTCAATGCTTTCTTTGCCTCGATATTCACGGACAAGGTGGGTTCCCGGACTAATGCGCTAAGTGACGCAAGATGGGATGAAGATGGACAGCCCTTGGTCGGTAAAGAACAGGTTAGGAACTATTTAGAAAAGCTAAATGTACACAAATCCATAGGTCCGGACTTAATGCATCCGAGGGTACTGAGGGAGTTGACAAATGTCATTGAGGAGCCTTTGGCCATTATCTTTGAAAAGTCGTGGAGATCGGAGAAATCCCGGATGATTGGAAAAAGGCAAATGTAGTGCCCATCTTCAAAAAAGGGAAGAAGGATGATTCAGGGAACTATAGGCCGGTCAGTCTTACCTCGGTTCCTGGAAAAATCATGGAAGGGTCCCTTAAGGAATCCATTCTGAGGCACTTGGAAGAGAGGAAAGTGATTAGGAATAGTCAGCATGGATTCACAAAGGGCAAGTCGTGCCTGACCAATCTGATCGGCTTCTATGATGAGGTAACTGGTTCTGTGGACGTGGGAAAGTCAGTGGATATGATATACCTTGACTTTAGCAAGGCTTTTGATATGGTCTCCCACAATATTCTTGCCAGCAAGTTAAGGGAATGTGGATTGGATAAATGGACAGTAAGATGGATAGAAAGATGGCTAGAAGGCCGAGCCCAGCGGGTAGTGATCAACGGTTCGATGTCAGGATGGCGGTCAGTTTCTAGCGGAGTGCTCCAAGGTTCGGTTCTAGGACTGGTTTTGTTCAATATCTTTATTAATGACCTGGATGAGGGGATGGATTGCACCCTCAGCAAGTTTGCGGATGACACTAAGCTAGGGGAGAGGTAGATACGCTTGAGGGCAGAGATAGGGTCCAGAGTGACTTAGACAAATTGGAGGATTGGGCCACAAGAAATCTGATGAGGTTCAACAAGGACAAGTGCAGAGTCCTGCACTTGGGACGGAAGAATCCCAAGCATAGTTACAAGCTGGGGACCAACCAGTTAAGTAGTAGTTCTGCAGAAAAGGACCTGGGGTTACAGTGGATGAGAAGCTGGATATGAGTCAACAATGTGCCCTTGTAAAGAAGGCTAATGGCATATTAGGTTGCATTACGAGGAGCATTGCCAGCAGATCCAGAGATGTCATTATTCCCTTTATTCAGCTTTGGTGAGGCCACATCTGGAGTATTGTGTCCAGTTCTGGGCCCCCACTACAAAAAGGATGTGGACGCATTGGAGAGGGTCCAGCGGAGGGCAACCAAAATGATTAGGGGCTGGGGCATATGACTTATGAGGAGAGGCTGAGGAGTTGGGTCTGTTTAGTCTGCAGAAGCGAAGAGTGAGGGGGATTTGATAGCAGCCTTCAACTTCCTGAAGGGAGGTTCCAAAGAGGATGGAGAAAGGTTGTTCTCAGTAGTGACAGATGGCAGAACAAGGAGCAATGGTCTCAAGCTGTGGTGGGAGAGGTCCAGGTTGGATATTAGGAAACATTATTTCACTAGGAGGGTAGTGAAGCACTGGAATGGGTTATCTAGGGAAGTAGTGGAGTCTCCATCCCTAGAGGTGTTTAAGTCTCAGCTTGACAAAGCCCTGGCCGGGTTGATTTAGTTGGGATTGGTCCTGCCTAGAGCAGGGGGCTGGACTTGATGACCTTTTGAGGTCTCTTCCAGCGCTATGATTCTATGATTTTATGATTCAGTTTACGTATTAAGTCTGCAATTATTGTCTATATTTGATTTCTTTGACCACTTTAATTCTTACCTCTTTCTTTTATCTTATAAATAAACCTTTAGTTATTAGAGTCTAAGGATTGGCAACAACGTGATTAGTGGGTGAGATCTTGAATTATACATTGATCTGGATATGTGGCTGGCCTTTGGCTATTAAGTTGTTTTTAAATAACCACTCAGGATTAAATCTAGTATGTTGAAACAAGAATTGGGATTCCTAAAGAGGCTGCATTTCTGACTTTTTGTTAGCCAGTGTGGTGAGACAGAAGTTTACTTTTGTTGCTGGTTTGGTATATCTTATAGAAGAATAACCACCAGTTTTGGGTTGAGTCTACTCCATTTCTCAGCTGTTTGTCCTGAATCTAGTATTCTCAGTTGTGACTCACTGAGGCATGGTGACAAGCACAAACTTTAAACTATGCACCCCCCACTATTACCAGTGCAGATTATCTCTATAATTTAAGTTGGATTTAATTTCTCCACCGCTTTGGGCTTTCCTCTCCCCCCACCCTCGAACACTTCTACAAAGGTTCCAATGCCCTTGATAGGTGGCTATGTTCTGGTAGTTGATACTCAGATATCACAGTTCTGGGGGGCCATGTATCTATACAGACATTCAACAGATTCTTTTATATTTCCTTAGTATATTTACTCATACTCAGAAATATATGAAACATCTTTGAATCTGCCCAGAGGAAAGATGCTATGGTATGTGTACATAAGATCGTTGTCATAGTATTTGCTTTCCCTTGAAGGTCCATGTCACTGTAGACTTTCTCCACAAACTTTCTCTTGACAAACTCAGTATTACATGTGCACTGTCCAGAGAAGCTTGCTGAGTCAACAGTACTGTTAGCTCTTGCTCGATCAGAGAACAAAAGCTCAAACTCAGGAACAAACCAAAACCTTTCATTTGGAGGTGGCTGGTTCCTTTAGATGTCTTGCTGTATTTAATTCAATATAATTTCTTTATCAGTTTTAGTCATAGATTTTCCAGAAGGGACCATTATATCACTAAGGGTGCATCTACACTGCACTGTTATTCCGGAAAAACAATCCTAACATCCACACAGCAATTGCATTATTTCAAAAGAAAATCAAAATAATGGAGAGCTTTTGCCGATGTTGGTAAACCTCATTCCACGAGGAATAACACCTCTTCTGAAAAAGTGAAGATGCTCCACTGCTGCTATGTCAAAATAGCTCCTCACCAGGGCCATTCTAAGTTATTCCTCCCCAGTGCCTCCTAGGGTTCTGAATCGAGACAGTGTGTCCACATTAGGGGAGCCTGCCTTGGACTAATTTTGAGGCTTTCCTGTAGTGTGGATGCTCTATTTCAAAATAAGCTATTCCGGAAGATATCTTCCAGAATAGCTTTTTCCTAAATAAGCTTGCAGTGTTGACACACCCTGATTCTAACCTCCTACACAACACATAGGCCATTACAATTCATTCAGATACCCTGTATTAATCCCAATTATTAGTAAAGGATGTCTTCCAGGAAGGCATTGGCATTTGATCTTGATTTGAAGAGGTGGAGAATCTGCACCGTACCCAGTATTTAAAGCGGTTATGCTGTTTAAATGAAAATCATAGGGATTTCTGTAAATACCCTGATCCTTACCTGTTTTAAAGTCTGAGTGAGATGATGTGCCTAAATTTTCTTTAATGCTATCTCACAAATAATTTGCCTCTCATTAGTGCAATCTGTTCTGCCTCTTAAAAAAATCTCCTGAATCAATGGCAATCTCACACAGTGAATGCCATCACTCTAAATGTACATTTTATGCACCATTATAAATCTTAAAATCCTTAAGCAAAAATGACAAGCAGATGTCTCAAATGCTCAAAAAAGGAATGAGTCAACCAAAGAAACAGCAGGATGATTAAAACTCAAAGTATTACCTGTACAGAACAAATATTTCTCCCTGAGTTCAGAGCTGTATGACTCCCTAACTTCCTGAGGACTGGATTGTTCCTTTGCTTTTAGGTCTGACTATGGGGTAGTAGGTAAATCACCCAAAGAGGAGCCCAGGGAAGGAAGAGGGCCACAGTTCCTTCCTTGCTGCCAGGAAATGGTATCAAATAGCAGATTACTATGTCCATTGAACCTGCTCAGCACATTGAACCACATTGTGTGGTGCCAACGGGCTGCTGGTCTTCATCACATCCTGCCCATTTGTGCATGTGAGAAGTCCATTCTGCACAGACCCTGCTTCCACCCTCTCCACTCTGCTCTTGCAGCAAAGATGTGGAGAAGCCATTCCATGGGTGTGGGGGAGGGACACTTATGTCCCCTTCCATCCTTTGTGGCTTGTGCAGGCTGGGCCATTATCTGGCCCTTAATAACATGAAGCAAAGTAGACTGATTTGTAGAAAAAGACTCAGTCAAATCCATTTTCTCCACACGGTGCCCCTTTAAAAATAAAATCAGATCAAGATATAGGTACTGTACTGTTCAAGGCTTTCATCCAATTTTGTTAGAGTCAAGATACTGAAAGCAGTGTAAATTGCTGTAGTTAAGCCTACTGTTAGCTTCAGCAGCATGCGGTATAGAGAATTATTTCAGAGCTGTGGAAAGTTGTTGCCCTGATAATGCCAGTACTGCTGAGCCATCAAGTACTGTTAAATTGGAGTTTCTGAGGAAAAGATCACATAGATGGCAGTCCAAGGTGTAAGGCCAGTATAGGCCTCCTTTTATGGATGTCCTCTAGGCACACTTGAGTCCAGAACAGAAATTCAAATGTTTGTTTTTCACCAGAAAAAACAGCCAGTTTTTATTTATTTTTTATTAAAACCTCAACATTTTTAACAGTACTGAACATGGTTTGTCAAATTTATCATTAAACTAAGTTTTTCTGAAAGCCAGTTCACTGGTTTAACCATGTGGTTGGTACTGAGCAGGTTCATATTATTATGATGAATGCCAGGTGATGCTAGCTAGGTCACTGAGTAAGTAGGGAAGAAAATGGGGAAGGGGGCAGGGCACTGGCCAATTCTCCCCTGTGCACCTGGCTCAGGAACTCCAAACCACTCCCTGTTCAATTCCTTAAATTTGGGGCATGGCCCCAAGAGTCCAGATTCTCCTTCAATAGGGTTCTCAATAGGTTTCCTCCTTTCCCAGAGAGGTAATGAGGGGGTCTTACTTGCTCCCATGGCTGCTGAGTGGACAGGCTCTGATTATGTCCTTAGACCACTGAAGTGGGCTCCTGCCTCCTTGCTAATCAGCCCCAAACTGAGTCAGGCTCCTTCCTTTTCTTCTTTCTTCTGGCCTGGCAATGGCTGCAGGTAAAGCGGGGTGGGGCTAGCTGGGCCAAGAGGTTTTTTTTAACCCTAGGATGCCAGGCTCTCCTTTCTCCGCTCCCTCACAGTAGGTATGACAGCGGCTCTTTATTCAGGATAGGTGTAAAAAGCAGTTATACTTCTTTTTTGGCATAAGATAGCTGAAATAATAGAAGCTGTTACTCAAAACAAAGGCCACATTCAAGGTCAGTTAGAAAATGACTTCTGTGGGCAGTAGGTTTTCATTGGGTATTGTTGGTGTATGTGTGTGTGTGCTAGGCTGTCCTTAGAGGGGTGTTTGGTGTGGGAAATGCCCCCTCCCTCCCAGGTCTTGCTCTGCCTCTTCCCATCACTGCTCTGATCCTGCTTTTCCCTCGCTCCACCCCTTCCTCCAAGTCAGCCCACTTTATTGCTGCTGTGCACCCTCTCCTCCCCATTCCACCTTCTCTTAAATCCCCTCCCTTGAGCAATGTGGCCCAGGGGATTAGCAGGGGAACTTGCACTGGCAGCAGGGATCAAGCCCACCCCTACACTCACCAGCAGTGGCAGAAAGCAGAGTGACCCAGCTCCAGTCCCACCCCTAGCC
This sequence comes from Rafetus swinhoei, assembly GCA_019425775.1. Taxonomy (NCBI): domain Eukaryota; kingdom Metazoa; phylum Chordata; order Testudines; family Trionychidae; genus Rafetus; species Rafetus swinhoei. Next base: position 73,088,139 of record CM033440.1, read on the forward strand.
CCAGCCCACTCTGCTTCCCTGGCTCCTAGTTGCATCATCTCCCTTCCCGCTACCACCAGTAAGTGCAGGGGCAGTTCCAACCTTACCCTTATACCCCCTTTCCCTGAGCAATGTGGCTGGGAGTCAGGGGAGCACAGTGAGCTGGGCTGGTTATTGCTCTGTTTCCTGCTGCTGCCAGTCAGTGCAGGTGCAGACCCAACCCTACTGCCAGTGCCAAGCCCCCTCTCCCCACCCCACTAGTCCTCCAGCTGTCCTGGGACATGCACAAAGTGTGGCTATGGGCGGATTGCCCCAAACTGTCCTATGGACAGGACAGTTCTGTGTGTCTGAGCAGAAGCAGGCAGAGAGTAGCAGCCAGAACAAAACAAAAACAAGCATCCCAGAAGAGAAACAGTAGAACATCGTCCTTGGAGAAAGTGTAGACAGAGCATTTGGGTCTGAGTGCTTGCTGGAAAGAGGCTCAGAACTGTGAGCAAAAGTAGCAGCCTCATGTTTGATTCTTACTGAGTTCAGAAAAACGAGATTTTGTACATTTTATGTAAATAAATAGGCTTGTGTCAAAAACCTAGCTGACTCTCTCATCAATGTCTCCTCCTAGTGGAAATAACCCCCAAGATTCTGGTTATTGGTTAACCACTTGGACAGATAAGGGATAACAGTATCATGAAACAAACAGAACTTTTGTGAGTGGCAATACTGGCTCTTACACCTGTCACGGTCTCAGTTAGGTGTTCAGCTCTTGCTACATTGAGATTTTTTTTTTGACCCATGAGGGTAAGTTAGATAATTGATGTTTTCAGGGGAGGAGGGAGCAAAAAGATGACACAGCTGGGAGGAACCAAGTTTCTTTGTTTGGCTGCACACTTCTCCATGTACTAGGCTCTCTCCTCTTCCTGGACTTTGGAAACAATATTCTGAAGAGTGAACTCTCCTTGATGTATCAAGGGAAAGCTAATGTCCTGACCCATAATGCACCACATGCAAGAACTAACAGCAGTTGGGCCCTTTATAGTTATAGTTTTGTTATGCTGCCATCATTGTGCTAATTGTCCATTTTTATGCTATAATGTTTTAATTAAAGACAGGTGAACCAGAAATAAAAAACACCTGAAAGAAATAAGAACAAAGAAACTCTGAGGTGAATATTTTGTCACAGTCCTTTTCTTCAAAAATATCTGGAAAGATTCGTTTCCATTCCAGTGCAGAACAAAAACAATTTTCAAAGACTCTAAAATTGCCTCAAAATAGCATTATCTTCTAGCCTCTTCTAATTATCATTCTGGAACATACGCTACCCAGTCAGAGTATCTTCTTCTAAAAATGATGTGATTCTTCTTTAAGTGATATGTTAGTCTGCTAATATTTTAAACTTCCAGATAACTATAGCCTAATGACAAATACAGGATGATAAATTAAAATACTAAGTCAAGCTGACTAGAATGTATTTTTTTCCTCCTAGTGAAAGATGGCCATGACTAAACAACCTTTCGGTGGTTCTGACTCAATAGTAATTTCCCTTCTGATTATCATTTAAACATGGCTACTTAACTCATCAAACTATTTTCATTTATTCTCTAGCCCATAAATAATCTTTTTGCTCATACAATAGCTTTTTCTACCAATGATCTTTTTGTTCATATCCTGTTTGATTTTAATAATCTTTTCTCCGGCTGCTTTGTCTTCTTTGATTATCCTCGAGGGCTGTGTCTACATTGGCATCCTTTTCCGGAAAAGGGATGCTAATGAGACAAGTTGGAATTGCAAATGCAGCGGGATTTAAATTTTTCACGGCATTTGCATGAACATGGCTGTCGCTTTTTCGCTCAGGCTTTGACGAAAGCGCCAGTTTAGACAGCGCTCTTGCGAATAAAGTTTTTCCAGAAGATCCCTTATTCCTGATTTTAAGAGGAATAAGGATCTTCCGAAAAGGCTTTATTTAGACTGGCGCTTTTTCCACAAAGCCCCGAAAGCCGGAAAAAGCGGCAGTTATGTTCATGCAAATGCCGCTGGGAAAATTTAAATCCCTGATGCATTTGCAATTCCGACTTGTCTCATTAGCATCCCTTTTCCGGAAAAGGGTGCCAATGTAGACACAGCCTTGGAGTTTCTGAAAATTGAGGTCAAATAAGCTAGTAGAGAGGATGTCTCAAAAACTACTTTGTCTAGTGACTTATCTGTTGGCAGCTATAGGACACTTCATGATTTTCTTAAATAGAATTGGTACAACTCTTTTTGAGTGACTTTTTTTTAATGTGAGTCTATCTCTGATCTTTTCCTGATATGGCCTGGGACCTTTTATTCAGTTCATTTACTTGAAGTCAGTAAGAAATTTTTTTTTCTAAAATTGTTTAAACACTAGGGCACAAGTTCTCTGATTTAAATGAGAGACAGTGGAGCTGCGCTATTAGCAGAGAATTTACTCTAGATATTGCATACATTTCTATAGAATAAGATTTTCAAGGAGAAGAATATCCAAATCTCATTGAAATTCAATGGATTTGGGTGTTAAACTCCTTTAAGCTCCTCTGAAAATCACAGCTATAAATAACAGCTAAAAATGTCACTTTTTATAACTCTTAGGGTATAATCTGAGAGAATACCCTTTAGTGCTGGTAACTCAGGGTGCATCTACACTGCCGGGCTTAACTCGAAATAAGCTACACAAACTGAGCTACGTCAATTGCATATCTTATCTCAAAATAGCTTATTTTGAAATAGGGAGCCTCTACACAGCGCTTATTTCGCAATAGAGCACTCTTCCTCCGACTTCCCTTATTCCTCATACAATGAGGTTTATAGGAGATGGAGTAAGAAGTCCTCCAGCTTGACAGTATTTTGACACTATTTCGAAATAACTGCCTGCTGTGTAGATGTGAACTAAGTTATTTTGGAAGTTATTTTATAAATCAATTATGCGTTCATTTGTAGCTAATATATTTTCTGATTATTAATTACTATAACAAAAGTCTAGATAGGCAATATTTTTCCATAGTTTCTAGTAAAGTAGATAAACTGCACTGGCCTATTGGATGTTATCCTCATCCAGTGGCTATGCAGTTTAGTAGTATCTTACAGAAAAAGGAGTGTTTAGCTTGGCTAGTCATTTTGTGTTTTAGATGTTGAAATTCCAGGATTTGATCCTCACTGGGGATCATAGGGCTGTTGTATGCTGCATCAATAGTTCACTGTCAATTGGGTCCCTGTAGACCTCAAATGCTGGGCACAACTTTAACTAAAGAGTATATAATAAACTGTTCTAGTACTTGTGAGGCTAACTTCCTTCAGTAGTGGCCTTCTATAACTTCCAACTTTTAAGTAAGCATGAGAGTTCTTGAACTCTATTGGTAAAGATGCCTGGTTTGGGTGCTGAAATTCATGGGTTCAATCCCCAGGGACAGCTCTGTTTTGTTCTATAGACACTAGAAATGGTTCAGATTTCACATAATGTGGTCCCTCCCATCTGTATACATAATAGTTTGCAACAATGTCAGTAAGCTTACACACAGAATGTACTGAAATCATAGTTCGAATTCTGCTATAGAGTATACTGGAATAAATCTGGAGTGGCTCCAATGAAGCTAGGAAACAGAATAGCATTTGATTTGTATTTCCTTTTTTATAAATTTCCATTGTTATTACTATTGTTGTAATTGTGAGCTTCCAGGGGCAGGGCCCAACAGGGTTCTGGATTTGCTTCAAGACAGAGTAGATTAGGAAAAGATAGATGCTTTTATTAATTTTATTACATCACTACTATTACAGGCTTAATACTGCCAGATGGTTACACAGCTACTGCAAAGTAATACAAAACAGCATAGGCAAAGCAATACATATACAAGTAACAGGCACTTGGAAATGCTTACGCCCATTTAGGTCTGCGGGGAGTCCTGTTCCGGTTACCTTGCACCCAGCCGCAGTGGACGTGGCTCCAGCTAGGGGGATTCAGGACACCCTTCGAGGTCTAGGTCCCTGTTGACACTCAATGAGGGGCGGGACCTCCTACACTAGTTATACTACAGTTGTTTACTGGATGTGCATGTACCTGGCTCAACACCATTCTTATCCCTCTTATGAGCTGAGAACTGTGGTCAAACTTGTTTACTACTCAATAGTGTCCCAGCTCAAGGCATGGGTTAGAGCTGATAAAGCCCAGCTGCTGTTTGGGCTTGAAGCGTCCTACATTATACTAAGCTGGGTACAGCAGGGATGGAAACTTCCATCCTAGGCCTGCTAAGCTGCAGGACCCACATATAACTTTTATGTAACAATTACTATTAATGTTAATGTGACAAGTAGATGTTCTTCCTTCTGAATTTTTCTCCCCTTGTGCTTTCAGAATGATTTATGAAAACATAATAGCATTTGTCTCTAGGAGAGACAAATTGCTATCTACTATATCTTTCCTTTAAATAAACATGAAGAAAAAATGGTTCTTTTTTATTAGAACCCTCCATTTTCATATCTGAGAATATATATTTTGTTAATGTTAAAACTTTTGACCTTGGGAATGGAGTTATGGGGCGAATGGTTTATTTTGCTGCTGATAGTGTATAGTGAAGCCATTCTGGATGCATTACTTATCACAGCCCTGGTCTATACGAGGTAGTTATTCAAAATACCTCCCCTTATTTAGAAATTACAAGCGGAGCATCCACACTACCAAGCCCGTTATTTTGAAATAATGGGCTATTATTTCGAAATAATAACTCCTGCTTTCCACAAGGAATAATGCTTATTTTGAAATAGTTATTTCAAAATAATTTCCTAATGTAGACATGCCCACAGTGTCCAGCCCAAATAGTAAATTCAGGTGCTGATCTGAATCACTTCCCACAGGCAGGGAAATGACTCTATGACCACTAGTGACTGGAGCAAACTCAATAAGACTAATAGTTGGCAAAGGACTGCAAAATGTGTCTAACCCTAACCAGGTGATTTGTCCCATTTTTGTTTTCACTTGAAAACATTCTTTAAGAAACATTTTTTGTTGGAAAAAAATGTTGACAGTTTTCAACCAGCTGTGCAAGGCAAATTTTACCAGAACATGAGGACCTGCCTTGAAGTTTCTCTCTCTGAATCGATGTTTAACTCCATACAGCTATTAAATCTTTTTTTAACTCAAGCCTCTAAATTACTTGTTGTTTCCTCAGTGTTTTAAAAAATTAGCCCTGACTCCCCTTTTTAAAAGAATTAGTTAATTAACTGTGATTAGTAAATGTTCAGATCCATTTATTTCTGCAGATATACAATAACACCTGAGTGCATCTGAGATGCAGTGTTGGTGTATGATGTCTATACTCATGGGCTATGTCTAGACTACAGGCTTCTTTTGGAAGAAGCGTTTTTCGGAAGAGATCTTCTAGGAAAACTTCTTCTGAAAGAGAGTGTCCACACTGCAAAAGTGCATCGAAAAAGCAATCTGCTTTTTTGAAAGAGAGCATCCAGACTGAATGGATGCTCTCTCACATGTAAGCTGTGATTGCTATGAATGGAATGGCCACCAGGGCACCTGTGTTTTTTTCCTCTTTCCTCTTCCGAAAGAACTCCCTCTTCCCCAACCACACAAGCCTTTTTGAGAAAGAGCTCTTTCACAAAAAGGCTTCTTCCTCATAGAATGAGGATTACCAATGTTGGAAAAAACCCTCTGTTCTTTCGATTTTCTTGCAGAAGAACGCAATTGAGTGTGGACGTTCCTCAAGTTTTGTCTGAAAAACGGGCCATTTTTCTGATAAAACTGTATAGTGTACACATACTTGGTTAACTATAGGAGTGGACCTGGAAATATAGTGCCTGGTCCTTCTTTACACTAGACTCAGGCCCTTCAATAGTTCTGAACAAGAGTTAGCATATACAGTTAAGATCAAGTTAGCCAATATTTAATTACCACCAGTGCCTGAAAACAATACTCGTTTTTTAAACACTACGGCTGTGTCTACATTGGCATCCTTTTCCGGAAAAGGGATGCTAATGAGACAAGTCGGAATTGCAAATGCAGTGGGGATTTAAATTTTCCTCACGGCATTTGCATGAACATGGCTGCGCTGCTCAGGCTTTGACGGAAAAAGCGCCAGTCTCGACAGCTCTTATTCCTCTTAAAATCAGGAATAAGGGATCTTCCGAAGAGGCTTTATTTTCCGCAAGAGCCGCGTTTAGACTGGCGCTTTTTCCGTCAAAGCCCCGAGCCGAAAAAGCGCAGTTATGTTCATGCAAATGGAGCGGGGAAAATTTAAATCCCCACTGCATTTGCAATTCCGACTTGTCTCATTAGCATCCCTTTTCCGGAAAAGGGTGCCAATGTAGACACAGCCTACTGCTATGAGAATGATGGGGCCTATGTCCTGGGGAGCTGCAGCTGGAGGACACTCAGACCATGTCTACACTAGGAAACTATTTCAAAATTAGTACATTCAACTTAACTCTCAATTTAACAAAATCGAACTTGCGTATTCACACTACGGGGAAGCCTCGAAATTTGTCTGAGATAGGTTCTGTTAATGTGGATGCACTACCTTGGACTTAGAGCTCCAGGAAGCACTGGGTAGTAATTAGTTTGATACATTAATTTGCATTCTGCCATTTGTCCATCCATGAAGATCCAAAGTGAAATGCTGGGCCCAGCTACGGTATCATTTTCAGTCAAGGACTCCCCATGAAAGTCAGGGGCTGTCTGCCAACTGCCTTCAGAAGTTCTTGCATCAAGCATAGAGGGTGTACATGTGTAATAATATTTGGCTATATTAATTCACTGAATGGAGAGACATTAGTGGTGGAGATAGAGAGAAAGAAGGGGAAATACAACTTATTAGAGTGATAGACCAGAATTTTCAAGTCCATGTCTCTTAAGTTTGACACCTAAATCTATTTAACAGACTAAATAAAAGTGACATGACTTTCTGTGATCCGAGGAGCCAAAAAAATCCATACAAGTAATCGACTCTTAAAAAATGTGCTGCTTTTATTTAAGTGCTAAATGTCAGATTTGGGAGCCTAATGCTAGGAATTCAGGTTGGGAAATGTTGACATTTGGTTCTAGTCTTCAACTTTCATCTTGTCCTTAAACGGTTCCAGCAACCCAGTCATATTCAGAACAACAACTTTTTATTGACTTGTTTTGCTGTTAAGATATTTCAAATCCATTTTCTCAGTTGACCAACTCATAGATTTGAGATTTGACAGCAACAAGATACATTTGAATCTGCCTCTATGGGGGAAGCTCTTTAAGCTGTTAGTTGGATCTGTTTGTTTGTGTGTTGGAAAAAGTATCACAAGCTGATTTACTGTATTAATAGTTTAGCCAAAAAACTTACCTTTCTACTATCTTAATTTCCAAGCAATGCAGTGAGTTTTTTTCCTAGATTCTATTCTATTCAGGTTCTTCTACCACCAAAAGCAAAGGTAGTATCTGAGTGCCTTTCAGCAGGGCTGTAAGCCACATAATGAACATCTATCACACGTGATTTGTTCTCTTGTCCTTTACCTAGGAATAGACACCCTTTTTTCTCAGTTGGTAATAGATATTGGTAATAGACAGCTGTCTGCCTTCCTGTTTTAGTTGTAGTCTTACATTATGATGCATTAAATTGTTTGCTGAAGTAGTATGAAAAAGTAGCTGGATTCAAAATACATGTTGCTGTTCATTCTGACACAATACACAACAGTAAACACTGAGAACTTGAGTCTCCAGTCTTACTGATATTGGATAGTAGTATAAGAGATAAAGCAATTCCCTGCCCTCTTCAAGACAAACCTTATTGAATAAAGTCAAACCGGATTGAATTAAGTTCAATGTTTATGGTGTCCATTGTATTAAACAAGTAAATATAACTCCTTGGGGGTCAAGGATTTATGTATTTCCATGAGGAAGAGGAGCTTGAGTTCCTCCAGGAATTGCGAACAATGGGATTGTTCAGATAAATTCACTCAGAAGAACAAAATACAGTCATAGTGGGCCAGACCAATGGTCCATCTCTTGTCTTCTGATGGGGTGGATGTGAAATGCTTTAGAGGGAACAAACATAAGAGTAATTTTGAATGTTCCCTTCCCTGCTCCTGGAGTGTAGCAAGGTCCACTCACCACTGTGGCACATCCTGCTGGTCACTCCAGTAATTAGCTCCATTCCTCAGCAGGGCACCCCCTTCCAGCCAGTGTTTTGCCCGCTGCCACTCTCCACTCTGCTCTCTCCACCATTTGGACCCATGTCACTTTCTAGACTACAACATCCTCTTTGGGACACTGCCATTCAGCTGTGTCCACCACTCCATTCTCACCCCCCTTCTGGGGGTGTCAGCAGTCCTCAGCCTCACCTGTCATTGTGGCTAACTGCAGCCTCAGTCTAGCCCTGCACTTCAGGGGCAAGCCACAGTTTATAAAGGCCACACTTGTGGTGGCTAGATGCAGTGTATGCTGGAAGGGGAGTGGACCTAGGCCCACCCACTACTCTAGGTTCCAACTCAGGGACCCTCTGGCAGCAGCCATCTCTTACCCTCTTCTCCCCTTTATTGCTTCCCTGTGACCTTGCACTTTCTTGACCCTTATATCAAGGCCACAGCCTCACTCTCGCTGCTCCCCTGAGCACTGCTCCAGCTAAGGTGCTTCTCCCAGGGAACCAGTCCTGCAGCCTCCCTGGTAGGACCCATCTGCTCTCCTGAACAGCTCCTTATAATCAGGGTTGCCCCAGCAAGCTGCCCTCTGATTGGTTCTCTATGAGCTGCTCCTTGATTGGAGAGTATTTGCACAGACTCCCTCTGGCCTGTTTTAACCCCCTCTAGCTGGAGTTGCCCACTACTTGGAGGTTTAGGTACAGCTTTCATAGGTTGCCCGTTCATTGTGTGAAGAAGTACTTCTTTTTGTTTGTTTTTAGCCTGTAGCCTATTAATTTCATGAATTTACTTCTTATGTTAAGTGTTTACTCTTCTCTTTTGACTTTCTCCACATCACTAATGATTTTATAAACCTCTATTATGTCCTTCCTCGTTGTTTCTTTTACAACCTGAACAGTCCCAGTCTTTTTTGTCTCTCCATGTATGGAAGCTCTTCCATGTCCCTAATAATTTGTGTTGCTCTTCTTTGTTGTAACACCTCCATAGAAGCACTGCCACCTAGAGTGGTTTGCATGTATTAGTTCAGACAGGATTTTTCAGAGACTGAGACAGAGAAAGGATTTTCAGATAAATAGGATGAGTTAAACTGATTTAGGGCCATGTTTCCAATCTAACAAATGCCCAGGAACTTCTGTCCAAGAGGGAACCCCACTCTTTCTTGGGAAAGGCTGGAAGGACTTAGTCTAGTCTGTGCTGAACTTGTGACCACAGGAAAAACCCATGTGTAAGATTTGAAGGATGAAGCACCAAAGTGGAGTTGGGCAGATCTCTGATAAGCTTATTAAAATGCATTAGTGTTCTTTTATTGTTTTAATGTGTTTATCTGTAAAGCCCACCCAACCCCAGATGAGGGCCAGAGCTGCTGCATGACCCCATCCTTCCCTGGCCACAGTGGAGCTGGCCTGCCCCATGGCATGGCCCCAGCTTTCCTCGGCACAGTCCCAGCCCCTCATGGTTGGCTGGGCAGTGTAGGCAGTTTTGGGAAGGCAGTGCCTTCCCTTGCCTACATTACCCACTACCCATGTTTGCTCTGTGACAGTTTAACAGATGGATAAAACTGTAGACAAAAACACTGTGTCACCTAAGGATGAATATTTTTCACAAGAGAATCACCCCATAGCTGACCCTTCAGTCCTTGTCCTCAGAGGAAACCTGTATAATGGTTCCTTCTGGCTTTAGAATCTATAATACCTTCAAAAGATATGCCTGGAACTTAAGTTCATAACCACTGCACACTAAAAAACATAGACTTAACAGATACTCTGGGTTTATGACTCATTATAATAATATGTAACACACACTGCCATAGGTGCCAGATTTCTCCAGGCCTGGGGGCCAGTCTAGGCCTCCCACTCTGATCCATGCCCTGTCTTTCTCTCAAGCTACCACCCCCAACTTGCCTCTTCCCCCGCCCCCTCCCCTGAGCATGCCCATCCTCACTTCTTCCCCTCCCTCCCAGAACCTCCTGCATGATATGAAACAGCTGATCATGGTGAGTGGGAGGCACTTGGAGGAATTGAGTGGTGGGGCTACCATCAGGTGAGAGGCTCTGGTGGGAAGGAGGGGAGTTGGCTGCTAATGGGTTCTAAACAACCACAATTTTTTCCCCATGGCTGCTCAAACCCCAGAGCATCCAATGGAGTCATCATCTATGCATCCTACTGCCTGATATTCCATAACTGCCTATGACTAAGAGGTCTCATAGTACGTGAGAACTCCTTACACTTAATAATCTGTCCAACCTTGTATGTCACTCAGACACTCTAGTTATCTTCTCCAGACCTCAGAAAGAGCCACTCTCTGTAGCTTAAAAGCTTGTCCCTTCCACTAACAGAAGTGGTCCAATCATATATATTACCTTACCTACCCGGTCTCTTTAGAAATATTTATTGTCTCTCAAACTTTAATCCTATTTCATTCATGTTCTATTAGGTGGACATTTCCACAAACATCACAATACTAAAAGAAAAATGAAAATTATAAACTTAAAATTACCATCTGTGGCATGTAGTATAACATAAACATACATATGTGTGACATTATGGGGATAACCATAAGGAGATTTTGTCACTATCTGCCTTGTGTCTTTGGGTATCTTAATGTTATGCTGCTATGGCTCAGAACTCTGACAGCTGTTGCCAGCTTACAAGCATAAGGTTTGACCCAGGCTTCCACCTGCCTAGTTAATTCTGGCAGGGTGACCTCAACAGCACTTCTCGTCCCGAGTCTCCAAATCTATCATCCAAATCCTTAACTATCAGAGACTCAGATTTCCCCCCTCTAGTTCATCATCCCCTTAAGGTATGAAATCTAACCCCAATTAGCACACACACTCTTAAGAACATAAGAATAGCCATACTGGATCAGACCAGTATCCTGCTTTCCAACAGTGGCCGATGCCAGATGCCCCAAAGGGAGCGAACAGAACAGAACATCAAGTGATCCCTCCCCTGTCATTCATTTCTAGTCTCTGACAAACAGAGGCTAGGGATATCATTCCTACCCATCCTGGCTAAGAAGTATTTGATGGCCCTAACCTTCATGAATTTATCTAGTTCTTTTTTGAACCCTGTTGAAGTTCTGGTCTTCACAACATCCTCTGACAAGGAGTTCCACAGGTTGTGTGCTGTGTGAAGAAAAACTTCCTTTTATTTGTTTTAAACCGGCTACCTAGTAATTTAAATTGGTGAGCTTTAGTTCTTATGTTATGGGAACAAGTAAATAAATTTTTCTTATTTACTTTCTCCATACTGATCTTGATTTTATAGACCTCCATCATATCCCCCCTTACTCTCCTCTTTTCTAAGATTAAAAAGTCCCAGTCTTTTTAATCTCTCTTCATATGGGACTTGTTCCAAACCCCTAATCATTTTTGTTGCCCTTTTCTGTACCTTTTCTAATGCCAATATTTCATTTTTGAGATGAGGCAACCACATCTGTACTCAGTATTCAAGATGTGGGCGTACCATGGATTTATATAGCAGCTGTAAGATATTTTCTGTGTTATTTTCTATTCCTTCTTAAATGATTTGTAACATTCTGTTTGCTTTTGACTGCTGCTGCACAGTGAGTGGATGTTTTCAGAGAACTATCCACAATGACTCCAAGATTTCTCTTGAGTGGTGATGGCTAATTTAGTCCCCATAATTTTGTATGTATAGTTGGGATTATTTTTTCCAATGTGCATTACTTTGCATTTATCACTCCACACATAGTTTGCACATCAAAGCCCTGCTTGGAGTTAAAAAAAAAATACAAAGTTTAATAGAAAAATCATAGTTTCAAAGATGAAAAAGTGAGGGAAAGCAAACACATACAGATTACACAGAAAATAAACATCAAGATTTGGATTTGCACTTCAATATTAGCTAATTTCCCTTCTTTACTACAAGTTACTATTACCTGTGAATTTTTCCCAGCATGCTTTCTGTCAGGCCCACTGACAGGAAGGGGGGCAAAGGGGCAATTGCATAGGGGCATGATGGAATTAAGGGCATTTGGGACTGCTGCAAGGCAGCAGCAGTGGCAGCCCTGACCTGGTCCTTTTAAATAGCGCTGCCGTAACAGCATGGCAGCAGCTGCAGGGTGCCCTGGAGTACAGGGCATGTGTATGCATGTGTAAGCAGGGGCTGAACTGCTATCAGACAGCTAAAAGAAGAGAGCTGTCCTGGGCATGGGTGTGCCCACTACAATTGTTTAGCTCTGCAAGATAATTAACTGTTAACTGTTGATATGTAAATACAGCTCATGCCAGGAGGGGGAAGGGAATACAAGGTGTGGCTACGTAAATCCAATTCAGCCAGGGCTGATGGAAGATCAGTGTTGGAATGGAATGTGGTGTATTGTAAATAATTTGGGGCTGTTGTGGCGGCCAGCAGAGTGGCTGGTGGGAACCACTGGCAGGCGGCCAGCAGTGTAGCGCGGCCGGTAGGAGTGGTGGCAGGCGAGGAGCGGCGACCAGTGGCATGGCGCGGCGGCAGGCGAGGAGCGGCACGGCACAGCTGGTAGGAGCGGCAGCAGGCGAGGAGCGGCAGCAGGCGACCAGCGGCACGGCACGGCTGGTAGGAGCGGCAGCAGGCGACCAGTGGCACGGCGCGGCGTGGCTGGTAGGAGTGGCGGGAGGCGACCAGTGGCGCGGTGCGGCTGGTAGGAGCGGCAGCAGGTGACCAGCGGAGCGTCCGGTGGAGTGGAACGAGACAGCTGGTGGAGCGTGGCGGAGTGGCTCGCATTAAAGACTGCAGAAGAACCCTACGGAGAGGTGGGGCTGTCAGCCTCGGACCACGTAAGGTGCCCCCTATCTATCCCCCTGCCCCCCATTTCTACCCAGGTGGGGAGGTAAAACCCTGCGGGTGAACTTTTGGACTCTGGGAGGCACTGACCAGGGACAGAGACTTTTGGGGTGTCGGACTTTGGGACTTCGGGTGATTCTTGGCTGGGGGGGTGAGGGCTTAGCTCATGTTTGGGCTATGAACTCTGTTTGTGGTATTTCCCCAAGTTAATGCAGTATGACTTCTCTCTCTGTTTCATTAAATGTTTCTTTCCTACACTCAGACTCTGTGCTTGCGAGTGGGGAAGCATTGCCTCTCAGAGGCACCCAGGGGGTGTGTGAATTTCCCAGGTTACTGGGTGGGGGCTCGAGCCAGTTCTGTGTGAGATGGACCCCTAGATATTGAACTCGGCCCTGGTTGCTGCCAGGCCTACCTGGCAGAAGGGTTACACATGGAATGGCAGGACGGGGGAAGGGGGTGGGGAGGGGAGTGCAGGTGCAGCCCAGGCTGGGAAGAGAAGGAGGGAGCTGACAGAGCTGGGCATGGGCCTGCAGGGATCAAGGGCCGAGGGGGGCAAAGAAACAGGGCTGGGAAGGCAAAAGAGTGGAGGGGTGAAAGCAGGGATACGCAGAGACAGCTGGAAGAAAGGAGCCCAGGGGGGTACAGGACTGCTGGTGGGGGCAGAACTGGGCTGGAGGTGATTTGGGGGCAGAGAGAGGAAGGAGGGTAGGAGGGGTACCTCCAGGCAAGGGCGGGGATGGGGCAGAGGGTCCTCTGAACGAGGGGTAGTGCTTGAGGTTTCTCTGGGACTGAAAGCAGGTGGCTTGTAGCTCCCTCTGAGGCAGGGGAACAGGGGGGTCCACTGATGTGTTGTTCTGGAGCCCAGAATCCCTATCAGGAGTTCATTGTACCATGTTCCATAAACACCAAGGCCATGTCTACACTGGGGCTACGTCTACACTGCAGGCTTTTTGTGCAAGAACCGCAAAAACTTGCCGGGTATCTACACTGCACGCACGTTCTTGTGCAAGTAAATTTACAGTACAGTGTCGGAAAACAGGGCTTCTTCCAGAAGAGTTATTCCTCTCCCGACCAGGAATAAGCCCTCTTGCACAAGAGCTCTTCCACAAGAAGGCAGTGGAAGACAGGCAACATGATTTTCTTGCGCAAGAAACCCCTATGGCTAAAATGGCCATCAGAGCTTTCTTGCGCAAGAGAGCATCCACACTGCCATGGGCGCTCTTGCGCAAAAGCACATCTCTTGCGCAAAAGCACATGGCAGTGTGGACACGCTCTTGTGGAAGACCTTTTGCACAAGAACTCTTGCGCAAAACAGTTCTTGCGCAAGAAGCCTGCAGTGTAGACATAGCCCAAGAGATTAGTCCAAATTTACTAATTTCAACTTCTGAGCACCCAATTTAACCAATTCTAAGTTCTGTGTTCTCACTGTGGAGAAGAGTTGAATGTATTCTGAGGCAGGCTTCATTAATGTGGACAGGTTACCTTGGACTCAGAGCCCCAGGAAGCACTCTGTGGGAGGCCTCCTGGAGGCCAGTAAGTTTGAATTAGCAGCACCAGAGCATCCACACTAACGATATTTCAGACTTGCAACCTGGGGAATAACATTATTCCTCATGAAATGCAGGAGTACAGAGTTTGAATTCCATGGTCCTTTATTCTGGAATAACAGCCTTGGTAGTGTGGATGTACCACTTAAAAATTTGACCTTGGAGGGCTAAATTCAGACTAAGGTGCTAGTGTAGACCAGGCCCAAGTGAATACAAAAATTCTCTTAAAGCTTAATAGCAATTTATGTTTCATCAGCTAGTGTACATTTGTGCAATATTAGTACAGTGATTACAAGTAAAAAATATTGTGTCGGGGCCACTACGCCCATGCACAGAATTCTGGAAGATTTGCTACTTTGTATGCCTTTTCATGAAACTTCACCCAGTTCTCATGGGAAATCATTGCACTATTTAGATTGCTTGTGGTGTTCACTGCATTGTTTTGCTCTGAAAAACCTCCTGAGCCCATGAGGGGCTTTCTTTTAATTATTTTTTCTTTTAATGATTCTTGATAGATACCAATCAACACAGCACAGGAAAACAAAGACTCTACTGCTCTGCAGAGCCTGGCCTTGTACAACTTAGGCAGTTGTGGTACATACTTACTTTTTAATAGTGCATCAGAGGGTTACAGGCCCATGCTGAAGGGAATTATTTCTAATGGTGAGAACATTTCAGTCTCTGTAATCATTCATCCTTGCATAACCTGATGAGACTGCCACCGAGGATGCCAGTTCTGTTTCTGTTTGTTTTGTGAATACTTGTCCTCAGGGCACTAAGATGATGGAGCCTTTCAGGCTCCACTGAGCTGGGCTGAATTTGGATGGATGACTTGAGGTCCTGATGCAGCACAGCCCACATCACTGTGGGATTACCTGAATATTTATAATTCAGTGTGTACTTAAGGGCTTTTGCTGAAGGGGGCTATGGAAGACATCTCCTTCCATTGCCAACTCCTGAGACCTCCAGTTCCCAGTTTAAAAACACCCAATAACCTGTCACCTACTGCTTGGCAATAACTTAGTCTGGACAATGACATCGGTCTTGGCATCATAAGAAATACAACACCATATATTATACAGATCCAGAGTGTTCCTACACGTTGGACCTCCCTGGTTCAGCACCCTTGGGACCTGATCGGTCCCGAATCAGGGGATGTGCCTGATCAGGGCAGGTTCCTCCCCTCATGTCCTGTGCTGAACGCTGCCCCCCCTGCTAGGACTCCAGCCTGGCGTTGCCAGTGCTGGGTCAGGTGCTCCCTTGCTGTCATCGGGGCCAAAGCTGCACGTGCCCTGGCTATCTCCGGTGCCAGAGCTGCATGGATGGAGCTGGAGCTGGAACACCGTAGCTGCTGCCAGCTGCTGCCACTGTCCAGCCGCTGGGGCCAGAACTCCACGCCTCACCAACCTCCTGCCTGCTGAGTCACTACTCCCGGCCCCCCGCTGCGTTCCTGCCCTGCAGCCAGACTTCCTAGACCTGGGCTCTGTGGCCCAGGAACATCTGTGGTCCTGCCGGACCACATATGTTGCTACACCAGAGAGTCCCAGTTAAGGGAGGTACAACCTGTATTTATTTTAATGGGAGCAGGATCAGGTCCAGAAGGCCACTGAGTATATACTGCACAGCAAGTCTAATAAGAGCTTGATATTTATTTTTGTCCACTGAGCATCTTGGAACCTTTCAGCTGGAACATTCTAATTTAACCTTCAAAGTTTTTCGCTACACCATTACCCTAACTTTGAATAAAACAAAGTGCTTGTGGTGCAGAGCTATACAGTAGCTGCAGAAAAGCATTAGTAGGTCCTATCAGGAGGAGCTGTTAGTGTTTTATACACATTTAGAAAGCAAATTATTTGAAGACAAAGATATAATGAGTACCTGCAATGCTGTTAATAAAATTATGAATATCTTCAAGGAAGTGTTCTGAAATCATAAAGTCTCCTTGGAGAAATTACAACAAAATTATTTATCAATGGTGGGAAATACACATATAACCCACTGGTGAGCACATTTTACAGGTCCCATTCTGTGCCAGAGGATATGAGTTGTTACTGCTCCCAGCTCAGATGGACTGCCTCTTTAGCTCAAGCTGTAGCAGCTCATGCTTTTTAATTTTGAAGTTACCTGATTCTCTTAAAATGAAAACTGGCATTGGTTCAGATATTACCATTTTAAGCATTGTTTTAAGGATTTAAATTTCCAATGCCCGTTTTTATTACTTTTTCTTACTTCTGCCACAATGCCTTCATCTCTCTATCTTTTGCTTATCTGCTTGTCTCGGCCTGAACTGGTTTTTCTTGCTGAATGGCCCCTTTCCATGGACATAGGCTTTGTTCCATTTCCGATTTAGCAAGGAGGGTGGGCTTGTTCACTAGCCCCCACACCTCCTAGTCTTTTTTCTTGGGTAAATCAGAATTTTGATTTCTGCAGTCAGCTAATTTTTTAAATGCCTCATCACAGGCTTTTCATGACAGCCAGTTTGCGGCAGTGTCTCTTATTGAGGTGAAGGGTTTTATTCTCAAGGTCTGTATGGTGTAAGCATCAGCTAAGGCAGTGCTTTTTTTGTGACGGTACTGCCCGGTATGCAGTACAGGCACCTCCAGATGCAGTACTGGCACCTCCAGTCAGAGCTTACCTGGAAAGAATGAAGTGTACCAGCACCTCTGTAAGCAAATGTCCCAGAGTTGTCTGGGCCACTTGTCTTAAAGGGGGCCACGTGTCTTAAAAGGGCAATGCCAGACCCACCCCGGGGTTTTTTCGTTATTTTCTCAACAACTTTTCCCCTGGAGTACCGGCACCTTTTTTTTTTTTTTTTTTTTTTTTTTTAAACAAAAAAAGCACTGAGCTAAGGCATTGTCAGACCATGGGCTATGCCTAAACTTTTGCAATATTTGTTTCAAAGATATACTTTACTTCTCTTCATGAGGGGGTTTCTGAATCTTTGTACCAATGTGCTCAGCAATCTTCATTCTTATTTGTCTTGTACCCTTAGAACCCACCACAAGGTAGAACAGAGACACTAAGTTTCATTCATTTTTTAGCTCAGCCCTACTACAACTGAGGGTATATACACCTTAAAATTATTTCCCCAGCAACTGGGTTGGAGAATGGAATACTAAACCCTTCTCCTAAATTCGGCCTCCTCTACAACCGATAGTGTATATATTTTTAAGACGAATTCCCCTTTTTCTGATTCAATTTGTTGGCCAAAAAGGTGGCTCTCTCACATACACCCCCAACACAGGATATTTCAGTTTGACTACTGTACCAAGAGTCACTACATTGCATTTTACAATTGATCCCTGTATTTATGGACGGATTCTTCCTTCAGATCCAGATATTCCCGTGTCAGTCATTTCAGCTAGAGGTAATATCAAATCTTCTACTGGATCTACAACTTCATTTTTTCAGAGTAGTTTAAAATGAAATAGGATTGTGGAGATTCTCTAACGCCATATCATGAGGCTATTTTTACTGCTTGTTTTAGTGGAATGGAATACTGTAAATAGTCCCAGAAGATGTGGGTGGTTAGCAAAAAATAAAAATAAAATGTTAGTCTTTTATTAATTTGAGTGTAGATTTTTCCACTAAATAGTAAATAAAGGAATATACATTTACTCCCTACCAAAGTACATGATATATATCAATTTGACTTTGAGCTACTGAAAAGGTGAACAATGGGGTTCCAAAAAAAGAGGAAATGCTGAGCTGTAAAGTATTTTAATGATTTCCTAGAATAATGTGCTATAGATCAAGCATGACTTTGTTTTCAGTATTACCAAAGTAAAAAAAAAATATATTTCCCTTTCAGCCAACTTGTGTTATCATAGTCGCAATACTCTGCTTATTCAGACGCTCATTGATTTTAATACTTCAGTGGAAGTTAAGCTAATTTAATCAGGCCCCACAGTTTTACTATATTATGGTGATCTTAATGGAAATCATACAGTTAAAATGCTGGCAACACACACAAATGTTAGGCCCCATTCTTCCCCTATTGAAGTCAAGGGATGCTTTGCCATTGACTCTAGTGGGAGCAGGTTTGAACTCTTTAGGGAGTGAGTACTCTTCTTAAGGCTGTCTTGGAAGTGATAATTTTGAGAACAAGAAATAAAGAAAAACCCCAGTCAGGCACAGTATTTTGTCAAAACAATAAGTTTAATATTTTCAAATGTACCTTTAATATAAATATCAGTGCATTCATTTCATGGTTTGTAAAGCACATGTACAAAGCTAAATTTGAAAGCATTTCATTCCTTTCCCTCCAAGTTTCTTTTCCTCTTTGTCTTTTCTCTGTCTAATCAATTTTACCTCTCATCTTTTCCATCCATGTGTGGATTTTTGCACCTATGTGTCTAAATTTTTTTATGTGCATGGAAACATGTGCAAATGTGTACCACCAATAGAAACATAAAAACTAGCTGTGGGCACTCTGTTAATCAGCTGGGTTGCACTTGAGTGGTTGCCCAAGTGCACAGCTTACAGGGTACAGGAGTGGGTCCCCAAGGGGAGACCCCTGTACGATTGGTGAAATTCACTGCTAGTGCTGCTTTCTGCCTGGGTTGGAAGTTAGTCATTTTTGGCTTGTTATTAGTAACTAACCCATCATGTTTATGACATCTCATACAATGTAATGGACACAATGGGTTAGTCACTAATAACATCAGATCCTGAACACATCTGAGCATACCATCTATGGATAGTCCTTCTATCCTGTATCTTGTCATTTTAGAAGCTCACAGAATTCATCATTAAGGAGGCAATTGCACGATAACAAAGAACACTTTTGTACAGCATCCTTCCACCACATAACCTAATATGCAAATAGTGGGTCCGATTCTTCTATCTCACTAACTTTACACTAATGTAAATCCATTGACCATGAAAAAGACACTCCTGAGTTATAGTAGTATAAGTGAGAAGGGAACAAGACTTAGTCACTTAAATCATAAAAATAGATATATACGTAACCTCTCTCTCAATGAATAAACACTCCTTTTAAAAGCTTGATCGCAGTGTGTTTTCTATGTTGTTAACTTCACGTTCTGTCATCTTGAGCTTGACATTTGTGCACCGAGTCAGACGCTTCCGAAAGTTCCCACTAAGTAGTATGTAAAGGAAAGGGTTAATGCCGCTGCTGGCATAGCTAAGGCAGATAGAGAAGTAATAGCTCACGTAGAATGTCAGTGATGGCTGAGAAATCTGAAGATTCACAAGCTGTATCACATGGTAGGGGGCAGCACTTACAACAAATACACCAACCAGCACCAGAACCATCTTGGTCAGCCTCATGACCCTTCGTCTTGGGATACTGGTATTGTAACTGCAACACAAAAGTGAAGATTAGTAACTTTAAAATGAAGATAATATAAAGGACAACGCAGATCAGTGAAGACAGTATATTTTTGGACAAAATTTAGTCTTGTCAGAAGCAGACACTACACCTAGACTTCTGTTTTTGTTCACTGGCATGGTGCCTGCTTCTGCCAGGGCTGAATAGGGTCTTATGGGTTCATTACTACAGAAGGTACTGAGAAGATTTTTTTAATAGGCCCAGTTGATGACAATTTGTCATCATATAGAATATTGTGAACAAATATCTGCCTCTTCCTGCACTGGAACTGTATAGTTTGGTACCCCTACTTACTTCTGACTGCATTGTTTTAATGGGGAAACAAATACAGGCGCACACACACACACACACACACACACACACACACACACACACACGCTGGATCTCACATTTTCCTAAAGAGAATTGATAGGAATGATACAAGGAAACTTCCTTCTACTACACAGGGGTCAGCTACACTTGAAGAACCTAAGCACATGTTCTCTCTGTGCAACCACTGGAGTGTAAGACACCACAAATCCTCTGCAATAGATGATTGTGCCTGCCCTGTACAGAAGGGATATTGAGGAGAGATTGAAGCTGGTTGAAGGTTTTCTGTTTAAATTGCTTTTTAAATGTTTTAATTGTGTTTTTGACTAAATACAATTTTCCATTAAAAGCATCCGTTTTCTGTGGAAAATTCAAAATACGAAATGCCCCAAAACTGTAATATTTCATCCAAAACATACAATATATTGATTTGGAAATGCTGCTGCAAAACTTCATGGCTATTATAGTTTGTCTGTCTCCTATCCACCTTCTCATTTATGATTAGCTCCTTGACTAGTCTATGTCTTTGATCTTTCACCATGATTAACATATAGCACCTCTTCTAGTGCATTTCAGGGGATATAGTTTGATCGGGGTGCCTGGCCCAAAAAGGAGAATGGGAGCTCGAGAAACCTGAGCTACTACTCCCATAAGGCACCACAGCATTTCTAAACAGAAATGTTTTGGCCAAAATATTTCAGTTTTTTACCAACATTCTTTTTGATATTTGAACTTCTGACAAAAAAAACCTGACATTTTCCATGGAAAATTTTAGATTTTTTAATTTTTAACTGCATTTTTTGGAAACTATTCCCCTCCCCCAAATTTTCAACTAACCCTAATCAAGAATTGGGTCCTCTGTAGTTGGAGTTCTAACTCTGTCAGCACCTGAAATCATTATAATTTTTTAAAAAACCACCTGCTTCAACTAAAACCACATCAATTTCCCTTCAAATTTTGGAGAAGTAGATTCTTATCTTGAGATAAAAATCTACATGATTGGAGCTGGGAACCTATTTATTTTGGGTTGTTATAAGCCCTTGAACAGGGCCGGCCCGAGCCATTTGTGCGCTCCAGGCTCTGAGAGCGCGGCGCCGCCCCCGGGAGTGTGACGCATGCACAGCCCCACCCCTGGGCGTGCAGCGCCCCCACTCCCAGGCACCCGGTGCATGCGCGGCCCCACCCTGGGCGCGCGGCGCATGCGCGATGCTGCCCCCGCCCGGCCCGGCGCCCCCTACAATGGGGCGGCCCGGGTGGTAGCCTGGTTAGCCTGTACCTTGGGCCGGCTCTGCCCTTGAAATAGGGTTTGCAAAGGAAATATCAACGCAGCTCATTACAGGAGCAGCAGGGTGACAAGGCTCAATAGCAATATAACTGAATGAAATATAATGGCTTGTGTTATAAAGCAGGTTAGATGAAATGATTTAACACCTTTAGAGGTTTGAATTCAATGAACATATGAGCCTTAACTCATTATACTTTCCAAGGGAGTTTTTATTAATAGTTCTGTCCCAATGCTTCATTAGACCGCATTCAGATCTGAGAAGCTGTTTGTCCACCAAACCAAACCTAATTATAGGACCTAGACTAGAAAATGCTGTGTGTCTTTTTTGAGGTGCTGAGTACCCTTGCCTCCCACTGACAACATGGGAGTGAAGGCTATACAGTGCTTTTCAGGACTTGGCCTATTTCAAACAAGTTCTTCCCACCCTTAGTAGTATAGCTGGAATATAAAATACTTGGATTAATACTTTACCATCCCGCTTTCTTGTTTTGCTGATACATCTCCCATGTGTAACATAAAATTAATATATAGCAAATGAATATCAGTGGTAATGGAAAAAAGAAAGTTGTTACAGTCAGATAGAGTGTGTACCTGGAAAACAAAATGCAGAGAGAACAGGCAACAAGGTTACATAATGCATATAAACAAACAAGAAATGGAAAAAAGAATAGACCTCATTTTTGAGAAAGAGGCATCTGATTTTGGGTGTCCTGAGACCTCACTTTTGGAATCATAATTGAAGTCAAGGGGAGCTGTGAGTGTTCAGCACATCTGAGACTATACTCCCTAAACAATCAAGCTACGCCCTCAGCACACAAGATCAGAAGCCTCTTTTGAACATATTGGCCATGATTTACTTATAGGACAGCATATGTAGTCCAAGAGTCAGGCATCTTGGGCATTGTGCTAGAAGAACATGAAATATATAAATGAGAACTCCGTAGAGCAGGCATGGACAAAAATTTTTAATGGGGGGAGGGGGGATTCCAAGATTTTGGTAAGTAGTCCAGGGTCTCACTTCTCTGGAAGGGGTGTGGGATCTGGGACAGAGGTTGGGTGCAGAAGGAAGCTTGGGGTAGGGGACTGGGGTGCAGGAGAAGATGTGGTGTCTTAGAGGGAGTTTGGGAGAAGGTGGGAATTGTGATCTGGGGCGGGGCTTGGGGTATAAAATCTGGGAGGGTAAAGGGTGAAGGAGAGGATTCTAGGAGGGATGCAGAAGGGAGTATAAGGGGCTGGGGCGAATTGTGACCTGGGAGAAGAGAGGAAAGGGGTAGAGGGTTTGGGTGATGACTTGGGATTGGAGAGGGTGGTGGTCTGGGGCAGGAAGTTGGGGGGAAAAAGGAGGTGGGGTGCCAGAGGCAGGCTCTGTCTGGGAGGTGCTTACTTACATGGCTCCCAGCCAACAGCCCTGCAAAAACCTGAAGGTAGGCTCCCTGCCCGTCTGCTGCAGTCCCAGACTGCTCTGGCAGTACGGAAGGGAGAAGGCTTTGCACATTGCTCTTGCCGCCAGGAAAATGTCTCAGCTTCTATTGGCTGGAAACTGGGCAGAGCAGAGAGCAGCCAGCCATTTAAAGTGGTGTGAGCTGCTCTGTGGTAAAGGTCCTTCGGGCCGGATCCAGGAGCTTGGCGGGCCTGTTCTAGCCAGCTCGCTACATCTTGCCCATAAGAACATAGGAATAGCTATACTGGATCAGACCAAAGGTCCATCTAGCCCAGTATCCTGTCTTCTGACAGTGGCTAATGCCAGATGCCCCAAGGGAGTAAACAGAAGAGATAATCTCCTGTCATCCATTTCTAGCCTCTGAGAAACAGAAGCACTATTCCTACCCATCCTGGCTAAGAAGTATAGATGACCTATCTTCCATGAATTTATCTAGTTCTTTTTTGAATTCTGCTAAAGTCCTGGTCTTCACAACATCCTCTGGCAAGGAGTTCCACAGGTTGACTGTGTGCTGCGTGAAAAAAAAACCCTTCCTTTTGTTTGTTTTAATCCTGCTACCTATTCATTTCATTTGATAACCCCTAGTTCTTATGCCATGGGAACAAGTAAATAAGAAAAAGTTATTTACTTTCTTCACACCAATCATGATTTCATAGACCTCTATCATATCCCCCCTTAGTCTCCTCTTTTGTAAGGTGAAAAATCCCCGTCTTTTTAATCTCTCTTCATATGGCACCCATTCCAAACCCTCATGCCCACTCCTGCCCTAGAATATCAACATTTTCAAAAGTGCTCTGGACTGACTTAACTCTGCTGTCTCTGAAGTCAAGGTGCTTTCTTGGACAGACAGTGCACTGAGGGATCTCTATGTGGAAAAGAAGATACCTAATTCCAGCCAGAGACTAAGCACTTCAAGCCCTATCCTCAGCTGCCGCCCATCAGTGTAACACAATTGCATTCAGTTGTGCTGAGGCCCTCGATATTAATAATATTATCCAGGATGGGAGTGGACATAGCCCACTGAACTGCCAAGAAGGAGAGCAGTTAATTCTTCTGCTCCCTTATGTCGGGGACAGGAATGCTGCAAACAAAAAGGGCCCTGGCCTCAGCTGGTGTGGAGCTACTCTTTCACCAACTGTGAGCCTGGACCATGTAGTTTTAGAACCTTACCAAAGTACATCATCAGGTGATGTTAGATCAAAAGCACAGCTCTCCAAACCATCTTTGAATCTGATTACTTTTGAGTAGACCCACACAGGAAACACCAGGATAAGTGAAGCAGCCCACAGGCATAAATTAACTCGAATAGTCTTTGATCTTGTTCTCAGGCTGGTGAGGCGAAATGGTTGAACAAGAGCCAAGTACCTGCAAAAGCAGGTAACAGAACAATATTATGGAAACATCAAATGTATTAAGAAGTTTTTATAGCTGTCCCTAAAGTAACAAATAAAATGTCCATTGCCAGCTGTGAAAGCTGCATTTTAAAATGTCATATAGTGCTACAAGCCAAAGGAAAAAGCACTTTGAATCTGTAATTTATTCAGGCAGTGCTCTGAACAGTCCACAACTGCAGTTCTGCATGATTAAGCTTTGGTTACTACATCCTTGAACTGATGTGATTTTTTTTTAAATAAATGATGGTACTGGAAGAAGTCAATTTCAGGACTCATCCACAAAAAGAAGATTTTAGACTGAATTAGTTCCTGGAAGGGGATGGGAATACGCACCTAAGAATTTCATTTTCCTACATGATTAAATGCCAATCTGGCATATTTGAGTAATAGGATCCCTCAAACCTGCTGTAATCGTGTCTGTAGAATTTTGAAAAATTACTGTCGCTACTACCAAAAAAATAGATTCTGAATTGTTCAAAGAGTTCACTGACTCACAAGTAAACCTCCAGCTGTCCACAGTTTACAAATGCTACAATATAAATTCAATTGAAATTTCATGACCTGAATATTTTGAAAAGGGAACTTTAGTCTGTCAGCTCAAAGTGGATTAAAGTAGTCTCTCTTTGAGCTGGAAAGCAGAAGATTAAATGAAACAATTTATATGGCAGAGATGTAACATTTAAATGTTTACTCAGGAATGTATAAGATAGTCATTTAAGTACATTGCATTTGACATCCTTTTTCATTCTAGTTAAAGTCAGATCTTGAGGGTGATACACTATTACTAGCATTACAGCTGGATTGACTGGTAAATAATTTCTTTTGGGAGGCTGGTCCCAGGTATTTTAGAATCTATGTAGGGAAAATCCATTTTGTTGTTGAAAACAATTAAGATTAAGTTCTACTTTTCTGTCTGCATCTTTCCATGCTTTCGTGGCAGAGTCCAAAAGGCGTGGGGCAGACCACGTATGGGACCAAAATGCACAGAGCAAAAACCAGACTATGGTGTTCAAAGATGGTGTAAAGTTTCCACATGCACCACCTTGGAATCTGGTTCTGCTTTTTGCATGTCTTCCTCAAAGTGCTTCATTAGAGCAGCCTAAGAGGTACTATTATATGCACTAGCATGTCACAGTCACAAGTGGAAGTAAAGGGTCAGTGTGGCACCATTACATCCCAACCCTCTTTTTCTCTCTTGTGCAAGTTGCACGGAGGGTGGATGGAGGACAAACCTTGATGATAGCTCTGCCATTAGAATCACTCAACTGGCATGACTCTCACTGTGCTGGTCAGAAAGGTTTTGCAGCTCCAAAATGCCAGCAGTGCAGTGCAAAGCGGCCACTCTGCACCTGAGGATAGCAACCATTATGTTGTGCATTTAAAAAAGCTGGATTTTGTATATCTCCTTAGAGATCCCATTTCTAGCTGAAATCAGGTGTGTTGCAGAAGGGATATCTTAGCTCTAAGTGAGGAAAAGAGAACCTCTGTTTTCCTTGCCCTTTACCTGCTGCCTTGTCAAAAAGAACTAACGATGGCATCCAAGGAGGCTGTATATCCCCCTAGTGTCTATAGAGTAGTGCTTTCCTGCTGCTGTCTAGAAGGGAAGATGATGAAGGGCTCCCTGCACACCTTGCTAAAACAGCAAGTAATGAAAAAAATTGATTTCAAAACCTAGGCAACGTGGACATATGCTGGAGGGTGTTCCCAAACAGTACCAGAGCCCCGCCTTTAACATACAAGGGCAGATTCTCTCCTGCACCAGTGCACTCCTCTGAAGGAGGAAAAGGGCATCAGGGAGTTGACACGGACTGTGGTCACAGAAGACCAAGATAGTTCCATTGAAATCAATCGGATTGCTTCCATGCTTAAAATTAGATAAACTAATACCTGCAGGAAAGACAACATTTCTTATTATTGAATTATTAAAGATTCATTTGTAAACAACTTTTTAAATGTGAAATGAAAATGTTGCATTTGCTGTTGCACAGAATTAGGTTATATTCAGAGGAAACCACATACCTGTCCAAACTCATTACTGTCATAATAGCGCTGCATGCAAACTGGTTGGACGTGTCTAATGATGTAATGATGGTACACAGAGGGCTGCCAAATACCCACTCTCCTCCTCGTGCCCACTGATGAATGAGAAAGGGCATGCCAATGATATGAACCAAATCTGCTACAGCCAGATTGCAGATATAAATATCTGGAATTGTTTTTTTTCTAGACCTGAAATAAATGGGGAAAATGGATTACTTGACATAGTTGATATCAATGTTTCTGAGCTAATGCTGTTTAGTTTTTAATGCTCACCTGGGTAACCCGAACTTCCCTTTGAAAAAATGTTTAAAGTTTAAAAAGGCTCTGGGCTTGATTCTCCATTCACAACAGTGCCACTATACTTGATGGAGCTGCATAAGGGTAAAGCTGGTAAAGGATAAGTGAGTCTATGTCTACACAGCAGCGTTATTTTGGAAAAAACTAATCTTATTAGTAATAATGTCAATTATTCCTAAATAACATAGTCCACATCTACACACAAGCAGTTATTTCAACAACATGTCAAAATAATGTTGAGCTAGAGGACTGCTTACTCCGACTCCTGTAATCCTCATTGTACGAGGAATAAGGGAAGTCAGGGGAAGAGTGCTGTATCTCAAAATAACTGCTGTGTAGACAGCGCCAAAAGTCAAACTAAGTTATTTTGACTTAAGCTACGCAATTAGCAATTAGCGTAGCTCAAGTTGCATAGCTTATTTCCAGTTTAGTCCTGCTGTGTAGACATGCTCTGAAGGGCGAAACTCAGGCCCTGTGATCTAGGGATTAGATGATGCAACAAACAAAGGGCTAGATTTATAAAGAGGCAATTTGGAAAATCCCACTGGGCACCTCTCTGGCTCTAAAGCACTAATCTGCTACCTCGGATGGTCTGGGTTTTAGTCACAGTTTAGGTCACAAGTGAAAAGGGTTTTCAGTTGCCCCCTCAAAAGTTGTCCATGCTTGAAATAAATAGCAGAGTTACACTTGCTGAACATATCTCCTCAGATGAAGAAAAGTGCATATCTGGCAATTAGAGGAAATTCATTTGCCAACAGAGCTGAAATGGAGTGTGGGACATGGCAGAATTTGGTTAAGTTTGCTTACCTAAAAGAGAGGGAAGAAATATTGGGGAAGAGAAGAATGAGAGAGGGCAGTACATTTTGGTACTTCCAGTTAAAACAGTGTTTATTTTGACCATATGCCCTCATAATGCCTCAACTGGGCAGTTAATACAAATACATCCTTTCGTGTCCCATTATATAAGAAGATAATACCAGCCATACTAGGTCAGGCCACGATCTTATCTTCTGACAGTAGCCAGTGCCATAGGGAATGAGTAGAAGAAGTAAATCATCAAACGATCCATCCCCTGTCAGCCACTCTCAGCTTCTGGTAAACATAGGCTGGGGACACTTCAGATCACAGTTTTTCATTCTTGCTTTTGTTGGCTAATAGCCATTGAAGGGCCTATTGTCTATGAATTTATTGAGGTTTTTTTTTAACCCTGTTACATTATTGGCCTTCACAAAATCCTCTGGCAAGGACTTCCACAGGTTTACTGTGTGTTGATAGGTAAACTTCCTTTTGTTTGCTTAAAACCCGCTCCCGCTCCCTATTAATTGTGTTTGGTGACCCTCTACTTCTTGTATTATTAGAAGTGAGCAACATTTCCTTATTTACTTTCTTCACCCAGTCATGATTGTATAGACCTCTATCATATCCACTCATAATTCTCTCTTTTCCAAGATGAAAAGTCCCAGTCTTATTGATCTCTCCTCATATGGAAGCTGTTCCATATCCCTGATCATTTTTGTTGCTCTTTCATGTACTTTATCTTCTTCTAATTTAAATAGCAAAGATGGCTCTCGTCATTCCCAGAGGGATTATCAGATAATTTCTTCATTTTCATTGGTAGCTTCTTAATTCTCTGGCTGGTGACATATGTTAGCATTTTTTAATATATTACACACACACGCAGACTATGTTTTATCAGGTCATTATTAAGGTTGCAAATCAAGCACTCAAACATTGCAAAATACCAGAGTTAAGATTACCTATATAAACTTAATTTGCTATCTCCATGCAAAAATCTTATGATACAGTCTATCACCTACTACTTTTTCCACAATATTGCTGGTTGGAGGAGTGAGTCAGGGTTGTGTACTGAAGGGGGCTGTGGTCTGTAGGACCTCACCTCATTTATTACAGAAGCTGTTCAGTGAATGAGTCAGGAAGGAGATTGGAAGAAGAGAAAAGATTGTTTCCTGGATAAGGCAGCTGAATGCCATCCTGGATAATTGGATTCTATTTCAGTCTCTGCCACAGAGCTCTTATGTAATGCCGGGCAAGTTACTTAAACCAAACTCTTCACAGCTGGTTCACTGTGTGTTCCTCTTTTCTGCATGTCCAAGCCAAGTCAATACCCTGGGGTCTGATTTGCAGAAGGGCTAAGTGATCTCAAATGCAAGTGAAATCAATGGGAGCTGCTCTTGAATATATAAAGTGCTAGTTAGTGTAGCGAGAAGCTGGAGAAATCAGGTGTCTCAAGTTTGGCACCTAAAAGTTTGTTCTTAATCTCTGTGCCTTAGTTACCTGTCTATAAAATGGGGATACAGTAATACCACCCCTCATCTCACAGGATTGTTGTGAAGATAAATCAATTAACGTTTTATAGTGACGAATTCAGCACCTAGTACAATGGAGTTCTAGCCCATGCGTGAAAAAATAATTCTGTCCTTAGGTTTGAATAGTGTGAAGTAAAGAAAATCTGGGGCCACATACTGAACAATCCAGAAAAACCAAAATATTGAAGAGCTGCTCATTCAGTGAGCACTGTCCAGCCTATATATGGAAGGGGGCTGGGGCTTTGCAAAAAAAAAAAAAAAAAAAAAAAAAAAAGTGTGATCATGTAATTAAAGAAGGTATCATAATTCATATGCATAAAGTGGCTGGATTAAGATTGCACAGGTAGCCTTAATTCTGGCATTCTCTAACTTGTGAGTGCTTGACTTTGCAAATGTAATTAGGTTCCTATTGCACAGAATGTGCATGTTAAATTGTATCTGCAGACAGTGCGGGAGAGCTGTGGCTGGTGAAAATTACTTAACCCCTCAGAGGAGCTTTGCTGATTTAAACCAGACAAGGATCCAGTCCTTTATAAACATGAAGCCCATAGCTCAGCACACTCCTCAGTTGTAGGGTGGGGAGTGAGTGAGTGAGAGTGAGAGGGAGGGAGGAGTGTGTGAAGATGGGCTGTGCATGTGTAACTAACAGGTGCTCTGGCTTCAGACGGCCATATTGGTGCATAAACAAACAAGTAAACTGAGAAGCACTCAGACAGAAAATTATCTTTCCAAAACACATACATTTATGTGATATATTTTAAGTAAAAAACCCTCTGGAGGGATTACAGGGCACTTAGGCCCCAGATCAAAGCCCTGAAGTACACGTTTAACTTTAAGCATATAAGCAGTCTGACTGTAGCTGACATGAATAGTCCTAGTAGATTATTTACATGCTTAAAGTTAAGCATCTGTTAAAGTGATTTGTAACATCAAGGATATATTCTGAGTATTTATCTTCTCAACAAAAAAGCAGACAACATAATACTGGCTCAAAATGTTTTCTCAAAGCAGTGGGTGACAATAGTATTCCTTTTCAGTCTACTTTCTAGTCGAGGGTAGAGGCTTATTTTTGTCAATCTCACTGAAAGACACAAAAGGTGAGAAGGGATTTCTGCAGGCAAGAAAATTCCGTTCCCACTTGTGCATACTGCAGTCAGCACACTGCCCACTATTGGCACTTCACAAATAATATTAATAACAGCTACACAAACTGGTCCCAAGTTTCTTATTATTTGTACTGCAGCCACCATATTCTAGAATATCAAATAACTGTATTTCCAAAGACACAAATTATAGCTCAATGGAACCAGCTAGATGTAAATGGTTGTTTCACACATCTCTAATAAGCAATGAAGTATGTTCCTACCTCATTGGGCTGTGATGTTGACAAACCAGAGGTACAGAGCTATAATTTTTTTTGCTGGCACTGATGATAGGAGCACGCAGGTAGATGCTTGTTTGTGTTTGTTCGTTCTTCCATGTATATAGAAAAATAGCTTGTAATCTTGTCCACCCTGAAAGAGCCTAGTAGATCTCCAGAAAACTCTTGGTTGCTCTTCAGGCATCCACTGATGCTTTTATGTTTAAACACTCAGACTTTTCCGATAAAATTAAACTTCTGAATGTCACTTGTAAACACATGTTTACCAGAAAGTTGAAATTCACTGGTTTCCTTGTTGTAGGGCTTTTGTGTACCACTTCATGCATATTAACAAGAGAGATCCTGCCACACAGGCAGGTATCTCTGAACTTACAGTTGGACGCTCAAATTCTCTACTAGTGTCAGATTTTATGCTAACAATGATCAGCAAAGAATGTACAGCAAGCATCCTTAGGCAACTGAAGTGCTATTAAAGGAAATACATCTAAAGGCCATGAGACAAGTTCTTGAATACATGAAAATAAAAGATGTGAACCTATCAAGTGCAAATATTTTTCTCCAGATGTTTTGAAAACATATGCATCTGTTTGTCTCCCCCCACTGATAGTTCCAACATTGGAATTGTCAAAGAGGGTTGATGCGTGGGACCGAGCATAAGGCAAAGAACCGAGCATAAGGGAAAGCAGTGATTACTGTGGGGGAAGAGGATATGCTTTCTTCCATGCTGTATGTACAAGGACCTATGCATATTAAATTATTGTTTAAACCCAGTTATTCTTTTAGCCTTCAGAATATCCCATGGCAATGAGTTCCACACATTAATGACGCATAGTATGAAGAAGAATTTCCTTTTGTTTGTTTTAAACCTACTGACTATTAGTTTAATTGGTTGATGCCTAATTTTTGTGTTATGTGAAGTGGCAAATAAAACTTCCCTATTCACTTTATGTCTTCCTTTATTCAACTCTTCTCTAAACTGTACAGTTCCAATATTTTTACTCTCGCCTCATTTGGAAACTGTTCCATACTCCTAATAATTTTTACTGCCTTTGTTTTCACCTTTCCAGGTCTAATAAATCATTTTGGACATGGGGTGACCAGAGCTGCATGTAATATTCAAGAAATGTTGGTACATGGATTCCTATAGTGGCCTTCATGATATCAATGAAACACCATCAAAAGTGCAGCCTACAGATTTTGGTTACAAACTCTTTTCAGTTATGTTTTCCTCTATTGAGTTTAAAACTCTTTCAGCAGTTGCTAAGGTGAGAGAAATTACATTGGCAATCAGCTTTCTGCCCAAGCCATGATAAGATAGATAACTTAAATAATCAAGATTTCAACTCTACAGATTCTGTAAATGTGCCATTTCTCTAGCTATAGTTCAGTCTTCTAGCCAACACTCTTCCTCCTGGTCACACTAATCAAGAAAGGACTTGAAAGACTGATTCCAACTCTCTTACAAAAAGGAGTGATAAATAGCTCTTTGAATGGATATTGCAATAAGTCATGGATTAACTGTCATTTCAATAACAATTTTGGAGGATCTGGTGAGTGCATTGTGTGCTGTCACAAATCATAATCTATTCTATTCCAGTACAAGAGCTTGTACTAACCAGCACTTTGAGAGCTCAGCAGATGCTCTGAATCTCAGAAGGATTTGCTCCCAATCAGTGGCTCCTCTCAGCTCAAAGACTAGATCATCTCTACAATCACATATACGTGCAAGCAAACCTCTCCAAGGATTGGGTACTGGCTGAAATTAACTGAATCTCAGTCAAATCAGAGAACATTGTTTATTGATACCTACTGGTTCTAACATTGATGCACTGAGGTATTCATGCCAATACATTTGAATAAGTAAAATTTTCCCATGCAAATATAGTTTAAATGATCATTATATAAAGTGAAAGCTTGTCTCTATTATCTTCTGCCTCATCTTGTTATTGATGCCAGAGAAAGGCCTTTGAAAAAAAACAACAACAACAACTTTGTTTCTTTTTTGTTTTCCTTTATTATAATATTTCAGATACTATATTATTAATTTTAAAAACTCAGTGAAAATGTTCTTCCTTTATATCCATTCATTCATTCATTTACATAGTCATATTCTCTTTACTTCCAACTCATACAAACTCCTGTGGTCTTCTCCACAAAGATCAGTGGCTGCTGTGGGCACCAACTCGTACGGTACATTAGATATTTGGGACTAGAGTCACAAAAGGATTTAAACAACAAATGGTCTGGTAGCACTTTATAGACTAACAAAACATGTAAATGGTATCATTTGTTAGTCTGTACAGAAAAAAACAACAAATGGTCTGGTAGCAATTTATAGACTAACAAATGATACCATTTACATGTTTTGTTAGTCTATAAAGTGCTACCAGACTATTTGTTGTTTTTTTCTGCACAGACTAACTTGGCTACCCCCTGAAGCAAAAGGATTTAAGTACCTAACTGCCATTTTATGAGCCTAAGTCCCACGGTCAGTCCTCATTGGGCTTCACAGAAGTTTTGCTCACCTGCCGTTGAGGCAGTAGACATCTAAACTCACTTGGCATTTAAATTTTTGCAGTCAAATTTCCCTAGATGCTTATGTTTCTGCCTCAGTGCTTGCACACTGCAGCCTCTTGCCTGACTTTCCTCCCCCTAACTCACCTGCAGGGCTTGCTTATTGGATTGGAGGATCTGAAGTGTTGTCCACCCTGCACTGGTTGGTAACAGGTTAATGGAGCCTGGAGAGGCTGCACAGAAAGCAGCCAATAGGAGAGAGGCTGTGAGGAGCAGACAGTCAAGAGCTGGATAGGCCCATATAAAAAGATCTTCATGACAGAGCAGAAGCAGTTGCTCCCTGGACCTTGAGGAGGGAGGGGACCTGGTTGTCTTGCAGGAAACAGAATGTTAGCACACAGGAGTAGTGGGCAGAATTAGGGAAAAGAGAGCAAGTACCTGGTTGTCTGCTAAGACTGGCATGTCGAGGCCCTGAGATCAGGACAGAGAAAGTGATGGGGCAGCATGGAACTGGTACAGGAAAGTAGACTGAGAGGTTGCAGGGAACATAGTGTGTTGCTGTTATCTACTAAGTCCTTGGGCCTATACCTGGAATAGTGGGCAGGCCTGGGAACATTTCCCAGGAATGGGGGAGCACAAAGTGCAGCACAGCTGGAGGGCTGTGTCCTAGAGAGGACACCCATTGTCCTTGGAGTGACATGGGTCCTGGAGATGTGATGGTGGCAAGACATCAGCAGAAGAAGGAGTACTAGTGGGTAGAGCTAATCTGCAGAAGTAAGTGCACTCCATCACAGGACTCTGTAGGTAAACTTACACACAACAATTGGGAGAGGAGGTGTAACCACCCCAGAGCAGTTTCAAACCTAGGACCTTTGTATAGGAATCTCTGCAGCTTGAGCTATAAAGCCAGACAGCTCTCAGCCTAGGCTATAGAGGTCTCTTGTTTTTATCTATTGCTGTAAATGGTCTAAGTGCCACTGCATGGGACAGTGAACCACACTAGGTGTGTGGATTACAGAGGGCCTTCCTCATAACTTTTAGCATAATGATAAGGTATTTGTTTGAGCCATGGGAGACCCTGGCTCAATTCCTCCCTCTATCTGAGGGAGAAGGCAGCATTTGAACTAGGCACTGCCATTTCACAAAAGAGTGCTCTACCCCCTGAGCTACAGGATTTTCTCTGAGCTGCCCTTGCTGAAGTTCTTCCACCCTGACTGCATAATGTAAAGTCATTGGAGCAGGAGAACTAGCTCTCCCATATCCCAAAGGAATTGCTCTAACCACAAGGCTACAGTCACCTGTCTCTCAGCTCAATGGTTCTTTCATTAGTCATTCATAGCAGAACTGCTTTAACAGGACAGACGGAGGAAGTTCTCTATCAGAATATCCCATAGCTGAGTGATTAGAGTACTTACCTGAGGGGTGATAGAGAATGTACTGGGGACACCTCCGCCCCATGTTGTCATCTCCCATTTGCAAGTTTAGGAGCAGCTTCACCTAGTGTGCTGACTTCCGTGAATTCCATTCTGAGGTACTTCTCTACCCCCATTCATCATGTAGGGAGCCTAAGTGCCAACCTCAGGATTTGTAAATACCACTGATTTTTTAGGTAACTAAAAATAAAAATTCTCAGTGTCACTATACCTATGCTCCTTTGCAAATATAGTCCTGTGGTCTTAGTGCATTAGAGGGGTATTTTCAAAGGCTCAACAAGTTATTAGGTGCCTCATTCCTTTATATGTTGCTGGAAATCTCCCCCTTAAAGCCATAGTTCACTGTGTCTATGAACAGAGATCATTTATTAAGTATTGGCCCTAGGCTATCATGGTTATGATGATTTGTCCTATGGATATTTAGATCAAATCAGCATCTAATGAAACAGTCTTTAAATTCTGTGGTGAAATCACGCAGGTAAAGAGTCCCACTATAGGAAACTCTTGATAGAAACAAGGGATTAAAAAATATTTTCTTGCTGCACAAAATTTTAATTGATAACTAGCCCAGATCCGGAGGTCTAATAAGTCTAATTGAAACAGCTAGATAACAGCAAAGCAAACTTAAAGATGCAGCTGGGGATTTCTCTGATACAGGGGAACCCTCAACTAGTGCATAAGCTCTTGTTCTTGGGAGTAAGGGGTCATGCTGGGGAAAACATTGAAATCATAGGAGGCTTTTGCTAGCCAGGAAGGCTTAGATAGCAAACTGATATAAAAATAAGCATAAATAGAAACACTGTTTTCAAGACAGAAAAAGGAAAATGTTTCATTTTTTTTAAATGCACTTAAAAAGTTTCAAAATAGATTGCTTGGCTGCTAATACAGATGTATGAGCAAGAAAACAATGTATACACAAGAGACCCATGTTTGCATTTACATTTTGGTCTGAATGTCTCACATTAGCAAATCTCTTGGATAGATTATCCCTCTTAATCACTCTCAGTCAGGAGAGAAAATACCAGTGAAATCAAACTGCATTGTTAGCAGAGTGAAGGTGACGAAAGTTTTTTGTTAAAGGCTCTACACCAGTAGTGGGCAACCTGAGACTGTTTATGTTAAGCATCTGTAAGCATGGTCCCCAGAGCTCACAGTGGCACCAGTTAGCTGTTCCGGTTCCAAAGGGAATTGTGGGAAGGGGTGGCCGGCACCTCTCTGTGGCCTGATACTTCTTGAAGCTACCATTGCCCGGGAACGGCAAACTGTGGCCACTGAGAGCTGTGGGGGGTGTTTCTGCAGATGCTTAATGTAAACAAACTGTCTTGCGGCCCACCAGTGGATTACCCTGATAGGCCACATGCAGCCCGCAGGTTGCCCACTCTGCTTTACATTGTCCATGTCAATGGAAATTTTACCTGTGAATTCAATTCATTGGGAGCTGGATCAGTTTCTAAAATCTCATTTAAAAAGCATATCTATTCAGGAAGTAAGCTTACACGTCTGCTTCAATCCCATTGAACTCAATAAATAAATTATTTGTTTACAGCAGTAAGTCTCTGTTGCAGTACATATGCTAAATTCCATACCTTACTATAGTGAATACAATGAGGATATTGCCAACTAATCCCATGGAGCAGATAATCCCAATTAGAGCAGGAAGGATGATGGTTTCTGCTGCAATGATCACTTGGTAGTAATGCCCTCCACTCCACGATTTGTTGGACAAGTCAGGTGTGCTGTTCCAATAGGAAGGCTGGATTTCATTCATTCTTCAGAGATGTTAGATCTTTAAATCTGTAACAGTAATAGAAAATAAATTATGCATAGACTCTTACAATTTGAATATTTCATTAGTCAAGCACGGTAGCTTGAGACACATGATTTTTAATTACAGTTTGAATTTCATAAATAAAATCTTCCAAGTGGTTGTGGATATTCATGAATTAACAGATGAGTATTCGTATCACTTTAAAAAAAAAATCTGGGACATGCTTTGTACCTATATTAAAATATACAGAACTGGTTTTAATGGTTCATTTTAGGTCTCAGTATTAATTCTTCAGGGGGTAGCTGAGTTAGTCTGTTAACAGAAAAAAACAACAAAACACTTTATAGACTAACAAAACATGTAGATGGCATCATGAGCTTTCGTGGGCACAGCCCACTTCTTCAGATGATCGGAGTATGAGTAGGGGATATGAAAACTCGAAATTCTGAACAGGCAAATCCCATGGACATCTATGCCTTGATCTCCCACAGATTTATGAAACATATAGAAGTCAGTTAGGCCCAAATTTTTAATAGGAAGCTCTAATTTTGGGTGTCCCATTTAAGTCAATCAAAGCCTGATTTTCCGAGGTGCTCTGTCTCTTAGCTGGAGTTCATTTGGTGTTGAGGGTGATTACTGCTGCCAAGAATCAATCCTCAGATATTACTTCACCTTGTGTACCCAATAATTGAGATTGTCACAATATAAAGACCCTTGATATGTTGTTCCAATGGTTAATTGCTTTCACTGTTAAAGGTGTATATCTTATTCCCAGTCAGAATTGATTCAGAATCTGATTCTCCATAGAGTATGTGATTTATTTTCCAGTGCTTGAAACGTAAATGCTGGGGACATTGTTTCCCATTGTACTGAGATACAAGGCAAGTGATTTCAAAAGTGAAGTGGGTTGCTGCCTGTGGCTTGGGTTAGGAGACAATAATGCAATTTGGCTGCTTTTGCTGCTGAAGAAGGGTATCAGGAGGGATGTCTTCCAGCTTAAGGGAGCAGGTTGTCAAAAATGATACAAAACAATGTAAAGAGGGTAATAAGGAAAACATCTGTGTTCTGTCTGAGAATAGTGGCTTTGAGCTACTTGGGGAGTTTGTCCAGATATGTGCAGAGGAAATGGAGGAATAATGAATTATACAAAGTTTGGTGAAATGGATGTGCGTCAGGGCATTTTAGAGAATAAAACAGGAATTAAGTCTTTCAGCCTGAAGGCATCTATATTCTGTCCTCACACAGCTGTCACCCAGATACCCTGAGGAAGTGCCGGGGTGGACTCTGGGAAAATTATAGCCCTTAGGACACATTTACCAGAACAAATCCATTAAAAAAAAACTCAGTAGTGAGAACTACATGAGACAAAGTAGTAATGTATTATTATTATTATTATTATAAACATTAAAATAAACCAGGTCCAGATGATACCAAACTTCTCAAGTTAGTTACAACCAAAGCAGACTGTGAAGAGCTTCAAAAAGATTGCACCAAACTAAGTGATTGGGCAACAAAATGGCAAATGAAATTTAATGTTGATAAATGTAAAGTAATGCACATTGGAAAACATAATCCCAACTATACGTACAATATAATGGGGGCTAATTTAGCTACAGCTACTCAAGAGAGAGATCTTGGAGTGATTGCGGATAATTCTCTGAAAACATCCACTTAGTGTGCAGCAGCAGTCAAATAAGCAAATAGAATGTTGAGTCATTACAAAAGAGATATTTTCTCTATCTTATTGCCTCTATATAAAACCATGGTACACCCACATCTTGAATACTGCACGCAAATGTGGTTGCCTTGTCTCAAAAAAGATATATTGGCATTGGAAGAGGTTCAGAAAAGGGCAACAAAAATGATTATGGGTTTGGAATGGGTCCCATATGAAGAGAGATTAAAAAGACTTGGATTTTTCAGTTTAGAAAAGAGACTAAGGGGGATATAATAGAGGTCTATAAAATCATGACTGGTATGTAAAGAGTGAATAAGGAATAGTTATTTACTTATTCCCACATTATAAGAACTAGGGGTCATCATATGAATTGAATAGGTAGCAGGATTAAAACAAACAAAAGAAGGGTGTTTTTTCACACAGCACATAATCAACCTGTGGAACTCCTTCTCAGAGGATGTTGTGAAGACCAGGACTTTAACAGGGTTCAAAAAAGAGCTAGATAGATTCATGGAGGTTAGGTCCATCAATGACTATTAGCCAGGATGGGTAGGAATGGTGTCCCTAGCCTCTGTTTCTCTGGAAGTAGGTGACTACCTGTTGTGATCCCTCCTGCTGGGGCATCTGGTATTGGCCACTGTCGGCAGACAGGATACTGGACTAGATAGACCTTTGGTCTGACCCAGCATGGCCATTCTTACGTTCTTAACCATGCTGAATTCATTCAGAATCCATACTCTCTCAAGTTTAAGGCAAAGACATGTGTGTCTGAGTACTTCTGATTCCATAGGATAACAAGAAGAGATCTTTCACTAGGACTAGCTGTTTTGAAACTATACTGCAGGATTCACCTTCTGATGACTGTCCAATCTATACCGACGGACTATATAGAGGGATCAGGGCATATCCCTTTATGGAGAATAAACAGCAATACCTGATCATTCAGAACAAGTGGCTGGAGAATGGCTACAAAAGATCTAGGCCTGTGATGTCCTGGTCACAGTAAGGGGACAAAAGCTATCTTTTTTTCCCCCTAAGGGTGCCTCATCTTAATATATGGAATTGAAGAGGAGTGAAGGGTAAAAGAGAGTTGGGAAAATAACTTCAAAGAAATACCACTGCCAAAGTGGAATTCATTGTGCGGTGAAATAAATATTACTGGGCTCAGTCTTGCTTCAGGGACCTCTGCCCAACAGCATTGAGTGGAAGGAATATAGATTTCCCTAAATGGGAAACCATCTTGATCTAATCCTGACTTTTGGGGAGGCCTGTGTGTGAAATGCAGAAGTTCAGCAGAGAGTTAGATTTCGAGAGTATGAAGGTTTGCCCCATTTTTGACCAGTTGTATGACACTAATCCACTGGGTACAAGGTTCTAGAAGCAGTTTTGGTTTGTGTGAAATTATAAATCACATTATTTAATAAATGATTTAGAATGATATAAAGAGAGCCATTATTTGAAAGGTAGAAGAACCAGGGGGACACAATTAACATTGAGCTTCCAGTCTTAATTCTGCATTCCTAGCTTACGATTGTTTGATGAAATGGGTAGTAAAAGTTGACCATTGTCTGAAGCTGCATTTTCTATCATTGCAGTTCTTTCCTCTCCTGTATTGTGTGTTTGTCTTGTTTCATCTTATTAGGAAATGGGATCAAACTTTAATAACAGAAGCAATGAAAGTTCCAGCCCATCTCATCTCTTCCCTTTTCCCCAGTAAGAACAGTTATTGCTGTATTGATACTACCTAAATGACTGTCAAAGAAAGGTCTTTTTCCTTTGATAAACTCTCTCCAGCTAAAGAGATGGGGAACAAGGGAAGTTGTTAAAATAAAAGTCCCATTTAATATTTTAAAATACTTGAATTGTTTTCCTTTTTATATATAATTAAAAGTTAAAAGGCATTTTAATGGTGTATTTGCCATGGGAATAAGCAGGCTGAGGTTTCTGAATGCCAAATCCCAAACCTTGCTTATCACTGTTTAATAGGATGGGCAGTCAGGATCATGTTAACACCTTTGGCTCATGTATTCCATCTAAATTAACACTACACGATACTGCATCACAAAAATAACATGAGTGACTTAAAATCATGAGATTTTAAAGAATACTAAATCATATTGTTTTTTAGCTGCCTTCAGTTTGTTGACTGTTTAGGGAGAAGCTACCCACCCATAATTCAGGTGGGATCATTACAAGCCGATATCGGTAGATGCTGGTGGGCCTACCTCTTAAAGTAAAAACACAGATCACTAATGAGTTGAATAAAATGATGACTTTAACAGACTAATTTAGATTCCCAGTTTGAAAATTGTGGTCCCAGCCTAGCTATGTTTGATTTCTTTCTCTTTTCCTACCCTGTAAGTCACCAGTCATGCACTTTGTTCTCTCTATGTCATGTGTTCATTTATCTTAAATGGAACTATAGGAAGCATACAAGGAAAATTGGATGCTTTGCTGTTTTAGTTACTGAATGCCAACTTTAGTTACTGATCTTAGTAGCCATGATGAGATGAAAAAAACCCAGTATTAATTTACTATTTAGAAAAGCAGTTCCCAGTAGCACAATTATAGACACATCTGTTTCACGCTGTGTGAAAAAGAGTGTTAGCATCTGATCACTATATGATTACATCAACAGATTTGGGATTTTGTGTGGTCTAAAGCATTCATGCATTAAGAGTCTTGTAGTTTATAAAAACAGCTTGGTAAAATCTAACCTTGGGCCTAGGAATTTATTTTAGCACAAACAGATGGAGACTCATAGCAAAATATAACCAAATTACTCACAATTCGAAGTAACGGTATTGTTGCGATTTCTGAGTATCCCAGTATCTTTATTTCCTAGTTGATGTTTTTGTACAAGATGCTAAGTACCCTTCTTGTCTTCTGGAAATATATGGATTTTGTTTTAAAAGGCTCAGGCAGCTATTCAAGAGCTGCCGATGTGTACTATTTTAGTCATAATTCCCAGTGTAGTGTTAGGAAGTATATCATTGCATAGAACTGACTCCATAGGAAAGGCCATTTTATTGTAAAATGACAGACAAGATTAAGTCTAATGATGATTTGACTACAATGGGCAAGGTGTGTCCAATTGCTTGTGATTAATAGGATAGACTTTGGTTTATATAACTCTGGAGCTTACTAAGAACGTTGGAGCTAATAGAGGAGGTCTTGCCAGAATTCATCTTAGTGCAGAACCATTCTCATGTCCTGGCTGCCCCTTGTCTCTTTATTTGCTAAGCTTACTTGATTTCTCCTGCTTTACCCCATACCTCTTTCTAGAATGGAACAATTATTTCTCCTTCATGCTGTGCCCACTTTCCACCTCTAAATATAATAGTTTGTTGGCAAAGCAGAAGCAACAACCTGTTAAGTTGTGGGTCAACATGTAAAAAATAGACTCTGAAATTACATGGACTGTGCTTTGTCATTTACATTAGCCAAAATCTATTTGTAGCTGGCATCACCTCTGCTGAGTTTCATTTAGATCTCTTATAATTTTATCATTGACATTTTCAATTGGACTGTCAGAGCACATTCTCTTTTGTCTGGTTTCTGCTTGGTGTAGTTGAGTTGGAAGGGTGGTGGACGGGCAGACTTGACAAGAGGCTGGTTATGGCTCTCTCATTCTCTAAAGTAATCTGGGCCCCGAGTGAACCTCTGGGAACACACAGAGGTCTTCCAGGGGTACATTAACTCGTCTAGATATTGGCTTAGTTTTACAATAGGCTACATAAAAAGCCCTACTGAAGTCAATGCAAACTAAAATTCTGCACAGTCTCCATGTAAGTACAGACTTACATACATGAAAATGTAAGTACAATATTTATATTCCAATTGATTTATTTGTAATTAAATTGTAGAAATGAGAAAGTAAGTAATTTCCCAATATGAGCATCCTGTATCACTTATGTATTTTTATGTTTGATTTTATAAACAAGTAGTTTGTAAGTAAGGTGAAACTTGGCTGTTTACAATACAAATCAAACTCCTGAAGGGGTTTATAATAGTCTGGAAAAGTTGAGAACTGCTGATCTAATTTATATGAGCTGCTATCAGTCCCTAAGGGGCTGTGCACCAGCTGAGCTTAACTGGAATGCAGCACGCTTCAGCCTCATCTTCAGCACAACCCCAGTGCCAGAACTGAGTGACTGAGGGATGGGTTGCAGGTACTGGTGCTGGATACATCAATTCAGACCACCAAAGAGCTCCTTCACAGATTCATGTGGAGTGGGGATCTCAGATGGCCAGATCAGGCTGCACCTGATCTCTCTACTCTGCCTGAGCAGTGCAATGATCCAACAGAGAATCTGGCCTTCAAAGTAGAACAAATCCCAGAGCCTCTAAGGCATTTTGAGTCCTAGGCAGTCATTTCCCATTTTGTATGTGTGCAACTGATTGTTCCTTCCTAAGTGGAGTACCTTGCATTTGTCCTTACAGAATTTCATCCTGTTTACCTCAGACCATTTCATAAAAGTTTGTAATGAGAAACCATTTTTTGCAGACTGTAATAAACATTTATCTACTATATATTTGAGTAAGTTTGCCTGTGTGTCTGTCTGTTCAATAATTCCCCCAAAACGGTAAGAGCTCAGACCACCAAATTCAGTATGCAGCTTCCTCTTATCATAACTTAAAGTAAGGTCAGGGTTTGGTTGTGCCAGGAAAATGGGATGTACCTAGAATAGGATTGTTTCTCATAAACCAGAAAGGAAGCCACATGGGGGCTGCAGGTTATATGGGATGGAAAGCAGGGACATTTATACTGTATAATGAGCACAGGATAGGTAGCAAGGAGCCTTAGATGGGGACTAGGACAGCTTTCCACTATATATTTGAGAGATTTTGCCTGTGTGTGTGTCTGTCTGTCCCCCAGCTGGACTGCATTGGCCGTGAAGAGATGCTTCTCACCTGGTCCCAAGCTACTGCAGAGAGAGAGGGCTAGGGTACTCTACTCTCCCTGGGGCAGCCTGCATACAGAAGCCCTCATCCCCAGAGCGATGAGTAAAATGAAAAAAAAAAAACAAAAATTGAATTAAGGACACAAGCAATAAATAAAATTAACTAGTAATAAAATAAAATAAAATAAAATAAAATGCAATTAACCACAAAAAAAATCCCCACTGTGCAGTATGTTTCCACTCTCAAAAAATCATGTTCAGTTGGATTCATTTTTTAAATGCAACCTTCTCACTATTGGAGGCAGTGACACTTGAATTGCTCATGCCACACTGCATTAATGTATGCTACATGCATAATCAAACATGTTCATCTCA
The DNA here is from genome assembly GCA_019425775.1 of Rafetus swinhoei. Lineage (NCBI taxonomy): Eukaryota > Metazoa > Chordata > Testudines > Trionychidae > Rafetus > Rafetus swinhoei. The sequence goes on from CM033440.1 coordinate 73,131,075, forward strand.
CTAACATAGAGACATTTTGTCCTGACTGGAAATTAAAAATATTTTATATTTTGGGGAATAAAAGGACCCTGATACCAGTTTTTAAGAGGAAGAGTTTCACTGCCATTTATTGTTACCAAAAGCACAGGAGCTGGGTACTAGTAGCATTGTATGAAATGTGATACAGGCACACATTAGTAAAAATGCACAACTATAATTTTCCTGAAAAAAAAACCCAGAGCCATACACTACCAAAGAACAAATTACTCACACTAAAAATGCATAAAGAGATTTCTAAAACACATCATCTAACAATTGCTGTCTTCTACATAATTCCCAATGCATATAAAAAAGCTTCCTTTCCTATTTATTATTGCAGCATATAAATACTAAACACCTGAAGAATACTCTTGCTACTACTAGAAAGCATGTGGACAAGTAATGTAAGAGTTACAGCTGCTCCCCGACTTACGGCCACCTCCACTTACGACCATCCACACTTACGACCAAAGCGGTCGTAAATGCGGATCCGAGTTACGAACGGCGATCTGCGCTTACGAACAGCACGGTCGCCATGTAACTCTATGGGATCCGAGTTACGAACAGTTCGAGTTATGGACCAAGTGTTGGTCCGTAACTCGTTCGTAACTCAGAGAGCGGCTGTATATTCTGTGCCTTTCATGGAAAATTAGAGTAATTTTCAAACATTATTTTGAATAAAAATTTCAAATTATTATTAAATATTTGTACAATGGCATCTAGGAGCCCTGATCATTGCCCATAGGTGCTCATCAAACACAGAACTAAAAGACAGTCCCTGCCAAGGTTCCCTCTAAGTTGTGTGGTAGCACAGCCCTCAGCTGCTTAATGAGCCCCACCCACCCAGGGGCTCAGATCTCCACAGAGCTGTCTAGCTGGGGGAGGGGCATTTCTTCCTCACCTACAGCAGCTGCTCCCCGCTGAGGACAGAGCAGCAACCATGAAGCGTACAGAGAACTGTGGTCCCTGTCCCATGATTATTATCTAAGTACAAAACAGGAGAAAACAGATGGATGCAGACAGCCAGATCACAAGGAAACAACCCAGAAGATAAGTGTATGTACACATGAAAATGATGAGTGATGGCAAGGAGTTTAATCAACATGTCTACATTGTGAATAAAACACAGCTGGCCCCCTACTCTAGCCAGGAAGCCACTCTCTCTGTCAAGCTAAATAAAGAGAGACATTTTGTAATAGTCAAGTTTTTGCTCAGATACTGTACATTACCTAAAAATATATTAAATATATTCAAGGCATTACTAAAAATATATTAGAGAACTACAGCTGATAGGAAATTTTGTAAAAAGCAGACTGTTTAATTTCTTTCATTTGAAGTACATTTCTTGGCTTAGGGCTCAATCATAGAAGTCTTCAATTTAAACCACTCCCTTCGACTAAAAAGGGAATTTTGAGTTTCTACTGCTTCTTTTGAAATCATTAGGTAGTTCTATATGCCAATGTGGAGCAAGACTGGGTCATGAATGTTTAAAGGAGCACATCAACTTCAAAGTAATATTTCTGCACCTAAGGTTTGGATACACTATAGTTACATGTAACACCTAAGATTATAGTAACTGAAAGAAATTAAATGATTTTTCTGATGTTTAATCTATTCTTTTGACAGCTCTAAAACACAAACAGTGGAGTAGGAAAAGTCATAATTTTTTTTTTCAAAATTCAGGACATATTATTCAAAGTGTTGTATTAGAAAGTGGACATTAAAAGAGCAGGTTTCAAAGAATTCAGGTTTGTCAGCTTCTTTTTGTAACCTCGAGTTCTAAAAAAAATTCTGTTCCATATCCAGGATACTCAGTCTGACAACACATTACCTTACAAATGGCTGGATGAGCCATAAAACTAATGCATAATCCAATCATCAATGTCAAGTGTCATCCAGAGTAAATCAGCACTCAACTACAAAGACAAAACTGCATACTCTCTGCTTTGCTAAAATGGACAAAAATAATTTTTATTCTAAGTGATACTGGAATTGTGGCATAGTCCTTGCCATATTTCTCTGTCCCACACAAACACTAGCAAAGGACCAAATGTTAGCCAATACAGCAAAAGTCTAAATGCACAAAAATCAAAGATAATATTAGGACACTATTTTTTTTTTCTCAATGACAAAATCCTATCCTCATGTCTATGGTATAGAAGGCTTCCATTTTCAACAAAATCAAAACATCTCTGCTGTGTAAAGAAGCAGTTTTGGGGAGACAAATTCTTACAGGTACTGGTTATTTGTGACTCAGAACCCAGCTGTGCATGCCCCACCCCCATGAGGTCATAGTACAAAGACAAAATGTATGTGTCTATCACCTTTGACATCTTACAGAGGAAGTTGGGACAGTGATCAGAAAAAAATTATCTGATTTAAAGAAGACATATTATTCACTCAGCTCAGGCCACATAACACCATTCCTACTGCTTTCCAAAATGAGGGAAGAAGTGGTTAGGAGAAAAAGGGTTGTGTAATAGAGCACATTACTGTGCTGAAAGTGGTATGCCCTTATTATACCTATTCTGCAGTTATATAGGCATGTTTATCTCTGCACAGACCAAAAAAAGATACATTCTTTTCACCTTGGAAGATCTAATCTCCAAACTGATTGTGCAACACTATTCTCTAGATTAGATCAACCAACTTCCATTCCTCCCTCAGAGAGCCAAACTGACAATTTCTATACTGCTATTCCGAATACATTCCTTTTCTTGCCTCCTGTCTACAATCCCAGTATCCCAGAATTCTCTCAAAAGAAAATAAGCCAAAATCTGCAAACATGGAAAAAGCAGAAATGTATACACGTAACATTTTAGTTTGTGGGAAGCGGTTAGATATCATTGAGTCGAGTGCAGTGTAAGAACCTAAATAGAACAGAATTCCCAGGGCTGATGGCTTACCATTTCCCCAAGGCTACTGCTGCATCAGCTAAAATTAGCAGCTATACCTTTAGCCATTTCAGTTATATGGAGATGACTGGAAACCCAGCACATGTGCATCTAGGTGGATTTCAAATGCCAAGACAAAATATTCTCAAATAGAGAAAGATTGGTGAATATACATGGGAGAAAGTGCTTCATAAAATCTGTCATTTGTTGTTAAATATTAATTTTGATAAAGGCAGAACAAAAAAAGTTTGTGATATGTTACTTTATCCTACTCTTTCCTAGCAACTTTGCTACTTTATTTTGAAACACAAAATTGACGTGTTTATTTGCTGCAAGGCTGGTTTTCCTGCAATCTTTCAATTTCTTTATTTTATGTTTCATTTGCTGCCAATTTCATTAGTATGCATTAATTTCATAGAGAAAACTAAGGGTATGTCTACACTGCACAGCTATTTTGGGATATTGGAGGTATCCCTAAATAGCTACCCTGCGTCTACACAAGCCACAAGTTATTTTGACATATTTTTCAAAATAACGGGCATGCTATTCCACTATTCCGGTAAACCTCATTGCACGAGGGTTAAGGAATGGCTTAAAATAGTGCGTTATTTAAAAAATTGGAGCTGTGTTGACACGCCAAATTTAAAAATAAGCTATTTCGAGAGCAATTCAAAATAAGATATGCAATTTGCGTAGTGCAAATTGCATATCTTATTGGGAGTTTAGGGTGCAATGTAAACATACACTAAAGCAGTAAACTCTTTGTTGTCCTTTGGAATCTCTTCTTTCCATTTATAGCAGAACACAATTGCAATATTAATAACTTTTTGCTGAACACTAGAATTTTCCCTCTGATGTTATTTAAATGATTTAAGGGAAATTCGATTCACAGTTTAGTTACTGATGATGTGCTCTTCCCCCTTGTGATGTTATTGGATTGTGAACATACAAATCAAAAGTAATCAAGTAAGAGGTCAACAAAAAAAGCTTATGATTTCTGATTCTATTTATACTATTCACATGCACGTATGTTTGTTGTATTTGAAGTTAAGAGCAGTGTTCCCTCTAATCTGCACAGAAGTGCAGCTTCACAGGTGATTAATTAGCCCCACCCAGTTAGTCAGCTCTGTGCACTGAGCCCTGAACCTCTGACTGGGCAGGGCTGATTAATCACCTGTGAAGCTGTGCTGCCACACAGCTTAGACGGAACACTGGTTATGAGTATTGTCCATGTACTTGTATTTCAAAACGTTTGCTTCTGGGAGATATCAACAGGAGGCTTTGGCCAGCCTTTTGTGATAAGACTATTAGTCGAGTGAATAGCAGTACCTTAGGTAGTGCCAATCTACATCTGATGAGATTGTTTCAGACCAACATGTAAGTGATGGCTGATGTCTAGAAAGGACTGAGTCATTCATAGACAGGTGAGTTGCTCAGGTGACAAACTCCATCTTGGGACATACTTTAACACAGGGAGAACAATGGGCTTCTCTCCACATGGGCAAAGGTGTAAAGAGGGCCTTGGGAGGATCCTCCATTTTTGTCTTTAATCTGGGTAATCACTTATGAAGGATCTCTGCTACTAACTGAAGCCTGAAAGGACTGTTGAACCATCCTAACAGAAGATGTATTCCAGAGACTTGTTTTAAGACAGAAGCGTATTCCATCTTTGCTACAAGCCTGTACCAAGAACTTTGCAATTAGTGTATGTATTTTATTCCTATAATTTTAGTCTGACCCTTTCACTCTAATAAACTTGTAGGTTCTAAAGGATTCTCACAATATGCTCTTTTAAGTAAGAACTGAGGTATAAATTGACCTGGGAGTGAGGCTGGTCCGTTCTGATTGGAAGAGCCTATTCTGATTTCATAAGATTGGTTTTCATAACTTTTCACCTGTGAAAAGAGTAGTACTCATGGTGGCACAGGAAAACCAAAGTGTCTAAAGGGATTCTTGTATGACTTCTTGCTAGCCAGTGTGGTGAACAGAAGTGTTGTTTGTATCTGGTTTGGTGTGCCTGATAGTGGAGGACCCCCAGTCTTGGGCTGTAAATAGTTGTCTCTAAGCAGTTCACCCTGTTTGACTTTCTCAGCAGTGTTCCCAGAAACCTCCTCTGTTACACCCCTCCATATTATGCTGGTTCCTTAGATCTTTTTTCTATCCCATTTTTTCTGTTCCCATTTATTTCTTGAGTACTTGCATGTATTGCTCAGAGCCAAATGACAATGTTTTTTACATGACTTTGACCTTGATGACTATGAACCTGTCAGTCAGGATTTCAGGTTGGTAATTCCATGGAAACTACTTTAATTTAAAGCTTTTAAAGATTTAATGTGATGGAATAGATCTCAAATGCCTGTGTGAATCATGGGGGAAATAGAATAAAATTGCCTAGAATCTGGAAATGAAATTTCAGTCACTATATAAGACATTGGAAAGTTTGAGATAAAATCAGTTGGGACTCTGGACTTCATTGATAGTTTGTGTCACTGTAACTGGATGCACCTCTGTATTCAAACCCTTGTAACAATCTTTGTACAAAATATGCCTTGTGAGGCTTTATTTGAAAATGAATAACTACCTGGTCAATAATATCATGATGAAACTTGTGTAGCACCAGTACAAACATATGCTGAAATTAGGTCGGAATGTGCTCACTGGACAAGTCTAAGTAAATCAGTTTCTCCAAGAAAAAAGACAAGCTGATGCCTTAGCCAGGTGCCATCAAAATCAATGGGCCAGCACCTTTGGCCATTCTTTGGCAAAAAAAAGGGGGACAGGAACAAATAGATCTACAACTTAGCATACAACAGCATGGAATCTCTTTCGCCAAGAGATACCGTGTCTCCATCCTCACAGTACGAATGAAGTTCATCTATGGGTAACCCTCAGGAAAATGCATTTTAAAGGGTAGTTGGACTACAAAGGAGGGAGGCAATACTCCAAGGTATCTCTCCCTGTCCAGCTCTTGCTTTTGCCCCTACGAAGACAAAATAAACCAGCCCATTTGACTCACAGAGATCCTGACATGAAATTTGATCAGTCCTGTTGCTGGGAAAAAGTAGTAAGAATTTTACCTTGAACCAAGTCTAGTTTGTTAATATTTACCACTGGAAAGCATTTTATCTTATTTCTCTTGTAAGTGATTTCTGACTTTAATGACTTGTAATTGTACTAGTGTAAAAAGTGTCTCTTGGTATTTAAATAAACTTGTTCTATTCTTTAACTAGAAAACTTAACTGGCATTGCTAGGGGGTCCATGATGGCTTCTCTTCAGGGTGGGCCTGGGGGGCTCCACAGGCTGCCCACTAGCTGCTCCCCAGAGCAGGCATAAGGATCAGGGACAGGCATAAGGCTCTTGCACAAAATGGGGTTTTTGTGCCAAAAAAAGTCCACACTGCTTCTTTTTGCACAAAAACCCCTTGTGCGAAAAGAAACGTCAGAAAATATGCAAGTGAGATTGTGACTTATGCTAATGATTCCCTCATTTGCATATTTTCTGCCGGAAGAGCTCGCAGTGAAGACGTAGCCTCTATATTTAGGAGGTGTTCTTGAACAAAAATACTCACAGATGGATGAACAGATGCACATTTCTAAAATATATAGTAAGATTAAAATTAATGCACTGTAGTCCCTAAACTGAACCATGTGGGAAACTCCATTTATGGAAACTGAGAGGCACAATGGCCCTCTGGACTGTGGAAGAGATGGCTGGACAGTGCAGAATACATGTTTTTGCAAAATCCATAACTGGGAGTGTATTGGGATCACCCTGCAAATGGAAACCAAGGCTGGTGGAAGCCAGAGTGAGAGTGACATGTGGCTGGCAGACTGCAGCTATACTCAGACATGAATAAGGAAAAGTTATTTATTTATTCCCACAACATAGGAACTAGAGGTCACCAAATGAAATTAATAGGCAGCAGGTTTAAAACAACCAAAAGGAAGTTTTTCTTCACTCAGCGCACAGTCAACCTGTGGAACTCCTTGCCAGAGGATGTGGTGAAGGCTAGAACTTTAACAGGGTTCAAAAAAGAGCGAGATAGATTCATGGAAGTTAGGTCCATCAATGCTTATTAGCCAGGATGGGTAGGAATGGTGTCTCTAGCCTCTGTTTCTCTGGAAGTGGGTGACAGGAGAGGGATCACATGAGGATTACCTGGATCATCTGGTATTGGCCACTGTCGGCAGACAGGATACTGGTCTAGATGGACCTTTGGTCTGACTCAGTATGGCCATCCTTATGTTGAATGGTGGAAGGCTATTTGTGAGCAGCCCAGATGGGAGATATAGAAACAAAGCATAGGGAGGAACCCACATTTGCAGGGTTGGTTGACACAGCCCATCAGTGGTCTGGATTGCACATTCTAATATCATAGTTGTGTCCACAATGCAATTAGACACCCAAAGTTGGTGCCTGCCAGCTGATTCTGGCTGCACTTTAACCTGAGCCCTGGGAGCCTTTTGGACTCAGTCTGTAGCCTGAGCTCTGGGTCCATCCCTCCCTTGCATGGATCCAGCCGAAGTCCAAATGTCTACACAATTAAACAGCTTCTTAGCAAAAGGCCCAGCCACAGGTTTTTTACTGCAGGGAAATAAATCCATAGTGGTTTAAACTCAGGACCATTGACAGGGTGTGGTTTAGGCTTCAAACAGAACCTGAAGAACAAGAAACTTCAATTGAGTCCTTTATTAGGCTGCAGAACTAAAGACTTCTTCATCGTCTTCAAGCCAAATTGTCAGAGAAGAATGATCCACTAGTGGTTTGTCTAGGTTAAATGTGGAGTCTTGGGTAAATGTGGTTGTAGGTTTCTTAGAGAGGAGTTTAACCAAACTGATAGTTTGGTTTCTTGCATATAAATATGCCCCTATTTGTCTTCCTATTTGTTTTTAATTAACCCATAGATTTGAGAGCTAGGATATACTTAATTTTTTAAAATATTCCCTACCATTGTAAATGATGACTCATAGCTGTAGGGGAGTATTATAGGGAGAGTTTGGCCTAATATGGATTTGTTTTCAGTTATACACCAGAAAGAAGGAACAGGAAGATTAGCTGCTTTCTCCTATAATTTATGCAAGCTTGTGTGAGGAGTTGGTGGCAATTTAATCAAATAGATATCACCCTCTTATTAAACCTCACCTTGCCATGGGCTGATTTATGCATGGAGGAGCTAATTTATCTGTTATGATCCAAGTCAGACATCAGTTATAATTCTTGATTTTTCTACTGCCTTTGACATTATCAAATTCTTATTCTGAAAGGTGTACTCACTTTTTGATTTTCAGGTTCTATTATTAATTGGCTTGTTTAACATTTATCTATTCAGGCATTCTGGATCTTGTGAAATAAAAACTCATCTAATTTTAACCATTAGAATGATTCCACTAGCCTCATTGTTGATCCTTCATTTTTCCTGTAATTCCATTACCTCTTTTCTATTGGATGGAACTACAGTTCTGGGTTGTAAAAGATAAGGGTTTAGTTTTTGCTTTGGCCACTTGAGCAGATCTCTTATGCTCTTTATGACTCTGCTTATCCATCTATTTAATATAGACAATGATGTTTCTCTACCTTTGTAAAGTCATCTGAGATATGCAGAGGAAAAATATTCTTCGTATTACAGTAACACCCAGAGATCTCAGACAAGATGTGGGCTCCATGATATGAGGCAGTGTACACACACAAAATAAGAGGTTAAAAAACCTATGGTTTAATTAAAGACAAGATATACCAGCTGGGTGTAATAACCTCATTTTCATTCTTTCCATCCATGGTTTATAAGCACATATTCCTATGTCTGTTAAAGACATCCCATCAAATCCTGTTTCTAGTGAGGTCAGTGGGAGCTTTGCTGTTGACTTTAATTTTATGAGGATTTCACCCATAGCTAGATGATGGCAAGCGTTTAATTAGCTGTTTAATAAATAGAGAATAAATACAGCAGATATCACACTTCTTTATTATTCACTTGATCAACTATTTAGCTCACATAGGTTTGAGTATCTGGAGGCCAACAATTAACACACCACATTTTGGATTTGATACATAACCCCTGCTGCAGGGAGTTGTAACTTGCAACATAGATTGGGTGGTGTACTGTTCTGCAGTCTAATCAGTAGGTTCTGTACTCTGCCCAATGACTTGGCAGTGTTTGAGTTGGTGGGATTTCTCATCTCCAAAGCATGCATAGGAGAGAAAGTAGAAACACCAGTGCCCTCCTTTTGCTGGAAAGACAAAATTAATGACTACTGTTGTGTAAAGCCTCCGCCCAATGCAGTATAACATAAATGTAAGTTTCAGTATAATTATGCTGACCATACGTCCTGATTTTTCCAGGACTCTCCTGAATTTAAATACTCTGGCCCGGTGCTCCATCAAGTAGTGAAATGCCCCAGAAACCAGCCCACACTGGTGTGGCGCAGCAGCCTCCTACTCTGCCCCCCAGCAGGGCCTGTAGGGCAACCTGGCCAGCTTCCAGTGGTGTGCAGCTCCTCCCTCTCTCCCACCCTCCCTTCCCCTGCAGGAACACCTCTGCCACACTGGGTCCTGGTCTGGTAGCACTGCCCTCTTCTGGGATTCCTTGGAGCCCGAGCAGGAGCTGCATGAAGTCTGGCTGGGCGCTGTGGGGGTGGGGCGCGCTCAAGCTCAGCAGGTGCCGTGACTGGAGTGGAGGCCACCCATGGTGCTATTTTTAGTATTGCAGTCTGGGTCCCTATGGGCAGCCACAGCTCCAGCTGGAGTCAAGCGGTAGCCACATAAGGCCCATTCCGATGTGTCTGCCCTGGCTGGAATGCACCTTGTGTGGCTGCCGCTTGACTCCAGCTGGATCCAGGGCTGCCCGAAGGGGACCAGGACCATGATACTAAAAATAGCACCGGGACAGGCCTTGTGCAGCTTCTGCTTGGCTCCAGCTGATCCCAGGCAGCCTGCGGGGACTGGGACTGTGGTACTAAAAAATAGCACCATGGGTGGCCTCTGCTGCAGCCCCGGCATGTGGTCCCACCCCGGGAACAGCTGGGTCAGACTGTGGTACCAAAAATAGCACTGCAGCCCAGCTACAGCCCCACAAGCTGCTTTTCACTTTGAAAGCAGGGGAGGGAAGGGGCAGGGAGAGAACTAAGGGGGGAGTGGTGGTGAGGAGAGAAAGGGGCTGTGCTGAGGTGAAAAGGGGGCAGGGCAGGAGAAAAAGGGGAAGGCATCTAGGGGCAGGGTGGAGGAGAGACAAATGCCAGGGGGCCAAAAGGAGACAATGAGGAAAAGGGCAGGAGGGGGGACAGGAGGGAAGATGTCAGTGGGGGTGGAAGAGGGGAGGAAATGGGGAGGGGAGAGGGTGATGCTGGGAGAGGAAAGGCGAAGGACAATGGGAGCAAGAGAGAGGGAAAAAAGAAAGGAGCAGTGGATGCCAGGAGAAGAGGGGTTGAAAGGAGGGGAAGGCATGGAGGAAAGCAGGGGATAGAGCAAGTCATGTAAAAGCTCTGTATTTGTTTACGTAAATTCATAATAAATTTTAAAAAAAATACAGAAAAAATCAAAGCTGCAATAAAACATTTTGAATGTTTCAATCCAAAATGGTTTGTGCAAAGTTTTGAGATTTTCCTGAATTGGGACAAAAAACCTGAAAAATTTGAAATCTCAAAAATTCTCAGAGTGCAGAAAAATCCTTTCCCATCCAGTTCTAAACCCTCCTACTCACCACTTGATTAGGGAGAATGAGAATTAAATAACCTGGTGCTTCTATAACCCTTTGAGTTTCTTGAAAGGCCATATGCTCCTCTGATTAGTTCTATTTGATGTGATATTAATATATGTATGATTCAAGATATTCTTTTGGAAAGAAATAAACAATTAAACACTCAGGGTACGTCTACACTAGCCCTCTAGATCAATCTAGGGAGGCTAATGAGGGCGACCAAAATTGCAAATCAAGCCTGGGATTTAAATATCCCGAGCTTGATTTGCATGTTCCTGGCCGGTCATCATTTTAGAAATTAACTAGCCCGAAGTAACTGCCCGCGTCTACACACGGCAGTGAAACGGGATTCCTATTTAAAGCCCTAACTCGAATTAGCTGGTATTCCTCCTGCAATGAGGTTTACCAGCTAATTCGAATTAGGGGCTTTAAATCAGAATCCCGTTTCACTGCCACATGTAGACGTGGCGGTTACTCGGCTAGTCAATTTCTAAAATGGCAACCGACGAACATGCAAATCAAGCACGGGATATTTAAATCCCGGGCTTGATTTGCAATTCCAGTCGCCCTCATTAGCCTCCCTAGATCGATCTAGGGGGCTAGTGTAGACGTACCCTCAGACAGATGGAGGGATACAAATAAGTGGACAATTGATAAATGTTGCTGATTTAGAAAATGAATACATCTCTTTTAAACATGATTTCTACCTCAAGCATTCCAGGAAGTGGTCGTGGGGTCTACTCTCATTCTGATGTTATTGGGAATTGTTAGTTATAAATGTGCTTTGCGGGGACAAGACCTCAGTCCTGAAAGTGTGCACACATTTAAAGTAAAATGTATGTACAAACTTGCTGGACAAGGTCTTATTTTGTACAGTAATGCCTGACTTTGAAAGGCTAGTACTTTGAAAGTTCAGGAGAAGTCATAATTAACAGTTTTATGGTGGCATTGTTTAGCACTTCATATTTGTAAGTATGGAATTACTATCTAGTCTTTTGACTGCTGGCCAAGATGAAGTTCCTATATTTCAGTAATTTTACCAAAATGTGCTGAATGCCTGATATTCAGGCAAAGAGGAATATTCAGCACAGTCTGTTGAATGGAATACAGTCATTTTAATCAGTGAAGGGCATCATAAAAGCTTTGTGATTGGTCATATATGAAACTGTCCATCTTCTAAAGTTATTTTTCCAATGTTGATCTACCTTGTAAGCACAATCAATAAAGCAATGAGTTCTACAAGCATAATTAAATTTTGAATTCATTTTAGATCCCATGGGGAAGGGGGGAGAAGAGAAAGAAAATCTGTCTCTGGGACATTTGTTCAGAAATCCATGTAATATATGCATCCACAAAGTGTCCATGTGAAGTCATGCATCTACCAGTTCCTGGTAATTTGTCTCAAGAAGCTAAAGGAAAAGTTCAAAATTCAAAAATCAATTGCAATCAGAGATCTGTTCAGAGGACTAAATGGGAATAATATGAATGATACTCAATGCGTAAAATACATACAGTACTTGTTAGCAATAGATCTCTTTTATAAGGATTAGCAAATATTTTATTGATGAGGAAACTGAGGTAGAAAAAGCATGAGACTTGCTCAAGATCACAAAATAAGTTCCTGGTAAACCTGAGGTAAACCCATGTCTCCAATGCCCAATGCTTTTTCCATTGGAACATACTATCCTACCTCCAGTCTACTAATGTCATCAACCTTCATTGCTTACTTGTTTAATTTTCAGAAAAGCATCTTCATGCTTCTCCTATGCTGTTCTTCACATTTGGGAGGAGCTACATAGAAAATCTTCTTAAATCCATCCTTTGCCTACAAAAAACCTGACTATGGATATGCAAGCGCTGAAACTCCACCCATCATTCTGACCAATGTGTCAGTTTCCTTATGTTCCGCCAATTGTTTGTATTCACTTCTTGTCTCATCTTATACTTAGCTCTTTGAGGCAGGGCCCATCTTTTTGTTCTATGTTTGTACAGCACCTAGCACAATGAAACCCTGGTTTCATAATTGGGATTCCTGTGAATATAATACATAATAATAGCATGCTACTGGTAGATGGAAGAATTACAAACCTCATTATCAAAGGGCTCATCTTCCGTGGGAATTTGCATATCTTCTTCCGATCTCAATTTCAAAAGCAGAGCTTTCGAAAGTGAAAGTAGTTGGGACGCGTTTTTTTGGAACCCCCCCCTTTTTTGAAAAAGCTGCATAAACCTACTTTTTGAGAAAGAGCGGCTTTTTGAAAAAGGGGGAGGGGATTGCCAAAAAAAAAATGCATCCCAACTACTTTCGTTTTCAAAAGTGAGATCGGGAAGAAGATATGCAAATTCTGTGGGAATTTGCATATCCTCTTTTGGAACTTTGGCGTATTCGAGACATAGCCAAAGTTTAACAGAATTTTTCTAGTTTGTTCAAGATGACTAACTTCCAAGCATTTCTGGATGGGAAGTTATTGGTTAAGCAGTGCCCTCTCCCCTCAAAAAGATCCATTAGAATTAGGGGTTCTCAAACTCAATTGCATCACAACCCCTTTCTGACAACAAAAATTACTACACAATCCCAGGAGGGAGATCAAAGCCTGAAACTGCCCAAGCTCTGCTGCCCTAGGAATGGCATTAGACTTTCAGGGCTTGGGCCTGGGGCCAAAGCCCATGCCCCACCACCTCAGGTTATGGGCCTGTAACCTGAACCCAGCCACACAGGCCTTTGGCCCTGGGTGGTGGTACTCATATTTTGATTTTGGTCCCAGGCAGTGGGGCTCAGACTTCATCCTCAGGCCCAGGCCTTGCAAGACTAATGCCATCCTTAGTGATTCCATTAAAATGGGGGGGTCACAATCCACTTTGGGGTTTCAACCCACAATTTGAGAACCTCTAAACTAGACCAAAGATGAAAATCTGAGAGAAATGCCAGTTTCCCTGTGTACTATGTTATTCATGAGAGCTAAATTCTGTTTAATACTTTCTAGCTCTTCTCTTGAGAGGAAGCAAACAGGAATGGCCATCAGCCAAAGTGACTTCCCTTAACACTGAAGCCAGGTTATGCTTTCATGGGTGCACATTTAGGACTGTTTTGAGTTGCTAATGGAATAGGATAATTCATGGTAAAAGCAGAGAAAAGGCCTGTTTGCTTTGCTCAAGTAATTCTAAAGAAAACTTGGATTCTAGAATATAAGCCTCAGTGGCAGCTACTCAGTGATGAGAGGCTTGTGTAAACAAGTGTTTCTCAACCTTTTTTTTTTTTTTTTTATAAAGTACCCCTTTAAAAAAAAAAAAATTATAAGTACCCCCAGTACCTAGTTTTCAGACACACCAAATTTTTTTCTACCATTGCAACACATTTGTTTAAACAACTTAATCATAGCTGGGCGGGCGATGAAATTTTTGGGTATAAAAAGGACAAAAATAATAAAGCGCTGTAAAACTTAAAACAAAAGTTCAGTTTTCTCCAAATTTCAGTTGTGTTGACGTACTCCCCCAGACTTCTCTCAAGTACCCCGAGGGTACTCGTACTATTGGTTGAGAAACACTGGTGTAAACCACCTATAACAAGTTGTTTCACTTTCATCCATGAATACCAGATGTAATGATGAGTGATGATTTGGCTTTGCAGGGCAGCTATCTCTCTTTAGAATTATATGTCTCTAGCCATTGAGGCTGGGAACATTGTATAAGCTACTGTGTAAGTTTTATAGTGTTAGCAAAATATTTTACAATAGTGGACGCTGCATGCGAGATCTCTTCCTACCACTCAGACATTAAACACCCACAAGCAGAATAAGGGACTGGACACAGGGCAAAGAGCTCAGGATGAAAGAATCACCATCTAATCTGCATGGGAGCTGCTCTAAAGAGGCTACTTTAGCCCAACCTTCTGGGGACAGAAGAATCTCTAGTAATAAACACATCAATAGTGTTTCAATTCAAAATATTACTTCAGCCACCTTATTTCTCTAATACATACATCACATACTTTTTAAAAAGAAAATTAGGTCAGAGTTAGGATTTCTGGCATCTCAGAATCATGTGTGCCATTACTGTTGTGCAGTACACATGAATGGTGTGTATGGCAGAATGGCAGTCTTTGAAATGTCCTTGATCAAAACGTTTAATTTGTGCATTAATAAGAAGTTTACATGGTAACCAGCCATTTTTTTCCATAGAATGATAGAGTTGGAAGAGACTTCAGGAGGTCATCAAGTCCAACCCCCTGATAAAAGCAGGACCAGCCCCAACTAAATCATCCCAGCCAGGGCTTCATCAAGCCAAGATTAAAAACCTCTAGGGAATAGAGATTCCACCACCTCTCTAGGTAACCCATTCCAGTGCTTCACCACCTTCCTAGTGAAATAGTAATAATATCCAACCTAGACACTCCCCACTGAAACTTGAGACCATTGCTCCTCATTCTGTCATCTGTCACCACTGAGAACAGCCTCTTTCCACCCTCCTTGAAGCTCCCTTTTAGGTAGTTGAAGGCTGCTATCAAATCTCCCCCCTCACTCTTCTCTTTTGTAGACTAAATAAGCCCAACTCTCTCAATCTCCCCTCATAAGTCACATGCACCAGCCCCCTAACCATTTTTGTTGCACTCCACTGGACTTTCCCTAATGTGTCCACATCCTTTCTGTAATGGGGGCCCCAGAATTGGACGCAGTACTCTAGATGTGGCCTCACCAGTGCCAAATATAGGGGAATAATCACTTCGCTAGATCTGCAAGCAGTGCTCCTACTAATGCACCCCAATGTACTATTTGCTGTCTTAACTACAAGGGCACACTTTTGACTCATATCCAGCTTCTCATCCACTATAATCCCCCGGTCTTTTTCTGCCAAACTACTGCTTAGCCAGTGTTCTTGCACTGAGATAAGAGAATAATCGGTATTCATTTATTTTTCATAATCAATATTGTCTTTATGCTGATCCTAAAATTTCTCCTGTGAAATAAGAACAATGGGCTTGCAAACCAGCTTGTTGAATATAAACCTCTTGTCAAATTGTCACTGTATGTTATAAAATGAGCCTAAGTGAAAATAATGGACATTGCTCTCAATGGCTAAAATAAATCTTTATTGATTTGTAACACAAATTAAACTGTAAAAGAAGTTACTCTTTTTTTATCTTTTTTGATTAAAAAAAAAGGATCTTTTTTATCCTTTAAAAAAAATCCAGTGGAGTTATCCCTTGCATAGCAATATTTAATTATAATATGTCCCAGTAAATCGTCAAGTGTCTTTTTTTTTTTAAACAATATGAAGCAGATATTTATTTCTATACTGGTGGTGAAAGTACCCTCAGGCATATCACCTTGGAAATATTAATCTTTATATTTACTCTCATGTGATGTAGTTAAAAAATGAATACCCGTTGTGGAGGATATAGTTTTTTTTAATATGATGGTAACCTCTCATATTGGTAAAATGTGCTCTTAAAGATTAACACAACAACCTTTTTTAAAAAGTACATTTAATATTTTCCTGCTGAATTCTCAAAGCTACTTTAAAAACTGAGGTAATTATACCATGAATGATTTAATCAGAAGAGGTCATTCTAACTCATTTTAGCATGAAATTATGAGAATATGATTTCATTCTCTTATTTAAAAATTGCCCTTTTGATCTACACATTTAGCTCTGATATCCAAAAGGGTTTCTCCCTGTTTCCTATTTTTTCCAAAAGCACTACCTGATCTACATCCTTTAATTCATTTCACTGTGTCCTGCCCTAGAACATCCTTATATTCTGATTTCTTACCATTCTAATTTAAAACCAACCTTCTGTAACTTATGCTGGTTTCTAACAGCAGCTATTAATGAAGAAAGCAGAAAAGGAATTTTAAAACATTACAGTCTGGAGTCACAAATCCACCAAACCAAGACAAAAGTTTAGAAAACTAACCAAGTTCAGGCTTAAGCTCCCTGCTTTACAGTATTTTCCAGTGATTAAGACCCACAAACAATGCAGTTTTAATTAAGATAAGTATCAAAATTAAACATACATCAAGTCCCTCATTAGGGATACCAGAAATGGAAAGTAATTGCACTATGACACCTACCTTATTCAGACAAATTGTTCCTGTGGATTGCCATCGTCTAGAGAGTGCAGGTCACCAAACTGGAATCAGAACAAATGAATGCAAAGAAACATCCTAGAGGCTCAAAGGAGACAAACAACATAGTCTCTAGAAATTTTAACTTTCCCATCTCTGTATTATCCTGTTTCCTCAATTGCTTGTTTTTTTAATTGCCTGCAGAATAAATAAGTAAAAGACCTTATAGCATGATCATTTTCTGCATGAAACTTGCTGTCCCTGCTTCAAGCTTCTCTCTGCTTCTTGGCTGAATGGTGCCAGGTCATTGAATACTCCATCAACATAGAAGGCAAAGCTTTGCTTAGGCTGATAAGGAGCGCTAACACCTGCACCTACAGTGCTGCTTGCCTCAGAGAATAGCAAGCTAACACTTCCCTATGGATGCAGTAGCAGCTGATAATGATCATTCATTCTTGTTTCTCGACTCCTCCCAATCAAGCTGCCTGCTTTGCAATGTATTGTCCCTCACTTCATCTGCTCAGAAACGGGGACAAAACGTATTGAACAAAACCAGCTGGAGCCCCTCCCTTTTGTAACATGCTGTACAAATGTGTAACTCCTGTAAGGATAAGGGCAAAGCATCTTGCCTCATTCCCAACCCACAAAGACAGCTGCGGCTGTGAGGAAACTGGAACAACTGCCTGGAAGGAAGGAATGTTGCCTGCTGAAAGGGAAGAGGACTTTCTGATCGTTGTGGCTGTGTGTGAAAGTCCCACAAAGGAAACAGACTCAATGCAGACACAATGGTGAGGAGTCCCACTCACATCAGTGGGATTACTGACATATATAAAGACAAACAGTCTTGTGGCAGCTTAGGCTAGGTCTAGACTACAGTCCTTTGTCAGAAAAAGCTACCCAAATTGCGCTCTGCAATTTGCATAGCTTTTTCCGATGGCTTTTCCGGAAGAGGCTTTTCCACGATGGCTACGTCTAGACTGGCATGATTTTGCGCAAATGGTTTTAACGGAAAAGTTTTTCCGTTAAAAGTATTTGCGCAAAAGCGCGTCTAGATTGGCGCGAGTTCGTGATTAAACGGTGCGCTTTGCGGAAAAGCGTCTACATTGGCGTGCGTTTTTCCACAAAAGCAGAAGCCCGGAACCATTTTGCGGAGGGCACAAGGGCACTAGCCCTTTCCGGGGGCGGGGGCTGGCGGCCATTTCAGACATGTGCTTAAAGGGATCTCCCCGGACATCCATTTCTCTGCGCTCCGTGCTAGAGGGCCCCTTGCAGGGACTGACAGCCATAAGCAGGTTTGGTGGTTGCCCTCTGACTTTGGGACACCGCTGCCTTTGGCCACCTACTGCTTTTGCCAGGGTTTTTTTCCCTAACCCTCTGTCTTGTGCCATGGAACCAGGGGTGGCCATGTGCCTGCTCTGGCCCCTGTCGGACATTTTGGAGTGCCTGCAGCTGCTGCTCCAGGTCGGTGCCCTCTTCTTCCAGGACCAGGAGGGGCCCATCGGTTTGGACCCCCTCACCAGTGAGGCCATGGTGTCCCTGTGGCACCCCCACCCCAGGGTGCAGAGGCGAGTGTGGAGACTGGACACCAGCACCGACTGGTGGGACCGGCTGGTCCTAGGGCAATGGGACAACCAGCAATGGCTCCGGAACTTCCGCATGCAAAAGCGGACGTTCATGGAGCTCTGCGCCTGGCTCACCCCCGAGCTCCAGAGAGCCACCACCCGGCTGCGGGCACCCATCCCCATCAAGAAGAAGGTCGCCATCGCAGTCTGGAAGCTGGCCACCCTGAACAGCTACCGATCGGTGGCACACCAATTCGGGGTGGGCAGATCCACCGTTGGCACCGTCGTGATGGAGGTAAGTCCCGGGGGAGTGGGGAATGGGCTGGGGGGAGGGTGCTGCACTCCATGCCCAGGGGCAGCCAAGACTCCACGCTGGGTCACCCAGGGGTTCGGCCCGTCCCTCCTTGCACAGGCCTGCTGGGGTGGGTGTAGGTGAGGTGGCTGTGGTGTGTGTGCGTGAGGACAGAGGAATCACGGGAGGGGGCCAAGGGAGCGCACACCCACCCCTGCCTTATGTGATGTGTTCCCCTGTGTTTCTCTGCACCCTTCTGCAGGTCGTCCGCGCCATCAACGACGGCCTGCTCCCCAGAGTGATCTGCCTGTGGGACGTGGATGCTACCGTCGCCGGCTTCGCTGCCCTCGGGTTCCCCAACTGCGGGGGAGCACTGGATGCAACCCACATCCCCGTCCGGGCCCTGGAGCATCGAGCAGCCCATTTCATGAACAGCAAGGGGTACTGCTCCATCGTTCTGCAGGCCATCGTGGACCCCCAGGGCCGCTTCCTGGACGTCTACACAGGCTGGTCCGGCAGGGCACACGACGCCCGCATCCTGCGCAACTCCGGACTGTTTTGCAGGCTGGAGGCGGGCACCTACTTCCCCCAGTGGGAGTTGACTGTCGGGGATGTGCCTATGCCCATCTGCGTCATCGGGGACGTGGCCTACCCCCTGATGCCCTGGCTAATGCGGCCCTACACGGGGCGGCCGGACCAGAACCGGGCCCGATTCAACGACCGCCTCAACCGGGCCCGAAATCCGGTGGAGCTCGCCTTCGGCCGTTTAAAAGCCCGCTTCTGTTGTTTGCTCACCCGTCTCGAGATGGGTGAGCAGAATGCAACGGAGGTAGTGGCCGCCTGCTGCGTGCTCCACAATATTGTGGAGCGGAGCGGGGAGGCCTTCCTTCCCGCATGGCTGGCAGCAGAGGGCCAGGCCTACGAACAGCCCCACACAGCTGCCAGCCACCAGGCGCACCAGGATGGGGTGCGCATCCGGGAGGCCCTCACGGACATGTTCTCACAGGCCCCGGAGTAGGGTCGCCTCAGTTTCTGGACAACTCCCTCTCCTCCTTCCTCCCCTCCCTTACCTACCAACACACAACAACACAGTTTGGTTTCACCATAAACACGTGTTCGGTTTTTATTTACAAAGGGGGGAGAGGGAGAGGAGACTTGAACTGGGAGGGAGAGGAGAGGGAGAGGAGACTTGAACTGGGAGGGAGAGGAGAGCTACTCCTGGGAGGGGTGTCCCCTGCGACAGCTCGTGTGGGGGCGGACCTGGACATGGGGGGTGGACTGCGTTGGGGCAGACTGAACGGGGAGGTGGGCAGGAGGGGCAGGGGCAGGAGCGGGAGGGGCAGGAGCAGGGGCAGGAGGGGCTATTGCAGGAGGGGGAGGGACAGGAGAGGGCGGGGGCACTACTAGGGGAGGGATGGCGGGGGCATGGGGCGCGGCCATGCCGTAATGGATGGCATGGGCAATCTGTGCGGAGAGGCTGGCAACAGAGTTCGCCATGACCGCACAGTGCCCCGGAAGGTGGCCCAGGCCCCCTGGCACCACTGCAGGTCCGCCTCCGTGCGCCTCTGGATGGCCGCCTCTACCCGCTCCATGGCCTGCACGTGGCACCGCAGGAGCTGGTCCCGGTGTCGGGTGCACTGCCTCCGTGGTTGGGCAGCTGGGGGTGCTGCTGCTGCCGGACCGGAGGGTCCCCCGCTCCTGGTTGGTCCCGCTGCAGGGAACAGAAGAAAGGATGGGTCAGTCAGGCAGCCCGGCCACTGTCCCCACACCTCATGCCTTCCACCCCACCCCTGAGCCCAGGTGACACCACAGGGGTGGTGTGGCTTGGGCCCTCGGTTCCCCGGCGCCCCGTGTTGTATGTTTGCATAGAGGACCGCCCCTGGAGTAGGGTATTCCTCCATGTATTGGAACCCCTGGTCTGTGTCCTGGCCCCGTGGAGGGCAGGAAGGCGCTTGTGTTGCATTAACCTGTGGAACTCCCTGCCGGTGGAGGCTGTGAGGCTTTGGGCTAATCAATGGTATTTGACAGGGAAAGCGAGATGAATCCCCACACAGTGCCTGGGAGCACGTGGTCTGGGCTCTCAGATCCCCATCGCGTGGGATATCTCCTGGACGGAACCAGGAGAGTGACTGGGGAGTGTCCATCCTTGCAGCAAAACTCAGGCGGCCCTAGGGGTGGCCCGAGTGCTTCCCACCTTTCTCCCTCCCACTATCCCTCACACAGGTAGCCCAGGGACGTGTGTGGCTGCAGAGGGGACTTCCCTCGGGGAGCCAGCCAAGGCACCGGGAGCAGGCGAGGGGCTCAGTGGGGGCCATGTTCACAGGGCTGTGACGCTGCGGTTTACCCAGGAGCAGCTGGCTGTGCCTCACAGCCAGGCATGGGACAGTGTGCCATTCTCCGTGCTGCACCCTTGCGGCGGTGCGGGCTCTGGGCTGAGTCCCTGGGGCCCTGGCTGGTTCCAGCCGGCATCCACCCTTCCCCCTGGTCCCGCCGAATGTGTATGAGCAGCATGGTCCCAGGCGTGCCCTGCAGCTGCCTGCCGCGGCCACGTGCCACTCGGTCACCAGGCTGCACGTGGTTGGACGGGCTGCTTGCTGCCTAATGCTACACAGCGTGCAGCACACGTGGCCTGAGTGACATGCTCTCCCCTTCCCCGCTCCGGGTGCCTGGCTCCGCCCCCCGCCCTTGTGAGTGCAAAGTGCAAGACTCACTGGTGGATCCTGCCCTGGCCTCGGAGGGTGCGCGGGAGACATCAGGGCTGCTGGAGGGGGCCTGCTGGGTGGCAATGCTGGCCTCCTCCTCCGAGTCAGTGCTGTCGTCTCCTTCCCCTGCCTCGGTGGTCCTGGTGACGGGGGGCGCATGCTGCTGTCCACAGCCACATCTGGGGCTTGCGGGGCTGGCTGGCTGAGGATGGCATGGAGCCGGTCGTAGTGGGGGCAGGTGTCTGGTCCTGCCCCCCGGCCCTCGCTGGCCCGCACGTAGCCCAGGCGCAGTTCTTTCACCTTCGCCCGGACTTGTTCGAGGGTCCGGGCGGGATGGCCTTGCTGGGCGAGTGCCTCGGCCATGCAGCCAAAGATGTTGGCATTGCGGCGCCACGAGTGGGTCTCGTGGAGGCCCTCCTCCTCCTGCCTCAGGTCAAGCAGGCTGTCCAGCTCCCCCGATGACCAGGGTGGGGCCAGTCTTTTTCAGCCCCTGGGGGCCTCCTGCACTGGGGGTGCAGGTGGCTCCTCGGCCGGAGCTGCCATGCTGGGCTCTGAGGTGGCTGCTGGGCACAGCAGGGGCAGCGTGGCAGACCTCAGGCAAGACGCCTGAGGCACGCTCCTGCCACGCGCGCTCAGCAGCCTGCGTGTGCTTTAAGGGCTCGGTTTATCAGGAAGTCCGGGGCTCCTACGGGGTCTCCCGGCGTCCAAACCGCTTTTTTCCACATAGCCTGCTTTTGCGCAAAAGTCTTAGCTAGCTGTCTACACTGGCCCTTTGCGCAACACTTTTGCGCAAAAGGGACTTTTGCCCGAACGGGAGCGTCAAAGCTTTTCCGCAAAAAGCACTGATTTCGTACATGAGAACGTCAGTGCTTTTGCGGAAAATTGAGCGGCCAGTGTAGACAGCTGGCACGTTTTTGCGCAAAAGAGTGGCCAGTCTAGACACAGCCCATGTGGCCCAGTCTAAACATGGCCACATGGCGGAAAAGCCTCCTCTTTTGGCGGAACCCTTATCCCTAGTAGAACGAGGGATGCAGGGCTCCCTGAAAGAGCGTTTGCTCTTCTGCAAAAAAAAGCAAAAAAAAAAAAAAAAAAAAACCTCTCAGTGTAGACATAGCCTCAGAGACTAACAAATAAAACCCACTTAACCAGAGAGCTCACGGTATATATTAGTCTCTAAGGGGCCACAGGACTGCTCCTTGTTTTTAAAGTTACAGACTACCATGGCTACCCTTCTGAGACTTTTTGACATATATAAAGTTACTTAAATGGATATTTGTTATATGTAGCCCTACTGTTGTATTTGGTACCTACCTACTGTGGTCATTGTATCTAATTAGACAGGACAATATCTGGACTATTACATCTTCCTTCTCTTCCAGCCTCAGAGGTCAATTCCCAGAGCATTTAAATATATACCTTTTCTCATTCTTTCTGCTCCTCTAATAATGTACCTGGAAAAAAAAAATCAAAGAATATCCCCACTGATGTTAAGAATACAATTTAGTTCATAGGTTTTTTTTTTTAATTATCTTTACAGAAGCATTTTTATCCACTTCACTCCATCAAAAGCCATAAATCAGCTTTATATTATTGACACTTACATTTCCTTTTAAAGGGCATAGAAGTAACTGTTTAATAGTTCAATATTTGTTTTCAATATATAAAGTGGTTTATATTTTTAAATGCATGAACAAGAATTTTAAAATACACAGTAACAATAATAATCTTGTGCAATACTTAACAATGAAAAAGAAGGTCTCTTGTATTTGGGTCCCAAACAATTTAGACTGTAGGTCTTAAAACCAACAGAATTCTATCACCATCAAAAGACACCTTCTCTTATGAAATATTTTACCCATTGGTACTGTTATAAATAACATATAAAATTGTTATATATGAAATAGACTAGGGAAAATGTCAAATCTGGTTTATTTTGTTCATTTGACAGCACTTTGTGTCAGACAGTTTCAGTATTCCTTAGTGTTTGAGTCTTTCACATAGAAGTTGGAAAAAAAACCATTTGAACATGGAAAAAAAGTCATTCTAAACTTACAATAATTGGTAAGAGGGGCAAAAGACAGATGCAATACCTGTAATTACTTTTAATGCCTATTAAAAATGACTGGATTTCAAATTGACGGTGTAATTTTACATTATTGTCAAAAGTGTTACTAAGGATATGTCTACCCAGCAACATTATTTCGAAATAACTAGTATTATTTCGAAATAACTCAGTCTGCGTCTATACAGCAGGCAGTTATTTCAAAATAATGTCGAAATACTGTCTAGCTGGAGGACCTCTTACACCAACTCCTGTAACCCTCACTGTATGAGAAGTAAGGGAAGTTGAAGGAAGAGTGCTCTATTTCAAAATAAGTGCTGTGTAGATGCTCCCAATTTTGAAAGAAGCTATTTCAAAATAAGATACGCAATTGATGTAGCTCAATTTGCATTGCTTATTTCGAGTTAAGTCCTGCTGTGTAGATGGACCTGTAGAAAGCTGCTTACAAAAATAAATATCCTCTGTACCTAGGCTCTCAGGAACAGTCTCATTCAGCACTTAGACCAAGGGTGCTTTGGAGGATGGAAACTAGAACATGCTGCCCAGAGGGGGAAAAAAAATCTAGGACTGCTCAGGTCAAGCATCACTTCTGAACTAAACTGTAAATTTAGAGCGCAAAGGGGGAGGCAGCTTCCAAGATGCATAAGTCTGCACTGGCTGATCTGTGCATGCCACACAAAGAAAAAGGTTTTTCTTGACGCCAGCTCTCAAAACATGGAGGCTGTTTTAAAACCAACACTCCACCCAAAAGCTAACAAAGTTGCTACTAATGACCACTGGACATCAGTGTAATGTGTTCACTGTACAAACGCTCCTTTTAACAAGTGAAACAAAAAACAGGACTATGTAGCACTTTAAAGACTAACAAGATGGTTTATTAGGTGATGAGCTTTCGTGGGCCAGACCCACTTCCTCAGATCAAATAGTGGAAGAAAATTGTCACAACCATATGTACCAAAGGATACAATTTAAAAAAATGAACACATATGAAAAGGACAAATCAAATTTCAGAACAGAAGGGGGATGGGGGAGGAGGTAAATGTCTGTGAGCTAATGATATTAGAGGTGATAATTGGGGAAGCTATCTTTGTAATGGGTAAGATAATTAGAGTCTTTATTCAAACTCAGGTGTAAAGTGTTGAATTTAAGCATGAATGACAATTCAGAGGATTCTCTTTCAAGTGTAGTCTTAAAAGGCCTTTGAAGCAGGATGCAGGTAATCAAGTCGTTGAGACAATGTCCTTTCTGGTTGAAATGGCAAGAAACTGTTTTTTCTTTGTGATCCTGTCTAATATCTGTTTTGTGGGCATTGATCCTTTGGCGAAGTGTCTGAGACATTTCTCCAATGTACATAGCAGACGGACACTTTCGGCACATGATAGCATAAATTATATTTCTGGATGCGCAGGAATATGTGTTCTTGATCTTATAACTCACTTGGTCCAGCTTTGTCCACATATTCACTCTGCTGATACCATTATTGGACCTAACCAAGTGAGTTATAAGATCAAGAAATATAATTTTCCTTGTGTTGTTGAGTATGGTATTGCATGTAACATAGCAGTATTGAAAAATATTCCAGTGAAAGGTCCCCTGAAGGCAGACAATTGGCCAGTTTCCAACTCATGAAATGTAACATTGCCACTGATTTATTGCTTTGTCCAAGTTTGTGTAACACAAAATGTTGCTTATTTGTTGTCAAAAGATTTTCCTGTGTGCCTGTGATTAAAAAAATGATCCAGAAATAAGTTATCGAGCAGTCAGTTCTGCATATGTACATAACACATCAGTGTTGAACATACTATCTAGGTATGTATACACTACAGCGCTATTTCGAATTAAGTTAATTCGAATTAACGCATCTACACACAAAACCTATTTTGAAATACCGTTTTGCTATTTCGCAATAGCGCGTCCACACTGAGTGGACCCTGAACTGAAGTTAAGGCTGGCCGGAACCAGTGCCGGCAGGGCATCAGGTTAGGACTTAGTGTGTGGGGCTGCTGTCTGAGGCTAACTGAGCTCCGTGCTTAAAGGGACCCTACCCCCACCCCAGACAGACAGTTCTCAGGGTTCTCCGCTTGCTTGTCTACCTCGATGAGGGACAGCAAAGCAGTCCTGTCTTGGAGTGCCCTGAGTACCCGCACTTGGGACACCACAGCGCTCGGCCACATGGAGCCAGAGCTGCCCCTGGGCACGCCGGTACATCTCATGGGGTCGTTGCCATCAGCCCAGCTGCACTTACTGTAGGCTGCCATCCGGGAGGTCCACTGGGGGGCTATCAGGATCCAGGAGGCCCTGCGGGAGAGCGTCCGCCCCTCGGAGCCCTCAGAGCCTCCCTGGTCCTCCCCACCAGGGGCTCATGCCCCATTCCTCCCTCACATCCTTCCACTTACCCTTCCCTAGCCCCACTTCCTGATGTCAAATAAAAGACATGTACGTTCAAAAATAGAAACTGGGTTTATTGAACAAAACTGGGGGGGGAGGGGGGAATGAACCTCTGAGGAGACTGGGAAAAGGAAGTGGCAGAGGGGAATAGAGAGGGTGGGAGAGGGGAGGGGGAAACCTGGGAGGAGGGAGCTGGAAGGAGAAGCAAGGGGAAGAAGGGGGAAGGGAAGCTCAGGGCCCAGGGTTGGGGGTCTCGCCGGACCAACTTGATTTTCATGCAAACCTGCTCCTGGGTTCGCATGTGGCCTTTGGTGGCCACGCTGACAGCTATCCTGCCATAGTCGGCTGCATTCCTCCGTCTAGTGCGGAGATCGTGGACGTTGGGGGCATCCCCCCCAAACCTGAATAAGGTCCATGATCTCCACCCAGGACCAGGAAGGCGCCCGCCTTCTCCAGCCCCTGGCAGGCTCCTGGGAGCTGGCAGACTGCTCCTGGGGAGCGGTGGAGGGATGGCTGCCAGTGGCTTGCTGCCTCATGTTTTGGGGCCACTGGGTCAGGGGCCCTGGTGACCGCTGCTGGCTCTGGGCTGGCAGGCTTGGAGCTGGCACAGGCACTGTGGCCAGAGTCTACCCCTTTAATGGCTCTGGGGACGGGGGAGAGGAGAGTAAGTTTTCCTGGTTGTGCCCAGAGTGGCCACCAGGGCTCCCTGGGAAGGGCTGGAGGCTCCCTATTTCGAATTAAGTGTCTACACAGTACTTAATTCGAAATAGCTATTTCGAATTTGGTGTTACTCCTCATAGAATGAGGTTTACCAAATTCGAATTAAGCGCTCCGCTATTTTGAATTAATTTCGAAATAGCGGTTTGCATGTATAGACGCAATTAAAGTTAATTTGAAATAACGGCTGTTATTTCGAATTAACTTTGCAGTGTAGACATACCCTCTGTTAGTTATGGTGAAAAAACAAAAATAATTTACATAAGGGATGTCTTTAAAAAGTTGGAATTCTTAAATCTGATATTACAGTCTTAAGCCTTTTCTCTACTAGTTTATGAACTTCCCTCACCCTTACTATCACACAGCCAAAAGATTCTGTATTACTATACCCCAGTCATACCACATAATTTTATTTTTATTAGAAAAAATAAGACCTGTGGAACCAGGGTTCTTAATTCACAATATTTTTCAAGGTTTGATGCATCATCACAGCATTACAACTTTCTCTGTCATAATATGTTCCACAAAAGAGGATAAAGCCTGCTACGAGCCAGGACATCATGCCCTTTATTTCACTGGTAGAGAGCCGTGCTTTTAGTACTAAAGATTCTGGGTTCACTTCTTGCCAAAGATCTGTGAGTTGTTACACTTACTCACCTTTTACTCAGTTCTTACATAGCCAGTGGGATTTTGTCTGTGTAAAGACTTGATTTATTGGGAGATTTCTTGAGCAAGGTAGCAGATATCTGCTTCCATTCAGCCTCAGGAAATTGCTGGTATCAGAATGAGTTGCTGGTTTTAGAAGAAGGGTCAATATCATAGTAATTCTATAATGGATTTCTTCCGTCCCCATCAGCTATTTTGCAGGTGGGTGAGATTTGAGAGGGAGGTTGTAGGAATTGAAACAAAGCATTCCTCTTAGAGGATGGAGGTATCTGCTGTCGTTTCTGGGAGAGGCAGGTATTGGTGACTTTGAGGGTTCTGGCTGGGTTGGAATTTGATGGAGTTTTTGACGAGGTGGCCTTGCTTGATTTCTTGGGATACCCCCACTATTATAGTATGTATGTATACTACATAACTGTGTGGTTTTGTATTATATATAATATTGTATTGCTTACTACTCAAAGTTTTTATACCAGCAAGTTATATACATTCAAATAATGCATGTATGTGTATTATTGTTAAGACATACAGTAGAAGCATAAGACTTAAGAAGTATTTCTTGAAAATGGAACCTAATATATTTGAGTTCAGTGTTATAAGTTCCTGCTGTTTTATCCCTCTTAATGGATTTAGACTGCAACACATCCGCTCTCATTTTTACAGTTCCCTAAAGTCAGATTTCTGACAGATACGCAGTAATATCTACTTTTTCAAGAAAGATTGGAATCAACATTTTCTTAGTGCCATGTGTTAGTTGCCTGGATATGAAGGCAGATAGTGTGTAATAAAGTAAATTTGTTCACAATGATCTTTACTTCAAGAATAGGCTTCAAATCCATAACAATGGATATTTTTATACTGTCAGTGTCACTTAGTACTAATGTTTGAGGAAAGTAAAAGTTTACATAGGTATTCTTTTGTTGTTGTTGCTTTTCTCCAGATCATATCTTATTTGTAAGTAGAGGATCTTTTGTCTTTGCTTGCTTCTAATGTATTTATAGGACATCTTATTATTATCTTTTATATTCCTTGTAGGTGTACCTTATTTTGCACCTTAGCGTTTTCAGTTTGCCCTGCATGCTTGTGCTGTTTTATTTTGTACTCCTCTCCAGCAATTTGTTGTGTTTCTACTTTTTGTAGATTCCTTTTTGATTTTTACATTATTAAAGAGCTCCTGCTGGAGCCACATTGGCCTCTTAGCCCTGGTCTATACTAGGGAGTTATTTCAAAATAACTCACCTTATTTTGAAATAACATGTGGAGTGTCCACACTACTGAGCTCGTTATTTCAAAATAATAACTCCAGATTTCCATGAGGAATAATGCTTATTTTGAAATTGTTATTTCAAAATAGCATGTGTGGGCACTCAACTGCCGCTATTTTGAAATAACTGGCCTTCAGAGGCTTCTCACAGCTGTGCTTGTGGCTGCTCTGGCCACACCTGCCATCTCTACTGCTCCCTTGCTCCTGTGGAGCCTTTAAAGCAACAGGCTGCAGGAAAAGGGCTTGTGGCATGTGCAGACCTCTGCCAGCCCCGTGCCACACTGCAGCAGCACAGGAGCCATGGTTGACACCAGTGCTCCCTCTGAGCCCCTCATGGCTGCCTCTGGCCAGGGATGGAAAAGAGCACCAGCCTGGTCTGGTGCGGAGATCCTGGGTCTCATCAAGGTCTGGAGTGAGGAGACCAACCTCCAGGATGTCCACACCAGAAGGCACAACTCTGAATGACAGCAGTCTGGCTGACAAGGGACAGACACGGACCCTCGACCAGGTCCTCATTAAGATAAAGGAACTCTGGCAAGCCTACAATAAGACCAGGGAGCAGCGAGGATACTCTGGGGTGGCACCGCACACATGCTATGACTATGAGAGTTGGATGCTCTCCTGGAAGGGGGGCCAGTCACCTCCCCCTGTCATCATAGAGTCTGGCCAGGACACACCTGGTGTCAGCCTACATGAGGACAGGGTTATGGTGGAGGAAGAGGAGGAGGAGGAAGAAGAGGAGGAAGAGAAGGCCAGCCACTCGACCATGCCTGCAGGCCAGGAGCAGCTCCTCACCCTGGAGCCGGTGCCCTCTCCCAGGATGTCTCCCAAGCGTTAAACAAATCCAAGGAAGACACTTCAGGTGAGTTCCATAACTTTCCCTATAAACACACAGGGGAAGCAGGCAACAGGCTGCAAGGGGATGTACACTCCTCACTTGGCCTGGGGGTTGCACAACAGCTTGTTTATGTGGGTGCACATGGAGCGCCAGTCCAGAGCCCATTCCAGTGCTTCACCACTCTCCCAGTAAAATAGTCACACCTACATGAGTGTGGCCCTGACTGTCAATCTCCCCATGCAGAACTAATTCCCGACGGAGTGGTTGTTGTCCGGCGTGACGAGCTTCCAAAGTGTGATGGCGACATGCTTCTGGAGAGTGATGGCAGGTCTCATCTGGGTGTCCCGTCGTTGGAGGGCAGGTGTGAGCCACTCACACAGCTCCAGGAAGGTGGCCTTCCACATGCAGAAGTTCTATAGCCACTGTTGGTCATCCCATCATTGCAAGATGATGTGGTCCCACCAGTCAGAAATGGTCTCCCTACACCCAAAAGCAGCATTCCACGGTGTCCAGAGGGTTTAGGGCAGTGGTCTCCAACCATTTTAAGCACAAGATCACTTTTTGAATTTAAGTCAGTCTAGGATCTACCTCAAACCAAATACCCCTGCCCTGCACCTTCTCTGATGCCCTGCCTCACCCCTTCACTGAGGACCCCACCCTCTTCACTCTGTGGAGATGGGGGACAGGAGAGGGCGACAGAGTGACATCAGTGCCCCTCTGTCTCTCTCATCCTGCACAACAAGCAGGAGTCTCCCAGGGGCAGCTCTAAGGCTCTGGGCAGGAGCAGCAGGGCAGTGGGGAGAGGAGCAGCCAAACCAGTCAGGATCATATGTTAGAGGCTCCAAGATCTACTGGTAGATCCTGATCTACTGGTTGGTGACCACTGGTTTAGGGGCATTTACAGCAACAGGAGTGCCAGGATCTGGGTGAAGAGGTCCTCCGGTTGGGGATGGTCATCATCCTGCTGGAGCAGCATGCAGGCAGTGTGGACAAACTGCACCATGAAGCACAGCACGAGGCCCATGAGTGTGGCACTGCTTTGCAGCAGCTCCGGCTCCATGTTAGAAGTGCTGTGGCATCTGCAAGGGCAATCAGAGCACACTGTGTTGGTTTGGTGTCCCACCAGGAGGAGGCAGTGGAGGAGTGGCATGTGAGACCCGACCATAGAGAGGAGCATCTGAAAGCATGTGTCTCAGCTTGCCTGACGAAACTCCACAGAAAGTATCCACCCTCCTAGTGCCCTCCCCAGAGTTCTTCTGGGGGCTCTAAGTCTGAAGCAGGCTGCAATCACTGTGGACGCATGATTTCAAAATAATTCTGAGCTATTTCGATGCTGCCTCATAGTGTGGACACGCTATTTTGATTTTGTTATTTCGGAAGTTATTTCAAAATAATATTATCTCAACTATAACAACAAAATAGCAAACTATTCCAATGTGAAGGGAAAAGAATAAGTACAGTAAGGGCATGTCTAAGTAATTTCCTAGTGCAGACATGCCCTTACTGTCCTTACTCTTTTCCCTTCACATTGGAATAGTTTGCTGCCATGCCTTTAATATTGTGTCTCTGAAAAACTGCCAGCTCACCTGAGCGAGCTACTTTTCCCCTCAGATTTTCTTCCTGTGGGTCCTTACTTTTTAGTTCTCTGCATTTGTTAGTCTTTTTTTTGTGAAGTTCATGTTCCTTATTCTGCTCCCACTGCCTGCCCCCTTTCCTTAGAACCATGACATTTGTCATTTCATAATCACTTTCACTCAAAGTGCTTCCAGCCTTCAGATTCTCATCTTATTTCTCCCAGTTAGTCAAAATCAAGTCTAAATTGGCTGTCCCCATGGCTACTAAAATGGAAAGTTGCCCCCAATACATTCTAGGAACTTATTAGATTGTTTGTGGTTTTTGCTGTTTTACTTTTCCAACAGCTGTCTGGGGCATTAAAGTCCCCCATTACTATCAGGCCTTGTGTTTTTATTTCTGTTATTTGATCTAGACATTCCCCCTCCCCCTCCTGATTTGGTGTACATAGTAGACACATATCTTAATATTGTGCCTGTTTTTCCCCATTTGCTTTCTCCCAGAGACATTCAGCCAGTCTGCCTCTCACCTTCTGGACCTCAGACAAGACTATAATCAACACCTCCTCCCTCTTTCCCCTCCCTGTCATTTCTGAATAAGCTATACCCCTATATTGCAGTATAGTAATAATGAGATTTAACAGTAATGCCAATTAAGTCATAATTTAGCTTATGTATTTCTTATTTTTTCTGTCTATTCCTGGTACTTTTTACATTTGTGTATAAACATCTAAGCTGTTGTGCTGATTTCCCTGTTATCCCTCTTGTTAATCCTATGTCCCTGTTGTAATTTCCATTTAATGCTCCCTCCCCAAACCATTTAGTCCTCTGCCCCCTTTGAATCTAGTTTAAAGCCTTCCTCACTAGGTTAGTGAGTCAGTGTGTATTTGAAGATGCACTTCCCCATCTTGGTTAGGAGGATGCCAGAAGTCCTTCCCAGAACAAGCATCTCATCCTGGTCAAGAAAGCCAAAACCCTCCAGGAGACACCATCTGCACACCCATGCATTCACCGACACAGGTCCCTGCCTAGGTCTTTCCCCCCAACTGGAAGATGGATGAGAATCACTTGTGCCCCTGATTCCTTCATACATGCTCCCAGAGCCCTGTAATTACTGCTGATCTTCTTGGGGTAATGGCTGGCAGTATCATTAGTGCCCGAGAGCAGGAGCCTTTCTGTAATGTCTCATGCTGCCTGTATCCACCTCTTGGGACATAAGGTCAGGTCAGAATATCCTATTGTAATTTTTGAAGAATTATACTAATACTGCTACTTTACATTTAAATTAGTCTCTAATGAAAGAGAATCTTCTTTGTATAGAAAGGGTGATGGCACCAGAACATTCATATGATCTTATTATCTAGTAGCAAAAATATAATCTAGGGCAGACTATTGGCTACCAGTAGTTATTTTTAACATGATTCACAATAGGAGCTTCAGTCCCAAAGAAAAACTATGAATGCTTTTCCTAGATAATAAAAAATAGGAATCAGCAGAAAAAATATCAGCAGAAAATCTTTCTCATCATT
Source organism: Rafetus swinhoei (assembly GCA_019425775.1). Lineage (NCBI taxonomy): Eukaryota > Metazoa > Chordata > Testudines > Trionychidae > Rafetus > Rafetus swinhoei. The sequence continues at coordinate 73,163,334 of CM033440.1, forward strand.
AGTACATTTTGGTGCTTATTGGAAGCTACCTGCCAAGATGAAATGCAATGATAATTGCTCTTAACACTCAATTTTGATGAAAGATTAGTAAATCTCAGCATCTGATATGCTTTTAAGTTGTTGTCTACTAGAAACCATTATGAAGTTTTTGGAGTTCAGTGAGTTCCTTCAAGTTCATGGTCAGAATTTTCTTTAAGAAAAAATTAACACTTTCAAGCAAAGCAGTGTTTGTGCTTTGGCTAATAATGAAGTAATTTAACTTTTCCGGCTGATACTAAGTTTCTTGATGAGAAATACAGGTTTTATATAAATCTGGTAATGACAATTCATATCACTTCTAGCAGAAGATAATTCATTTCATTTCAGCAGCAAATGCATAAGAGCTGGTCAATGTAGAGCACCTGGCAAACCCCATCATTTTTGAGAAGGTACACTTTAATTGAAATGTGCAGAAGAAGAAGTATTCAGAGGTTAAAACTACTCCTGGGTGATTTAAAGCATGCACTTGTTTAGCAGACAACGATTTATGTTTTTTATGCAGGCATCAGTAGTAAGTTCAATATTGCACTTTAAGCAAAGATCCATTCTCATTATGTGTGAAAAATACAGTAGAGCCCTCTCAAAATAACAGCACTTACATGTTGACTACATAATGAATTTTCTAAGAATTTATAAGTAAATCTGTTCAGAATTAATTACAGGAATTAAATTTAAAAGTGGGATCTTAAAAAATTAAACACCAGTGCCAGATTTTAATTTGCCCCTAGCTATACCAGTAACAGAATAACATAGACTCAACACACTTCCCAAATAGCTATTAGTCACAGAAATTTTGTGCAAAGGCTATATTTTTTTAGTATTAATAGCAGGAATTCTTGCGGCACCTTAAAGACTAATAAAGTTACTTAGGAACAAGCTTTTGTGGGCTGGAACCCACTTCATCAGTTGTATGAAATGGAAACTTCAGTTTGGCAGATATATATACACATGCAAAGATGGGTGTGTTACATTATTATGTGGAAGACCAGCGCTAATTAAGACAATTCAATGAGGGTGGATGTGGCCCATTCCCAGCAGTTGACGAGGAGGTATGAATACCAAAAGAGGGAAAATTACTTTTTTTGTAGTGAATGAACCACTCCCTGTTTCTATTCAGACTCAGTATTTTATTACTTTAGTATCAATGGTTCTTCTTTGAATGATGGTCCCTGTATGTAATCCAAATGCCTGTGCACATGAGCACTATGCGCCAGAGCTGGAAGATAGTTGTAGCAGTGTCTGTTAACTCGCAGGTGTGCCATGCATAGTCTCATGGTGCATAGTCTCATAGTGCATGAAGCTGTGAGGTGTGATGCCGCCTCAGTTTTTACTGTCACATAGTTGGAGTTGGAATCCTTGTTCTTCCACACTCTTAGCTTGCCTTCAAGAATATTGGTTAATCATACAGTTAGTATTTATTTTTCTTTTACTATAATGTTGCAATTTAGTACAGTTAGTCTCAACCAACACCTTATTTGGAGCCAGTCTGTCCCCCTGCTACTCTGGGGGACTGTGTTCCATGTTCATTGGTGTATTATGCTCTTGATCATTCTCCATGTGCAACAAGCACCAACTCTATCTTTATTCCCTTGGCTAAGCCCTTCTAGTGGCCCGATGTGAAATCTGCTGCTCCTACCCGCCATGGACCTGAGATTCATCTACTCTGTCTCCTCAGTCTCCTTATGAAGGAGATTCTCCTACAGGACTGTCTGATCTGTGGCCAAGTGCCTAGGGAATGTGTCTAATACTGTCAGTGGAATTTAGTAGCAACAACAGTGCATGCCCCCATGAGTGATCCTGACTGGTGGCTGATGTATCTGATGCTTGCTGTTCCACCACCTCCCAGTTCTTTTAAACTTTGCCCTGAGAAGAGGGAAGCTTGGGTGGCAATGTGGTTGTGTCTGCACCTGACATCTCACCTGGCTGGGTGTGGCGTGGGGATGGAACCCTGAGCTTGGCAGCAGGACACAACGAGGACAGTGCTTGCGACTCTAATGCTGGGGCTTCTTCAGTACTGGCTGCACCATTGGATCTGAGAGGTAAGAAGCACTAGGTGGGGTGCTCACTGCTGATGAAGGGCATTGTACCATCAGATCAGACACTCCTGCAGGAGAATCTCCTTTAGTATGGAAGCAGTTGAGCCATTGATATGAGTGGTCCTTGGCCAAGGCCTGGGTAAGGTCCATGTCTCAATAGGAGTGGTACATCCTCTAGAGAGGTTTATGGTCTCATAAACATCAGAGAAAGTGAGTAGGACAGATCCAGATGAGCCGCTGGGAGGAGGGACATCAATGTGGCCAAGAGCCTAGGGAATGTCTCTAATACTGTCAGTGGAGTTTAGTGCTTGCGACTCTCATGCTGGGGATTGAGATAAGACTGGCAAAAAGGGTCCCAAGATAGTCAGTGTTGTTAAGGGTTCAGGTGATAGTGGTGCAGTAGACCCCAAGAGCAGCATAACAAGGTGGTGGTGATGGGGCATACCCCAATGAATGCAATGGCTGTGGCCGAGAGTCTGAGCTGCTCTGGGATGTCTTATTTCTTCCTTTGACTTCTTGCAGTGTAGACAGCACCAAAAGCTGAATTAAGTACTTCAACTTCAGCTACATAATTAACATAGCTGAAATTGCATATCTTAATTCGACGTTGTAGTGTAGACATACTCTTTTGGGGCTGTGTACACTGCAGGAAGTCAAAGAGAGAACACTCTTCCCTTACTCCTCATGAAAGCATGGATAGTGGCATCAACTGGAGTGCCCCTCACTTCAAATTAGCTGTCTTAACTAGATGGCTAATTTGAACCCTGTAAGATTGACAGCGGCAGCTTTGATATTCCTCTGCAGTGTATGTATACCCTAAGGGAGCTGGCTTTCTCTTCTCCCACCCACCCCGCACTTCCTTGCTAGATAATGTGGCAACTTAACGTTCAAGGCAGCACATGCACGGCCGACTCCCACCTTTTAGACAGGGCAGCCAAATGCCCAGGGCTGAAAGATTTGCCCTTCTGTGGCATTGCAGTTTTGCATCTCTAATTACCAGGATCTGCTAGCAAAGTATAACTTTAACAATTATGCCAAGCTAGTGGAGCTCCTGGATAACTGACCATCAGAAAAATGTCCGTGCTTCCAGGACTTTGTGTAGTCTGGATGACTGACAGCCAAGGTGAGCATCCAAGTGGTGGTTTATGTGATTAGATACATCCTCTCATTGCCTTGCAACTGGAGTAGTCACGTACAGGGAGTCATTGTTGCAGTCCTCTGGCTTCTCATGGGAGGCCCAAACCACCATCCAGGCCCTTTCTGAGGACAAGCCATTCTCAAGCTAAGACTGAGTCCCTTTACTCCCCAAAGGGCTTGAAGGCACTGCTTTGTTTTCTAGGCATTTCTATACTGGCACCTTGGCAGATGCAGCAATGACAACTCTCTTATCATTTGCCCTATGTGCATACCAGACTGCCTATCCCTGCTATTAGGACACTCAACAAGGCTACTCAACTTTGGAAGCCCCGGGGGCCACAATGATACTCACAGCACATGCCAAGGGCTGCAACTTAAGTGCAGTTGCATATACTTGCAAATATATATGCAAATATGTGGAAATAGCTTCTTTCACACTGACGGGCATGAATACAAAGATTAAGGCAAGACTACACAACACACAGACCCCATTTAAGTCAGTTCTGCTGATATTAATAAAATGCAATATTTACCCGATTTCCACCCAAATGACAGCACTTTTAATGAGTAATGACAGTTCAGGACTTTAATTATTAAAATGCATATCAACAGAAGACCATTATATTGACTATTTTTTTGTTTTGGCTCCCACCTGCGGGTTTAGCCCTGCATAAACCCAAAATGCACCGCGGGCCGCAAACAAATGGGCTGTGTGTTGAGTAGCCCTGCTCTACAATAATGTCAGTCCCAGAAGCCTTGGTCCTCAGTCACTGCCACAACCACTTTTTTCCCCTGGCCTTGTCAGCTGCCCAAAGCCCAGTTTTGACAAGCAAGGTGAGAGCTGCAAGACCCCTCCAGCACCATGTTCAAGTCCCCTCCTGGGGGTCCATCTTGCCCTTCTTTTGTCCATACCTGGAGCAAGAGCACTATGGAGCACTGGATGCTGGAGATCATGCAGCTTGGTTACTCTACTGAGTTTCTCGCCTTTTATATCCTAGTGATTAGGGCATACCCCTGGAATGTGGGAGATCTAGGTTCAACTATCGCTCCATATTAACATAGGGTTTTTTGTGTAGGAATTCCTGTAGGGATAACATATTAAAGTATTAAAAATGATTCCCCAAGTGGAAGTGACTCCCCATAATTTGTTCCCCACAACTTAAGTTTGTGTTTAGATTTAGTGTTACCAAGCTTGATAAGTGTTTAGATTTATTATTATTATTATTATTTGTTAAGATTGTTAAATATTTAAATGTTTAGATTTATAATTATTGCCCCTCTAGAATATAATTTGTTAGGAATGTAATATTAGGTCATGTAACTTAAAACTGTTAAGAATATAATACTATGTAGCCAGAAACAGCTCCCCTCTCTGTGTCCCAGGGCACGCTCAAACTTTTGCAAGTGGCTGTTTATCAAGCCACTAACTCTACTCTGGGAGCCAAGCCCTGTAATTGATTAAGGGCATTGTTACACAATTGACGCCCCTTCTCTTCAAAGCGTTGTGAACCAATTAACCCTCATCGCAAAGTGAAACATTGTAACTATAACAGTAACTAACTCAGCACTCAGAGAGAGAATGTTTTAAGAAAGGCCACCCAGAAACTTTTGTAACTTTTTGTAACTACAACTCTTGTATATGTAAAATTATTATTATACAAAATACTGTATGTGAAACATTAATTAGGGAATGTATGTAAGAGAGAGAGTGCTTGGACAATGAATGAATGGTTTGAGAGGTGCCAGCCTGAGAATGCAGCATCAAAGGGCTGAAGAAGGCGTCAGGTGCCAGTACAACCAAAAGATGTCAAGTGGAGAAAAACTGAAGACTGGAGGTCCACCCTATGAGATCACTGACAAGCACCTGGCAGCCACCCTGAAGACATCAGCATGATGCAGCAATTCCCATAGACTGGCATAGGAAGAAATTCCTATAAAGATTGGACCAAAAGACTATGGAGTCAGAGTCCAAAATTCTGCTGCCAGCCCACCAGGAGCTTCAGATGCGCATCTGATCAGGACTTCGCCCACTACCATCACTTGTGTACAGAATACCTGGCCAGTATTCTGTCACAAGCAACTTCCAGGCTGGTAACTATAACCTGAATGAATGAATGGATGAATGATTGAATGAATGTTTATATATATATATATATATATATATATAAACATTCATTCAATCATTCATCCATTCATTCAGGTAATATATATATTATTATCTTTACAATAAATGTGGCTTTTTGCCTTATCCCCCCTCATAAGATCCTGCTTGCTTTTATTGGTACAACATTCCAAATTGATATGAGGAATTCTTAGGTTAAAGTTGTTTTGCCATACTGCCTAAAGGCCCCAGGTTGAGTTCATGCTGCCATTATGCTAGGCACTGTAACATGCACAATAAAAAAGATAGTCCTATATTCTGTCTATATTACTGATGTGCTACATTAGATCATAGACTATTCCATCACATTGTAATATTTCTTAACTCAGAAATATGACAGTTCTCAGTTACCCAGAACTGTGAATAATCTTATCTCCCCTCCACATCCAGTGAGAGGGAGACTTTAACTGGGTGTTAACTCCCTGACACCACCACCCTGTTAGCCACCCAAATTATGTCCCTTGTGCAGCTCTTACTTTTCCTTGTATGTTAATAGAAGATGCACCCCAATCCATGAGCCCCTTCGAAGCATTATTCTGTAGTGTCCAGCCCCTTATTCACTGAACTATTACAGAAATACCAGATCTTCTATCCCCAAGAGAATAATGTATACACCAGTTTGTAGGACTCAATTCAAGATCAGTAACTAGCTTAATATCATAGCATTTAGATATATTTATAATTAAATCAAGGCTAATTTACATAAGAATGTCCATACTGGGTCAGACCAATGGTCCATCTAGCCCAGTATCCCGTCTGCCGACAGTGGCCAATACCAGTTTCCCCAGAGGGAGGGATCACAACAGGTAATTCTGACATGGTCCCTCCCCTCTCATCCATTTCCAGACAAACAGAGGCTAGGGACACCATTACTATCCATCGATGAATCTATCTAGCTCTTTTTTGAACACTGTTAAAGTCCTAGCCTTCATCACATCCTCTGGCAATGAGTTCCAGAGGTTGATTGTGTTTTATTAACAAAAGCTTCAGAAGGGTAGCCAAGTTAGTAAGGGTACGTCTAGACTACACGCCTTTTTCAAAAAAGGGTTTTTTGAAAGATACTTTTGAAAAAGCCTCTTTTGAAAAAGAGTGTTTGGTTGCACTAAGCGGATCGAGAAAGCAATCCGCTTTTTCAAAAAAGAGCATCCAGACTGCCTGGATGCTCTGTCAAAAAAAGGGCACCTGGAACCACTTCTGGAAGGTCTTGGAGGCAGCCTTTACTTTCGGGTCCTGCAGCATGCTCTTTGCAGAGACGCATGGTTAAAGGAACCCCCCAGACAACCATTCCTTTGTTGCTGCAGCTGGCTTGCCTACCTCCTAGAGGGACAGCAAAGCTTCTACAGTGCTTGCTTTGGTTGCCCTGCTTTCTGGGATACCACAGCAGTTTGGTTTTTGGTTGGTTTTTGTGCTTTAGAATCTTATTTTTGCCATGGAGCCAGGGCTGCCCCTGGGCAGGCGATGGACCCACACTGTCATTCTTCAAGTTCTGCTGCATCTACATGAGACCATCATGATGCTCATGCCAGATCTGGATTCAGAACCCAGCCTTGAGCCCCTTGCTAGGGCTGCAGCACCACTGCCCTTGCCACTGAACTTCTTCCAAGAGAGGTTATTTTGGAGGCTGGACACAAGTTCAGACTGGTGAGATTGGCTCGTCATGGAGCGGTGGCACAACTTGCATTGGATCTGAAACTTCCGAATGCATAAGGCCACATTTCAGGAGCAGTGTACCTGGCTTGCCCCTGTCCTGCAATGATAGGACACCCACCTGCGGCCCGCTATCCCCCTGGAGAAGAGGGTGGCTATTGCCCTCTAGAAGCTGGCCACCCCCAACAGCTACCGTTTGGTGGGACACCAGTTTGGTGTGGGGAGGTCTACTGTTGGTGCTGTGTTGATTGAGGTAAGTCTCTCTTGGGGGACAGTCCATGCAGGGTAGGGGAACCGTAAAAGAGGGACTGTCAGGAAAGGACAGAGGGAGTTGGGGATGGAGTGGGAGTGGGGGAGGGCTCCTGGCCTCACCCTGCCCTACTGCTAGGAGGGGCCGCCTGAGGAGGGGGCTCCTGGAGTCTTGGGGGGGGACGGAAGGGGGGACACCTCCCAAGGACTCAAGCACCCCCTCTAACTTCCTATTCTGTGTGTTTCTATGTGTCTATTTCTGCAGGTGCTAAGGGCCATCAACTTGGAGCTGCTGAACAGGATTGTCCTCCTCGGAGATCTGGACACCATCGTGGCCAGCTTTGCTGGGCTGGGATTCCTGAACTGCAGAGGAGCGCTCAATGGGACCCACATCCCGATCCGTGCACCGCCTAATTGAGCAGCCCAGTACATAAACAGAAAGGGCTACTTCTCCATGGTGCTGCAGGCCCTGGTTTACCACCAGGGAAAGTTTACGGACATTTGTGTTGGGTGGTCAGGCGGGGCACATGATGCCCGCATCTTCAGAAATTCCTACCTGTACCGCAAGCTGGAACATTCTTCCCACAGCGAAACTTTGCTGTTGGGGTCGCGGAGATGCCAATGTGCATCGTGGCCAATGTGGTGTACCCCCTTATGCCCTGGCTCATGAAGCCCTACACTGGCTATCTGTACGCGAGCAGGGAATAATTTATCATGCACCTGAACCGGGCTCACTTGCAGGTGGAATGCATCTTTCGGCGGCTGAAGGGGAGGTTTAGGTGCCTGCTCACTCGCCTCGACATGGGGGAATGAAATATCCCTGAGGTGGTGACTGCATGTTGGGTGCTCCACACCTGGTGGAGAGCAAAGGGGAGGCCTTCCTCCCAGGGTGGGGAACATGGGCTGATGTTGAGGGGAGGCAGTTTGAGCAGCCCCGGACAGCTGCCATCTGCCAAGCACATCAGTTGGGCTCCGCATCCGGGAGGCCCTGTGTGAGAGATTCTCAGCAGGAGCCCAATGACTCTCCCCAGGGCCTCTCCAATGGGGCCTGTGGCCTGGGCCCCCTGCAAGACCTTTCCTCTCACAACCCATCCCTGCACCAGTCTCCAGACAGTTAACACACACACACCAGGTTTTCTGACAAAAACATTCTGTGTATTAAAAAACCATTGAACAGAATGCAATGAATAACATTTACTAACAAAATAAAAGTGTTTTAAAAAATAAACTTTCCTGTAAATATAATAAAGTCTCTTTAACTGGGGAGGAGGGGGCTGTAAACCTGGAGGAGGAAGGGAGGCTTAGGGCTGAGGGTGCACCTGGCCCACAAAAGTCTGCCGCTTCGGGTCCGTGGCCCTAGACGTGCTCAGGGTTGATTGGGGCCTGGGACAGTAGGGGCTGGGGAGAAGGAGGCTGCAGCTGGGTCTGTGATGGCAGAGGGTGGGTGGGGGCAGGAGTTGAGGGGAAGAAAGGGGGTAGGGGGGCCGGAGAAGGTTGAGCGGGAGGATTGGCAATGGGGGCAGGACCTGGGATACCCATGGCCTCCCGGATAGTGGCACAGATTGCTGTCCGCTGCTGGAGGAGCTTATCCAGCAAGCGGTCATGCCACAGAGCCTCTGCCCATGTCCTTTCTGCCATGGTCTCCTCCATCCTTTTGAGGACCTTAATGTGCCTGCGTATGAAGTGGGTATAGATCCGCCAGTGCCTGTGGCTTCCATGGGCCTGGGTGGGTGGTGGGACAGGTGTTGCATGCTGATCTGCTCCAGCAGGTCTGGCTGTGGAGGATAAGAGGGAGAAGTGGTCGGTCATGCATGCACACGCTGTCTCTGCTTGTGATCAGTGAGTAAGTCCTTGGAACAAGGGGTGCCAATGTTCTCACTGCAAGCCCACATCTGGTGTGGCCAGCAGCCCCGGCCTCACAGGGGCCCCACAGTGGCTAGGGCAACATCCACACTCCCACCCCCCCTCTGCAACACTCCCACCATGGCCATGCAACCCAGGGAAGTGTCCAGCCACAGTGGGTCCCCAGGTGTAGGACAGGGGCCTGGAGCAGCTTGGGTCTCCAGGGCCCCCACCCACCCACCCACTACCTGCACGTGGCAGCACTGTCTGCGGGAGCGATTGTGTCGCACATGCATACATGGCCGAGTGCTATGTGTGACACATGCGGTCGTCTGTGTGGTGTCATGCGTGCGCCCTTGTGACCAGACTGCTTCCCACAGTGCCTGGCCGGGGGGGGTGGGGGGGGGGACAGCCCTTCTTGGGGTCAGACATGTGTGGGGCCCTCCCCGAGCTGTGAGCAGCTGCCTATGTGTGCCCTGGGACTGAACGTTGCACATGCACAGAGAGGTGCAAGCTGTCCAGGCAGAGCATGACACATGAAGATTGGGCCGCATCCCCTGTGCTCCCACCTCCCCCCATTCTGTGTGTGTGGCAACCTGACTGCACTCACCTGATGTTCCCTCACCAGGGTCAGAAGATGCCTGCGAGGCCTCCTGGGTCTGGGGGACCAGCTCCAGTGTGAGGGTGACAACACTCCTGCTGGGGTCCTCTTCCTCCTCATCCTGCAGCTGCTGCTCCTCTGGGTTGTCCTCAGCCACCTCCTGGCACTGCTGGATGCGTGTCTGCAACCCGGACTCGACAAGAATCCATGCAGAGAGGGGTTCCCCACCTCCCAGGATTCTGTCCAGCTCCTGGTAGTATGCACAATGCTGAGGTGCTTCCCCGGAAGTGGAGCTGCGCTCGTGGGCCCTGGCATAGCTCTGCCTCAGTTCTTTCATCTTGGCCCGCACTTGATCCAAGGTTCGGGGGTAATGGCCTTTCTTTGCCAGCCCCTTGGCCATGAGGCCGTAAATGTCTGCATTCCTGCATCCGGAATGCAGAGCCTGAAGGGATTCCTCCTCTCCCCAAAGTTCCAATAGTGTCAGGAACTCAGGCCCTGACCAGGCTGGAGCTCGCCTCTTTGTGCCCCTGGATGAGTATTAGGATGGGTCCTTGGAAGGACCTTGGTGGTCTTGGGGGTCTTGGGCTTGTGCCATGTTTCCTTTGTAGAAATGCAGGGAGAGTCATTTGGTCAGTGGCTTGATCTGGCTGCCTTCCTGCCACAATGGCTGCCCAGGGTGCCTGTGCCTTTAAGACATGGTTACAGACAGGAACAATAGAGGTTTTTCCTGCAGATGGAGTGTCCACCAGGACTTTTCCCTGGAGGCCTGTTTTTTCAAAAAACCCCTCCTCCCCCCGTGTCCACATGCCTTTTTATGACAGATCTCTGTCAAAAAAGGCATTCTTCTTTGTAAAATGAGGTTTACCACTGTCGACAAAACCGCCGCGTTCTTTCGATTTACTTTTGAAAGAACGCAGCGGCAGTCTAAACGCGGGTGAAGTTTTTTGGAAAAAAGGCAACTTTTTTTGAAAAAACAGTATAGTCTAGACACATCCTAATTGGAAAAACTTAAAAAACAGTGAATAGTTTAGCAGTTATGAGCTTTTGTGGGCACAACCCACTTTTTCAGATGACTGGAGTATTAGAAGTCCAGATCCAAGAATAAATAAGGGAAGGGGGGAGAGGAAAGTAGGGGGGAAACAAAGAAAATGGGAATTAGATTGTTCAAGTTACAAGAAGCTGATAAGAACAATTTGCACCTCTTTAAGTACTCATTGTTTGTTTGGTTAAGTCATTAGGATGTGGAAGGTAATGTTCTAGCCGGCCAATGTCTTTATTCATTCCTCTCTGATAGGAATCAAACTTATAAATGAAGTTAAGTTCCAATGCTTTCCCGTGTATTTGGCTTATGGAATTGGCCTGAAACAACATGGTGACTTTGAGATCCATTAATGAGTATTAACAAAGATTTAAGAGATAATGAGTGAAGTTAATGGAAAAAATAACAGGGTTACACATAAAACAAAATTGTAACATGCTTTCCAGAGACTAAACCTAACAGGATAACTCCCTGTTTAAAGATTTTGTGTCTTTTGAAGCATCTTCCAAAAATGCAGGTGGAATGAATGTAATATGATATCTCTTTATGTCTTAAGTGCAGGATAAGGAAGTGTGTTTTTGCTTTCTACTTATATTCCCAAAGTTCATTATCTGTACTTCTGGTCAGGGTAACATGGCTAACTTTCCTGTAACTTTCCTGTGTTGATTTCATATCTCCCCTGCTGACTTCACAGGTAGCCATTGTGTTGGCTTAATTTATATGCTAACAGGGAAAGAGATGACAAAACATCTTCTGTATGACAGAAAACTTGTTTATCAACTCTGCCTTGTGCAGAGCTAGGGACAAAGAGTCATAGCATCCTGGACTTCACCTAACGTTTGCTGAAACCTTCTGGGCTAAGAAACTATTAGTACTATAGCCTAGGCCAAGTTAACACCCATGGGAACCCTGATTGGAGGATCGCTTGGCTGCACTGATAGCAGAGTTGGGCCATCTCTGCTATTTAAGTCAAAGGGAGGCACATGAAGTTTGAATAACAAGGTGATTTGCTGTAGTGGCTGCGTTGGACCCTGCTTGTGCCTGCCTCCTGCCCCCAGTCCTGTTTCTGATTCCAGCTTGTCTTCATAGGCATGGGAAATAGGAGGATGGGGAGGGGTTGCTGCATTCCCTAGATTTTGCACCCCACATAATTTTCTCAGCTGCTAACTCCATGGGTCCTGGCCACCGGCCCTGCTGTCTCTGGAGGTTCCAGCTGCCAGACCCATAGGTTCCACTGTTAGCCCTGGGATCCTGGCTGCTAGGAGCTCCACTGTCACCTGGGGTCCTGGTAGCCATGCCTGGGGATTCCCAGGCACCACCAGATGTGACCCCAGCCTAGGTAGTGAGGGGCACAGAAGGGGTAAGGCATCCGGCAGGCACAGCTCAGCATCCCCAGCCTAAAAATTGTTCTAGTGCCACTGCTTGGCTCCTGGTTTCCCACTATGCTTCTGCTTTGTGCTGGATCCTTGCAACTCTAGTTTCTGCCATTTATACCTTCTCATCTTCAGTCATCAGTTACCAGTTCTGTCTCCAACCCCAACACCTGACTTATGACCCTGACTCCAACTTGACCCTTGAGTATTTGGTAGCATTTGGTATCTGAACTCAGCTCTGACCCTCAGCTTTGATTTCTGGTTCTGACTCTGCCTTGAACCATGAGTCTGGTAACTAACAGTTGATTCTGTTGATGATGACCCTTGGCTTCATTCTCCAACCCAGGTATGACCCGGGTTTTCATTTAAGACCTCACAGCATATCCTTCATAGAATGTACATATCAGGATATTCTTGTAACCCCACTTGCCAGTTGGCATTGAGGAGTTTTCAGATTAAAGCAATCCATGGGAAAGGTCAATAGTTTGGTCACTTCTTGGTAAATACTGCCTTTCCATACTATTGTATAATAATTTTTTTGAAGGCGGTAATCAGAACAGGGAAATCCACCTCCTTAGGCTAGTATACCCATTGCAAAGGTGGTTTAAAGGTCACTTTACATTCGCTGACACAGAAACATCAACATTACTATTCCAAAAGCTTTCTAATCCAAATTATGTATGTATGAACCTGATCCTCACCTGACATGCCAGCACAGATCAGTTGAAATCACCAATTTACACCAGCTGAAGACCAGATAAAGTTAACTAGTAACATTAATTAACATAAGGAATTTTTCCATTCAAACTATCAAGGCATTGCATTATGGCACAGACAATTTAAACTGAAGATGGTGCGAGTCATATTATTTCCTGTGGTATCTTACATCTTTGATTTTAAGGGAATTAGCATGTATACATTAACCTGAATACATGGTTAACATCTATAGGTAAACATATACAAATAAAGGATATAGGCAAACACATACAAATACAATTAGTATATATCTCTAATTATCTAACAATACAGCTTTGCATTTCAGAGGTCTGAGTCTATCTATCATGGCTTTGTTAGCTATTTATAAGGATTGGCCCTTCTTACCATTTATACACTTCTAATACATCTTTAAAGGTTGAATTTGGGCCATTTATCCTGCTAATAGCATAATCCTTTCTTGCTCAGTGTCAAAATAACAAAGACTATTAAGTATTTAAATACTTAACTTTACTCAAAAGAAGTACTAATTTTGTGTGAAATTAAGCACGTATGTAACTACAGAATTGAGGCCTAAGTTTCCTAACACTAGCTCTAGCAAAATACTTACAGTAAAATGCTGATTACATTTTCCCATGCTGTAATATTTGCTAAAAGTGTACAGAAAAATTAAGTAAAATATTGATACTTCTAGTTCATCTTTCAAATTTTTCTTGTCAGTTTAGAATGTAATGGTTAATTAGATAAAACATTGTGATGTTGCTAATGATTATTCTTAATTATGTTTTTGAGCTAATACTTCCTTTTTTTCCCTTAGAATTGCAACTATATTAAAATGCATGAGAATGAAATAAATATCATGGAGAATAATCATAGCTTAATTATACATAGTTGTCTGAGAAGAGTGTAGCAAATACCAAATAGCATGTGCCTGTGATGGCTTCAATGTACACTGAGAAACTAGCCAACAAATTTTAAATCTCCACTGAAAGAAGAATCAGTTAATTAACTACTCCATGACTTTATACCGTACCTTTCCTTCTGTTATAATAGTTCAAGCATAATACACTATAATAACTGGCCTGCTACAGAAAAAGACTTGTTTGAATCTAATTCAAAGTGCCACAGGAACATACACTGACCCAATTCATTCCTTATGCCAAACAGTTTTCTGTTTGGTATATTTACTGGTAAAACATCTTTTTGAACATTATTGGAGTAGACAAATTATTATTCAAACATTATTTTTGAACAAATTGAACATTATTTATAGTAGATTATTTGAAAGATAAGGGTGGGCCTGGTGATATCTTTTATTAGACCAATTTCTGTTGATTAAAGAGACAAATGTTCAAGGTTACTTTACTTCCAAATGGCTGTATTGTTATTTGAAGATGTACCATAACTGATTTTTTGAGGCTAACCAAGAAGTGCTCAGAGAGTTTGAAACAATAGGGTTATGTCTACACTGCCCCCCGTTTTGCACAAAAAATATGCAAATGAGGCAAAGCGTGGCTTTTCGCCACACCTCATTTGCATTTTTGCGCAGGAAGCTTTTGCGCAATAAGGAGCAATCTACAGGGCTCCTTTTTGTGCAAAACCCCCCTCTTGCGCAAGAGTCATTCTTACTGAAAAAAATGTGGAAATACGGCTCTTGTGCAAGAGGGGATTTTTGCACAAAAAGGAGCCGTGTAGATGGCTCCTTTTTGCGCAAAAGCTTCTTGTGCAAAAATGGAGCCTCATTAATTATGCAAATGAGGCACAGAGATATTTCACACTTCACCTCATTTGCATATTTTTTTTTGCAAAATGGGGGCAGTATAGACATAGCCTAGTTGTAAGAGAGGTGAAAAGTGCTCCTCTCCACCTTGGCAGTGTGTTGACTCTGAGGCCTAGTTACAACCAGATAATCATTATTGCTATAGTGTGGATCAAAGAATTCATGAAAGAGGGGGGAGGCTGATAATATGATGATCTGCGTAAATAGCAGGGAGTTGACATCAAGAGTGGGAGGAGACTGTGTTGTGGGTAGAACCACAGGCCCCTTTCCCACTCCAACCACTTAAAATCTGACATTTGCAGAAAAGAGCTACAAAACTATTTACAAGACAGGAGAGAATGACTGAGGAATGATAAAAGTGTTAAATATTGGCTTCAGTAGTCTCCAGGAGAGAAAACTTGATTGTGGGAGATTTCCAGAGAAATTGAGGTGGGGTGGTGGGTTGGAAACCCTAATGATGAGAGGGGAAACTATGGCAAGTGATCTTCTGAAATTAATGTCAAATGGCCAATGGGCTGAAAAAATGGAGCACAAATAGGTGAAAGGGTAGCAATTCTGAATATGAAGTTGAAAGTTTGATGGGACTTAGCATAGAGTGAATACTACAGGAATTTTATACTATTGCTTTCCTCTTCTCTTTCATAAATGTGGACCAAATAAAAACATACATAATAAGGGCCATACTGGGTCACATCAATAGTCCATCTAGCCCACTGTTCTGTCTTCCAACAATGGCTAATGCCAGGTGTTGCAGAGGGAATGAACCACACCAGCCCAATGTCATGTTCTTACTTCACTGAGAAAATGCCCTCTGTTTTTTAAAGGAAGTCAGTTTTAATGTATAAGATGTATAAGATATATTTAAATCCAAATATAGGTTAGATGCTAGACCCTTGAGTAGGGAGATGTTGGTGCTGGGAATGAAGGCATATCTAATCTGTAAGCATAAGAAGAACAGTGATGTGTAAGAAATTGAAGACTCCTCATGTTTGGTGTTGCACATGGAAGAAATTGCAGAGCAATGATGTTTGTTAGAACAAGAAAAGATAAGGAAAATAAAAAGTAGGGCTGGATTAACTCTTCTGGGGGATTTTTGTGGGTCCCCCATGCTCCAGGTTGGGATCAAAATGGGGGATTCAGTGTGCAGGAGGGTGCTGCAGGTTGAGGCAGGAGAGTGGGTATGGGGATGAGGACTCCGAGTGGGGTGCAGGCTCAGGGGTTCAGCTGTGGATGAGGCATTTAAAGTGCAGGGGGGGCTGCAGGCTGGGGCCAAGGGGGTTGGAGAGTGGGAGTGAGGTTGGGGTGCAGGTGCAGGCTGTAAGCAGGAATTAGGGGGTACTAGCTGAAGGTTGGGGTGTGATGTCTAGGAGGGATATAAGGTGCTGAAGCAGACTCTGGGAGTGTGGAGTCTGGGAGGGAGTTAGGATACAGGAGGGGGCTCAGGGCTGGGGCAGTGGATTGGGTTGTGGGAAGCTTACCTGGGACAGCTCCCATTTTGTGTTGGTAGGGAACAGGTGAGGCTCTGTGTGTGGCCTGTGCTGCCCCAGCCCACCCTCATCTGCAGACACCGCCCCCCTACAGCCCCCATAGGCTGTGATTCCCAGTCGAGGGCAGCGCGGGAACAGCTTCCCGGTGCTCGTGGTGATGCAGCTCCAGATGGGGAGGAAGGAATGGCAGTGCCCCGAGCCTTCCCTTCCCCCCACCAGGAAAGGTTGGCCCAGAAAACAAGGGCTTCAGTGGCTGTAGCCGAGGGCCGCCCTTAGCCTGGGGCCTTGGGCTGCAGCCCCTAAAGCCCCTTTCTCAATCCAGACCTAGTAAGAAGCTAGAAAAGACCAGTTTGGTGTACTGATGGGGGAGGGTAGTTAACATGGAAATAAGAGGCTCATGTTTATGCATCAGAAAGGATAACAAAAAGTTATATGTAAGTTTGCATAACAAAGGGAAGCTGAAGCAATATTGTCCAGTGCTGGAGACAACTATGGAGAGATCATCTTGATAAGCTTCCCATTTGTGAATAATTTACCATTATTTTCTGAACGTTTTGCCTTAATAAATATTTTAGACCCATCTGCTCAACAAGTGAACCTGAATCCAATGGAAGGTTCTTTTTTTTTAACCCTTACTACCTATACCACTGTGGTGACAGGGGAAGGGGTGGTGGTGGTGGTGGTGAGATATTTGTAAGGTGTTACTGTCCTCATACCCTATCTGGTACACTTCTATGCTTATGAGCTATCATTTGGGATAATTAATCTATGCAGCCTGTTCAGTCCCTGTCATCCCCCAGCAGCATTCGGCTTTTCATATATGGACACTGGGGGCAGTAGAGTACTTAGAAAGGCCTTAGAAACAGTTTTGGGCCTCATGTGCAATTATTATAGAGGCTTAATGTTTTAACTGTTAATAGTTGTGTCCAAATTTTGTTAATCATCACGCACAACAGAAGAAGAGTAGATATACTTTAAATGGAGATATGGTCAATATACACTAATTAAAAAAGAGAGTTGGCTGAAATTACTAAATAGCTGTGCTTTTAAAAAGAGCTTTTGTTTTTTATACAGTCAAGGCTTTTTGATAGCAACAACAAAAGTTTTGTGATTTTTGTGGCTAGAGGAAAACGTAATTTTAAAATAAGATAAGGAATGTAAAAATGTCTTTGTCAAATGTCTTTAGGCTGTGCAGAATAACACATTAAATGAACAAGTACCCATCCTTCAAACATCCTCACAATATAACATAAAGAAGAATATTACTCCCAATTTGACTGTAGATTCTTATGACTAATGGATTTTGAAGCAGTTATAGCATCTGTCTGCTTTTGTAAATGTTGCCTTTAGTCCACTTTTGTTAGAGCCTTATTACCATAGCATTACAAACATGTCATTTATCTTGTGTTCTAGATAAAATAATGCCCATTCATCCATTGTCTTCCACTGCCCAGCCAAGTAAATGAACCGACTCCCATTGACTTTAGTGAGCTTTGGATCAGGTCCAGGAATCATGCAGACCTGCATGAATGGTGCTATATTAATAATAATTAGTAATAACGCTTGGTTCACTTAACATATTTTATGACAGCTACATCTGTAGATACTGCTGATTCTTCTTGGCCAGCTTTTATTATAGAACAAAATACTCATATTGAGGCTTACATTTTTTTCCATACAAATTTAACAAACAGGTAATTTGCCTCTGTGTGTGTTGTTACTTTAAAAGCTTCTGCTGAAAGATGGTATCAGAAATGCTGTCTGGATTTTAGTTAGCTGGTTTATTCAGTTTCAAGCTTGAAGATGCAGTCTAGTCAAACAGAATCTATAAGAAAATGTAATTCATAATGAAAGAGGGGAAAAAAAGCTGTAACTTTCCTGGCCCATCTCCTGTGGAGAGCAATAGAGACATGGCTGTTAACTGGGCATTTACATTTTTTTATTCTGTCAAAACAGGAGGATAAAAGTGTAGATGAATGAAAAATTAAAGATTCCAATTAAGGCATGTTTCTAGTTGTTCAATAAAAAAACTGATTGCAGATACATGTGCATCTTACACTAATTCATGCAGAAAGACCATGCTATTACAAAGCCCCTTGATATACTTATGAAATTATTTCAGCCACCTAAAAATGTTGTATATGAATGGTATCCACAGAGAAAAGATAGTTAGACCCCCCAAAAACATACTGATACCATAAAGCTGGTGGGTTGAATTTGGGACTTCACATAATGATCCTACAAAATGCTGAGCACCGAAGATATGAATGCTGGGGCAAGCATGTTGAGAGAACCTGAACTATACTTGTCCTGTGCAAATGGTATGTGCAAAAATGGTTAAATTGTAGAAAGACAATAGAGAAAACTAAATGAAGGCTAAAGAATGGCAGGAAGATTAAATTCCTGGGATTTCAGGGGAAGACAAGTAAGTAGTCAGGAAAAAAGCAAACATTAAAGGTGTGATTCCAAATCCATTAATATCTCCCTTTAGTGTCAATGGGCTTTGGATCAGCCTCTAAAAAAAACAAAGAGGCAACCCAAGAATGTTAGGAACAGAGGAAGAGAGGAGATGTAACAACAACAGATATCAGACACTTTCTCTGAAATCATATGGGCACTTACGTGCAGAACATGGCAATTTATTCAGATTAGCTACAACTAGCACATAACGTATTCCTCACACCATATCAGAAAATGATCCTCTCAGCCTGTGATATCATAAACTTGGATTGCTTTCTGGGAATTCCAGATAATTATGAAAAGGAATGCTCTCTCTAGTCACCTGAAAAAAAAATATTCCAGATTTTCTACTTAATCATTTTATTGTTTGGCAATATTGTTTGGTAAATACTACTTTGCTATATAGTCTATGAAAAAAATCCTAAATGATCTATCACCATCAACATGTTGCATCATACTTAATAATAAACAGCTTGATCCAAGTCCAAACCAGCTTTTGCAGGTAGTATACCAGAAATACTACTGCAGAACCATCTGTGTTTGTCAGTTCTAATGAGTTGGAAGAATGCACTATAAAAATAAGCAAGAGTCATTTTAAAGGAACGTATGGGCAATCATGCAGTTGAATGCCAATGAGGCTAAATCTATGTGATGTTTTTAGGCTAGCATGTGAATTTATTCATTCCATTTCTCATAATATATTCTAATGCAGTGGTCTTTTCCTGCAATGCTCATTTAATGTAGGCAAATATTTGATCATTATAACCAAATGACAGCAGTTTCCATTTTCTTCACTGAAGTATCCAATTCCATGATCATTACAGTTAAGAAGAATTGCACAGTGAAAATGACTGTTGTAGCCCTTACATGTACATACTATTTTAAAAAATGTATCTTTTGTTCTTTTTCAAGTAAGTATCACTGCAGATCCCATTCTAGGTGTGCAGATACACTACCTGGCTACGTCTACACTGCAGGTGTTTTGCGCAAGAACAGCTGTTCTTGTGCAAAAACTTGCAGAGCGTTTACACCGCACGTGCGTTCTTGCGCAAGTAAATTTATAGTAAAGCGTCGGAAAACAGGGCTTCTTGCGCAATAGTTATTCCTCTCCCCACGAAGAATAAGCCCTCTTGAGCAAGAGCTCTTCCACAAGAAGGCAGTGTAGACAGGCAACAGGGGGTTTCTTGCACAAGAAAGCCCTATGGCTAAAATGGCTATCAGAGCTTTCTTGCGCAAGAGAGCGTCCACACTGCCATGGATGCTCTTGCGCAAAAGCACATCTCTTCCACAAAAGCACATGGCAGTGTGGATGCTCTCTTGTGCAAGAACTTTTTCACAAGAATTCTTGCGCAAAACTTATTTTGCGCAAGAAGAGTGCAGTGTAGATGATAAGACCAGGCATTTATAACTAGCATTGTAAAGGGCAAGGCAGTCGTGACCCTCCCTCAGTTCCTTTTACCATTGGTGGCGTGAGACAGGGCTGGCCTGTGTTGGACTTGTTAGTTTTTAGCTCAGATTAAATTTCTAAATCTTTGGTAA
This sequence comes from Rafetus swinhoei, assembly GCA_019425775.1. Taxonomy (NCBI): domain Eukaryota; kingdom Metazoa; phylum Chordata; order Testudines; family Trionychidae; genus Rafetus; species Rafetus swinhoei. The sequence goes on from CM033440.1 coordinate 73,183,438, forward strand.
ATCATCCGCTCTCTTATTTTGACCAACAGATGCAATGTCGGGGTTATCTGCATCTCTGACCTCTCTGTACTCTGGCCAAGAAATACCCTGTTGTCTCAGGGAGCTAGCTTGCACCTCCTCTGCTCTTCCTATCAGCTTTTCTACAACAGTTGCTGAAGTAATACATTCAATCTGGATGAGGTATGGTTATTGCTTCTCTATTTCTCTTCCCTGCTTCCCTCTGGGGAGTCTTCTCCAAGATAGCCCCTGCCTGCTATACTCTCTTCCAGTGATCAAGGTGTCCCCTACAACTTTTGTCCATCATTTCTTTTCTTGAGCTCAGTGTCTAGCAGCTCAACTACCTTCGGCTGTGTCTACACTGACGCGGTCTTGCGCAAAAGCGGCCACTCTTGCACAAAACTTGCTGCCCGTTTATACTGGCCGCGTGTTCTTGTGCAAGTAAACTGACGTTCTAATGTATGAAATCAGGGCTTCTTGCACCAGAACTCTGACGCTCCAGCTCAGGAATAAGCCCTTTTGCGCAACCGTTCTTGTGCAAGAGGCCAGTGTAGACAGGCAACATGAATTTCTTGTGCAAGAAAGCCCTATGGTTAAAATGGCCATCAGAGCTTTCTTGCGCAAGAAAGCGTCTACACTGGCATGGATGCTCTTGTGCAAAAGCACATCTCTTGCGCAAAGGCACATGCCAGTGTAGACGCTCTCTTCTGGAAGGGTTTATGCAGAAGAACTCTTCCGCAAAAGAGTTTTTGCGTGAGAACGCACCAGTGTAGACGTAGCCTGAGTGTTTATCAATATCTTTGTGTTGAGCTGCCCCTCTCTGCATATCTGAGGCAGCCTAGTTTTCCTCAAAAGCTTCAGAGGGGTAGCTGAGTTAGACCGTAACAGGAAAAACTTAAAAAACAAGAAATTGTCTGGTAGCCCTTTAAAAACTAACAAAATATGTAGATGATATCATGAGCTTTCATGGGCACAGAAGTGGTCTGTGCCCATGAAAGCTCATGATACCATCTACATATTTTGTTAGTTTTCCTCATTTGTTCATCCATCACTCATTTGCTTGTCTCCCTTGTCACTATTTTTTCCCCAAAAAGGCAACTTGACACTTTTCTCTGAGGTTTTTTTTTTATACAATACTTACTTTCACTACTGATGACACTTCTTGGTAATTTGTACAATTATAAAATTGCACACAATACCACTATGTATGTCATAATATGTACTCCCTAGCACAGATGTCTACAGTTATGCTAACATGTGTGCCCATGATAACAGACCCAGCTCAGCCAACAGCAGATTCTCTGTTACCTCCTAGGTTAGACAAAGAGTTCAGACAAGGTATCCCCACATTTATAGACTGAGACAAGCTGTGATACACACCTCCTACATGTTTCATGACATGTTTGTTACCTTCCCTTCTACTTTCCACCTGATATTTCAGACAACACATTCCTATTCACCACTTGTGATTGCACTTCCACTGTTCATCACTTTTGTCAGACTATTTTATCTTGTGCTATGTTGGGGTGTCCTAGTGTCCTGATTGAATATATTTATATGTTCCATGTGTTTTAGCAGTGCTAGTGTAACCCACACACCTACTGGGTATGGTGTACTGTCCCATGTGGTGACACTTAGACACTTACAGAGCAAGAGAAAATGAGTTTTCTCTACAGCCTTAGCTGAGAATCAGCTAGCTTTTAACTCAAGCTGTAGATGCTCATGCACTAAGCTCCAGGTCCCAGATTGGTTCCACCTGGAGGCATTAGCAGTACTAGTGCAGAGTTCATGTCCCAGACACTGACTTGCAGGCAACATTTGCTTTTGATAGGGCATGCCCGTTATTCACAGTATAACTCTTGCTCACTTTGGTTCAGGCCTTAGGCCTTACACTAGGCCCATGCTTCAAGCACTTTCTTTCTCCTATACTAGTGTAAAAAAATGTCTCTTTTAATGTTTGAAGTGTATCCTCACCTACACTGGGATCTACACCCACCATCTTGAAGCATCACAGGTTCTGTAGGATAAGCAGGCATACTTTATACTTCTATTCAAATGTCCTCCAAATAAAGTTCCAGCTCTGAGATATTAAAAAAATATAATTACTTTTTTTAGCTCCTAGAGACATAAAGAGTTGGGCATGCATGTTCTGTGCAGTGTTAAGAGCTGCATTTTCAAATGCTTTCCTAGCCCATGTGCACAACACTGATGGATGTAACTGTTTACCAACATACCCTACCTCATTTTCATATTTAGAATGGATGACTTTGTGCACAGCTGGCAATTTGTGGTCACTAGTGGACATCTATTTATCTAACTGAACCACCTAATTTGCATATAGATGTAGGAGTGTCTGCAAATATTGTGAACACAGTTTAGAAGGCCATTTGCCAAACTGGCCCTACAGAATTAAGGGCTTGTCAAAATATAGATGTTGCACTGGTTTAACTATACAGCTGTGAAGTTAAACCAGCACATCTCCCTTGTGGACAATTATATTGGTTTAAGCTGTAAATCTCATGTGCTAGATAAACTGATCTCTCAGGTTTAAATCAATATAAGAGTGTCCACATACAAAGCAGCATTAGTTTAACTAAGGCCACGTCCTCACTACGGATGCTACGGTGGCATAGTTACAAATTATAGTTACGCCAGTGTAGTATCACAATGTAGATGCGTCATACAACAATGGAAGAGGATTTTTTTCCTTTTCTGTATGCGCTCCATCTCTCCGAGTGATGGTAACCAAGTCAATGGTAGGATTCTTATATCAACGTAGGTTCATCTGTACTGGGGCTTAGGTCAGTGTATTGCAGGAAAATCAATCTGATTTTTAACCAGGCCTAAATTAGTGTAATATTACATCATTAATTAAATTGGTGCAGTTTTATGTGTACACCAGACCTAGCTAAAATTGTTGTTGAAAGTATTTCCTTGAATGTATGTATAAACAGTAATTACACACATATCAGTAAGGTTACAAAGGCAAGCACTCAAAAGATAGGAAATGACAGAATTGTGACTGCCTGTGCAATCTTGATTCAAATCCCTTGTTTGTATTCATTATGTGATAGTCTTTAATTACATGATCACATAGTAACGTTTTCCACAGGACGCTTACATTAATTCTAGTCAGATTCTTTTCTATTCCAGTCACTTTGTTATCTGAGTGCTTTCCAGAAGTTCATTAAAGACCATGGCTGACATCTGTCAAGTGTGGTTCTTTTCTTTTTTTTTTCTTTTCTCTCTTCCTGTTCTTGAGAGTTTTTGTGTATTTTTTTTTATTTTAATTTTAAAAAATTCTGTGTGGGATTCTATGTACTTTTATTAGTGAAGGCAAAACTAAAGAGCTACTCCTTGTATTTGAAATGGAAAATGTTGTGGTGTCTAGTGGTTCCAACATCCTGATAAAGCTTGTTGAACAGCCCAGAGAATATGCTGCACAAAAACTAATTTTACACAGTCTGGAATGCCACAAAAAGTCCAAGACATGGCACTCTTTCTCATAAGTGCAATTAAGAAGTTGTTGAGTGAAACTCTTTCCTAATGTGTTTACTTTTACATCTGAGGAAATTCCACATGGAAGTTATGTTAAGAGACTACTAAAGTTCCATGACTGAGTACTCAAAAGTCAGGAAATGAACATGCAACTACTTTAATTCTGCTGCTCCCTTGTACATAAGCATCACAATGAAGAATTTAATTACATCAGTAGTTCTCAAAATTTGTACTGGTGACCCCTTTCACTTAGCAAGCCTCTGAGTGCAGCTCCTCCTCCTTATAAATTAAAAAACACTTTTAAAAATATTCTGCACTATTATAAATGCTAGAGGCAAACAGGGATTTTGAGTGAAGGTTGACAGCCAGCGACCCCTCCTCCTCCATCTAGTAATTTTACGACTTCTTGACAGGTCCTAACCCCCAATTTGAGAATCCCTGAATTACATATCATACTATTTGTCATCCTCTTGTGAAGCTTCTGCTATTCTGGATAGAAGAAATACAGATCATGAGCCTTTGAGTGTGTTTACTTCTAGGAAGATAGGAGGTAGTACATAATTTTGTAAACTAAATGACTGTGCACAAGCAACTGAGAGTCTGATGAGATTTGAAATTCAAAGAAAAGTTGATTGCAAACCATGGCCAAGAAAAAAAAAAAGGCCAGCTGTTCCCAGAAATAGCTGAAAATTGTACTGGAGCCTTCGTTTCCACACTGTTGCCTTGAGATAAGCCTGAATCAAAGATTAATGGTTCATTCTAATTAAATTCAGCCTGAATACGTTATGGACAGCAAGAGATGTGAAGTATCTTTCAAACTGGAAACATTTCACATTTCATCTCATCATTTAAGATGAAATTCACACAAGGACACTGGGGCAGTGTCAGGATCCCAGCATGGAGGAGGCAGGCAGAGCAGAGGAGAATTCTTGTCCCTAGCCCCCAGCAGAGTGGTCTCCAGGCCTGGGAGGGGATGGGCTGGAGTACGAGCTAAATGTGCACAGTCGAGCCATGATGATGTGGCTCCAATGGCTACAAATTCCCAGGTGTGGGGTGTGTAGAGATGATAGGTTCTAGTCCAGCCCAACCGTAGCTGGGGAAAGGTGGTGGAACTGCCTGTGGGACAGTGGTGGGGGAGAATTCCCTTTACGCTTTATGGGAAAAGGGTTATCTTAGCTAACACTGGTTTCATTAAAACCCAATGAAATTACTAGTGTTGCGAAATAACCCAGTAAAATGACTTGCCAAGGACACCGTGATGAGTACTGCCATGGCTAAGTCTAAACTTGCATTAGTGAGCTTGAAAAACAACTACCAGACTCGTACCATTTTGGTCTGGCATTTGTTCTTCCTTGTTGCTGTCATTGCTAGGTCCTGGGGGCCTATGTTATTTCAGAAAAACAGGTGCATGTTTTTTGGAGAGTTTTCTAATATGTTTGCAAATGTCTATGGTGTGGTTTTCCCTCTGTATTCTCTTTAAAATGCTCTTAAGAGAACATGAAAGTACAGAATTAATTGATTTTCATGGACAATGGATTCTTTTGGAATGACCGGTACAAATTTTTCCTGTTTTTATTAATTAAGGGTAATTAATTACTTGTGCAAAATGCCAGATTGACAATTCTCGAACCTCTGGTATGCTGTCCAAATATTATGGTTATGCCTTCATTGCAAAAATTAGGTGTGTTAACTAACTTGTTAACAGCTACCATAAAATCTCGAGTATAACGCGCACCTATGTATAATGCGCACCTGCCTTTTAAAGGTCAGAATTCTTGAATAAATTAAACTCTTATCTATAATGAGCACCCCTATTAGACTCGAGATTTTATGGTATCCTATTTGCCCCCATATTCCTCCTACTAATTCTTCTAACACCATATAAGCAACTCCAAAGCACAACAAATCTACAAAGTCAGATTAGGAAGCTCCTCACAACTCAAAGGCACAACTGCAAACACAAACCAAGCTCGCACCTGCCGGGGGAGCATCCCCCACTCAGCCGCCAATGTGCCGAGCTCGCGCCTGCCAGGAGTGTCCCCCGCCCAGCTGCCGGCACACCGAGCTCGCGCCTGCCCGCTTCCCCTTCCCCCCCACCCAGCTCGTGCCTGCCGAGGGTGAGTTTAAAACTTTTTTAAAAAACCTCCTTTAGATAATGTGCACCCCGCCTTTGATGCTAAAAACAACGGGGAAAAAGTGCACATTATACTCGAGATTTTATGGTATTTCTTTGTAAAACACATACCTATTTTTTTCAATGAGTACATAGCTGGTAGGTGCTGCTAGATTCCCATCATCCAATTGTAAGCAGGCTCTGACTGAGCTCTCCTCTGACATCTAGTGATGAGCTGGTGGAGAAGACTTCAGGAACTGACTAAGGCTCAACTGAGAGTCTTTTGTTGTGAATCACTAGAGCTGAAATCACTGATAACCAGGCCTTAGTATTAGAGCTGTGATGAGACAGCGTTAGTGGTCAGACTGCTCATCAAGCACTAGCAGTAAAGCTCCCCCATTAACAGCTGAAATCACTGAGAGCTGTGTTAAGTGGTGGGACCTCAAGATACCCTAGTGGTCACAGGAGATATGGTGGAGCAAGCATGTGGCTGGAGAAGTGAGCAAGCTTCCGGTGGCAGAGATGAACTCACACAAATGGAACTTTGAACTCTGTGTCTTTGCTGACCAAGGATTATAATTATGAATGGGGTGTGGTGGAGGAAAAGGGGAGTGACACGTTGAAGGGACTTTTGTTTCTTGGCCTTTCTCACACCAAGGTGAGAATCTGAGGCAAAGCACACTGTCCAACCTACTCTAGGGTGGGTGTTATACTTATGGTTATATGCTTCTTAATTATGCTTCTAGCATTTTCCCAAATTAATGCTAGGTTATCCCTCCCCACCTTAAGAAAAGAAAAGAAAAGAAAAGAAAAGCTTTTAATAAACAAACTCAATTTTTGCACGCAGGAAAGTATTGCTCTTTAGACATTTTTCCAGGTTTCATTGTTAAAAAGGAACACCTAAATATTGAGCCCAGACTACGTCACTGCCCAGTCCACCTGGTGGAAGGGTTACAAAATAAATATGTTTCAGCCCAAGAAATTTTGTGCTGCTCTCCTAATAAATTTCTATTGGAGTTGGACCCTTAAGTATCTTAGGGTATGTCTATACAGCAAAGTTATTTCGAAATAACAGCCGTTTTTTCAAAATAACTATCCTAGCGTCTATACAGCCTTTCCATTATTTCAAAATTACATCGAAATAGTGGAGGGCTTATTTCAAAATTGGTAAACCTCATTGCACGAGGAATAGCGCCAATTTCAAAATTACTATTTCGAAATAAGTGCTGTGTAGATGCTTATTTCGAAATAGGGGGCCTCCAGCCCTTCCCAGGGTGCCCTGCTGGCCACTCTGGGCACAAACAGGAAAACTCCTCTCATCCCTCCCCCTCCTGGAGCCCTTAAAGGGCCAGAGTCTGGCTACAGTCAGTTGTGGCTAGCACCAGGCCTGCCAGCCCACTCTGCCGCTGCCCCTGAACCTGGCCACAGCATGAGCCAGCAAGCCAGTGGGAGCCAGCCCTCCACTGCTCCCCAGGACCAGTCTGCCAGCTCCCAGGAGCCTGCCAGGGGCCAGAAAAGGAGGACACCTTCCTGGTCCAGTGTGGAGATCATGGACCTGAATGAGGTCTGGGGGGAGGCCTCCAATGTCCATGATCTCCTCACTAGACAGAGGAACATGGCCATCTACAGCCGCATGGCTGCCAGCCTGGCCACCAAAGGCAACATCCAAACCCAGGAGCAGGTGCAGATGAAAACCAAGGAGCTGCGGCAGGCCTATGCCAAGGCCACAGGGGGCAGCTCCCAAATGGGGGCAGACCCAGACAGCTGCCCCTATTATGACACCCTGGACCGCATCCTGTGGGGTGGGATGGTCCGTGTCCCCCAGGTGGTCATCAACCCTGGGGCAGAGGGCCCTGACCAGGGCACAGAGGAGGATGAGGAGGATGAGGAGGAGAGCCAGGAGCCGCAGGAGCGAGGAGGGAGCATGCCACCCAGCCAGGGCCCCCGAGCCATCCCAGCAGACCTGTCGCAGGTGTTGTCCGAGGCCGGGGAGGCAACAACATGTGAGTGCCATCACTGTCCCCTTATGCGGGGGCGGGAGGGGAGGGAGACCAGGGACCGCTCGCATGTGCCTTTCTGGCCATGGCTCACGCAGCAACCTGTGCATGTGCCGTGCCATCCCTGGGGACGTGGCCCCAGCTGGCTGCCACACAGGGGCCTTGGCCTGTTACCCACACGCGTGTATGTATGAAGGCACATGACATGCTCCTAACCCCGGGGTGGGACACTGCACAATGCCCTCCCTCCACAAGCCCGCTCTACACAAAGGCAGGGGACTCCTCCCTCCCACCCCCACACTATATACAGCACAGGGGCATGGGTGCAGTCCCGGGGCAGCTCCCACTCCCGGGGATTGCAGGACATCCCAAACATGGCCTGTGTGCAAGCACATCAGCTTCAATGGTGCGGAGACCTGCCATCCTCGCCTTGCAGAGGGGGGCTAGGCTTCACCCACTGTGTCCCCATTGGTAACTGACCACTTCTCTTGTTTCTCCACAGCCACAGCAGCTGCGAGGGCAGGGCGCACCACACCACCCAGGACATCCTTCCACACCTGGGCACTCAGCAGGCTGACCCGGAACCAGGAGGAGTACCAGTGGCAGCACCTGGTGATACTGCGGGGCCTGCACCTCACCCTGGACTACTGGGTGCATGAAGACCTGCAGCTCTGGCAGGAGAGCTGGCGGGAGCTGCTTGCCCAGGGCCGTGCAATCTGCAACCACCTGCAGACCCTGGTGCACAGATTGGTGCCTCCTGCCATGCCAGCCCCTGCTGCCTCCCCAGCTATCGCTCTTCCTCCCACTTCTGCTCCCCCTCCCGCTTCTTCCTCCCTCCCCTCCCCACCCGCCCCAGCCTCCATACCTTCCCCCCCGGGGATGCTGAGGCCCCTGCACCCGCAGTGCTGGGAGACAGGTGGGCCAGCAAGACCCCCAACCCTGAGCTTCTCCTCCCTCTTCCTCCCCTTGCCTCCCCCTTCCAGCTCCCTCCCCCCAGGTTTACCCCTCCCCTCTCCCACCCTCTCGCCTCCCCTCTCCCACCCTCATTCCCCCCCAACCCCAGTATTGTGCAATAAAAGAGAGTTTGTTTTTGTCCACACGTGTCTTGATTGTACATCAGGATGGGGGGTTAGGAAGGGGTGAGTGAAAGGATGTGAGGGTGGTGAGGCACAAGCCCCCAGTGGGGCATACCAGGGAGACTTTAGTTCTCCTCTGGGTGGAAGCCCTCCCACAGGGCCTCCCAGATACAGACAGCCCCCCGATGGACCTCCCGGCTGGCAGCCATGCGGGGCTGTGTGTACAGGCCAACCAAGTGTTTGGCCTCTGCCATCCAGGCTCGCAGGAAAGCCTCCCCTTCCTCGTGCACAAATTGTACAGCACACAGCACGCTGCCACCATGTGTGGAATATTCCACTTGGAGAGGTCCAGGCGGGTGAGGAGGCATCTAAAATGGGCCATCAGCCAGCCAAAGACACCCTCCACCACAATGCGGGCCCTGCTGAGCCTGGCATTAAAGGCCTGTCGGGAAGGGTTGAGGTGTCCCATGTAGGGCTTCATGAGCCAGGGTTGTAGGGGATAGGCCACATCCCCCACCAGGCACACAGGCATGTCCATGCCCCCGACCCTGATGTGGCGCTCAGGGAAGAAAGTCCCGGCGTGCAGCCTCTGGCACACGGAGGAGTTGCGGTACACCCGTGTGTCGTGTGCTTTGCCTGACCAGCCCATGTTAATGTCCACAAAGTGGCCCTGGTGGTCAGACACAGCCTGCAGGATGATGGAGAACTATCCCTTCCACTTTATGTACAGAGAAGCCTGGTGGTCCGGGGCACGGATGGGGATGTGTATCCCGTCGATTGTCCCCTCGCAGTTGGGAAAGCCCAGGATGCCGAACCTCTCAATCACCACGTCCACATCAGTGAGGCGCGTGACTCTGTGGAGCAGCACTCTGTTGATGGCCTTGATCACCTGCAGAGGGACACACAAAACCGGGAGTCACTGGAGTGCCAGGGTGGCCGAGAGTGCTCCTTCCCTGCCACTGCCCCGTGCCCCCACTCCCCAGGAGCAACCCCCCTGCAATCCTGGCCACCGCAGGCAGTCCTTAGTGTGGGTGGGACAGACCAAACCCTCCCATGGAGGGGACTTGCACCACCTCCCCCACTTTTCCCTAGGGCAGCCCATCCCCTCCTTGCACCCCACCTCCTGGCACAGTGGCTGGAGACTGCCATACCTGCATGAGCACTGCTCGGATGGTGGATCTCCCCACGCCAAACTGGTTCCCCACGGATCAGTAGCTATCCGGCATGGAGAGCTTCCAGAGGGCGATGGCCACACGCTTCTGGAGGGGAATGGCGGGCCTCGCAGAGCAGGGGCGAGCCAGTCACAGAGCTCGAGGAATGTGTCCTTCTTCATCCTAAAGTTCTGGGTCCATTGTTGGTCTCCCCAGTGCTCCAGGACGATGTGGCCCCTGGAAGGAGCAGGACCTCAGGCAGAAGAGGTGAGGCTGGGAGGTGGCCTCCCTCAACAAATCTCTCTGGGTATGTCTACACTGCCACCCTAGTTCGAACTAGGGTGGCTAATGTAGGCATTCGAACTTGCAAATGAAGCCTGGGATTTAAACATCCCGGGCTTTATTTGCATGTTCCCGGGTGCCGCCATTTTTAAATCCCCCTAGTCCGAACTCCCTGCCCGAGGCTGCATGCGGCACGGACTAGGTAGTTCGAATTAAAGCTCCTAATTCAAACTACCGTTACTCCTTTTAAATGCCCTGCAATGAGGAGTAACGGTAATTCGAATTAGGAGCTTTAATTCGAACTACCTAGTCCGTGCCGTGTGTAGCCGCGGGCAGGTAGTTCAAACTACAGGGCATTTAAAAATGGCGGCGCTAGAACATGTGCAAATGAAGCCTGGGATATTTAAATCCCGGCTTCATTTGTAAGTTCGAATGCCTACATTAGCCACCCTAGTTTGAACTAGGGTGGCAGTGTAGACATACCCTCAGTGCTGCCTGGCCCAGGCCCTGTGAGGCACAAGCAGTGATTTAAAGGGCCCAGGGCAGCTGCCTCTTTTGCTCCCTGTCAGTGGCCCTGGGTACCCAACATTGCTGCTAGCCCAGCATGACATCGCCACAGGGGTGCACAGCTGGACCATGTGTGGAAGCTGGACAGTGCACATGGCACACACAAGCCATTATTGTCATTTAAATTGCTGTGATTTAAAAGCAGCAGGGCGTTTCCAGCTACCATCACTACCATGGCAGTGATGGTAGCTTGGAGTTTCATGCCCTTTTAGACTGAGTTCACCCCATCACATAAGCAGACCTAGGTTGGAGCCACCTTAGAAGTCAGACTCAGAAACCCTCCCTTTGTGCTTTTTGGCAGGATTCAAGGACCAGACAGGAAAAAGCTAAGGATATATGAAATTAACAGGCTCATTTGCTTTAGACACAGTATGAAAAAGACATTTAAGACGCGTAGAGCAAGAAGGTCTCTGTTTATATTAGCATATTAGCATTTGTGCTTTAGAAAGGAAAAACATTCTTTTTTTCCTGAGAGGAGACATTGAAAGGATTGTTGGGGACTCAAAGAGTCCACATGAGAAATATAAAAGGGTATGTCTACACTACAACTTTAATTCGAACTAACTTAGTTCGAATTAGTTAATTCGAACTAAGCTAATTCGAATTAGTGCATCTAGACTTAAAAACTAGTTCGAATTAGCGTTTTGCTAATTAACTAGCGCCCACACTGATTGACGCTGGGTCGATTTAAGGGCAGCTGAAACCGGTTCCGGCAGGGCATCAGGTCAGTAGTTGCTTTGTGTGGCTGCTGTCTGAGGCTATCTGAGGCTCGTGCTTAAAGGAACCCCCCTGGACAGCCGGTTCTCAGCTTCTCCGCTTGCTTGCCTACCTCGCTGTCCCACCTGTTTTTCTCTGTGCCTGCCTGTGTCGGTGGTTCCCATTGGGGACGCCGCCGCAGTTGGCAACATGGAGCCAGAGCTCGCCCTGGGCATTCTGCTCCAGTTTTTGGACTTGCTGCTGCAAGCCTGCAGCAATGGCTGGAGGCTGCCTGGCACCACCTGGTGCACGTCAGCCCCCTGCCTCTCCACCTGGCCTCCCTGGGGGCCGTGGAGGAGCCGCAGCACCACCCGGATGCCAGCGTGCCCCGCCGCATCTGGCGTCTGGACACCAGCAGTGACTGGTGGGACCGCATCGTCCTGGAGCGCTGGGGAGACAGACAGTGGACCCAGAACTTCAGGATGAAGAGGGACACCTTCCTGGAGCTCTGCGAGTGGCTCACCCCTGCTCTGCGGCGACGGGACACACGCATGAGGCCCGCCATCCGCCGCCAGAAGTGTGTGGCCATCACCCTATGGAAGCTCTCCACGCCGGACAGCTACTGATCCATCGGGAACCAGTTTGGCGTGGGGAGATCCACCATCGGAGCAGTGCTCATGCAGGTATGGCACTCACCGGCCACTGGGCCGGGGGGGAAGGGGGGCTGCAAGGAGGGAATGGGCCGCCCCAGGGAAAACGGGGCCGGGGGAGGAGGCGACAGTGCCCCGCACGGGAGGGTTTGGTCTGTCCCGGCTGTACTACATGCCGCCCGCGGCAGCCAGGATCACAGCAGGGGTCGCTTCTGGGAGTGGGGCGCAGGGCAGTGCCAGGGAACAAACACTCCCAGCCACCTGGGCGCCCCAGTGATTCGCGGTTTGCTGTGTCTCTCTGCAGGTGGTCAAGGCCATCAACCGGGTGCTGCTCCGCAGGGTGGTCCGCCTCGCCGACCTGGACGCCGTCATCTGGGGGTTTCGGCGCCCTCGGCTTCCCCAACTGTGGGGGGGCCATCGACGGGACGCACATCCCCATCCGTGCCCCGGAACACCAGGCCTCCCAGTACATTAACCGCAAGGGGTACTTCTCCGTGCTCCTGCAGGCCGTGTGTGACCACCGGGGCCAGTTCACGGACATTAATGTGGGCTGGTCCAGCAAGGCACACGACGCCAGGGTGTTCCGCAACTCCTCCGTGTGCCAGAGGCTGCAGGCTGGGACCTTCTTCCCCGACCGCCACATCAGGGTTGGGGACGTGGACATGCCCATCTGCCTGGTGGGGGATGCGGCCTACCCCCTACAGCCCTGGCTGATGAAGCCGTACATGGGGCACCTCAACCCCTCCCGCCAGGCCTTCAATGCCAGGCTCACCAGGGCCCGCATCATGATCGAGGGCCTTCGGACACCTGAAAGCCAGATTTAGGTGCCTCCTCACCCGCCTCGACCTCGCCGAGCACAATATCCCTCCCGTGGTGGCAGCATGTTGCGTGCTGCACAATTTGTGCGAGCGGAAGGGGGAGGCATTCCTGCCAGCCTGGATGGCTGAGGCTGACCGCATGGCTGGCCACTACGCTCAGCCCCGCACTGCCGCCATCCGGGAGGCCCAGCGGGGGGCCGTCCGGATCCGGGAAGCCCTGTGGGAGAGCTTCCAGGTGGAGGAGAAGGACTGAACTCTCCCTGCATGCCCCATTGGGGCCTTCTTCCACCCTCCCCTCCTTCTCCTTTCCCCTCCCTAACCCCCCTTCCTAATGTTAAATAAAGACACCTGTTTTGAAAACAACAATCTCTTTTTATTTTACATTACTGGGGTGGGGGGAGGGAGGAACGAGGGTGGGAGAGGGGAGGGGGAAACCTGGGAGGAGGGAGCTAGAAGGGGGAGGAAGGGGAGGAAGGGAAGGGAAAGCTCAGGGTTGGGGGTCCTGCTGGCTCTCCTGTCTCGCAGCACTGCGGGTGCGGGGCGTCGGGGGAGTGGGTGTGGAGGGTGGGGCAGGAGGGACGGGAGGTGCGGAGGAAGCGGGAGGGGGAGCAGGGGTGGGAGGAGGAGCGAGAGCTGGGATGGCCACAGGGGCTGGAGCAGGAGGAGGCAGGAACCTGTCGACCAAGGTCTGGAGGTGGCCTCTGAGGGCACGGCCCTGCTCCTCCAGCGCCTCCAAACTCTGCTGCCTCAGCCACAGGTTCTCCCGGACCCAGTGGTCCTGGGTGCGGAGCTGGTGCTCCAGTAGCCGCAGGTGCTGCTGGTGGTAGTCCTCCAGGTTCCTGGTGTGCCTGCTGGCCCGGGTGCGGGTCGCTGTTGCAGGCGGGGTGGTGCGCCCTGCTGTCCCAGGTGCTGCGGCTGTGGAGAAACAAGAGCAGTGGTCAGTTCTCCCTGGGGACATGGTGGGTGAAACCCAGCCCCCCTCTTCAAGGTGAGGTCGGCGTGTGGGGAATGGGCCAGAGCCTCTGCATGACACCCAGCTGCTGCTCCATGGTGGGCAAGGCCCAGGCGCACGGTCCCTGGGCTTCCTCTCCCCCAACCCCCCATACACATAAGGGGAGCATGATGGCACTCACATGTGGAGCCCTCCTTGGCCTTGGACGACACAGCTGATGTGCTCTGTGGGGTGCCTCGGGGGTCCTGGGTCCTGGGCAGGCTTCCTGCAGGCTCCTGGCTCTCGGCATTATCCTCCTCCTCCTCGGTGTCAGGGACGGGTCCCTCTGCCCCGGGGTCGATCACCACCCGGGGGGCATGGACGGCGTGAGCCCCCAGGATGTGGTCCAGGGCCTCAAAGTGGGGGCAGGCCTCCAGGTTGGCCCCTGGCTGGCAGGCCCTGGAGTAGGACTGCCGCAGGTCCTTGACCTTGCAGCGGACCTGCTCCCGGGTCCGCATGTGGCCTCTGGTGGCCAGGCTGGCAGCCATGTGGCTGTAGATGGCCACGTTCCTGTGGCTAGTGTGGAGATCGTGGACATTGGAGGCTTCCTCCCAAACCTCAATGAGGTCCACGATCTCCGCACTAGACCTGGCGGGCTCCCGCCTCTTGCGGCCCTGGGCAGGCTCCTGTGAGTCGCCAGCCTGGTCCTGGGAAGAGGGAGAGGGCTGGGTGGCAGCGGGTGGCTGGCTCATCCTGTGCCAGGTGCAGGGTCTGCTGGCTGGGTGCTGGCAGGCTTGCAACTGGCACAAGCAGTGTAGCCAGACCGTGCCCCTTTAAGGGCTCCGGGGCTGGGAGAGGGGCAGAAGAGTTTTCCTGGTTTGGCCCAGAGTGGCCACCAGGGCAACCTGGGAAGGGCTAGCCTCCAACTAGTTCAAATTAAGTGGCTACACAGCCCTTAATTCGAACTATAGTCGAACTAGGCGTTAGTCCTCGTAGAATGAGGTTTACCTAGTTCGAATTAAGCGCTACGCTAGTTCGAATTAAGTTCAAACTAGCAGTTTGCATGTATAGACGCTATGAAAGTTAATTCGAACTAACGGCTGTTAGTTTGAATTAACTTTGTAGTGTAGACATACCCAAAGTGACAAGGAGTCCGGTGGCACCTCATAGGCTATATCTCACTAACTGCTCTTTTAATCTGTCCTTTGGAGAATCTTCCTCTAACTTTGTGTGTATGTGTGTTTGAGATTACACCTCAGCCCCCTTTCCTTCTCCCTATATCTCATTTCTGAGGCATTTCATCCACAAGCACAAATTCAATTGCCATCCCCGTATTGGTGACTCAGATCTACTTTTTTTCCCACATACTTGGTGAATTAAAATCTTAGCTTGTTTATGTGGCATCTCCTTGTAGCTATCTAATCATAAATGAAAGCTCAAAATGACTAAAACAGAACTCCAACGCTTTCTACTCAAGATCTCCCTGCTAACCTGCTTTCTTGATCACAGTGGACAACTGCACCATCCTATTTGTCACTCAGGCAAGTAATGTGACTGTCATTTTAAATTTGGACCTCTCCCTAGGTCCTCACATCCAGACTCCATCTACAATATGCAGATTTTCTGCATAATGTCTCAGATACAGTCCTTTTCTATCCATTCGTCCCACTGAACTCTTGGTCATGTTCTCATTATCTCACATCTCAATTACAGAAACATCCTTTTCTTTCCCTTCCATATTGCATCAAACATTTGCTGCATAGCTCCACTACCAAGGCCCTTTATGACTTATCCCCACTCTATCTACTATCTCTCATTCATTATTACTCTATCTGCTCCTGCCTTTATTAAATTTTTAGATTTCCACTTTTGTGCTTTTTCATATCTGAGATGCACCAAATACACCCACAAAGTTACGTCATTATCCACTTTCAGATCACTTCTAAAAATGTGTACCAAAACCTGACAACAATTTGGCAATTAGTGTGTTCAGACCCCTGTCTATAATACTGACCAATAGTGTTGTTAAACAATAATTATAACATGTTTACTAATAATAAATATAATAATTATATAATAAAAATAATAATTATAACATGTTGTGCATAAGAACAAACCAAGAATAGGGCCCCACTATGCTAGACACTAGAAAAACACAGAATAGTAGATGGTCCTTGCATTGAAGAGCTAACAATCCTAATAGACAAGGCAGACATGGTGTGAAGAAAGGGATTGAACATACAAGCAGAATGAACAATGTGACGGCAGCAAACATCATGTTGGCAGGACAAATGTAAGGAGAGGCAGGTGTGGAGTGAAGCTCAGGTGAAGAGACTAAGGAAGGGGAGAGAGGAGTGGAAAAGGAAGGTTGAAGCAAACAGCCAATCAACACATGGCAAAGGAAGTTCCATCAAAAAACTGTAGAAAGTTGTCCAAATGTCCCAAGGGCCAAAAATATCCAATGCTTCTACTCCTCCTATCTGAAATCTCTGGCTGGTTCCTACCTACAATTTAATCCAAAACACATATGGTAGTGTGTGTGTGGGGGGGGGAGGAGGGGAATGCACACCATGTGGGTTCTCGTGCCTCCAATAGGAATGGGTCTGGATTCATGGGGGGTGCTTGCAGGATAGATTATCCCATTGAGGCCCCATTTTACCCACTCTGTCCCAGTGCTGAATTCTCAGCTTTGGCAGCTTCTCCTCTCCTGGCTGAAATCTCTAACAGGTTCCTTTCTGTAGTTTTCTCCCAAGCCCAGATGGTAGGTAGAGGGAGAGGAGAGGCGAGTCTCATTGCTTCCATGAACTCTCCCATTTCTCTGTCCATATTCATATGTTGTCACTTGCCTTAAAGTTAAATTATACCTTTTTGGGGGCCTATTCTGTGTCCGTACAGTGCCTAACATAAATGGGGTCCGGATTCATGTCTTGGGGTCTTAGGCTATATGGTAATATCAAAAAGAAGAAGAATGAGGCTATAATTCTTAAATCTTACTTTTTTTCAGTAGGTTTATGGGTTAAAGGTGGTTTTGTTTATATGAATAACTGCAGGAAACCAACCATATATCAGCTACCTTCAAAAGAGTTTCATTTTATCTTCTATCATTCTGTATGACTTGATTGATGTGCAGAAGCTTAGATTTCTAGCTACTTGGGGGAAAAAGTACTCAGCTGAGGATATATATTGTAAATATAAGATAAAAATAAAATGACAGCAATCTCTGCAAAGCCTGATTACTGAATCTCTTGTGTCCAACATTTTTTAGGTATCTTTTCTGTATTTTGCAGTTAGAACCAAATGCTTGATATCTGATACTTGAGTTTATAAATCAATTTTTCTTAGTTGAACCAACTTTGACATCAGTTCATCTTGAATTTATACTTGGTTTCTTTTTTAAGTCATGTTACGGAAAAACTCAAAACAACTGGAAATTTTAAATGCATATCAAACTATATGCTTGTACCTTTTATGAAGTTCATAGACCTAAAAATAGTCTGCAATACCAAATCTGTTGCTATTTTCTGCTGTGTAGATACCTATCTGTATATCATTATATTGTGTCAAGAAGCATCAGAGCAAGACATTAAATCACTTTAATGATCTAATAACTTTTGTTTATCTTTTACTCTAAAAGCAAACAGTATATTTATCTTTGCTTATTGCAGATAGTTAAATTTTGATGTAAAATAAAACTCTAAGGGCACATCTACACAGCACCGTTATTTCAAAATAATTCATGTTATTCAAAATAACAAAGGTAGCCTCTACACAGCAAGCCCATTATTTTGAACTAATTTTGAAATAATGTACGTCTTATTCTGAATTCTGTAACCCTTATTCTATAAGGAATAACACCTATTCCGAAATAGTTATTTTGAAATAGGGTGTGTGTAGATGGGGCAGATGGAGTTATTTCAAAATAAGTGGCCTCCAGGGTTTCCTACAGGTGCCCTAGTGGCCACTCTGTCCACACTCATCAAACTCTGTGGCTTCCCTTCCCCAGCAGCCATTAAAGCCGCAGCCTACACAAAGGACAGGGAGCACAGCTCCTGCTCAGGGGCAGCATCCCAGACCTGGCCCTACTTTGACAAACTTCACTGCATCCTGGAAGAGGGGTCAGTCCCTCCTCCCTCCCTGTTGTGGACTCTGGGATGGAGACACTCATTATCATCCTCCCGGAGGGCAGGCCTGGGGCTGAGGAGGAAGAGTAGGAGGAGGAGGAGGAGGAGGAGGAGGAGGGGCAGGCCACTAACACCAAGATGCCCACCAGCCAGGAGCTCAGCCAGTTCCTGGAGCCAGTACCACCCTCCCAGGATGTCGCCAGGGATCAGACAAAGCTGGGGAAGACCCATCAGGTGAGCACCATTCTTTTCCCTAAACACACACCAGGGCAGATAGCCCCTATGAGGCTGCCTCAGAGGACCCTTGTGCTCCTGCTCACAGGGTTTCTGGAGAGGGCTGACTTACTCCCAACTCCGAGGTGGACACCTTTCCACCAAAAGCCACACTAAGGAGGATGGGGTCAGGGACACACACACACACACCAGTGCTGCACATGGCACACAGGAATGTCCACTCTCTTGAGAAAGTGTCTGCTCACAAGCAAGCACAGCGAGGCAGAGGACACTGAGCCCCTGCTAGGGGAGCCTGCTGGGAAGGGAAGGAAGTGGAGGGAACTCCAGTAGCACCCTCCCCAGCAAGTGGTGTCTGCCACTCACAGACACCTTCCCCACCAACCTCCCCCACTCTAGCCACAAGTGGACAGGGCTAGAAGAGCTCTCCCTGTGGGATGTCGCCTCTGCCAGTCTGAGTGTGTGCATGGCACAGAAGGAAGCCAGGCTGCCCCATCACCCCCTTCCTACCCACAGGCTCCCAGCCTAGCTGGCACCTTCCCATGTTGGCTTGTCCTCAGGATATGGGGGAAGCGAGGCTTCCCCAGGACATCTGTACCCCTGTAGGAATGGGCCCGCTGCATAGGCCACAGATGGCCTTGCTCCAAGCATATTGCCTTTGTGGGGCCTGAGACCTTTCGGTGTTGACTCAGAGATGAGGGAGAGGTTTCAGGGAGAGTGTCTCTTGGGATGGCTGCCTTTTCTCTTTGTTCTTCACAGCTGCACCAGTTGTGAGAGAGGCACCCTCAACACCTTCTGCACCAGCCTCTTTACCCCGTGGGAGCCACCATCACAGATGAACTCCTGAGGACCTTGAGTGGGAATACATGGCCTGCTTATGGGGCCCCCAGCGTTCTCTGGATCAGCAGGACCAGCAACAGGAAGCAGACCAGGAGCTGTGCTGCAACACCTGGAGGGAGCTAGCTCAAGAGACCTGCAGCATGCACGCAGCATATACAGCTGCCATGGACTGCATGGTCACTGCCATAGAGCAGTCCAGCAGCTGCCCTTTCCACTCCCGCTCCTCCAGCTTCTCCCCCTAACCCCACTGTGGCCGCCGAGGGTCCCACACAAGGAGGCAGGCACCATTCCCAGCCCTGTTCCTGAGCCTCTCCTTCCCCTCTCCCCTTTCCACTTCTCTCTACCCCTCCCCCCCAGGTTCTTTCCACCAGTCCCTCCCCAGTTACATTTACCCCAAATTAAAAAAAAAAAAAAGTTTATTCTGGTTTATTTTGTCAGAGGGGAAGGGGGAAGAAGGCGGGGAAAGGAGGGCAGGGGAAGCAAGGGGTGAAGGAGGAAAGGCACACTGGGGTACAGCAGATGCCCCTTGTGGGGAGGCCCAGGGGAGGCGGTTGGGAAAAAAATGTGCCAGCATGCATCTTCTGGAACAGGCTGGAGTTCCTAAAGAGGTGGGTGTCATGTGCCTTCCCCGACCACCAGACTTTAATGTCTGTGAAGTGACCCTGGTGGTTCACGATGGCCTGCAGGACCATAGAAAAGTACTCCTTGCAGTTAATGTAGTTGGATACCCAGTGGTTGGGGGCTCCAGCAAGGTGTCTTTCCACATGCGGAAGTACTGGAGCCACTGCTGGTCATCCCACTGCTCCATGCTGATCAGATTCCACCAGTTGGAACTAGTGTCCAGTCGCCAGAAGTGGCGGTGCATGGTACGCAGGGGAGGGTGGGAGGAGCTGTGCTGCATGAGCAGCATGTGGAGAGGGGTGAGGATGTGCCCTGCCGGGAGCTGCGGGTCCAGATTCTGCAGTGCCATGAGAGCAGCCTGCAAAAATTGCACCAGGAGGTGCATCATGAGATCATTTTTTTGAGGAGTAACGTTAGTTCGAACCAAGGGGTTTGATTCGAACTAACGCGTCCCGGCGCGCACTTCCTGGTTCAAAACAGCTGGCGAGCGGAATAGCGTGTGGGCGAGATTACGCTAATGAAGCGTGGGATATTTAAATCCCCGCTTCATTAGCAATTTTGGTCGCCTACATTTGCATCCCTATTTCGAACTAGGGAGCAAGTGTAGACGTACCCTGAGAGAGGACTATACAGGGGGATTCCTTTAAGCATGAGCTCAGATAGCCTCAGAAAGCAGCTACAGGAAGTGACTTCTGTCCTGATGCCCTGCCTGAAGTGCTATGGGGGGGGGCTTTAAATGCTAATGAGGCTCCAGTGTGTGTGGATGTTCTATTCTGAAATAGCTCAGCGCTATTTTGATGGGCATTTGCTGTGTAGATGTGCTATTTCAAAATAAGCTATTTCGGTTTTTTCTCCCAAAATAGCTATTCTGAAATAAGAGTGCAGTGTAGAGGTGCCCTAAGTTCCCTGCTCATTTTGGGTCAGAGTTTGAGATGGACATGAAACAAAATCCTATATCTTGGTGTTGATCTGAGACTGCAGTTTGATCCTGTGTTGGTAGCAAGCTAGGTATTATGGGGTCAAACAGGAAAATTCCATATTTGGATTCCAAATTTTCAAATTTGGGAATGTTCAGATCTATGAATTGTTTTTGCCTGATAAAGATCCATGGAGCGCAGATCCAATTTTGGATAGAGTTTTTGTTGTGGTTTACTTCTTATTTAAAATGTGAATCCCCTATATATAATATTACAAACACATTGCTACCTATACAATTGAGCAGTAGATAGGAAAATATTCAGCCATCAATGTATCTACCAAAATAAAAAGTGCAGAGTAATTAACACCAATGACAGTGTAGACCGCATTTATCATCAGTTAAATAATCCCATACCACTAAATCCAACAATGCATGATGCATCCTCTCTGTGAGAAAAGTGTTTCAAGCTGTGACTCCATTAGTTTTATTTCATTATAATAATAGATCATGGAAATGAATCCTTATTAGAATAAAGGGGGGAAATAAGAAACAATGTTCTGCTTGCAACCGAGTTAGAGTGTGTGTTGTTGTAGGGAGGAGTCTAGAGGGCCAGCATGTCCTTCAGGGCCAAGAAGTTATGCTCTGGAAAATTGGGCATGGAAAATTGGGCATGGAGCAAGACCTGCAAATCAGCTGGAAATGCCATTGCTTGGCGGTGCCCAAGACTCCAAGAGGATTGTGGATATATATGGGCTATTCATGGCAGAAAGAAGGAAAATAAACTTGTTATGAGGAATGGATGAATAAATTATGGATGAGATGTTGAATGACTTCACTGATTATCTGCTTGCTTTTTACAGTTTTTGTTGGTGGCATGTGCAGTCTGGCAATCTTAACAATAAGTTTAAAAAGTTTTGTGGTTTGGAATATATTAAGGCAGAGGTCTAACCTCATATAGGGTAATATAAAATAGTATATTGATTGGGAGATGAACTGAGTGAATCTTTGCCTCATTGAGGTCAGTGGGAATTTTGCCATTGACTTGAGCTGGACCAGGATTTTACCCAGGAATCTTAAGAATTTTCTTTAACGAACCTCTGACAGCTCTATGCCCATAGCCAACTTATGGTTGCATGGGAATTTCTTTATTTTTCTGTGTTTAAATTGTGAACTCTAATGCTGCATTTAGGGAGAATTTGGTTTTATTTGCAGTGATAAAATATTATCTTATGACTGCTCAGATACAGTAACTAAACAAACAAAAGTCGTAACACTTAACATTAATAAAGTACTATACAGTGTGTTATAAATTAGTTAATATTGAAGGTGGCTTAAAATAGAAACTGCTACTGAAATTGGCAATAGAGTGAATAATTGAAAGTCAATTACTAGCAGAGATTATACTTTAATTTTTGATAATGTGTTGACCTGTTTATCCACCCATTGTAGCTGTACCCATGTAAATTATAAAGCAAGACATTTGATCATTAAATAAAATAAATACATTTACCTACTGGGAGTAAAATAAATGTCTAGCATCATCATGTCTTCATGTCTTACAGTTTTATATGATTGTGGAAAAACTATAAAAATTCACAGTATAACTACTTTTAAATTGATTTCTACCAATTTGTATTTATTACCATGCTTTCAAAAAGTGAACACATTTGAACTCTTCTTTGAGCACTGTCACTTGCACATACAGGATATGTCTACACATCAAAGTTAATTCAAAATAACAGCCGTTATTTCGAATTAACTTTCCTAGCATCTACACAGCCAAACCGCTATTTCGAAATAAATTCGAAATAGTGGAGCGCTTATTTTGAATTTGGTAAACCTCATTCTACGAGGAATAACGCCAAATTCAAAATAGCTAATTTGAAATAAGCACTGTCTAGACGCTTATTTCGAAATAGGGGGCCTCCAGCCCTTCCCAGTGTGCCCTGGTGGCCACTCTAGGCCAAACCAGGAAAACTCATCTCCTCTCCCCCAGCCCTGAAGCCCTTAAAGGGGTAGACTCTGGCCACAGTGAATGTGCCAGCTCCTGGCCTGCCAGCAGTCGCTGCCCCTGACCCAGTGGCCCCACAATGAGCCAGGCAGCCAGTGCCAGCCAGCTGTCCACCGCCCAGTCCCCCAGCTCCCAGGAGCCAGCCAGGGGCCGGAGAAGACAGGCGCCTTCCTGGACTAGTGCGGAGATCATGGACCTCATTGAGGTTTGGGGGGGAGGCCTCTAACATCCATGATCTCTGCACAAGACAGAGGAACGCGGCTGTCTATGGCTGGATAGCTGCCAGCATGGCCACAAAAGGCCACATGCACACCCAGGAGCAGGTGCACATGAAAATAAAAGAACTACAGCAGGCGTATGCCAGGGCCACACGGGGCAGCCCACAGAAAGTGCAGCCAGGCTCGTAGCAATGCGTCCACGAGAAGCACCAGAGTGCCCAGAGGCATCTCTGGTTCCATGTTGCAGAGTGCTATGGTGTCCCGAGTGAAGGCAACCAGAGCATGCAGAGACCAAATGCTTTGCTGTCCCTCAGTGAGGTAGGCAGGGAAATCTGAGAACCGGCTGTCTGGGGGGCAGGGGGTGTCCTTTTAAGCACAATCCTCAGATAGCCTCAGGCAGCAGCCACACAAAGACACTCCTGACCTGATGCCCCTACCTGATCTAGTTCCAGCCGGCCTTAAATGCGATTCAGTGTCCACTCTGTGGACTCACTATTTCGAAATAGAAAAACGCTATTTCAAAATGCATTTTGTGTGTCTATGCGTTACTTTGAAATAGCTTATTTCGAATTCACTATTTCGAAATAAGATATTTCAAAATAATGCTGTGGTGTAGACATACCCACAGGGAATAAATTCTAATACTTGTGCATGCAAGCCACAGAATCTGTCAGTTGGATGTAACAATAATAATCATAGAATCATAGAACACTAGAACTGGAAGGGACCTCGAGAGGTTATCGAGTCCAGTCCCCTGCCCTCATGACAGGACCAAGCACTGTCTAGATCATCCTTGATAGATGTCTGTCCAACCTGCTCTTAAATATCTCCTGTGATGGAGATTCCACAGCCTCCTTAGGCAATTTATTCCAGTGTTTAACCACCCTGACAGTTAGGAACTTTTTCCTAATGTCCAACCTAAACCTCCCTTGCTGCAGTTTAAGCCCATTGCTTCTTGTCCTATCATCAGAGGCCAAGGAGAACAATTTTTCTCCCACTTCCTTGTGACACTCTATCAGATACTTGAAAACCGCTATCATGTCCCCTCTCAGTCTTCTCTTTTCTAAACTAAGCAAGTCCAGTTCTTTCAGTCTTCCCTCATAGCTCATGTTTTCTAGACCTTTAGTCATTCCTGTTGCTCTTCTCCAATTTCTCCACATCTTTCCTGAAATGCGGTGCCCAGAACTGGACACAATACTCTAAGTGAGGCCTTATCAGCACAGTGTAGAGCAGAAGAATGACTTCTTGTGTCTTGCTCACAACATTCCTATTAAAGCATCCCAGAATTATGTTTGCTATTTTTGCAACAGTGTCACACTGTTCATTCATAGGCTATGTCTAGTCTGCAGGCTTCTTTTGGAAAAAGCTTTTCCCGAAGAGATCTTCTGAAAAGAGTTATTCCAAAAGAGAGCGTCTACACAACAAAAGCGCATAAAAAAAGTGATCTGCTTTTTTGAAAGATAGCATCCACACTGAATGGATGCTATCGCGCATTTAAACTGTGATTACTATGGATAGCGTAGCCACCAGGAAATCTATGCTTTTTTCTCTTTCCTCTTCTTTCAAAAGAACTCCCTCTTCACCGTCTACACACACCTTTTTCAGAAAGAGCTCTTTTAGAAAAAGGCTTCCTCCTCGTAGAAAGAGGTTTACCAATGTCGGAAACCCCCCTCTGTTCTTTCGATTTTCTTTTGAAAGAATGCGATTGCAGTGTGGACGTAATTCAAGTTTTTTTCTGAAAAAACTCTGTATTGTAGGCATAGCCATATTTAGCTTGTGGTCCCCTATGACTCCTAAATCCCTTTCAGTATTACTCCTTCTTAGACAATCACTTTCCATTCTGTATGTGTGAAACTGATTGCTCCTTCCTAATTGGAGTACTTTGCATTTGTCCTTATTAAACTTCATCCTTGCAACTCCTCCTAGCTTGGTATTATCTGTAAACTTACGTCAATATCTAAATTGTTGATGAAGATATTGAACAGAACCTGTCCCAAAACAGACCCATGCAAAACCCTGCTTGTTATGCCGTGCTAGCATGATTGTGAACTGTTAATAACTACTCTCTGAGAACAGTTATCCAGCCAGTTATGCACCCATCTTATATTAGCACCATTTAGGTTGTATTTTCCTAGTTGATTGATAAGAAGGTCATGCGAGACCATGTCAAATGCCTTACTAAAGTCTAGGTACACCATGTCCACCACTTCTCCCTTATTCACAAGACTTGATATCCTATCAAAGAAAGCTATCAGATTGGTTTGACATGATTTATTCTTTACATATCCATGCTGGCTGTTACCTATCACCTTATTATCTTCCAGATGTTTGCAGATTAATTCCTTAATTACTTGCTCCATTAGCACAGAAGTTAAACTACTGGTCTGTAGTTGCCTGGGTTCCATAATGCTGAAAAAGTGTACACTTGAGTGTTTTGTGCATGCACAATTAAGGCAGGAAAGCTGGCTGAAAATGCCCTGAAAAACAGACCCCCCCCCCACCCCCCAAAAATAATGAAATCATTTTCCATTTTGTCACAGGTCTAAAGCAGACAGGAACAGCTAGGAACTTGGCTGCCTGTGGTGTCAACAGCACAGATGGAATTAAAGTAGAGATAAGGTCTAAAAGGCCAGTTTTTTAGACTTTTGAAGGTGTGAGAGTCTTTTGAAGGTGTGACTCCTTTTGGTTTGTAAGTGTACTACCATTATGTCACGTCTAAGGGCTCATCTAGACAACAGGGAACGGTTGAAAGAATCTTCTTCTGATCGTACTTTCGAAAGCAGAGCTTTCGAAAGTGAAAGTAATTAAGACACGGCTTTTTCGGCGAGCCGCCCTCTTCGTCGAAAAGCTGCTCTTCCTCAAAAAAGGAAGTTTACGTGGCTTTTCGACAAAGGGCGGGTTCGCTGAAAAAGCCGTGTCTTAATTACTTTCACTTTCGAAAGCTTTGCTTTCGAAAGTACGATCAGAAGAAGATATGCAAAATCCCACGGAATTTGCATATCTTCTTTCGACCGTTCCCTCTCTGTGGGAAGCCCAAACTGGTTAACATCCTCTAGTTGCACAATTTACCTTTTCCCCCTGAATATGGATACCCCATGCTGGCAGTGGATATTTGGTCCTTTCAGTCATGTCCTATTATACTCATTTAGATACTTTCTCATTCTTACTGATTTTTTTCATCTTATTAGTTTGTACCAACAAAATTTACTGTATAATGATTCTCAGCACCTTGTTGAAAGATAGGCGTGATATTGACTGCTCTCAAGTCTCCAATGTAATGGCTGGCTTTAATATTTAATGACATCTCTTTTTTTAATAACTAAACTATCAATGTTTAGTGCCCCCAGAAATCTCAATTGAGTACTCTCTGGTCCTGCTGTTGCAAAGCCTGCACATTTCACAGATTGTTCAATTACTTTTTTAAATAACTGTTTCTGATAGTATCTCATGTTCACTGGCTGTAAAAGCAGTTTCTAACGAATAACCTCATTTTTAAAAAACTTCCTTCTTTTGGAATATAGTCATAAGGTATGTCTACAGGGTAGCTGGAGGTATAATTTGTACTTTGGATAGACATAGCTGTGCTTGAACCAATGTGCTGAAATTAGAAGTGCATCTGTGGCAGGCTAACCACCCCAAATATGATTCTGTCTGGCATGCAAGGTGAGTAGTTGGTAGCAAGACACTCAGAATACCACAACTGCATTTCTATTTTTAGCATGCTAGCATGATCAGAATTAGCCCATGTATATCTATCAGACATAGAAATTACACTTCCAGCTGCAAGGTAAACCTACTCCGTAGTATTACTTCTCTGGATAATCACCTGTGCAAGGCTGTTGAACCTGGATATATTGTGGTCTCAGTTATGTAGAGCACATCTACTGTTCCACTTTAAAGTGCAAAAAGTCCTTTTTTCATGCAAAAACTGCAAGTCCTGTCTTACACTTGCAAATTACTTTTTACAGTGAAACTTCTGAGTTTCACCACAAAAAGAAAACCACCTTCATGAGAGGCATACAGTTCTTACCACTGATCCTTTTGTGGTGATGTGCAAGTGGAGACATGTGCTTCCTGTGTAAATAGCTTTTAGCCCTTGCAGGATATCCCACAGTGCCTGGATGACCACTCTGGCCAGCAGCTCTTCTGTTCTGATGACAGATAAACCGATCTCTGCCCCTCCCCCGCAAACCCCAGGAACTTTGAAACTCCCCTTCCTGTTTTGTTTGCAAGTACTCATCTGGCCAGGTGACAATGGCTGCTCCACGGAGCAAATGATCCCCTGCTTGGGCCAATGCCAAGTGACTGGACTCCATTAGTGTTTCGGAAGAACAGGTTGTGCAGTGCCATCTGCATTCCAGCCATAGGAATTTCAAACTTCAAGTAGCTTGCACACAGCTTGCAGGAGAAGGGGCATAGCAGGGACACTGTAATGCAGAGCGAAGGTGAAGGAACCGAGGAATGCCTACTCCAAGGTGAGGGAGACAAACTTTTAGCTTAGGGCTGCCCACCAAAGTTGGTGATTTTACAGTAAGTTGGATGCAAGGCCAGCCTTAGGGAAAATGGTGCCCTGGGGAAACTTATGTTTTGGTGCCCCTGATTCCTGTGGGCATAGCACCACCCATTTCCCCAGGCACCCATGGGCTCTCCAACCCCTACTCCTGTCCTATTCCCCCTTTATCGCCAACTCCTGCATTGTGCCCCTTTTGCCCCAAACTCTGCACAGTGCTCCCTTTATTCCAACCCCTGCACTTTCCTCCCACCTGTACCCCTAATCCCAGCACTGCCCCACCACACTGATCGCTATCCTCCACCCCCTTTACTCAGCAACACCCTGGCCCAGTTGCCCCTCACCCTCTGGCTACAGCGCCTTGGGCATGGGCCCAGTTTGCCCAGCCCTAAGGCCGGCCCTGGTTGTATGCAATCCTAAGTGATGACTTCACCTCCATTGCAAAGAGCCCAGTGGATATTTTTACATATCTAGAGGCAGTGGAAAATGGCCCCTGTCAGGAAAAGGAAGTCATAGAGGAGGAGGCTGAGGAAGCTGAGGAGTCCATTTCTGTATGTACTCAGCATGGAAGTACTGCAAATGCAAACACTATCTGATGCCTGTGGAAGTAATTGAGTATGCAAACCAGCACTTTTCTTTTAATGGTGAAACTGACAGCACCAAAACCTTGCAAGCATGGACATAGCCTTTGTGGCGCAATCACATGTGTGCAATAGTTTTGTCTGTACATTCTCCTGGACATGGAAACATCTTTGTTTGTCTGTATAGTTTCCAGCAAAATGAGACCCTGGCTTCTATTTGTGACTATAATACAAATAATGCTTATTAACAATAACAGATCTGGAATTTTGTGCCATAGGATGCAATGTTGTCACATATTCCAAAATTATGAGACTGGCCCCTCAAAAATCACACTTTTTAGTTAAAAATCACAAGATTTTTAAATAATGAATTATTATTGGTTTTCTGGTGTTTGTGCCTTCTGATTTCATGTTCTCTCTCTGCATTTTTCCACAGCTATGATGTCTAGAAACTTACTTTAATTAAAAAATAAAAATGAGAATTCTCACACAATCCAATGATTCCAAGAGCTGGGGCTTTAAGGGAAACCCTTATTTTTCACACTGTTCTCTCTCACTTGGGTAAGCAGTACTCTTTTTTAGTTTCCCTGTCTTATATGGCGGGTGCAGTGGCAGCTTCTTCCTCTTATTTCAACCTTCTTTAATGATCAGAGAAAGATGTACAAGGTGTTGCTTGGATTTTTTTGGACAGACCCTTTTAATTTATTACAATGGAGGGGAAAACAGCTGAAAGATGTGAAGTATGAAAAACACACTATATTTGTTCTGGGATAACTGACTGGATGAACAGATATTTTACCAAATTTGCGTTCCCCAGCCCTCTCTGCCCTATCCTCTCACCAGCCTTTGGGCTGACAAGCATAAATTTCACGCAAACAGTATTTTTCTCTGAAAGTGCCAAGGATCTGAAACCAGAGTTAAAATTGTTTGACAGGCATTAGCAATATCTGAATAGCATTATCAGACATATAATGCCTGAATAAAACATACTTGATTTGCTGTGCATACCAAAAAGCCAAGTAAGCTGCACGTTGTCTATTTTGTAGTCTCTTCTGAATTCCTTTGCTTTGGCTGTTCAGGGATGATTGACAGCAAAACAGGCTAAGTGTTTCAGAACAGCAAAGCCTGCTGAGAAAGGAATATTGTGCTTGTAAATTTCTGAATATTGCAAAGAAGCAGCAAAGCCTTCCAGAGAAGTCATGATATCTCAAAGGAAAGATGATTCTCTCATATATGTAATACTGGAGGTTGCAGGTGTGCTGTATAGAAAATACTTCACCTGAGTGCCTCCTCATAGGTATTCTCCTAAATACTGTATTTATGGGAGACTCTCCTAATCCATTGCATTCTCCATTCCTAGAATTTAATTCAGTGTTGTATTCTGAAAGTGCTACCTCCTTCCATGCCATTGCTGTATCGGTTAATTAGTTCAAAAGAGATGGGAAGATAAAGTGTATCTGTACTCATAGGTCCTCTTATGTAACCAAATAGATGCCTAATCTTTGCCAAAGTGGTTTAAATTAGACCATGTTGGCAGTGATTACTTTTCATTTGCTATTTGATTGAGAGAGCCTTGTACCAATATGAAAAAATACCAATTATTTACACTGATTTTAGAAAATGGTTAATATTCTTTGACTCATAAAGATATATTGAATCACTTAATTTGACTTGTTTATTGGTATTTCTTAACTTGATTTAACTTCCCACAGAGTATTTCAGACCCATCCATTTAGTATTTTCTGAAAGGAAGACAAAAGTTGCAGGCTCTACATTCATCATAATAAAATACTGGTTTTTAAAAAACTGTAATGTTTGTGATAAACATAAAAATATATTTAAATTGTAAATTTATCCAGTGCCCATTAAAGTCAATGGGAATCCTTCAGTTAACTCAAGTGGGTTTTGAATCAAACCTAAACCACACCATCTTCTGTACGTGCCAGCTTATTCAAAACCTTTTCTGATGCTACCTCTATTCTGAATGGGATTCACAAAAAGCCAGTACCTTGTGTAGGCAGCAGCTTTAGTTAGCTATTAAGAAATGAGGAGGAGGAGAAGCCACCCTTCTCAAAGGGGAGTAGGCACCTAATGGGAGGCCCCTCCCTTTGTTTGGGATTCACAGTTGTAAGCTCTCTCTTGGGCTACGCTAGATCACAGGGCTATTTCGGGATACTGGAAGTATCCCGGGATAGCAATTCCGCATTTTTAAATGTGCTCTTTATTTGAAATATATTTTGAAATAACAAGTGTGCTATTCTGGCGTCCCTGTAACCCTCGTTCCACGAGGGTTAAGGAACTTGTCGGAATAGTGCTTTATTTCGAAATAACCTCAAAATAAGCTATGCAATTTGCATAGCACAAACTGTGTGGCTTATTTCAAGGTAAGGGTGCTATGTAGACACCTCCTCCTCCCCCCGCTTGCAGATAGACCCCTAAGCCATGGTCTACACTAGGGAGTTATTTCAAAATAATTTCCCTTCTTTCAAAATAACATGTGGAGCGTCCACACTACCAAGCCCATTATTTTGAAATAAGGGGCTGGTTATCTATAAATGGTTCTCAATCCTGCTGGAAAGGTATAACAAGTGGGGTTCCATAGGGGTCTGTTTTGGGACCGGCTCTGTTCAAGATCTTCATCGACGATTTAGATATTGGCATTGAAAGTATGCTTATTAAGTTTGCAGAAGATACCAAGCTGGGAGAGGTTGTAACTGCTTTGGAGGATAGGGTCATAATTCAAAATGATCTGGACAAATTGGAGAAATGGTCTGAGGCAAACAGGATGAAGTTTAATAAAGACAAATGCAAAGTGCTCCACTTAGGAAGGAACAATCAGTTTCACACATGCAGAATGGGAAGCGACTGTCTAGGAAGGAGTACGGCAGAAAGGGATCTAGGGGTTATAGTGGACCACAAGCTAAATATGAGTCAACAGTGTAATTCTGTTGCAAAAAAAGCAAACATGATTCTGGGATGCATTAACAAGTGTGTTGTGAGCAAGTTACGAGAAGTCATTCTTCCGCTCTACTCTGCTCTGGTTAAGCCATAGTTGGAGTATTGTGTCCAGTTCTGGGCACCGCATTTCAAGAAAGATGTGGAGAAATTGGAGAGGGTCCAGAGAAGAGCAACAAGAATGATTAAAGGTCTAGAGAACATGACCTATGAAGGAAGGCTGAAAGAATTGGGTTTGTTTAGTTTGGAAAAGAGAAGATTGAGGGGGGACATGATAGCAGTTTTCAAGTATCTAAAAGGGTGTCATAAGGAGGAGGGAGAAAACTTGTTCATCTTGGACTCTGAGGATAGAACAAGAAGCAAAGGGCTTAAACTGCAGCAAGGGAGGTTTAGGTTGGACATTAGGAAAAAGTTCCTAACTGTCAGGGTGGTTAAACACTGGAATAAATTGCCCAGGGAGGTTGTGGAATCTCCATCTGTGGAGATATTTAAGAGTAGGTTAGATAAATGTCTATCAGGGATGGTCTAGACAGTACTAGACTGGTCCTGCCATGAGGGCAGGGGACTGGACTCGATGACTTCTCGAGATCCCTTCCAGTCCTAGTAGTTTTCTATGATTTCACAATAACAACTCCTGCTTTTTGTGAGGAATAACACTTATTTTGAAATAGGTATTTCAAAATAGTGGTAGTGTGGACACTCCACTGCTGCTATTTCAAAATAACTATTCCTCAGAATCATTCAAAGTAATTACTCCCCAGTGCTTCCTGGGGCTCTAACGGCATGTCTACACAGCAAGGCTAAACTCAAAATAAGCTGCGCAACTTGAGCTACATCAATTGTGTAGCTTACATTGAAATAGCTTATTTTGACTTTGGGCACATCTACACAGCACTTATTTACAAATTGAGGACTCTTCCCCTGACTTCCCTTACTCCTGATACAATGAGGTTTGCATAAATGGGAGTAAGAAGCCCGTTATTTTGAATTTATTTCAAAATAACAGACTTGCTGTGTAGATGCACTCTACATTATTTTGGAATAACTGATGTTATTCCGAAATAACACTGCTATGCAGACATGCCCTAAGTCAAGGTAGCGTGTCCATATTAAGGGAGCCTTCCTTGGACTAATTTTGAGGCTTCCCTGTAGTGTAGACATACTATTTCAAAATAGCTATTTCAGGAGTCATTACAGCCGTTCCCCGACTTACGAACAGGTTACGTTTCGAATAGCTGGTTGTAACTCGATTTGTTCATAAGTCGGAAATGCCCCATATGAAGCACTCAAAGCGTAACCAAGCACCAACAACACAGCAATCAACAACGAAAAATAGAAACACACGAAAAAAACAACACTACTGCAGCAACAGCAAACTTTATTTAACAAACATGAACATGAAATACAAAACACAATGCAGTAATTTAAATACAGTAATGTGAATTGAATTAATTGGATGAGGAATCGGAGGAGTAAAAAACTACAGTAAGAACATCATCAACATCATCAACAGATTCTATTTCAGCAGTTCCTTTGCTTGTAGAAGGCATTGGTTCAGTATGGGAGGCAGCACTGCTGGGGGCTTTCTTTAAAAAAATATCCATTTTGGACTGGACAATTTGTTTTTTCTTCTCGTTATAAATTTCCTTATAGCAAGCCAGGGCATCCTGAATTAAACGATTCACCTTTGAGAATCTCGCAACATTAGGGTCCATTTTTTCAAACATTTGCATTCCTTCATTTATTTTGCTGAAAGCTGCAGCCATTTCTTTCATCACAAAGTTTTTGGGGCTTCTTCTTCTTCTTCTTGGGCTGTTTGTCTCTCTTCCTCTGCTACCCTCTCCGCCTCGAGCTGCATTAAATCTTCATTGCTCAGCTCTCCCCAACATCCTCAACCAGTTGGTGTCTTCATTATCCATTTCCAGATCCACTTCTTTTGCCAGCTGTACAATGTTATTAGAAATGTCTTCCAGTGCCTTTTCTTTTTCAAAGCCTTTGAAACAGTTCACAAATCTTTTTAGAGTTTTCTTCCATATGCCATTCATACACTGTGGAATGACTTCTTCCCACCCTGCAGCAATGTTCCTTATGCAATGCAGAATGTTGTAGTCCTTCCAAAATTCATGTAATGTTTTGTCGTTTTCACATTCTGTGGCAGCTACTGCCTTTGCAAATGTGTTGCGAAGATAATATGCTTTGAAAGCAGCTATGGCCTCCTGGTCCATGGGCTGAAGAATAGATGTGGTGTTGGGAGGCAGAAACACCACTTTCACGTTGGAATGTAAGTCATTTAGGTATTGAGGGTGACCTGGAGCATTATCCAAAATAAGCAAAATTTGGAAAGGAATTCCTTTCTCCAGAAAATATGACTTGACTTCAGGGATGAAGCAGTTCATGAACCAATCTTCAAAAAGTGCAAGCGTCATCCAGGCTTTCTTATTAGCGCAATAATGGACTGGTAAAGTAGCCTTGCTGATATTCTTGAAGGCTCTAGGGTTTTCAGAGCGATAAATCAAGAGGGGTTTCAATTTATACCCAGAAACATTGCCTCCTAACAAGACTGTTAGACGATCTTTGAAAGCCTTATAACCAGGCATAGTTTTTGCTTCTTTATGTATGTAGGTACGTTCGGGCATTTTCTTCCAA
The DNA here is from genome assembly GCA_019425775.1 of Rafetus swinhoei. NCBI lineage: Eukaryota > Metazoa > Chordata > Testudines > Trionychidae > Rafetus > Rafetus swinhoei. The sequence goes on from CM033440.1 coordinate 73,216,867, forward strand.
AAGAGACCTGTCTCATCAACATTAAAGATTTGTTCTGGAAAATAATTTCCTTCTTTTATCAGCTTATCCAATTCTTCTATGAAAGGTTCTGCTGCTTTCGAATCAGCACTGGCTGCCTCCCCCCCACTTAATTTCACATTATGAAGGTTTGCACGCATCTTGAAAGGGTTGAACCAACCGTGACTGTCAGTGAAAGTTTGGTCATAGTCATACCCCTCCTTTTTCTTTAAGTCTTCAAAAAGACTACAAGCCTTAGTTTGTATCATTATGAGACTTAATGGCGTGTGTGTTTTTCAATTTGGTCTTCCATCCAAAGCACTAAGAGTTTTTCCATTTCCAGGATGGGACCTGCTCTTTGCTTTGTTAGAATTTTTGATTTCATAGGAGCAGACCCTTTTACTGCTTCACAAATGCGATTGCTATCCTTTATAATGGTGCTGATAGTGGATTTTGATAGCCCTAACTTACGCGACATGAAGGACACTGTTTGACCCCCTTCATATTGTCTCACTATCACTATTTTCTGTTCCAAATCAATAGTTTTTCTCTTTCTTTTCTCACCACCCTTATCACCTTTATCCCTAGCCCTTTTTCTTTTACTTGACATGATGGCCACAAGCAAACACTGAAAACACTGTGAGGGAATGAAAAGTAAACATGCTGCCTGACCGCAGACACGCAAATACAACGGTGCTGCCGCAAGGTTGGTCGTAAGTGCGGATTGTCGTAAGTCGAGGTGGTCGTAAGTTGGGGAACGGCTGTATTTCAAAATAAGTTATTTTGAAATAATTTCCTAGTGTAGACATGCCCTAAGATAGGGTTTTCTTGCCCCCCCCCCCCAAAAAAAAAGTTAGGGGAAACTTCCAGCCTGTTGCCCTTATACCCACTGGTTGCAGCATTCACAAAATATGTGGGAGACCCAGCTTCAAATTTCGACTCTGCCTGATGAGCAGGGACTTGAACCAAGTCTCTCGTCTCTCCCGGGAGAGAGCCCCAAGTAGCAGATATTCTGGGGTGAAGGTGTTTCACTCCATATGAAATGCTCAAATATTTATTGGGCAGAGGGAGAGCTGGAATGTCTCTATAGCTCATTGGTCCTGGTGGGCATTTTAGGCTAGCAGATGCACCCTTTGGCTGGAGATTGAGAAAGCCCCAGGCTGGCATGGGCTACTTTAAATGTGTTGACTAAAGATTTGTGAACCTATAGTTCTGAGTCAGGCTAACTACCTCTCCAGATTAGAAAAAAAACCAAAGCTAGTTATTGGAACTGCCCAGATATGAAGAATCTAATGGACCATAAGATGGATAATGGACTGTAAGATGGATAGAAAGCTGGCTAGACTGTCAGTCCCAACGAGTAGTGATCAACGGCTTGATGTCAGGTTGGCAGTCGGTTTCTAGCAGAGTGCCCCAAGGACTGGTTTTGTTCCACATCTTTATTAATAACCTGGATGAGGGGATGGATTGTACCCTCAGCAAGTTCATATATGACACTAAACTAGGGAGAGAGGTTGATATGCTGGAGGGCAGAGATAGGGTCCAGAGTGACCTGGACAGATTAGAGGATTGGGCCAAAAGAAATCTGATGAGGTTCAACAAGGACAAGTGTAGAGTCCTGCACTTGGGACAGAAGATTCCCAAGCATTGTTACAGGCTGGGGACTGAATGGCTAAATAGCAGTTCTGCAGAAAAGGACCTGGGGATTACAGTGGATGAGAAGCTGGATATGAGTCAACAGTGTGCCCTTGTAGCCAAGAGGGCTAATGCAGTATTAGGGTGCATTAGGAGGAGCACTGCCAGCAGATCCAGAGAAGTGATTATTCCCCTTTATTCAGCTTTGGTGAGGCCACATCTGGAGTATTGGTTCAGTTCTGGGCCACCCACTACAGAAAGGATGTGGACGCATTGGAGAGGGTGCAGCGGAGGGCGACCAAAATGATTAGGGGGCTGGAGTGCATAACCTATGAGGAGAGACTGAGGGTTTGGGGTTTGTTTAGTCTGCAGAAAAGAAGAGTGAGGGGGGATTTGATAGCAGCCTTCAACTTCCTAAGGGAGGTTCCAAAGAGGATGGAGAAAGGCTGTTCACAGTAGTGACGGATGGCAGAACAGGGAGCAATCATCTCAAGTTACAGTGAGAGAGGTCTAGGTTGGATATTAGGACAAACTATTTCACTAGGAGGGTGGTGAAGTACTGGAATGGGTTACCTAGGGAGGTGGTGGAATCTCTATCCCTAGAGGTTTTTAAGTCTCGGCTTAACAAAGCCCTGGCTGGGTTGATTTAGTTGGGGTTGCTCCTGCCTTGGGCAGGGGGCTGGACTTGATGACCTCCTGAGGTCTCTTCCAGCTCTATGATTCTGTGATTCTAATCTGTTGCTTCTAGTCACTATGAAGGAGATGGGCTTTTGGCAAGAACAAATGAGAGAGCAAGAAAGATGGCATTAGATGGACAGAGGTGGAAACTCTGGGTTGCCTTGTGCGGCACAACACAGGAGTATGTAATCTCATAATCCAGTGGGAGACTCAGGTTCCAGTCCCAGCACAAAGACTATTAGAATAACAGTACATTAGTGTTAGCAGAATCCAGGCTTAGCTTCCTAGGTTATTTGAATGAACAGAAACAGCTCATATAGTGGTATGTCACTCACTGTCATGGAGTAATGGGAAGTCTGAGAGTCTGCAGAGAATTAGTGAATTAGAATAGAATAGACATAGTGAGTCCTCCAGCCCAAACAGTTTCAACTAGACATAATTATCCTAGTCTATCTTAGTTGTTATACTGCCCTCATCACTAGTGCCTCAGTGCTTTCCAGTCGTGCATTAAGCACAACATCACACATCTCTCATTTGTAGTTTGTTCTGGGGAGAACTGTGTGTGCAGTACTGTGTGGTGTTTTGATAGGATTTTATTTTTGGTTTTACTTTTTATAATTGTATGTGCTACTGTGTGTTTATTAGATAAGGCAAAGTTCAAGAAATAGAACTTGCACTTGAGTGGAAGGTGGTGAGGTTGGCAGTAGTCCTTAGTGCTTTTGGGAGTATGTACTAGTCTCAGACTAGTCCCATGTGAAAGCTCCATGTCCTGACAAGCTTTTCCTAGCATTAGAAAGTCCCATTATGCCTGAGGAGTAGAGTTATGGACCACAGTAGTCATCCTGGAGACTCTGGCAATCGTTAAGATCTCCTGGACATGGGCCATGAGTGCCCTTTGGGTTAAAAAAAAAGAGAGAATTTGAACTTGGTAGTCTTTGGAATGCCAATGTAGAGTTGAGGACATGTGTGACACATTTGTAATTAACCATTTACAAAGGCATTTCTGAATTCAACCTTTAATTTTTTTCTTACAGTATTATACTATTTAAATATACATTGGCTCTAGTTCTTGTATCACGCCAACTGGTGTAATTCCACTGATTTCAATGAAGTTACACTAGTGTCAAAATAGTACAACAGTAAAATCAGTCCTAATGGGATATTTTGGAATAAGAATAAAAAATTAGAGATTTTTATTTGTACTTCCCTAACTAATGGCAAGTAATACAATAGTGTATCTGGAAGCAGATTCTGGGCCATGATGCAGTTAATGGAAAATGTGCAGAAAAGATTGATAAGAGCAAACCCTGTTAACTAGGGATTGATGTAGCTCATTCCAATTCATCACTGTCTTGACTACATCTTTCTAATGTTCCTAACACCAGTGTATTTTGGAGCAGATGCTGATCTGAGGGGCTGTGTGCCACTAGATTTATAAGTTAGTTAAATGTGAGTAAACAGTGACCCTACTGTACTTGGACTATATCTCCTAAGTGATGGTCATAATCCCAGGAGAGTATTACATCACTTGCACTGAAGAGTCTGTGAAATCTTCCAACTCACTTGTTCAAGGTGAATTTACATTTAAATTCTTGGAGTAGGTGGAATATGAGCTCTTAAGTACTGATGTATTTCTTGAAATGTCATTTTCTGTGTCTAGCTAAATGGAAGACATTGTATAGTAACCTTTAATGATACCAATCAGTTATCAATCACACATTGAGGAAAAAGCAAATGGAAATGCTGTGACCAATATTTCACAAGGTTTTTGTCTTTGGTTGTGTCAGTTAAAGATTTATCCTCTGATTAAAATCTAAACTGTTTATGTATGGCCTCCTTTTATTTCACTATTATTTGTATTACAATAGCACTAGCAGGCTTATCCCTGCCTGGGGAGGGGAGGAGCTGTAAAGGCCTCCTGCTGGCTCTCCCAGGGCCAGCCTGGTGCTTGGGGGTGGAGGGGGGTGGGAGTTTGGGGAAGGGTGCCAGCCTGGGGTTTGGGGTTGGGGAGGTGGGGCTGTCCTGAGGGTTGGGGTTTGGGATGGGGTTGGGTCAAAGTTTTGGATTTGGAGGGTAGGGAAGGGGGCTGGCCTGGGGCTTGGGGTGGGAAGGGAGCTGGCCCAGGGCCAAGTTAGGGTTTGGCCCGTCCCAGCATTGTGGGGTGAGGCTGCACAAGCTTCCCCTGCCAGTGCTCACCAGGTCTGGCCCAGGAGGCATGGAGAAAGGTGGGGAGTCACATAGGCCTCCCCCCACCAGCTCTGTCCATGCAGCCAAGCGGAAGGAGGAATCACCTGGGCCTCCCCTGCTAGTGCACTATTGGCTGGCCAGGGGTGGAAAATGGGGGAGGAGGCACCATGGCCACAGTGAGCGGCCTAGCTGTGCACGTGGTGGTGGGTCTGGGGAAGGGAAAGGGAATGAAGGGGAAGGACTGTGCTGCCAAGCTCCAGTGGTGCTCCTGGGGGGGGCACTGTTTTGGGTCCAAGGGTAGGGGTTCGAGGCAGGGAGCCCACTTACCTGGGCTGGTGGCAGGCAAGATGGTAAGCCCAATTTGCAGCTGGCCAATCCATTGGTGGTGCAGTTTTGACTCTGTAGTATAGCTCTCCCCATACTCACTGCCCCCAGTTGTGACTGTGAGGATTTTGTCCCTCCTTTTTCTTCTCCCTCCCTTTCCATGTTATGGAAAACAGTCAAATTCCAGGCATATCCCATTTTCCTGGCACAACCAAACTCTGACCTTGTTTTAAGTTAAGATAGAGAGGAAGCTGCATACCAGATTTGGTGGTCCTAGCTCTTAGTTTAGGAGGAGTTCTTGAACAAACAGACTCACAGACAGACACAAAACAGATGCACAGATCTCTACTATATTTATATATACAGCCGCCTTGAATATTTTAAATAGAAAGGCAGGGTAAAAATATTTAAATAAATAAATAAATATATTTATATAGATTATTAGTATTATTTATTTGTTTGATAGAAAGAGGGCTCAAATGAGTTTAAGGTCCTATTTTACTGGGTACTAGATACATAGTGAAAGTTCTTGTCTCCAAAACATAGTCTCTCTAAAACAAATAAGACAGACAAAGGAAGAAAAGGTATAGAAAGGTGAATTAAATCACTCACGTTCATACATAAGGTCAGTGGTAAATCTGGGAACACAACCCAGATTTCCTGATGCTCAGTGCCCTAACCATTTGATCACTCTGCTCTCCATAATGAAAATGTCTTGATAAATTTATACGTTAGTCTACTCTCAGTGGCGTAGCCGTGTTAGTCCGCAGTCTGTATATATAGTTTGTAGCATATAACTACTCATTGGCATTACTTCAGTATGCCATTTCTTAAATTACAAAGCAAAGAAAATATGAGTTAGAGGTCAGGCAGAGATTTCCAAACTTTTTGCTGGCACAATCAATTTTAATTAATAATTTTCTCCAGAGTTCCAGAGAGCATGGAGGATTCCATTTTGAAGAGCAAAATGGCATCCTCTGCACCATGTGAGCACACATCACTGTACAGGTAAGGCCATGTTGCATGAATTATGCTTTTTTTTTTTCTCTACAGAATGGTGTCTTCCATGCATCATGATCTCTCATGCATTGTACGTGTGAGGGCATGCTGTCTGGAGCAAAATAACATCCTCTGCACAGTCAGGATCAGTGCGACCCATCTGCTGATAGCACAATTCCATTGAAGGTTGTGACCTACAGTTTGGGAACTGCTGCCTTTGTATACCATGACAAGCTTGACCTAAATTCTGTTGCACAGATTCTGATGTGCTCTACTAAATAAGACCATATTCTGGTTGTTCATATTAACAAAAAAATGGTATGCCTTTTTAAGAAAAGTACATCTGAATAATCAGGGTAGCGTTCCTTGTGTCCTTAATTTCTTATAAAAATAAATGTTGTCATTCCCAAATGAAACTTAATTATCACTATATACTGTAGCTTTTTTAAATGAAAATAATCAGTTGAATTTTGTAAATCTTCAAGGCAAGCCTAGAGGTTTTGACATTTGGGTGGGGACTGGTTGGGACTTTTGTCACTTTATAATATATGGGAGGCCATTCAGAAATTGTGGAAGAAGCACACTAGCTCGATGTTTCTGTTTAGAAAGGCTGGGAGTGAAGCAATATATGATGTTGCTACTTAAATTATCATTAGATTTCAAAGTTGATGAACAACAGAAGCAACCCACAGCTATCAGAGCTACTGTTTCAAATTCTGCTGACTCCAACAGGCACCTTTGCTTCGATTCATGTGCATTCATGTTTTCTTTTCTACCATAAGGACTGGAGACTCCATTTTTAGCAAAAGTTTGGATTCTGAAATAAAGTTCTGGAGAAGATTTCTGAGCCATTGAATTGTGCACTGCATGAAGACTTCTTATAGTATTTGTGAGTTGAAATATCAGTGTAGAGAATTCTCTTTTCTGGCTTTTCATAGATTCCAAGGCCAGAAGGAAGCTTTGTAATAATCTAATCTAACCTCCTATGTAACACAGGCCATAGAACATCCCCAAAGTAGAATCTCTCAAGCCAAAGAAGTTTTTCAGAGAGCTAATAGCTACAGTTTTAGCTTCCAGAAATAAATCTTTGTGTTCAGCATATTGAAGCCTTAACCAATTGAGCTTTAACCAATAATTGCAGGACAAAGTTTTCATCCTTCTTCCCCCACTGTATCAGTCACAGATTTGCTAATTTCTTCTAAATGACCTGGGGATAGGCTTAGCAATTCAGACTTCCAAAGGTACAGTGCTGATGTGTCAAGAATCCTTTGTGCAGTAGACAAGTAATGAGTTTCATCTTACCCAGATGTGCAGGATTTTTTGTTGGAGAGCGGCATCTCTTATCTATCTTTCCGGTGTTTATATAATTATTTTACCTGGTTTGCTATGCCATTATAGGCCCTCCTTCAGAAACACTTCTGTAACTGTCTCATTACTTTCTAGGGATTAAAACAGTATTCTATTTTTATGGCCACCATGTTTGTTTGCAGGATGTTTGTAATAGGAGCTTTTTCCTGGAACCTCAGTAATGCATGTCTGATAAGGGTAAAGTGGCACTCAGAACTGGCCCTGTCTTCACACTACAGATTAACTCAAGGCTCCATAGACCACAGGAAATTATTCTTCAATTCTTCTGTCCCAGAACCATCACACTCCACAGAGAAATTGAAGCATACTTTGGATACCTGCAGAGATCTAAGTATATTTTTACTACATACCCCAGATCAGTAGGACAAATACTTTTGTGTTTTATTAACCAGTGTTAATAGAAAGTAGGCTTCATAATCCTCCATTTCCTATAACTGAGATATATTCTCAGGAGCATACAGGTCAAAAAGTATGACCATCTTCAAATATCAGAGCTCACTGCCTCAAAGTTGTGCCACTTTATGGATAGAAAGATCATATGCCTTATACAAGAAAATCAGTAAAGCAGCGATCTAGTCATATGGTCATACCACCTTCAAAATTTTACAAGTTTGACATCCAGTCATCATATGATTCTGCCTCCAATATATAGTTGTTCTTTGCTGTAGCATCCCAGTAAATATTAGGAAAGTATTATCCCCCTTTTGGATTGATATGTCATTGCATATAGCCCCTCTCCCTCAAGTGGACACTGCTATAAAAATTCCAGTCTCATGGATCTGTGGCTCTCACTGCAAATAATAGAAACATGTATCCATATATTACTTAAACATTTCCTTTCTTGAAGTAATGATCCAACCCATCTTGAATGGGCTGCTAATTGGAAAAAGATGCTGAATTATTAATTGGCACTCAGTTTACTATTAATAGATTCATTCATTCTAAGGCCAGAAGGGACTATTATGATCATAGTCTGATCTCTTGTATAACCCAGGCCACAGAACTTCTGCAAAATAACTCGGAGAGTATATCTCTTAGAAAAACAATCAATCCAGACTTTAAAATTGTCAGCGATGGAAAATCCTATGACCTGTAGTAAGCTGTTCCAATGGTTATTGGTCTTATTGTTAATAATTTCCAGTCTGAGTGAGTCTAGCTTCAATTTCCAGCTATTGGATCCCATTATATCTTCCTCCATTAAACTGAAGAGTCCATTATTAAATGTTTGTTCCCCATGTAAATATTTACAGACTGTGCTCAAGTCACCTCTTACCCTTCTCGTTGTTATGCTAAATAGATAGAATCAAACTGCAGTCTGGCTCGCTCTCATGCACGTTTTCTAATCCTTTAATCATTCTTGTGGTTTTTCTCTGAACCCTCTCCAATTCATCAACATCCTTCTTGAACGATGGGCACCAGAATTGCACACCATATTCCACACTGTTGTCATGAGTGTAAAATACAAAGATAAATCACATCTCTACTCCGACTCGTGATTCCCCTTTTCATGCACCCAAGGATCACATTAGCCCATTTGGCTACAGCATCACACTGGGAGGAGCTCATGTTCAGCTGATTATACACTATAACCCCCAACATCTCTTTTAGTGTCATTGCTTCCTGAGGGGAGTCTTTCATCCCTTGATCCTAGATGTATACAATTACATTTAGCTATATTAAAATGCATGTTTTTTGATGGTGGCCAATTTACAAAGAGATCCAGATTGCTCTAAATCAGTGACCTATTTTCTTCATTATTTGCATTTCAATTTTTGTGCCATCTGCAAATTATCAGCAATAATTTTATCTTTTCTTCCATTTCATTGATAAAATACGTTAAATAACGTAGAGCCAAGAACTGCTCTCTGTGGGATCCCACTGAAAACAGACTTGTGTGATGGCAATTTCCTGCTTCTAATAACATTTTGAGACCTCCCAGTTTTCAATCCACTTAAACATGTTCCATATCAATTTTGTATCTCTTGCTTTATTTAGTCTTTATTTATTTATTGTTTTATTTAGTCATCACATTGCTTAATTTTCCCTACTGATTTAAAGTGATTTCCCCCCCCCTAGGATATGGAAGTGTCTCAACTTATGATTTCTCTGATGTAGAACCATACTTCCACTGCCTCTGATTAGCAGGTTTGGTCTGCCTCCAAGGCTGTACAGAGCAGAATACCCAATGTCATACATCTGTGGATCCCAGTACTCCAAGAAAGGATATTTTCAGATAATGGATGGATAAATTTTCCTGTTTTGACTATACCATATAGATTGGGAATGATAATGTTTGAAAAGTATGACAAATTCTTTAAAAAAATACTTGAATAATATTATCCAGGCAGTCTACTTCAGTGATTCACTATGCCCTGGTCTACACTAGGACTTTATTCCGAAATAACCCCTCCAAGGTCAAATTTATAAGCGGAGCATTCACACTACCAAGCCCGTTATTTTGAAATTACAGCCTGTGGAACTCTAAATCTGTAATTCTGCTTTTCATCAGGAGTAATGCTAATTCCGAAACAGTTATTTTGAAATAACGGCAGTGTGGATGCTCTGGTGCCGCTATTTCGAAATAATTACTTCCCATAGTAATTTAAACTAATTACTGCCCAGTGCTTCCTGGGGTAATTAAGTCCAAGGTAGCACACCCACATTAATGGATCCTTCATCAGACTAATTTTGATGCTTCTTGGTAGTGAGGATAGTCTAGTTCAAATTTGTTAAATTGAGAGTTCTTAAGTCAAATTTAGTAATTTTGAAATAGTTTCCTAGTGTAGACATGGCCAATATAAGCAACATTCGGTGAGTAAAGAGGGAAATGGAATGCAAATAAGCAAGGTGGGATTTTGGACAGTGAATCCTCTCTATATAGACTATTCAAGATACTGACAAAAGATGTATATTGAAGGTAAAACACAAGCATACTTAATATATTTCAGAATAGGAGATTGTCTGTCAGAGATGACCTATAAAACCTATAAAGGTTTGATTATATTTTAGTTCTCTGGTATTTGTGTTCAGAGAGGAAATGAATTAAGGAAAGAATCCTGTAATTTTTACCTCATGTATGTTCTCAACAATTACTGTTTGAAGATTTTCATATGTCCATTGAAAATCTATTGACTATCGAGTATTTAGATTCAGAACATTAACTGGACTGTTGAGCTGATCTCATGGGAGAGGGTAAATATCATAGTAATCTCTTTATAATAAACGTGATATTCTTTTTTAGATATAAAAAATGTTCTGTTGTTTTGGTGACCTGGTGACTTGTACTAGTTCTAACTATTCCCTTTTTCATAGTGATGCTATTTAGTCTAACTGAATATCTTTCTGGTTTGCTCTGTAGGAAGGATATGATGTTTGCCTGTTGCCAATGTTTGTTGTTCTAGAGAGTGTTCACCAAATTTTCATGAAAAAGCCAGTCCAGCTAATAATCTCAGATTTATTCTAAGGGTTTGGTGCCAATGAGAGTTGCATGTTCTAGACAGTGGCAGAATTTCACCAATAATTTATAAAGCCCTTTGAGATCTCCCTTTGAGATCCCTGAGATGAAAGACATTATATACATTTTAAAATTACACCTCTATTTTCTGATAAGAAAGTTTTTTTCTTCCCCAATTTTGGTTTTTTCTTCAAGATCATGTTTTTCCCTTTCCACTCTATAGTCTCTTGTTGCTCCATATCCATCACTCCCTTTTTGTGAGACTATACAGTGTAACAGAATATTTCTGCACTCTTCACCACGGTATCGGAGTGCACTAGATTCTGAAATTAAATTATATATATGAACATTCCTCACAAAAAAACCCTACTTTTTGTTTTGTCCCCTCACATTCGGGGACAGGCAGGATTAGTTAGAAATTAATTTCTTTCTTACTGCTCTCATTGTCTTAGGGTATGTCTACACTTTCTCCCTATCTCGAGATAGGGATGCAAATATAGTGTACCAAAATTGCTAATGAAGCACGGGATTTAAATATCCCACGCTTAATTAGCATAATCACGTCCAGCGCCATTTTGAAATCGCATTATTGTGAAATAAAATCCCCTGTGTAGCTGCCCGGCTAGCCCATGCCTCAGTCCGGCCCTGTACTTAGGTACTGTTTTGCTAAGCATTGCAAAAGCTAAACAGTAGGGTAGTGTTTCCCAATTTTATTTGACCATGGAACCCTTTTAAACTCGGAAAAATTTCAGAGAACCAGGGAAAAAATTTGTCAAGCAAAAAACAAACAAACAAACCACCCAAACACATTAAATGTGTACAAAAAATAAAGCTAAAAAATAATATGAATTATATTAACAGTTTTCAATGCGAAGAGTGGTTTTTCTTCTTTTCTTGGAAAATTCTTTTTATATTTGGTTTAATACTAGAAAGTTGGATTCATATCTGGTACAGCATTCAGTCGATTTCTGTATTTCATTTTTGTTGCTGCATAGTTCGAAAACCCAGTTTCGTACAAGTATGTGCTGGCGATGGGTAACAACTGACGAATTGCGCATCTTGATAAAGATGAATATTTTTGATTTTGACATTAGTCACCCCAAAATGTAATCAGAGAAACTTCTTTAAATTTTTGTATTAATTGGCCATCTGAAGCGATTTTGATTAGGTTTTTATAATCTTGTGTAGAAAAACGGACTGGCTTTTCTGTTAAACTTAATGGATTTTGAATCCAGTTATTGTTGTCATTTATGATTGGAAAATACTTTATGATGTTCATGTATAAATCGCGGAGATGATCTGCAATGTTGCTGCGAATATCTTCATCAAGTTTGCATTCATTTTCTTCAAGGAAATCATTCAGGGTTGGTAAACAATCCAAATTATTTTGTCCTACAGGCGAGATCCAAAACTGTAGCTTCCGTGACAATGACAAAATTTTATCTTTCACATTAAAAATATTTACAGTCTTTCCTTGTGTAGCCAGCCAGAGTAAGTCTCAGGTCCGACACTGGGCTCTCAAGGTACAAAATACGCCACACAGGTATCTGTCAAACACAAATAGTTTATTTCCTAACAGCTAACAGCTGTGCCCCATAACTGGAAGAACAATGTAACAAAGAAGCGGCATATATTACGTCCCTTCCTGCAAGCCTGGGACTCCGGGTAGGCTGCGGACGAAGTGGGAGGTTGTCTCAGCTTCCGAGGCACTGGTACCCAAAGCCCATCGGTGAAGTCCGATTTGCTAGGCTTTGAGGCAGCCTTAAATACAGTTTTCCTGCCTTGTTGGGCAGTTTGGAAATTTCCAGAGATTACTCATTACATGCTGATGTAGAACTTAGCTGTTAGTTATCGATCTGGTTCTGATCTGGATCTTCTTGTTCTTTGGCCCTGTTTACGTGATCAGTACGTTAGGGTAAACAGAATTGTTTATGCGTTCTTGCCCTTTACCCTTATCTTATACTTGTTCTTGCTATACTGGCAACAATGCTTATCTTAAGTGGCATATGTTCCCAAAGACTAGCTTCTGGCTCATCAGATATAGGGGAAAGGGAAAGGGGGAAAGAATGCAGGCCTCACCACCCCTAAACTAACATGTACAAAGTTCTTCCGCAATTGACCACTACATTTTGCAGCGACAGATTTACTTCATTTAGTTTTGTAAAGATGTCTGCAAGATACGCAACTCTCGATAACCACAAAAAGTTTGTTAAACGATCAGACAGTTGGAATTTGTGATCCATTAAATATGCGGAGAGCTCATGACGCAACTCAAATAATCTAACCAGCACTTTGCCTCGCGATAGCCACCTGACTTCTGTTTGTAGAAGCAGGGCTGTGTGCTGTCTCCCCATATCGTCACACATAATTTTGAACAGTCTTGATTGTAATGGTTGAGTTTTTATATAATTAATAATCTGTATTGCTTCGTCCAACACATTTTTAAGAGAGGGAGAAATATTCTTAACTACCAGAGCATGTCTGTGGAGAATGCAATGACTGCTGGTGCAGTTTGGTGCTACATTTTTTATTCATGTTACAGCACCAGTCACTGTTCCTACCATTACTTTGGCACTGTCACTGCACACATCAACACATTTTTCCCAGCTTATTTCACGTGTTTTCATAAAGTTATCGATACAATTGAATATATTCTTACCAGTCGTATTGGTTTGCAAAAATTCACATAAAAGTAAGTCTTCTTCAATAGAACTATTAAAATCATAACGGACAAATACAAGCAAAACTGCAAGACCTGCAACGTCAGTGGACTTGTCTAATTGTAATGCATATGCATCACATAAATGCAGCCAAAAAATAAGCTCCTTCTCGATGTCAGCAGCAAGATCGTGAATACGATGTGTGACAGTGTTGTTTGATAGTGGCACAGCCTCAGCCTTTTTGACAAGACTCCTGATCCAACATACACATTACAATATCTTTTGCACATGGTTTTATGAGTGATTCCCCGATAGTGTGTGCTTCTCCAGCGAGCGATATACGATAGCTAACTTTGTAAGATGCCTCTGTTACATTTTTATTATCAGATTTGGCAATTTTTGACATGAAGAGTTTACTTTTTTCAAGTGATTCAAGCTTCCGCTTAAAAAAACTAGTGTCTTTATCTTTGTATTCTGAATGATTTGTTTCAAAATGTCTTCACAATTTAGCAGCTACTAAACAACTATTAAATAATATTTTGTTGCACAGTATTTTGGGCACCTGGAGCATCTTAATTTCCATTGCTTGTGAATCCAAATGACAAATAGTCCTCATAATACCTGTGTTTCTTATTAGTCGGCTGTAATTTTTCATAATTAACTTGAACTGCCTCAGTATTTTCCTTGCTGGTTTCAGTAAAAATATGGGAGTTTGAAGTACTCACTTTTTTCTTTAAAGTTCCTTCTTGTAACCAATGATCCATGGGGAATTTTGATATTAATTTGTATTCTTAAAGTCACACACATGAGCCATGCATCCTCACAGTGTGTATGGGGATTTCTGCTCCTTCACAGTGAGTAAAGGATTTCTGGTGTTACACACCATGCCATGTGATAGCACCACTCACTGATAGTACCCCCCCCCCACACACACACACACTCTGCCTTTACCTAGTAGCAGCAGCAGCTGGTCCCTTTGTGAAAGTAGAGCGGCAGCGGGGAAGGGGAGAGGAATCTTGGGTTGATCGGGAGAAGCGGGACCAGCAGCTGTTGCTGCTGCTAGGTCCCTTGGTAAAGTCAGAGCGGCAGCGGGGGAGGAGAGGTGTCTGAAAGCCCAGAGGGAAACTAGAGAAGGAGCCAGCATCTTTGCATGCCGGGCTCCTCTCTGTCTCTTTAAGTGGGCAGCGGAGTGTTCAGGTTCTCACGGAACCCTTACTTTCACTTCGTGGAACCCCAGGGTTCCACGGAGCACCATTTGGGAAACACTGCACTAGGGGTACATATACACTACAGAGAAGATCGAAGTTGCTGTTGTTGAAATTCCAGGGTTTGAATGAGTGGGTCTTGTTAAGACAGCTAATTCAAACTGATGGGTGCTCTGGTCAATGCTGGTTATTCTGCTTCCACGAAGAGTAAGGGAAGTTGAAGGAAGAGTGTTCTCCTTTTGACTTCCTGCATTGTGGACAGCTCCAAAGTCGAGTTAAGGTACTTTGATTTCAGCTACACAATTAATGTAGTTGAAGTTGTACATCTTAATTAGACCTTGTCCCATAGTGTAGACATACCCTAGGTGTTTGTCGGCCTCCCAGTATGCCTCGTGGGATGAGGTTTACTGGGGAGGTCGACAAATGCCGTTGATGTCGACCGCGGAGCATCCAGACTACAGCGCTGTGCCACCAAACAGCTGATCGGCACAGCGCGACAGCCATTTTAATTTAAATGAAGCGGCGATTATTTAAATCACTGCTTCATTTGGGTATGTCTAGTAAACTAATCTACATGGCTCTGGCAACAGAGCCATGTAGTCTAGATATATCCCTAGTGAGCTTGGCTGAAGGACCAAAGCTAGGTATTTCCTTCTTCTTGGGATCCTCAGTCATGAACCCTCTCCTAGAGTTAGGAACCTAAGCAACGTTAGCCTAAGGTTGCCATTTGAATCCTCAGAATACTGGAAATTCTGGTATTTGGGGACTGGTGTGACCCTAACCCACTAGTATTACCTCACACACATGATGAATGTGGGGTCAACATGGAATGTGCCATTTTGAAGAACATTCTGCCTGTTCCCTGTCAGTTTGATCTTGTATATTCCATGGCTGTGTCTACATTGGCACCCTTTTTCGAAAAAGGGATGCTAATGAGACCAGTCGCAATTGCAAATCCGCGGGGGATTTAAATATCCCCATGTATTTGTTACAGCGCTTTTTCGGCTCGGGCTTTGCGGAAAAAGCGCCAGTCTAGATGGGGATCTTGCGGAAAATAAACCCTTTTTATTGCAAGTAGGAAGTAAGAGATCTTGCGGAAAAGGGTTTATTTTCCGCAAGATCCCCGTTTGACTGGCGCTTTTTCCGCAAAGCCCCGAGCCGGAAAAAGCGCAGTTATGTAATAAATACCGCTGGGGATATTTAAATCTCGCGATTTGCAATTGCGACTGGTCTCATTAGCATCCCTTTTTCGAAAAAGGGTGCCAATGTAGACACAGCCCATGTGTGTGAGGTCACTCCAGTAGGAGCAGAGTGGGGTGCTTTTCAAAATGACATCCCCATCTGTGATACCAGACTAAATCACTTTGGGTTTTGTCTCAAAAAAGATTCTGGACAGGGAATAAGCCATAGAAAAAGATAACAGTCTGGCTTGAAAAATCTGGATAAATGGCCATAGCCTACCAACAAAACCAACTCTGTTTCTCTCCCCTTCTGGCTCTGTGTCTCCTATCCAACACCTCCGTCATTCTCATGTTACATTTTCTTGTGTCCTTGGCTGCCTTTTGTGTGAGTGCTGTGCTGTCACCTCTCTTCTCCCTTATAATCAGTGGCCTGCATCTAGCTTTCATGCTATTGGCTCTGATAGGTGTCATGCTTTAGACATGTTCAGAGAATACCTATAGGATCAGGTATCACAGGTGAGATAGCCTGCATACTCAACCCCTAATCCCTAGCCACACCCCAGAGCAATGATTTAAATGAGGCATGAACATTTTCATTTTATTTTCCAAAAAACAATAATTAATTGAGTTAAGAACCAAGCAATGCTGGGTAAATTTTCTAGTAGTTAAACAAAAGCATTTCACAGTTACTTGAAGACTTCCTACCTCTTTGAGAATGCTACACTAGACATTTCATCTGTTCCTGTCTGTGAAGGGCCAATAGACATTAAAGGCCTGATCCAAAGCTCATTGACATTGATGGGAATCTTTCCACTGAATTTAGTTGGCCCTTGTATCTGGCCCAAAATTCTGACGATTTGCTTCCTGCATCACCCAGGAGTGTAACTGTCATCACATTCTTGGAACATTTTGTCAATGACTCATGCTAGGATAGAAGAATGGCTTTCTGCTCTCTCAGGCTGTGTCTAGACTACATCCCTCTTTCAATAGAGGGATGTACATTAGACACTTCAAAATTGCAAATGAAGTGCGGGATATTAAAATCCCCTCTTCATTTGCAATTTTGAAGTGTCTAATTTACATCCCTCTGTCGAAAGAGGGATGTACTCTAGACACAGCCCTACAGACATACTTGATTCCTGTGTTTTTTTTATTTTTTTAATATGATCTCTAATTCATGACTGACATTTCAGTTGTTTAATAATGTTATTCCCCAGCTATATTGTATGTCCATCAACTCAAAAAGCTTTCCTGTTCACCTTCAAAAATGTCAGCAATTTGACATTCTCAGTGTGAAACTTCCTCCTTGGTGTAATCTCTAATATTCTGTGGTTGTAGAATTCACTTCTCTGATAGTATTATTTCCCACTGTTCCTTTTTTTTCTGTGTTTTTATGTGAACAAGGTTAAATAGCGTTCTGCTATATGCTATCAGGAGACATACTGTTCTTTCACTTGTATGTAAGGGGTTTGTCTTGAATTAATATAATTGGTAATTATTTTGTTCAGATAGTGGCAGCAGAAGTAACTATGTATTACTAGTCTGTTGGAGGAACTCCATATGTCAGGTCCCTTTTCATTAGTACAGAACCCACCGTACTGTTACAGCATAAATGGTCTCCTGCTGCTATATACCTTTCAAGTCAAAACAGAAGCGGATACTGACATGAATACTGATATGGACATTTCTTACTCTGAACTTGCCTCTTATAAATGCTAAAACAAATATCTGCTTCCAAAGCCTGTGGACATTAAAGGTTTTTTGTCTGTATGTATGTACTATAATAGACAAAGTAGAATCAAAATGACAGATATAGATTTAAACACTTTGATTAATATCAGAGAATGCAGTCCTGAGGGTTTTTTTTTACAGTATTATAACTGATCTTCTGCATTCTGGTTTACCTGTTAACCTATGTATTTAGTCTGGTTGGTGGGTCTCACCCACATGCTTTGTGTATAACAGATGGCCTTAGTTGAGGTCAGGAAGGAATTTTCTCCCAGGTCAGATTGATAGACACCTTGGGGAGATTTTGGCTTCCTACATCACAATAGTCTCTTCTGGCCTTAAAATCTATGCATCTATGCCCCAACTAAAGTTAATGGAACTTAGCATAGGCATACAAATATATACTAGTGCATTTCATTGGCGAATCAGAGACTGCTATCCTTAAGAGATTCCTGTCACACATCACCATAATTCAGCCTCTTTTGGTACCTGTTTGTAAAGTTCTGGAGTCTTAAAATATCCTTTCACAAAGGAGAGGTGGTGACCAGACATGGAAAATGACAGCAGACACTGCTAAAAACTGACTCAAGAGAGTGATTAAAGTATTGAGTAGGACATTCAGTTCACAACTACACAGAGAGGAAGCAGGTAAAAGTAAATGAGATGTAGCAGAATCAGAATGGTCATGGAGGTTGAAATCACCTGAGGTAAAAGTGCAGGCAACGATGATAACAAAGCATGGACATCTGAAAGAAAGGAAGATGAGGAGCTGGGGACAGTAGATGACAACATCTCAGAAGGAAAGGAGAGAGAAGGTGAGTGGAAATGTTAAACATAAAAACTCACATTAGATGAGCGAACCTATACCTTTGGAGCAATAGAATTTGATTTTTTTTTACTTTTTATAACTTTCACTGATGATATCATGGTTTATTTTAAACAATTTGTATTAAAATAATTTTTCAGAGTTGCTGGAAATGATGTCAAGGGTAAGAACATAAGAACATAAGAACATAAGAACGGCCGTACCGGGTCAGACCAAAGGTCCATCTAGCCCAGCATCCTGTCTGCCGACAGTGGCCAGCACCAGGTGCCCCAGAGGGGGTGGACCAAGACAATGATCAAGCGCTTTGTCTCCTGCCATCCCTCTCCAGCCTCTGTCAAACAGAGGCCAAGGACACCATTTTATCCCCTGGCTAATAGCCTTTTATGGACCTAACCTCCATGAAATTATCTAGCTTCTCTTTAAACTCTGTTATAGTCCTAGCCTTCACAGCCTCCTCTGGCAAGGAGTTCCACATGCTGACTACACGCTGTGTGAAGAAGAACTTTCTTTATTAGTTTTAAACCTGCTACCCATTAATTTCATTTGGTGTCCTCTAGTTCTTCTATTTAGGAACTAATAAATAACTTTTCTTTATCGGCCCTCTCCATACCACTCATGATTTTATACACCTCATCATATCCCCTCAGTCTCCTCTTTTCTAAACTGAAAAGTCCCAGTCGCTTAACCTCTCCTCATATGGGACCGTTCCAAACCCCTAATCATTTTAGTTGCCCTTTCTGAACCCTTTCCAAGGCCAAAATATCTTTTTGAGGTGAGGAGACCACATCTGTACACAGTATTCAAGATGTGGGCGTACTCATAGTTTTATACAGGGGCAGTAAGATATTCCGGTCTTATTTTCTATCCCTTTCTTTAATAATACCTAGCATCCTATTTGCCTTTTGACCGCTGCACACTGTGTGGAAGTTTTCAGAGAACTGTCCACGATAACTCCAAGATCTCTTCCTGATTTGTCGAGCTAAATTAGCCCCCATCATACTGTAATGATAGTTGGGGTTATTTTTCCCAATGTGCATTACTTTACACTTATCCACATTAAATTTCATTTGCCATTTTGTTGCCCAATCACTCAGTTTGGTGAGATCTTCTTGGAGTCCCTTTACAGTCTGCTTCTGTCTTGACTATCCTAAACAGTTTGGTATCATCCGCAAACTTTACCACCTCACTGCTTACCCTTTCTCCAGATCATTTATGAATAAGTTGAACAGGATTGGTCCTAGGACTGACCCTTGGGGACACCACTAGTTACCCTCTCCACTCTGAAAATTTACCATTTATTCCTACCCTTTGTTTCCTGTCTTTAACCAGTTCTCAATCCAAGAAAGGACCTTCCTCTTATCCCATGGCCATGTAATTTACACAAGAGCCTTTGTGAGGGACCTTGTCAAAGGCTTTCTGGAAATCTAAGTATACTATATCTACTGGATCTACATTAAAATATGTTTCAGAGTTGCTGGAAATGATGTCAAGGGTCATTCAGTTTGTAATGACAGTAGATCTTGAGCTTCAAATCTTTTAAGTTTTATAAACTGTTAAAACCCAAATTGTCAATATTACATGTCAAAATGGACTAAGTAAATATCCTTAAATCAAAATCTCTTAAGTTCTCAAGCAGCATTTTTGGTACTTCGCGTATGTGTATATTTTCTGTTATTATCTACGGAATTTTTTTCACTAATTTGTGTGTATATGTGAAATTGACATTTATTGATAAAAATCGAATCATCCTAAGGCTGTCTCTACCTAAATCAAACCAAATAAATGTTTTTCTATTGATAGAATTGCTTTTTCAAATGTAGTTGTCTGCGAGCCATGAGTCACAAACATTTAACAGTCATTTTAATGGCAATCAACTCACTATATAATGTTAATGTATTTTCTCATATGCCCAATTGTCTTATCTTATTGCTATGCAGCCATAATGCTTATAAAACTATTAAATGTTACTACTGTAGATTCTCCTTATCTCCTTGAATATAACATTGTTAATACTAGATTAATGAAAAAAGTGTTTCTTATCTTCCTTTCCCATGCCATGGCTGTTGAATTGATAAGTCTCACCTTTTTCATTTCTCTGCATTGCTGATTTGTATACTGATGGAATACAGCCATATTCACCAAATGAAAACTTTGTTCTTTCAAACTCTAATGACCTTTCCTCGTGTATTATCAGAATTTTTTCTTTCAAAACTTAATTTGAGCCTTACATGTAGAACTTGAACACGTATTTTCCACGCAAGGAATGGAAAGAATTTTTCAAAATGTGGCCAACAGGACACTGACATTATGGATATTACTATTTATTGAGTATGGAAATGTGCTGACTGAAGATCAGCAAGTCTAAATAGAAGGCAAAGCTTACAAATGATACTGTGCAATACTGAAAATAAAATATAAATAAAGTTAGCAAGCTAAGAATAGCTATCTTATCTAACATATTCATTGCCCCAGGTCACCACTCAAGCCCTCTGCACCTCCTGCACTCCCAGGTATCAACTCCCTTCCAGATCCTGCACCCTCACCTATGCTGCTCCTTCAGGCCAGAATCCTCTCCTGCACCCGTACCCCATCCCTGACTCTGCCCCCTACCCCAATTCTCTGCTCAAGGTCACCACCCAAACTGTCTGCATCCCCTTCCCCCCCGCACCAGGTTACAACTTCCTCCAGACCTTGCACCCCACTACACTTCCCACCCAGATCAGAATCCTCTCCTGCACCTATATCCCACACCCTTTCCTGCTCCCCAATCACTCTCTTCTGCAACCAACCTCCATCCCAGACCCTCAACCCCCTTCATAGAAAAGTGTGGCCTTTGACCACTAACCAAAAGCTTAGAATGGCCCTCATCAAAAATTGTTGCCCACCCCTATGCTAACAGGGTTAAGAATAGTTTTTGTAACTTTGATTTAAAATAATTACATGCTTTCTTCACATTCAGATCCTTGAGTTCTTCAGACCAGTCCACTCTCCAATACATTCCCATAATTCTGTAAAATGTGCCCTATTGAAATGAATTATCCTAATTGCAGACCTGTTTTTGTTTGAGCTTCCATTTAGCTTCAACTAAATAAGGCCATGATCATTTGAACCAAGGTCATCCTCTACATGAGTTCTTCTATAAAGTCCTTGCTACTTATCTTAAAATGGCATCACTTTTCTTGGTTCAGCCACTACTTGGTCAAAAAATCTGTCAGCTATCACAACCAGGAATATCTGGACCCTACCTTTATTAGCAGCACTTGTCGTTTAACTTATCTCTGGGAAAATCTCTATAATCACATAATTCCCAATAGCTTTTTTTCATGAAAAATACTAAAAGTCTATATCCATATCCACATCAGATTCTGGGAGACTCTCAGCACTGTCTCAGTGGAGCCTCTGTTACCTTTGTTCCCAAAGTGGTTTTGATCCAAATTCAATTTTATTGATTCGCCTAAGTTTTTAATCTTTTAATTCTACTACATCACCTTTACCCTTCTTCCTGCCTTACCTAAACTGCACGTATCCTTCAGTAACTGTATTTCAGTCATGACTACTATTCCACCAGATTGCCATTATACTCATAACATCTGGTTCCACTTTCTTTCTCAGTAGTTCTAGTTCCTTTATTTTGTTACCCAGGTTCCTTGCACTGGTATATACCTCAGTAGCTTCTGGATGGCTGCACTCAGATTCCTTGCCTGATTAGACAGTCATTTTAATGACAGTATTTCGTATCTGTTTGTTATTGTCAGTGATACTGGCACTGTTTCAACTTGTTCATTCTCCTATCCTTTCTCCATTGCTATGGCCTCCTTTACTTGATAACTTCTAGTTAAGAAGGCAAAGGATAAAGCTGGAATAGTGGAATCTACAACCAAGGTCTTTGGGTAGAGAGTTAGTCTCTGTGGCACCTGCCCATCAATGGACCTATTTTAATTCGTAACCCAGCAAAGAAACTGAAATCTTATTCCAGATGAAGACATTAATAGGTATAACATTGGTTGTTCTCTTTCTCACACTGACCAATGGCATGACTGTTTTTTTTCTGTTGATAGTGTTCTCCATGACAATTATTTTAAAAGGGATTTGAGTGATTCCATTTGAACAGGGGAGGTCTTAGTCCTTGTAACCTGTTCAAGCAACTTCTATCACTTAGGCAACGTCTACATAACGGCTTTTGCCAGAAGAGGCAATGCAAATGAAGCACTGATTATCATTTTCTTGCACTTCATTTGCATAATCTCTTCCAATCTGTTTTTGCGCAAGGGGTTTTTGTGCAAAAACAAAGAGTGTGGATGTTTTCTTTTTGCGCAAAACCCCTTTTTTGCGCAAGATCCTTATGCCTGCGCAAAAATGGATCAGAAGAGATTATGCAAATGACGTGCAAGAAAATGCTAATCAGTGTTTCATTTGCATTGCCTCTTCCGGGCAAAAGTCGTCATGTAGACGTAGCCTTACTTATACCTCCTCTACAAGAAAGATGCACTCACAAGAAAAAAATTCTTCATTGAAATCCAGATACATTAAATATAACTTCACCATATGTGTGGTACTAAGTAAAATAGGATAGTCCGATGTTAACTGAAAGTTTCCTTTCTTATAAGTCCACAGATCCAACTTGCCTTGCACAAGAATTTTAATTCTGAGGGATGCTGAAATGGTCACAGTGTCCTCCATTTTCTTTATGAATACTATATATATAGATATCTGTCTCTCAAATATCTTTCGGTAATTAAGATAAGAAGTTGTTTTGTAGCAGGAAGTGTTTATATGTTTTTTCATTCTATCAATAACCTGCGAATGAAACTTTAAATTACTTAGCTTTATGAAGTAGCTTTGGAAGTTTCTGGAACTGACTGGTAGTGTGTGCAGTAAGGAGTCTGGCCTCTCCCACCATGCTTTTATTGACAAGTCTGGTTTTGCCTCTAAGGACTGCAAGAAAAAGGAAGACTTATTGTAATGCATCTTTAATCATTCCTGCTGGAAGAAAGAAAATTTTCAGTTAAATTTTCCTACATTGTGCCATAATTCACAGCACTATATCAGGAACAGAGTAGTCAGCAGAGCTAGCTGAAGAATTAAAATAACTGATTTACAAATATTTTCATGAATAAAACCATTAATAGTAATCTGATGATTACTCTGTTTCCTGATAAAGCCATACCCTTAAATTACTGGATACAGGCCCCATTGGGGCAAAGTTCATTACCACAAACCCAGTTCAAACAGGATAGCCAGAAAATTCTTGCAGGTAAACTTTCATCTATCGTTTTCCCATATCTGCCCTCATCCTTCCTTTCCTCAGATATTTCAAACTCATGAATAGATCTTCAAACTCAATGAGTTCTTTTTTTTTATTGCTGACCAACTCCAACTCCAGTATCCCTTTCTAGAAAGAATTCCATTCAAATCTTACTAGCTGTTGATGTGTATAATGAAGGACAAAGTTGTTATTTTATAGTCAAATTCTGCCAGCATTTTAAAGTTGAGTAGGTACTATGAACAAGTACAATTCTATAGGGTGTGTCTTTACTACAAAAAGGTATGTTTTTTCACTAAGGGTGTGACTAGGCTACAGGTTTTTTTTTTAAAAAGTGGCCTTTTTCCAAAAAAACTTTCCCTGCATCTAGACTGCTGCTGCATTCTTTTGAAAGTAAATCAAAAGAACGCAGCAGTTTTTTCGACCACAGAAAACCTCGTTTTACGAGGAAGAACACTTTTCGAAAGTGCTCTTTCAAAAAAGGCGCTATGTAATGCAAACTGTGCTTTTTCAAAAGAGAGCATCCAGACTGCCTGGGTGCTCTCTTTCAAAAAAGCGGCTTGCTTTTTCGAAAGTACTGATTGTAGTCTAGACGCTCTTTTTCGAAAGAGGCTTGCAGTCTAGACGTAGCCTAAGACAGCCAATTTGACATAGTAATCAAAGTCTTGATATTATTTCAAAATAATGGCTTGTTGTGTAGTCATTTTGAAATAACGTCAGTTATTCCAAAATAACCCTACTGGTAGACATAGCCCAAGATAGCAAGCTATAGGTAGTTATCTTCATACCCCCCACCCACTTTTTTTTTTTTTTTTTTGTAATGAAGATATAGCCTTAGGCTGTGTCTACACTGGGCCACTTATTCCGGAAAAGCATCCGCTTTTCCGGAATAAGCTGTGAGCTGTCTACACTGGCCCCTTGAATTTCCGGAAAAGCACTGACAATCTACTGTAAGAAATCAGCTGCTTTTCCGAAAAATTATGCTGCTCCCGCTCGGGCAAAGTCCTTTTTCCGGAAAACTGTTCCGAAAAGGGCCAGTGTAGCCAGCCCAGCAGTCTTTTCGCAAAGCCCCGATCGCGAAAATGACGATCGGGCTTTTTTCTGAAAGCAGCGTCTACATTAACCACGGACGCTTTTCCGAAAAAGGGCTTTTCCGAAAAGCATCCTGCCAATGTAGACGCTCTTTCTCCGGAAATACTTATAACGGAAAACTGTTCCGTTTTAAGCATTTCCGGAAAATCATGCCAGTGTAGACACAGCCTTAGAGATTAGGGTCTGATTCTATAAGGTGATCATGAAGAATTGTGTCCTCATTAAAAATCAGTACTGACACATCCAATTCCTATGCATAGTAACAAGAAATAATTTATCTTTAATCTGTTTTAAGTAATTTAAGTGATTCTATGATCTGTTAATGCACTTCGCTTAAATTCTCTTTTCTTTAGAATTACATGAGTGTCAAACTGAGACACCAGTCAATGATTCTGAATCGAATACAATTTTATATTTTAGATTAGGATAAATAAATGTTAGATGAAAAATGACCCCTACACACTACACAAGAATGTCTGGTTCCTGAGAAGCTTCTTTTGAGGAGATTAATTTGCATTCATAAAATAACTTTTACTCATGAGTTACTCTATTTTTCATTGCTGAACCCACTAAACTAGAATAGCATAAGGGAGACCTGAGTATGCAATGGGATTTCCTACCAAGTGTCACCTTGTACCTGTGAAGATTATATTGTTAAGAACTTAATAGTCACCTTATAAACCACTAGGCTACGTTAAATTTGCAGAGATTTCTTTGACATCCAATTAATGTAAAAGGTAATGAATACCCATTAGGCAACTGTTATGCTGGGCTTTAAGGGATGTGGCATAAGTATGTAGTTTATACAGCAGATTTAAATTTCTAATCAGATTTATTTTATAATCTTATATTCAGTATAAATACATCACTAAAGTGTAACTATTTCTGACCATGCAAGTTGACAGCAGATAAATCATTCACTCTTCAATGCAAATACTATAAATTCAGTGTACCTGGTCATACTTTTGACAGATAATTTTTTCTAAATGCCAGTGCATGATATATATTTGTAAATATTTAGCATTAGCATTCAAACACTAAAAATTTTCATTTATATGCACATTTTTTACAAATTAATGCAAAAATAAGTAGAAGACAAAAGATAATTCAATAGCATCATTATAAATCATAATTTGATTGATAACATTATAGAAATATGCAATCTTAAAGTGAAATAATTAACACACACACACAGAAATTGATCAAGTGTTTATATTATCTACCATATATTTTACAGAGTTTGTATGTTTGATCAATAATGACTCCTAACTGGTAAGAACTATTCGATATACAACTTCCTCTTATCATAACTTAAAGAAACATAAGGGTTTGGTTGTGCTAGGAAAATGGGATGTGGCTGAATGGGATTGCTTCTCGGAAACCAAACAGAAAAGAGTAATCACTACATCAAGAACAGTACTTAAAACTGATGTAACTGTGTGAATGTTGAAAGTGACTGAACCAAGATGAGCCAGAAATATAGGATGAATCTGAACTAGGATTAGTCCTCAATTAGCCTTATAAAAATATATAAAATGGAGAAATTTGGACTAGGTGGTCTGTCTTGGCACAGCTAAATCAATGCTTAAAGTTTGAAAACTAGAAGAAATTGTTACTGGAAACCAAATTGATTATAACCCTTTTTTGTTAAAACATAGTGAATGATAAGTGTTTGTAGGGATGAAGAAAAAAAAAATACACTTGCTGGAATTCCCATTTTTAAAAATGTACTAACAAATTTTAACCACCCTTTTAACAAAGAAATCCAAAATAAAAATTAACTTCATAAAAATAACACTTATTTGAAAAATACAATTATTTAAGTATCAGTGGGGTAGCCATGTTAGTCTGGATCTGCAAAAGCGACAAGGAGTCTGGTAGCACCTTAGGGTATGTCTACACTAGCCCCCTAGTTCGAACTAGGGAGGCTAATGTAGGCATTCGAGTTACAAATGAAGCCGGGATTTAAATATCCGGGCTTTATTTACATCTTCAATCGGCGCCATTTTTAAATCCCCTTAGTCGAACTAACTGCCCGTGGCTACTGCGGCAGTCAAGCGTTAACTCGAACTAAGTCCTTAGTTTGAGTTAACTGTTACACCTCGTGGAATCTACACCGTGCAGCCGTGGGCAGTTAGTTCAGACTAAGGATTTAAAAATGGCGCTCGACGGAAGAAGATGTAAATAAAGCCCGGATATTTAAATCCCGGGCTTCATTTGCAACTTCGAATGCCTACATTAGCCTCCCTAGTTCGAACTAGGGGGCTAGTGTAGACATACCCTTATAGACTAACAGATGTATTGGAGCATAAGCTTTCGTGGGCAAAGACCCACTTCGTCAGATGCATGTAGTGGAAATTTCCAGAGGCAGGTATAAATATGCAGGCAAGAATCAGGCTAGAGATAACGAGGTAAATTCAATCAGGGAGGATGAGGCCCACTTCTAGCAGCAGATCTGGAGGTGTGAACACCAAGAGAGGAGAAACTGCTTTTGTAATTGGCTAGCCATTCACAGTCTTTGTTTAATCCTGAGCTGATGGTGTCAAATTTGCACATGAACTGCAGCTTAGCAGTTTCTCTCTGAAGTCTGGTCCTGAAGTTTTTTTGCTGCAGGATGGCTACCTTTAAATCTGCTAGTGTGTGTCCAGGGAGATTGAAGTGTTCTCCTACAGTTTTTTGTATATTGCCATTCCTAATATCTGATTTGTGTCCATTTATTCTTTTGCGTAGGGACTGTCCAGTTTGGCCAATGTATATAGCAGAGGGGCATTGCTGGCACATGATGGCGTATATTACATTGGTAGATGTGCAGGTGAATGAGCCAGTGATGGTGTGGCTGATCTGGTTAGGTCCTGTGATGGTGTTGCTGGTGTAGATATGTGGGCAGAGTTGGCACCGAGGTTTGTTGCATGGATTGGTTCCTGAGTTAGAGTTACTGTGGTGCGGTGTATAGTTGCTGGTGAGAATATGCTTCAAGTTGGCTGGTTGTCTGTGGGGTAGGACTGGCCTGCCTCCCAAGGCCTGTAAAAGAGAGGGATCATTGTCCAGGATGCAAATTTAACACCATCAGCTCAGGATTAAACAAAGACTGTGAATGGCTAGCCAATTACAAAAGCAGTTTCTCCTCTCTTGGTGTTCACACCTCCAGATCTGCTGCTAGAAGTGAGCCTCATCCTCCCTGATTGAATTTACCTCATTATCTCTAGCCTGATTCTTGCCTGCATATTTATACCTGCCTCTGGAAATTTCCACTACATGCATCTGATGAAGTGGGTCTTTGCCCACGAAAGCTTATGCTCCAATACATCTGTTAGTCTATAAGGTGCTACAGGACTCCTTG
This sequence comes from Rafetus swinhoei, assembly GCA_019425775.1. Classification (NCBI taxonomy): domain Eukaryota; kingdom Metazoa; phylum Chordata; order Testudines; family Trionychidae; genus Rafetus; species Rafetus swinhoei. The sequence goes on from CM033440.1 coordinate 73,244,804, forward strand.
TCGCTTTTACAATTATTTAAATAAATATTGTGCATTTTCCTTTTATTTTTTTTAAAAAGTCCCTTATTTGAGATAAGGACCTGAGCAACACCAGGTAAATCTGCTAGTATATATATAAATGCTTAGTGTTTGAATGCTGTTACCAAACATTTACAATACATGTTGAATGCTGGCATTTACAAAAAAGTGACCTGTCAAAACTGAGTTATGCTATACTTAAAAAATATTATATATACTTCAAAAAAGGTGTGCAATAAAAGAAGTGTGGCATAACTATACCTGGCCTGGGTAACCTGACTTGGGCTCTCGGGACTCAGGCTGTGGGGATGTAAGGTTCAAGTGTGTTTGAGCTTAAGACTGGAGTCCAGAATCTAAGACCCCAAGAATGGGGATGATTGGAGAGCCCCAGCTCCAGCCTAAATCCAAACATTTATATTGCGACCGTATAACCCCTCAGCCCAAGCCACTCAAGCCCAAGACAGATGACCTGTGCTGTGAGACTCAGTGCTGCAGGTTTTTTGGAAGACTTGTTTTTCCAAGGCTGGGGGTCAAAGCTTTAAAGGACACCGAACAGTTAAAAATCATTCTCTGAAGATAGTGAGGAGGCAATTTTAGACACTTTTCACAGAGAGCAGACTGACACAGAGAGATAGACTTTGCTGCAGGTCTGAAGAAGCAAAACGTGCCTGGCCCACTATTACAGGGCGACAGGGCTTAGGGCAAAATAGACAGGCAACCAACCCCTTTTTTTTCCTCTTCTGCTATGCTTTGTTCCTGATGTTCATATTAAACAATAACATGTTTTTAAAAAGCTGTTTTGTCATCTGTATTAACCACTGATCACATGATTCCAAAATTAGAGGATTATAGAATGCTAAGTAATAGCCATAATGGACTCGGCAAGAACAAATCGTGCCAATCTAACCTCATTTTCTTATTAGGGTGGGAATGGGGGGTTTACTAGCTTAGTGGATTAGAAGGGAAGCAGCAAATATATAGCTTGAGTTTAATAAACTGGCGAAATATTGTCTAAAGGTTTAAAAAGGGTACTTATCTTTGGTCTGCTGTCAGACTGAGAAGATGCATCCAGCGTGGCCCTGCAAGGGTCTGTGCTGGGTCTGGTGCTAATCAATATTACATTAATGAATTGGGAGACACTCCAGGATGTTTTGTTCTTAACAGCAGACATGAGATTTGTTTGACTTTGCTTCAAGGTTTGATTGTTTTCTAATATATTGTTAATTAATGCTGCAACTGATGTGTTAAGGCATTATAAAAGCTAAAATAATTTTCTGTTGAAGCAAACACATGTACCTTGATGTTTTGCTAATCTCAAACTGTGCTGCCATCTAGTGGCCATTTATTAACTGATTCTGTTCATTTAGCTCTCATCACCAAGGGTATGTCTACAAAGCAGCATTATTTCGGAATAACTGATGTTATTTCGAAATAACAAAGTGTGCATATACACAGCAAGCCATTATATTGAAATAATTGCAAGATGGAGGACTTCTTACTCTGACTCCTATAACTTTCATTTCATGAGGAGTAAGGGAAATCGAAGGAAAAGTGTTCTTCCTTCGACTTCTTGCTGTGTAGACAGCTCCAAAAGCTGAATTAAGCTATTTCGACTTAAGCTACGCAATTTACATAGCTTGACTTCTGTTCAACTTGGTTCATTCTCTCTGCCAGGGTAGATTAATAAAGGCAGAAAAATATAGAGCTACCATAGATGATTTTTAGAAAAGGTTTGGTTTTAAACAGTTATGATTTTCTGCCTGCCTATATTTATTAATTGTGAAAAACCATAGACATTACAGAAATTTTGGAAGGGTTTATTAGGTTTCATTTATTTGCAGTTGCATTGTTTTGACTTTTTTATAAATTGAAAATTAATTACTAAGCACAAAATCCTTCTTGTCCAGAGATCTACCCACGCATCTTTGCATAGCAACTAACCACATTCAGTATTGTCTTATTAGCTGAGCCTTCACTTTGGATGCTGTGGATCTGACTTGGGAATAGGAAAGGGATACTTTGGAGTTTTGCATAACTCTTCTCTTAGGGCTAAATCCACAGAGGGGACTTAGAGAACACCAACTGGAGATGTACATTCCAACTGAAGAGATGTATTTCACTAGAAAGCTAAGAGTACAGGATAGCCATGGCAGTGCAAATAGCAGGAAGGGTTAGACAACCCATTTATGTACCCTAGCATCTTGGATGAGTATGTTCTTGGGACAACTGGGCCTCCTACCACTTGTGCTATCTTGGGTATGTGTGCTAACTTGATGGGAACTAGAGCAGGTGTATCTCCACTAATTGGAAATTACACCGCCCCTCCAAGTGTGCGCATACTCTGAGGCTCAGCATTGCAACACCTAATTTTATGTGCCTTGAATCCATAGGTCCAAGTTAACTGTTCAGCATGCCTAAGTCATCTAAGGGGAGCAGAGCTGTCCCTAATGGGACAACTTCCCTCTGCCCCAGGCTCAGCCCATGTCCTGCCTCTTTCTGCCCCTGCTCCGCCCTCACTCCATCCCTTCTCCCAAATCCCCACCTCTTCTCACTCCTGCTTTGCCCCAACCCCATTCTGTTTCTTCCCTAAAGCCCCAAACCACTCCTCTCCTGAGCAATTCAGGACCTGACAAGGCAGAGCAGAGTGTTCTGCCACTGGCCCCTAGGTTGTCCAGGCTCCAAGTCCCCCTGAAGCATAGGCCCTGCCAAAGTGTGAAGCCTGGGGTGACTGCCCTCCAAAGGATGGAACAGCTCTGATGAGGAGAGTTAGGTCTCCAAGAATGGGATTCACAAAATACAGCAAGCTGAACAGCCAGCCACCTAAACTAGCCAGTAGAAGATGTTTAAGAAAACACATGGTCTAAACCCCACAAAGGGATTTAGGCCCCTAAACCCAGATTAGAGGGAGGTACTATTTCCATTTTTAATTCACAGCTGTGAACCCTTTCCTGGACTCAGGAACCCAAGCCCTTCCTTGCCAAAACCCTGAGAAGACGGTGATGCTCTTCTAGCTTTTATCTGAGTGATTAACATACTCATACCGGGTCTTGGAGACCAGGCTAAATTGTTTCAACTGTACTCTGATCCAAGATGTAGACAGAATTGCTAAGCATTGAAAATAAAGTTAATTTTTAGTGTACTGTGTATCTCTAATTTTTTCCTTTAAAACTTTTTAGTGGTTGTTGGACTTGGCACATTGAAACCTTTCTGATAATAAATCTTATAAATATTTCCCAAAGTTTGTTTGTCCCAAAAGATCTCTGAAACGGTAAGAGCTAGAAACACAAAATTTTGAATGGATACTACTGATTTCCTAACTTAAATAACTGGATTGGTTATATCTCGAAATCGGTTCCCCTGGTTCCCCCAGAGACTCAATTGGGCCCACTGATAATTAGCTTTTAGTAGTGCCTGATCATAGGGATTTGCTAGACTCTTCTGTTAAGCGTCACATAAACTGCAACTACAAGATCCTTTCCCTCTGGCTACGAACTAAGTAGTTCATCTGTTGTCCACTAGGGAATGCGTTTTGTAAGCACAGTACTAGCAATGTTAATTTCTTAACATAATATGATAACAGAAAAAGTATTTCCAATAACATACGTTATGTTAAAGTAATTTACGTAGTTCATTTACCGCACTTTTTTTATCAAGACATGAGTTAAATGTAAATGCATTTTGTAAGCACATCACTAGCTATGTTAATTTCTTAAAGTAATATATAAGAGAAAAGTATTTCCAATGAAATATGCTATGTTAATATAATTGACGTAGTTCATTCATCACCCCTTTTTACTATATTTTCCCTGGGTGACGCCGGGTATTTCTGCTCCTATAACGTATAGAAGAATGCTTGTTGTTTGAAACGCCTCTGTTGCATTTTTGCCTTTGCAATGCTCCTCAGAGAGAATGCCATTTGTCCAATAGTATGGGCTGAAATAAAATCCATTAGAGAAGAGGAGGAAAAAAGACAGACAGTTCACATAATTGTTAATAAGCCTCTATCTGCTCAATTCATTTTGTACTTCAGTATTTTCCTGTGTCCTTTGCAACCTTCACTTGCAGAGGACCAGGTACAATATGACCCTTGATAGTAGCTCTTACTAAATTCTGCCTTGTTCTTACATAGACTGCATTCAGGGGAAGCTGTTCCTTTTCTATGTGGGGGGTGACCAGGCCCGAAAGGGGTTGGAGAGGATGAATGAGGCACTGAGCCACAGGATCATGATAGGGGGATGTTCTCCTGACACACTGGGGAACTATGCTCATCTATTCAGGGTACAGAAGATTGCCATCAAGGTGCTATCAAAACTAATCACCGTGGCTGATTAGTTTAGAATCTTGGGTTCTGTCCATGAATTTTGTGCAAATAGTTTTAAGATGAAGAAAGAATTACTTGGGAAAATTATACAGGAAAAAATTCTAAATAATGATGCTGAGAAAATCAGAAGTTTTGTGGACACCTTTTGTAAGCAGAAACAGAGATGAAATTGGATGAATAAATTCTTCACTGCCAATTATTTGCTTATGTCAGTATAGTTCCTGAACAAGTCAGGAAAATGGGATCCCATCTTTTTCCACCTTTAACATATATAATCAAATAGATGAAAATGGAAAAACACACTATAGAAACAGCAAATGCCTATTATGTTTTATCTCCAAAGATAAACTGTAGGCTATTTATACTCAGGCACTTGCGGAAAAAAAAGAATCAGATAACTGTTGTTCTGAAACTTCCACTTTCTCTCCCTCTCCCCCCCACTATTTTGTGCTCTAAGATATACTGGAACACATTAATCTCAAGCCACACTGACAAGAAAGAGAATGATAAAAATGGCAACCAAACTGTTAACAATGTCGCATTCATCCCAGCTAAACTGGGAAATAGAAAGAAATAGAAACCTACACAGAGTAGCAGCTATCCAATTAAATTGAACAGATCACAGGAGAAAATATTCAGTTCCTTTTCCCTCATGCTTAAATTCACTTTCCTTTAAAACCTGAGGGCTTTTATATGAAATCAAACTTCTTATTAGGTGCTTTTACATTATTTGAAGCTTTTTTGATCCAAAAGTAGCTGGAAGAGAAGAGAATAGCACTGAAATATGGAGATGCGGCAGCCATGCAGTTAATGTATTATTCACGCTCCCTCTAACTCAGAAAATTGGAAGTGAGAGAAGAAAGAAACCCACATTCAGATTCTCTTTCTCCCTGACATAGGAAGACATTTTCCTGTTTTGGACCACATGCAGGAGGTTAGAGTGTGAATCTGTGAATCCTGGAAAGTACAGAAACAATTCTCCTTCCCTATTTTCCCAAAGGTACTGGATCCCCAAAGGGGGGCAGAGAATAGGTGAATTATGTCCCACTTCCCTATTACAATGGAATAATCTTTGAACTGAATATATAAAAAAGTATTATTGTAAGTGTTATTGTGGTAGGACCATAAAAAACAACCATGAGTCTTCACAAGAACAAAACTACTAGGGGAAATAAGTAACACATTTCTCATGAGCTGTTCTATGGAAGCACAACACCAATGTATTTTTCATGAGCTATTTTGTGGAAGCTGATTCCAAATATTGTTTTATTATCCTCTTATTTCCAGTTGTGTCAACCCTCCTGTATTCACTTCTCTACTAGGGGTATATTTGGTAGTTTATTTAGCTGTTCTGCGTAAGATATCTCTTTGTGAAGGTCTAAACCTTGCAGCTTCTACTGAAGTCACATCTGCACAGGAAATCAAGTAAGACTTAAGTAAATCCTTCAGGTAAAGCATGTGCTTAATTTCTGTGCTGAATCAAGGCATACATTCACTATCCACCTCCATTTTATATTATTAACCACTATTGCTAAATCCAATAGACTGAGGACACAATCTGGGAAAGGAGAGGTACAAATTCCATAGCTCCTGACTATGGGATACACAACCAAGCTTCCTGATGTTGTCATTCTCTTTTAACATTTGTCACGTTGCCCTAAAATAATCTCAAATAAATTATCATAGCACCAGCAGCGTCTATTTAAAATTGTATTCTGAAAAAAATGTAATAGGAGAGAAGTGATATCATTTTTTCATGTCCTATCACATATCAATTGGTTGAATCAGCTATAACTATTTTTTAACTCACTTTTCCATTTGTCCTTGATTTAGTGACTGAGGATATTCATTGTAGAATATTGACACCTTAGCAGCAGCATTTTGGTAACTTTTGGAACTTTCAGACAGACTTGTTATGTTTTGATTCTACACATTTTTTCCTCCTTGCTGCCTGGTTGTTTTCCCAAATTCCTTCCCACTCAATTCCTTCTCTGCAAGTTCATTCTCTATGCCTTCCATCCTCCCTTCCCCCTCTAATTTTCCTTCCCTAGTTTCCCGATTTTTACAAGCTTATCATCTAACCGCACTTTAATCATACTAATATCCACACTATGTATCATTCTGGGGAGGAAGAAGGAACAAAAAAAGACAAAAAAAATTTGTTCAGAAAGGGAACTAACATATTTGCCACCTTCCACTGAGATCATTCTGCTTATATATCACCTCTCCCTATTACCTTTCCTCTGTCTTGTCTATTAGATTGTAAGGTGTTTGCAGCCAGGATTGTCTTATGTTATATATTTGTTAAATGCCTGGCACAACAAGGATCATAGACAGATTTTACGTTTTTAGGCACTACTGGAATAGAAATTACTGATCATGTTACTTGTGAAATGGCACTCAGTGAACTCAAATCCTCAGCTGGGCCATGTGTTTAGAAACATATTAGCTAATTGGTAGGCAAGACTTAACCCCTTAAAAATGTTAGTTGGTTGTTCAGTTTTAGGAGGAGCCTTGCTGCAGCTCTCTGATCACTTGGAACACCTATTAAAAGATCTCTTGCCTAGTGAGGGTATGGCCTGAGATAATTGGCATTTTAGCAGATTTTAAAAAATATATACATGATTAATGTGCATCAGTTGTTTGAGGAAAAAGATTATATGTGATACTGGCAAGAGATGTTGTTCACACCTACACTACACTGTTAGTATCATTACTTTTAAAAAGCTACGTAATGATACTATCAAAGTAGAGTTAGTGTGAACAATATCTCTTGTAATCATTACATGTCTTTCTGCATCGTTAAAATCTCAAATATTTTCTGCTAAGGAGGTATGGCAAAATCTACACAACTGATATCGGGACTGTTAGTTGTTTGTCTTTTATGATAAGGGAGCGTTCACAAGTCTTTCTTGCCCCTAAACATTAACAAATTTTGCAAGGTGATGGCTGGGTAGGCAGTAATAAACTTTTTCCTTGTTCTCCTCTGTCCCCAAGATGGAAGATGTTTGGAAAAGCTGTCAGCTGCTCCTAGAATATCCAGAGGTGGGATCACTTATGCCCATGCTGCAATTAAAACCCCTCAGCTGGCCAGTGCCATCTGCCTCCAACTCATGGGGCTCAGGCTAAGGGATTGTTTAACTGTGATGTAGAGGTTCTGACTTGGGTGAGAGCCTGAGCTCTTAGACCCCGAGAGGTGGGAGGGTCCTAAAGCACAGACTGGAGTCCACGCTCAAACATCTACGCCTCAATCTAAACAGCCCCAGAGCACCCACTCTGTAACCCCGATTCAGCTAGCATGGGCTAGCCATGGGTGTCTAATGGCAATGTAGACATATGCTTAGCCCTTGAAGGCAGCAGAAGAGTTTAGACAATTGGGCATCTGAAGATGTGAGCAGCATCTGCAGACACGTATGCTTAAGCTTCATGGACACAAGCTAATGTTTTCAGGACTCCTCCTGCTCCCATTCCACCCTCATTTTATCTGATTCAAGGTTCTAACTCAGGGTGGCCAACCCATTCTGGGCAAAGAGCCAAGATAGCAGTGAGAAGAGCCGGGGCAAAGTTGTCGAGCAAAAAAAAAAAAAAACCCCTTTAAGAAACCACATTTAAACATGTTTTGAGGCTTTTTGGCTACAGCAGGCTCCCGCCCCCTGCCACCATTTTTATTTCTGCAGTTTTCATGGCTGGACTGGACGGCTCCCCTACCCAGGTTAGTAAAGGGAGCCGGGAGGAGAGGGACATTTTGGGGGGCACGGGAATGGCTTTCGAGCCACGGGGGGGGGGCTTCGTGAGCCACACCTGGGTGGGGGGAAGAGCTGCATGCGGCTCGCGAGCCTCGGGTTGGCCACAGCTGTTCTAGCTGGATCTTTTGCACAGCCTGTTTCGGGTAAATTTTTCACTATTACTGTTGAATTTGGCTACATCTACACTGTAGCCTTCTTGCGGGAAAAGCTTATGCAAATGAAGCTCGGCATGGACTATTGCCGCGCTTCATTTGCATAATTAATAAGCAGCCATTTTTGTGCAAGAGGCTTTTGCGCAAAAAAGAGCAGTGTAGACGGCTCCTTTTTGAGCACGAGCTTCATTTGCATTAGCTTTTCTGCAAGAAGGCTACAGTGTAGACATAGCCAAAATGTCATATATATATATACATGTGTGCCACAAAATCTGCTGGCATATCTTTGAAGCGATATCAAACTAATATTCTATTCAGTATTTATTAGAGATAGAGTATTTATAATTCCATCTTTAAAGTAAGGCCTTACCAACAAGAAATCTAATACATTAAATACAGTACCACATTTGGAAGAAAAACTGTCAATGAATGCTAACAGCCACTGGATGTCATTGTTGTGCTATTAAACTACAACTACAAGGGCATGAGAAATTCAAAGATGAAAAGTTGGCTCTATTGAAAGAAAACTGAGCAATCAACATTTTCGGATTTTTAATTTCATGCAACATCAAAAAAGACAGTCATGCAAAGTAGTAGCTGTTGTTAATAATATAAGATTTCGTAAATATCCACAGAAACATGAGGCATTCAATTGCTCCATAATGCCAATCTGGCTGCTACCATATATGGTAAGGGATAAATCACTGCAATCTTCTGTTGAATTATGACAGTTTACAGGAGGTAAGGATATATATGCCCCTCATATAGAGTACATATAAAAAACACATAACTGGATCTAGTATTTTGTCAATGTTTACATCAGGGGTGGGGAACCTTTTCTGGGTCAGGGGCTTCTGACCCCTAGGCTTTGTGTGCTCCAGCCCCACAGTGAGATAGTGGGGAGGAAGGGCTGGCGTGCCAGTGCTGGCTCCCCAATACTGGGTAGTGGAGCCTGTGGAGGATCCAGGCAAGCTGGGGGCCACAGGTTCCCCACCCCTGGTTTACTTCATATGTATAAGGGTTGACTTGCAAGTAAGATATGACATCTATACAATTATACAGTATGAGACAATTCCAGCCCTCTTCTCTGTGTAAGTTTAGAGGTTCCCCAGGTGATGGAACTGGTGCAGTCATATGCAGAGTAAGCCCTCACACCTTAGCAGTAGACTTAAATCTGCCCTGCTGGGCTCGATCTGTCACTCTGGCTATGGTGAGAGAGTTTGGGGCCAGATCACACACCCCGGCCTACACGAGGAGATAAGTTTGAATTAAGATACACAACTTCAGTTATGTTAATTACGTAGCTTAAGTCCAAGTATCTAAACTCAAATTTTGGCTCTATCCATACTGCAGGAAGTTGAAGGCGCACACTCTCCCTTTGACTTCCCTTACTCTTCCTAGGAGCAGGACTACTGGCATCAACGTCTTCACTAGACATGCTCATTTGAACTCCAGATGATCAACTGCGGCTGCGTCGATCATATCTGTACTGTAGACATGGCCTGAGTGATGAGTGTGCAAGGGATAGGAGACAATGGAGCAAGTGTGGGGAGGAGAGGGCTGGGGCTACTACCAGAGGAAATTCTATTAAGTAAATCTTCCTGTCCATCTGCATTGCAGGGAGACATGTAAATCACTGAGCCAGACTAGGCTTCCTGGAGTAGCTCTGCAGCTGCTCTGAGGCTTGTGAGGGAAGATTCCAGCCCCCTTCCCCAATAATTCACCCCTGAAGTACATCTGCCCAGAACCTGGCCTGGAACTTGGCTCTGGATCTTAGTCTGAACGCATACATTTTACACTCATCAGAAACTAAGGCTAAACTACACTCTTTGTGCAGTGGATAGTTTAAAGGACAGCTGTGTGGTGGAATACACACCCTGTTTTTGTTCATTGAGAACGACGAGTTTTAAAGTACCCAGTCATCTTTTGCTCCAGAGAGATTTGATAAATAATTTATATTGACATACTAGATTTGACATTAAACAGATTTAATGTTCCTGTAGGAAAAGCGACCTATTTGCCAGAAAGATTAGTATTAATAATGAATTGTTACCCAGCAAGAACACTGTTTGTTAACACTGCGGTAAATATGCTATGAGACAGTTTTATGTGGGGAGAATACTGGAGGCCAGCAGGCAGTATTGAAGAGTGATGTCAGGAGAGAACAAGCTTTGAGAAGAGAATTGCGGTACTTCAGCTAGAGGCAGAGCAGCAGTGAGGGACTTTCTTCCGTGCCCACCCTCTACAATTTGACTGAGGTTAGTGAATGGGGTGGGAAAGTCCCTCAGGACTGCAGACCAGAAACTGTCTCTCACTAGAGGTCATTGCATAACAAAGTGGTGGCTGAATCTATGACTCTTTGGCCATAATAGAAAGACCAAGATGCCCCAAATGGTGCTCAGCTCTATATGACACAAACACTGCCCCCTCTTCCTGGTCACCCAAAGTGCTCCATTCCAGTCAGCACCTGTCAGTCTCTGTCCTCTTTTCATTCCAGACAATGGAGCTGGCATCATGTGAGGCTAAAGCAATTTGTGTCCTTTCCTGTGCACTGGGAAGCTGTAAGAGGCCTCTTGCTTTTTCCTGGGGCAATAATGTTGTACTTTATAGGTAAAATCTGACCTTTAGTGACCAGGCCTGATTCTGTCTCTTTTACTCAATTTGATGGGTACTATGCATGGTAAATAGTCCCATTCAGTAAAATGCTACTCAACTTGAGTAAGATAGACAGAAATGGCCTTCAGAAAGGCATTAGTCTAATTAGACTATGAGAAACTAGATCTTGTACCAGTTATAGATCAGTGCCAAACAATTTAAACTTTCCTGCACATGTGCCAGTGTAATCCATACACCTAGTGTGGTTCACTGTCCCATGTAGTGGTATTTATATCACTTACAGCAAGAGCTAAGAACAAGGGAGCTCTACAACCTAAGCTCAGAAGCAGCTGGCTTTATAGCTCAAGCTGTAGAAGCTGGTACATTAAGCTCTAAAGATTCTGTGTTCAAATCTGTCTTGTGGTGATTACACCAATATATCCTAATCAATGCTAAGGAGACAAAATGAAGAAACAAAGCCAGAAATGAGAATAACAAGTAACAGAAGAGAACAAAGTGCATAGAATACAGAAGGTGAAATTCAGAATGCCATGTTTTCATAACCATTGGTTGGTCTCTGCAAGGTCTAGTCTATTTTATTAAAGTTATAATTGTTGTTATGATTACCGAGGTATATAGAAATTCTATACAGACCTATGCATGAGTTACAAAGGCAGTTATACTCACATCCTTGACAATAGTGTTAGATTTGAGGGGTCTCTCATGATTTGATCATAACTAGAGGGATGGTTCCTGCTGGAGTATGCCAGAGGGAGCTTAGTTTTCCTATTCTGGGCATCCCTACCTGGGAAGCTGTGCTGGCATACAGCTTAGAGGGAACACTGCTGGTTGCCAGCATGCTGCCTGCACTTGATCCCACTCCTGTTCCCGCACTTGCTCCTGCCCTTGCTCCCCGCCCCTGAGCCGACCCCTGCTCCTTCTTCTGCTCCTCCAGCTTCTCCTCCACCTCCCCATGGCCACTGAGGCCCCAGCGCTTGTGGCGGTAGGATCCCCAGAGCCAGGTGCCACTCCCAGCTCCATCCTTGAACCTCTTCTCACCCCTCCTCCCCCTTCAAGGTTCTCCTCCCCCCCACCTCCTTTGACCTCCTCTCTCCTCCCCGCTCCCAGATTCTTTCCCCAATCCCTTTCCAGTTACTTCGACCCCAAATTAAAAAACAGTTTATTTTTTCAAAAACAAAAAGTGTGTTTTATTGTCTCTGCAGGGGATGTAGGGAAAGGGGGGAAGGAAGGGTTGTGGGAGGCCAGGATAAGAGGGGGCAATGCACAGGCCCCTAGTCGGGAGTCCCAGAGCAGAGTGTCACTGGGATCCTTGTGAGAAACTCTCCCTCAGGGCCTCCTGGATGTGCACAGCCCCTTGATGGGCTTGCCCGATGGCAGCTGTGTGTGGCTGCTCAAAGGCTCTGCCGATGCGTTCAGCCTCTGCCTCCCACCCTGGCAGGAATGTCTCCCCATTCTGTTCACAAATATTGTAGAATACACAACATGTGGCCACCATGTGTGGGATGTTCCACTTGCCAACATCCAGCTGGATGAGGAGGCATCGGAACCTCACCTTCAGATGCCTGAAGACAGGCTCCACAACCATGTGGGCCCTGCTGAGTCTGGCATTGTAGTGTTCCCTGGAGTGGTCAAGGTGCTCGGTGTAGGGCTTCATGATCCAGGACAAGAGGGGTAGGCTGTGTCCCCCACCATGTACATGGTCATGTCCATGTCTCCGACCCTGTTGGTGTGGTCAGAGAAAAGAGTTCCGGTGTGCAGCTTCTGGAACACATTGGAATTGCAGAAGACATGGGTGTTGTGTGCCTTCCCTGACCACCCGATGAAGATATCCATAAACTGGCCCTGGTGGCCCATCATGGCCTGCAAGACTATCGAGAAGTGTCCCTTCCGGTTGATGTATACAGATGCCCAGTGGTCAGGGGCCTGGATGGGGATGTGGGTGCTGTCAATGGCCCCCCAGCAGTTGGGGAAGCCCATGTTGGCAAAGCCAGTGATGATGGCGTCCACGTCGCCGAGGCAGATGACCCTGTGCAGCAGGATGGAGTTGATGGCCTGCACCACCTGTAGAAGGAGAGAGACAAACAAACAAAGAAACAGTAAATCAGAGGGTGGCCAGAGCCCTCAGGAGATCCCCGAGTCCAAATCCCACTTTCCCCCCCCACACACACCAGGAGCATCCCCCCCCACACATCCCCTGGCAGGGCTTTGTGAGGGCGGGACTGAAAAAACCTCCTGGGGAGGGGGATTGCAACCCCACCATCCCCACCACCCTTACCACCACTCCCAACCCCCTTTTTCCCTAGGGAACCCCATTCCAGCAGTCCATCCCTCTCCTGGGACAATAGCCCGAGAACACCATACCTGCATGAGCATGGCTCTGACAGTTGATTTCCCCATGCTGAACTGGTGTCTGGTGGATTGGTAGCTGTCCGGTGTGGCGAGCTTCCACAGGGCAATGGTGACCTGCTTCTGGAGGAGGATGGTGGGTCTCACGTGAGTATCCCAGTGCCTAAGGGCAGGGGTGAGCTACTCACATAGCTCCAGAAAGGTTTCCTTCCTCATCTGAAAATTCTGGAGCCACTGCTGGTTGTCCCACCGCCCCATGATGAACCGGTCCCACCAGTCAGAACTGGTGTCCAGATGCCAGAAGTGGTGGTCCACGGTGTGCAGGGGAGGTTAGGTGGGATGAAGTGCAGCACAAGCTGTAATGGCTATCAACTGCTCAGAGGCATATCCGGCTCCATGGCTGGAGTGCTGTGGTGACCTCAAAGGCAACTAGAGCAGGCAGAGAAAAAGCTTTGCTGTCCCTCGAGAAGGTAGGCAAAGGAGAAGAGCCTGAGACACTGCTGTATGGGGTGGGGGGAGTCCCTTTAAGCACAAGCCTCAGATAGCCTCTGGCAGCATCTCCTGGAAGAATCTGCTTTCATGCCCTGCCTGAAGTGGTTCTGGGTGGCCTTAAATGTGATTCAGCATCTAATGAGTATGCACATTCTATTTCGAAATAACAAAGTGCTATTTCGATGAGCTTTTGGTGTGTATTTTGAAATAAGGTAGTGCTTATTCTGAAACAAGTGAGCAGTGTAGATGTAGCCTGAAAGAAGAAGTGTGATACAAAATATCTCTGAATACTTTATTTACACACAGGGACATGTGCAGACACGTAGAGCAGTTGCTTACAACCTTTGAAAGAATAACAATGCTTTTAAGACATTTTCAGGGCTTTCCCCCCAAGTTTTAGAACTTCTTACTGTCATAAGATGAAATGCAAAATAGAATGATGTGTACACTTCATTGAGGCTCTTCTTTCAGAGGATTTACCTGTCACAATCTCTGTTAAATGATGTTCAACCTCCTGTAGAGCAGCCAGGTCCTTAAAATCTAGGAAATGAGTGATAGTATCCGTCAAGCTCCCTTTAATTTTTGGCGACAGCAGATCCTCTCTCTCTCCAGACGGGTCAGGGAGAAACAAATCAGCAAAACCCATGGAACACCACTGACGTTATTCTGAAAAAATATTGTCTGTGTCTGCACTACAAGCATTTTTTCGACATAAGGTCAAAATAATGGTGATCTGGAGGACTTCTTACTTTGACTCATGTAACCCTCATTTTATGAGGAGTAAGGGAAGTCAGAGGAAGAGTGCTCTTTCTCAGACTTCCTGCTGTGTAGACAGTGCTGAAAGCCAAGTTAAGCTATTTCAACTTAAGCTATGCAATTGACGTATTCAAATTGCCTAGCTTATTTTGGCTTTAGCCCTGCTATGTAGATGTGCCATTAGAAAACAATCACATGTCATTCGGTGCTCAGAGGAAGAACAAGTTAACCATCACCATGCTGAATTTTTTGAAGCACAAATCTGCATTACATCCTGATTCTCTCCCTCATACCCAAGTGAGTAATCTTTTTGTTTGTTTGTTTGTTTTCTGTGAGCATGAGCTCAAAGTATACAAAATGAACTGGTACAAATATGAAGATTAGCATCTTCATGGCTTTATTTTCATTACAGATAAGAATTTAGATGTTATGGAAGCACTTAGGGTATGTCTACACTACAGAGTTAATTCAAAATAACAGCCGTTATTTCAAATTAACTTTAATAGCGTCTACACATACAAACCGCTATTTCAAAATAAGTTTGAAATAGTGGAGCCCTTATTTCAAATTTGGTAAACCTCATTCTACAAGGAATAACACCAAATTCGAAATAGCTAATTCGAAATAAGTGCTGTGTAGACACTTATTTCGAATTAGAGGGCCTCCAGCCCTTCCCAGGAAGCCCTGGTGGCCACTCTGGGCACAACCAGGAAAACTCGTCTGCTCCCCCCCCAGCCCCGGAGCCCTTAAGGGGCAGACTCTGGCCACAGTGCCTGTGCCAGTTGCCAGCCTGCCAGCACACAGCCAGCAGACCGTGCACCTGGCACAGGATGAGCCAGCAACCCGCTGCCACCCAGCACTCCACCGCTCCCCAGGAGCCTGCCAGGGCCACAGAAGGCAGATGCCTTCCTGGTCTAGTGCGGAGACTGTGGACCTTATTGAGGTTTGGGGGAAGGTCTCCAATGCCCACGATGTCTGCACTAGGTGCAGGAATGTGGCCGTCTATAGCCGCATGGCTGCCAGCCTGGCCACCAGAGGCTACATGCGCAGCCAGGAGCAGGTGAGGAGCAAGATCAAAGAGCTGCAGCAGGCCTATGCCAGGGCCTCCCAACCAGGGGCTGACCCGGAGTTCTGCCCGCAGTTCGAGGCCCTGGACCGCATCTTGGGGGGTCAGACGGTCCGTGCCCCCCTGGTCGTCATCGACCCCGGGGCAGAGAGCCCTGCCCCTGACACAGGGGAAGAGGAGGACGACGGCAGCCAGGAGCCTGCAGGGAGCGTGCCCTGCACCCTGGACCCCCGAGCCAAACCGGAGAGCCCATCAGCAGCCTCAGCTGAGGCTGGGGAGGCCTCCACATGTGAGTGCCATCACGGTCCCCTTATGCAGGGCTAGGGGGCGGAGAGGGGGAGCCCAGGGACTGTGCGTGTGGGCTTTGATGACCACGGAGCAGGCGGCAACCTGTGCCTCTGCCGTGCCATCCAGGACATGTGGCCCCAGCTGGGTGCCAAGCAGGGGCCCTGGCCTGTTCCCCACACATGTCTATGCGTGAAGGCACATGACAGGCTCCTGACCCCGGGGAGAGACACTGCACACTGCCCTCCCTCCAGACGCCCCCTCTACACAGAGGCAGGGCACATCTCCCCTCCCCACACACACACCACACTATAGGCAGCACAGGGGCTGGGGTGCAGTCCTGGGCCACCTCACACTCCCGGGGATAGGAGGTGCGAAGACCTGCTGTCCTCTCCTTGCAGAGGGGGGGGCTGGGTTTCACCCACTGTGTCCCCAGGGAGAACTGACCACTTCTCTTGTTTCACCGCAGCCGCAGCACCTGCGAGTGCAGGTCGCACCACCCCGCCTGGACCATCCACCCGCACCCGGGCCAGCAGGTACACCCGCAACCTGGAGGAGTTCCAGAGGCAGCAGCTGCACTTACAGGGATGGCAGGTCCACAGCCAGGAGCAGTGGGTGCAAGAGGACCTGCAGCTGTGGCGGGAGAGCTTGCGGGAGCTGTGGGAGCAGGGCCGTGCCCTCCGCGAGCACCTGCAGGCCCTGGCGGATCGATTGCTGCCTCCTGCTGCTCCAGCCCCTGTGGCCGCCCCAGCTATCACCCCTCCTCCTACCCCTGCTCTCCCTCCTGCCTCTTCCACCCCCCCGTCCCTCCTGCCTCACTCTCCATACCCACTCCCCCCCAGGAACGCTGAGGCCCCCGCACCCGCAGTGCTGCGAGATGGGAGTGCCGGCAAGACCCCCAACCCTGAGCTTCCCCTCCCCTTCCTCCCTTGCCTCCCCCTTCCAGCTCCCTCCTCCCAGATTTCCCCCCCCATCTCCCGCCCTCATTCCCCCCCCACCCCAGTTATGTTAAATAGAGTTTTTTGTGGCAACACAGGTGTTTTTATTTTATATCAGGAAGGGGGCTTAGGGAGGGGAAAGGGGAAGGAGGTGGGGGTGGAATGTAAGGCACAAGGCCCCAGTGGGGCACGCCAGGGGGACTTCAGTCCTCGTCCACCTGGAAGCTCTCCCGCAGGGCTTCCCGGATGCGGACAGCCCCCCGAAGGGCCTCCCAGGTGGCAGCCGTGCTGGGCTGTGCATATTGGCCAGCCAGGCAGGCAGCCTCTGCCATCCAGGCTGGCAGGAAAGCCTCCCCCTTCCTCTCGCATAAATTGTGGAGCACACAGCATGCTGCCACCATGCTGTTCTGGGAGAGGTTGAGGCAGGTGAGGAGGCATCTAAACCGTGCTTTCAGTCGGCCGAAGGCCCTCTCGACCACGATGCAGGCCCTGCTGAGCCTGGCATTGAAGGACTGCCGGGAGGGGCTGAGGTGTCCCATGTAGGGCTTCATTAGCCAGGGCTGTAGGGGGTAGGCCGCATCTCCCAGCAGGCACACTGGCATGTCCACGTCCTCGACCCTGATGTGGTGGTCGGGGAAGAAAGTCCCGGTGTGCAGCCTCTGGCACACGGAGGAGTTGCGGTACACCCGCGCATCGTGTGCCTTGCTGGACCAGCCCACATTGATGTCCGTGAACTGGCCCTGGTGGTCAGACACGGCCTGCAGGATCACGGAGAAGTACCCCTTCCTGTTTATGTAGAGGGAGGCCTGGTGGTCCGGGGCACGGATGGGGATGTGCGTCCTGTAGATTGCCCCACCGCAGTTGGGGAAGCCCAGGGCGCCGAACCCCTGGTTGACCGCGTCCAGGTCGGTGAGGCAGATGACTCTGGAGCAGCACCCTGTTGATGGCCTTCACCACCTGCAGAGAGACACACAAAACCGAGTGTCACTGGGGTGCCCGGGTGGTTGGGAGTGTTCATTCCCCGCCACTGCCCCGTGCCCCACTCCTAGGAGCAACTCCCGCTGCAATCCTGGCCACTGCGGGTGGTCTGTAGCGCGGCTGGGACAGACCGAACCCTTCCGGGGAAGGCAATTTCACCACCTTCCCCCCGTTTTCCCTGGGGCAGCCCATGTCCTCCTTTCAGCCCCCCCTCCTGGCCCAGTGGCCGGTGAGTGCCGTACCTGCATGAGCACCGCTCCGACGGTGGATCTCCCCACGCCGAACTGGTTCCCCACGGATCGGTAGCTATCCAGCGTGGAGAGCTTCCATAGGGCGATGGCCACCCGCTTGCAGAGGGGAATGGCAGGCCTCATGCGTGTGTCCCGTCACTGCAGAGCAGGGGCGAGCCACTCGCAGAGCTCCAGGAAGGTGTCCTTCTTCATCCTGAAGTTCTGGGTCCACTGTTGGTCTCCCCAGCACTCCAGGATGATGTGGTCCCACCAGTCGCTGCTGGTGTCCAGACGCCAGATGCGGCGGGGCACGCTGGCATCCGGGTGCCGCTCCTCCAGGGCCCCCGGGAGGGCCAGGGGTCTGGCCTGCAGCAGAAGGTGCCAGGCTTGCAGCAAGACGTTCAACATGAGCACTAGAGTGCGCAGGGTCAGCTCTGGCTCCATAGTGCCGAGTGCTGCGGTGTCCCAAACGAGAGCAACCGAAGCAGGCGGAGAGGAAAACGCTTCGCTGTCCCTCGGCAAGGTAGGCAAGCAAGTGGAAAAGCTGAGAACTGACTGTCCAGGGGTGGTCCCTTTAAGCACAAGCCTCAGATAGCCTCAGACAGCAGCCACACAAAGCAACTACTGACCTGATGCCTTGCTGGAACCGGTTTCAGCTGCCCTTAAATGCGATCCAGCATCCAATCAGTGTGGACGCGCAATTTCGAATTAGCAAAACGCTATTTTGAATTAGTTTTTGTGTCTAGATGTGTTATTTCAATTTAGCTTATTTCGAATTAACTAATTCGAAATAAGTTAATCCGAAATAGCGCTGCAGTGTAGACATACCCTAAGATATTATTGTGATAGGCACTATAGAAAGTCTTAAATGGTACAAATAGATTTTATTCACCCTATGGGTTAAAATATATATTGGCAAAAGCAGTTTTTGGATCCTCCAATTTTTATTGACATCCAAGGAAAAGCCCGTGGGTTTTATACATTTTAACACTGCTTACTCAACAAGATAAATCAGCTTTCAGTCATGATGCTGCATATACCTTGACTTGTTACACAAACCACTCTATTAGTACTACTGCTGTCAAATTTTGTAGTACTGTGTATAATTCCATAAGCCTGGATGAACTTAAGTCATCAGAGAAGAGTCAAGCAATATGTTCCTGAGAAGCTGCTGGTCAGAACCTCAAAAAAAAAAAAACCCCAAACCAAAAAAACCTAGAGTAGAAATCCCTGCCACAAATCTCTGTAGCCAAAATTTACCAGAAACATTTGGGGCCAGATCTCAGACTGAGTATCAAATGAAAGATGCAAATCTCCATGGTGAGAAAAGAAATCCTCTTCCAAAAATCATGGAGGCAAAATAAAACCTCTCCAGAGAAGCTATGCCAACCTAAGGCTGACTGGAAGACAAAAATCCCATTTTGTTTAAAAACAAAAAACAAGGAGAAAATTTGTTGACACTCTGTTGGAACAAAAAGAGACTTTTCTGAAATTTTATTTGGCAAAGCAAATTTGAAACTGGCCTTTGTACGTGTTAGGTAATCACCCTAACCGCTAAATTATTAACTACCTATAGCACTACACTGTCTTCTCTTCCCGTTGCCTGCTCCCAGAAATACAATCCAGGACATTATAACCCTTTCCAATACATGTTTTCTTGAAACTGATACATTTCTGTGGAATGTTTCCATTTTGGCAAATTAGTACTTTTCAGTGAAAAAACTTCTCGTTGAAATGTTCCTGACCTGTTTTGTTCTGACCAAACAGCCTTTGCCCAACTAGATTGCCACCTTCACAGTGAGGAAGACTACGTAGCTTTTCTGGCCAAACTGTTATTGTGTGCCACTGTGCATGGGGGCTTTCACATAACTAGGTTCCTCAGTGGTTGGCTATCCCTCACACTTGTAAAAGTAGAGAAACTTTTATCCGAATCAGAGTTTATCCATGGAAGCTCAGTACAGTGGTCATGCTCAACAAGCTCTGCTTGTGACTGTCTTACCATGGTTCTTTTCCTCAGATGGGACCCATTAATACACTGTGGTTGACAGCCCCATTTCAGGCCCATCGCCATGCAGGTGTACATAGGCCAACTATATAGACTAGAGAGGCAGACTGTTCCTGAGCAGCGAAGGAATTGGGCCATTATATAGGATTTATGCTGTTGTCTTGTCAAGGTACATATAAGGCCTCTGCAGGATGGTACTCATGTTATGGAGCTGTGCTGTGCTGCTTCAACCAGGATCAATATTGCAAACACACAGAGCCATACTCAGACCCCTGTTTAGCCTCAAAGTCCATATTATTTGCAGCCTTTGCACAAAAATACAGAATTTCAGTATTCCTGTTACAAAATGTAGTTTTTCATTGTAGCCAACAGTATTTCATCATTTTAACCTTTTCTTTTTAGATCACACATTAGCCAGAGAGCCAGTGATATCTTATATAACTCAATAGTTTCCACTGGAAGGCAGAGTCAAGTTTTAGAGTATACTAAGAAGCATATCCTCTTTATTCATTTGATCAAATCCATGCTTCTTGACTGCACTTACCTTTTTTTTTTTTTTTCTTTTTCAAAAAGGCTACATCTACAGTGCACATTTATTTTGGAATAAGCAATTTTGGAAGAAATATTCCAAAATAGCTTATTTCGAAATAGCACATCTATGTACCTACATGACTCCTGCGTCTTCCACAACTCCGGTGTGTTCCAGAACCTGCACAGCAACTTTATTCCTCAATCACACCATCAGGGTTGGGGATGTGGACATGCCCATGTGCATGGAGGGGGAGGAGGCCTACCCCTTCCTGCCATGGCTGAAGCCCTATACTAGCCTCCTTGACCACTCCAGGAAATGCTACAATGCCAGGCTCAGCAGGGCCCGCATGGTTGTGGAGCCTGCCTTCAGGCATCTGAAGGTGAGGTTCCGATGCCTCCTCACCCAGTTGGATGTTGGGAAGTGGAACATCCCACACATGGTGGACACATGTTGTGTGTTCTACAATATTTGTGAGCAGAAGGGGGAGACATTCCTGCCAGGGTTATGGGCATATGCTGAACTCATCAACAGAGCCTTTGAGCAGCCACATGCAGCTGCCATATCGTAGGTCAATCAAGGGACCATGCACATCCAGGAGGCCCTGAGGGAGAGTTTCTCACAAGGACCCCAGTGACACTCTCTCCTGAGCCTCCCTGCTAGGGTCTTGTGCATTGCCCCTCTTGGTCTGTCCTCCTACACCCCTTCTTTCTCCCTGCCCCCTTTTTACATTTTGTTGGTAGAACAAAATTGTGCCATGGTCAAAATTACCAAAAGAGCTTTGCTCCTGTTTAGTGTATGTCTACACTGGATTTGGAAGGGGTAATTTCCATCTTGGACCAACACACCCGCATTAGCTTTGATGGGAGCTGGCATACTTAAAATAGAATTATAGCTGCAGCAGCAGAAGCAGCAGGAGAAGCTAGATGTCCCATGTATATATCTTGCTTTGTGGATGGGATTGCACTTGGGATCAATAGCTCCTCCTGATGCTTCCAATGATACAATTACACTTCTATTTTTAGTGCACTAGCTTGATTAAAGCTGGATTATTGCTTACCCCAGCTGGAAAATATTGCTTCTGGCTCCAATATGGATATATGTTTAGACCAGTGGTCTCCAATCTTTTTAAAGCATGAGATCACTTTTTGAATTTAAGTGCAATTCAGCATCTACCTCAAACCCAAGTACCCTTGCCCTGCCACCTTTGTGCCCCTTTTCCAAGGCCCGGCCCCTGCTCACTCCATCCTCCCTCCCTCCCCCATACT
Organism: Rafetus swinhoei; assembly: GCA_019425775.1. Taxonomy (NCBI): domain Eukaryota; kingdom Metazoa; phylum Chordata; order Testudines; family Trionychidae; genus Rafetus; species Rafetus swinhoei. The sequence goes on from CM033440.1 coordinate 73,266,550, forward strand.
CGCTCCCTTTCACCAGGCAGGGGCAGCAGGTTGGGGTGCAGACTCTGATCTTGAATTAAGGGATTTGGAGTCTGAGAGGGGCTCTGAGCTGAGCTTGGGGAAGGGAGTTGGGGTGTCAGAGGGGTTTCTAGGTGAAGGCTCTGTGTGGGTGTTTGGATGCAGGGTGCTCGGGGCTAGGGCAGAGGTTTGGGATACAGGAGGGGGTACATGACTGGGGGAGGGTTTCAGGATGTGGGCTCCAACTGGGCACTGCTTACCTCAGATGGCTCCTGGGTGGTGATGCAATTGGGCTAAGACAGGCTCACCCCTGTCCTGGCCCTGCACCATTCCCAAAAGCAGCCAGCAAACTCCATCCCAAGTCCTGTTGTGCCCCCTCTCTGCTCTGTGGCGATAGGATACTGGATAGGAGAGGGGGCACCTTGACATTAGCACCCCTCTTCTCCCTCCCCTGCCCTGCACAACAAGCAGGAGACTCTTGGGGGGAGGGGAGAGGAAGCTCCAAGGCAAAGGGCAGGAGCTGTGCAGCAGTAAAGGAGAGGGGCAGCTGAAGTGCTGGCACTTGATAGCCTTTTGGCCAAAACAGTCAGGATCACCTGGCAGAGGCTCCAAGATCGACTGATAGATCCCAATCTATTGGTTGGTGACCACTGTTTTAGACACTAAAATGGGAGCACCTCCACACAGCAGGACTAAAGCCGAAATAAGCAACGCAACGTAAGCTACATCAATTGCATAGCTGACGTTGAAATAGCTTATTTCAGCTTTTGGCACTGTCTACACAGCAGGAAGTCAGACAAAGAAAATTCTTTCTTCAACTTCCCTTACTCCTCATAAAATGAGGGTTATGGGAGTCGGAGTAAGAAATCCTCCAGACATTATATCAAAATAATTGCTTGAAGCGTAGATGCGGACTATGGGTATGTCTACACTACAAAGTTAATTCAAAATAACAGCAGTTATTTCAAATTAACTTTAATAGCATTTACACAGGCAAACCGCTATTTCAAAATAAATTTGAAATAGTGGAGCCCATATTTCAATTTGGTAAACCTCATTCTATGAGGAGTAACACCAAATTCGAAATAGCTATTTCTTCAATTAAGTGCTCTGTAGACACTTAATTCAAAATAGGGGGGCTCCAGCCCTTCCCAGGGAGCCCTGGTGGCCACTCTGCGCACAACCAGGAAAACTTACTCTCCTCTCCCCCAGCCCTGGAGCCATTAAAGGGGTAGACCCTGGCCACAGTGCCTGTGCCAGCTCCAAGCCTGCTAGCCCAGAGCCAGCAGTGGCCACCGGGGCCCCTGATCCAGTGGCCCCAAAACATGAGCCAGCAAGCCACTGGCATCCAGCCCTCCACCACTCCCCAGGAGCAGTCTGCCAGCTCCTAGGAGCCTGACAGGGGCTGGAGAAGGCGGGCACCTTCCTGGTCCAGGGTGGAGATCATGGATCTTATTCACGTTTGGGGGTGATGCCCCCAATGTCCATGATCTCCGCACTAGACAGAGGAATGCGGCCAACTATGGTAGGATAGCTGCCAGCCTGGCCACCAAAGGCCACATGCGAACCCAGGAGCAGGTTTGCATGAAAGTCAGGTTGGTCCGGCGAGACCCCCAACCCTGAGCCCTGAGCTTCCCCTTCCCCTTTTTCCCCTTGCTTCCCCCTTCCAGCTCCCTCCTCCCAGGTTTCCCCCACCCCTCTCCCACCCTCTCTCTTCCCCTCTCCCTCCTCCTTTTCCCAGTCTCCCCAGAGGCTCACCCCCCCGTTTTGTTCAATAAACCCAGTTTCTATTTTTGAACATACGTGTCTTTTCTTTGACATCAGGAAGGGGGGCTAGGGAGGGGTAAGTGGAAGGACGTGAGGGAGGAATGGGGCACGAGCCCCCGGTGGGAGGACCGGGAGGCTCTGAGGGCTCCTCAGGGTGGACGCTCTCCCGCAGGGCCTCCTGAATCCTGACAGCCCCCCGATGGACCCCCCGGATGGCAGCCTGCAGCAAGTGCAGCTGGCCTGATGGTAATGACCCCACGAAATGCACCGGCATGCCCAGGGGCAGCTCTGGCTCCATGTGGCCGAGTGCTGTGGTGTCCCGAGTGCAGGCACTCAGGGCACTCCAAGACAGGACTGTTTTGCTGTCCCTCATTGAGGTAGACAAGCAAGCGGGGAACCCTGAGAACTGTCTGTCTGGGTTGGGGGTCCGGTCCCTTTAAGCACGGAGCTCAGTTAGCTTCAGGCAGCAGCCCCACACACTCAAGTCCTAACCTGATGCCCTGCCAGCACTGGTTCTGGCCAGCCTTAACTTCGGTTCAGGGTCCACTCAGTGTGGACGCGCTATTTCGAAATAGCAAAATGCTATTTCAAAATAGTTTTTGTGTATAGATGCGTTATTTCGAATTAGCTTAATTCGAATTAACTATTTTGAATTACATTAATTCGAAATAGTGCTGTCGTGTAGACATACCCTCAGTTATTTCGGAATAATGTCAGTTATTCCAAAATAATACTGCTGTGTAGGCCTAATAAGTGTTCAGCATTACAGAAGAGCTCAGGATTTGGGATGTTTGATAACTTGGCTATACAATGTCACAAGGAGACAATGGCTGCTAACTCTAATTTAGATATCTAAATAGGAGCTGATCTTTTCTGAAAAACCTGCGCATATACCACTATCAGCCTCGACAAATAACAGAATGATGTAATAGGTGAACTTACAGTCTACAAGAAAGTTGCAGAGAAGACATGAGGAGCTAGAGCATCCAGAGCTAGGAATAAATTAACAGAGTTGGGATTTTTTCCCAATAATATGTGCTAGCTATTTATGAACATTTCAGAAATCTTTAAAAGAGGTGAGTCTAGAGAAGGAATTTAAATGAGGAGCACAAAGAAAATAAATTTGAACTGTTTAACTTATTGTTTTAATATATTATCACTGAAACTGAGTGTTTGGTGATACACTTGTTGGTTTTGATACCAAGTACATCATTGGGTACTTTTGGTTTAATTCTGAAAACAGTCTTTGTTTTGTGACCACCTTCTCGGGTTGATCCCAAGTGGGTACTTTTCTTCATTTACTCTCCTGATTTGTCATAAGAGGGATATTTAAGAAAGACACATTTGCAATTCAGAGAGTGTATTTATGGCTTTGTCTTCTGTCAGTGGGAAAATTATTTCCCCCCTTGTTTTATTAACAAGAACTGAAAAACGGAACAACAGCATCACATACCCTGAGATGTATAAACCTGAAAGTTATATAGATACTTCAGAGTGTCAAATTCAAGTTTCTTCTCCTGACCTTTAAAATATAAAGTTGGATACTCCCTGTAAAATTTACATGTAGGACAGCTACAATAAATTATTTCAGGGTTATAGGTTTCAGACAGAGAGAGACACATGATTCTGTGTAGTTTATATTTTGTGCACCAGCAAGAGAAAGAGCCTTTTTTGAACCAGTTTTACCTACCAACTCTCACCTTTCCCCATCCATTGCTTGATTTTCAAATACTTCATTATGCAGACATGGATGAACCATAGACCACAGGAAGAGAATCACTGGTATAAACCACTGCATTTACATACATATAAATAAAAATGACTGTTCCAACTCCCTCATAGCCACACACACAATCCTCAAATGCCACATATAATGCAGTATCTATCACCGCTTGGTATTTAGTTATTTAAATTGATAGTGATATTGACAGTTTCCTTCTATGCAGTACATACTGCTTCTTGTGGAAAGGAATCCAGACTGTCCAGGAAAACATTATTTCCTGGTAAAATAATCTCTGTGGTTTGGTAATGCATTTAAAAAGACTTCAAAAAGCCAGATGGTTGTCTCTGTTATTTCAGTGTTATTCATTAGCGAGTAGTGCAAGATACAGACTTGAAGTAAGTGAATAAAATCCATTTGTGTCATCGTTGTGTTATGTTAAGTAAAAACTAAATAAAAACATATTATTGATGTAATATTTTCCCCGTGAGGGCTTGGTAGAGCAGTTGAGTGCAGTACTGCCAAATTCTATAATGATGTAAACTGGATGGATGCTAAGCAGATGTAATTTCATCTGTTGATTACAATGAAAGCTTATAAAACTAAGTTTGGAAAACATGTCTGCCTAGAAATGTGTTGAGAAATGAAGTTCAATAAAAGTTTAAGGACTATTATTTCCTTTTCCCCAAATCTTTGTTCCTGACGATGCTATTGCTCTCTTCAGACCCTGTCACAGATGACTTCTTGCTTTCTGCATCTACTTCAGGTTTCTTGTCCTCATTTTCAAGACTCTGTACAACCCATTTAAGTCCTGGCTCTGTCTAACTCTCTCTAATGCATATGTCATTAAAAGCAAGCATGTGCGTGTCTTTACATCCCATGGCACAAAGGACATTTTCACAATCATGCACAGGATTTTTTTATATGTGTACTCACCCATTTACGTGACTCATGCATGACTTGTGATATAGATGCAATTCTATCCCATAACAATGGAACATTGTGGTTTTTGAGCTGAATTAATAACATATTGATTAAAGTTAATCACATAACGACTTAGTAATACAATTAACCTGAAAAATAAACACCCTCTCACAAGCTTTGCTACAACTGACAATACATGAGAAGAACTCTATTTGCACAATAATGTTTAAGGACTATAGCCTGCAAATGGATCCATATCCAGAGCATCCTGTGCCATATTAGGGCCAAGTCAGTGACTAACTTCACTGTCTTACAGGGATGCATCCAGAAAGATCCATTTGCAGGATATAGTTCTGAATTCCTGAAAACCACAGGACACATCTGACTAAACACACTGACTCAAGGGAGGGGGCAGAGACAGAGAGCAGGGATGTGAAAGAGAGAGGCACAGAGAAGAGCAACATGATATTGAGAGTGGCCACCGGAGGCAGGCACACCACCAAGTGGCCAGCAGGACTGAGGCTTTACCATCTTGCCTGCCACCAAACCAGGTGAGTAGCTCTCCTACCCTAAATCCTCCTCTCCACCCCCCCCCACCCGCAACCCTTGGCCACAGTGCCAGAGGTGGGGGGGAGGGTTGGAGGAAACAAACAGCCCCTGGCAGCTCAGAGGGCTGGGGGGAGACAGAAGGTCCCTGGTGGCCTGGGGGGCTGGATGGGGAGACAGAAGGCCCCTGGTATCAAGGGATCTGGGAGGGAGGCAGATGGTCCCTGGTGGCCTGGGGGGCTGGATGGGGAGACAGAAGGCCCCTGGTATCAAGGGGTCTGGGAGGGAGGCAGAAGGTCCCTGGTGGCCTGGGGGGCTGGATGGGGAGACAGAAGGCCCCTGGTATCAAGGGGTCTGGGAAGGAGGCAGAAGGTCCCTGGCAGATGGGACCCCTGCCCTGAGCCCATTCTCACCCTCCAACCCTCACTCTCACACCTCCATTCCCCCAGCCTCTTGCCCTGCCCCCCACATATCCTGCCAGCCCCCTGCCCTGAAGGATCCAGGCAATGCGAGGTAAGTCTTCTAGCATCACATCATTTTCTATATGAATAAAAAATATGTGTGTGTTTAGTGCTCTTTCTATTGAGAAACATGTTGCTTGGATTTCTTGTTCTTTCAAGTCCTCAAGGAGGCAGCACTTTCTCAGTTTTCAGGACCATAGCAAATTTAATAAAGTTATAACAAAGTAGCTGAAAATAATTTCTTTGTGTGATGAATCTTGTTTTCCCCCAGTTTGTATATAATCCTGGTATGTCTACCAATCAACTCCATGTTCTTTCCTTTGAAATGAGAAAAAAAAATCTTTGAAAGCAAGAATGTAATCTGTCATTTCTGAAGTGCTCTAAGTAAGACTACCTCGCTGAAGCTCATTAGCGCTTCCTCTCATAAAGGAAATTGAGAATAATGTTTATTATGCACCTGTATTGAGGAGAGAAATAAAGATCTTTTTCCCCTTTATACCATAGGCATGCACATATTTCTTAACTCTTCTGTATTTCGTGCATGTCCTAAATATGAGAGTGTAGCTACTGCATCTTTCAATGGTATTTCATGGTTCTCTCCTCTTCCTGCTTTAGATGTGCTATAGGCAGAATGCTTCATCTAGCAAAAGAGAAAATAAGCTACTAATGTTGTAGATAAGGAAAGAGCAATGGATATTAATATTCTATTAGATTTTTGAGAGTCATTTGGCAAGATGTCACATTAGAGATAAATAGCTAAAGTAGAGAACAATGGAGAAAATAGACAAAGTAAACTGTTGTCTAGAAAACAGAATTAAACGAGGCAATAAGACTGCAATCATTATTCCAGTTGGAAAATAATTTATTTTATTTATGTATCCAATATTTGTTCAATCCTTGTTCTTTTAGTGCTATAAAATATGTATAAAATATTAAGATGGGAGCGCTGATGTAACTCTAACAGGTGGAATCAAACCTGGGATCTCTGGAGCTTAGTGCATGAGCCTCTACTGCATGAGCCAAAAGCCATCCAGCTATTAGCTAAGGCAATAGAGCAAACTCATTATTCTTTCTGCAGGTGGTCTTGGTGCCACTAGATGGGACAGTATACCACACCGAGATGGTGTTTGGGTTACACTAACAGGTCTTCCCCTGCGGAGCATATAAGAAAACAATAATAATCTATAAGGGTATGTCTACACTACAAAGTTAATTCGAACTAACAGCCGTTAGTTCGAATTAACTTTCATAGGGGCTACACATACAAACCGCTAGTTCGAATTTAAATCAAACTAGCGGAGCGCTTAATTCGAACTAGGTAAACCTCATTCTACGAGGAGTAACGCCTAGTTCGAATTAAGTAGTTCGAATTAAGGGCTGTGTAGCCACTTAATTCGAACTAGTTGGAGGCTAGCCCTTCCCAGGTTGCCCTGGTGGCCACTCTGGGCCAAACCAGGGAAACTCTTCTGCCCCCCTCCCGGTCCCAGAGCCCTTAAAGGGGCACGGTCTGGCTACAGTGCTTGTGCCAGTTGCAAGCCTGCCAGCACCCAGCCAGCAGACCCTGCACCTGGCACAGCATGAGCTAACAGCACTCCATGGACCCAACCTCCATGAATTTATCTAACTTCTCTTTAAACTCTGTTATAGTTCTAGCCTTCACAGACTCCTGTGGCAAGGAGTTCCACAGGTTGACTATGCGCTGTGTGAAGAAGAACTTTCTTTTATTAGTTTGAAGCCTGCTACCCATTAATTTCATTTGGTGTCCTCTAGTCCTTATATTATGGGAACTAATGAAGAACTTTTCTTTATTCACCCTCTCCACACCACTCATGATTTTATATACCTCTATCATATCCCCCCCTCAGTCTCCTCTTTTCTAAGCTGAAAAGTCCCAGTCTCTTTAGCCTCTCTTCATATGGGACCTGTTCCAAACCCCTAATCATTTTAGTTGCCCTTTTCTGAACCCTTTCCAAGGCCAAAATATCTTTTTTGAGGTGAGGAGACCACATCTGTACACAGTACTGAAGATATGGCGTAACATAGTTTTATACTTCCCCTCCTCCTTCTTCTCCTGGCTTCCCCCTTTCAGCTCCCTCCTCCCAGGTTTCCCCCTCCCCTCTTCCACCCTCTCTCTTCCCCTCTCCCACCTCCTTTTCCCAGTCTCCCCAGAGGTTAATCCCCCCGCCCCAGTTTTGTTAAATAAAGAGAGTTTCTATTTTTGAACACACGTGTCCTTTATTTTTTACATCAGGAAGCGGGGCTAGGGAGGGGTAAGTGGAAGGAGGTGAGGGAGGAATGGGGCACAAGCCCCCAATGGGGAGGACTGGGGTAGCTCTGCGGGCTCCTCGGGGTGGAAGCTCTCCTGCAGGGCCTCCTGGATCCTGACAGCCCCCCGATTGACCCCCCCGGATGGCAGCCTGCGGCAAGTGCAGCCGGACTGATGGCCGAGTGCTGTGATGTGCTGAGTGTGGGCACTCAGGGCACTCCAAGACAGGACTGCTTTGCTGTCCCTCATCAAGTTAGACAAGCAAGTGGGGAACCCTGAGAACTGTCTGTCCAGGGTGGGGGGTCGGGTCCCTTTAAGCACAGCCCTCTGCTAGCCTGAGGCAGCAGCTCCACACTCTAAGTCCTAACCTGATGCCCTGCCGGCACTGGTTCCAGCCAGCCTTAACTTCGGTTCAGGGTCCACTCAATGTAGACATGCTATTTCGAATTAGGAAGACGCTAATTCGAATTAGTTTTTAGGTCTAGATGCACTAATTTGAATTAGCTTATTTCGAATTAACTAATTTGAATTAAGTTAGTTCGAATTAGTGCTGTAGTGTAGACATACCCTAATAGTTTCCCAGCAACAATTATCTTCTCACCCATCTTCTCCCTCACCATTTTAGTCTATCAATTTCTCAGTCAACAAGAACAAAACAGTACTGCAGCTTTCTCAGTAAGTCACCAAATACGAGTTTTGGTGAGCCAAAGAGGGATGTGAACTCTAGACCCTTCACTGAAAACACTCTGCTGCCGCCCAGGGTGTGTCTAGACTACATGGCTCCGTCGAAAGCGAAGTTTGGGATCGGTCAGCAAAGGCTTCCCCAGCCGACAGATCACGTCTAGACTGCTGCGTTGTGTCCGGATCAGCTGATCGTCGGCACAAGTAGCGGCAATATCTTGCTAATGAAGCGGGGATTATTTAAATCCCGGCTTCTTTGTTTTCTGCCAATACACTAATTTACATGGCTCGTTGGCCAGACCATGTAAAATCTAGACTACACCCCCAGAGGCTAGCTGTTCACTTGAGTGGGTGTTCTCAATCTAATTTATTTAAAGATTTTTTTGGCCCCATTCATCATCATACTATCTGAGCTCCAGATGAAGCAATCTTTCATATAGGATCGAACCCAGCAAAGCACTTACTCAAGAGCTTTACTGTGAGTAAGTAAGTAATCTTACTGATGCCAGTAGGAATCCTCATGATTCAAGCATATGCTAAAGTGCTTTGCTGGACTGGGGCCATCGCTGAGATGAGTGGGGTACAACAGGTAGAAAATGTTGGGACTTCATGTATTCCTATCACAGAGATAATACTGCATAGCCCAAACAGACTGGGCTAAATATTAATATAAGTTGGAGAAAGAAGTTAAGGAAACTCAAAAAATTAGAGAGATGAGAGGGAACCCTAGATAGATAGAATGGCTAGAGTTTGGTTTATTCTAATTGAAGAAGAAGCCACAATCTTTTAGTGACTTAATGAATGTCTGAATATATAGACTAGAATGTATACAGCTGACTAAGATAAACTTTTTAATTTGTGGATGAATTGAATATATTTAAGATCAAGGGAGAGATTTTTCTAAGGTGAGGAAGGCAGTTAAGTACCTAACTACCATTGCAGAATTGACTAATTAATCCAGAAAGGCTCAAGGTTCCTTTACTATAGTGGCTACGTCTAGACTGGCATGATTTTCCGCAAATGCTTTTAACGGAAAAGTTTTCCGTTAAAAGCATTTGAGAAAAAGCGTCTAGATTGGCACGGCGGCTTTCGCAAAAGCACTTTTTGCGGAAGCGTCGTGCCAATCTCTAAACGCGCTTTAACATAAGAAAGCCCGATCGACGTTTTTCGCCATCGGGCTTTTTTCAAACACTTTTTTTTAGCACTGGCCCTCTTGCGCAAATACATTTGCGCAAGAGGGCTTTTGCCGAAGGGCGTCATTGTATTTGCGCAAGAAGCACTGATTTTGTACATTATAAAGTCAGTGCTCTTGCATAAATTCAACCAGTGTAGACAGCTGGCAAGTTTTTGCAAAGCGGCGCTTTGCGCAAAAACTTGCTAGTCTAGACACAGCCTAGTGTGTTTAGTGTCAAAATGTCTGTTTGCTTTTTTGTAAACCTGAGAAGCGGGCTAGTATTGTGCCTTTTGTTTAATTTGCTTCTGGCACAGAGTCTATTTGGGAAGTTAACAAATTATGACTAATTTATTGGTGTGATTTTTAAATGTGTCCAAATTACTCTCTTCATTGAATTTCAAGGGAACTTGTGCCCCAACACACTTAGGGTAAATCACACCATTTGTCTTTAGTCAATTTTTTTTAACTGGAGGCCAGACCTTTGTGCATAAGAACCAAAATAATTCTTTATCAATCTAGAAATTGACACTAGGAATATGTAAGATTAGCATTAAGGGACATGTTTATTCTTTTAATCAAATGTCACAAGTTAATAACACTGTTCATTGAGAAAGCTAGACCAGTATCCAGGGATCGATTTATTTTATTATATTTTATTACTTATAATTGGAGAAAAGAAATGTTAAATGATATTAGACCATGTCTCTGTGCACATAACTAATCTATAGACCCACTTATTCCTAATATTGTTACCTTTGTCCTCCTTCTCCCTTTACCTACTTTTGCTCATTATCCCCACTTGCTATGTCTTGGCTTAATTTAGATTGTATATTGTTCAGAGCAGGAGGTGTCTATATAAGATAGTGGCTAACATGAGAGCCTCTGGGTGTTATTGGAATGTTAAAATGTAATTCTATCCATGAAGATAACGGCATAGTGTAAATTACAGTTTCATATAAACTTATTATAATGTACTATTCATGGCTGCCAGTAGAGGATATGTGTTGTGTCTGTAAATTATGTTGAGAGATATGAGCTTAATCTTGCTGTCCTGATTGAGATGAGTAGTGCCAGTGACTTTTGTTTATTAATAGGCTGCTCCCCTAAGAAAGAACTGCAAGATTACATGCTCTGAGAGAAAAAAAAGATTCCAGGGTTAGATCCTTTGGTTCAGATAAGCTGCACTTAGCACAGTACCAGAGTGGGGGCAAAAAACGTTACTCCTTTTTTTGAGGAGTAACGTTAGTTCAAACTAAGGGGTTTGGGTTTGAACTAATGCTTCCCGGCGCGCACTTTCACTTTAGAAACAGCTGTTGAGCGGAGTAACATGCCGGCGAGATCATGCTAATGAAGCGCAGGATATTTAAATCCCCACTTCATTGACTATTTTGAATGCCTACATTTGCATCCCTAGTTCAAACTAGGGTGCAAGTGTAGACATACCCAAATAACAAAGAGCATGTTTATACTGCAAGCCTTTATTTTGAAATAAGGTCAAGCTGGAGGACTTCTTACTTCAACTCATGGTAACCCTGCTTTCTTGAGGAGCAAGGGAAGTTGAAGGAAGACTGTTCTTCCTTCGACTTTCTGCTGTGTAGACAGTGCCTAAAGCCGAGTTAAGCTATTTTGACTTAAATTACACAATTGACGTAGCTGAAGTTGTGTAGCTTAATTTGACGTTAGCTCTGCTGTGTAGATGTACCCTTGCTGAGTTGCCATCATGCAATGTGGATTTTCTGGGCTGAGGGGGTGAAGTAATCCTATATATTGGGTCAGTAAAGAGACTTCAGTGTCTTGTGAAGAAAAACTGTTATTAAACATAATAGTTACATTCTGAATGGGTGTTGCAACACCTAGTTTTTAGACATATTGCTTCCTAGAATTCACAGCCCTGAGTTATGCACATAGGATCCCCACGCAATGCATAAGAAGTGCTTGGTGCCTGAAAAAGTGACTCTCAGAAGCCAGCCTTTTAAGATAGTTAAGGAGAAGATCAAGAGGGTGGTGTATTGCCCTTTGTACAATACACAAAGGGTTTGGGTCCAAATACTGTCTTTGCCTGATGTGGAACGGTAACTTAAACCCCTATGTTCTATAGACCAGGAGAATGCTCTGGTGTAGGCTCTCTTGTGTGCACCTGTTGAAGTCATTCCACTTAAATAGTCAGGGAGAGTAGGGATTGATATCTGGGTCTTCTGCCTTCTAAGTGCATCGGTTAACCACCAGACTAGAGAGTCATCCACATCTATTTTTGCATTTTGTCTCTCTACCCAAATGAAAAGTTAATTATTTGCTAGAAAGTGGAACAGCTCCATCAGGAGAGATTGAAAGAGTCTCATCCATCCTTTAGCCCAGTGGTTAGGGCATGATCATAGGCAATGGGAGAAGGGATCTGAACCCACATCTCCCATAACTCATGTGAGTACAATTAAAAACTGGCCTATTAAGCAAAGGGGATCCCATCTTCTGGCTGCCCTTTGTAGGGAGGTCAAGCTTGCTCAGAGCATACCAACGGGATCAGTTCTGTAGCTGAGATAGTAGGAGGAATGCCTAGCTTGTGAATCCTGCCAGCTGCCTGGGGATTTCAGTCGCCTAAAGTGTTAGGTGGCAACTGAAGGGATGGCAGTTAAATGGATGCTGGTGTTGCCCAAATGTTGTATTTGGGGTCTAAAGTGTCAGTTAGGGGCTTATGTCTCCCTTATGAATCTAGACCCAAATGTTTTTATTGACTATTACTGGCCCTCCAGATGCTAGCCTCTCATTAGGACAACTTCTGCTCACGAGAAGGAGCGGCATCTCTTGGCTCCTGCTGTAATTATACCTCTACCTGTTCCCTCAATACAATTTTGCTATAACATTTCCTAAAGTAGAAACAGATTAATGTTTTTTCCTGCCTGTTCAGCCTTGACATTTTTATTTTTTACTTCTCAATTTCCCCTCCTATATAGCAAACGCTTCACTTTCAGCTCCAGAGGATGGCTAAAGGCTTTTCCATTTAACTGGTGCTACATGCTGATGCACAAATTGCCTGGCAGGAGTGATGTGCAGTGATAAGGTCTATAACTTACCACAGGAGGCTTAGTGGCTGCTTGGTTTCTTGCCGCAGAGTAGAAGTCTGATTGCATATTGGACTTGGGACTAGTGCTTTGTAGTGTGATGCACTGCCACTAAGCAAAATAATTAGTGAAAAAATTAGTAACTAGATATCAGTGATCATGGTAATCAGAAAATTCTGAGATTAATTTTACAGAAAGATCTAAAAGTTTTAATATTCATCTGAACAAGCTAAGCTCTTATGTCAGCAAAACTGAGCTGAAAAATATAAATATAAGCTTTTATTTTGTTTTTGATGACGTTTCTAGTGTTCCTGATTGGAGTAGAGCCCAAATATCAGAAGAACCTCTCTTGCAATACTTATGACCTTTGGTTCTCATATTGACTAAAATCCAGAAAGGCAGAGGTAGGCGAAAATGAAAATAAGTTTAGTTGAAGATTCAGGCTTGTTCTTATTTTTTTTTATCAGAATTGGTTCCTGGATTCCTACAGAACATGTGCATTAATGTAATACAGTATGTTGCATGTAAACTGTTGTAAATGTAAAATGACCCATGCAAGTATAATAGCTAATGTTGCATTAGTTATGGTTAAGGTTTGTATATGCCCTAAAGCACTGTGTAGACAAATAAAGATGGAGACAGCAGCTTTGCACACAAAAGGGAACCATTGTGTCTGTGCAGTGGCTCATATAAATAGATATCTGTATTCAAAGTGTGCCCATGCTTTTATGTGCCTCATGATGATATTTAAATTTATAACTAGCTGTATGAACACATATTAATCTGATTTGCTCACACAATTGTGCACATGCAATTGTGATAACTGCACTTTTGTCTCTGAATCGCAAACATTTTTAAACAAACATTTTTTCTCTATTGTATTTTATACACATGCATGCGCTCATGCACAGACACACAAACTATATTAAAAGAACATTTTTAAGATTGCAAAGTGAAGATTTCAAAAGATTGTGCATGACAAAATCAGGATTGCCTGTGTAACTTTCATTCAGAGCCCTTGTGCATATGCATTATGATAGTCTTTATTTACAAGATCACACACTATTTTCCCACAGATCTCTGTCTCTGTGTTCAATTAATGGACAGCTATTACATATTTTGTTTAATCTTTATTATTCAATGTGTGGCCCTAGGCCTTATTTACTACACAAAATTCAAACCCTACTCTGAAGACAGAATTAATTAATTTCCTCGTGGGCTTGGCTGTAGAACTCATAACAATAGTATCTGCATGCTTTACATTTTTAATTATTTTCTTTTCAGAAAACCCCTTGTGAAGTGGAGGTTGAGATGTGGAGCTTTACAGATGTGGTATTCAGGCACAGGGTGATTGAAGTCAAATTTTTTCATGACACTAATTTTTGGTGTCAGTTCGAGACACCTAGAACCTCATTTTTCAGATTACTTTGCATGATATAGCACTTTATATATTCCAGGACAACTCTCATAGACTTCTGTTGCAGTTGTGAATATGCAACACTTCTGCAAATCTGGCCCCAACATCTCAAGGTGACCACCCACAAAATGAGGAACCCTACTTTGATTTAAATGACTAGCTAAGCATCATGGAGGCACTGTGCGATGGAGGCAGGGGTAGATTCCATTTCTCCAGGACAACATTTAACTACCTTCACCATGAGACAATCTTTTCCTCCAATCCCCTACCCCATTCGCTATTCAACTTCCAACTTCTTCAACAAATGAGACAGGCTTCCTACAGACCACGCGTCTCTTTCACTACATAGCCCTGACTCATCCACAGAGCAAGCCCATCCTGTGCACTGAATGAACCAGTAGCCCGTGAAAAATAATATATAATTATGTAATTAAATACTGTCACATAATGCATACTCATAGTAGGGAGGAATTAAGCTTGATTAGGCAACCTTAATTCTCCTCTTTCCTAACTTTTGAGTTCTTCATTTTGCAACCTTAATAAAGTTCTTTTAGTGTAGTTTTTCTGTGCAATAGGTATGAAATATGCAATACCTATATTCAAGAGGAATTCAAGTTGCATGTTTAAGTCCTCAAAATCCAGGAGATGCAAAAATTAAGGTTAACTTTGACCTCCTGTATGTAATTAATTTCATTACAGTCTTTAATTGCCTATTTGTCCATTTGAGCAATATAGTTCAATACTTCACTGTGTCTGTACATCTGTGTTCTATAGTCTGTACAAATTTAAAATAACAGGATCTGTTTTCATATTAGTGATGTTTAAGGATTACCAAACCAACCAAAATTAACTGACAGAAAGGAGCAGTTAACTGAGACTGTTCTCCTCTTTCCATGCAAGGTCCAAGAGCCCGTCCTATTGCTGCATGGCATAGGTATATTGATGGAATACTTCCCCTCCAAATACCACAGGCAGAAGTTTATTTTCCTCTTAAACCACACTTCCGTTCAGTCTTGGAAAGGGCTCTAATGGCATAAGCAACCGACTGTTCCTGAAAAACAGCTACATTCAAGCCTTTCTCTGATGCATCCCACTAGATTGTCAATGGCTCTCTTGGCTGGTAGTACTTCAGGTCTTCAAGTAAGGCATCAGCCAGAGTACTGTGTCTAATTTGGGATGACACACTTTAAGAAAGATGTGGACAAATAGAAGAGTCAAGTAACAAAAATGATAAAAAGGTTCAGAAAATTTGACATCTTTAGTCTTGAGAAAGGGATTCTGGGCAGGGGGGATATAACAGTTTTAAAATATGTTAAGGGCTGTTATAAATATGATAGTGATCAGTTGTTCTTTTTGTCCACCAGAGGTAGAACAAGAAGTAATGGGTTTAATCTGCAGCAAGGGAGAGTCAGGTCAGATTTTTTTTTAAAACCTATAGAAGTAGGTAAATTCTGGACAAGGCTTTCAAGGGAGATTGTGGAATTCCCATCAGAGGTTTTTAAGGACAAGTTAGACGAGCTCCAGTACCAGCTGCTGACTCAAGAGACTGAAGATCCTGTGTACTGCTTGTTTGGTCAGGCATTCAGGTCCAGCAACGGGGAGGGAAGGGGGCAAAGGACTAGTTGCCCCGGAGCCCGGCGATTCAGCTCCTGGCTTCCACTACTGCTACTATGGCAACAGCAGTGGTCAGAAGCCTGGGCCTTTTAAATAGCTGCCAGAGCGCTGCAATGCGCATTCCCCGTGGCTCTTAGGGCTGGGGCCGGGGGGCATGCTGAGCTCCAGATAGAGCAGAGGGCTGGCTGCCCCAGCCCTGCCCCTTCTGTCTGAGGCCCTGCCCCTTCGGGGAGCATGAAGCTATCCCCCACAACTTCCCCATTGGCCCTCATAGGCTGTAGGCTCTCCTGCAGGCAATTATTCAAAGTCCTAAAACCATGGACCAGTAAAGGTGACATGGAATTAATTTCCATAACTTCCCGATTACCTTCCAGGACATTGTTGGTCCTACCTATGGAAAGTGTGAGCAGCTCCTTGGCACCTTTGACAACAACAGACTATGTATTATCAGGATTAGTCATGCCAGCATAGAGTGCCTCATGCAGACCCCTCAGCCCTGAATGGTTTGTTCATCAGTCATGACAAAGAGCAAAGTTTGTCAGCACATTTCATATATGTTACAGGGGCCATGGATCAGTGTTCATGTCGCACTCCTACTCAGCACCCAGCCAGAACTGGGGAAGCTAATGATACAACCAGAGGACCAAATTTGGCGTTGAATCCTGGTCATGTGCCTACTGAGGCACATTGCGCATATGCTAAGATATATATTATCCACCATTAGATGTCAACATACAGACTTTATTTACTTCCTATTCTTTATTCCATGGAGCTTGGTTGTCTCAGTCCCAGTGGAGTAAAGCGCAAGAAGAGAATGATTTCTTTTAGCATGACAAACTCACATTGCTACCAGGTACACAGCAACTATTCAATCTCAGCATCAAGATTAGGAACAAAAATAAAGGAAAGAACCATCTCAGGCAAGCAGGTTAATTTTAATGCTAGTCACAATGCTCTGTCAACAATTTGTTATCAGCCCGTTAGTATTCAAGGCAGATAAGACAGGCATTGTTGTTGTTGTTTTCCACAGCTAATTCATTTTCCTCTGAACCCAGGGGTTGCATACTAAGACTGTCTAGCTCATTAAATTCCTCAGGCTTAATTAATTATACCAAATAAAACACCTCCAAAACGTGGGCTTCATTATGTTATATAATAATATTAATTATTAATACCTTGCTTATATATAGCCCTTTACACTTTCAAATCACTGTGCAAACATGATCCATTCCACACTACTATTTAAAATACATTTAAAAATATTTATCCATTAATATATTCAAGAATTGAAGCCTCATTGATTGTCACCTTGTAGTGGTCTCAACAACACTAGATGTGTTTTTAAACAGAATAGCATTGGATCATCTTGGTCAGTCCATTGTGCAGAAATGTTGTACCATATCCTGTCTATAGCATTTTCAAAAGTGACTATGGCCCAAATCCAGGAATTTAGGTGCCTAACTTCTATTAAAACCATTGGAGGTTAGGTGTCTAAATATCTGAGGATTTGGATTAAGTGACTTAGCAGACTTACACCCCAACTTTTTGAAACTATCACTCTGGATACAAAGTGAATTTCAGTCTCTGATGCTGTCACTAAGTGTCACCTTCATGATGGCCTCAGCATCAACCTTTGGTGTATTTTAACCAGGAATACCAAGAAGTCACATTGGCAGGACATGTATGAAAATTTCAATCAGCTGCGTTGTTCCTGGTAATCAGCTATATCATTCCAGGGCTGTGTGTAAATAAGGAATGGCAATCTTGGTTGCTATCTATTTTAAACTTTGTTTGCATTAGCTATCTAACATTAAATATTTGCAAAATATCTAACATTTGATATTTTTAAAATTATTTCATTGGTTTTCCAGAAACAAAATAAAAAATTGCTAAAAATTAAAAAAAATTAAGTATTCATTTAATAATTAAGGAGCTATAATATTTTTAACTTTTATAAATTCAGTATCACCAATAAATTATCTTTACAGATTATTCGGTCGTACCCCCAAATCTATGCTATCTAGTTAAAAGCACAATAAAAATATGAGAACTAGTGGGTGAAGAATTAGGCATTTGTGTGCAGGGGGCTTACAAGATGAAACCTCAGATAAGGTACAAACAAGAATCACAAATTCAGTTAATAATATTATTGAAAATGTTCTGTTATGATCACAAGTAAGAGGGAAAATGTTAATCATTTGTGATTTCAGGCTCAATTAAAAGTAGATTGAAGTCATGAAAATTTTTAAATTGACATATTGGGTTTGAGCCTTCATCTTTTAAGTTGGGCTGGAAATGTACCCAAATCATGAAAGTTTCACAGATTTTTGAGCAGATATTTTATTCATCCAAAAATTCATACCAGAAGTTTGCTAAAATTGTTATTCCTTTTTTTAAGAGTATGGCACCTAATCAATTAACAGAATCAATACTGTATGACTTAAAGTGATCAGTTACACAAACAATATAATATACACAGAACAGTGAAACAAACAGATCCCCCAAAACCCCTCAACAAAAAAGGGCTGACAATTATTCACTGAAACTGTCTGTCAAATAATTATTCGAAACAAATGCACTCACAGAAATCTGGATTGATATGGGAATAATTTGCTAGTCAAATCAGGGATAAAAATCATTTAAAAATTGTTCAAAACAAATAGTTCAATAGCTCCAACTGCATTTATATATATATATATATATATATAGTTCCAATATTTATATATATTATAGATATATATTATAGAAATATTATGAGATTTAATAATTCATGTTTGTAAAGTTAGAATAACCAGTGCAATGTGCTGTCAAAATTATAACCGTAAAATAGACTAATCATTTCAGTAATCATAGCTTTCCGGTAGTCATATGTTTCCAGTTCCCTAAGAATTCCCTATTCTAAGATGTTTATAATTCTGTGAAAATAATCATTTGGAGCTGAAAGTTGATATGAAGAAACCTGATATATAATGTAAGTTCTTAGCGTGGGTGAAAATATATTTCTAAAATGGCTAAAATATGTGGTCTTGTTGTTGTTAATTTTTTTTAGTACCAATAATACTGTGTAAGGGACAAAAATCAATAGAAACAAGTCTATCTTTATATAGTGGGTTCCATTAAAAATAAACAAATACTGTTTTTGTGGCATTGCCTTTACCAAAGTATTTCCTGTGTTTAGAATGTATATACCCTGCAGTGATATATTTATGTGATGCTACGTTGAATATTTATTTTAATGTTACCCTCTGTGACTCTTTATAAAAATAAATTGAGAAAAACAATTAAAAATAGTCAAAAAATGGGAAAGTTAAAAAAATCATTTTAGATCTGAAGAGAAACTGAACCATGGAAGTTAAGTGAGAAGCTAAAGAATGGATTATGAGAAAGAAAGGGAATCTGCTTATAGGATGCAGGCAGGGGGAAAGGATGTGAAATTTTCTGCAAAAATACTGCAGTCTTTCCAACAGCGCCAACTAAGAGTCAGCGACTGAAAGTGAAATCCTGGCCCTACTGAAGTCAACAACAAAACTCTCATGAACTTCAAAGGAGCCAGGATTTTTCCTTGAATGAATAATTGCCATGAACAAATCATTCCAGATCAGAACTTGGCAGAAAATGTTCTGGAGCACTAGAGCGCGGTCTAAGGGGAAAGCATATTCTAAAACTGGCTGGTTGCAACATAAGGAGTTGTTTTAATGTTATGCACTGGCATAGCGGGGAAGAAAAAAATAGTCCCCCCCCCCACCAGAGAATATGGAATACAACAGACTGCTTTGAATATTTCTTACTATAAAGAATTTTGAAAATGTGCCCCAGATAACTTCATTCAGATTCTTGGTTACATGATTCTGCTCCCCGAGAAGCAGCTAGAGTTTGGAGTGAGACAAATGCAAAGTTCCTTCTGTTTTTTTAAAAGGTTTTGTTTATAAAGTTCCTTGAAGTATTTGGGGAACTTTGGACTGGGATCTGTAATCTATTAGTGGAATTTATGGGAGGACTGTTGGGTCCTTTAGCCCATTTCTCCCCTCAGGGAGCCTCCCTAACTCATGTCTGCTTGGTATGGTGCTCTAGCCTCCACCTAGCTAGTGGCACCTAGCTTGGCTAAAGATTGTTGAAGCCCCTACAGCTTTGACTAAGACACATGTGGCTTTTAGTTCTGAAGTAAAGGTGCCTATGCTAAGCTTCAGAGGCCTCCCAGGTTCAGTGCCACCCACCCATGAATGGGGTCTGTAGTCTCTTAAATATGTAACTGGTTGTCCCCTCCTCAGTAAGCAATCTCTTGGTGCAAACTGGCTCACAAGTTTTCACTCTGTCCCTAATCGTCTCTTTGTATGGGAAAATATTATAGAAAAGCATATGGCAAGGCAACTGTGTGGCAGATGCTAGTTGCTTCATATTTTATTTTCTGTTCATTATGTTAGATCATTAAAACAGTGTGAATTGTAATAGCCAAATTTCATCTATCTCAAGCTTTTAGTCATCTCAAAATGTCTCCCTTTCCAAATCATGAATCATACTAATACATTCAGGAAACAGTAATTATGGTCATTCTAGTTCGGGATGCATTATCAGAGTCAAATGTTCATAGCTCTACTCATCCTAAAGTAACTTAAAAAACAGCAATGGTCCTGTAGCACCCTAGGGCATGCCTACACTACAGAGTTATTTTGAAATAACTCACACTACTTCAAAATAACAAAGCAAGTGTCCACACAGCAGGCACATTATTTCAAAATTATTTCGAAATAACAGTCTTCTTATTCCAAAATAATAAACCCTCATTTCACAAGGAATAATGCTTATTTCAAAATAGCTAGGGTGAGTGTGGATGGTACAGCTGTGCTTATTTTGAAATAATTGGTCTCCAGGGCTTCTAAAAGCTACCTTGGTGGCCACTCCATCCACACTACCCAAAATTCTATGGTTTCTCTTCCCCTGCAGCCTTTAAAGGTGCAGGCAGAAGAGAAAGGGCTTGTGGCACAATACAGGCCCTGCTCGCATTGTACCACATAGCAGGAACTGTCCTGGTGGCCACTCTGTCCACATTGCTCAAAACTGGATGGTTCCCCTTCCCCTGCAGCCTTTAAAGGTGCAGGCAGAAGGGAAAGGGTTTGTGGCACAACATAGGCCCTGCTCGCATCATGCCACATAGCAGGACCCTGCACAGCCTTCCCTGCTACCATGACAAAGCCCAGTGCTCCATCCGAGAAAGCTACAGATGCAAACATGCCGGCAGCCACCTTGGAAGTCCCTGACCAGGGACAGAAAAGGGACCCATCGTGGACTGGTGTGGATCCTGGATGTCACAGAGGTCTGGGGTAAAGAGTGAAATCTCCAGGATCTCCAGACCAGGCGCCGCAATGCGGATGTCTATGCCCAGATGACTGCAAGCCTGGCCCAGAAGGGCCACACTCACACCCAGGAGCAGGTGCAGATGAAACTAAAAGAACTGCACCAGGCCTCCATCAAGGCCAGGGAACAAAGTTCCCGATCTGGAGTGGCACCCCAAACCTGCCACTTTTATCAGCAGCTGGATGGCATCCCGGGAGGGGGGTCAGTTCCTTCCCTCCCCTTGTCATGGACTCTGGCCTGGACATGCTGGTCCTCAGCCTCCAGGAGGATGGGGCTGGGGACCAGGACAATGAGAAGGAGGAGGAGGAGTAGCAGGTCAGTCTGGACATGATGCCCACCAGCCAGGAGGTGGCCATCAGCCTGGAGCTGGTCCCCCTTCCCCTAGGTTATCTCCCAGGACTTGGACGAGGCTGGGGAAAGCACTTCAGGTGAGTTCTATTACTTTGCCTATACACACACAGGGGAAGGGGTCAGGCTGCAAGGGGCTGCACACTCCTCGCTCACCCTTCTTACCTGAGGATCATACAGCAGCCTATGCACGTGGGTGCAAATGGAGCACCAGGCCAGAGCGCACAGCCCCATGAGGCTGCCACATTGGAACCCATCACTCCTTCCCACAAGGTTTCTGGGCAGGCCTGCCTTACACCTTCCCACGACAAGCCACCACTAAGGAGGCTGGGGTCATGGAAACAAATATCAGTGCCGCACATGGCACAAGCTCATGCCTGCACTCTTGGGGCAGCATCTACTCCCAGTCAAGTGCAATGAGGCAGAGGACACCAATTCCCTGTATGGGAGCCTGCCAGGGGGAAGATGAGGAGGTGACCCCAGTAGCACTCTCTCCAAAAGGCAGACTCTGCCACTCACACACACCTCCCCCAACACCCTTCCCTCCTCTTCTCCAGCAGGCAATGATAGAAATTCTCCCTCCGTGGGATGCTGCCACTGCACCTGGTGTGTGTGAACTGCAGAGGGAAGCTGAGCTGCCCTGTCCCATTCTCCCACTTGCAGCCTCTTGGCTTGCCCAGCACCTTCCCATGCCTGCTTGTCCCTGGGTCATGGGAATAGCGAGGCTCTCCTAGGACCTCCATGGCCCTGCAGAACAGTGCCTGCAGTGTAGGCCATAGATGGTCTTGCTCAAACCACATCACCATCATCTGACCCGAAACCTTTAGTGTTGGCTCAGGTCTGAGAGCTAGACTTCATGCACAGTGTCTCCAGGGATGATTGCCCTTCTCGTTTTTCTTCTTAGTTAGCCCAGTAGTGAGTGTGGTGTCTTCACCACCTCGCACACCATCCCTCCTGACCCTGTGAGAGCCACAGGCAGAGGTGACCACAGGACAACGTGATGAGGGAACACCTCGAGTGCCTGCGTGCCCTCCAATGGAGTTTTGAACATGAGCACCATGCTGACAGAAAACTGCACCACACCATCTAGGAGCAGCTGTCCCAGCAGCATGAGATGCTGTGTGCTGTGTTTCTCAGCACTGTGGTGCTCCTGCTCACCGTCATTGAGTGCTCCAGCGGCCACCCTCCAGCACATGTACCCCCGCCCCTGTGCCAGCCCTCCCATCTTTTCCTCTAAGCCCCCCCCCAGCTGCCCCTCTTCCCCTCCTCTTCCTTCTTCCCCCTCCTCTTCCCCCACATGGATTCTATCACCCAGTCCCTCCCCAGTTATATATTCCCCCCCAAAAAAATCACAGAGTTCATTGTTCCAAAACAAAATGTCTGGTTTATTTTATCCGCAGGGGAGAGGAGAGGTGAGAAAGGATGGTACAGGAAGCAAGGGGTGGGGGAGGAAAGGCACAGAGCAGCAATGATGATACCCCTCATGGGGAGGCCTGGGGCCTCCCAGGTGGTCTGGGCTGAAACTCTCCTTCAAGGCCTCCCAGATGGCAGTGGTGCCTGGCTGCTCAAAAGCCTTGGCAAGCCACTCTGCCTCCCACCCTGGCAGGAAAGTCTCCCCCTTGTTCTCACACAGGTTGTGGAGAACACAGCAGGCCACCACCACCTGGGGGATGTTCTGGTTGTCGAGGTCCAGGCAGGTATTGAGACACCGGCATCTGCCTTTGAGGTGGCCAAAGGTACCCTCTACAACAATGTGACACCTGCTGAGCCTGGTGTACCACTCTTTGTTGAGGTCCAGGTGTCCCAGGTAGGGCTTCATTAGCAAGAAGAGCAAGGGGTAGGCTGCACTGCCCTTGATGCAGATGGGCATGCCCACGTCCCTGATTCTGATGGTGTGGTGGGGGGAAAAAGTGCTGGCATGCAACCTCTGGAATAGGTTGGAATATGCGGGCATCATGCGCCTTCCCCGATCACCTGACGTTAATGTCCTTGAAGTGGCCCTGGTGGTCCATGAGGGCCTGCAGGACCATTGAAAAGTACCTCTTCCTATTGATATAGTTGGAGACTGGTGGTCAGGGGCCAGGATGTGGAAGCCATCAATGGCCCTCCTGCAGTTGGGGAAGCCCACGGTGGTAAAGCCAGTGATGATAGTGTCAACGTCGCCCAGGGTAATGACCTTGCATAGCAGGATGGTGTTGATGGCCCTCAGCACCTATAAAAACATAGAAACACAGAATCACAGGGTTTCCAGAGCCCTCGTGGGGTCCCCAAGCCCAAACCTCTTCCCACAGCAGGAGCAACCCCAACTACCCCATCCCCAGCAGGACTTTGTGAAGCTGGGACTGAAAAACCTCTAGGGCTAGAGATTCCACCCCCTCTCCCTAGGGAACCAATTGCAATACTTCACCACCCAATAGCAAGAGAGTCAAACCTGCATGAGCATGGCCCCAATGGTTGATCTCCCCACACCAAACTGGTTCCCCACAGTGCAGTAGCTGTCTGGCATGGCAAGCTTCCGAAGCGCAATGGCAACACACTTCTGGAGGGGGATGACATGTCACATGCAGGTGTCCCATCACTGCAGAGGAGAGGCAAGCCAGTCACAGAGCTCTAGGATGGTGTCCTTCCACATGCAGAAGTTCTGGAGCCACTGCTGGTCATCCCACTACTCCATGACAATGAAATCCCACCAATCGGAATTGGTATCCCGGTGCGAGAAGCGGTGGTGCATGGTGTGCTGGGGAGGGTGGAGGGGACTCTGAGGTAGGAGGAGCTCCTGGACTGAGGTGTGGAGGTGCCCCAGTCTGAGCTGTCCATCTTGGTCCTGCAGTGCCACAAGGGTAGCCTGCATTAACTGCCCCAGGAGGTGCCGCAGGAGGTCTAAGAGCCTGACACTGTTGTGCAGCAGGTCCAGCTCCGTGGTAGAGGTACTGTGGCATCCGCAAGGGCAACCAGAGCAGGTGGTGTGAGTTTGCTGTACCTCAAAGAGGTAGGCAATGGAGAAGGATCTGAGACATAGAGGGGAAACCTTATAAGCACAAGCCTCAGCTAGCCTCAGGAAGCAGTTACAGGAAGTGACTGCTGTCCTGATGCCCTGCCCAGAGTGCTTCTTGGGGGGCCTTAAATGTGATTCGGGCACCATTGAGTGGGTACATGCTATTTCAATATAGATCTGCACTATTTCGATGGGGATTTATAGTGGTATGGACGCGTTATTTCAAAATAGTTATTTCAGGAGTTACTATTATAGTTATAACTTATTTCAAAACAACCTTGTAGTATAGACATAGCCTGAGAGACTAACCAAAATATATGACCAGTATCATAAGCTTTTGTGGGCACAATCCACTTCTCCAGATGACTAATCCTAAAGTGATTTTCTTCAAAATTTTGTCAGGTTCTAGACGCCTAAGAGAAAAGTGGTTGGGTAACTTTGAGTTATATTTTAAAGTTGGAATTCAATCTTAGTAATAGTGCAAGGTACTTGTACCCATCATAATTATCTGATGACAATCTGCCAATTGTAAGTATAGAGTAATACACAGAGAGTACTAATTTCAGTACCACGAGTTTCTACCAGATGACCACATTTGAGAGTAATATCTTTCACCTGGAGGTTGGAAATCTCAGCTGCTGTGAAAACAAGAAGTACGTTAAAAAAATCTTTCTAGGTGTTATCCTTTTACATTAATCACAACTGATTTTAGCAATATTTGGCAAGAGGCGTCAGTCCTGAAAGGGAACACCAAATGCAGACCTTGGCAGTCACTTAGCCTTTTATTTGGGCTCAAGGTAGATTATCTTAAAGTTGATTTCTCCCACCGGTTTTACATTTTAATGACTGACAGCTAAGAAATGGAAATATAATTTCCCCAATCCTATTTGCAGACTTTAGGGGTCATTAACAGTAGAACACATTTTTATTGTCAATAAATAAATAAAAATTGTAGGAATTTGCTGAAAATTTCCCATCTATAGCCATTGACTTTTTGGATTGAAAGAGAATAAACTGGCTAATAAGTACAGACTTCTGCTGTTACAAAAGATACCTCTAGAGCGATGGTTCTCAAACTGTGATCTGTAGACCACTAGTGGTATGCACTGAATTGCATTACAAGTGGGCCGTGACTCGAGCTTTGCTCCCTCTGCTCCCCCCGCAGCGGGGAGCCCACACTGACACTCCAGTTTTGCTCCTCCCCCGCGAGGTTGGAGCACTAGCTCCGGCTTCCCACTTCAGGGCGGGGAAGGGGAGAGAAAGCCCTCATCACCGGATCCACTTGGGGAGAGCAAGTGGCTTTGCGAGCTGACGCTCCCCTTCCCCTGGCTGGGGGGAATGGCAGTGCACAGACGTGCTGCCTGGAAATTTTCTCCACTGATTCTGTTGTCCAGAATCACGGCCAATGGGAGCAGCAGGAGGCCGTGCCTGGGAACAGTGCCTGGGAGTAGTGGGGACAGCAGGCACCCCTTACTCCCCTCATGCTCAGACCCTGCACCCACATCCCCTTCACACACATATCCCCATCAAGGCTCTGCACATCCAGCCTGCTCCTGCACCCTCCTTCCCAGCCAGACCTCACACTCTCACCCCCTCCTACACCCAAACTCCCAACCAGACCCCCGCTCCCAGCCCTCTCCAGCACCCTACCTCCCACCCAGAGCCCTCCACCTTCACCCCTATACTTAACCCACTCCCTGGCAGCCCCCTCCTGCACAATGAGCCCCTCATTTTTGGCCTTACCCCAGAGCCTTGGGGATGGGAAGCTCACAAAATCTACTAACCCCAGGACCTCAAAAGAGTTAATTTAGCCCATGGGAAGCCCTGAACCATGTTCCTCCCTGCTCCCTCTCTTGCCCCCATTCTCGTGGGGCTGGAGTGCCAGGGGAGTGAAGTATCTCAGTTGGGGGGCACATCAGTGAGGGTTGGGGGCTTTTTTTGTTTTTTGGGTGGACTTACTGCTCACTTGTGTGGCTCCCTGACTGATTTTTCTGTGGATCAGTGGCTCCTGACCCAAAAAATGTTCTCCACCTCTGCCATAAATAAAGACAATGTTGAAACCTTTTTTTAAATATATAAATTAATATTTTACTTTATTTAAAATGAAGTTTGGTAAACTAACATGATAAAGTTAAAGCACTTAATCTGTTTAATGATTTTTTATTTTGATTAATATTTCCTTTCTTACCAGTTATGTACACCCCCTTTTATGTAATAGCTCTAGTAGTCTAGTTTGAATAATTTAGTATTTAAGGTATTTGGAGATGAGCAAAGGCATTTTGTCATCATAGGTGGTTAGCTGGTAGTCCATGGAAAGGTTTGCATTGAGCGGGGTGGGCCACGGGCCAAAAAGTTTGAGAACCACTGCTCTAGAGGAAGAATCTCACAAGTCAATAAGGGCATGTGCATACTAGGGAACTATTTCAAAATAACTACAATCAATTTAATAACTCCCAAAATAACAAAATCGAAATAGCATGTCTTCACTAAGGGGAAGCCTTGAAATTAGTTTGAAGCAGGTTCTATTAATGTGGATGTGCTACCTCAACATAGAGACCCAGGAAGCAGTGGGGAGTACTTAGTTTGAATTACTCTGGGGAGTAGTTATTTCGAAATAGCAGCACCAGAGTACCCTTACTAACGCTATTTCAAAATAACTATTTCAAAATTAGTGTTATGCCCCAAGGAAAGCAGGAGGGCAGATTTTGAAATAAGTAGCCCATTTTTTTTCACAATAAGGGGCTTGGTAGTTTGAATGCTCCAATTGTTAATTTGTCCTAAGCTGCGGGGCGTTATTTTGAAATAAAGCCCTAGTGTAGACCAGGGCTAAGATGCCTCATTTCACAATCCTCATTGCATGAAATACAGATCTTTAGTTCATGTAAATTGATTTTAAAAAACCCTTAAAATCAGTGGTACTACACCAGTTAACACTAAGAATCTGGCCCTCAGGGAATGAAACTGTTCATTTTATGTGCCCAAATGTTAGGACTTCCCATGCATTCCATCTTGTATCTCACACTTTCACCATGGGCTTCCATCTGTTGGGCAATTCAAAGAGGAATTCAGCTGGCAAGAAGATTTCAGTACTCAGATAGGATAACAGCTGAGCTGGCAAAGGCATCTATTTGGCTCTATCTGGCCCTACTTCCATTGGCTTGAATGACAGCCCACCATCTTCTTGGCTGGCTAGGGCAGCAGATGTGGCATCATTGTTTTTTGTTTCTTAGTGTAGAAGTAGGTTTTTTTGTTGGCTGGGGAAATGGCAACTGCTCAGCTAGCTGTAGCAGAGGTAAGGGCATAGCATTCTGGCTGCTGTAATAAAACTGCCACAGTGCACAAATCATTTTTGTTAGTAAAGACAGCAGTGCTTTCTCCCTTTGTATACTGTTCATCTTTACTAGATAAAAGCACTTGAAGACAGAAGTAAAAAATAGATTTGGACACAGTGTTAATCAAAACAAAATACAAAACTAAATTGAACACTAAACATTCAACACTCAATCACTCACTAGCTGCCACTATTGTCCTTTTGTCTTTCTAAAGTATATGTACTAAGATGTTCTGTCTAACTTGGCATAAGGAAATTATAAAAATTTGTATTAATATTTAGTCATGACTTATTTTCCCAAACTGGGTCCTTTCTTTTATACATAGTTCTTCCCTACGGTGCAACACTGTACCCTTACCTCAAATAAGTTAGGCAATTTGCACTATGCAGGGTGCGTAGCTTATTTCAAGGTAATTTCGAAATAGCTTATTTCAAATTTGGTGCTGTCTATACAATGCCAAATTTCAAAATAAAACACTATTCTGAAACATCCCTTAACTCTCATGAAACAAGGGTTACAGGGATGTTGGAATAGCATGTCCATTATTTCAAAATCTATTTTGAAATAACGGGCTGCTTTAAAGACAGAGAATAGCTATTGCAGGATACTTCCAGTAACCCGAAATAGTTCCACAGTGTAGATATAGCCCTACAGGCCATTTATGGCCATGATTCCAGGGCTATTACCACAGCTCTAGGAATGTTAGCATAAACTCTTTTCTACCTTACGCTGAATATTCACCAGCATCTGCCATAAGACTAATAAAAAAGATTTTGCCACACATTGTAGCCAATTAATAAACTATTTGTTTATATAGTTTTTTATCTTCTATGCAGAATCAGCTTTCTGTATTTCTCCAGGGGTTAGACAGTGGTTCTTGAGTTCTAAATTTACATATGGCCTTTCATTGACTCTATCTGTCATAATAATGTACTTTTCATCTCTATGCATACATAGAAACTAGAAAGGATTTTTCTCTATTGTTGTAATGCTGCTTGAATTTTTAAATCTATACAAATTTTTAGATGAGCTTTTATTTCTTTTAATTACAGGTCTCTAAACTGAAATTATTCTGCTAATTAGGCTAAAGTACAGAAGGTGAGCATTGGATTCCTTAGTTTTGAGTAGAATTTACAGTTCTTTTTACAGTGGTAACAAAAGAGTCTTCACATTCATATAATTAATACTTGAGTTTTAGAAGCATGGTAATTAGTGCTTATTTTGCTTTAATTTTTATAGTGAAGGAGTATATTTCATCCTTCACTTTCAGATCAGTTCGGTTGAAAATTCTATTTCATGCCAAAATTGTCTCTAAAATGTATTTTCACAATTTTTTTTCTGATTAACCTGGTAAGCAATAAGAGTTAATTGTTAAATAAAGATGTTTCTAACCATGCAGGCTTGTATATATTGTATTTTTCCATATTTCTATTATTGCCCAACAATGTCCAGGATTCTCTATGTTATAATTCTAGTTTTCAAGGCACCCAATTCACAAAGGTAATGAAGCCCATGCATAATCCCTTTGACTTCAGTGGGACTTCTCATGTGCTTAAAGTTATGCACATATCTAGGTAGTATGCTAAACTGAGGCCTAAGGCTTTAAATAGTCTCTCATGGTTTTTAATGGAAGTAGAGAGTGCTGAGGAAGAGACTCGCACAAAAATGAATTCATTTGAGTCATTTAAATGTATCCATATTTAGTACACTATTTAGAACACATTTACATCCTCTTCAGAATTGTCAAGAGCAGTGTGTCTGAGGATTGTTTGTGATGGACCGCAGAACTCAGTTCTGTATTTGAGCCCTTCGGAAGTTGTATGTGTTTGATTTCAGCTTTTTTAGTTTGACCCATTATAGAAACAGGTATCATGTGCAAAATTCATATCCAGATGTCAAACAACTGCAACATTTGTGCGAAGTATGAACTGGAAGGATTTGTTGGAAAAGATTTCAAGAGGATCATCATCTTCAATGGCTCCGAGTGCAGGTACTTTTTTAGCATCATGTAAAAATTGAATAAAAATTATTGAGGAATAAAAGAGAACTCAAAGTCAGCAAGACAAATGGAAGTGGGAAAAAAGTTGAAGCTAACATAAGTGAAACTCAACAAAGAGGGAGAGTTTAGCAAACAGGAAGATTTACAGGGAATGTAATCTGAATCCAGTTACCACTATCCAAAGAAAACAATGATGTGTTATTATTTTTTATTAGTCTGGAGTAAGTAAAATTAGATCATCCTCAACTCTCTTTGTTTAGCTCAATGGCAGGTCTGGGAGGAAATTCAATGGAAAAAAGAGAGAGTTGGAATAAACTGAAAGTAAAATGTAAAAGCATTCATTATAAACTGCATCTCTTTTTTGTTTATATGTATATGTAGTTGGTTATATAATCACTGAACAATGCAGAATTTAGGAAAAACATGAAAAGGTCTGCTCTGTAAATATTTACTTTCCAAGATTTCGGAGTGCTTATGTTTTGAAACAACCTCTGAAAGTCAAGCAATATTATCCTTCGTCAGTGTTTTCCTCTTATCAATTGCACTTCAATTTTGCCAGATTCATTCTTTCTTTATGAGTTATAAAGACTCCAACATGATTTAGGCACTTGCTTATCAATTACCTGAAGTATGTGAATCCCTAACTGTTGGAAACAATGCATTGGTTTTGAACAGCCAGAGCTGAATTCATCCTTGTTGCAATTCCACTGATTTCTGACTTGCAGGATGAACTCTTTGCTTCTCCCACAGGGAGAACAAACATGTTCAAGGTTAGCAAATACTAGGGCTTTTCTCCTGCTTTGGAACGTGAGTAGATCAAAATGCGCTAGGGAACATTAAGGCTACATCTACACTACGAGTTTTGCCGGAAGAGGCAATGCAAATGAAGCGCGGATTAGCATTTTCTCGTGCTTCATTTGCATAATCTCTTTCAATCCGTTTTTGTGCAAGAGGTTTTTACGCAAAAACAAGCAGTGTGGATGTTCCCTTTTTGTGCAAAAAAACCCCTTTTGCACAAGATCATTGTTACAATGTAAAAGGAAACGTCCATACTGCTTGTTTTTGTGCAAAAACCCCTTGTGCACAAACAGATCGGAAGTGATTATGCAAATGAAGCATGAGAAAATGCTAATCCACGCTTCATTTGCATTACCTCTTCTGGCAAAACTCGTAGTGTAGATGTAGCCTAAGTGTATGGCAGCAGAGTCTAGACATGGGCACTTGGTTCATGGCAGACTAATGCAGGGTAGATTTACACATTAGCTTGATCTGAACTGTATGTATGTGTAGACGAGCCTCTTTCAATGCATTGTTGAACTGGGGACAACGTGGGATGATATTTTACATAAACTTGTTATATTCACAAAAATTCAGTACATTTTTCTATTTCATTATGAAACAAAACACAAAGGCATTAATAACTTTAATGACAACTGCTAATGAACTATGAAAGCAAACAAGTAATAAATTGTTCATTAAGGCTTAGGTGATGTCTGGTGGAAAAAAAGAACAGTCTGCTCAAGATTCTTAAGAAGACAGGACACAATGCAAAAGTCTTTCTTGAAGATAAGAGAGAGAACAATAAATCATCTATCTCTGACTGAAGACACTGTTTTGCAGTCAACCTCTTCAGCCTCAAGAACTGAAGACAATCATGAAGGTTTATGCATTTATTGTCTTTCATTTTATTCTGCTCAGTGATATTAAGATGCTTATCCCTGAGATGGGATTTCCATTTTACCATATGTACGGAATTTAACTGTAACTTAAGTTATAATTCAACATGTCAGATCAATGAGGGCCATGAAGGCTGATTTGTCCCAGTAGCATTTGTTGTTATTACTGCAATAATGAAGATGGGAGGAATCATTTGATTATGTCTTTTGGGAGAGCCTCTGTTAAACATTGAACTGGCTTGGCTGAGAGAACGAGACATAGGTTTCCAAATCAATATACACATATGTTTTAGATACTTGGAATGGGATTGTTTTCCATAACAAGGGCTCTTATGTTTTCCATAACAATCCTTGGCCCCAGCACCAGATGGGGGGGCTGAGCAAGCATTGCAGCTCCCATCTCTGCCGGCGCCCTAGGTAGCCACCACCACCAGAATAGCATGGCCTCAGGCACCTCAGGCACCCCAGGTACCCTGAGCACTGCCAATCTGGGACCAGCATGGCCCTGGGTGCCCCAGGCAGCTGCCACCACTGTTGCAGCAGTACAGCTATGGGTGCACCAGGAGCCCCTGCCACTGGAGTCCCCCCCAGACTTCCCAATCTCCTGTCCTGAGCCTCCTGGTCTGAACCCTACCACCCCCTGCCCTGAGTCCTGCACCTCCAGCCCCTGCCCTGAGCACCCCCTACACCTAGTCCCCTGCCATGAGCACCCTACCCCCTACCCTGACTCCTGCACCCTCAACCCCCTTCCCTGATTTCTCAACTTCTTGCCCCCTTCCCTGAGCTCCGACCCCTGCCCTAACTCCTGTACCCGTCAACCATTGCGCTGAGTCTCCCCATACTCCACCATGACTCCTGCACCCCTTCCGCCTGCCCTGAGTCCCCCCCTTACCTCCCCAAACCCTGCCACGAGCTCCCTCCATCCCCTGCCTTGAGCTCCTCACACCTCCCAACCCCTTAAAAATGAATTAAGGACCCAAGCAATGCTGGGTATATCTACTAGTATATTATATAATATACAAGGCCTAATGATACAAGGATTTTAAAACATTACCTTGTGGTAGGCAAAAGGCCTGATGTGCCTTTTCATCTTGCACTTTGCTTTCTTCTTCATCAATCCTCTGTCCTCCTTTCTGTGCTCCGGCAGAGCCTAGCGAGGAAGCTTGATCATCTCCAAACTCCATGGTTTGTCAGCCCAATGAATCCAATATGCAGACCATTGGGAAGATGGAAGGGAATGCACTGGGATTTTCAACCTAATGAGTCAGAGGAGGGTCAGGCAGGCTAGAGAATGGAGTAGATCACCAAAAAGAATGCATCAGTGAACCCACCAGAAGAGTGATGGTTACCTGTAGAGCTAAATAACAGGCAAGTGACTTTGGGCCTAAGAAAAAAGGGTTCCTCTAATGCTAACCACCAGGGCAATCTGCTAGCTGTGATGTTGGAAGATAGGACATTTTGTATCTGTGTTTTATCTGAACATTCCTCTTTTTCATGCTTGGGCTGCCTTCTTTCTCCGTGTAGCTTAACTTTTCCTGTGTAGGTTTGATGCTAAAACACATTTGATGCTTTGAATGGTTTCCCCAATCTCAAAGCAACTGTGAAAGATTTACAATAAATAACATGTTTCCCTATAGAAATTTACATTCACCAACTTTGGATCAATAGGCATGCTTACAAATATTCAAAACTGAGCAATATTGCTTAGCTGTGATGGCTCAGCCCAGATTAGTTATATGGTAATGCTTCTGTTCCATGATTGGGCAAGCCCCTGAGAATTTCCAGCATGAATTCCTTGCATGTATGAATTTTTAAAAATACGTTTCTCTTACAGCTTTCAGATATGCTTCTACTTGCATCATACTAAGTCAGTTGATTCAACTGCTGAAACAAATTTCCTTGAAAATTTGAACAAAATACAGATGGAAAAGATTTGTATTATTCACCAAGTTCTTGTTCTTGTAGGAAATGTCTTTTCATATTATCAGGAATTGGCATGATTTCTGTGCACCAAAAAATTAAAATCATGACAACATATCTGATCCTTTAAAATTGAACTGGACCTTTCACCCTTTAACCTCTAAAAGTAGAGCATATCTGAAGAGAAAGGCTGAACTAATTCCAGATAAAGGACCCGTTAATATGGAGAGCATGAAAAAATATAAGGTTACAATCTTATCCTAGGACAATTAATCAGATGGTAATAGGCTTCCATGGGCTAGTTTACCACAAAATAAATGAAGTGTGAGGCAACTAATGTTAACTATGTAGAATTATCTGGAAATCTACTTTTTTTTTCAGCATTTCTTTTGTAATTTATGTTAAGAATTTCAATATAGTGCTAATTGCATCACTGTGCAACATCAAAAAAAGAAGGAAAAAAAAAGGTGAGAAGCATGTAACTGGTGGCGTTCATGCAAACTTCCAGCAGCACAACACAGCTTTTTTAAACTTTGAAGGTAGTTTTCTGTTGTGACAGACGCAATGGGGAAGTAAGAGCCATCCCAAACTGTCACTGCCACTTCCTTCCCCTTTCAGGTGCATAACTTCAGAACAGGCTTAAGCCAGCCCATTTAAACCTGTAGCCCTAATAAGTATGGGTATGTCTACACTACAAAATTAATTCGAACTAACAGCCGTTAGTTCGAATTAACTTTCATAGGCGCTACACATGCAAACCGCTAGTTCGAATTTAAATCCAACTAGCGGAGCGCTTAATTCGAACTAGGTAAACCTCATTCTACGAGGAGTAACGCCGAGTTCGAATTAAGTAGTTCGAATTAAGGGCTGTGTAGCCACTTAATTTGAACTAGTTGGAGGCTAGCCCTTCCCAGCTTGCACTGGTGGACACTTTGGGCCAAACCAGGGAAACTCTTTGGCCCCCCTCCCGGCCCCGGAGCCCTTAAAGGCCACGGTCTGGCTACGGTGCCCATGCCAGGTGCAAGCCTGCCAGCACCCAGCCAGCAGACCCTGCACCTGGCACGCATGAGCCAGCCACTCGCTGCCACCCAGACCTCCGCCTCTTCCCAGGACCAGGCTGGCGGCTCATAGGAGCTTGCCCGGGGCCGCAAGAGGCGGGCGCCCACCTGGTCTAGTGCGGAGATCGTGGACCTCATCGAGGTTTGGGGGGAGGCCTCCAACGTCCACAATCTCCGCACTAGGCACAGGAAAGCGGCCGTCTAGGGCAGGATAGCTGCCAGCCTGGCCACCAAAGACCACATGCAAACCCAGGAGCAGGTTTGCATGAAAACTGCTGGTCCAGTGAGACCCCGACCCTGAGCCCTGAGCTTAGAACATAAGAACATAAGAATGGCAGACTGGGTCAGACCAAAGGTCCATCTAGCCCAGTAGCCTGTCTGCTGACAGTGGCCAGCACCAGGTACCCGGAGGGATGGACCGAAGACAATGACCAAGCGATTTGTCTCGTGCCATCCATCTCCAGCCTTCCACAAACAGAGGCCAGGGACACCATTCCTACCCCCTGGCTAATAGCACTCCATGGACCCAACCTCCATGAATGTATCTAACTTCTCTTTAAACTCTGTTATAGTTCTCACCTTCACAGCCTCCTGTGGCAAGGAGTTCCACAGGTTGACTATTTGCTTTGTGAAGAAGAACTTTCTTTTATTAGTTTGAAGCCTGCTACCCATTAATTTCATTTGGTGTCCTCTAGTCCTTATATTATGGGAACTAATGAAGAACTTTTCTTTATGCACCCTCTCCACACCACTCATGATTTTATATACCTCTATCATATCCCCTCAGTCTCCTCTTTTCTAAGCTGAAAAGTCCCAGTCTCTTTAGCCTCTCTTCATATGGGACCTGTTCCAAACCCCAATTATTTTAGTTGCCCTTTTCTGAACCCTTTCCAAGACCAAAATATCTTTTTGAGGTGAGGAGACCACATCTGTACACAGTACTGAAGATATGGCGTACCATAGTTTTATACTTCCTCCTCCTTCTTCCCCTGGCTTCCCCTTCCAGCTCCCTCCTCCCAGGTTTCCCCTCTCCTCTCCCACCCTCTCTCCCACCTCCTTTTCCCAGTCTCCCCAGAGGTTAATCCCTTCCCCCCCAGTTTTGTTAAATAAAGAGAGTTTCTATTTTTGAACACACGTGTCCTTAATTTTTTACATCAGGAAGGGGGCTAGGGAGGGGTAAGTGGAAGGAGGTGAGGGAGGAATGGGGCACAAGCCCCTGATGGGGAGGACTGGGGTGGCTCTGCGGGCTCCTCGGGGTGGGAGCTCTCCAGCAGGGACTCCTGGATCCTGACAGCCCTCCGATTGACCCCTCCGGATGGCAGCCTGCGGCAAGTGCAGCCGGGCTGATGGCCGAGTGCTGTGATGTGCCGAGTGTGGGCACTCAGGGCACTCCAAGACAGGACTGCTTTGCTGTCCCTCATCGAGGTAGACAAGCAAGCGGGGAACCCTGAGAACTGTCTGTCCAGGGTGGGGGTCGGGTCACTTTAAGCACAGCCCTCAGCTAGCCTGAGGCAGCAGCTCTACACTCTAAGTCCTAACCTGGTGCCCTGCTGGCATTGGTTCCAGCCAGCCTTAACTTCGGTTCAGGGTCCACACAATGTGGACATGCTATTTCGAATTAGCAAAACGCTAATTCAAATTAGTTTTTAGGTCTAGATGTACGAATTCGAATTAGCTTAGTTCGAATTAACTAATTCGAATTAAGTTTGTTCGAATTAGTGCTGTAGTGTAGACATACCCTATATTTTATTCCCAGGCTAAGTGACAGCTGCAGCCTTGTTTAGGGTACTCTCTAAGGCAAGGCAAGCAACAACTCTTGTGCAACAATTTAGGCTGCCACTGATAATCCAAACCCCTTTGAAACATCTCAGTTTGCCCTCTAAAAAACACAGACATCAACATTGTACATTGCATCTTGATCCCTTCTAAAGCCCTTGTTTTGGCTCTAGATAAAGTATTGGGTTTTCCATAACCTAAACTTTCACGTTACAGAGAGCTGTCTATAATTTACTCCATTTTACACACAAGTAGCCACAGGGCAGTCCTTAGTTTGAAAACTTTTGGCACCTCTACCCCATCCCTTTCTTGGCTAAAGTTGTACACACAATACATCACAGGAGGCAAACACAGAATGTGCAGTAGAAGGGGGAACTTACTTCCTCCCTCCCAAAGAAAACCAAAATCCCAAAAGAACAAACTAAATTTCTATTTAGATAAAATAGCTTGGACAGTGGCAGTACAATAGGCAGCCAGTGTGCAAACAATATCAGCATTTTGCAATGCATTATATTTTGCTACTGTAGGCAATCTGCTTTGTGTGGTTACGCAGCCCTGTTTTGATTTTTTGTAATTGTCAGGTATGAGCCTACACATTGCTCCCATCAGGAGAGGCCACAGTGCGTAACTCAAGATCAGCAACTGTCATGTCAGGCAGCTACTTGCTGAATCTCTTGGCCAACAGAGCATTGTTGGATCTCAGCAAGAGGTAAAGAAGAAAAATAATGCTAATAAATACACAAAGTATCTGAGAAATGTGTTTTACAAGCACATTTTATTTGTATCAGTTAGACATGTGTGTGATAAAATGTTTATTTCCAATGCCCATGTCTGAAGGGTCATTTTCAAAAGTACTGGCCCAGAGGTGGCCTCAGCACAGCCAAATTTTCAGCAGTAAAATGGCTTTCCCAAATGGGGACTCATTCGGCACTTCTGAAATCTCCTATCGGTGCTGGCTATGAACGTGAAATTGGAAGAATGTTTCAGGATTGTCATTTACAGCAAAATATTCAGAGTAGTCAAGTTAATAGTGTTAACAGTGAAAAATGTACAGGAATAGAATGGTTGTCATTTAAACAACAATCACCACACATTAGGATCTAAGATGCTGCTGTTACTTTTTTCTTGTTCTAGATAGGAGGAAACTGTGGTGTTTTAGTTACCAGTGTGTAAATTTAAGAGATACTTGCTATTTACAGATCTCCTTACCCAGGAGCATAACAATTATATTTGTGATTAGTAGCACTTAGCAAAATTAACAGAAGGATTCAGTCTGGGCAACCAGTTAGACAAAATGTAGAGTTGAGTCTACCATGAGAAGTGTTTAGTCAGAAAAACGTGAATGATAGTTGCCACTAATTTAAGAATATTTTAATAAGTGCCAAAATCTACAATACCACAACTGAAGAAGAAGGCATTGCTGGTTACAAAATAACTTGATTGGAAAGGAAAATGAAGACAGCTGTAAAAAATATATATATACGAAATGAAAGAGGGGGAAGTTGATAGAAACATATTAAAATAAAAGTTAGGAATTTGTAGAAAACTGAAAAGAGAACCAAGGGGACACAACGTGAAAACTCTAGATTACTTACTACTCCATTACTGTTTGGAAATAGTAGACTTAACAATAATAATTCAGAAAAGGCAGAAGTATTGAATAAGTATTTCTGTTCTATATTTTGGGAAAAACATATGATACAATTTCATCATATGGTGATGATAACACTCTTCTAATCCTAATAGTGGACTCTCTGGAGAATGTTAAACAGAAACTACTAAAGTTAGACATTTTAAAATCAGCAGGCCCAGGTAACTTGATTCCAAGAGTTTTAAAAGAGCTGGACGAGGAGCTCACTGAGACATTATAATTTATTTTTAATAAGTCTTGGTCAGCACACTGGGAAAGTTCCAGAAGAAAGCTGATACTGTGCCATTTTTTTAAAGAAAAGGTAAATGTGATGAACCAGATAACTATAGACCTATCTGCCTGACATTGATCTAGGACAACATAATGGTATGCTGATATGGGACTCAATCAATAGTAGATTAAAGAAGGCTAATGTAATTAATGCAAATGAATATGGGTTTCTGGATAATAGATCCTGTCTACATCTTGATATCTTTTTTTGGTAAGGTTACAAGTTTGGCTGATAAAGTTAATCGTTTCAGAAGGGTAGCCATGTTAGTCTGTAACTTTAAAAACAACAAGTAGTGCTATAGCACCTTAGAGACTAACAAAAATATATACATAGTATCTTGAGCTTTTGTGGGCAAAATCAGTGTTCCCTCATTCCCTCTAACATTCTATACTTGGGTGTGTTGAATTTTCTTTTGGGCAGGTTGAAATTTATTATATAAAGGGGGTGTGTAGATCAAATGTTTTTACTGTGTAACATCATTGAGCAATGCATTGAATGGTAGAGGCAGTTGTTCATCAACTTTATTGATTTCGAAAAAGCCTTTGACAGCATTCGTACAGATAGTCTTTGGTGTATTCTAAGAGCATATGGAATACCACAACAAGTAGTATAGCTCATTAAGAGCTTTTATAACAATTTCACATGCAGCGTGGGGAACAATGATCTACGCTTTGAAGTTAAGACTGGAGTAAGGCAAGGATGCATCATGTCTCCGATGCTCTTTAACTTAGTCACAGACTGGGTTATGCAGCGTACAACAGAAGATGAGCCAAGAGGCAACAGATGGACTGTCTTCTCCACATTAGAGGACCTTGATTTTGCCGATGACTTCGTGCTGCTCTCCCATACGCATTGTCATATGCAAGAGAAGACAGATTGACTCTGCACCTTCGGAAAACAGGTTGGACTAAGAGTTAGCCAGAAGAGGACAGAAGTCATGACCCTAAATATTGAGGCACCAGCATCAGTTAAGATCGATGGCCACAACCTACCTATCACAGAGAGTTTTACATACTTGGGTAGTATTATCAGGCAAGACAAAGGCATCAGAAGTGATATCCACAGCAGACTCAGTAACACCAGAAATGTCTTCATGAGTCTGAATGATGTATGGAAGTCATCACAGCACAGCATCCGTACCAAACTGAAGTTTTATCAGAGCTGTGTTTTATCAACACTATTATATGGATCACAATGCTGGTGGATGACAGAGTACAACCTCGATAAATTGTTGACTTTTCACACCAGAAGTCTTCAGAAGATCCTCCGTATTTTTTGGCCAAGAATAATTTCTAATCAGGACCTGCTTGCATGGCAAACAAGATGGCATGGCTACCATCATTATGAAAAGACGCTGGAGATGGATTGGGCATGTGCTCAGGAAAGATGGAAACAAAGATTGCTGTGCACTGGACCCCTGAAGGGAAGCAGAAACAAGGACGACCCAAGACAATATGGCGCCGGACAGCTGAAATAGAACTGAAGAGCATGAATTACACTTGGGGCACTATTGAGAGGCTGGCCAGAGATAGACAGAAGTGGAGGACCTTTGTTGCTGCCCTATACGCCACTGGGCATGAAGGGCAATGATGATGCTGATGATTTAAAAATTATTTTGAAATAACAGAATGGTTGTGTAGATGCGCGCATTGTTTTTCAAAATAATGCTAGTTATCTCGAAATAACGGTGCAGTGTAGACGCACCTTACAGTCCATATCAACTGGCTTAGGCCCATGTCATGTGACTAAAAATGGCAGTATAGATATTTGGGCTCAAACATGAGTCTGGGTTCTGAAATCTGAAGAAAGGGCTCAGTTTCTGGATGCCATACATGTGATGTCTGAAAGGGGTTTGATTTTCAGAACTGAAAATCAGTCTCTCTTCCGGTGGATTATCCCTGGGACAAGTGCTGACTTTTCAGTCCTCTGTAGCTTCAACACACCCTCTCCCAGAACTCCACCTAAAGGTCTGAGCTTTCTGATTTACCTCTTCACTTTAAGTCAATGACCCTCTTTTGTTATTCTTTTGCCAAAAGCCTTTGAGACTTCAGTCCAATATGGAGGTAAACAGACAATAGAGAAGACAAAAGCACTGTGCAAAATCTCATGCAGTGAGTTCATAATCTCATGCAGAAGTAAT
The DNA here is from genome assembly GCA_019425775.1 of Rafetus swinhoei. Taxonomy (NCBI): domain Eukaryota; kingdom Metazoa; phylum Chordata; order Testudines; family Trionychidae; genus Rafetus; species Rafetus swinhoei. The sequence continues at coordinate 73,306,691 of CM033440.1, forward strand.
AAATATTGTAGACAGACCAGACAGATAGATCATCACATGGCATGAGGCACTTGAACTACACTTCACACGTGGCACTGTAACTGTAGTTACGAATCCAGTTATCAGGTTTATGCCAAAACAGTTTATTTTCTTTTTTTTTTCCTAATGAGTCTAAATTTTCTTTGGGGAAGATGGGAAACATTTCTAACTGATTCTAAAGACTACCTTTGTTGTATGCTCTTTTTTGAAAGTTAGGCACCACTATCCAATCACTTTCCCGTGAGTACCTAAGAAAACTCTTATGGATAGTACTTCCCACATCCTGGACAGATGCAACTTCCCTTCACTGGAGAAGCTAGATGTGGGGTTGCTATTACAACAAGATCCCCTTTTTGTGTATCAATATTCCATCACAAATAGGGCCCCACCTTCTACTGGTTTTTGCACTTAAGACTGAGTATTCAGTAAATGAATACACTTGAACCTCCTTAATACAGCAGCTGTGGAAAATAGGCTAGGCCAGATTATGGAATTTTTCTGGACCATGAGTTTTCACCATAATGAAGGATAAACATCTAATTCGAAAGCTTTTGTATGTACAAACCTTTATAGACCACTGTACATATATAACATGTTAAGATAAATCCTTAATACACTGTATTTAAACTGTTATTTTATTTGTATCATTATTATGTAGGTTCAGTAATTATACAAAAAATCAATAATGTAAAATGGTACATTATAGTGCTCTGCCATATTTTTTAACATATTATATTTGTGCCAGACAGTATGTGTAGTTTTTGTTTTGAAGGTGAAAATAAAAACATTTTGCAAAGTACTGCATTTTTATTTAATATGTAACATTGACTGCAATACATATAGGGTCTGGGAGGGAGGGTGTATAAAGGGGATAGGGGTGTGAGGTCTGGGTGTGAGGGGGATGGGATGGGACACTTACCAGGCACCCCACTTCCAGGGGCACTGAGGCTCTGTATCTCCAGCTGCTCCCAGGCACTGCCTTCCGCCACTGTGGGAGCGGCAGGGGAAAAACCTCTAGACGGAGCTTCTCCACACTGCTGTTCCCCCAGCTGGGAGGGAGGGAAAGCACCAGTACACATCGCTACTTCCTTCTCCCCCTGCCAGGGTCTGAACCACTGGTGTTCCCAGAACAGGGACACCCGGATTAAGTGTATTCTGTTTCTAGTTAATGCATAATGTTTTCAGTCTTTGCATAAGGGTATTCATTCAACGTGGTGTTCTGAGGAAGGTTGGATTATGAAGATTTACTATATTTGCAACAGAATTTTGTAACCAGTCTTTTTAACACTGCTATATTTTGTTCCTGAATCCTTGTTAGTTTAAATAAAGCCATGTTAGACATTACAAATGGGGAAACTGAGGAACAGAATGCTTAATTGACTAAACCAATGCAATTGTTAGAATTGGGAATAAAGCCCAGGAGTCCTGACTCCTGCCACCAGTACACGCATCTAAATTGAATACTGGAAGCCTACCATACCATCCCAAATATTTAACACTAATACAGATACGGCACATTTACACAACAGGGCTAAAGCCAAAATAAGCTATGCAACTTGAATTACATCAGTTGTGTAGGTTAAGTTGAAATAGCTTATTTAGGCTTTTAGTGATGTCTACAGAGCAGGAAGTCTGAGTTAGAGCATTTTTCCTCTGACTTCCCTTAATCCTCGCAAAATGAGGGTTATAGGTGTCTGAGGATAAGTCTACACTACAGAGTTTTTCGGAAAAACGGACGTTTTTCTGAAAAAACTTCAATCATATCCACACTGCAATCACATTCTTTTGAAAAAAATCAAAAGAACTCAGGGTTTTTTCTGACATTGGTTAACCTCTTTCTATGAGGAAGAAGTCTTTTTTCTGAAAAAGCTCTTTCGGAAAAAGGCGTGTATGGATAGGGAAGAGGGAGTTCTTTTGAAAAAAGAGGAAAAAGAACAGGTGCCCTGGTGACCATTCCACCCATAGTAATCACATCTTACATGCGAGATAGCGTCCATTCAGTGTGGACGCTATCTATCAAAAAAACAGATGGCTTTTTCAATGAGCTTTTGCAGTGTGGACACACTCTTTCGGAAGAAGTTTTTTCAGAAGATCTCTTCTGGAAAATCTTCTCTCAAAAGAAGCCTTCAGTCTAGACATAGCCTGAGTAAGAATTCTTCTAGCTTGACATTCTTGCTTTGTAGACACAGACTATGTTATTTCGGAATAACGTCAGTTATTCTGAAATAACGCTGCTGTGTAGACAAAGGGGCGGGGGAGGCAAACTAATGTTTTTGCTGTATGTTTATGTTTGCCCCATCCAAGCTGCCTATGTATGAATTCAGGATCTTTGCACATTGCTACTGTAGGTAAAGTCACTGTGGGAAATTTAGAACATCTGGGGAGAAAGTGCTTCTTTTGTTCTTTGGCTCATTTCTTCTTTTAAGACATGTCTAGCACATTTTTTATTATCCTCATCTCTCTAGTTTTTATTATCCCTAGAAACACCCAGCCTGCAGAGCAAGAGGATCAGTCTCTGGCATGTTTCTCTCCCATTTCCCCATTTCCCCACTCCCTTTTGTTCATATAACTTTCTTTTCCCCTGGCAGTCCTGCATCTGTATGATTTCCACACTACAGTGCCCACTGTGGTTTTATGTTGTCTTTATACCACACCTTTTAAAATTCCTGTAATAAAAATGTTTTAAATCAGTAAGCTGTGTTGCACATTTTACTGGTGAAAATATTACGGACAATAATTCATTTCTACAGTTAAAGCATTCAAACCCAGTCTCCAGCAAAATAATACAAATCAAATGAGAATGTTACAAAGGGCTGCAGGGCATGGAAAGCAAATAAAATGTTTGAATCAAGACACAAAATACTAGGAACCAGAAACTGGTGAACAGATTGGGTGTTCTGTGTTAGCTGAAGGTCATGTGCTGTCTATTTAGGTACTTCACCTAGTTTTTAGTTTTGCTGAATTCTGCATGACCTTCACCCATCTATATCAACCCATTTCTCTCTTACTTCTCCTTTCCTCTCTCAATCCAAGTGTCTGCCAGGACTTGCCTGTAGCACCCTTAACTGTACATTTTGCTGATGAATCCAGGTTGGAAGGAGAACAGCAGCCAAGTCCACAGTCTTTACGGTCCCTTTTTTCTGAGATGGAGAAGGGGATGCCTCCTGCTCATGCAATATTAGAAAACAGACGGGTCCCAAATCTTGAAACAGCCTGGTGAAGTTGAGCGGCTGATTATTGATCCTCTAGCTCTACCTAGCATTCTGTTTTTGAGGAAGAACACAAGAGGAGCATCAGTCACCTTGGTCTCTGTGACAGCTGGACTCTGCTTCTGTCTCCCCCAAATTCTAAACTTCCATGTATGCTTCAGTATCAGTGATGTTTATCGTGCTTATCCAAGCCTTATTGATTTTCATAGTTTTCAGACATTTTAGTCGTCAGGTTTTTTCATCTTTTCTTTTCTTACATCACTCAACAACAAATGAATTCTGCAGGCACAAAAGAGAAATAACACTATCAGAAAGATGGAACTGGTGGGCTTTGTGGTGAGATCAAATTGTCGGGTGAGATCATTCTAAACCATAAATCCTTAACCGAGAAGTTCCTGGCCAATCTATCATGTCTATTCTTATTGTAACTTATTTCTTTTTTCTATGATGTAATTTTATATATTTTTTTCCACTTTAAAGAACTTCATTTTGTATTCTTTATTTTTGAGAAGTTAGCAGGGGTACATGAGTTCAATTGCACTCACAGAAATTGTGAAATTGTCAACATGCAAAGTACATGCTTGTCCAGGCCTGGTATGGAAGGGAGGATGCTATGGGTAGGCGACTAACAAACTTGACTGGTGCTATAGCTCCATGCAATCAGGTTACAATGCCCAGGGTGAGGAGCTGGATCCAGTCCTGCAGGACAAGAGCTACTACTATGAGGTGAGCACACAGCATGTTTGCTCTCCAATGTTTCACCACCCTTGGTCTCTCCTCCTGACTTTTGGCTTGAGGTGCCAGGTTGGAGGATTCTGCTGGAGGTGATCAGTGCACCCTGAACAGGTTAGATTTAGTGCATCATCCATCAAATCAAGCTGCTACATCTGCCCTGCACATGATGGCAGCTACTTCAAATGTACATCATGATTGAATGTACTATAATTATGGAAGAAAGAATCTTTACAGTATTATAAGTATAGCTGCAACATGGTATTTGTGGTAATTGGTGCACAGAAAAGAAGCAGCATTAATTTTGCTTTTAAACTTAGCCTGTACTATATGGGTACGTCTAGACTGGCAAGATTTTGCGCAAAAGCAGCGGCTTTTGTGCAAAAACTTGCCAGCTGTCTACACTGGCCGCTTGAATTTGCACAAGAGCACTGACTTTGTAATGTACAAAATCAGTGCTTCTTGCGCAAACACTTTCACGCTCCCGCTCGGGAAAAAGCCCTCTTGCGCAAGAATACTTGCGAAAGAGGGCCAGTGTAGACAGCGAAGAACTGTTTTGCGCAAAAAAGCCCCGATGGCTGAAATGGTGATCGGGGCTTTCTTGCGCAAAATCGCATCTAGACTGGCCACGGATGCTTTTGTGCAAAAGCACTTTTTGCGCAAAAGCATCCGTGCCAATCTAGATGCGCTTTTGCGGAAATACTTTTAATGGAAAAACTTTTCCGTTAAAAGTATTTCCGCAAAATCATGCCAGTCTAGATGTAGCCTATATGTTTAGAGAAGAGAATGCAGATAACAGAGCTATGATAGCACTAATCATGCCTATTGACCAATGATGAATTTTTATGGCGAAAGAAAAGAACCTAAGAACCTAATCTAGAACCAATTGAAGTATTTGGATCAGCTCCTATCAGAACTTTTCCTACACAGATCTGACTGTACAAGAGATCACATTGTCTATAAGATTCCAAGGAGGGCAGTGACGACCGTGCCATGCATGTCTGGCCCATTGGATAATGTCAGAATTTTTCCTAAGCAGCTTTCTGCTTTGCCATTTGTTCTCCAAACTCTGACGTTTTCTGAATCTTTGCCAATTCCAATATACCTTTTTTGAGATGGAGCAACCACATCTGCATGGAACTATTCCGTATGTGGGCCTACCATGGATTATAGAGGCAATATGATATTTTCTGTTTTATCATTTATCCCTTTCTTCATGATTGCCAACATTCTGTTTGTTTTTTTGACTGCTGCTGCACACTGAGGTGATGTCTACACTGCACCTCTCTTTCGCAAAAGCCTATGCAAATGAAGTGTGGATTACCATATTGCTGCACTTCATTTGCATAATTAATTAGCAGCCGTTTTTGTGCAAGAGGCTTTTGCACAAAAAGGAGCTGTGTAGATGGCTTTTTTTTACACAAAACCCCCCTCTTGCGCAAGAGCCATTCTTCCTGAAAAATTGAGGAAGAACGGCTCTTGCACAAGAGGGGCCTTTTTGCACAAAAAGGAGCCGTCTACACGGCTTCTTTTTGCACAAAAGCCTCTTGCACAAAAACAGCCCCTAATTAATTATGCAAATGAAGCATGGAATATGCTAATCTGCGCTTCATTTGCATAGGTTTTTGTGTGAGAAGTTTGCAATGTAGACGTAGCCAGAGTGTGGATGTTTTCAGAGAACTATCCACAATGACTCAAAGATCTCTCTCTTTATGGTTACAGCTAATTTAGATCCCATCATTTTATATGTATAATTGGAATGATGTTTTCCAGTGTGCATTACTTTGCATTTATCAACATTGAATTTCATCTAAAACTGAGTGAATGTTGCTTTTTGAGTCTTTGGCCAGCTGTTCTTCAAATTACTTTTTTGGTCTTCCTAACTATATTTTTACACATCATTTGCTAGAGTTTATGAATCTATATTTTCTTCAGTAGGATTTAACTTTCACTTTTTATAGGATGCCTTTTTTTGTCTCTCACCACTTCTTTTACTTTGTTGTTTAGCCATGGAGGCACTTTTTTGATTCTCTCACTATGTTGTTTTTTTTTTAAATGTGGGGTATACATTTAAGTTGAACCTCTATTATGGTGTCTAAAAAAGTTTTCATGCAGTGTGCATCTGACCTTTGGCACTGTGCCTTTTAATTTCTGCTTAACTAAATTCCTCTATTTTGTGTAGTCCCATTTTCTGAAATTAATGCTACAGTGATAGGCTGGTGTGGTGTTTTCCCTACCACAGGGATGTTAAATTGAATTAGATCACTATTGCCAGGTAGTCCACTTATATTCAACTCTTGGATCAGATCCTGTGCTCCATATAGGACTAAAGACATTTCCCACAGTAATCCATCCATGTGCTTCAAATCTTTTCTTGATGAAGCACTGCTACACCTATGGCCGTGGAGTCCTTGATCTTATTGCTAAGACAGCTAAAATTGGTGTTGAATGTGATATTTTGTTTGATATAAAAATAATGTCTACTAGGAACAGAAGTGAGATCATCAGCTTACGTCATATAGGCCTTCAAATGACCATCAGATCTAAAAACTTTAATTTACTAATCTGGCTCTGGTAACAAGGTTCCATACTCCACCACCAAAACCTGAAACACCCTGTTCCCCTCATCCAAGAATTATTATAGATTCTAGTGTAGATTTTACAAAAATTCCACAAGTAACAGGAAGAAAGCAACAAAATCGACTTTGTCTCTTCCCAATACTCCAGAAAAGCTACACATCTGTGCTAGAATGATCAGCACTGAAACAGCAAAGAGTGTAGACATTTAACTGACACTTTTGGTAATCTGCATTAACATCTGCTGAAATAAATGAACAGACCCAATTAAATGAATGAAGGACAATGTGCAGAGGTACCTGAACTAGCTTTCCTCAAGCTAGTGCCTGAGGGTGCATCTACACTGCAACATTATTTTGAGATAACTAGCATTATTTCGAAATAACAATACGCATGTCTACACAGCCATTCCGTGATTTTGAACTAATTTTGAAATAACAGATGGCTTATTCCAACTTCTGTAAACCTCATTGTGTGAGGAATAAAGCCTCTTCCAAAATAGCCATTTCGAAATAGGGCGTATGTAGACACTCCACTGTGGCTATTTCAAAATAGCCCCTAACCAGGGCCATTCTGAGTTAATCCTCCCCAGTGCCTCTTGATGCTCTAAATCAAGGTAGCCTGTCTGCTTTAGGGAAGCCTGCCTTGGATTACTTTTGAGGCTTCCCTGCATTATATACATGCTATTTTGAAATAAGCTATTTTGGAATAACTATTCCGGAATAGCTTATTTCGAAATAAGCTTGCAGTGTACATGTACCATAAAAGAGAAGTGTGTCCCCAGCAGTATGGGGAGCAGCCTGGGCTTGGGCAGGATTGTACTCGGGGTGGTTAGCCCAATCAGCTAGGCGTTTAGGTACTAGCTGGGAATCATGCTTCTCAGTTCTTTTGTAGCTGTAGCCTGTGTGTCTGTCTGCTTATATCCTTAGAAGGGTAGCCGTGTTAGTCTGTATCTGCAAAAACAATGAGAAGTCCTGTGGCACTGATGAAGCAATTTTGACACATGAAAACATATGCCCAAATAAATCTAGAAAGCCAAGTGTAAACTAAAGGGGAAGGTTGACACAAGATATGCAACTCCAGCTACATCAGTTATATAGCTGGAGTCAACATACCTAGATTTGAGTTTCCCCACCATCCTCACAACAGTAGGCTGACTATACTGCTCCTGCCAGGAATAAGGGAAGCCCATGGGGCACCCTTTGAGTTCAATTTAAAAGATCTTAACTAGACCTATTAAATCGAACTCCAGAAGACTGATTGCGGCAGTGTTGATCTTCCCCAGAGTCAAGACATGACCTTAATATTTAAGGTGCCACAGGGCTTTTTATTGTTTTTGTTTATATACTAGCACTGGATCAGTTCACATCAGGGAATTTAAGTTTGCAAGCACGAGGAAGAAATTTTCTTTTTCTACTTTTTTTAAATGAAAGCTTAAAATCTGTAGAAAGTAGTTGGGGTCATCAAAGTTATTCTGGTGCATCTCATAGGGCTGAATCAATATAGCTCCTGAAGAAAACATTTAGAATCTCATGGCTGAAGTGAGATTCAGACATGTCATCACTATTCTGGATTAACTTTTTGTAAAGTCACTTATATATTTTATTTCCAATTTTTTAAAATACATTTTAGTATATTGCTAAATAAGCAATATTTCAGTGAAAAGGGTTTTTTTTTTAAATATGGATTTTGGTTCCTGCTTATGCTACTATAAATTCTGTCTGATGAAGGATGGGAAATAGCATTAATAAAGTTAGTTCCCAAGTAAATGCTCTGCAGTATCTCAACTGGTAAAATGTTTTAAACACAAAGTAGTAATGATCAGGAAAAATAAATCAAATGAAGGGTTACATGCAGTAATAAATAGCCATCACACTAGCTCACACCCCCAGAAAGAACATGAAAGGAAAGTGGATTGACAAATCATGAGCTATTTCAGAAATGAAGAACTGATGGTATGTTCTAGTCCTTCTGACTTTTTAATACATTGAAATGCTCAAGAAAATAACCCCTTTCATGAACTTTAGCTGGCCATTAACCGTTAATAAAGCAAGTCATGTATCATCTGTGTTTAGTGACAGAAAATATATATTTTGAGATCAAAAATAATGAAAGTACACCTGGTTATTATTTGTAAAGACTTAACTGTACGTTTTTAATGATTAATTTATCTGGCATCTAATACCTTAATAGATCATGAGGAACATCAAGGGAAGAATGTGGTACTGCATTTTTAAAGTCTTTTCTCTCTCTCTGAATGATAATAGGCATGGAAGCTATCATTACTCTTGTTAGATGATGGTTCCTTTAGGAATCTCCTATGTGTTACCTTTTAGAGGAAAGGTCAGAGAAAAACCCTTGGGAGTTCCCCTGCAGGATACAACTAACACAAGCGTAAACTGTATGGAAATGGCTAAATTATCTTTAGAGAGACCTTGGTCTTTCTCATCAATCAGACCTTTCTAAACTAGTAAAACAGATAAGCATTCTGCTGGCGAGACTGTTACTATCCATGTGTTTGTCATGACTGTCACTACAAATTTATCAATGAAAGGACAGTTGTCATATGTTCCTAAAGGAAAATCTGTCTATCAATAGACACCAGTGTATGTGCAATTTATTTAAATCAGAGTTACTTGAACATACAAGTATTAATTGCAAAATGTACTATTTACAGTTATAATGAAAAATCACAGATAGTCAGGAAATGTAAAAAATAACGTTGCTGTGAAACATTGCCTGCATCATGTATATTTTATGGTATACATTTTAAAAGATAATGAATCATCTGTTAAGATTTACATTTAACAAGAATGATGGGTAACAAAACAGAGCACTTGTCAGATATGACAAGTGATTTTTGAAAACTTTCATCTTTCTTGACTTGTTTTGACTTGACTATACAAATTTAATGTTGACTAATAATTTTTGCATTTAATTTAATCACTCATTTTCTCCAATTTTAAGGGGAAAATAAACTGGAATGGTCACTTCTATGAGTTGTATTCTTATACTATGGGGCAATCTTTCAGCTACCTTCTCATATTTCAGCCAACTTCTCCAGTTTCATTCTGTGACTGGCACTCCACACTTATATTTGCCTTGTGAATTCAACTTACTCAGTTATTACTTACAGTAAAACACAGGTTGTGTCTTCTGCCTGATAACTTCTGATAGAAGGGACCATTGTGTTCATTTTGAATTCATTCCTCCAAATGTAAATCAGGAGTGACTCCACTTAAGTGGGCTATCTGACTTTTGGTGCCTGATTCTAGGGTGCACCACAAACTCATTATACTAGTTCCTTAGGAAATTAACAGATTTTATCGCAGGGTTTTTTGTTTTGTTTTGTTTTGTTTTTTAATACTATGATGACATGGGAGTCTAGATGGTACAGTGAGTTAGAACAGAAGTTAGAGTTGCAGTTAGCTTTGGGGCATTGGTTTGCAGGTACAAACTCTGCAATTTGGCTGCCGTTGTGGGAGTCTTTTGGGGAGGCCGCTGACAATGTGACCTGTCACAGCCCTCAATGGCAAACCTTATGCATTAAGTCTAAGACCTTAATTCAGAAAAGCATATAAAAATATGCTTAAGTGCTTCGCTGAAGCAGAGCCCAAGGACAGATATTTTGGTTCAATAAACTTATTACTGTATAAACTCTCCTAGATAGCTCTGGAGGTAAAATTTTACAGGTAAAATTGATAGTGCTTGTGTTATTCACAAGCCATATAGCTTTGGAATAAAGAGTTTAAGAAAGATTTGTCCAACAGTGTAACAGAGGCCAACAATGATCATGAAAATCTGTATTGAATAGTGGGAGAAAGTAAAAGTGAGCTAAAAACCACATGGAATCCAAAAGGAAATATAAATTCAACTAGCGAAGTTAGTGAACGATGAAGTTCCTCAAGCCAAATAGCCCTGTATTCCCCTGTCCTGTTCTCCTATTTTGTCATTTTTTCTTTACACCAGCTTAGAATATTAAAAGCAAAATATCATGTTAAGGTTGCACAGTCAAAAAATCAGGAAATACCAAAATTCTGGCCCAACTGAAGTAAGTGGAAAAGCTCCCATTGATTCCAATGAGGCCAGGGTTTCACTCGTGGTTTCTATATTAATATTAACCTGTTGTAATTTAAATACTTGCTGCTCTTAGGTCCCTTTCTGGAAATGCATGTAGCGTCATATATGACATTTGATCATTGAAAAATTATACTATCAAACAGGATGTGCAATTATATATTTTGTGGGAACAAATTATCAACCCATATAATTTGGTAAAACTTCATTGATGTTAGTTGGGCAGTGTCAAAAACTAGCAAACAGTTTGGCTCAGTAATGTGATTATGAGGACATTATGCTGCTTTCAAAAGGGAAAGGATTTTTTCTCAAGTAAATGGGTCAAAAGAAAAAAGGTAGTTGAAAATAGATGATGGACAGCATAACTTCATTGCAAAAAAGAAAGGGACCGCTATCTTGATATAAAATGCTAATAGAAGCAAGGTTCTGTAGTTTTTACCATGATGTAGCTAGTAGAGGTCAACCCCATACCTACACTCATGACTACCTACACTGAGGTACAAATTACAGTGCTTTGTCTCCACTAGGATTTCATATTAACAGCTCATCTTGACATAAAAAACACACCTCTTTGGCATTAAAGACAAAGACTGAGGGTCATCAATTCTCTCTCCTCACATACAAGACTTAGGGTATGTCTACGCTGTGGAGCTATTTCCGGATACTGGAAGTATCCCAAAATAGCTATTCCGTGTCTATCGAAGCAGCCTTTTATTTTTAAATAGATTTCAAAATAACGGGTGGCATATTCCAATGTTCCGGTAACCCTTGTTCCACAGGATTAAGGGGCATTTCGGAATAGTGCTTTATTTCAAAAATTGGTGCTGTGTAGATAGCATCAGTTTATGAAATAAGCTATTTTGAAATACATTCAAAATAAGCTATTCAATTGGCGTAGCGCAAATTGCGTAGCTTAGTTTGAGCTAAGAGTGCTGTATAGATGCACCCTTAGAGATGCTCCTAAGGCATATATTGTACAACTGCAACTCATTGCATCAGAAATACACCAATGTGCTCTTTAATAGAGAGCACTATTACATGCCGGGAAGCCTTTCTTCCAACATAGGCCACTTTTCAGTAATAAAAATTATTCATTTTAAACATTAATGGTTATGACCTGTTGATCAGCAGCTTTACATTTGCAACTAAAATGAATAAAAGCACTTCCACTTTTTTCAGAAATTATTGTTAGCACCTTTAATAAATGCAGAAATGCCCCCCCCAACAGTTGATATAACTGAATGTCTGAAATGTAACCAAAAGCTGCAACTTTCAGTTTGAGTGAGAAGGTATATTCAGTGTACAGAATTAAATGTGCACCTGTTTCTGCCAATCAGTAAGGTAATCACTGTATATAAATTTATACACCATGAAAAGCTTTATTGGTGTTCATTTGGTGTGAAAATTGAAAGAAAAACTCTAAATGAATTACCACTTTAAACAAAGCAATTTAGATTTATCACCTGCAGCAAAGGAATTTATTCACATAGCATAAAGCTTCTGTGAAATACAGTGATGAAATGTGAGTTAGGAAAAAGGGTTTATGCTCTACGGAGACCTTCAGATGTGGAAAGCAAATTAACTGCCCAGAACTTCAATCAACATGGTCTTATAAGTTTGGGATAAGGCCTGCATCCAATAGCAACCTGTTGCTCTACAGTAGCTGAGGAGGAGATATACAGCAATGTGATCCCTGTCTAGGTCCACCTAAGAAACTTCCTTGGGAGGCTGAAGTCCAGCTGCAACTTTTCAACATGAACTTCAGCTGTCAAGATAACACATTATTATTTTCCCTTCGCACCTTAGTAATAGATGTCAACCCAAAACAATTGAATAGCAATATGTCTGTCTACTAGATGCCATGCACAGAACTAATTTCCTTCTTTCAATAGGAAGTGTCATTTTTCTTTAGCCTGAAATAAGCTGATTAGTATGTAGAAAAGCAATGCTGTGTTGATTTCTATGAATGTTTTCTTTATTCCTTATTCTGGAGCTTCAAGCTCCTTTCTGAATCTACTTAACTGTATCGTGGCATACCACCAGGTGTGTATTCTGATGGTGTTTTCCACCATGCATCCGGTTTTAATTTACATGTGGAAAAGAGACTTATTCTACAATAATTCATGATCTAAAATTCTTCTCCATGAAAAGAAAATTTCCTATTTAGATTTATACTGGGAGAAAATCCACAACAGGTGAACAAATATAAAAAAATGCACTCTTTTGAATTTCTTTAAAACAGAAGCCACAAAAATAATCTTGCCCCTCAAAGTGCATAAAGATAACTACAGGATATCATTCAGGAAAGAAAATATTTTTAAATCTAATTCTTCAGAGCTGTTGTTTCTGCATAAATCAATGCTAACAAAAATCATTTCCTTTTAATCTGTTATTCTTGTGTTCCATTGAAGCACCTCAAAATCAATATGTATTGATCTAATCCTTAATTACATTAATTTTGCTTTGGAAATAAGGGAAGCCATAATGAGAATGTGAAGTTACTTGAAGACAGTACATTATAGGTTGTCTAATTTAGCAGGAGTCTGTGCATCAGATTATTTCATTATGAGCTCGCAATTACCATACAAACAGTGAAAATAAATAAGATTTTCTTTTCAAATTTGCATTTTGTGTATTCCTCTGTAAATTTTCCGAGCATAAGTTAATTTACAGCCTCACTATACATTTAATGTATATCCATTTTATTCACAGGGTACATAATTGCATATAATGATAACCTCTAACTTTGTCTCTTAATGCATAGCATTTTAAAAACATGAGCCTATTGCTTCTATTTGTGGGATGTTTCGTGGACAATTCAATAGACGTTAGAGAAAAATAATGTAATGCTAATACTTTTTATATTCTATATATTCTTTTCCCTAAACTGTTCTTTACATACAGAAGGCAAGATAGCTCGCTGATGTGATTAGGATAGTCAATAAAGCCATGCTAATTTATACCAGCTGGGGATCTGGCCCATAATGCTACATCAATGGCATCGTTGCTACCAATGTAACCAGGGGTTCTAGCCAAAACACTGCTTATGGTCCAGCTGGAAACCCTTCTATTTTGCAGTGAGGACACAAGCTAAACATATGCTGATACTCCTCCAGTGCCTTCCCATAATTCCCCCCATAAGCCCAAAAAGATAGACAAGTTCTCCCAGAATTGACTGGGGGAAAGTTATAGAACAGCTAAGCTCCCTGAAGTGAGAACCATGAGATATGGCTCCAGAAGTCCTACCAATTCCTGAGCAAGAAAAGCACTGGTAGTCAGATCTAGATGTTGATCATCTGGTTTAACTCAGCAGTGAAGATATACTTTAGGTTGCCACATACAAAAGCAAAGTGGGTGTTAAAAGCTTTTACTCTGATTTGGGAGCTTTTACATCCACATCATAAGAACATAAGAACATAAGAACGGCCGTACTGGGTCAGACCAAAGGTCCATCCAGCCCGGTATCCTGTCTGCCGACAGTGGCCAGCACCAGGTGCCCCAGAGAGGGTGGACCGAAGACAATGATCAAGCGATTTGTCTCCTGCCATCCCTCTCCAGCCTCTGACAAACAGAGGCCAAGGACACCATTTTATCCCCTGGCTAATAGCCTTTTATGGACCTAACCTCCATGAAATTATCTAGCTTCTCTTTAAACTCTATTATAGTCCTAGCCTTCACAGCCTCCTCTGGCAAGGAGTTCCACAGGCTGACTACACGCTGTGTGAAGAAGAACTTTCTTTTATTAGTTTTAAACCTGCTACCCATTAATTTCATTTGGTGTCCTCTAGTAGTTCTATTTAGGAACTAATAAATAACTTTTCTTTATCGGCCCTCTCCACACCACTCATGATTTTATATACCTCTATCATATCCCCTCAGTCTCCTCTCTTTCTAAACTGAAAAGTCCCAGTCGCTTAACCTCTCCTCATATGGGACCCGTTCCAAACCCCTAATCATTTTAGTTGCCCTTTCTGAACCCTTTCCAAGGCCAAAATATCTTTTTGAGGTGAGGAGACCACATCTGTACACAGTATTCAAGATGTGGGCATACCATAGTTTTATACAGGGGCAGTAAGATATTCTGGGTCTTATTTTCTATCCCTTTCTTAATAATTCCTAGCATCCTATTTGCCTTTTTGACCGCCGCTGCACACTGTATGGAAGTTTTCAGAGAACTGTCCACGATAACTCCAAGATCTCTTTCCTGATTTGTCGTAGCCAAATTAGCCCCCATCATACTGTACGTATAGTTGGGGTTATTTTTCCCGATGTGCATTACTTTACACTTATCCACATTAAATTTCATTTGCCATTTTGTTGCCCAATCACTCAGTTTGGTGAGATCTTTTGGAGTCCTCACAGTCTGCTTCTGTCTTGACTATCCTAAACAGTTTGGTATCATCTGCAAACTTTACCACCTCACTGCTTACCCCTTTCTCCAGATCATTTATGAATAAGTTGAACAGGATTGGTCCTAGGACTGACCCTTGGGGACACCACTAGTTACCCCTCTCCATTCTGAAAATGTACCATTTATTCCTACCCTTTGTTTCCTGTCTTTTAACCAGTTCTCAATCCAAGAAAGGACCTTCCTCTTATCCCATGGCCATGTAATTTACACAAGAGCCTTTGGTGAGGGACCTTGTCAAAGGCTTTCTGAAAATCTAAGTATACTATATCTACTGGATCCCCTTGTCCGCATGTTTGTTAACCCTTCAAAGAACTCTAATAGATTAGTAAGACAGGATTTCCCTTTACAGAAACCATGTTGACTTTTGTCCAACAAATTATGTTCTTCTACATGCTTCGCAATTTTATTCTTTACTATTGTTTCGACTAATTTGCCCGGTACTGAAGTTAGACTTACCGGTCTGTAATTGCCCGGATCGCCTCTAGAGCCCTTTTTAAATATTGGTGTCACGTTGGCTACCTTCCAGTCATTAGGTACTGAAGCTGATTTAAGGGATAGGTTACAAACCACAGATAATAGTTCAGCAATTTCCCATTTGAGTTCTTTTAGAACCCTTGGATGAATGCCATCCGGTCCCGGAGATTTGTTAACATTAAGTTTTTCTATTTGTTCCAAAACCTCCTCTAATGACACTTCAATCCGGGACAGTTCCTCAGATTCATCACCCACAAAGGACGGTGCAGATTTGGGAATCTCCCAATGTCCTCAGCCGTGAAGACTGAAGCAAAGAAATCATTTAGTTTCTCCGCAATGGCTTTATCGCCCTTGATTGCGCCTTATAGTTCGATTGTCTAGGGGACCCACAGGTTTTTAGCAGGCTTCCTGCTTCTAATGTACTTAAAAACATTTTGTTATTTCTTTTGAGTTTTTGGGCTAGCTGTTCCTCAAAATCTTTTTGCTTTCCTTATTACATTTTTACACTTTGATTTGACAGTGTTTATGTTCCTTTCTATTTATCTCACTAGGATTGACTTCCACTTCTTAAAAGATAGCCTTTTGTCCTCACTGCTTCTTTTACATGGTGGTTAAGCCACGGTGATGCTTTTTAGGTCTCTTGCTATGTTTTTTAATTTGGGGTATACATTTAAGTTGGGCCTCTATTATGGTGTCTTTAAAAAGTTTCCATGCAGCTTGTAGGGATTTGGCTCTAGTCATTGTGCCTTTTAATTTCTGTTTAACTAACCTCCTCATTTTTGTGTAATTCCCCTTTTTGAAATTAAATGCCAGGGTGCTGGACTGCTGAGGTGAGGTGTAAATCATGCTTGCTTTACACCACTGGGGTTCCATCTGCAGCCCACAGACCCCCTGACTCTCATGCACTGGGACACCGGAGCCCCGCACTTCCTATACCTCCCCACTTCCCCCTTTCAGAGGAGCTGCAAATCGCCTGATTTGCACTCCATTCTTGCTCCATTCCCTCCCTCCCAGGGCTGGAACACCATGATTCAGCTGTTTGTGGAGTTCCAGTTCTGGGAAGGAGTGAGAGGAACGAGGACGGAGAACAAATCAGGTGATTTGCATACTCCGAAAGTGCTGGGCCCAGGTGAGTGTGGGGCTCCAGAGGCCCAGTGAGTGAGAGGCATGGGGGAGGGAGTCAATAAGCTTTTGGGGTGGACACAGTGCTGTGCATGGACACATTTTCAAAGACTTAAAACCAAACTATTTTCACACTAGGGCAGGTCCAGTTCTGAAGCACAATTCTGGGCAAAATGCCCAATGAAATAAAAACTAGTACAAATGGAGGCTGCATATCTACTATTTCTCATTCAGGACTATATCTCATATACACTATGCTTTTAAGTTAATTCCTTTAAAGCCAAATATAATTAATTTAGAGTGCAAAAAAGCATCTACAAAATGTCTTAAAAGCAGTTTCTTTCAGTTTTGGTTAACTCAGAAGAACTCAGATTTTTATTTGATTTTCCAAATTTTTTCATGTCTGCAGTGAGAATAAGCTTGAGAAATTTCAGCCCACAAAATATACATATATTTTTAAGGATATAAGCATCTGAAAATAGGAGTTTGAACATGACATACTTATGTGTTGCTGCCACAAAGTTGTAATATGCACAATATTGATATTCTAAAAAGAAACAGCTGAATTGATATTCAGGATTATATCATGGTTTCAGAAGAAGCTGTGTAGCTTTAGTAACACTCTATGTGCTGAAAGCGGTTTGTGGTTGTGGAGCTGGAGTGGTTGCAGGGTCATTCTGTTCCACTTAAAGCTTTTCTCTGCATTCTGCAAATTCTCTTACCAATTTTAATCAGCATGTCTTCAAGCCATTTATTTACAAGACAAGGTGTGAAAGTTAAGTTTGACCTGTTTGCCAATATTGCACCTCTTGGAAAATCACACAAAAGGAGGAGAAAAGCAATAAATACAAGAATGTTTGGTAGAGCTGCCTTCAGCTGAATGTAAACAAGCCAAGTAAACAGTGCCATGATATAGACACAGCTGAAAACACTTAATTATTTTGTGACAGTTACAACAGTGTTGCAAGCTGCTTTCAGCTATCTTTCTTTCCCTTTAGGACTAAAGCCTGTTCAAGTAACCAGTGTTAAGAAAATATGCAAGCCCTTTTCCTTGATATAAGAATTTAAGAATGTTTTACAATTCCATCAGTTAGATTTTTTAACAACTCAGCAATACAACTTTGGGGCTTCAATCATAAGTCTACACAGCCTGAGAAACAATGTATACACTTGCTGTTTCTAGTGCTGTAGCAGAAGCCCCATGAGCTCAAGTCCAGAGATGCAGACTTTGGGTATGTCTACACAGCAAAGTTATTTCAAAATAACAGCCCTTATTTTGAAATAACTTTCCTAGCGTCTACACAGCCAAACCGCTATTTTGAAATAAATTCGAAATAGCAGAGCGCTTATTTTGAATTTGGTAAACCTCATTCTTCGAGGAATAACACCAAATTCGAAATAGCTATTTTGAAATAAGTGCTGTGTAGACACTTATTTCGAAATAGGGGGCCTCCAGCCTTCCCAGGGAGCCCTGGAGGCCACTCCAGCCTCAACCAAGAACACTCCACTCCCTCCCCTCCGCCAGAGCCCTTAAAAGGGTAGACTCTGGCCACAGTGCCTGTGCCAGCTCCAAGCCTGCCAGCCCAGAGCCAGCAGTCACTGACCCAGTGGCCCCAAAACATGAGCCAGCAAGCCACTGGCAGCCAGCCCTCCACCACTCCCCAGGAGCAGTCTGCCAGCTCCCAGGAGCCTGCCAGGGCCCAGAGAAGGTGGGTGCCTTCCTGGTCCAGGGTGGAGATCATAGACCTTATTCAGGTTTGGGGGGGATGCCCCCAATGTCCATGATCTCCGCACTAGATGGGGGAATGTGGCCTTCTATGGCAGGATAGCTGCCAGCCTGGCCACCAAAGGCCACATGTGAGCCCAGAAGCAGGTTTGCATGAAAATCAAGTTGGTCCGGCAAGATCCCCAACCCTGAGCTTCCCCTTCCCCTTCTTCCCCTTGCTTCCCCCTTCCAGCTCCCTCCTCCCAGGATTCCCCTCCCCTCCCACCCTCTCTCTTCCCCTCTCACGACTCCTTTCCCCAGTCTCACCAGAGTTTCATTCCCTCCCCCCCAGTTTTGTGAAATAAAGAGAGTTTGTGTTCATGAAAATACGTGTATTTTATTTGACATCAGGAAGAGAGGTTAGGGAGGGGTAAGTGGAAGGCCGTGAGGGAGGAATGAGGCACAAGCCCCCAGTGGGGCAGAACAGGGAGGCTCTTAGTGCTCCTCAGGGTGGAAGCTCTCCCGCAGGTCTCCTGGATACTGACAGCCCCCCGATGGACCTCCCGGATGGCAGCCTGCAGAAAGTGCAGCCAGGCTCACAGCAATGCATCCACGAGAAGCACCAGAGTGCCCAGGGGCAGCTCTGGCTCCATGTTGCACAGTGCTGTGGTGTCCTGAGTGAGGGCAGCCAAAGTGCACAGAGACAAAATGCTTTGCTGTCCTCATCGAGGTAGAAAAGCAAGCATGGAAACCTGAGAACTGGCTGTGCAGGGGGGTCCCTTTAAGCACAGACCTCAGATAGCCTCAGGCAACAGTCCCACACAGTAAGTCCTGACCTGGTGCCTTGCCGGAATTGGTTCTGGCCAGCCTTAAATGAGATTCAGCGTCCACTCAGTGTGGACGCTCTATTTCAAAATAGCAAAATGCTATTTCGAAATGCATTTTGTGTGTAGACGCGTTATTTCGAAATAAGCTATTTCAAAATAACTATTTTGAAATAAGATATTTCAAAATAACACTGTAGTGTAGACATACCCTCTGAGACTTACTAACATGGGCTTTAAAATGTGTTGTAGATATAGATTTGACTATTGACTACATTGTCAGCATTGAATACTGTATGTATCATTATGCTAACCATACTGCAAAGTGGAATTTTTACAACCATAAGGGTTAAATTATATTTGATCTCATCATGTGTATGCAGGACTTGGGATGAATTTGGTATTCCAGAAGAAGTTGTGTATCTCTAAGAACATACTCTGTGCTAAAAGCAGTTTGTGGCTGTGGAGCTGGAGTGGTTTCAGGGTCATTCTGTTCCAGTTAAAGCTACTCCCTGCATTCTACAAATTCTCTTAGTTTAATCAGCATGTCTTCAAGAGGTAAGAAGCCCAAGAGGGAAAAAGAATGAGACAATATTTCCGACTCCATCACTTGGCTTGCATGCTAAAGCTACCAATAAAGGTGCCAATAGCTGAATTTATTTAATTTATTTATTTATTTATTTATTGTGACTTGGACACTTATGCAATAGGAAATGGAGCTACATACCAAACACATTTGCTCATGCAGCTGAATAGCCAACAAATGTAAATGACTGCGTGAAAGAGAGACCTCACCTAATTGAAGAGGGACCACTCCCTCTTGATCAATGGTCAATGTGGACACAATGTTGTGGCCCTGTTGGACTCATAACCCTGATTCTCTGATGTCTTGCATTTTGTATTACCTTTACAACAGTGCAAAGTGAGTATAGGATTGACCAAGGTACAAGACAATGGAAAATCAGATAGCAGCAATAGTAAAAAATATTGCTTGCCTTTTCTGTCACCAGACTGCCATGCCATTGCTTTTAGATACATATGTATCAAATAGGCATGCTTTTTTCACTACTAGCTTGGATTATTGAAAATTGTTACACCTGACCCTAAGAATCTGCAGCTGCTACAGCAAGAAGCAACCTACTTGCTAAGATGAGTAGATTGATGAAAAAAACATCTCTCTGATTTTGTACTGCCACAGCTGGTCAAATTGTGGGTTCAGTTTAAAATCTTCATCCTTATCAATATCAGAATAAGAAGGACAAAAGCAACACTGCTAATCAAATGGCTGTTTCTCTCTCTCTGCTGCCCTGTACACCAGTTATACTCAAGGGGATGCTTTTCAGAATCCAGATTTAAGTTCCTGATGGCCAGCATCAGGGTGTTCTCAAAGGAGTATTATTAAATTCATCTCTACTGAAAACCAGGCCAAACCTCATTCTTGCCACCAGCAGAGAATGTTGAAAGGTGCATTTGTTTTACGTCTTTGTATCCTCAAAGTGCCATCTCATAAGGCAATGGACACAGTCCCTGTGGAAGTCAGCTCCCAGCATATGGTCACTATCAGAAATCTGTTTGATAATAGGGAAGGGGTACATTCTTTCTGCTGAAGTTTTTTTAATTTTTTTTCATTTAGTGTAGCATCCAGATACTATGGTGATGATTGCTATATAAATACATATAAAGTAATTTTTAGTAGGCAAAATTTTCAGAAACACAATGAGATAGATGCCCAACTCCCATTAACTTACAGTGACATTTAAACGTCTAAGGAATGTAAACTCTCTTTTTAAATTTGTACCCAGTGATTATTTATTTAAATGATATGCAGAAGTTCTGTTATCACATGAAGTTTTAAAAACATTTTTCCACCCCAATATATTTGATTTTTGCTGATCCTGAAACCTTCAACATGCTCTGTGTGACTATTAATGAGAAATTATCAACATTTATTAGGGACAATTCTTGTTTCTTGGATAAATATGTATTTAGGCATATTTTATTATATTATGCCTATTTAGACATTCATATGTATAACAAAATAGTACAGTGTATGCTATTTACCTAATTGGAACAGTTGATTCAGCAGGATTCAATTTTATTACATAAATATGTACTTACTAATGTTTTATAAACAGTAGATCAGGTATGCAATAGAACAAAATTGTTTTCATTCTTTGGCATTTACTTAATTGTAAAACTGCTCATCGACTGTAGACCCTTTGCTGAAAGTATACCATTTACTTAAAGTTGTACTATGAAAGTTACTTTAAAATTAGTACAATCAAGCCATTTTTATTTATTTGTATATCTCCATCAGCATAAGTGCTTTAAAAATAGGTTAAATGAAGGCTGTGCAATTGTGGTAACTAACTGGTTTACCTATTCTACAGCCATTTATCAATAGTTTGCAATCAGATTTCAGAAATATGAGGATAAATTCTACAGTGCACAGATATTTAATTATCTAATCTATAAAGGGTTGCTAGGATTTTTCTGAATATCTAAGCACAATGAGATTTGTTGAAATTTTACTTTGTTTTGTTTTTCCTTCCAGTTGTTACAGATCATGGGGGGGGGGGGGAATCAAATAGGGGGAAATCCTGTTCAAAATTGGTCTATACTTCTAAAGTGTCAACTGTAAGATTGAAGTTTGGGTTCCTTCTATTGCTTCATCATTCACTCATTCATCCTTAAGGGAATTTATTTTCTGGAGATATGAACAACTATACAGTGGGAGTTTGATGGTGATTGCATTTCAACCTTAACTATAACTGTCACTTCCACTCCCACTCTCACTAAAAGGACTATAATATAGAACCACAGGCACTGCGATGCACCTTTGATACATGACACACTGTCTATTTATCCACGGTGTTTATGAGGTCACACATCACCATATTATGAGTCTTATTAGATGGATATCAACTATTGTAGTATTGGATGGTCTACATAACACTAAAATAAACAGATATGTGTAAACTGCTACTATGTCTGGTATCAATGCAATTTTATTAAAAAACCCCAATGATACTAAAATTTGTACCATTTCATGGTCTCTTCCTAGTTCTTACTAAGGAATATATTTTTCTTAAATAGGCGTTCACTCTTTAGGAATTTGTTTGCAGTTCTACGATACCCTTTTAAAATTTAATATTTAAGTTTATCAAGCTTAAGAGAACAAAAAAAATGAAATCTATTTTTCCCCATTTTCAGGAGAAGCAAATTCAGACAGGAGTAGTATAGCCTTACTACCTCATATTTGTCTGTGGCTAGAATCTGTGGGGACATCTTGCAGAAAAGTAACAGAAAATCCAGTAATTATCTCTGGCTTCTATTTTGTGGAAACACATAGCAAGACTGAATATCTTCACCCAATGCTGTGAATTCTTTAAGATAACACAACACTAATATTCATCTTGTTTTCCAATTATCAGCAACACGCTCTCAGGCTATGTCTACACTACAGAGTTTTTTTTCAGAAAAACAGCCGTTTTTCAAAAAAAACTTCATTTATGTCCACACTGCAATTGCATTCTTTTGAAAAAAAATCAAAAAAACAAAGGAGTTTTTCTGACATTGGTAAGCCTCTTTCTATGAGGAAGAAGCCTTTTCCGAAAGAAGCCTTTTTCCTTTTTTTTGGAAAAAGGTGTGTGTAGACGGGGAAGAGGGAGTTCTTTTGAAAGAAGAGGAAAGAGGAAAAAGCAGAGGTTCCCCTGGTGGCCACTCCATCCATAGAAAACACGGCTTAAATGCGAGATAGTGTCCATTTAGTGTGGACGCTATCTTTTGAAAAAGCCGATCGCTTTTTCGATTTGCTTTGGCAGTTGGACACTCTCTTTTGGAAGAATTTTTTTTCAGAAGATCTCTTCCGGAAACGCTTCTTCCGAAAAAAGCCTACAGTCTAGATGTAGCCTTAGTATGCCATAACCATTTTGCAAATTTCACTGATAGGTCAACATTATTTTTTTAACAATAATAATTGTGAAAATATGTGGAGTAACTCAGAAGGTATGGAAGCATATGAGGATTGGGAAATATACCAGAAAAGATGTTTGAAACGAAGGCTCTGATCTTGCAATTCAACACATATGAGATGTAATGGGAACTTCACTTGGGCTCAGTGGTGCACCTGTCTACAATGAATTGCAGTATCGGGACCTGAATGTGTCACACCTGAATGTTCAGTAATGCTGAGAAGGGATGTGAGCAACTCCCCAAGCAAGTTTTAAAAGGGTGAGCATAATGAGTCTCAGGGTATGTCTACACCATCCCCCTAGTTCGAACTAGGGTGGCTAATGTAGGTATTCAGACTTGCAAATGAAGCCCGGGATTTAAATATCCTGGGCTTCATTTGCATGTTCCCGTGTGGGCGCCATTTTTAAATCCCCTTAGTTTGAACTGACTGCTGCGTTATACGCGGCAGTCAGAGTTAATCCGAACTAAGTCCTTAGTTCGCATTAACTGTTATACCTCATTGCAGGAGGAGTAACAGTTAATCTGAACTAAGGATTTAGTTCGGATTAACTTCTGACTGACGCGTAGCCGCGGCAGTCAGTTCAAACTAAGGGGATTTAAAAATGGCGCCACTGGGAACATAATGAAGCCCGGATATTTAAATCCCGGCTTCATTTGCAAGTTTGAATGCCTACATTAGCCACCCTAGTTCGAACTAGGGGGCTAGTGTAGACTTACCCATAGCACCTTGGGACTAGTCCGCTCTCTTGTTCTTATTTATTACACTCACATGAGAAGTATAAAAAAGAGAAAGAATGTGATCCTCCCTCAAGAACAAGGAGTAAAGACCAAGGAATGCCCTCTCTGAAACCTCTCATGATGAAAATGCTGAAGAAGACAATGTCAGCCTTCAAAACTATCCCAAGCAAGAATAACAAAATGGAGAGGATGAAAACAATATATTGATGAATAATATATAGTTAATAAAACAAATAGTAAAACTGTCCTTTGTATATTATTTAGGCAGCTGCAGGAATCAAAAATGTAAATTGAGTTGCTGAATTTTACCAGTGGCATTACCTGATTCATTTTGAAACACTAATAACTTAACAATTCAAACTCTTCTCTACACCAGAATAGACACCACCATCTAAGATGAAAATAAGTTGATTTGACTTTTTTTCTTTCTGCAGTATGCTTCTTATATTCCTGTTTCAGAATACTTCCTGCCTGTTTTACCTTTTCCCCACTGTGAATTTGAGTATTGTTAATCATATGGCCAAGTTGTAACCTTTCCAGCTCATGTTGCAGCACACAGAATTTTAACCACTGACCTCTGTCCTCATTTCTGCATATATGAAATGTGTTTTTTGTTGATTTCTTGTTTAGTGCCTATTTCAAAAGCCCTCCAACTTTAATGTAGGTATTACAGGGGTCATGCTTATAAACTTTCTACTTTTCCTTAGATAATATTGCCTCCATAATTATTAGATATGTAAGCTAATTGACAAGATTTTTAGCACAACCTCTCAATAACTACATGAAAGTACAAAGCAACACAATTACCTCAGTTTTCCAGTTAGTAATTAGGAAGAAAAACTGGAGCCTGGAAAGCCATAAATTCCAAGGATTTCATGTATGCTCACTGATTACACATATATTTTTACTGTTTTTCACCAAATACAGTTTATTGCAGAACCTGATAAAATAAAAAGATCAAGGAAAAAGACATGACAAAGAAAATATGAGTTTACCCTCTTCAAAGAGAAGGTATTGGATATGCTGATCTCAGCTGAGTGCTGATACCAGTATTTAAATTCATTATACAAAGTACAACATAGAAGTGCTGCTTCTGGCAATTTCTAGAGCTTAGCATTATTGCTAAAGCCTAAAATGTACAGAAACCTACCAGTGAAGGAAATATGTAGGCTAAATTGATTTCCATCATACTGGAAAGAGAAGGGATCCGACTCCCAACTGCTGTCTGCTGTAATTTTGCATATGTGCATAGGAGTTAGATAAATGTGACTGTAGCTGGCTGGTGTGGCTTTGCATTTCTCCTCAAGTCTTTGAAAATGTACTGTCAGCTCTATCATAGGCAAACACAGTCCATGAATGCATAGATCACAGAATATATGTATATGGTTTTTCAAAGGGAGAGTGCTTTTTAAAAAAGATTAAAATAATTAACAAATACTATGATCTGAACATAAACAAATTATGGGCTGCATTCTATTGCTTTGAAAAAATAGCTTGTAAACTCCTCTTGTAATTACCATATAATTTCCTTAGACTATTACATTTATTGCCTCATTTGAATAGCCTTGTTGACATACTGAAAATGATCATTTGTTTCAAGGGTGGAAATGATTTCAGCAGGACTTAGAATGCATGCATTTAGCATAGTCCATTATCATGTTCACATCCTACAAAAATGTAGGTGATCAATCACAGAACATCACCAAGTCTTCAAGAAGAAGAATCCGGACTACATGTGAGGGATATCTTGTGATCAAAGCCTTGGTCTGCATAATAAAACATGACATAAAAGGGGAGTGGAAGGGGGAGGAAAGGAAAAGGGAAGACAGATGCTGATGGGTAGCTCTTGCCATCCACTCCGTCATCTTATAATTCTAACCATTCTGTTTAAAACAGACAACGGGACTGATTGTCATTGTTTTACTGATTAACCAGTCTCTCCCTTTTTCCCAAAAGGCACCCTGGCAAACTCTGCCTAGTAAATATTGACACCTGTAAACCAAGCTGGCTGATTCCTTTGGCTCTTCAGCTCTCTTCCCATCTGTTGCCTGAGAATTTTAAGCAATGTATTTTGGGACTCTTGCTCTCTTTTCACTGAAAACTGTAAAAATAAAATCCCGCTACCCAAAAGCTAATCCGAGAGCCACATGGCTCCAGAGAGGCCTCTAGTAACTAAAGGGAAAACGTAGCGTATGCAAAATGCATATCCCACTGGCCTCTTCTGCCTACTTGTCTTTAGTTAACAGCATGCCAGGGTAATCTGCTTAGTTACCAAGTGGAGCTTTCTTTCCCTTTCCCCATGAGATCACCCTGACCACGATCAAAGTCCAAACACATTCTCAGCTAACTCTATTGTTCCCAAGAGTGGGATTAATGACTAATTATGTCAGGTCACTCATCCAGATGGCCTCTCAGATGTTCCTTTGTCATTGCCTGACCTTCCATATGCCCCTTTGACCTTGAGGTTTATTGCCATGGCAACATGAAGCCTCAGTTTCCTTGCTGAGATTGCCAAGAAGTGGCCAAAAGCGGGGATATGGGATAATCTATCCACACTTTGTATTCTGCTTCCATCTCATGCCTTGTTAAATGCAATGAATAGATAAAAAATGCTATCTGATCCCAGCTGAGTGATGACCATGGTCATGATTCTATGTTACATGCTATGTTTTTTAAATTAGCAGACAGCTTTGTACATGGAAACGTGCATTTAATTTGAAGAACATCAATCGCCATAATGTGATCTTTTTATCTCATTAATGTTAAGCAAGGGTAATAGAATGGAATTACAAAATATCACTGTGAAAGGAATACAATTCAGAGAATTAGAGATATCCTCCATTAAAGCCCTGGAGATGTTTGGATAAGTCTACTTGTTCAGTTTCAGAAATTAAAGATTCTCCTACCTTTTCTGAGGTTTAAATTCTAGCTTCAGATATTGAGCTTATTCTGAAGAAGGATTTTAAGGTGGTTAATGCAATGGAGAAATTGCCTAAAGCAACCAAGTAAGTAAATAAAAATATAAAAGAAGAGAGACTTGTGAACTCAATTAAATAAGAAGGTTGAACATGTATTTGCATCAGATGAATTGTGTTTTCCTTCACAATTTAGAGAGGAATATTGGACAAGATCTGAATGTACTACCAGGAGCTGTCAACCAACTGTAGCAAACTGGTTAACCATGTTACTGCCTGGCATATAAGTCAATGAAATAATTCTTCTCTTGTTTCATTAGGTTTTCTTAAGTCATGCTAAATTAATTGATTATAAAACAATTACAAAATATACAAAATAATAGTTAACAATAAATATCTTTTATTTATAGCTTACAAACCCAAAGCAAGGATTTAATTGGGTGCATCAGTGGTTATGCTATATACCCCCATTCATCCTGGCTGCCAGATTAAAAAAAAAAAAAGACAAAATATGTGAAAGAAAGAGGGGTTTGGGTAAAGTCTGGAACACACCCATGCATTCTCAGGACCATACCAGAACTATTTGTCTACTTATACCTGAACTATTTCAAAGGATCCCAGGTTCAGACCCTTGAAATGCCTAACTCCCATAGCATTAGGTGTCTAATTAGTTGGAAGATCTGGCCTCAGTACAAAGGGCTTTATAAATTATTTTATAGCACATATCATGAGGCTTTTTTACAGGTTTTTTCCCCAGGGGAAACTACATATTTTCCAAGGGTAAAAATTGAGTAAGGATCAAGTGAGTCCTTCAGGATTCCCTCAAAAGGAAGTTATTCCTACATAAAAATTGAACAAAACTTTGCATACATACAAGCGTAGATGTCAGCTTAGAAAAAGCACTTGCCCCAAAGCTGAGGGCATTTAAAAAATACCATTTAAAATACTTTTAATAGATATTGACTTAATGTCAACATTTAAGTCTATAGTGAACCAATAAATACCCTTTACCTATTGTCTATTCATCCCCAATCTCCCATCCCCTGTAATAAAATGAAGAAATTGCCCTTGCATCACATAATGCACAACTACATTTATTTCTACCTATCTAATTATCCACAAAAAAAAATCATAGAAAACTATGGGAAAATAATGTTATGGTTACAAAGTGAAACACTCAGAGGCTGGGCCATCCCAATGTTGAAAATAACCCAAAGATGAAGCCACTTGCACATCCTTAGCTTTGCTTCTGTGTGTGTGCATTATGATTGAGGCCCTGATTCAGAATGTGTTATTCCAGTATTACACTGGTGTAACTCCAATGAGGGGCACCGTCCTTAGTTGAACAATACTGCAATTATATCTTGTGACCATGATCCTTGCCTCACTCAGCATATGGGCTGAAAGAAGATCAGAAATGATGCAACAGCACAATATTTAATTTTTGATCTGCACTATTCAATATGAGCCATTTCCTGTTTTATCTATGGCACATCAACTTACCCTATCAACCAGACAAAGGGAGGGAATCTCTGTATTGTCACTTCATTCAACACATGGCCCTACCTCAATAACCCTCCAATCTGAATTTAGAATGAGCCAACAGTCCTAAGGAAAGAATATGTGACTGTATATTTAAACCGCATATTGTAATAAATATTCACAAAGGACAGAGTTAAGGTTGTTTTGGCAACATCAACTTTGGCTTTTCCAGTATTTTAATTGATTCACTTTGCAGCCTTAACATTCCTTTAATATTATTTTAATCAAATTTGCTAGGTTTTTAAAACTTAAAATGAGCAAATAAAAGAAACTCCATCACGTAAAGCTATTTGCTTAATATCAGTAGAATGTTCTGTCCAGAACAATTTGTGTACTCAAAGGCTCTTAAGTCTATTGAGTGCACAACTTATTTTCACATTATTTGAACATGAAAATCAACTATAAATAGATTTTATGCATGCCTATTAAATTATTTTTGTGCAAAAGTTGCATGTGCAAATAATTTGCATGCACAAAGTTTTGCACACACAACTGGGAGGAGCACATTTAGAAAATTTGCACCATGACTAATATGTTCAAGATGATGATTTAATCAGTTCTATTGCTGTGAATAGCAGGAACAGTACCAACAATTCACCATGTTTAAAAAGCCGATGCATGTAAGTATCAGCTACAAAAAGTAAAATAAGTCAATGTAAAAAGGTGAGACAAGTAACCTTGCTGCCTAATGTACAGAGTATTAATTCTTAAGAAATGTCCTCTCCATACAAATTGAAGTGGAATCACTCATAGAAAAATCCATATAGGTAAGGTTTTTCAATTTCAGCTTAAACAGTAACAGTAATATTACTGGTTCAACACCATTCATTACTAATTCTCAGGAAGTGTCTTGTGCATTGATGTTCATTGTTTAGAGTTTTATTATTCTCAGAACAGTGACTAAGCAAAAGTCATTATATTTTATGTAACAAACGGTAATCTTTTGGCTAACAGTAGACCTGGATTTTCTTCATCACTTAATTTTCAGTGGGACCTAACTAATTAGTGCTTTTAAACCATGTTGCTACTACTTAATGGGAAATGATGGGCCAGACTCTAGGTCCATGTGAATGTGCAGGGAGTTTGGGGTATGGATGAACTGAAGGATTAGCCCTCCACAATTACATATTTCAAATTACATATTTACTACAGCTCTTAAAGTACTATCAGTGGTTAATGAAGTGTCCTTTTAAATGTGTAAAATAAGGAATTGACATCTCGGGTGAAACATTGTGTATAGGAGTGGTTTCAGCTTAGTGCATATTTTTATGGCCATGTTTAAAGCCCTGAAAAAATTACTGTAAAAATACTGATACAACCTTAACTAAAGTGATGCAAATGGTGCCTTACATTATTTTCAGAAAAGCAACTTTTAATCCAGGCTGTAAAAATGTCATACCAATTTGTGAAGTAGTTGAACTTTTATCTTGGTGCAAATCAGTACTAAAGGGAAAAAAGTAGAATAAATTCTATTTTATCTGAAAAACAATGTGATTTTGAAAGGTAAATGTGTGTTAGAATGACTGAGGC
The DNA here is from genome assembly GCA_019425775.1 of Rafetus swinhoei. NCBI lineage: Eukaryota > Metazoa > Chordata > Testudines > Trionychidae > Rafetus > Rafetus swinhoei. The sequence goes on from CM033440.1 coordinate 73,336,540, forward strand.
ACTATAACAACACTGTTAGTGAATTAAGGTAGCTCTCCAAGGTATTTGATCAAAGGAATGTCAGTTTCCATGGAGGCCATTTTGCGTGTGGTGTTTTTAAAAGACCCAGCCATTATTTTCAGTTAACAATATTGAAATGTTGCTTGGTATGTTCAGATATAACATATGGATCTCTGGTTAATAGAAACCCATATAATAAATGTCTTTCACCAGCACAGAAGCTAACTGCCAAAAACCTTGCAGGATTCAATGAATTACCAAAATTGAAAGACAGGGCAGGAGGAAAGAAGGGAAGAGAAAGTAATACAGCAGGGAAAGGAAACAGAACAAGATCTTATATGCTTTTGCTGTAGTGGCTGTTAGCTATCCCCACTGAGAACTGGATGTCATGATTATATGACTTTTCAGGATTCACAGCCAAAAAAAGCATCCTTAAAGAAGAGCGAGGTCTAATGGCCTGCTTCTTTGGAAGAAAAACCTTCAGTGTGGTCTGCTTCCTCTGCTTTGGAGTTGGGAAAATGATTTGAGATGTTCTGAAAGATGAGATGGGATGAAGCAAGAGTCCTGGGATGAGAAGATAATTTGGCTTGAGATGCTTTTCTCAAAGTCCCTTTCTAAAAACCCTAAAAAGGAGAAAAGTCAGTGTTGTAACTTATCCTTCATTTTTTCTACCTGTTGGGCCCAATATCTGCCAGACCAATGTTGGTCCATTAATTTTTCTGGTTCCACAGCTTCTGTTTTTAAGAAGCATGATTTCAACCATTCTTGAATTATATCACCATGGCCCTTAGTGTTTGAACTAATTTAATCTCTGGTTTTCTTGCTCTTATCAGAACATTCTTTATTGAAAATAAATTGCCATATTTTCATGGTTAATTTTCAAGCAGAAAATGATAAGCCCAATTGTCACAACTGTACCAGTGTTGGCACTGGTGCACTTTGGTGCCAATGACTTCTGTGCCCGTGACTCCAACTTCAGCTTTCATAGTGTAGATGCATCATGGATTGGCATTCTCAATGCTCAAGATGTTCTTGGTGACTGAAAAACAGAGTCACCCATGCAGTCATCATTAGTCCCTAAAGGTACACATGCCTTGGTGCCATTTATTAATACTACCACGGTACCAAAGAGGTTTCCTGAACAGGTTGTGTATAAGATTTGAGTATGCCCTAGGACAGTTACAGTATATATTATCATTATAAAATATACTTGTTTTCTTCCTCCCCTTTTAAACATAGCTTTCCCTTTTCCATTCACCTCACTCTTACCGTTATGAACCATATGAATTTGAGAGAATCCTGGGTCTGCCTTTACAAACAAAGATCAGAGGAACATTCATCCTGATTTCCATTTCCATGGTCACCAGTCTCTTTACTTTATAACACTGAGTTTTATCATATTGGACAACCAGCTAGGGAAACTTTTAAGCAGGGCCCCCCAGGTTAGAGCCCCCCCACCCCTTCAAGATATCGTAGATCTACTCAGGAGGGTCAATGTCTTCAGCCTCACAGCCAGTATCAGCAGGAGTATGATAGTTTATTTTCCCCTACAGGAGCAGAACCTGTAAGAAAAGAAAGATCAATTAATTGAAGCAGTAATATCTTCTGCTTCACACTGTTTTATGGTTTTCCAAGATTTCCTATGATACATGGAAGACACCTTAGAAATTCCAGTCCAGGAACTGTAGCAAAGAAAAATCATACAAATTTTCCTAAACAGTCTGCACTCATTCATACCTGGTATGCTTACCATCCCTATCCATAAGAGCCTGTTGTAACAGACTAAGGATCTGTGGCAGAGTCCAGCAACCATGGCATTCATATCTAAGCCAACTGGCACGATCAAGTTTTGTCTAACATATTTGAATATTTCCACACCTGCCTCATTTTGGAATCTCTGGGAGTGGAGGATGAGGTACACATAAAAAAAAAAATCAAACAGCGCCAAAGTAAGAATCAGGGTCTTAAAATCTTCACTTATTTGGGGAAAAGGATATATACAACTGTGAGTCTTCAGATGTAAATTTCAAATTATTAAATGCTTTTGCCAAAATAAAACTATTTCAGTTGGGACAAGAGGTCACAGCTTATGGAAAAGCTCTCACAGGAACAGAGAGGAAATACAATCTCTAGTGTCTGAAGGACAATAAGTAGCCTTAGAATGTGGTGGCACAGGGAGTGGCCATTTCCATGATGATGGACTTTATAATTCCAATATTCCAGACATTGGACAATTTAGGATTTCGTGCTAAAAGGCTGTGATCTATTCAGTGCATAGTTGAAGCCCTTCCTTTACAGCCCAAATTTCTTCACAAAATTCTTTCAGAATCCAAATGATCTAATTTATTCACTTCCCTGTTTTCTTCCTCAAGTCACACTCAATTGAAGAAGGAGCTAGATTTCACACATTTGTTGTAGTTAGGGCATTTCCATACTACCCTAACAGGACAAAATCATTCAAGAACTCCCCTGAAATGAGATGGTTAAGAGTCAGGCATATGAAAGGTATCAACTTGGATAAATGGAAACTATGTGAACAGTCATTCAAAAAAGGGAGAATGGTTATGTACCCAATAGTAACTGTGATTCTTTAAAAGGTGTTGTTCTTCCCTGCTGCTATGGAGTCCCATACCTCTGGGATTCTCTTTTGGCAAAGGAACTAAGGGACAGTAGGGTTTGCTCCATACTTTATGCCCATGGGTGGGAGGACATATAGGGCACAGGTGCGGCCCCAATGGACAATTCTAGCCCCCTCCACAGTCTAGTCTTGTGTGCAAGAAGTGCATGATCAACAAGAGTAGAATCCATGCAAATAGCACATCTCAAAGAACCACAGCTGCTGTAACTTAAAATTCTTTTTTTTTCCTTCTGCAGGATAGGAAGTGATGAAAAGCTTCTGAAACTTCAGTTTTGAAACTATACACGTGAAAACCCAATTACTGCCAATAGAAAGTTGTAAGTCCACTTTTGAAAGGAACCTGGTGGGATTATATCAGCCTCTCAGATTTCATTTTAAAAGAAAAATTAGCTTCTAACTCTTATGGTGTTGAAGAACTTGATGCACCATCCATGTATAACCCATATAACAGTGCCTGCTTGAATTTTAAAGCAACTTGACTGCTCTGAATAGGGAAAACATGCATCTCAGCAGAGTGTTAACTCCAACACCCACTGCTCTAGGGAAGAGGAGCTGCCAATGCCATCCCAGCTGAGAACTTTGTGTGACAGGAGGGAAATGATGCACATGCATCCAGGATGCTAGGGAGAAAAGAACATCCTTGCTGTCATTCCGGCTCTCAAGGACTTGGGGGCACTTCTGCTCCTCCTGGAGGAAAGGAGGCCTCCTGCTGCTGTCTCTGCCTTTCAGTAAAAGGAGTCCCTCTGCTATTGCTGCCCCAAATGGGAAGCAGGACCAGGATATTGGGTGAGAGAAGTGGTAATGTGGACAGGACCACAGGGTATCCCCTGTCATGATTGTCTGAGACCCTGGATTGTCTTAATCTTCCACTGCCACTTGTCTATAGAATAGATTATGTTTTAAAAGCAACGATTGTGTAAAACAAATATGTCAAACAGCAACATAACACAGACATAAAACAAACCCACTTGTATTTAGAAGAAACTTACCTTGTGTTTTACCTTTAAAAAAATAAACTTCTCTTGTAGATACTTTTTTCAAAACAATTTTTATGCATAACACAAAGTAAATTAATAATCTTTCCAGCTTGTTATCCACTATGCCTTCATTACATTCAGGAACTGACATTGTCTACTATTTTTTTCTTTCTTCTATATAGTTGCTAACTCCTCACATTTCCAATTCAGACTCACCAGCCAGCCTGTTACAGCCACAAGACAACTGATGTGAGCTCTAAAGACTTCATTTGAAGAAGGCAGAGTGGAATCCACACAGCTGGGTCCCCTAGGAAGAAATGTTTATGATAGTATTACTCAGAACCTTAACTAGCAACACTGAAAACAGTGTGAAATAGAAGCAGCAGTGTTTATTTGCAGCATCACAAGAAGTGTTAATAACTATACAGGAATTTTTGGTTTATTTTATCAGAAATTGACTATTTTAAGCACTCTTTTTAAGCACTCAAAAAACCTATGAATGAGTTGTGGAAACTTTAGAATTTTTGCCATTTATTAAACATTAATTATTCCTCTCTACAGAAGTAATTATTCATGACTGAAAGAATTGATTTTGCTGCTGTACTATACATTATGGTTTGTGCCACTACAATACAAACGTAAAGGACATTTACCAATACAAGATATTCTTTCTGCCACTAATAATTTTGCAAATGTCTTTGATGTAAAAGTTAAAATTTGGCAACTAATTGACATTTATTAAATCTAGTAACCTGAATGACTGTAGGAATCACAGCATTGCCAACTCTTGCCATTTTATCATGGCTTTAGCGATTTTGGGGATGTGGGTTTGGGGGTTACCTGTTCCATGAATGCCTGGCAACTTGTGAATTTTTCCTGGGCCAAAATGGCCAGCATCTCTCATTACTGTGAATGGTGCTGAAGCCAGGAAGATGGCCACCATTTTCTGCCATTTGATCTACAAGTGTAGGTAAAGCTGCCACCTTAATACAATTTTGCTGCCACCTCCCATCATCTTCAATGATATTGAAGCCATTTGTTGTACAGGTAAAATGGCTGCCATTCTGTGGTTCAGAAGGCTACAGGACATAGGGACTGTGAGGAGCATCAGAGATCTTGTTGAAAGGTGGATGTGAAGAGTGAGAGGGAGCAGGGGAGATTGGGCAGAGCAGGATGTAGATTTAGAGATTGAGAGAATGGGAGCCAGAAAGAGGAGTGAGACTGAAGAGAGTCTGGAGGACAGTGATGAGGACGTAAAATGGCAGCTCCCATGCCTAGGGGTAGTTGTGGCTAAGGAGGGGCCCCTTCCAAGAAGCCCAGAGAAGGCAGTGTTTCCAACCTTCAAACATGAGTTGGTGAACATGAGTCTGGTCATTTTAGCACCTGCAGGAGAGGAGGCCACCATGATCTGAGAATCTCCTCCAACTCCACAGTTTTCAGGGTTGCACAGAATCATATGTGAGAGCCTCAGGTCTAAGGACATAGACCTGCTCTGCCAGTAAACACTGCTTTTGTGTATGGCCCATGCAGAGAATAGGTCCTGGGCAGCAGGATGCAGGGAAGAGAGCAAGCAGCTAAACGGAGCTACTCAGAATTTGGCAGAAGAGAAACCCTAGGGCAGGGGAGGGAGGAGTTGAGAAAGTACTAGACAGAGAAGTCCCAGGCAGCAAGAGGCAGAGAAGTGTAGTTGCTTGGACAAGATAGTAATAGGAAATTATTATTAGGATTAAGAATAGTAAGTAAAGTCCCTATTTGAGTGGCTAGAAAAAGGTTGGCATGTTTATGTGCATTGCACAGTGATTTTTCAACTTGAAATTTTATACACACACATACACACACACTGGCAGAGTAATAGTGGGAAGTTAAAAAGTCAAAAGCTAGACTGCAAAGACTCATGATTTCACTTTTTGAAAAATGTTATGATTTTTTAGGACAATCTTGGGATTTTTCAGATTCTGAGTCATGATTTTTGATCGACAATACTTGAAGGCACAAGAAAAAATCCAGAAGATTCAGGAAAGCAGTAACTATTTCTTAACAACTAGTAGTCCTGTGGCACCTTAGCCCTGGTCTACTCTAGGGAGTTATTTTGAAGTAACAAGTGGAACATCCCCACTATCAAGCCTCTTATTTCTAAATAAGGATCTGGTAATTTCAAAATAATAACTCTTGCTCTCAAAGGGTACGTCTACACTAGCCCCCTAGTTCGAACTAGGGAGGCTAATGATGGTGACCGAAATTGTTAATGAAGCACAGGATTTAAATATCCCGCACTTGATTAGCATATTCCCGGCCGGTCGCCATTTTGGAAACTGATTAGCCTGAAGTAACTGACCGCGTCTAAATGCGGCAGAGAAGCGGGATTCCGAGATAAACCCCTTAGTTCGAATTAACTGTTACTCTTCGTGGAATGAGGTTCTTGTTGAAAGGTCAGTTTCCAAAATGGTGACCGGCCGGGAATATGCTAATCAAGCACGGGATATTTAAATCCCGTGCTTCATTAGCAATTTCAGTTGCCCTCATTAGCCTCCCTAGTTCGAACTAGGGGGCTAGTGTAGACGTACCCCAAGAGGAATAATGCTAATTTTGAAATAGTTATTTCAAAATAGTGGTAATGTGGATGCTCCACTGGTCCTATTTCGAAATAACTACTCCCCAGAGTCATTCAAAGCAATTACTCCCCAGTGCTTTCTGGGGCTCTAAGTTGAGGTAGCACATCCACATTTAAGGAGCCTGCCTCGATCTAATTTTAATGCTTCCCTGTAGCGTGGACACACCATTTTGAAATTATTACTTTGGGAGTTATTGTTTCAAAATAAGTTATTTCAAAATAATTTCCTAGTGTAGACATGCCATCTGAGACCAACATATATATATGTATGGTATATAATGATATATACAATACCACCTGGGAAAGTGATGAAACAGATTGACATAAGCAAACAAGTACCCAGGAATCTGCTTCTTCAAGACACGCCCAACAAGGAAAATAACAGAACACTATTAGTCATCACCTACAGCCCTCAATTTAAACCCTTCCAGCAGATCATTGACAAACTACAACCTCTCCTGAAAAATGATCCCTCACTCGCATAGGCCTCCTCGCCTACAGACAACCTCAAGGAAATTCTTTCCCTAACCTGAACCAATTTTTTTCCAGCAGCCACACATCACACCTCAGACATACTCACCCAGCAACCTACCCCTGCAATAAACCCCATCGCCAGCTCTGTCCATACATGTATACAAGTGACACCATCACCTAACCACGTTAGCCACAACATCAGAAGCTCATACAACTGCACATCCTCTAATGTGATATATACTATCAAGTGCCAGCAATACCCCTCTGCCATGTAAATTAGCCAATCTGGACTGTCTCTACGACAAAGGATTAATGGGCACAAATCAGATATTATAAATGGTAACACAGAGAAACCTTCGGGGAGCATTTTAACCTGCCTAGGCACTCATTAATTGATTTTAAAGTAGCAGTTCTTCTATAAAGGAATTTCACAAGTCAACTACAGTGAGAGAGTGTGGAATTGATTTTCATATGCAAATTTGACCCTGTTTTCTGTGGCTTGAACAAAGACTTGAACTGAATGGCTCATTACAAAACTTGCTTTCCTTATATTCAACACCTAATTGACATCAAAAGCTAAGTATGGACATTTCCATCCTACTCAATTAGCCCCATTAGTACTGGCACTGCAATTGACAGGCACTTTTTCGTCCTCTCCCATCCTTTTCTGTTATAAATTATGAAGGTCCCCCTTTTTTTCCTTCACTCTAGCTCATCTGAAAAAGTGGGTTTTGTCCACGAAAGCTTATGATACTATATATATTTTTTGTTAGTCTCTAAGGTGCCACAGGACTGCTTATTGTTTTCAAAGTTACAGACTAATACGGCTACCCATCTGAGACTATTTCTTAACAAAAAGTCTCCCATTTGTAGGCCCCCCAGCTTATTGTGGATATAGATTAGGCAAACTGACAAGCTAAAATGTAGCCGCTTTCTCTCTCTCTCTCTCTCTCTCTCTCTCTCTGCAGGTGGATACAAGTGTGTATATCTTTCACCCTGTGAAACAACAACCAATTAAACTATAAAGAAATCATGGCTGGTGCAGTGGCTCAATTCTATATTGAAGTTGTGCCCTTTCTTCAGGTTTTTTTTTTAACTATCCTTGATTTCAAACTGGGATGTAAAATTGCAAAGCTGGATTTTGATGTACTTGGGAAGATGGGAAGGTGAAATCCTCCTTTGAGCAATTTCCTCATGGTGGCATAATATGCGATGCGTGCGCTGCAAAGATTTCTTGCAGTAAGCTGACAACTGGCAGATACATTGACTAAACTGTTCTGTCACAGTCAGTTAATTTTATCATATGAGCTGGGACTCAAACATTTTTATTTTTTTTTAAATATAGATACATAGGACCTAAGAGTGGTGGGGAAAAGAATTAAATTCAAATCTGTTTTTGAATGGATTGCAGCAATTTTTATAAAGGTCTAATCTGTGGCATGCGAAAGAAATGGATTGCTGTGAGGTCATCTGTAATGATTTTGCTTGCTGCGCAAACATTCACTTTCAGACGGTCACTTTGCAATTCTATAAATAAAAAGGAAATAAGTCAAATGAGTCACACCTGGTTGAAAATCATGATGGCCAAGGAGCCATATTTGAGCATTTCACATCTAGTAGGACTGCCTCATGTAAAATAAAATAAGACATCCAGTGATATAAAGTGGTCAGACATTCGCCTGTCATCAGGGGCATACATGCTTGCTCAGCCTGCTCTGATGTTTCCGATAATGAGCCTAAAGTTGGCTCCTCCAGGCTAAATATCATCATTCACCTTAAAGTTAGGAATAACTGACAAGCTCCCACCAGAAACTTAGCTGCTAAATTGGCTATTATGTTTCCCACTGTACTGGTCTGACTATTGATTGACAGCGTTCCCTTTTCCTTTAAGCTGAACTCCAAGGGTAGCAGCCATGCAGGTTGTTTTGTCAGCTGCAGCTTTCACTATAGCCAGGCTGCTGGGCCACTGCTTGTCAGTCTGAGCAGGGATGCTGCACTCTGCAGGGATCCCAGCTGAGGCCTTTCACCTCGCAGACCGCCCGAGCTGATACACAGCTCAGCCTCTGCTTCTCAGTAGAGCAACAAGCATTCAAGCCCCAGGAGACCTCTGGTGTCTGCAAATAACATTTGAGAATTCCCTGCAATCATTTCAACTTCCCCCAAGAACAGAGGAAAAGAAAGGGAGGGAGGAGGGAAACAGGCTGTGCCGTGCAAACCTCAACTAACAGCACCAGTTGCACAGTGAAATAAAATAGATTCTGAAGTGGCTATTTTTAAGACTATTACTTTTGTTATACGGATTGCAGATCTGATTCTGCTCTCCCATTTACCCACATAAATGTGGAGAATACCTTGAAGTCAGTGGCCATGTACTATAAAATATAGGCAGAAGAATAAGCTAATGAGTGAGCACATTTGTCTTTCAAATTAGTTTTACTTTGCAAGGGCCAAATACAGAAAAGATACCAATGAAAGTGAAAATCAGAAGCACTTTAGACTCATAAGACCCACTCTGGTGCTTTTTGTGGGAATCTAAGGAATACAGTCTATGTGCTGAGGAGCCAAAAGGTGTAAGTTAAATTAGCTACATTTATATCTTTTTAAGCCTTCTTGTGGTTCTTTGGTGTGTAAATTATACCTATTCAGATTCTTGGGAATGGACCTTAATAAATAAAAGGGGTTTGATTTCTTTCAGTAACTGACACCTTTCTTCTAAATTTTGCCCAAAATCTTCAGATTCATATTTAATTTTTTCTTCTCTTCAGTACCATTTTACCACTCATCTGATGTTCCATTCGTCCTCTCTAAAATTCCTTCAGCCTGTGGACAATGTTCCCTTTACAATCTTCAGAGTCAGTTTATTGCTTTACTTAGACTCTCCAACAGCCTTCTTCACTGCTCTTTATCCACTCCATTCTCCCACAGCTCTCAGTGATGCATTCCCACACTCATAGTTTTCTAAGCTACTGTTTCTCATTTCCCCCTTTTTCACCCAAGTGTCTACAATTTGCCTGGAGATTTTGGAAGCAACCACAAAACACATCACATTGTTTATCATATGACTGAATAGGGAGCTAATTTAGAAAAAGGATTTGCTTACTGAAATATGAATGCAGTATAGCACAAGGTACTTTCTTGTCTTTTGACCATATAAATAACCTTTTGTACTTCAAGGGTCATTAGATCACAACAGTTTGTAATACAATTATAGTCAGCACTCTGCTCTTATGGTCTGCTTGTTAATTTGCTTGTTAATATATTAGCACAAAGCATTGATCAAGTAGCTAATCCAATCATATGCTTGTTATTGATCTATTATTGAGCTCCTTGCCAGTGATCACTTTTGCTCAGGCCCAGTCAATAGTGAATGCCAAATAGGTTCTCACACACCTAATTAGCTTGTGGAAAAAAACCAAACATTTTCCTTTGCCCTGAAGGCTAGGATCAATGGAGAGCTTTCAGAGCAAAATTAAGATTATTTTTTCATCAATTTTTTCCTTTCTTCCTGCAAGCACTCAGGTTATTGCCTTAAAGCCTCTTTTTGAGACTTTCATTCTAATTCGAAGACATCTGAAAAGCAGCTGCCATGTCTGAAATGCAGGAACAGCTGTAAACAATAAATCATGAGGGTAAGGAATTCGAGGCTCCACGTTGGCATGTGGTCTGTCAAGACAAAAAAATAGAGACATAAAAGATCAAGAGGTCAGAGGTACCTGAAGTCTACAAAATTGAACTTGTACTATATTTCATTCAAAAAAGTGTTGTCAGATAGGGCCTTCCTCCAAAATGCTCTTTAAAAAGAAGTAGCACCCATTTATTTATTATTTTTTTTTATTATGTACAGCTGAAGGAGGGAAGTTGCACGTTTACAGTGAACCTCTCCTACTATGGCCACCACGTTTAGGCCGTCCCAGTATTGTCAGATGGAATCTTATACCAGAGACATGGAGTCTCTCTGATGAAAAGTACACCCTTCTTCTGGAGGCTGAAACATTATTTCAGTTACACCCATAAGTGCCAAATATTAGTGCTTTAACTTGTAACAGTGCTGTGATACCCAGTTCCTTACACTGTAGTATGTGAATGTTAGCATAACGGATTAAATGTTATTCATGAAAAGAGAATTTAAAGAGGCAACTTTAGCTTATCATGGGAATCTAAGGACTGGGGTTTTTTTTTTTTTTCAGATGCCTTTTCAGTTAAAGCTGCTTATTAAGTCTTTTAGAAAAATCCTTTTGGAAATAATATTTTTTCCATTTAGTCAGAGGCCTTTTAGCAACAAAACAACAGTGCTGTAATAGTAGCTTCTATTAGATCATAAAAAAAGAATGCAAGATCCTTAGATCTTAAATATCCTTGCTTCAGTTATTACCATTAGCACTATTTTATATAGCTAAGTTAAATTTTTGCTTTAATCAGTTTTATTCCCTGATCTTGTTTTGATTATTATGATTTCCATATTCCTTATTACTGTACCAGCTTTAATTTACTCAGACTCATAATCTGAATATAAACCAAGTACAGCTTTAGAATCTTTAAATGTATTTGTAACATTTAAGCATATGCAATATAAAACCATTACTAAAATAATTTGATTATTTGCTTTGGAAAACAAGTGTGTTCAGTTGGAAACACTGATGGTATGCTTTCAGAATTTTTGTTATCTCATCTCTTGGTCTATACTGTAATTTATGGAAAGGACTTATATGGTAAGCTCTGTAAAAATTGAAGTGAAAGTAAATATGTTTTCTGATTCCATATTTTGTCACAAACTAAGATTCCAGCTATACATTTCTGTGCATGTGTAAAAGATAGAACAAGGGATGGTGGTGTGTTGCAATAACTGGAATCTAAAGAGCCTATTTTAATTGTCCAGAAACGTGGGGGAAAGTGGAGAAAATGTCACAATAATCTATTATATAATATTATTTACTAAAAAATTGTAAGAAGGGAGACAGAAAAACCAAATTAATTTAAACAGAAATGGTTTGCTGACACCTTCCTGTTAAAATTATGGCAGGTAAACAAGAGGGTAGAGGATGAGAAATTAAAAGAAGTAAGCTCATGCTTCAGAAATTTGGCCTAATTGGTGAACAAAATGATGAGGGAATGACCATTCCAGCCATTGCCCTTTTGGATTGCTTAATAAAAGACTTTGGGGCAGAATTAAAACAAACAAAAAAACCTTTTACCATCACTACAGGACAGAATGTTGCCATAACACCAGAACTTGATTTTTCAGTGGGGATGTTTGACTATTATTGTTATATGAGCAAGGACCTCCACTTCATGCATATGAGAGTCTGCTCTCTCCTTTCTTCACTTGTGTGCTCCTTTCTGTCCCCCCAGCCTCCCATCTTTTGCCTGTCTTATCTCCCTCTCTTAACATTTTCATCTGGTCCTGAAATCAACTTTACTCTATAATAACAGCATGACTGGATGAAACTGGCCATCCAGATCTGCTCATCCTAAGAAGGATCAGTGAAGGAGAGGGTCCTGTCCAGATGATAACCCTGAGGGTCCAGAGAAACAGTTGTTGTGGCAGCTTTGTCAGCTCAAAGCATCCAGACATGACTGAGCAGTCGCCCTGAAGCTTGAGAATATCAACTAATGTTGTATTTCCCCCATCTTTATTATCCTATCTCATCTCTCCCTTCTGTGTCTCTCTAACGCAAGAAAGTGACCAACTCAGAACTCAACAAGGGTATGTCCACACTACAGTGTTATTTCGAAATAATGCGTCTACACACAAAATGCATTTCGAAATAGCATTTTGCTATTTCTAAATAGCGTGTCCACACTGAGTGGACTCTGAATCGCATTTAAGGCTGGCTGGAACCAGTTCCACCAGGACACCAGGTCAGGACGTACTGTGTGGGGCTGCTGCCCGAGGCTATCTGAGGTCTGTGCTTAAAGGGACCCCGCTGGACAGCCAGTTCTCAGGTTTCCCTTCTTGCTTGTCTACCTCGATGAGGGACAGCAAAGCATTTTGTCTCTGCGTGCTTTGGTTACCCTCACTCGGGACACCACAGCACTCTGCAACATGGAGCCGGAGCCATCGCCATCCCTGGGCACTCTGGTACTTCTCTTGGATGTGTTGCTGTGAGCCTGGCTGCACTTTCTGCAGGCTGCCATCCGGGAGGTCCATCGGGGCTGTCAGTATCCAGGAGGCTCTGCGGGAGAGCTTCCACCCTGAGGAGCACTAAGAGCCTCCCTGGTCTGCCTCACTGGGGGCTTCTGCCTCATTCCTCCCTCATGTCCTTCCACTTGCCCCTCCCTAACCCCCCTTCCTGATGTCAAATAAAATACACGTATTTTCTTGAACACAAACTCTCTTTATTTAACAAAACTGCGGGGGAGGGAATGAAACTCTGGTGAGACTGGGGAAAGGAGGCAGGAGAGAGGAGAAGAGAGGGTGGGCGAGGGGAGGAGAAAACCTGGGAGGAGGGAGCTGGAAGGGGAAAGCAAGGGGATGAAGGGGAAGGGGAAGCTCAGGGCTCAGGGTTGGGGGTCTTGCTGGACCAACTTGATTGTCATGCAAACCTGCTCCTGGGTTCACATGTGGCCTTTGGTGGCTAGGTTGGCAGCTATCCTGCCATATACGGCCGCGTTTCTCCATCTAGTGTGGAGATCATGGCCGTTGGGGGCATTCTCCCCAAACCTGAATAAGGTCCATGATCTCCACCCTGGACCAGGAAGGCCCCCGCCTTCTCTGGGCCCTTGCCCTATTTTGAATTTGGCATTATTCCTCATAAAATGAGGTTTACCAAATTTGAAATAAGCACTCTGCTATTTTGAATTTATTTCGAAATAGCAGTTTGGCTGTGTAGACGCTAGGAAAGTTATTTCGAAATAAGGGCTATTATTTCGAAATAACTTTTCTGTGTAGACAAACCCCAACAGAAATAGCATCTTTCTTTCCTACCAGAAAATACTGTCCGTTGAAAAACAGACTTGAACCAATATTCACTGTATCCAGACTTAATAGGTAAGGATCAGGGGATCCTTACTTTTCTTTTCCTTTTCTTCTCCCCCCTCCTGGGAGTGGGGAGGGGGGAGGGCGAGTAGCAGCCGTGCGTGCCGGGATGTGGCTTGCTTTTGATCCTGTTCTCCAGAAGCTAAAGGAGCATGGAGAAAGTGATTGCATGCCGTGCATGCCTCTCACACACCAGCCAGGCATGAGAGGCATGCATGGCATGCAAGCACTTTACCCACTCTCCCTTAGCTTCTGGAAAACAGGATCAAAAGCAAGCTGCGTCCTGGCACGCACAGCTGCTGCCCACTCCTGCTGCGCTCCCAAAGTTCTGCCCTTGCCCCTACCCTTCTGAAGTTCCACCCTTCAGGAGCTGACGGCTCTAGAGCTCCCTTTGGGCAAGAGAGCTCCCTTGCTCTGTGGATGGGCAGGGGACGGAGGAGACAGGAGCTGAGGAAGCAGCACAGGTGAACAGCAGCCAATGGGACCTGAGAAGCTCCGTGCCCTGCAGTCTACATGTCCCTCAGGCCATGATGAAGCTGACAAGCTGTGACTGAACTCTGGAGTCAGCTTATAAATGGGTCAGTCACTTTTTATCATTTTTTTCTCTTTTCTGAATACGTTACCCTTCTCTAACCATTCAAAAGCTACTACAGTGGTGGGAAGGGTTTAGTTGGGCTACCAAAACTGAATCGTTTGGGGGAGTCCGTGAAATTTTAATAGATTGAAAAAGGGTCCATGTGCTTGAAAAGGTTGGGAACCACTGCTTTACCTCACTCTTTTCCATTATTATGTTTCAATGCATCAGTTTTTAACCTTTGTTATGAAATGTATGGTGTTTTGGCCGTGATACTAAGCAGACTAAAGTCTCTGTATCCCCAACCCTGAATTATACCAAACACTGACTCTTTTAAAAACTGTTTAATGTTGGATAGTGGTTAAATTATATTGACACCTTTAGCCCATATATTCCACCTAAATTAATACAACACCTGAGAGATCATTTTAAAGCATTTAAATGTTCATGTCCTGATTTTCAAAGGAGCCTAATTGAAGATTAATTGTATAAACCTTTAATCATGGGAGTTGTCCTTACCTGTGTAAATAGATCCTACACTAGAGAATAGTGAGTTTCATTGATCATGATTTGGCTATCACTTATATAAGCATAAATCAAGAATAATTCCACTAAAGTCAAAGGGGTGAACCAGCATAATGTCAGAGCCAGGGTTCATTCCTGTAAATGACTGATTCTGTGAGAATCTGAAGAATCAGGCCTTTTGCCTGTGAAAATCAGAGTGCAATTTTTCATGACTATGTTTTTGCTTGTACCACATTTGTTCCTACAAATGGAGAGACCAGTCTTGCAGTCAAAGGAACTTTTGCTTGAGAAAGGATTGCATGACCAGGCCTAGTATTAGAGCATCTAAAAGACACCTGACTACACACAAAATGCAGTTTATGTATACAACTCAGATTTTGCAAGTGCTGAACTTAGTTCGGGAATATTGTACATGCAAAAACACAAGTACACAATATGGTGCCAACAGTTTTACAGGCAATTTTGTCTTCAGTATAGAAAGGATCTATTAAATTTAATTAAATGTGTATTTGTAGTTAGCTTTATGTGGTCTAGATTCATATGTGCTAGAAAACAGTGCTGGGGATGTAGTAGCACCCCCTGGTTTGAAGTGGTTTCCATCATATACAGGGTTTATAGTTTGGGTCAGTTGCTCTCAGCACCACCATGCAAATTGTTCTTGTACCGCTATCTAGATCAACAGTGGGCAACCTAGGCTAGTAAATGGGCTACATGAGTGGTCCTCCTTCATCTCAGTGGGCCACAAGATTGTTGTAACCAAGATGGTCTCACTTCAGCATACACCTCACTTCTTGTGCCCTGACTTTAAATGTTATACAGATAGGTAAAAAACAACATGGACAGAAACCAGCAGAATCTGGCAACCCTGTGCATGAGCAACAGTAAACAAAATGCCTTGTGAGCCACGTAGAGAACCCTGATGGGCCACATGTGGCCCTAGGGCCGCAGGTTGCCTACTACTGCTCTAGATGAATAGTTTTAGCAAATAGGTCAGAAAATGTAACCTTTGCTTTTACTGGGTACATCATTTAAATGTAATATATCAGATAGAAAGATTAATGTATGTAAATTCTGTAGCACAATATGTCTTTGCCACTGTGTGGAACATGTACAACTGAGCTTATAATTATTTAAGTTCTCAAAAACTGTTTATTCTTTAGATAAAATATGAGGGGATAATAGGGTCCATCTGCATAACAGAATGGAAGGAGAAACTGATAAAATATTTATGTCGCTCTGAAGCTGTGTAAAACACAAAACATCTTCTCTATGGAGGAAGGGATTTACCACTATATGGAGGGGTTGAAGGTTATAGGTTTTAACTGCATGTATTTTCTAAAATCTATGCCATAATACTCCCTTCTATTTTTCTCCCCACGTCCTTTCCCCACCAACAGCATACCCCCACTCAGAAATATGTTGACAGTATTTTACTGGCAATGTTTATGTACTGTTCTCTTCAGTCTCCATAAGGACTAGAAGTTGTGGAATGAGAATTAATGCTGCACCAGGAATATTACTGGTGTCTATTGGAAATGTTATGAGTTTACCATAGGATAATGTCTCCTAGAGGAATAACTAGCACTCCATCTTTTCCCCTTAACCAGTAAACTACTCTCTACAAAACCCTGTGAGATTAAGTCATGTGGTGTTGCTTTTGTCATCTTGGGAAAGAAATTTCTGTTGCTTCTTCAAAGTACACTCACTCCATGCTTACTAATCAGATTTGGCCAGTGCTTGTGCTCTTGTTAGCCCCTCTGCAGCTCCTGGTGGTGGGGGATGCATTAAGCATTCAGATTATAACATAACATATAAGATTCAGACTTAACTTTTCAGATTATAACCCGTTCTGGAAACTAAACTATACTTTAGCTACTTTTAAGTAGTTGAGAAAGAACACAATTCATTTTGTTTCTTTCTTTTTGTAGAGTCTTGTAAGTTACTTCTTTGATTTCAGTTGCACACCATCCTGCATCTGACAGTATACTATATGTGCAACTATTTCTATTTTGGCAAGGTGAAGTAATAATATTGGGAAATTGACTTTTCTGTTTATAGAGAAACTAAACAAAATTACAGGAAGGAAGATTATGACTGATGGGACTAAAGAACCAGTGTCTGAAGAAGTTTTGTTTTAGCTATTCATAATTGCTATTCTGCCTTTATTATGACCACTCTGAAAACTGTGGGGTTAATTTGGCTTCATAGCAAGGGGTAAACGTCATGTTGGCTTGAAAGTATATTGACGTTCGGCAAACTCTAAGATGAAAGAAGAAAACATGTCTGAAAAAATTTGTAATATGGTAAAATATTCTAACAAGTTATTTGTAACCATGTATTTTATTGTGATTTGAATTTGCATTGTCTCAGTTTAGTTCCAAAATCTTTATTCGCAAAATTATTTCTCCAGAGGAGATAAAAAGTAGCTTATTCCCATGAAAATAAAGACAAATTGGCTACATAAGACAATGCGGAACAAAAAAAATTATAGTGGAACAACATTGTACATGGAGCTCAGCTCTGAAAGATTTTTTTCCACAGGAATCAAATTACCAGACTAAAAAATGACAAATGAAACCAAGTGGTCCCAATATTATTTTTAAAGTTGTACGAATCAATGGAAATGTATATGTGTCACATTCACCTATGATAGATAATAATGATCAGTTGATGAAATGCAACAATACATGTATGAATAGCAAGGGGCTATGAAAATGTTCTTTTATCAAAATCATTGAGAGGAGTGTTCCCTTAAATTGTGGATAAGAAAGAAAGGCCACAACGTTTTAATATAGACTGCTGTGTGGAATGATTATCTATTTCTTTATATAATTTGTAGAACTAAAGCCCACAAATCCTTGCTCAGCTTGTGAACCATGGGCATTAGGCAGACTATCAAAGATGTATTCCTTGGGAGCCTGACACCTCTGGAATGTCAAGCAGGTTCAGGAAAAATGATAATTCCAAGCACAGATATTTGCTTTCATGTGACCTGATTGAGAAGAAGGAAATTTATAGGGAAATGATAACTTAAAACATTGTAATGTTGTTTTATGTGAGCTGCTTTTAATATAAATAAGTTAAAACAATATCTGCAAGAAAGAACTTCCCAAAATAAATCAATTCTTTAAGAGATGAAGTCAACCATTTAAATGGCCATGAAAATCTCAATAAAACTATGAAAGAAGATAGTAAAAAGCAAAGAATAAATTTAACCCTTGGAGTACATTTTACACATTGGCAAAATTAAAAGAGCCTGCTTTGACAATAAAATAATTACAAACCATTATTCTGTAATTCTAAAAGAATTCTGGGCTGTAATCTATGAAGCAGATCATAATGTTATTTTACCAAAGAATTCAAATTAACCCTAGGAACTGCCAGAAGGCCAGAGTTAACAGATAGAAGAGAATAAACTAGATGCTATTCAGAGATTAAATCAAAGAATTTTATTGCACTTTCAATATATTTACAGCTAAATCCTGAGGTCATTTTTCTAGGCCAGATTCTCCAACCTTATTTACTGAACATTACCTTTCTCCATGACTAGATCCATTTTCTTCAGTGCTACTATCTCTCATACTCACTATGAGTAAGAGTAGCAGAATCTGTCCCACAGCTTTTATTTATTCCCATATCAGGCAAATTCCCACTGAAATAATAGAATCATAGAATACTAGAACTGGAAGGGACCTCGAGAGGTCACCAAGTCCAGTCCCCTGCCTTCACAGCAGGACCAAGACCATCTAGATCATCCCTGGTAGATATTTATCTAACCTGCTCTTAAATATTCCGATGCTTAACCACCCTGACAGTTAGGAAGTTTTTCCTAATGTCCAATCTAAACCTCCTGTATTAATGCTTAACGTAGTGGTAATTTTTATGGTAAAATGCTTTTTCTACTACTTTTATTCATAGATCCATATTGTGTAAGACCAGAAGGTACCAATAGATCATATAGTCTGATTTCATGTATATCACATGCTATTAAATTTCACCCAGCTACCCCTGCATGGAGCTCAATAATTTGTGTTTGATTAAAGTACATCTTCTAGGCTTAATGACAGACTACAAGACCAGCATGTGGTCTCTGAAACAGGTAACAGTGGGCCTCTTATTGAAGGCATGCAGTCCTGACATGAAGACACCAAGTAATTTATCTGACTTAATAAATAAAACTAGTTAGAGGATTATCGATCTTCATCATAGCAGAAGCCAGTTTCTCAGACATAGGGTGAAAGAACAGATATTACATGTGTATATAAATCTGCCATTAACCCTTTCTCATTTAAACCAGGTTTTGTGATTGAGCTCTTCAGCTCATTTAACTGTTGCAGTGCCACAGGATGAAAAGACCTTGCCAGGACCTAAGAAAATCAGAGCAATTTAACAATTTCCACTGTGGCCAGAAATAGACTTATAGCAGGAAAATATGATAAATTATAGTTCTAATGTACTTTCTAAAAGAAATTCTTCTAGCAAAGTTTCTGGTTGCTGTCATGATCATGAGGGTTAGCCAGCAGCCTGGGGACTAAGCAGTTAACTAGGTCCCTTACTTAACCAGGTAAATTCAGCCAATAGGAATGCAGGTAGGAATTTCAAACTGGAACAAAGGAATTTTTGGGTTTTTCCCTCCTTTTTTTCGGGTAGTTTTTTTCTCTGGCTATTGAAGGGAGCAGGATGTCTCCCTCTAAAAAAATACTCTTCACAGTCTGTAAGTAGGATAAAGTTTAGATAAATCCGTTAGGTTTTATTTTTTTGGTTTGTTTTTGGGAAATGGGATCTGGTCTGTGCATTTAAAAATGGGTTTTGCTCTCCTTTGTAACTAAGTTCCTGGCCCATGGTAAATTTCTCCTCCATGAGTATATTATTTTGTTACTGTTCCATCTAGTCATTATGCTTACAACAGGAATATTGTGATGATAATAAAAGTTCTTTCTCTTTTTTTATTAACCTGGTATTGGTTAATTGTTGTGTCCTGCTTTGTACTTTAGGGGTGAGATTTCCCAAGTAGTCTCTCCCTGGTTGCTTTATTAATATTTGGGTGGTGGCAGCGGCGTTTTATTCCCAAAATCTAGGTTGTTAAGATTTTGGGGGCAAGTTTTATATCAAAGCCTGGTAGATAAGGTTTTAGGATACTTTTGCTGGTCCCCACTTCAGCATTTATCGTGCCTAAATGGGGAAGGAGCCATCTAAGTGTTTGCCTGAGGGAGACATGAGTGGGGAAGGAGCCATGACAAAAAATGAGGAGTAACGTTAGTTTGAACCAAGGGGTTTGATTCAAACTAACGCGTCACGGAGCGCACTTCCTGTTTCAAATCAGCTGTTGAGTGGAATAACGCGCGGGCGAGATTATGCTAATGAAGTGCAGGATATTTAAATCTCTGGTTCATTAGCAATTTCGGTTGGCTACATTTGCATCCCTAGCTCAAACTAGGGAGCAAGTGTAGACGTACCCTAAGAGACTAGCATAAGCAGTCTTTGACACACCTGTTAGTCAAGAAGTGGGGATATACATCAAAAGACTTCTTTACAATAAGAAATAAAAATGATCAGTTTTCTTCTGGAGCAGTAATGAATAGGAACTCAGAAATTATTTCTGTTGTGCTCTGTCCCCCTGAACAAGACTCCTTTATGGCTTTATAGGAATCACACCAATTCCACTGGTGGTCAGAAAAAATATGACAAGATACAGTCTGGGTTATAATGAGGCTTGGGGCAGACAATATTGGCAGACAGATCTCTTGTGGAGACTACTTGATGTAGAAAGCTGGATTTGCCCTTAATGCCAGTCTAGAACCACTTCCCTATGTGATTTAAATCAGAGGACTTTGACAGACTATGACTCTGCCTGTTGTATGAAAGTACAGAAAATCTCATTGTATTATAGAAAACCACCTATATTTCAATGTTATTCTCTCAAATGAAAAAAGTTCTCACTATGGAGAACAGATAACCTTCCTCAGCATTTGCTTCGTCCATCTTTGATTATTTGCTATACATAAATCTTTCAGCTTTCCTTTAACTTCAGCTGTACCTCACATGCACTACGGTTCCCGACATATAATGAAATATTAGGCACTTGTGTGACACCTGTCACCCAAGAATCTTAAGACCCTTTGAGGGTCTGTGAAAATAGGAGTGGACTCCTTGGTTACCTTCTCCCGCCCAGTGTCTACCATCTGCCATATCAGTCCTATTCTTCCCACCACCGCCCTCCTGCCATGTTCAGCTATTCTGTGATGTGTAGAAGGTGCAAGAAGGATGGGGGTGGGGCATGCATGGGGAAGAGGAGAGAACTGGTTGGAAAAAGGCAGAAGGGAATGGGGGCTTGGGAGGAGTGGGTTGGAAGCATAACCTGGGGCACAGCAGTCTTGAAGAAGAGGGGTGGGAGTGGTGGATTGGGGAAGGACTTAGATGGGGGCAGGGCCTGGAGGCAGTAGGGGTGTGTCTGGACTACATGGCACTGTCGACGGAGCCAAGTAGATGAGTTTACTAGACATAGCAAAATGGAGCGGCAATTTAAATAATTGCCGCTTCATTTACATCAAAATGGCTGCCACACTTTGCCGATCAGCTGATTGTCGGTACAGCGCGGTAGTCTAGACGGGGATCAGCTGACCCCAGAACCCTTTGTCGTCAGATCCTATAAGCCTCATTTCACAAGGCATAAAGGATCTGATGACAAATGGTTCTGGGGTCGGCTGATCCCCGTCTAGACTACCACGCTGTGCCGACAATCAGCTGATTGGCACAGCACGGTGGCCATTTTGATGTAAATGAAGCGGCGATTATTTAAATTGCCGCTTCATTTTGCTATGTCTAGTAAACTCATCTACATGGCTCTGTCGATGGAGCCATGTAGTCTAGACACACCCTAGGTGTCTGTGCCTTTGAGTTAATATAAGGTACCATTACTATTCCCATTTTACAGAAAGCAAAACTGAGGCAATAATGAAGTGATTTTCCCAGGGTCACAGAGGGAGTCACAGTCAGAAGAAGGAACAGAACTCAGGTTCCCTGCCTTCTAATCGTGCACATTAGCCACAAGCCCAGTATTTTCCCATTTTTAACCTACCAACCTGACCATCAGACACTCTGAAAATATTCACCTTATTTGAAGGAAGAAAACAAAACTATATTCACTATATTGGAGTTTTTAAAAAAGTTACCATTACATGTGCCCATCATATCATGTTCGCACTGTGATATAGATGAACTTCATACGCATATAAGAAAACATTTTGAACAAAGTTTAAATAATTTGCTACAAAAATCAAACACTGTGTAGCTTTTTAAAAGCTTTTGGTATATGTCAATATTATCTAATGTAAATAAAGTTCAAAATATTATAATTTGGAAATACTATACTATAATTGTCATAATAATCTATCTAAAGCAAAGCCACAATCTTTAAATCATTATTCAGCTTAAATATTGCATGAGATGATTAACAAATGCTCTAAATTTTAAAGAGAAAGAAAAATAAAGCAAAAAATGATTTAAGGTTTAATGTGTCACCACCTCTATGCTAAAATGTATGTTCATTTCAGCTCAGTAGACCTCTCCACTCAATAAAAGACTCACCAAACAAGGTTTACTATCCAAAGCATAGAATGTATTTTCTTTGGCGCCAAGCAAGTTCAAACAGATAGATAATTTACAAACTAAGGCATCTGAGTCCATAAATTTCCACAGTGAACTATACAGATTTGACAACCTCACTTGAAAAAGTGAAAGAAAAATCTGGATTTTTGTGCACTAGTAAGTTGTTTCTTAGTTAGTTATGAATTAATATAAATATATAATTCTCAGCCGAAAAGTTAAACCCACTGAGATGTGGGTCCCTAAATTATGTAGTCTACTTAGTGTCTCCAGTACAATGACCGGTTTCCTTCAGAGCACCACTAAGGATTAGTATCCATTGTACATCCGCATCTTGAATAGTGTATGCAGATGTGGTTGCCTCATCTCAAAAAATATTGAAATTACAAAAGATACAAAAATTATTTAGGACATGGAATGGCTGCTATATGAGGAGAGATTGATATGACTGGGACTTTTCAGCTTGGAAAAGAGATGGCTAAGGGGAGACATGTTAGTGGTCTATAAAGTCATGACTGGTGTGGAGAAAGTGAATATAGAAGAATTTACTGATAAGAGAGATTAACTCTGTGGAAAAAGATTAACTCTGTAGAGGACACAGTATCCTCTAATTCTGTGAACTCAATGCTATGTTCCCATGAGTAGTACATCCTGCTTTCAATACTTCTTTGTGGTAACCACATTTGCTATGGTCAACAGTGACTTAGAATGCATCTACACTGCGGTGCTAGCTTGAAATAAGCTACGCAATTTGAGCTACGCAAATTGCATAGCTTATTTTGAGCTTATTTTGGGATAGTCTATTTCAACAAGTCCCTTAATCCTCATGGAATGAGGTTTACCAGGCCATTGGAATAGCACGCCTGTTATTTTGATTGCATTTTGAAATAACAGGTGTGCAGTCAAGATGCAGAAAATGCTATTTCGGGATACTGGATGTATCCCAAAATAGCACTGTGGTCTAGACATACCTTTAGAGTTTACGTTCTGGTGATTTATTGTTTATTCACAAGTTTTCATGAAAAATGTTCAGTTTTTAGAAATTTTTAGTATTTATTTTTACTTTTTACATTTTCTTCCCCCCATTCTCACTCTTTTGTCTCTATTTTTCCTTTTTTCACTTCCCCCTCTTTCTTTTCTTTCTTTTTTTTCTTTGTCTACTTTTTCTTTGATAAAAGCTGGGGAAAGGAAAAAAGGAAAAGGGGTGGAAAAGATGGACATAATATAAACAATAAAAAAATCAAATTTAATCAATAGAGCACTGAAAAAGACAAAAACCCACTAATATTTTCAGTTTTGAAAAAGTTTATTTTTAATTTAAAAAACCATTTTGAAACCAGCTGTACAGCTTATCAGCATTAATGTCTGATTTTCAGATGAGCTGAATGCCACAACTCCTGTTGACCTCAGCACCCTTGAAAATCTAGGCGTCAGTAATTAATTCACACAAAACTTGTTAAATAAGTAAGTAACTGTAGTGGGGCCATTTTGTCCAGGTTCTGACATGGAACGATATGATGGCTCACAGTAAAACTATACAACAATTTAGGAGGAAAAGTAAAGAAAGATTTCACATACAGTTAGGAATGTACTTTATATACCACCTTAATGTAGGGAATGCAATTGGGCAGAAAGTAATTAGTTACAATGGAATGTGACTGGAATACTTGGGTTAACACCATACCCTTAAAAAGAGTGCCATGAAATCTTTAATTACCACAAATTGCTAAGACCTTAATTCTGTATTTCGTCACACAGCAAAGTGCTCATTGATATGCTGAGGCACTGTTTTTTGTAGTGTAATAGATAAGAGTGACCCCTATTGATTGACCAGAACCACTTCCTGCTGCACCTACATCAATGGTCACCAACCCGATCGCGATTGACTGATTGATTGCAGGGGTGCCACCAGTTTATCACAAGGTGTTCCAGGCCCCCCCTCATTTCCCCCACCCCCAAGAAGTAGCCTGTGCTGATGCTACCTCCTGGGAAAATGGAGGTAGCACCAGCTTCCTGTGGCATGGGGAGGGAAGTCCCACAGCTGTGCGCCAGGTCCAGCATCTCAGGAAGCACGTGGCTGCTCCTCCCCTCCCCAAACAGCGGGCGTATTTCCTGAATCACTGGGTCTGGAGTGCAGCCAAGGACTTCCTTCGCCATGCTTCTTGCCTGTCTTCCTGTGGGGGGGCGGGCGGGGAGTAGGAGTCCCGGGATTGTGCGCCAGCTCCAACTTCTCAGGAAGCATGTTGGCTGTCATGGGAAGGGGAGGAGCAGCACCCTGCCCCCACCAGCACCCTGCCCCAACCACCACCAGCACCCTGCCCCTGGCCAGACTCCCACCTGCACCCTGCCCAAGCCCCCATCAGCAACCTTCTCCTACCCCTGCTCTGGTCCCCACCAGCACCCTGCCCCCTGCCCAGGCCCCCACCAACACCCTGCCCCCTGCCCTGGCCCCCACCAGCACCCTGGTCCCTGTCCAGACCCCCACCAGCATCCTGCTCCTGCCCCCTGGCTAGATTCCATCCAGCACCCTGCCCCTGTCTCGTGGCCAGATGCCCACCAGCACCCTGCTCCTGCCCCCTACCTCCTGGCCAGACACCTATTCCCAGCTTGCTCCTGTACCCTATTTTCCACCCAGATTCTGCACCCCCATCCCTATGCCACTCACTGGCAGCCCTGTCCCGCACACTGGATCCCTCATTTTTGGCCCCACTTCAGAGTGGTAGAGGGGCCCACAAATTCCACTAACCCTTGAACCCCAGAAGAGTTAATCTGGCCTGAGGTCTTGAACCTCAGTTCTACCTACCCTCCCCTCTCCTATGGGGATGGAGTGCCAGGGGAGTGAGGTGTCTCAGTTGGGGCCACATCAGTGAGGCTTCAGGGGATTTGGAGGGCCTTTTTTTCTTTTGCATCTCACTTGTGTGGTCTCCAACTGATTTTTTTGTGGGTCAGTGACTCGACCCAGAACAGGTTCCCTACCACTCCCATAAATAAAGACAATGCTGAAACATTTTGTGTTGGACATTATATTTTATTTAAAAATGAAGCCTGGCCAACTAGCCCTCAATTGGAGCCAACCCCCCATCTGGCCGCAGCATCATAACACTCCTGCACCCCCACACAGCCCACCCCTGAGCCTATCATACACTGGAACCCCCTGACCTGAGACCCTCACATCCCCAAACTTCTGTACCCCTCATCTCCAGTCTTCTGCCACAACACTTCTGCACCATCCACACACTGCAAATCTGAGTGTCCTGCGCCCATCATACTCCCAACCCCTCTGCCCTGAGCCCCTCATACACTCCATTCCAAACTCCTGCACCCTCACATCCACAAGCCTGCGGCTTGCTCAGCACCCAAACCCTCCGCCTAACCCCAACACTCTCCAGCATGGAGCCCCCTCCCTGAGCCAGCATCCCCTTGTCTACCTCCTCTTGTACCCAGATTCTCCCACAGAGTGTACACCTCTCACCCCTTCCCACACCCAAATCCCTCATTCCCACCCCCAAATCTGCACCTCCTGTTTCAACCCCATGAGAGTGAGTAAGTGCTGGGGACAGTAAGTGATGGAGAGGAGTGGAATGGAGAGGGGCAGGGCCTCAGGGAAGGAGTGGGGTCTTGGGAACGGGAAGGGGTAGATCTTGGCTTGCCCTGACATTTTAAAAATGATCTTAGGTGTAAAAAGGTTAGAGACCACTGACCTACATATTTCTTGAAGATCTCTCTTCTAGGCATTGAGTCTGTATGATGGTGGTGCTTAATTTGAGAAATCTGCTGGGATCAAACACAAGTAGCATAGCTATAACAGGGCATAATAACATTAGCTAGAAATATTTTTAAATAAATAGGCTAAACATGAATTTGTTTGGTTTTAAAACCTAAACTCTCCTTTATTTAAATATTGTAACTGCATAGTTCTAAGATTTCCAATGCTACGAATTGTATTTATAGTATTGGAAATTTATGCATCTTTTAAAATAATACTAGACTGTTAGCTATATACAAAGAGGTCTTGCTTACATTAGTCTATTTTAGAAGTAATTAGTAGCAATCTTGTGTATCCTGATAAATGGGTCAATCTAGTAAGTAATGGTAAACACTGGAGAAAGAAAATAGGAGTTAAGCTTGTCAGCATGAGCATCACTGCAGGAGAGATTGCTGTGGCTTTCATTATTTCAACAGCCAATGAATGTTGCTATAGTAACTATGTTGCTAGCAACCCATGTAAGGAAAAGGGATATGATAAATACTGATAAAATGGGGAAAAAGTGAAAAGTATGGATCTCATATCCACTGACCATCAGTGGATTACTCTTGCTTGGTTTTCCTTTTAATATTGCATGGGTAATGGATAATTGAGGTTAATAACTTCATGCATTCATCACACCATATACAAAAGTCCCATTGTGATTTACAAATGGATTATAAATAAAGTCAGATTCAAAACAAAACTTTTTAATTTTAATTTTGATTTGAAAAACTAAAACCACATTTTCTCTATGTAAAGCTAATATGTAGTATCATTACAAAATATTGCCTATGCATAAACACTAAGAACTAATTTTTAAAACTCCTCTTATAAGACCTTCCCTAATTAATGAATATTTGAATATATAAGCTATCTTTTGCATATGCAAATATGTACTGCCACACGTTACCTGATTCGTGTATGTTAATACAGGAGATTACCTTTGCATTCATTTGAACATCTCAGCTGTTGAATGTTGATTTGAACATTTGACCCTAAATAGAGAAACTGCAAACCTCTTTCAATTTTATTTTGTAAAGTCAAGTAAGTGCACAGAAAGAGGGCTAAAATAATGTTTGGGCCTAATATTTGTTAAAGACTTTATAAGTAAGCAACTACATTCTGAAATAAATGCAAAGACTCTAATAGCCAAACTGGAGTTTTAAAACTGTATTAGAGGTTTAAAAAACAGATTTAGAAATCTGCTGAAAAGGGGAAAATATAAATTATAGAGGAAGTTTGTATCTCACTTTTGTGCATGAATGGAATGCATTGTCTACATAATGCAAATTGCATTTGGTTTTTGTTGATTTTTTATATTCACCTTTTCCTTCTGAGCTAAGTTCTCTCATGCACCCTGACAGTAATGAAATAGTATACATTTTGGCTTTGATTGAAGTTGGAAGAAAGATGAATAGAAACAGAAGAAGGTCAATGTACTCATAGGGAAAATCTGCACCACTGCGGCACAGCAGAAAAAAAGCCCTCCCCTCCTCCCCCGATTCCTTTTGTTTCACTGCAGAAAATGGCTTCTGTGTGGAAGCAAAGAGAATCTGCACCAGCCAGTTCTCATTCACCTCTCTCTGCAGCTCAGATGTTGTGTTCCAACAGCTGAGGGAAAGGAATAAATCACTATGAAGCTCTGCATCATAGGGGAATAGTGGGAGGGGGTCTGAGTGTGTGTGGGAAGTGAAGTTCGGTGAAGGCTTAGGTTCAGGGGGATCCGGACCTGGAAAGCAGCCCTATGTACAGTGACCCCTCCCTCCATGCACCCAAAACTCTCCACCAAGCTCTCTCCACATCAGAGCCTCTCCCCTGAGAACCCCCCATTCAACCCTCCAAACGCCTCCCCCACTAAGCCTCAACCACTGGATCAGGACACCCCCCCCCCCCACACACACACACCAGACCTCACCCTACTGAATCCCAAACAGCGGCACCCGGACCCATCCCACCAAGCTCCACTCTGCCAGACTTCCTCCTCGCTGAACCCTAACCACCTTCCCTTTTACTCCCCTGTAGAGTCCCATTCACCCCAGCACCCAGAATCCTTCCTTGAGCTCCTATGCTTCCAGATTCCCCCACTGAGTTGCCTAATCCAAGACTGCACCACACAGAATCCTGGTACTCTTGAGGGAATTCTTCACACACAAAAAATTAAAATTCTGCAAAGTTTTGCATATTTATTTCAAAATACTTGTCAGCAAATAATTGGAAATGGTATGGTTATACTGTGTTGTTTTGACAAATAAAATGTGCAGAATTTTATTTAAAAATTTAAATATTGCGTGTAGGATTTTTAATTTTTTTGGCACAGAATTGGCTCAGGAGTAAATGATAGAACCTATGATGCTTTTAATTCCCTGCCCTAATCATATGGTATGGGTTCAGTAATAGAAGTAATAATTTTGAATATGGCGGAAGTTAAGTCATAAAGGTACAGAATCTGTAGAGCAGCACAGAGGAGGATTTCATGATGGATAAGTTCCCACTGCTAGTCACCAAAAAGGAACAGTTAGGTAGAAGCAAAGCCAGGAAAGCAAATTACCTGGAGATTTGAGGAGAGAGGAACTATGCCAGGTAGCAAGAGAGAGCCACAGTCAGACCATGCAATAGTCACCGTCCATTTAACTTTGACTTATTCAGCAAGGCAATGCTGTGAAACAATAACTTTTCCAGTATCCTATTGTCTTCCAAATCTACCAAGAATGAAAATCTTCTCAGAATCTAGAAAGTATCACTAGTGTTGTCATTTAAAGTACTGAGTTCATTTACCTCAATAATCTCTTGTGAAATGCCAATAGATCCTAGTTAGCTGTTTCCAGTACAAATGTGTCCTGCAAGTGATATACAAATGATCACTCATACTTTATACCAAAATGTAGAAAAATTATCATATGGTAAGAAAAAATGGAAATGTCATTTTTACTGACAAAAAAAGTATCCATAGCTGGTAATTTCTAATTGGACGCTTCTTTCCTACATTAGCCCACAGTGAGTTCAGGTTGGTCACTCTAACTGAAAAATGTAAAAACAATTCACAGCTCTGGCCCTCTTACTACTAAGTTTAGAGTGATCCTCACTTTCTTTTCTTACCATCCTGGAGGACTGAGATTAATGTCCACTTTGAGACCGTGCCAGGAATGTGGTCTTTTCTTGTTAATGCTGCTCGTGGAAAAGAAAAATACTATTGTAAGCCTCTTAACATCCTATCCTCTTGCCATGTCTCCTAACCTTGTCACACAATTTGAAAGGATATTAGAACAGACAGAAAGTGAAGAGCTGAAATCAAGCATAAGTCCTCATTCTGTGAGGGCTTTGCATATCGCTGTTACGAAATGGTCAACCAGCTCCCCTCAGTCTCCATCCGTTACAGCCACTGAAAAAAGACAACCTTATTGTCAGAGCTGTGCAAGCTGTGGGTAGCTGCATTAAATTGGCAGTACAGCAGAAGTGCTTGCCAAAGCTACCTTGCTCACTATACCTAAAGGGATTAAAACTGACAAATAAGACCGGCTATAGGAATCAATTATGTGCTATAAAAAAGAGGAGCAAAACTTTTCTAAGAGAAAAAACCATGTAATGTTATAGTAATACCGTTACGGCAGAGTTATTAATGTAATGCTTAGGCTTTGGACTAGAGGTCTCCCAGATACAATGCCCAGACAGGAGAAAGAATAGGGTTCTCTATTCTAACTAGTGATTAAAAAGGAGTAGGGTATATTAATTTAATTGGAACTGATGAAGGACAGTGGTGGGTGTTTCTTGGTAGCAGGGCAATGGTATGTTCAGTGAGGCTGCTGTAGAAGCGAATTCTGTGTGCAGTTTTGACCACCTCTGTTCAATATCAAAACTGGACTAATGTACATTTGGTAAATAAATAAATGACATTAGAAAATATCTCCTGCCTATGTTATTGAATTCTCTACCAATGGGAAACTGACGTACTGCAAAGCCCCCAAATATGCTGCCACTTAGGAGACAGAAAAGAATACTAGGCAGCTGTGTAATACTTGCTCATGTGAAGCTCTCACAATGCAATGCTAGTATTAATTAATATTCTCAGCACCTCAAAGAGGTAAGGAAGTAGCAGGCTCTCTAAGGAACAAAGAGGTTATGTTATTTACCCAGGGTCATAGACCATGTTAATGACACAGCTGGGAACAGAATCCAAGAGTCCTAACTCCCAGTCCTTTGGTTGTTTTGCTGTAGATTATTAGGAAGAAACTGATCATAAGTAAAAAAAAAATCTCCAATAAGTAACAACTCTGAGGAGTATTTTCCTAGGACCATTCTTGGGAATATCTAAGACTCCAATACTGTAAGGAGTTCCACATGGGCAAACCATTATCTGCAGAGAACCTCACTAACTGCAGGTTAACTACCCTTACTTAAGTGGGGTTCTGCATGGCCATTTTGGTCTGCCTTCCATGTATGACTGGGGTATAAAAGTGGAAGTAACAAGGCTTATTTAATGTGACTCTGTTTACAATTGTCTACAGACCAGTCACTAGATTAATAGATTTTTAAAAAGTCTCAGAGCGGTAGCCGTGTTAGTCTGTAATTTTAAAAACAGTGAGTATTTCTGTGACATCTTAGAGACTAACATTGGTAATAATGGTCATCAAGTCTGGCCTCCTAATTTTTGCATCATGCCCATAACTTCAGTTTAAGTTGTAGCACATCATTTAGAAAGATATCCTGCCTGAGATAAAAACATCTAGTGACAGGGAATCCACCATTTCCCCAGTGGTTAATTTCACTCACTGTTAAGAAAATGTACATTATTTCTAGTCAAATTTGTCTAACTTCAGTTTTCAAACATTAGGTCTTGTGTTACAATGAAGAGCTGCCCACTATCAGAAATCTCTTCCCCAAGTAGGCTCTTGTAGTCTGTGATCAAGTCCTCTTAACCTGCTCTTTGATAATCTAAACATTGAGCTTCTTTGTGTACTCGCTATAAGGTACGTTTTGCAGACCTTGAATAATTCTTACAGCTCTTTTCTGAACCATTTTCAATTTTTCAATATCCTTTTTGAAGTGTGGATACAAGAACCATTGCAGTATTCCAGTAACGGTCCCACTTATTCCATACACAGAGCTATTACCACCTTCATATTCCTACTTGATATTTCCTTGATATTTCCTGTTTCTTCAGCTTCTCACTGGGAGCTAATGTTCAGTTGTTGGTTATTCTCTAATCTCTCTCAGTATCACTGCATTCCAAAACACTTTCTCTCTTCTTGTAAGTGTGACCAACATTTTTTGCTTCTAGTTGGGTGGTCTTGCATTTGTTGGTAATCAAATGAGAGGTTGTCAGAAGGAACTCTATTCTGATTCTATTAAAATATGCAATTCAGTCTAATAGTTAACCAGTTTTGTATCCATTTTATATGGGCTACACTGATTTTGTCTAGTGCTACTTTTTTATCAGAATTAATAAATCTAATGCCTCACAGAGTTCAGCAGTTACTTTTGTCATCCAATTTAAAATGTAATAAAAAACAGTATAATTTGTTTGACAAGAACTAGTTTCCATAAACCGTGTTGCTGTGACATTAATTATACTACCATCTTTTAATTCTTTAGTAATTATGTCCCATATCAGACTTTACATGTTTTTGCCCAGGAATGTTGTCAGGTAAAAACCTAGGCTGTCACATTTATCCTGTTTAAATATTGGCAGAATATTAGTTTTTTTCCAATCCTCCGGAATTTCCCTCATGTTCCAAGGATCATTAGAAATCAACATTATTTGTTCTTATTGCTCCTTGCTTGGACAATTCAGTTATTTGGGTGCAAATAATCTAGTCCTGTTAATTTTTAAAAAATTAACTATAGTAGCTTATTATCCTCACTGATGCCATGAAAGTATTTTCTTATTGCTGTAAGTTATGAATAGTCATCCCACCTGCTTTCACATGTGTAACAGAAATGCTTATGGGATACTTCTTGATTTTTTGCATCATGAGTGACAATTTTGCTATCCTGGTGATCTATAACAATGACAGGATTTTGTTAGTTCCTGACATATTTAAAGAATTATTTCTTCATATTTAATAATATCAGCGTTAGATTTTTCATTTATTCCTGTAGATTCCCTTATCAATTGTCTGCATTTCTAATTGCTGATTTGTACTCATTTTTACATTTCATAGATTTATATATATAGATATAAATTAGTAGATAGCTGTAGTCAATAACTCTGAAGCAGGTGTCTTTGATGTAGAGTGTGAGTCCCCTCTGCACTCTACCTAATCTATTACGACAGGGCAAATTTCTGTATAATAGACATAGTCCTAGACAGTGTCAGTAGCCTGGGCTTCCCCAAACCACAAACTGGCATCTAAAGACCACTTCCTTTCTTTCTCAGCAGTCACTTCCTTCATCTTACATGTTAGTCGTTCAGATACCAGTCCTCAGGAGGCACAGTGTGACCCCCTGATATTCTCCAGCTCTGTTTTAAAGGGCTGGTTTATCCCATCACAGGATGCCTCTGCACATGTGAGCCATGATCAACAAAATGACCACAAAATTATAACTCAGGAACCAATCCCTGCAACAAACCTCGGTGCCAACTCTGCCCTCATATCTACACCAGCGACACCATCACAGGACCTAACCAGATCAGCCACACCATCACTGGTTCATTCACCTGCACATCTACCAATATAATATACGCCATCATGTGCCAGCAATGCCCCTCTGCTATATACATCGGCCAAACTGGATAGTCCCTACGTAAAAGAATAAACAGACACAAATCAGATATTAGGAATGGCAATATACAAAAACCTGTAGGAGAACACTTCAATCTCCCTGGACACACACTAGCAGATTTAAAGGTAGCCATCCTGCAGCAAAAAAACTTCAAGACCAGACTTCAAAGAGAAACTGCTGAGCTACAGTTCATGTGCAAATTTGACACCATCAGTTCAGGATTAAACAAAGACTGTGACTGGCTAGCCAAGTACAAAAGCAGTTTCTCCTCTCTTGGGGTATGTCTAGACTACATGGCTCCGTCGACAGAGCCATGTAGATGAGTTTACTAGACATAGGAAAATGAAGCGGCAATTTAAATAATTGCCGCTTCATTTACATCAAAATGGCCACCGCTGTCGATCAGCTGTTTGGTGGCACAGCGGGCAGTCTGGACGCGTCGAGAAGGAAGCCTTTGCCCGCTCCGTTATGCCTCGTGAAATGAGGTTTACCAGAGCGGTCGACAAAGGCTTCCCTTGTCGACCACAGTGCATCCAGACTACCCCGCTGTGCCGCCAAACAGCTGATTGGCACAGCGCGGTGGCCATTTTGATGTAAATGAAGCGGTGATTATTTAAATCACTGCTTCATTTTCCTATGTGTAGTAAACTCATCTACATGGCTCTGTCAACGGAGCCACGTAGTCTAGAAATACCCTTGGTTTTCACACCTCCTCATCAGCTGCTAGAAGTAGGCCTCACCCTCCCTGACTGAATTAACCTCGTTATCTCTAGCCTGCATATTTATACCTGCCTCTGGAAATTTGCACTACATGCATCTGATGAAGTGGGTTTTTGCCCACGAAAGCTTATGCTCCAATTAATCTGTTAGTCTATAAGGTGCCACAGGACTCCTTGTCGCTTTCACAAAATTATAATCACCATTTGCTAACAATATCTTGAATGAACCGGAAGATTAAGGAATGTAAAGGGCTGATATTCTGAAAAGTAAAGATAAGGCACATTTCCTTTGGAGATTTTGAATCCAATTTGGGTGCAAAGCCCCAGAAATTGAGATTGGGAGAATGGAATTGGCCTCCTCCACGGTGAAAGCAGAGTGTGGGTGTTCACGTGATAAGTTAGTGGCCAATATCTTGCCCTTGGACAGAAGTAGTAGCCGCAGCCTTCTGTACAAACCCTGGGTGAAGCAATGCAGAGATGAACTCCATGCTGCACCATGCATGTGTGTGGGGGGAGGGTTACACTCCCTGCCTGCACTCTCAAAATCTGCTTCTGAGGGGGTAGCCAAGTTAGTCTGTGCAGAAAAAAAAACAACAAATGGTCTGGTAACACTTTCTAGACTAACAAAACATGTAGACGGTATCATGAGCTTTCGTGGGCACAGCCCATTTCTTCAGATGACCGGAGTTGAAGAAGTGGGCTGTGCCCACAAAAGCTCATGATACCATCTACATGTTTTGTTAGTCTAGAAGTGCTACCAGACCATTTGTTGTTTTCTTCCCATATATGTTGGACTGCACTATTGCTAGGAGAGCTTCCAGAGCTGTCGGGCAGGCACAATTTTATCCTTTGTTTATTATAGACAAAATTTCAAAAGTGGTTTCTGATTTTGCAATCTATAAGTTTTTAAGGCCCAGCTTGAGACATCTGGGGCCTGATTTTCAAGTATCCCACAGCTTTCATTGAATTCAAGAGTGCCTGATAACACTGCAGAATGTTTTAGTTTTATTTCTTCTTTCCCTGTCTCTTTATATCAATACCCTCACTAGAAGTGTACATTTATCAAACAATAAATATCTTACTAGTCATTCAGAATATTGTATGAAATGCAACCAGAGAAATATTATATATTATTTATTACTTTTTTTTTCTCACAGCACAGATGCAAAATATGCCCAGAATAAAGAAAGAACTTTTGCAGGAATGGTGCCTAATTTACATTCCTAACTGGTTTACTCTGACCATATTTCCATTCGATTGAAGATAGAAAATTAAGGTGCTGTCAGAATGACCTAGTGTTTCAATGAAAGAAAATCATTTCAGACACCAACCACTTAAACAGTTGTCACTGCAGGGTGCCGTATTAAGCTTAGATGTAGAGTGTCTTTGGAACAGCGGTAAGAGAATGTCAGGCTATTCAATTCCTTCCATGGCACAATTCTTGAAACCTACATGCCATTAAGACTTTGTATCCACTGTGAGAGGAACATTTGCATGACGTTCTGATTCTGTCAATACATTTCACATGAAGGCTTTATTATTTCAACAAAGCTCCTGGCTGTGTGGGCTCCAAATGGACATTAAGGCTGAATTCTAAAGTAAACAGGGTAGACAATGAACTTCATCATGCTAAACACCTGATGACTATCTCCACCAGCCCTTTCCTTTTCTGTCTCTGGCAGACTGTCCATTATTTTAGTCCTCTTTACCTCAATTAACTGTCATCAGTCTTCCTCTCCAGCCAGGCGTCACCCATCCTCTTAGCCCGAGACTATTCCCCCCAAACCCCATTCTCCTGTCTGTTGCAATCACTTCTAGGACACACTGTGTGTGAGTCAATTAGGGCTCAGTTTAAGGACTGACTCAGCCTGTTCCCAGCCCCAAATGCGTTTTCTGTTTTCTGTAGAAGATCTTTTAGAAATAAACTTATAACGTGCAAATTAACATGAGGTTTTTGGCAATACAACTGGCCGAGAAAGAATTGATGACATAAGTCTGATTCACCTGCCGTGGAGGACGGAAGATCATTTTTCTGCAAATGTATAATGACTGGTCCCCCTGTCAAAGGGTGACTTCACTAGCACATGCTGGCATTTGATGCTGGGAGGTCCATTGCCCTCAATTAAGCAGAAACATCTGGAATCACATGAGCAGCTTGTTTGCTGAGTTCAGCAGCAGGGAAGCCTGTAGTTACAGCTCCTCCCTACTGTTAGGGGACTCAGCAAAGATTCAGCAATCGCAATCTGTGCTATAGGATTACTGGTCTGATAAGGCCCCTAACTAGAGAAACATGCCACCGATTCTATGCAAAAATATTCCGGAAGCATAATTCATGTGGAAATACATCCCTTGTGAAATAACCATCATTGATGGTTTAAAGAAATTTAGTGAATGCTCCTAAAGTGTAATGATTTCACTTAGATAACAAAGTTAAGTCTGCATAGAACTATTATGTATACTTGAATTTTAAAGAGCTGTGCCATGTTTTAACACCAGAATAATAAGTGAGTGGAAATAATGAGATCTGAACATGTAGCTACTCCTTCCTGCTTTTCACTGTAACCCAAAGAATCCAGTCTTTCTGAAGATATACCGTGAGATCCTCCTGCCATTGACAGCTATGGGAGTTTGGAGATTGATTTCAGGGGAAGCCAAAGCAGGCCTATGAAATGGCAGGATGTCAGAATTATGATACTTCAGCCAAGAAGTTCAGAAGCATGGGCTTCATTTAACATGTGTCCAATGCACTGAACATGATCAGCCTTATATAAATGCCACAGAATACAAATAACTCTCATCAGCTTCAGCCAGTAACTTGTTCCCTGCAGTGAGCTAATAGAGCTCTGTTCCACTGGGAGTAAATTGCCATGTTAGGACCTAGTCCTGCAAACACTGACAAGTATTCAAATCAATGGGACACATCAGGGTATCGAACCTGCAGAGTGGAGCTGTTTGTTTATTTTAGGAAATCTAAGATTTTTAAAAGCATGACATAAAACTGAAACCAGATAATTTAAAAACGTTTCTTGTTTTTATTTTTTTTTTCTGTTCACAAATCAAAGATGATGGCAAATGAGAAATGTTTTATCCATACTCCTAACATCTCCAATCGCCTTTAATCTATTTGTAAAGATAGTGGACTGGGTCATTGGCAGGTGGGATGGAACCTGTGGTTTTAGGGGGTAAAGTCATGTCCCTCTACCACGTGAGCTAAAAGCCAGTTGGATTTTAGTTAAGGCAGTAGAGCCTACTTCGCTCTCCCTTTCTCGGTGCCTCTGGGTTACATATGTTAGGTTCTCAGATAACCTCTATCAGGGTGCCTCCCAGTCTTTAAAGTATTCACCCTCACAACTCCTCCGTGAGATAGGGAAGTGCTATCTGCATTTTACTGTTGAGAAACTGTGGCACGGAGAGGCCAATGTCAAGATTCACATAAGTATTCAGGTAACTATCTTCCTATTAGGAGCCTAATTCTACCATTTAGACACCACTGACATTTTCAAAGCTGCCTAAGTCCCAATGCTGCTCTAATGAACATCTCAGAACCCTGGCTCTAGCCAAGTCCCACAACAAGATTCTCAAAGTAGGCAGAGGAATGCTTAACTCATCAGCAGGGTGATGGGGCTTGATCCTGCTGGCATGTTCTGAGCATGCTTAATACCTAATACCTGTCAGACCCCACAGCAGGAGGGCTGCAAATAGGCCATGAATATGTTGGGGTTGGGGGCAGCATAGCTCTCATACAAAAGTCATCTAAGCAGATACACAGGTATTGAGCAAGAGCGAGAGACAGACTGTTTCAGCTGCTAAGGTATGGGATACCTGAGCAGCTAACCTGGCTTAGGTGACTAACTCCAGAAGAGGATTTGTGCCTGAGGTCCCATGTGGAAAGAGTGCCAATCTTGCCCTGTCAGCGAGATGCAGGAGGTCATCTACTTAGGTGCCAAACCCACTCTCCTTGGCATTTCTTGGCATTTCTGAAGCTATGTTTCTTGGGCGCCTTATTCTCTCCATGCATAGTCTGGAGAGCCCTGGCACCTAGCCTGGGACTGAGGATTCCACTAAGGTAGCAGGGCCCCTAGGGTGTGTCTACACTGCAGGGCTTAACTCAAAATAAACTACGCAAATTGAGCTACATCCATTGAGCAGCTTATTTCAAAATAGGGAGCGTTTACACAGCACTTATTTCAAAATAGAGCACTCTTCCTCCGACTTCTCTTACACCTCATATAATGAGGTTTACAGGAGTCAGAGTAAGAAGTCCTCAGCTTGACAGTATTTTGACACTATTTCGAAACAACTGCCTGCTGTGTAGACATGGACGAAATTATTTCGGAATAGCGCTAGTTATTTTGAAATAGTGTTGCAGTGTAGACGTACTCTTAAGAGGTTAGCACTGCAATGC
Organism: Rafetus swinhoei; assembly: GCA_019425775.1. Lineage (NCBI taxonomy): Eukaryota > Metazoa > Chordata > Testudines > Trionychidae > Rafetus > Rafetus swinhoei. The sequence goes on from CM033440.1 coordinate 73,374,512, forward strand.
TGAGCAGAGCAACACCTAAATACCTTTGAGGATAGGGGTTTAGGTGACTTTCCTGAGGCCATAAAGGAAGCCTGCTGTGGAATGGAGATTTGGTCTCCCATGTCCTAAACTAGTATCCTAATCACCAGACCATCCTACTACACTACTTGGCCTCTGGTTGACTAAAAGGCATTCCTAGGAACATGATAGTGTGTCCAGTGGCAACATTTCTGCATATTTGCAATCTAATTTGTTAGATTGCGAACTCTTGGGGGCCAAGACTCTTTTTGCTGATACAGCTAGAAGTGCGTAGCTCAATGCAGCCCAGGCTCCTAAGGCCTCTATGTGCAATTGCAATAATTTTCATACTACCTTTGCATTTGGCGCCAATGGGATTATTCTCATATTTAAAGTTAAGCATGTACACAAGTGCTTTCCTGGATTGGGGGCGCAAGTACTTAGCTCCTCCCAAGAACAAGCCTGTTGAAATGAAATTGAGAACTCCTACTGAGCAGAAATGTTTCCTTAGTTTTTCCATATTTTTAAAGGCGAAATCACCCTCTTGAGGGCAGACAGTGAATTTTGGCATAAATTATGTTACAAATCATTCATGGACAGGCCCGCCAATGGCAGGAGGAGGGGGGAAAGAGGGACAAAAGGGGTAGCTGCTTTGTGGCCCAGTGATTTAAAAGGGCCTGGGGCTCCTGGCCTCTTCTGCTGCTACAGTGGAAATGGCAGCTGCCAAAGCCCTGGGCCCTTTAAATTGCCGCCAGAGCCTGGACGGCATGCACTGAGTGGCGCTGAAGGAGTGGCTGTGTGGAAGGCTAGCCCTCAGCTCTGCCCCATTCACCTAAGGCCCTGGCCCTTCTGGGTGCTCAGAGCCAGCCCCCCACACCTTGCCCTGGGTTCAGCAAAGTCTGTCAGCTGCCCTGCTCATGGAACATGCATTACATTATCATACATGTTGTCTGCAGGCAGGAGCAGACTACAGGCCATAGCCTTTGTGAGCTGCCTTTTGAATGGGAATTATTTAATGTCAATGGAGTTACACAAGCGTAGAACTGGCATAATAACAGTGGAGAGACAGGCCCTACAGTTGAACTGAGCAAGCATATGAATTTAAACTCCGCTATGTTAAAAAATAAGAAAAATAAGATAAAGAAAATATTTGCTTTCAAAGAGCCTGCAGATACTTGCAAACTTTGCTCAACAGAGCAGTCTCACTGTGTTCAGGGGGGCTGTTTGAATAAATTAAGTCATCGGAGTGCTCAGGATCAGGCCTAAGGCTTGTACTTGCTATACCTCGCTGCACAACTTTGCAGAATACTTTTGCAATCCAAAATGTTAGAAATCGAGTTTTTTATAGAACAAAATGAAGGTGTGTGTTGGACCCTGCCATTAAAAGTCACGAGTTTTTAGGCCACAGCTCATTGAGAGATTCTGTACCAATAAGGCTTCCTTTTAGATTGACAGGTGGCTGATTAAAAAAAAATAAAATCTTATTTTGAAGGTTTTTTATCATGAAAAATAATCCCTCTCCAGTGGCTCGGAGCATTGTGATTTCTGTGGTTCTTTTTCTTCTGAGCTGTTCAATTAGTTGAAAATCTCTCTCTGATGGACTGAAGCAGCTTGAGTGAACGCCTGAGCGCACAACCAATTAGGCTCATTTGAAGTTGCAGAATTGCCTTCTTTAGTGTTAAAACCCCATGTCAAACACTGGGTCTAAGATCATTTGTACTACAAAATGAGATTGACAGAGCAGCTGCAACAGGGGGCATGCCTGCTGGACGACTTAATTGTGGAGACTGAAGGGCCATCATGAACTGGCGTGTGGAGATTGTATCACCACTGCTGCATTACAAATGCTCTTTATTAACAGTGATCTGTAATCAATGAGCTCAGGCTTTTTGCCAGAGCTCCAAAAGCAGATAGACAGCCCTCCTCACAAGGAGTAGGAGGAGTCACAAGACCTGGCTCTGGTGCTGAAAAATGAAGCTGTAATGTGCTTACAGTACCTGACACTTTGTTGGGGTTGCGAATCTACAGAGGAGGAAATAATCATTGGATGTCACACAGTTTCCTTGATTTGGTAAAATATGCATTAGCTCTGTTGAACATGTATCACTATACACAAAAACTGTATGTATATTGCTATGAATGAAATGAGTTTATTTCAACAGAAGCAGTTTTTTAATGCTCCATGATCAGCTTGAACTGACACATATGGTTTGGGTACAAGTGTCTGCGAAAGCTTCATAGTGGATAGTGCCCATAGTTTGATGACAATTCATGGTTAAAAATTATCTGAATTGAAGTAAGTTCTAGCAAATTAACAAGTGAATTAATATTTTTCACTTTTTTTTTGGAGGGAGGAGAAATTTCTTTCTTTTTTTTTTCTAATAAGATTAGTGAAAACATCATGCTTTTGGAGCGGGTGGCCAGCAGTGTTCCCTGTAAGCTGAGCACTTGGGTGGCCACCCAACAGAAATTCAAATGCTGCCCAGATGATTAGCAGAGCACCCACAGTGTCTGCCCACAGCTGGCAGCATGCATTTCTACTGGTGATACATATGCCTCATAGCACATACCAAAATTTATATTGCACATGGATGGAAAAAAAAATAGAGGGAACACTGATGGCCAGGCAATTCACTGGTAATGCTTGTAACCCAATACGTGTGTCCATTCAATCACATTGTCTTTTCTTCTATGGACATTTACTTTATGTGGCCATCTTTATTTTGAGGAATCAATAAAATCACATGAGTATTAAAAGATTTGTTTTTATAATCATGGCTTTTTAAAAAAAAAAATCTCATGGCATTTCTCAGAATGTACAAAAATCAACAGTGATAAGAATAATCATTTATATAACACTGTTAATTTAATAGGCATTTAACATTGCCCAATCATTTATATAACACTGATTTTATTAAAACACACAGTGAAGCAAAACCTCATGAGCAAGTGACACATACAGTAACAGGCCTACTCTTTAGTTAAATTATGTGTAGATTATTACAGTGCTCCCTAGTTACCTGAAGAGTTTCTACCTGGGTGAGCAGTAATTATGAGTTATTTACATGAGTATACATGGCAGGACTGGTCTCAGTTATTGGAAACTTTCTGCCTGGGTCCCAGTTGTTTTTTCATACTATCTAATGAAGCATCAGCAATGTATGAGCATCTATTAGAAATGGTTCGTATAAAATGAGTCATTTTTTCTGTCATAATGCTTCCTGCATAAACACTGTTCAGATGAGACAAATTCAGGTTGTACCATTTTATGTCATGTATAATTTGAGCCTCAAGTAGTGGAAACCACAGAATAGCTCTGGTTCCTCTTTGTAATGACTCCTGTTCAGGACCTAGCAATTCTAATGCCAGGGACAACATGAATTTTTTTTTCAATTATTTGTACACAGTTTGTCTTAAGCAGCTGTAGAACCTCTTCCCATCATCTGTTTGGAGTTCCTGGTACAATGGTGATGGGAGCTTTATAAGTTAATGAATTACCTGTCTATCTAATCACAATCAAGACTTTCAGGAAATCTTATAAAAAATTAAATCCAATTTTAACTAAATGAGTTCTTATTCAAAGTAGTCATCACTTATGTATGATCATCCCACTTTCTCTTTGCAAGAAGCGGTATTATTTACACTAGTATAGGCCAAGAGAAGTGAGCACCTAAACCGAGATAATACCTTAACTTAATAAAATAACTAATCAATAAATATGTGGCTGAAGATAAATGGATATGTGTTTGCTTATACTAATGAATGTCCAACCAAACTAATACCCTATCAGGTCAAAAAAGTGGCATGGTGTTAGTTGATTTTTTCCCCTTCTATATATAATATTTGTATATTTGTTTTATATTCTCTTCCCTAGTTATTTTAAAGAATGGCCTCACAACTAATCTGGAGGAATTGTCTCTTAGGGAAGCTATTCTGTCCTAAATCCCATTGCCTCTTTCTTACTTATTCATAAAGGAGAAAATCCTTGCTGCTATCTTCATTTCTACCATACAAGAGCCGAAATATAGCAGGAATAGTACATTTCCATTGCACAAAGGACAAGACCTTCTATCTTAATAATATGTCTTGTCTTTCCCCTTCCCTTCCTCCAATCATCTGGCTATGAGATATTATTAATGAGCCAATTCGAATCTCATTGTGATTTTGCTGCACTTGGTCATTTCTCTCATGTGCAGAGGAAGGCATTGAATTTGGAATGTGGCATCAAATTCAAACTATTGTTATGATCAGTGCAGATAGCACCTCCATCTTTATCTTTGTGTTAAGTTGTCTTGCATATTATTATGCTGCTGATCTGACCTTGAATGATTAACAGGAAGTCCAGTCCTACCTGTGCATACTAGAGTTGATGCTTGCAGTGTCCTAATAAATCTCAGTGATTCTGTAAGCAAGTATTACAATTGGTGGTGGTGGGTTCAGGAGGGCAAAAGCACTTTTCCCCTAGTGTAAATTTACTGATTGTGCAGAGGAGACTAGACTCGGGGAATACCTTGATAAACTTTGAGATATTGTTATCTGTGAATGAGTAGACTGATGGGAAAGCAACACAGAAGTGGTTTTGGATGGTGATGCCAACCAGGACCACTGATAGGGGAAGGGATATGTGGGAGACAAGAGGACAGTTAATCTGGGGCCTGGCAATTTAAAAGGGCCACAGCTGCTACTATGGCTGCAGCAGCAGCCACAGCCTTAGGGGTCTTTAAATCCAATGTCATTACAAGAACTCCCGGTGTGTTAATAGAATAGACTTGTCGCTATTCTAACAATATTCAAACACCATGTCTGGATATGAGCAGAAAAAAATGTGTGGAGCAACTCTTGGGGTCTTGGAGGTGCCTCTACCATGCCTACATGGGGATAGAGAAGAGCAGCTCTGTCTGGAGCTCAGAATAAAGTTGTGATGAAGTCAGGTCCTCATGGATAAGGATAAAACACCCTTGCAATGAACCTGTCGGAGTGTTTGAAGCTTCCAATATTCATTGATACCATATCCAGTGTAGCTTGTGTCTCAAAGCCTCTCACAGGGAGGAGATAAAGAGCTGTGAAACAGCTGAGTCAGAAAAAAAACTAGAGGCTGATTTAACTGAAGTAGCCATAGAAGACAATGAAAGGAAGCAATTAGAACAGCTGCTCTTATTATATGTTTTTGTGTTTTCCAGGAATCATGAAGAGCTTAGGAGTTATGATTGGGTGCAACATCAAATTGTGCATAAATTAAGGGGTGTCACTTTGAGGCAAACACGTCAAATTGCAAAGCGTTGTGTGACTTTGCTAAGACATATACTCAGTGAGAATGGGTTGGAGCCCTAGCCCCTGTACACTATTATAATGCACTGAAATGTTCCTTCAATTTTGGAGGAGGTACAGTGGTTTGTTGTGGGCCTTTCTGGATTCTACAGGAGATTTGTAAAGAATTTCACAATGAGTGCCAATTTACTTGGTTCCTAAAAGCAAATTTGTCAGGATAGAGGGACACCAAGAAGTGTTTGAGTTCCCAGATCCATTTTGTCCATTCTTCATAACCTATGATATTCCAAAGGCTGCTTTCAGATTTGCACTTGAACAAACTGAAGGGCTACGTCTAGACTAGCATGATTTTCTGCAAATGCTTTTAACGGAAAAGTTTTTCCGTTAAAAGCATTTGCAGAAAAGAGCGTCTAGATTGGCACGGACGCTTTTGCGCAAAAGCACTTTTTGCGGAAAAGCGTCCGTGCTAATCTAGACGCGCTTTTGTCAAGAAAGCCCGATCGCCATTTTAGCCATTGGGGCTTTTTTGCGCAAAACAATTCTGGGTTGTCTACACTGGCCCTCTTGCGCAAAAGCATTGGACATACAACGGGAGCGTCATTGTATTTGCGCAAGAAGCACTGATTTTGTACATTACAAAGTCAGTGCTCTTGTGCAAATTCAAGCGGCCAGTGTAGACAGCTGGCAAGTTTTTCCGCAAAAGCAACTGCTTTTGCAGAAAAACTTGCCAGTCTAGACACAGCCAAGAGGTTGGTAGGCACAGATTACTGGTTTTTTGGAGCTCACAAGTTAAATGAGATTAAAAACCAAGTATTCAGCTATAGAACTGAAGCATCTAGCTAATGTGAAGGTCTTCAGTCTAACATCCCTGTTTGTAAGGTATGGTATTTATAATATACACAGACCACAGTGCCCTGTAGCAGCACAACTCAGAAAATACATCTGTGGAGGGAATGCATGAGTGGTTTTAATGTACATTAGAGAGACAAAGATCGAGATAGTATTTTTTATTGGACCAAATTCTATTGGGTGAGAGGGACACAGATCTTGTCTTTAGGTCTGGGAAAAGTATTGTATGTCATAGCCAAATTCAAAATCAAACATCTTCTAACATATGCAGTTAGCACTTATTTAAGGGATCATTCAAGGTGAAAATATTTCTAATGCTGAACTATTTATGTGATTAAGATGTACTCCACAAGATTCCTAGGGTCATAATGTGAGATTTCTTGGCCAGGAGGAATTGGTAGGATGTTCAAAGGATATCTGCATGCTGTGGTCTTTAAACAATCTGTCCACAATAGACAGCCCTGACATAAAGAACATGAACCTGGCATTCACTGATAATTTAGATCCAACTCCAAGTGATGTGCCCATGACTGAATATGGAATTAAGATGGCAAACAAATATGGAAACTTGAATGAGTAGCACGCTACTTGTATTCCTGTTTAAATTTGGAACATGACACCTAATTCAAACTATTTTAATAATCAGAATAGACAGAATCACTACCAGTATATTTAGTCATATATTTTAGAAATGTGCATCTGTCTGCCTGTCTGTCTGTGAGCCTGTTTGTTCAAAAACTCCTAAATGGTAAGAACTAGGGCCACCAAATTTGGTAGGTAGCTTCCTCTTATCCTAACTTAAAGCAAGGTCAGGGTTTTATTGTCTCAAGAAAATGGGAAGTGCTGGGAATGGGAGTGTTTTCCATAACATGGAAAGGGAGGGGCACAGAGAGGAGGGACACAATACTGAGAGTGAAACTGGGAGCAGTTTGCCTGCAGGGGAGAGCTATACTGCAGAGTGCCCACTGGGCGCAGCCGCACCACCAACAGAATGGCCAGCAGGGCTGGGTCTCTGCCATTTTTCCTGCCACCAGACTAGGTAAGGAGCCGCTATGTGAAATGAAATTGCTACTTACAGTGTCCTAACAAATCCCTGTAATTCTATAAGCAAGTATATGTTTTAAGGTATAAGTTGAAGCTAACAAAACCAGAGTAACAACATAAATAAAATCCTTTCCTTTTTTAATGATAGAAAAATACTATGACTTTAAAATAAAATTAATCTCAAGTGTATACAAACATGTGAAAATCCACAATAAGGCAAAAGAGATAATTAGCAGGATAACACCTTTTCTTTTAAATAAGAAAAAACGTATACTTACATTTTTATATTTTTTATATAAAAAAATCCATCAAGAGATGGATCTCTGGAGGCATCTAGATAGACTTATGTGTAGTGCTGGGAAGGAGATGGTGGTCATGGTACATATAGGTACCAATGACGTAGGGAAGGGTAGGAGAGATGTCCTGGAGGCCAAATTTAGGTTGCTAGGAAAGAGACTGAAATCCAGGACCTCTATGGTGGCATTCTCAGAAATGATTCCAGTTCCACGCGCAGGGCCAGGTAGGCAGGCAGAGCTTCAGAGTCTCAATGCGTGGATGAGACGATGGTGTAAGGAGGAGGGGTTTAGATTTATTAGGAACTGGGGACACTTTTGGGAAAGGGGGAGCCCATACAGGAAGGATGGGCTCCACCTAAACCAGGGTGGAACCAGACTGCTGGCACAAAACATTAAAAAGGCCATAGATCAGTTTTTAAACTAAGAGATGGGGGAAAGCCGACTGGTGCGGAGAAGCACATAAATCGGATGGAGACTTCTCATAGAGGAGAATCTATTGATAGAGATTCTCTAAGCTGTAGTCAGAAAGAGAGGAGGGGAGAGGACAAACAATGGGCCAGAGCAGACAAAAAACCTCATATAAAGGAATCCAATGCATCAAGGAAGGGCAGACAAATAAACAGTGGCAATTTTTTAAAGTGCCTGTACACAAATGCTAGGAGTCTGACTAATAAGATGGGTGAACTAGAGTACCTCATATTACAGGAGGCGATTGACATAATAGGCATCACTGAAACCTGGTGGAATGAGGAAAATCTGTGGAACACTATCATACCGGGATATAAAATATATTGGAAGGATAGAGCAGGACGTGTGGGTGGCGGAGTGGCACTGTATGTGAAAGATAATGTAGAATCAAATGAAATAAAAATCTTAAATGAATCAACATGTTCAATAGAAGCTATGGATAGTAATTCCATGCTCCAATAATAAGAATTTAGCAGTAGGGATATATTACCGACCACCTGACCAGGACAGTGATACTGACATTGAAATGCTAAGGGCAATTAGAGAGGCTACCAAAATAAAAAACTCTATAATAATGTGGGATTTTAATTATCCCCATATTGACTGGGTACATGCCACCTCAGGAAGAGAAGCAGAGATAAAATTTCTCAATGGCTTAAATGACTGCTTCTTGGAGCAGCTGGTACAGGAACCCACAAGAGGAGAGGTAATACTCGATTTAGTCCTGAGTGGAGCGCAGGATCAGGTCCAGGAGATAACTATTACAGGACAGCTTGGGAATAGTGACCATGATATAATAACATTTAACATTCCTGTGGTGGGAAGAACACCTCAGCAGTCCAGCACTCTGGCATTTAAATTCAAACAGGGGAATTACACAAAAATGAGGAGGTTAGTTAAACAGAAATTAAAAGGCACAGTGACAGAGCCAAATCCCTGCAAGCTGCATGGAAACTTTTTAAAGACACCATAATAGAGGCCAAACTTAAATGTATACCCCAAATTAAAAAACATAGTAAGAGACCTAAAAAAGAGTCATCATGGCTTAACCACCATGTAAAAGAAACAGTGAGGGACAAAAGGCATCTTTCAAGAAGTGGAAGTCCAATCCTAGTGAGATAAATAGAAAGGAACATAAACACTGTCAAATCAAGTGTAAAATGTAATAAGAAAAGCAAAAAGATTTTGAGGAACAGCTAGCCAAAAACTCAAAAATCAATAGCAAAATGTTTTTTAAGTACATTAGAAGCAGGAAGCCTGCTAAAAAACCTGTGGGTTCCCTAGATGATCGAGATACAAAAGGAGTTATCAAGGACGATAAAGCCATTGCGGAGAAACTAAATGATTTCTTTGCTTCAGTCTTCACGGCTGAGGATGTTAGGGAGATTCCCAAATCTGCACTGTCCTTTGTGGGTGATGAATCTGAGGAACTGTCCCTGATTGAAGTGTCATTAGAGGAGGTTTTGGAACAAATAGAAAAACATAACGTTAACAAATCACTAGGACCGGATGGCATTCATCCAAGGGTTCTAAAAGAACTCAAATGGGAAATTGCATTATCTGTGGTTTGTAACCTATCCTTTAAATTGGCTTCCGAACCTAATGACTGGAAGGTAGCTAACGTGACACCAATATTTAAAAAGGGCTCTAGAGGCGATCCGGGCAATTACAGACCGGTAAGTCTAACTTCAGTACCGGGCAAATTAGTCGAAACAATAGTAAAGAATAAAATTGTCAGGCATGTAGAAGAACATAATTTGTTGGACAAAAGTCAACATGGTTTCTGTAAAGAAATCATGTCTTACTAATCTATTAGAGTTCTTTGAAGGGTTAACAAACATGCGGACAAGGGGATCCAGTAGATATAGTATACTTAGATTTTCAGAAAGCCTTTGACAAGGTCCCTCACCAAAGGCTCTGTGTAAATTACATTGTCATGGGATAAGAGGAAGGTCCTTTCTTGGATTGAGAACTGGTTAAAAGACAGGAAACAAAGGGTAGGAATAAATGGTAAATTTTCGGAATGGAGAGGGTAACTAGTGGTGTCCCCCAAGGGTCAGTCCTGGGACCAATCCTGTTCAACTTATTCATAAATGATCTGGAGAAAGGGGTAAGCAGTGAGGTGGTAAAGTTTGCGGATGATACTAAACTGTTTAAGATAGTCAAGACAGAAGCAGACTGTGAAGAACTTCAGAAAGATCTCACCAAACAGAGTGACTAGGCAACAAAATGGCAAATGAAATTTAATATGGATAAGTGTAAAATAATGCAAATTGGAAAAAAATAACCCCAACTATACGTACAGTATGATGGGGGCTAATTTGGCTATGACAAATCAGGAAAGAGATCTTGGAGTTATCGTGGATAGTTCTCTGAAAACTTCCACACAGTGTGCAGCGGCAGTCAAAAAGGCAAATAGGATGTTAGGAATTATTAAGAAAGGGATAGAAAATAAGACACAGAATATCTTATTGCCCCTGTATAAAACTATGGTACGCCCACATCTTGAGTGGTCTAGATGTGGTCTCCTCACCTCAAAAAAAGATATTTTGGCCTTGGAAAGGGTTCAGAAAAGGGCAACTAAAATGATTAGGGGTTTGGAACGGGTCCCATATGAAAAGAGTCTAAAGCGACTGGGACTTTTCAGTTTTGAAAAGAGGAGACTGAGGGGGGGGATATGATAGAGATATATAAAATCATGAGTGGTGTGGAGAGGGTGAATAAAGAAAAGTTATTTATTAGTTCCCTAAATAGAAGAACTAGAGGACACCAAATGAAATTAATGGGTAGCAGGTTTAAAACTAATAAAAGAAAGTTCTTCTTCACACAGCGCATAGTCAACCTGTGGAATTCCTTGCCAGAGGAGGCTGTGAAGGCTAGAACTATAACAGAGTTTAAAGAGAAGCTAGATAATTTCATGGAGGTTAGGTCCATAAAAGGCTATTAGCCAGGGGATAGAAATGGTGTCCCTGGCCTCTGTTTGTCAGAGGCTGAAGATGGATGGTACGAGACAAATCGCTTGATCATTGTTTTCGGTCCACCCCCTCTGGGGCACCTGGCGCTGGCCACTGTTGGCAGACAGGCTACTGGGCTAGATGGACCTTTGGTCTGACCCAGTACAGCCATTCTTATGTTCTTATGTTCTTATAAATTTGACTCAAAATCTCATTGAAAAGTCTGTGTTCCAGTTGTTGGCACAGATCTTAAAACATTTAAATAACTGCAACAGAACCTGCTCCCATTGAAGTCAATGGCAAAATTCCCACTGATCTAAAGGAGATAGAATTGAGTCCAAACTCTTCAACACCCTATTGTTTTAATTTAACAACCTTCATACCATGTTGTTGGCTTCTTATTATATACTTTCCCTTAAGAAAATGTGTGTTTTTGTCAACCAGTTCCAATATGCTTTAATAGAAATCTTGCCACTTAAACAACATACAAAGCTTTGAAAATATGCCTCTCAATATCTGCTCTCTGATATCAGTTGCTGCATCTGCTTGTAATCTAGAGTATATAAAGAAAAATCTATCAATACATGTACATTCCCTTTAAAATATATTTTACTTGGTTAAATCTGTCAAAATACTTCCAGTGAATATTGTCCTTAAACAATGTCACAGCTATAAAAATAATTAGTATTGATGTTTTAAAATTTTCATGCTAATATTGTAAACTATGGATTTTTTGCAGTGAGAAATCAAATTGTGCACATCTGTGAGAATGCCACATTTCAAGCTTACATGCAATTTCAAACAATGGCATTAAAGCTTTAAAAGTAAATCTCATTAAAAAGAATAAAGAGAAAGGAAAACAACAGATAGCAGTTGTATAACATTGTTTATTGTTATTGTGAACAATATATTTAACTGCTATGATGAAATACTTTCTCACACAATCAGTAATTAGCCCAAGGAATGCTGTGAGGACTGTGTTCAAATTGTAAGCTATCACTTTAAGGGTGTGTCTAGACAACATCCTTTTTTTGGTAAAGGGATGAAAATTAGGCACGTCGATATCGCAAATGAAGCCGGGATTTGAATTTCCTGTGCTTCATTTGCATAATGGCAGCTGCCGCTTTTTTTCGAAACGGGGCTTTTTTGAAAAAAATAGTAGTTTAGATGGGGAGCTTTCAAAAATAAAACCTCTTTTCAAAAGATCCTGTAAACCTCATTTTTTGAGGAGAACAGGATCTTTCAAAAAAGGATTTTATTTTCGAAAGATCCCCCGTCTAAACTGCTGGGGTTTTTTTTGGAAAAGCCCTGTTTCGGAAAAAAGCAGCGGCCACCATTATGCCAATGAAGCATGGGAAATTCAAATCCCAGCTTCATTTGCAATATCGACGTGCCTAATTTTCATTTGTGTATTGACGTGTCTAGACACACCCCTAAGAGTTTCAGAGCCCAGGCAGTTTGAAGCCAGTCTACAGTAAGGTGGGATGAATTGTGTCTTTCTGTTTTTAGGGATCAGCCTGCTTTGCCTGTTTCTGAAGTTTATTTGGGGGTTAGGGTTTGTGTGCTTTCTGAATTCTAAGAAATAAACTAGTGTTAGCAAGAATATTTTATGTTTCCATCTCTGTCTGTATGCTATGGAAAAAAACAATTGCCACAATTCAAAGAGGAATCAGACATGTACAGGATAACAAGAATATCCACTATCATCAAGTCTGATGCATATGGTTGCATAGATGGTATTGATCAAAATAAGTTGGATTTCTGGGAGATCAGTTTTCAAATGAGCTAATACATGCATGTAGAAACAGAAAAAGTAGCACATTTTCATATCCTAATCCTGCATTTATACCTAAATAAAATATCCCTCCCATTTATCCATTTTATCTGACCACTGACAGTCTTTAAATGTATTTGGTCAATCTCATCCCTGGTTTATCTCCATTAGGAGCTCAGCACAATACGAAGCTGACATGAAATTATACTTGAGTGAAAATTAATCAGTTAAGGGTATGTGTGTGTAAAAAGCCACCAAGGGGAACATGGTATAAAACAGACATGCCTATACTGTCTTTTAGATGGCTACCTGCTGTTTGCCACCACGGCTTGTAAATAAATTACATCCACTGAATGCCAAATCAGTGCAAATTACAGTATTTTGCTACTTACATTCTAAATCCCTCCACTTTTTCTTTTGGAAGCTGTGGCCTGCTCTTTCTCTCCCAAACTGCTAGCCATGTATAATGGCTGTATGCCAGAGGAGAACACCCTTGCCAGAGGTAGCTATCTTTCAATGGTTGATGAAGATATTTTCTCAAGATACTTTTTACATTATGAATGTTGTGGGGTTAATATTTGTAAAGAACCTTGTTAAACTTGGAATGAAAGATACTCAAAAAGTACATCCAATGGCCTCTTCATAACTGCCTCAGCCCAGCACCATTCTGTACTTTTTTGTTTCACTGGTGACTACCTCAATGCTTGCCCTTCTCACTATGTGCCATGCCCTTTTCATTCCCTCATCTTCTCCCATACTTCCTTCTCTCATGTATCTTCTACCTTTACCCCTCACCATCTCCCAGTCCATTCTCCTTTCTCCCATAGTCTGCTTTCATTAACTCTAATTCATCTCACATTATGATTATCTCTTCCTTTTCTCCCACATCCAAAACTTCACCTGCAGCTTTCCTTCTGATGGTGACCTCTGCACTGATCCTGACTGCCAGGACATAATTACACTGTCCTGCTACTCCTATCCCTGCTTCCCTCACTCCCTCTGGCAGCTTTAAAAGGAGAAAAAGAAACAGGGCCCAATTAACCTTCTAATCATAGTATTATAACCTTCATTTACTCTGCTCCATTTCGTCACCTCTCCCATCCCACAAACACATTCACTATGTCATGTCTACAATGAGATTGTAAGCACCTCAGGAGCACAAAAAGGAAGCTTACAAAAGTGGAAACTTGGACAAATGACCAGGGAGGGGTTTAAATGTATAGCTCGAGAATGCCGGGGGGTTATCAGGAAGGCGAAAGCGCAAATGGAATTGCGACTGGCTAAGGATGTGAAGGATAACAAGAAAGGTTTCTACAGGCATGTTAACAAGAAGAAGGTGATCAGAGAGGGTGTGCGGCCCCTACTGGATGAAGGAGGTAACCTAGTGACAGATGATGTGAGGAAAGCTGAAGTACTCAATGCTTTCTTTGCCTCTGTATTCACAGACAAGGTCGGCTCCTGGACTTCTGCGATAAGTGACCCAAGATGGGATGAAGATGGACAGCCCATGGTGGGTAAAGAACAGGTTAGGAACTATTTAGAAAAGCTAAACATACACAAATCCATGGGTCCGGACTTAATGCATCCGAGGGTACTGAGGAGTTGTAAATGTCATTGAGAGCCTTTGGCCATTATCTTTGAAAAGTCGTGGAGATCGGAGAAATCCCGGATGATTGGAAAAAGGCAAATGTAGTGCCCATCTTCAAAAGAGAAGAAGGGCGATCCAGGGAACTATAGGCGGTCAGTCTTACCTCGGTTCCTGGAAAAATCATGGAAGGGATCATGGAATCCATTTTGAGGCACTTGGAAGAGAGGAAAGTGATTAGGAATAGTCAGCATGGATTCACAAAGGGCAAGTCGTGCCTGACCAATCTGTTTAGCTTCTATGATGAGGTAACTGGCTCTGTGGACGTGGGAAAGTCAGTGGATGTGATATACCTTGACTTTAGCAGGCTTTTGATACGGTCTCCCACAATATTCTTGCCAGCAAGTTAAGGGAATGTGGATTGGATAAATGGACAGTAAGATGGATAGAAAGATGGCTAGAAGGCCGGGCCCAGCGGGTAGTGATCAACGGCTCGATGTCAGGATGTCGGTCGGTTTCTAGCGGAGTGCCCCAAGGTTCGGTTCTAGGACCGGTTTTGTTCAATATCTTTATTAATGACCTGGATGAGGGGATGGATTGCACCCTCAGCAAGTTTGCGGATGACACTAAGCTAGGAGGAGAGGTAGATACGCTTGAGGGCAGAGATAGGGTCCAGAGTGACTTAGACAAATTGGAGGATTGGGCCACAAGAAATCTGATGAGGTTCAACAAGGACAAGTGCAGAGTCCTGCACTTGGGACGGAAGAATCCCAAGCATAGTTACAAGCTGGGGACCAACCAGTTAAGTAGTAGTTCTGCAGAAAAGGACCTGGGGGTTACAGTGGATGAGAAGCTGGATATGAGTCAACAGTGTAGCCAAGAAGGCTAATGGCATATTAGATTGCATTAAGAGGAGCATTGCCAGCAGATCCAGAGATGTCATTATTCCCCTTTATTTGGCTTTGGTGAGGCCACATCTGGAGTATTGTGTCCAGTTCTGGGCCCCCCACTACAAAAAGGATGTGGATGCATTGGAGAGGGTCCAGATGAGGGCAACCAAAATGATTAGGGGGCTGGAGCATATGACTTATGAGGAGAGGCTGAGGGAGTTGGGTCTGTTTAGTCTGCAGAAGAGAAGAGTGAGGGGGGATTTGATAGCAGCCTTCAACTTCCTGAAGGGAGGTTCCAAAGAGGCTGGAGAGGCTGTTCTCAGTAGTGACAGATGGCAGAACAAGGAGCAATGGTCTCAAGTTGTGGTGGGAGAGGTCCAGGTTGGATATTAGGAAAAACTATTTCACTAGGAGGGTAATGAAGCACTGGAATGGGTTACCTAGGGAAGTAGTGGAGTCTCCATCCCTAGAGGTGTTTAAGTCTCAGCTTGACCAAGCCCTGGCTGGGTTGATTTAGTTGGGATTGGTCCTGCCTAGAGCAGGGGGCTGGACTTGATGACCTTCTGAGGTCTCTTCTAGCTCTATGGTTCTATGATTCTATGATTCTAGGAGGCCCATGTATTTCCTTTTTTGAGAAAATGAACCTAGTACACTTTAGTTATTGGATAAATACACTTCCACAAATAACAGTAACAAGTGTGGGGAACATGCCTTACTAATCCATGTGTAGAGGGGTCTTTCCATGCACAGGTTTGCTTCCTCCTGTGTGAAACAAGGTGCTTGCTGTCTCTGTGAATCCAGCTGCTTACCTAGGAGGAGAATCAAAGACAGAGCATACCAATGGAGCAGAGGTCAGAGTGGCTCCCAGGAGATTCAAAGAAAACGTAAGACAGCATTGGGCTGTATTTTCTTTTCCACAGAGGTCCCTTTGCTATCGGGACCTCAGAGGCATCTGTGGACTAGAAGCTGGAGGCTCAGAACTATATTTGCAACAGGAAGCCTCAATCCATGTGGATGGCTCTGACCTCTCATGAATCCCTGTGGATCTATATTGTTTCTGGCCAAACTCCATGGTCTATTCCCCTGGGGCCAAACTCTGCCCTTTGTGGGACAATGTGGAAGTAACTCTGTAAAGGACCTATGGAAATTTTATCCTCTTCCATACTTTTTTCGACAGAAAGGCTCAATCCAGCCAAACAGGATCAGTCTGCACTACAGACTCACGTTAATGAGCTCAAGGTAGCATACTAAAAATATAGCACTGGCTCTAGAAGACAGAGGCTAGCCATCCATGCTCAAACCTAGTGGCATGGGTGGACTTGAGCTTGGATAACTAGCCTGAATCTCCACTAGAGCTGCAACATGTGCTCAGTTCTTTTTAGAGAACTAGCTCCAGCCCTGCTAGCACAAGTCTGTCAACCAGGGCAGGGAAGGTCACTCCTAGCTGCAGTTCACATACCCATTGATGTTGTCTATTTAATCTGGAGTATGCCAGGAACTTCCCTTGAAAGTGAGTCCTGCTTTATCTGATAACCACTAGTTTGTTCATTTCACTACTACATATCATTTAAAATTCACTTTACAAACCAACAGAAAGCAACAGAGAAAACCATAAACAGATTATTTTCCATAATAACTCCTCCTCCCCCTCCACAAGCCAGCTCATGGAAAGTTAGGTTGCTTTACAATTTACATCCATTTCTCTGATCACTTCCAATCTGACATGCAGCTTTCCCTACCACTGATGTCAATCAATGAATATAGCATAAATATATCACGCTCTTTTCTGAACCCTATTAAAGTCCTAGTCTTCACAACATCCTCTGGCAAGGAGTCCCACAAATTGACTGTGCATGAAGAAAAACTTCCTTTTGTTTGTTTTAAACCTGCTACCTATTAATTTCATTTGGTGACCCCTAGTTCTTCTATTATGGGAAAAAGTAAATAATTTTTCCTTATTCACTTTTTCCACACCAGACATGATTTTATAGACCTCTATCATATCCCCTTAGTCTCCTCTTTTCTAAGCTGAAAAGTCCAAGTCTTTTTAATTTTTCTTCATATGGGACCCATTCCAAACCTCTAATCATTTATGTTGCTCTTCTCTGAACCTTTTCCAATGCCAATATATCTTTTTTGAGATGAGGCTACCACATTTGTATGCAGTATTCAAGATGTGGATGTACCATGGTTTTATATAGAGGCAATAAGATATTGTCTGTCTTATTCTCTATCCCTTTTTTAATGATTCCTAACATTCTGTTTGCTTTTTTGACTGCCGCTGCACACTGAGTGGATGTTTTCAGAGAACTATCCACAATGACTCCAAGATCTCTCTCTTGAGTAGTTGTAGCTAAATTAGTCCCTGTCGTATTGCATGTATAGTTGGGATTATTTTTTCCAATGTGCATTACTTTACATTTATCCACATTAAATTTCATTTGCCATTTTGTTGCCCCAATCACTTTGTTTGGTGAGATCTTTTTGAGCAGTTTGGTACATCTGCAAATGTTGCCTCCTCACTGTTTACCCCGTTCTCCAGATCATTTATAAATAAGTGGAATAGAACTGGTCCCAGGACAGACCTTTGGGGGACACTACTAGTTACCGCTCTTCACTCTGAAAACTTACCATTTATTCCTACCCTTTGTTTCCTGTCTTTTAACCAGTTATCAATCCATGAAAGGACCTTTCCTCTTATCCCATGACAAATTACTTTACTTAAGAGGCTTTCATGAGGAACCTTGTCAAAGGCTTTCTGGAAATCTAAATACATTATATCCACTGGATCCCCCTTGTCCACAAGTTTTTTGATCCCCTCAAAGAACTCTAGTAGATAATTGCAAGAATAACCAAGAATTTTACATTGCCTTGTAGTACCTGAAAATAAACAAAGAAAGGAAAATAAAAATAGTGAGAAGATATTTCCATTTCTTTGGTATGGAGAGAGGTGGGAAGGATCTGAGATTGTAGTATTTGTATCCTTAGTTCATTATGTCAGTGCAAGTGTGAGCTGCATAAATTAATTCAATTTTAAGAGGGCTGAGCATAGTAATACATTACAAAGAAGCAGTAAACTTTGCAAACATAACACAAAAGTTACAATACAGTATATGTATGCATTTGGAAATGCCATTTTTGTAACAGCATTTCATTAGAGGGACACAATGAAAAACAGATTCTTCCTATCTCACAGTGAACTACTACTGCACTAACAATTCATTCTAATGGTATTTTTCTATTAGGGGCTAATTTTAATTGTGTAGAAAAATGCAGCATATACATGTGATTTTATTTAAAAATATGCTAAACCTTAGCACTAGGTTTTAAGCAACTAAAGCATAAAACAGATAATTATTTTTAGGGTACGTACTTGTTAAAACATAAGTTGAAACAATTTTTGGTAGGGTGTGGGGTAAGTGTCTATATTATATTGTGCAGCTGCTAAAGTGTAGTAAACATTATATCTATTATTTGTTTACTAGTAGCAGCATCCTCAGTCCAGAACAACATGTGAAGCCCCTGACCTTAATCTAAAACCTAGTCACACAGAAGATAGGTCACATTTGGAACCACTGAGACAAGGTGAATTTAATGCTTCCTTTCCCCTCATAAGTTCACTTCTAGTGTGCACCACAGAAGTGGAGTTTTAAAAGGCTTTGGATGAGGAAGAAGTGGCTTAGAACAGCAGGGTGTGGAGAATGTGTCAGGCATAGAAGACACCATAAAGAAGTGCCTATAAAGAGAGGAGCAGGAGAACTGAGGCACAAGGCTGGCATTGATGTCAGAGTAAAAGGGCAAGGAGTAGGGATGAGATAAAACAGTCCTTGAATTTGGCATTTTCAAACATCTGTGCAAAAGCTCCAGCAAGGCCCTGAGCCAACCCTCACTGAAGTCAATGGAAAGGTTGCACTGAGCTCCAAGAGCTTTGAATCTGGCATGTAGTGTAGAATAGAATACAGCTACCTGTGTCCTGAATGGGGCAAGGTAATGGGAACACATTACACTCTCCAGGCTCTCCTTTGGTTTGCTGCCACATACAATTCATGGTGAGGGTGATGCCTTGAACATGACCCAGGTAGAGAAATTTCCCCTTATCCTATGCATTTACACTGCAGTTATATTTAGCAGGGTGGTGCTTCTCAGTGTCCTGCATTGAACTTTCTTGCCAGAGTTTGCAGTAAGGCATTTTTTTCTTATGAACCCCAGACTCTGGGATTTGCTGCAGTTGATGGCCTTTCTGAACCAGAGTCTAACTACAGGAGTAATTCATTTATTTGGTTTCATTTTTCTTTTCTTTTCTTTTTCAGTGTGTTTTTAATTTAATAACAACTAAGGACCTGTTCATGCATTTTTTGTGCAGCAAAGCACCCACTGAAGTAAAAAAAGCTAGCTTCAATATCCCATTTGTCAACTTTTCCCACAATCAACACTGTCTTTTTCTGTGCCATTCCCTTTGCGTATAGTGTCTCCTCACCCGGTCCAAGATGTCAAACCAATACCCTCTCCTTCAATTCACTCTTAGCATTTCTCTTGTTCTGTGATGCACAAAAAAATAAGTTAGCTCCCATTATTCCATCCTTTGAGCTTCCCATTGTGATCTGTTTTTTATTATTTTGTTTTGTCTTTCTTCCTTTTCATGTTTACTCCTCCTCATCTGTGTCACAATTATTTATTAGAACTAGTCATAAAATGAGGGTAGGTTCCATGGAAAATGTTGATTGGGGGCAGGGGGTGGACAAAACTTTGTGTACTGAAAAGTTTTGGTCAAAACCCAAACTATTTCAATTTGCAAATATTGTATGGTGCCTTATGAGAGGTTGTCATTTGGGTGCCTTATGCTCTCATTCTCCTCTATAGACAAGGACCCCTGGTTAGACTAAATCTCCCATAATGCACCATGCTTTCCTCTCTAGGAGATGAGAGGTAGTGAGTCCTGGGAGCTAATTTTTTCCATCCATCAGAGGAAGAATTTTTGCTATGTGCACCAAGGTATGTGCAGATGTGAACCACCAGTAGAAACACATGCTGCTGGTTGTGGGAAGCTGTGTGCTCTCTGCTAATCAGCTGGGTGGCATTTGAATCTCATCTGGGTGGCCACCCAAGTGCTCAGCTTATAGGGAACACTTCCTGGAAGTCCCTGGCTATAGTGCCGCATGAGAGATATAGTGCAGCTATAGGAGTATGAGCATGCCCAGATGTATGAGCATGCCCAGATGTTCCCTTGGAATAATTTGAAAGAGAACCAGCTGTAGGTTGTGTAGCCAGCTGTGGTCTGAGTGGGTGGAGCAGCCAGAGGGCTTCCAGGACAGGAGCCCTATGAAAAGATCTAAGGACCCTGGGGTATAGGGTGAAAGGGGTCACCCTCCTGCAGGACTTGCTTGAGGTAAACCTAAGAAGTGGGCAATAAGGCCATCACCACCACCTGAAGTATGCATGGGGGAAGGGGGAGACAAAGGATGGAGAGCCTAATGCACTGAGTGTCAGGGGACACACCCAATCACCCTGAGTTCAGGAGGTTTTCAATTCTAGTGACTTCTGCCAGGACCAACCTCTGGTGCACAGATGGGGACTACATCACCTACCCACAGAGTGGGGACTATGTAGCAAAGGCTCCACAAGGAAATTCGCTCCCTCAGCAGTTGACATGGACCTGGTTCCTGAAACTGGCTTTCAGAGTTAGAGGAGGTCCTGATAAAAAAAACAGCAGTTGGAGAACTTTCGTGGAACTTTGTGCAGCCACCTTTCTTTTCCTGAAGCGTAAGTTCTGAGTTTGGACACTTGAGGTTCTTCCCTTCAGCAGTCTGTGATCATGGGTGTAACAGCCATCAGACTTCTCAAAACCAGTGTATTTTAGCAGAAGGAACAAAAAGATAAAGGATTGTAAAACAATGGTCTATACCCATTTATCTTACCTAAAGTCTCACCATCTCCTAATGGTAATTAAGGCCTTGCTATGCCAGTGAGACAGCTGTTCCCATTGGCCTGGTTAATCAACCTCCCCAAGAGGCAGTAGCTATGTTAACAACTATGTCAACATAGTACTGTCTGTAGAGGGGCTTAGGTCGGTTAACTGTTGCTCAGGAGTATGGATTTTTCATACCCTTTCTGACATCATTGTACCAACAAGTACTGTAGACATGGCCTGGCTTTAGGCAGGCCTTCTGCTTCAAACACCCCCTTTCAGATCCTGTGGTTCCCAGTTTGGATGGGAAAATTTTGATCAGCCCTATTAGTAGTGTTTGGTATTCGAACAGATAATTTCTCTGATTTTCTTTTTTTTTTTTTTTGTGGAATGAAGTAAAAAAACCTGAATAATGAATATAAACCTGCTTTATTTTTATAATGTATAGAATATGACCGATTGTAAGGGAAGAGGCAGTATTTAATTTCACTAAAGGCACATGCAAGCACACAAAAATACAAACATAATTGTATAATGCTCTGATTTGATAAGTTACTGAGCTAAACGAATGTGAACTGAAGCCTCTTAATAATGTTCTGACTGATTCAGATAAAAATGTATGGTTTTTATTAAGAAGGTTTTTACCATGGATTTAATGGAATTTCTCTTCAGCCAAGAGTGGTTATTACTTTCAGAAGTACTATAATGCTGTAACTGTTTCAAACTTTTTTTGTAGAAAACAACTTAACAAATTACCCTGGAGTTTGTAATGTTCAAATAATTGGAATTTGATGTATGCCATTTATGTGATGAATAGGCCTTCCTTTTCCGGTACAAAATATTGACGAGCAGTTTACAGCTTTCTCAATGAATTCATTATTGGAATTTCAGGGGGGAAAACCACTTGGTTGGTTTAATGTTTCTAGAAACATTCCTGCCAGCAAACTGGTGAACACAGTCAAGGCAAATTTATTTAAAACATCAAATGAGAGTCTGGAAAAATAATTTGCAATATTCACTCAGTACTAACAATATTTTCTTGAATAGGTGACACTTCTGTAAGCAATATGTTTTCAGCTCATCTTTCCTATAAAATGTTTAAATGTTTTTCAAATTAGTTATCCATCTTGGAGTCTGAGGCCACATAGTTCCCTGATCTCATTTACACCAGTAAAACTCCAGAACAACTCCAAATCAATAGACTTTAGATTTACCATAGAATAACAGACATTTTCATTATCTACACGTTTTGGATGAATTCAGGAATATAATATCCACTATATATTTGACAGAGTTTGTGTGCATGTGTCTATTTGTTCAAGAAATACTCCTAAACAGTTAGAGTTAGGATAACCAAATGTATTATGCAGCTTTCTGTTATCATAACTTAAAGCAAAGGTTTGGTTGTACCAGAACAATGGGATGTGCCTGGAATTCGATTGTATCTAATCAAATGGAAAGAAGAGGGGTCTGATAGCAGTGACATTCATGCTGTCAAATGACCACAGTGGGGAAGCAAAACTGGGAAAAGAGTGGCCAGTTGTGATGAGGCTCTGGCTGTTGCCAACCACCATACCCAGTGTTCCCCACCACACTGCTAGTGCTGGGTATCTGCTGGCTGGCCACTGCATGCACCACCACCCCAGACAGCCCTGGGGAGCCTCCATCCAGTCAGTGCAGCCCCAGCCATCCTGGCCAGCCCTGACTCAGGGGGCAGTGGGCTAGGCAGCATGATCCCCACCACCCTGGCCAGCCTCAGGGAGCTGCCACCCAGCCAACTTGGTTGTAATTCTGTGAAACCCAAACTTCTGCCCTGAGCCCCCACCACACCCAAGTCCCTCCCCTAAATCCTCACAAGGACCCAAGCAATGCTGAGTAAATAATATAATATAATATAATATAATATAATATAATATAATATACACTTTGCTTAGTATAATGATACGTCAGTGTTTAGACGTCCCACAATATATCTGAAATAAAGCAGGGCAGATCAGTAACATTTTAGCTAATAACCCAATGAAAACTCTCTCACATATCTAGCTGATATTCTGTATGAATTAATCCATGCAAGAGACACAACATAAAACATGATCTAGGGAAGAGATAAAAGAAAGAAATAGGAAGAAAATATACCTCTAAACTGTGATATTTTTCTGATGAAGCTCCCTCTTCCTGCTGATCCTTAAAAACATTAAAGTGCATGTAGCTACATCTATAGTGGCAAAGCAGTGTGGTAGACACCACTTCACACACAGGCTTTTGCTTTATTTTAATTGTTTTGCCAGCTTTCATCCAAGCATCCTGTGCTGGGGAAAGGAGAGAGAGAAAGAGAATACTGTACCTGAGTAATCCTCTTCATCTTGTCTCTAAATCTGATCTTGTAAGGTATACATTTCAAAGGCAGGTATGTAATATAGATGTGCAATATGTATAATGTGTTTCTCACGTAAGAATTCCACACTGATTGAACCTGATATAGTTCTCTCCTTGTAGTTGGTAACAATATCTCAAGAGTCATTGTATTGTTTAGCATATGATAAAGGATGAGAAACTAAGATAAAGAAATTACTATCAAAGGCTGCCACAGCAGACGACTTTGCTCACAATGCACAAAAGAGACTTCCTACATTTTGTAGACTTATATTATTCAATTAACTGAATTTGTGTGAAAAACTTAAAAAACAACAAATAGTCTAGTAGCACTTTAAAGACTAACAAAACATGTAGATTGTATCATGAACTTTTGTAGGTACAACCCACTTCTTCAGATGACCGGAGTGTTGGAAGTCCAGATCCAAGGATAAATAAGGGGAGAAGGGGAGAAGGAAAAAAAAAATTGAAGGGGAGGAAGAAAAAAAGACAGTGAGTGGACAGCTTTGTCACACTCAGTACAAGGATGAAATGTGAATGCAGAGAAGCCCTCTGAAATAATATAACTGCATTTACATTGTACGAGTAGCAGCTGGTCTTGCACTGGAACCATTAATACAGCTTTTTTTTTCATTAGTTGGTGAATAGTAATAATATTTAGGTGTGTTGGACATAATAAAGATAAGTTGTATCTTTGCACTCTGGGATATTCACGAAACTTGGTCAACTTCCAATTCAAGAGAAATCCCTTAATGTGACAGGCGCCCTAGAAATTCTATCTATCTAATCTATCTAGCTAAGGTTAGTTCCTTTGGCACTCTGGGATAATCAAAGAACTTGGTCAGATTCCAGTTCAAGATATTTATTTGGCTTGCAGCAAAGGGATTTAAAATGGCCTGCTGGATTTAGTAATATATAAGAACTAAAATAGTATCATGAAGCCAGACTTGCAGGAAAAAATTCCCTTTTGAAAATGAGCAATCCAAACAGATCCATCAGTGACGCAGAAGCCAAGAACCCTGAAAAGTTGGATTGTCTGGTGAGTGTTTGCAATCAGGACTTATTTCCCCCAAAAGGGTTTTGTTTTGTTTTAGTTTGTTTGTTTTTGCACAAGTAATCCCATTTAATTTAATTGCATTACTGTTGTGACAATGGAGTAAGTGTGCGTCTACACTGCACCATTATTTCAGAATAACAATGCGAGCGTCTACACAGCAATTCCATTATTTCGTCACTCCGTCCACACTCCTCAGGACTCTATAGTTCCTCTTCCCCTGCAGCCCTTAAAGCTGCAGACACAGGGGAAAGGGCATATCGCAGGAAGCTGGCCCCTCCAGCCTCCAGCCACAGCACTGCAGCCACAGCACAACATCTGGCCAGCATGGCTGACTGCCGAGCCCTCCAAGAGCCCTCCACCACTCCCAGGGAGTACTCTGATGGATCCCAAGAGCATGTCAGATGCTGAAAGAGGCATTTGCCATCCTGGTCTGGGGTGGAGATCCTGGCCCTCATCGAGGTATGAGGTGAGGAGGAAGACCTCCAGGATCTCCACTCCAGACAGCGCAACACTGACATATATGGCTGGATGGCTGATAGCCTGGCCACAAAGGGACACATCTGGACCCAGGAGCCAGTCTGGATGAAAGTTCTGCTAGGGCAAGGGAGAGCAGCTCACGCACTGGGGAAGAACCCTACTCCTGCCCCTATTACGAAGAACTCCACTGCATTCTGGGGGGCGGTACAGCCCCTTCCCCACCTCTGGTGGTTGACTCGGGGCTGGAGACACTCATCATTGCCCACCCAGGGGTCAGAGATAAGGAGGAGGACCCCAACATGGCCTGCACCATCACCTTACTGACCCTTGAGCCGGTACTCCCCCGGCCTGGATGTGTCCTAGGCATCCTCCTAGGGCGGGGAGGGAACATCAGGAGAGTGACCTTATTCTTCTCACGCAGACAGGGTGGAGGTGACAGGTGGCAAGGGGCTGGAGTGTGCTCCTCACTCAGCCTTTTCTGTCTGGGGAATTGCGCTGCAGTCCGTGCACGTGGATTCATGTGCAGTGGCTGTCTGCGCCACAAAGCCCCAGGAGGCTGCATCTGCACACCCCTGGGCTCCTGTTCACAGAGTCTGGGGAGGTCACACTTCAGACACCCAGGAGGGGTGACACCCTCCCACCTCCAACCCAGCGCTAGAAGGAGGCTGGGGACAAGGACACACACATGCGCACACTCAGAAGTGCAGTACATGGGCATGCCTGCACGCTTGAAGCAGCACCCGCTCCTAGAGACAGCGCTGCCAGGCGCAGGTGTGTCTGCTGCTCACACCTTCCTTCCCACCTACACCCTCACATCATTTCCCCCGGGGCCAGGGATACAAGTTCTCTCCCTTTGGGATTCCACCACTGCCAAACCCGACGTGTGGGTGGCACTGAGGCAAGCTCAGCCAGCCCAAGGCCCCCTCTCTTACCCACTGGATCCCAGTGTGGCCGGCAACTTCCCATGCCTGCTCATCCCCGGGACATGGTGTGTGCGGGGGGAAGCATGCTCCCCTGGGGACATCCGGGCCCTTGTAAGTAAGGGCCTGCTGTGCAGGCTACACATGGCCTTGCTCCCAGGACATCACTTTCATCTGACCCTAGAACTGGAGGTCTCGGCTCACAGATGAGGGCAAGGCTGCAGTGACAGTGTCTCCGGGGATAACTGGCCATCTCTCTTTATTCTCCCTAGCTGGACCAGCTGCGAGAAGGGGGTGGGCAACACCACTCAAGGCAGCCTCCTGACACTGGGGGAGCCACAGGCGCTGGAGAACTCAGGAAGCCCTGATGTGGGAGCACATCTCCATACTCTGGGCCCTGCACCAGACACTCATCCACTGATCCCAGAGGAAGGTTTCTTGCTTATTTCATTCCATCCTATTATTGTATTAGCTTTTCCCCACTTCACATTTTAATGTGGGCTTTTTCTTAGTTATGCATCAACATATTATACACTACATCTTCAGAGTTACATTCTGTATTTAAATTTTCTGTGGGATTGGGTGGTTTTCAGCTGAATTTTGTGGCAAAATAAGCCTATAATAAAACTATATTTCTGTCTGTAAATCTTAATGAAGAAAAAATATTTGGAAGTATGTTTTATCTTTTCTGCTATAATCTGATAGATCATAATAGATATTCTAGATGATAAAGGCTCACAACTGTAGAGTAGTTAAGCCAAGGCTAGTCAGTTTAAATGAATTAAAACCCATTATGTCCTCTGAGGCCTCATGGTTTGTGTCCAGATTTAAACCGTAGTCACAGCCTTTTGTTAACTAATATGCATGCTGTGGATTTTCCATCCCGTAGATAACAAATTTCTACAGTAGTGGAAAGAAGGAAAAAAAAATTCATCTTAGTTATAAATTGCCAAGCAATGACTGACAAGAATGAACACAATCTTTGCACAATGCTGAGCTAGGGATGGCTACCTGCCAGTCAGGCTCCAGAACTGCATGCTGCTATTATCTTTGAGCAATTATAGAAAATGATAGCATACACTAGACCTTGGGGTAGGGTAAGGGAGATAGCATTAGACCTTTTACAATCGTCTTTTCCTGTTTCACTTACTTCACAGAAAAACAGAAAGGAAATAAAGATAAATGAGAAAACTCTATGCCATATGCTTTGCAAAATGAAAAAAAAAAAGACAATGTAATTAATATGCAATGTTTTCTGAATGTTAGGGGTTTAGTTTTCCTTAAGTCTTCAGTACTAAGTTGATGTTTGTATATATTTAATATAATTCAGTTGGAGCATTTTTTACATTTCTCAAGCAAGTATTTTTGCTGGAAAAAATAATTTCCAACCACTTATATGCATATAATTCATGATACATTCATATATTTAATAATGTCTCTGCAAATTCAGTCATTCGACTGATTTATGTGCACAGCTGTTTAATCACTATTTGGTATTTGCTGTATAGCCACAAGTATTCAGTGTTGAACTTAAATAATAAAACTAGACAGAAAATACTTCACAGACTATGTCATTAGTTTCTAAACTGTTACAAGAGGACACTGTGATCAATCATTAATATATGCATGCTGCCTGTGTACCTTAAGATAATTTACTTAACTGGTCAGGGGAGAAAAACATTTCACGTTAACAGATTTCAGAGAGGTAGCCATGTTAGTCTGTTTCAGTAAAAAAAAACCCAAAACAAAAAACCCCCCAAGAAGTCCAGCGGACTTTAAAGAATAATGAATTTAGTAGGTTCTTAGGGTATAAGCTTTCATGAGCCACAACTGGCTTCCTCAGAGGCTGAAGGGAAAAAAGGATACAGAGAAGAGAGTGTGAAATCAGTGCTAATTAAATCAGAATGGATGTGGCTCATCAACAGTGATGAGAAGGTGAGAGTACCTAATTGGGAAATTACCTGTTGGAATGCAAGAACCACTCAATGTGTCTATTTAAACCTTAGTTTAGGGCCAAATTTGCGTATGAATTTCAGCTGAGCAGTTTCTCATTGCAGTCTGTTTTTGAAGGTTGTGGGGGGTTTGG
Source organism: Rafetus swinhoei (assembly GCA_019425775.1). NCBI lineage: Eukaryota > Metazoa > Chordata > Testudines > Trionychidae > Rafetus > Rafetus swinhoei. Next base: position 73,402,455 of record CM033440.1, read on the forward strand.
GGTTTTTTTGTTTGTTTGTTTTGTTTTGTTTTTCCCCCAGAGAATAGAAACTTGCAAATTCAAAACTGTGTAAGAACATAAGAACATAAGGACGGCCATACTGTGTTATCCCAAAGGTCCATCTAGCCCAGCATCCTGTCTGCTGACAGTGGCCAGTGCTAGGAGGTCAATAAACCCAACAAAAAACCTACTGAAGCACTCACTACATGATTGTTGACAATAAAGGGAGGGGGAGAAACAAGGGTGTCATGCCAAGTGGACGTTTTTTGTAGCAAAACCTGGGCATTTTCCACAACTTTTGTAGTTGTTCTCCAGATTTTGTTGCCAAAAAGGTTTTTTTTGGTGGCAAAACTTGCAGTGTAGACAAGGCCAGAATCTTAGCAACCCCAGCTCCTGGAATAGCATGTTGATTGCTCTGTTCTGTATATTAATAATCCTTGTGGTACATTTTAAAAGTTTCTGATTTCCCTGGGCTTTTTGTACCTGTGCTATGGTTAGATAGGGGGTCTGCCTATTCATCCAGAATACTAAAGTTGGAACAGCAGGGACTTTCCATTCTGTGTAAAAAAAATATCATATCTTCTTGGTCCATCATAGAAGTAAAATTGGGGCACGAAGCATCCTGAAAAGAAATTCATTTTATGTATCTAATTACCAATTAAATTATTTTAATCTCTCTTTCTATCAATACCCCTGTCCCAATACAGTCAGGCAGCATTACAGCAGAAGTAAAGGATGGACTAAAAATTACTATCTGATCCCTGCAATTACCCATGGAAACTGGTGATACTATGGATGCTAGTTTACTTTGCAGGCAGTTCGAGGTAGGTGAGTTATAGCAAGCTAAAGTGCCAGAAAACCTTTTGCTAGTTAATTATAATAATATTGTTAATGTATGTTTTATACTTTACCTCACCTTTAATTAAAACACCTAAACTTTTAAGATCCATATTGTTTGTTGTGCTTTGGGAGAACAGGCCTCATAAAATCTGTTGTCATATTCACCATCCACCGTAAATATTCCCAGTGCTAATGAATAAGATTTTTTTGTTTGTGTTTTTTTGAAAGGTGGCACTTTTAAAAATGTTTTCTGGGTTATAACAGCAAAAGGAGTCAACACTGCCATCTACCACTTCTCTCATTAAAGATTTGCTTTTGCCTAAACATGCCTTTGATGTAGGGGACATAACACCATTTCCAGAAGGTTCACTATAACTTCCAGAAAAGTTCATTTCCAACTGATCAACGCTTCCAGTGCAGTGAGGTTAAATCGTGAAGATCTTATAATTTCTCCTGAGAAGGATACATCCAGGAAAGTGATTTTACTATAGCACAGAAAGATTTAGTTGTAAGGGTAGAAAATTGCCCCACCAGTTGGAAACGTCAGATCCCCAATTATCAAAGATGCCTGAATACTTTGTAGCATGATGTGCATCATTCCCAGGGCTTGACAAACCGCGGCGAAATCTACTCGCCAGCCCCGCACTGCGCATGTGCAAGACCCGCATTGCGCATGCGCGCGCTGCTGATGAACGGGGGTGACCAGCAGAAATCTACTCGCCATAGGCGAGTAGATTCACTGATTTGTCAAGCCCTGATCATTCCTGTTCTGCTCTGTCTGGCCCTGCCAACACTGCAAAGGTGGGCAAATACTTGCCCCAATACATTTCTTCTAATGTTTGACAAAATGTAGTAGAAAGAAATGCACCTTTAAAAATATATGAACTTGGGGGGGAACTAAGTGATGTAGCACTGGAGTGGGTTACTTAGGGAGATGGTGGAATCTCCATCCTTAGAGGTTTCTAAGTCCCGGCTTGACAAAGCCCTGGCTTGGGTGATTTAGTTGGGATTGGTCCTGCTTTTAGCAGGGGGTTGGACTCAGTAACCTTCTGAGGTCTCTTCCAACCCTAGGATTCTAAGATTTTGTGATTCTATGTATTGCATTAGGATATGTCTACACTGCATTCCTTCTTTCGAAATTACCCTTACTTCTTGTTTGAGGGTAATTTCGAAAGAAGGGTTTTCTTTTGAAATAACCGCATCTAGACTGCATTTCTTTTCTCGAAATGGGGTATTTCGAAATAGCGCCCGGACGAGATTATGCAAATGAAGCATGGGAAATTCAAATCCGCGCTTCATTTGCAATTTCGCTCAGCTGCATTTGCATTCCTCTCTCGAAGGAGGAATCAAGAATAGACATCAAGGCTATGTCTAGACTGCAAGCCTCTTTCGAAAGAGGCTTTTTCAAAAGATACTTTCAAAAAAGCCTCTTTAGAAAAAGCGTGTCTGGACTACAAGCCAATTACTTTAGTACTGGTAATGTTTCGAATGAGAGCACCCAGGCAGTCTGGATGCTCTCTTTCAAAAAAGCACAGTTTGCATTACATAGCGCCTTTTTTTGAAAGAGCACTTTCAAAAAAAGGCGTTCTTCCTCCTAAAACAAGGTTTTCTGTGGTCAAAAAAACTGCTGCATTCTTTCGATTTACTTTCGAAAGAATGCAGCAGCAGTCTAGATGCATGGGAAGTTTTTTTTTAAAAAAAGACCACTTATTTTGAAAAAACCCTGTAGTCTAGACACACCCTTAGTGAACTAGACTTTAATCTCTAGAGACCTGATTTTAAATCCTGGTTCATACTATGTCAACAAGTGAGACTACATTTGTTGACCTTATTCTAGATGCCAAGGAATTTTCCACATAAAAGTATCTGCACGATTTGGCATGATTGGCAGGCTGAAAAGAGGCCAAGGAATGAGGGATATTGGCAGAGCTCTGTGGGAAGTTGACACAACATCTACATGCATTATGTCTGTCTCAGTTATGTAATGGATGTAGCCATGCTATTGTTTCCTCACAAATTTAATTTTAAACTCACATAATATCCAACAACCCTAAGAATCTGCTTTGTTTTATTAATACTGTTGAAATTTGTTCACCAAGTTCAAGCACGATTTTAGACACAGCACAATAAAGTTTCTTGAGACATTCCACCTTTTTTCTCATTTTGTCTGGATTCAGCAGGTTGAGAAATATGAATGGGACTATGGCTTGAATGGTTCTATATTTTATTGAATTGTGAAAATTAGTCTGTTTTCATTCACTCATTTTCCATTAGCATTGTGAATAAACATGATTAGAAAATGGGAACTTTTGGGGAGGCAGGCCAGTCCTCACTGACAGACAGCCCCCCAACCTGAGAAAAGTACTCACCACCAACTTCACACCCCACAACAGAAACACTAATCCAGGAACCTATCCCTGCAACAAACCCTGATGCTAGCTCTGTCCACACATCTACCCCAGTGACACCATCACAGGACCTAACCTCATCAGCTATACTATCAAAAGCTAATTCACGCGCCACATCTACTAATGTGATATATGCCATCATGTGCCAGCAATGCCCCTCTGCTATGTACACTGTCTCTATGCAAAAGAATAATGGATACAACTCAGCCATCAAGAATGGCAACATATAAAAACCTGTGGGGGAGCACATTAACTTTACTGGCCAACACTTTGGGGATATGAGCTTCCAAAAAGGTCCAGCCTGCTATACAGACACCTCCATCTCCCTTTCAATCTGCCAAAGGCACTTTCAACAACCATATGCCATTTGCTTACCCTGTTGTTTATCTGCTCCTTACTGCCGTCCCTGCCACCCGTGTAAGGCTTCGTGAGCTAGGGTTGTAAGGGGTAAGCTGTATCACCTAGGATCATTATAGGCATTTCCACATCCTCCACTGTAATTTTCTGGTCTGGAAGGAAAGTCCCAGTGGTGTAATCCTACTGTTTTTATACTGGGATGCTGTGCTGGTAAAATGTAGGACATTCTTGCCATGAAAAGTTCATCAATACGAAACATTGAAAAAAAACAACCACCCCACAACTAGCTCTACTGATCTGTTCATTGTATTTGTTTATTTGTGAAATTCCTTCCATTGGTAGCTATATGAGGTAGTTCTATTTTTATTGTATTTGCATAATCTCATATTGGCTTCTCTCTTCCTGGGACCCAAATATTTTGTTTTAAAATCTAAGAAAAGACAGTGTGCCATAAGGTGAGTACTAATTTGAAACACCAGAAAATTGGCTTTTTTTAAAATGGCAAGCTATTATTCTTTTAGATTTCCTCCTTGTAGGCAGTAGTGGGCGGCTTATTTTTATACCCTAATTTTTGTTTGTTTGTTCTATTTTTCTAGTGAACTGAAAATCAGACAAGTCAAGAGAGGGTGTAGCACTGAAACTTACTTTGGCTTCTTGTTCCTCAATTTCATATAGAAATTTGAGAGAACTTGATGTCAGTTTTGTTCAAATGATGGAAGGTCTGACAGCAGCTCCTTTGCCTTGAAAAAACCCTCAGCCAGCATGAAGTCTACTTAGTACAATAAACAGCACAGTGTGAACTATTTTTGCAGGTGAGAAGTCCTGCTGGTGGCCCACCCATAAATCAAGGGCTCTGGGTAACAGCAAGGGAAACAGCCAGAGCTAAAAGAGGGGGAAATGAAGTGTTGCATATAACCCCCTACCGACTGAGGGTCAAAGACCTGTTGAGACTGACCATTTATTATAATTTATTAGTGTTGCATTTCTTCCTTAAACCAGCAGGAGCATCAGAATCCAAGCATATCAGTTCTGAAAACTTGAGGAAGAATAAAAGGTCTTTAGAGGGTGTGCACTAAGTGTACAAAGGAAAGGGAAGTAAGGAAAAGCTAGCTAGAGCAGTCTATTTTCTTTTGACAAAGGTTCGGTTAGAATGTTGGCTGAGAAACAATGTTTTCAAACGTCACCAGACCACCATAAAATAAACCTTCATTACAAAGACAGAAATTATTAATCACATTAAAAATAGATGTGTGCCAGAAATACCTGTCAGCAATGCTGATACCTAATGTTTAGATCTGTTATAAAAGACCCACTTGGAATTTTTAGCATATGTAGTAATTAAATGAGTCCAATCCTTTAGTCTCGCTGTGTATTCAACTCCCAAATGAAGTCAGTAGGAGTTCAGAGTTTTGAAAGACTGGTTGGGCCAACTTCTGTAGTCTTTATTTAGGGAGGATTCTGGGAAATGTGCAAGTGGATAAAATACTGTTTCACGTAATAAAAGCACAAGGTGGGATCTTCATCTGGTGTAAATCAGCATCATTTCATTGAAACCATAAGTGATCTGAGGATCTGGTCCATGATTTATAGGGAATAGGAAAGAACAGATACATGTTCTTTTGGGCATCTTTCCTGCAACAAGCAAGAGGAAAACATTGACTTTTATATGTCAAAAGAATGGGTCCATTAACGAGGGGAAAACTGTAATTTGCTTTCTTTTGTTAGTATTTTCCCTTTTATATATTTAGTCATTTTATAAATTGATTAAATATATTATTAAGACAGGCCATGATCTTTCAAGCAATTACCCATGTGTGTAATTTTATGAACATGAGCAATCTCATTGATTTCTCATTGCCTTATGAACTCAAAAATGGGCCTATTTCACCAGACAATACAGAAATGAGACTATCCGAAACAAAAGGCAGCTTTAAAGTACAAATGCAAAAGTAAAATGGGAATTTTCACATTTTAATGCAAAAATTGTTCAGGTGTCAATTTTTGAATAAAAGTTGCATTAAAGGGATACTAAATTATCCAAAACAACCAAAAATTCCACACAACTGTATTAATGAACTCAAAAGCTTTCCTTGGAGTGAAATGTGACTGTAAAAGTAATGTTTATTCAGAACTCTTCTGGGATACCACGCACATTTAAGAAAAACCCTACACTGCACATAAAACATTACACTGCACGTGCAAAAAAATGAAATACATATGTCAGATGTAGTTTTGTCACTTAATGCTCTACTGGAATGCACTGTGCTACTATAGTGATGTGAGTGGTATATGAACCAGTATACAACAGTTCAGAGGAACTCCTTCCTGGGTAACTGTTGCCAGATTTTGTTCCCTTTTTAATTAAATTTGTTTGAAGACGTTATTGTTTAAGGTGTGAAAAAATTGTTTTTCTGTACTTCACCCATTATGCTCTTCCAGAATTGGAGGCCGATAATATCATCTTGATAGCATACTAATAACCACACAAATTTTCTACTGTGCCATCCTCCCTACTCAGACATTTTGCCAAATTAGAACCTATGAAATTTTTAGAGACAGTGCTATCTTAATATTTGCCAGACCTAATCTAGCCATCCTCTATAGCTTCTCCCCAAATACAATATCCCAATGATTTTTGCCATTCAGTCATTTTTTTCAGTTACCTGTTAATTTAGGGTATGTCTACACTTGCACCCTCGTTCGAACTAGGGATGCAAAAGTAGGCATTCGAAATAGTCAATGAAGCGGGGATTTAAATATCCCGCGCTTCATTAGCATGATCTCGCCGGCGCGTTACTCCGATCAACAGCTGTTTCGAAAGTGAAAGTGCGTGCCGGAACACGTTAGTTCGAACCAAACCCCTTGGTTCGAACTAACATTACTCCTCAAAAAATGAGGAGTAACGTTAGTTCAAACTAAGGGGTTTGGTTCGAACTAACGTTACTCCTCAAAAAATAAGGAGTAACATTAGTTCAAACCAAGGGGTTTGGTTCGAACTAACGCGTCCCAGTGCGCACTTTCACTTTTGAAACAGCTGTTGATCGGAGTAACGTGCCGGCGAGATCATGCTAATGAAGCGCGGGATATTTAAATCCCCGTTTCATTGACTATTTCGAATGCCTACATTTGCATCCCTAGTTCGAACTAGGGTGCAAGTGTAGACATACCCACGGGGTCTTTTTTCACAGTTCAACCCCCTAGTTCATACATTATTGATTTGAAGCAGAGCTGGTAAGGAATTAACAAAACAAAATATTGGAAAATGCAGGAATGTTCTCAGAAAAGTGTTGATTTTAGCAAATCTCCTAATGAGAAAAAACATTGGAAAAATGTTTTAAAGCTGTCCAAATAATTCTTTTCAGCATTTGCAAAAATGTTGTATTCTGTAGGGCTGACCGAAAACAAGCATTCCATTTTGAAAAAGAGAGAGGTTTTAGCATGAAAACATGAGAACAAGATACTTTCCTCAACTCACTGTCCATAGCCTATTAGTTAGGTCACTCACCCTATGTGTGAAAACTATCCATTCAACTTCCTGCTCTACCTGTGACTGATCTGGAGTAGGGAGTTGAATGTGGCTCTCCCACAGATGAGTTCATTGGGCTACAGCATTGTCTCCAACCTTTTTATGCGTGAGATCACTTTTTGAATTTAAGATCTACTTGAAACCCAAATATTCTTGCCTCGCCTCCTTTGTGCCCTTTCTCTGAGGCCCGCCCGTACTCGCTCCATTCCCCATCCTCCCTCACAGTCTGGGGCAGAGGGTTGGGGTGCAGGCTCTAGCCTTGGATTAAGGGATTTGGAGTGTGAGTGGGACTCTGAGCTGAGCTTGGGGCAGGCAGTTGGGGTACCAGAAGGGGTTCTAGCTGCAAGATCTGGGAGGGCATTTGGATGCAGGAGTGCTTGGGGCTAGTGGTGCAGAAGGGGATTCATGACTGGGATAAGTTTTTAGGATGTGGGCTCCAGCTGGACACTGCTTACCTCAGGTGGCTTCTAGGTGGTGGTGTAGTGGAGCTAAGGCAGGCTCACCCCTGGCCTGGCCCTGCACCACTCCCAAAAGCAGCCAGCAAACTCGATCCTAAGTCCTGTTGTGACCCGTCTCTGCTCTGTGGAGATAGGAGGCAAAGTGGGAGAGGAGGCACCTTGACATCAGCACCCCCCTCTGCCTTCCCTGCCCTGCACAGAAAGCAGGAGGCTCCTGGGGGGACAACTCCAAGGCAAAGGGCAGGAGATGTATAGCAGTGGGGGAAGGAGCAGTTGAAGTGCTGGTACTTGATAACAGATCACCCATCAGAGGCTCCAAAATCTACCAGTAGATCCCGATCTACTGGTTGGTGATCACTGGGCTACAGAGTCAGTCTTTGTCAACTTTTCCTGCTGGAGCTATTTTCATTTTTATAAACAAATATTTTGGGTTAGAGAGAGGGATTTCAACAGGGTGGGCAATAAGCAGCCCATGGGCTAGGATGCAATTCATCAGGATTAGTCCCTGGTAGGCCACTGGATGCTTTATGTACCTGTGCGTCCACAGGTAACACTGCTTACAACTCCCATTGGTTGTGGTTCACTGTTCCCAGCTACTGGGAGCTGAGAAGTGGCATGGTCTGGGCTACCACTTCCCGTAGCTCCCATAGGCTGAGAATGGCAAACTGTGGCCAACGGGAGCTCTGAGTGGCTGTACCTACAGACACACAAGAATATAAAGTGTTCAGCAGCGCACCAGGGGCTAACCTTCATTAACCACATCTGGCCTATGGACTGCTTATTGCCCACCCCTGGATTTGAAGCTGGGTCACCTATACCCCAAGGGAATACTATCCTCATTTTCTGGTTTTGACCACAAATGCCATCCTGGTCCTGACAAAACTTCCCACCAAAAATTTAAATAAAACTGGTATTTTTCCACAAAAATGTTGGTGTTGACAAACTGAATTTTTCTAATAGAAAAATGCTTCCTTGAAACATCACCAACCAGCTCTAGTTTTCGTTTCTTTTTTGTTCAAAATGCCTTTTTTTAAAAAATCATCCATTTATACTGAAAACATATTTTATACTAAAACATGATGGTCAATAGCAAAATGAAATGCTTTATAATTGTCAAGAAGAAATGTTTCAATAAATCCAACAAACCGCCCCTTCCTCCCAACCCCTGGTCCCAGATTATCAATTTGTAAAAATTTGGGATTTCAACTTTTCATCTCAACTCATGAAAAACAAACTAAAATCTCTTTAGGAAAACTGTTTCCTGCCCAGATGCATTTCTGAATTTCTCACATTGACATATTAGACAGTAGTAGTATTTATTTTTGTCCATGTGTATTTTTATTTAATTCCTTTTCCTAGAAGTCTACAATTTGTCTGAAACATACTCCTATGTCTCTGCAAAATGTTCCTTCTCCATTTCAAATGCAATTAACGTCCTATCCTTTAATTGTGGTTAAAGAGTTAACTTTATACCTAGGGTTGCCACTTTTCTAATTACACAAAACTGAACACCCTTGCCAATGCCCATCTCTTGCTGAGGTCCTGCCCCTTCCCTGAGGCCCCCATCTCCACTCATTCCATCCCCTCTCTTTCCATAATTCACTCTCCCCCTCCCTCCCTCCCTTTCACCAGACTAGGGCAGGAGATTGGGGTATCCAGGTAACAAATATGACTTAATTCACAGATTAAATGACCCTGCTTCGTATTGACAACTGCTCTATTTAGCAAAGTGGAATACCTAACTACTGAACTCCTAGGCCAGAATTAACTACTGATCTCCTAGGCTAGAACTTTCAAAAAATTTCCTCATTCAAAAATTTTCTAAAATTTTCTTCATTGCTGAAACTGAAATCAATGGGAGTTTTTACCATTCGGCTTCAAGAGGTGCAGAGTTTGGCCAGTGCCTTTCAAAATCTGCCCCACCCCTTGATTCATCTGTTTGAATGCACTGTATTCTACAACTAGATTGAATTGCTGTAGATGCACACAGCATTTAAAGACAGATACAAAAGGAAAAACAGTATTTCTAAAATGTAGATAATGTGCCACACAGTGCGCACACACACACACACACACACACACACACACAAAATGCAAAGAGAGGATATTTACAGTTCTCTGAGGGTATGTCCACACAGCAAAGTTATTTCAAAATAACAGCCCTTATTTCAAAATAACTTTCCTAGTATCTACACAGCCAAACCGCTATTTCGAAATTAATTCAAAATAGCAGAGCGCTTATTTCGAATTTGGTAAACCTCATTCTATGAGGAATGACACCAAATTCAAAATAGCTATTTCAAAATAAGTGCTATGTAGACACTTATTTCAAAACAGGGGGCCTCCAGCCTTCCCAGGGTGCCCTGGTGGCCACTCCAGCTTCAACCAAGAACACTCCTCTCCCTCCCACCTCCCCGGAGCCCTTAAAGAGGTTGACTCTGGCCACAGTGCCTGTGCCAGCTCCAAGCCTGCCAGCCCAGAGCCAGCAGTCACTGCCTCTGACCCAGTGACCCCAAAACAAGAGCCAGCAAGCCACTGGCAGCCAGCCCTCCACCGCTCCCCAGGAGCAGTCTGCCAGCTCCCAGGAGCCTGCCAGGGCCCGGAGAAGGTGGGTGCCTTCCTGGTTCAGGGTGGAGATCATGGACCTTATTCGGGTTTGGGGAGGATGCCCCCAAAGTCCATGATCTCCACACTAGACAGAGGAACGCGGCAGTCTATGGCAGGATAGCTGCCAGCCTGGCCACCAAAGGCCACATGCGAACCCAGGAGCAGGTTTGCATGACAATCAAGTTGGTTTGGCGAGACCTCCAACCCTGAGCCCTGAGCTTCCTCCTCCCCCTTCTTCCCCTTGCTTTCCCCTTCCAGCTCCCTCCTCCCAGGTTTCCCCCTCCCCTCTCCCACCCTCTCTTCTCCTCTTTCCTGCCTCCTTTCCCCAGTCTCACCAGAGTTTCTTTCCTTCCCCCCCCCCCAGTTTTGTTAAATAAAGAGAGTTTGTGTTCAAGAAAATACGTGTATTTTATTTGACATCAGGAAGAGGGGTTAGGGAAGGGTAAGTGGAAGGACGTGAGGGAGGAATGAGGCACAAGCCCCCAGTGGGGCAGACCAGGGAGGCTCTTAGTGCTCCTCAGGGTGGAAGCTCTCCCGCAGGGCCTCCTGGATACTGACAGCCCTCCGATGGACTTCCCGGATGGCAGCCTGCAGAAAGTGCAGCCAGGCTCACAGCAACGCATCCAAGAGAAGCACCAGAGTGCCCAGGGGCGGCTCCGGCTCCATGTTGAAGAGTGCTGTGGTGTCCCGAGTGAGGGCAATCAGAGCACGCAGAGACAAAATGCTTTGCTGTCCCTCATCGAGGTAGACAAGCAAGCAGGGAAACCTGAGAACTGGCTGTCCGGGGAGGGGAGGCCTTTAAGCACAGACCTCAGATAGCCTCAGGCAGCAACCCCACACAGTAAGTCCTGACCTGGTGCCCTGCTGGAACTGGTTCCGGCCAGCCTTAAATGCGATTCAGAGTCCACTCAGTGTGGACGCGCTATTTCAAAATAGCAAAATGCTATTTTGAAATGCATTTCATGTATAGACACGTTATTTCAAAATAAGCTATTTTGAAATAACTATTTCGAAATAAGATATTTTGAAATAACACTGTACTGTAGACATACCCTGATTCTACCCATTTGACCTTTGTTCAGTGTGCAGTTGCAGGCCAATTATTAGTAAATTACCCAATTCACCTATGGATATGTGGGTACCTAAGCATATACATCCAGAGCTACTCAAAAACTTCCAAACCAGTTTAACTTTCCTGATAATGACATTCTGAAATGTGAAGCCTTTGTGATTCCCAGAGTGCAATCCAACCACCAAAAGTTGTGCTTAATAAATGTAGTTGCCATTCATGTAACAGCAAACAGACCATTCCATTTTAATGACTTGTGATCCTATAATCCAGGCTAGCGTTCAGAGGTGAGCTCACAATTTGCAGCACTTTCCCCTTGAATCTTGCAATATTTTCCTAGTCTTGAAAGAGTCTGTCTGTCTGGCCACGGATCCGAATTACAGACATGGTATAAAGCTGAAGAACTAAAATCAAATCAAATCAAAACAAACAAACAAAACATTTCAACCTCCATTATTTTGGATTGATTTGTCCATTTCTTTTCATTTTTAAACAGAATGAAATCCATTAGAAATTCCAAAGTTAACTTGTTCTACTTCTTTGACTAAAATATTCTGGACCCAAATCATGATGATATTACTTCAGTCACTAAAATTAATGGATTTACATCATCTAAAAACTGTAATAACAGAAGACAAGACAGGATCTAATGAACGCTTATCTACCAGATAAATATCTTTCTGCTATGCCTATTTTACTTAATTTCACTAAAAGCAGCTTCCTCTCTTTTAAAAGGTTTTCCAGGGGTCAGAAACCTAATAGCTTTCTTTTAGTACAAGCCAAGACAAATTGCTAAAGTACAACAAAACTTAACATATGAGCTACTGTGTTACTCTATTTTCTAGGCTTTTGATTGTAATATTGATTAAGCACTCGAGTATTAATTGTTTTTCATATTTTCCTGACATCAAGTAGGCTACAACAAGAAAGTATCTATAACATGAAGTTTTATTTTTAAATTATATAGTTTTCCTCTGGTTCATTTCCTGGTTATTCTGCTAAAAAAAAATAAAAACAAACAAAAAGACCCCACTAAACAATGAATTTATATTGGAAACAGAAAAATCTCTGTTGAAACTGTACTAAATTCAGAATGGAATGAACACTCATTCAGTCAAAGAGGAGTTTGGTTGTTATTTGGTATACCCAGCATCACAGAAAATAACAGTAAAGCCACTGGGGATAGAAAAGGATACTTTTATTATTTTATTTTATTTTATTTTATTTTATTTTTTACCAATAGCCAAAATCACTCCGGCTACGTCTAGACTGGCATGATTTTGCAGAAATTCTTTTAACGGAAAAGTTTTTCCATTAAAAGTATTTCCGCAAAAGCGCGTCTAGATTGGCACGGATGCTTTTGCGCAAAAAGTGCTTTTGCGCAAAAGCATCTGTGGCCAGTCTAGACGCGATTTTGCGCAAGAAAGCTCTGGTGGCCATTTCGCCATCGGGGCTTCTTTGCGCAAAACAGTCCTTCCCTGTCTACACTGGCCCTCTTGCGCAAGTATTCTTGCGCAAGAGGGCTTTTTCCCGAGCAGGAGCGTGAAAGTATTTGCTCAAGAAGCACTGATTTTGTACATTACAAAGTCAGTGCTCTTGCGCAAATTCAGGTGGCCAGTGTAGACAGCTGGCAAGTTTTTGCGCAAAGCCACTGCTTTTGCGCAAAATCTTGCCAGTCTAGATGCAGCCCTAGAGTAGTTAATAATCCCTGTGAAGTAGAAGGAGAATAGTTAATAATCCTGATGGGACAAGAAAATATATTCCATATAATATCATATTGTCCCATTACAAATATACCCAATTACAAGAATGTCTGTCTTAACTTCAGTCCCTAGGACTGTAGCAATCAAGGGCAGAAGTAAAACAATGTAGGCCCACAAAGAAGCAAGCTAAAAAGAAGCTCAATTGCTGACTTCCTGTTTAGTCTTGACCAAGTCACTTCCAGGTTTCCCATTTATAAAACAGATATTGTACTTCCCAATTGCACAGAGATGCCTCCTATATAAAGAAGTAGCTATAAAAGTATTACATTGTCACTTTGCCATCACCAAAAAGCAGGCTGGTTGAAAGATTTCGCCAGGTACTTAAAATGACATTACAGAAATCTGTGGATGAGACAGCTGCCATTCTTTGATTTTGCATACCACTACCACAAAAATTATGCTGAGCTTCTCATATATCCCTTACTCTCTGGAAAGGATGTTTGGCACCTAATTCCAGGAAATACAGACCCATCTGTACACTTGTGTGTTTAGTTCACTGTAATGCCTTTTATTCTGAAGGGGGGCCGTAGCCACAGTCCAGAGGCTTGTGAACATGGTCTTGGAAGGGTGTCAAAATTTTGCTATGGGCTGTTTAGAAAAGTTCATTATTTTAGGAACATAGGAACTGCTATTGGATTAGACCTCAGTGTTCAGACCCTACCTGTTTTCCATGATTTTGTGCCTGTCGGAATGGGAGTAAAATTTGTGGTTAAACTTATAATTTCTTAAAGACCTCTTAATAAGGGAAATCATAATAAAGATAAAAACAGGGAGACACATTTCTGCACAGTGGTATAGGAAACTAGTAATGTGCTAGGACAAATTGTAACGTGCTTTCTGGGTATTAAATATTCTTTCTGAATTCATACTCTCCCTATCTCTTTAAGAACGGAACTAGCCATCTATGGTTGCATTGCTTCACCAACCCTTTGATGGGTAAGATTATAAAATGCTTCCATTATAATATCCTGTTTTCTCATGCTCATTATTTTAATAAACATCCACGCTGAAAAAAATAGATATTTGATCTTTGCATAAAAGTGAGCATTTTGGGGGAAATTAACAAAATCCTTTCAGCTGTTTTGGATTCAGTAAGGATGAGAAAATACAGTTTTCCTATTTTAAAAACATTATTTAGGAAGGACTACAGCAAAAATGGGTTGAAATTTGAAACCTTAAGCTTGTCTTGGACAATATCCTCAGTACTTATGTTTGGTTTGAAAAATTAATCATTTTGATTTAGCCAATTTCTGAGCATTTAAAACTCCATACTGAGCATATGTAACAGATATTTTACTTAAGTCTGATGGTGTATACTATAGGGCTAAATCCTGAGATCTGCAGAATACATCTCCTTTACTTCCAGGGAGAAAATTAGCACACCAGATCAATCCTCAGCAAAGTGAATAACAGCTTAGAGGAGAGCTTCAAATGAAAACTGAGTTACTGCATGGTTATGACACATGAAGACCCAGAAGAGTTGATTTGCATGAGAAACCTCTCTATCAGAGCTTTGAACAACCTCACTCCCATCTTTTGTCTTAACACAGAAGCCAAAGATGATATTGCTAGTCTGTGTACCAGTAGGCACTTTTGTGCTACCAGCAGTGGGGGGAAAATGAGACTGGTGAAAGCAGACAGGCATTGCAAGTGGATTGTATGGCTGTTGTTGGGGGGCGTTAGTAGATTCTATTTATTTTAAGTGCCCTGGGGCAGCTTCTCAGACCCCATTGGCCCATGTTGCTCAAAGCTGGCAACATTCTATTTACGCAGAATACTAATGGCATGAAAATGAGTGATGGACCATCAAATATCTCTATGCCACAACCCCAACCCCAACTTCCATGGTAGCTTTGGCAAGGATGCTTCCATCGAAAGGTACGTGGCTGATGATCAAATCACCAACTCTACTTAAAGTACAGGTTCAAAAAGTGATATTTTATTTTCCATCTAAATAATTCCTTAGATGTAGAGTTACTTCTGTTCTATATCCCTGATGGCAAAAACCAAAAAACCACACAGACAATGCTTTTAAGTAGTGATAAATCCAATTAATAAATTGCTAGGGGTTTTTTTACAGCTGGATACCACGATTCAAACCCCTTTAACTCAAAACTAGCTTTAGGTTAATTATTATACATTTCCATATTTTCTTAACTGTATCATAACCTTTTTTTTTCACTTCAGCTGATTTATCTTTATAAGGACAAATTCTCATTTGCACTCAGGCTGCTTTCCATTGCTCTGACAGAGTAAAGCGGCCTGAGTGTGACTTATAGAAATATTTATGGGCCTGATTCTCATTTGCAGACATGAAGTTCTAGTCTCCTTAAAATATGTTATTTTTTAAATCAAGTGACTATTTTTGGAGAGTAGTGTTTAATACCAAAGCTGTCATATTTCTGGTATGCATGATGTAAAAGTTATTAACTTAAAGCAGTTGTTTAACTACAATTCCAGCTAAAATAAAACTTCTTTAGTATGAAAATGTATCTTGTCATATGTATGTAATCGGTTTAAGACACAAATACAGAAATGGGTAACATAAAAATATCTTATGTTACTAGTGTGAAGGAACTCTGGGAATAAACAGTCAGTACAATATTGGACAGTAAGAGTTATACTGATATTCATACTTTTCTTATGCTGCTAACATGGTGTATCCATTGTTTCTCGCAGTGATCTCATGATAGCTATGTTGTACTGCTTAGCAATTTTCTTCTTTAAATCAGAAAGGTACAATGTAACATTGCTCTTTTTCTCATGGCTGACTCTTAAGGTTTCCCATCTCTCCTCCAACTGTTATCATAAGCCACCATTCTTAGACGTCATCATAAAAGCTAGTGGAGAAATTTAAATGTATACAATATATATAAAGTTCTCTGGATCCTCTCCTCTTAAAAAAAGACACCATGCTGGAAACTGGGAGTGGGTGCTCCTTGTGAGACATTTTTCCACTAAATGCTTAAGACTGCTGCTGTAATCACCTTACCGCCTACTTAGCACAGTGGTGAAATAAACAAGCCAATACTGGAGAAAAGTGCCAGTTCATCTCTTGGAGACAGGAAGGTTTGGCACCAGCCTTAATAAACAATAGAACAACTCAAGGTGCCAGGAAATCTTGGGGTCACCTGGCATTTGCACAATGTTCAAATTTATTGTGAGATTCCCCACACATACACACATACCTGCCCCAGTCTTCACCCAGTTGCTGAGTAAGGTGAAATGAGCTTTGGTGTTTGCAGTTCTACTGCCATTAAATTATTAATGCTTGGGACACTGCTCCCAGCAGAGGTTCATTTCCAGAGTTCACAAGATCACTGTCTGGCAAAATTACTCCTTCGTGTGCAGTCCCAAAAGCTCCTACTCTAGCCCTCGAGAAGGCAAAGTTAAAAAGTCATACAAGGCTTCCCCTTGTAAAAAGGTGTGTGTTTGTGTGTGTGTGTGTGTGTGTGTGTGTGTGTGTGTGAGAGAGAGAGAGAGAGAGAGAGAGAGAGAAAGAGAGACCTGGGTCCGAAAAATAGCAAAAATCAGAGAAGCCAGTCTCTAAAAAATAAAGTTACTGAGAAAATAGGTAGTTATCCATTTGGGCTTTAATTCAAAAATTCTATTTAAGGCTTTTTGTTTTCATTTAAAATAGAAAATGTAGAAGAGCACAGAAAAAGCCTCAGATTTATTCTTTGATATTGGCCAAAATATTTTCATGAAGTAAAAACTGTCAGATGTGGAATTAATTTAAACATCACAAAACCAAATTCTAAAAAGGAGCTCAGAGTGTAAAATGAACTTGCCATTTTTCACAAGCGTTTCTGTGCATGCAAACACTCTGATTTGTGTGAACTGTATTTACACATACAAAATAATGCAGTCATTAGAATGTAAGAATGTAAAAACCAAAGCCTCAAAAAAAACCCTCCCAATTTTTGCATATAAATACCTTCAGTCGTTGAAAATCACTCACGTGCATATCAATGTAAGAGACTGAGTCTGCAGTTTGAAAAGCTAATTTTGAAATTTTGGTTATAAAATATAAATACAATTCAGAAGAAAGCATATTCATGGAAAAATAGTCAAATACTCTTTCCCTGATGTAACTATTTGGTTCACTGACAGTGAGCCAACAATCATACAGGAAAATGGTTTCAATAACGTAGCAGTTCTGGATTGGTTTGTCTCTATCCATACAGGTGTCACTGTGCTGACAGATACAGCATGCGACACTACTAAGGCCTGGTCTACACTAGGGTGTGGTCTATACTACAGGAGAAGGTAGGGTAACAGGTGCAGTGTTTGTCATCAAGCTCCTTCTGGTATTTGTATGGTGATGTTTTGTAAAACTCTCTATACTTTTAAGTAGACTATTACAAAAAAAAAGCAGATTAAAGTCGGATTAGCATCCTTCTTTATGACAATCTTTTTTACTCGTCTGCATCACAAATCTTGAAATGTAGTTAGAATGCAACTGTTCTCTTTGCAGTAGAATTCTGATTAAAAATATTCAGCATTCTTTGAGTTTTAAGTTTCCAAAAATATACAAATATTAATTAATCATGCATTAATTTAAAATACAATCTAATTTCATAATCACATAAAGCATTTTTGCGATAGAATAGCCTGTCACCTTAAGAGAACACTTCTGTTTTCAATTTTATTTTTTGTGATGAGAATACATGGGTGAATTTGGAAATAGAAAAAAACCCTAAAATACCATTCCGCCAAACACTCTCTTCAAGCATCTATAAAGCTACTTGACTCCTTTTTAGTATTGTATAATAATAATCAGCATCCATGAAAAGAAGTTTAGAATATTTTTCTTTCTTTAAGTTAAATAGTTCTACCAAAGCTCCACAAAGAGATGGTTTGGTTTTCTTTCCCTTAAAAGCCAAGAATCTTGCAAAGCAAGCACATTAGGAATTAACCAGAGCTTCATCTATTTAAAAGGAATTACCTTCTTCTAGATCTAGATATAAGGAAATGCAATCATGGCTATGTTTTAAAAATTGAAAAGAAAATACACCAATTCGGTCATTGCCTTTTCCTGATTCTATACTACTTAAATGACAACTCTAGGGAAAAGCTAAATGATATTTGCTACTTCTGTATTTCCCAGACTGCGTTTCAGTGGACACTTAGTAGAGAGGAACAATCTGATATCCATAGCAGAGATATTGCACAGCATTCTGACTCTGGAGAATAATTCACTGAATGCCAAGCCAGAGAAAATGTGAAATCCTTGGAGAGCCACACTTATGTAGCAACAATTATGTACCTGAAAGAAATTGCACCGCTGTCCAAGATGAGTTAAGTTCAAAGTGAATAACCAGCCTCTTTCAGTCCAGATTTTCCCATTTATGTGGAACAAAATACAAATTTTAAAAGTAACTAGAATTGCCTACAGAATAAAAAAAGATGTAACAAAATATACCAACATAGTGCCTTACAAAATTGAAATCAAGTAATGGATGCTACCATTTACATAAATGCTGTTATTAAAAAAAAAACCTCAGAAAATAATTGACCCTGACAACTTTATGAGATAGTAAGGTATGAAATGATACTATGGACAGTTAATGAGAATTATTTTTAATTCGTTTTCTCCATATAATGTATCCTAAACAGCCCTTTAAAGATGAGCAAATAAAGCCATCTCTAGCTCCAAAAACTTATATTAAACTCACTGGGAGTTTTCCCTGTTTCTCAACTCACCATACCAAATTCTGTCTCTCAGTGATTAACTAGCCAATGGTGTTGTTTTTTCTTAAAGTAACACAGTTACCTATTATATCATCCTTATAACAAAATTCAAACGGTCACCTTTGTTACCGTTTTGTTAGACTACACTGGAGTCATTTAGCTTTAATTGGACCATTAGAGCAAAAGTCACAGATCCCTTTTGTGCTAGGGATGTCTAATAGACACTTTGTAGTTATTTCACAATATTGGTGACTTTCCTACTCCCATCATACATAGTTGCCACTTTGAGATTTTCCATGTGTGATTTTAATAAAATGACCAAAAACCTCATGCTGGATGGCTATTCCATATTGAGAAGAGAACTACAGTGAGGCACACATGACCTCACCATTCTGTTCCATAAACTAAAGATATCAAATGCAAATCTTTCAAAAACTCAACCTGAAAATGATATAAAATGAATATTAGATTAAATTACGCTACAGGGGAGCAGTGAAATCACTCTACCGCAGATGAGTATATACTGGTCATAATACACTGTGTCTCTCGAATACCCCTGTGTCCCAAGGTATGAAAAGCCTGCACAAAACACATTTTTATAGCAAAGCCACTATGTAGGTTAACCACACCCCAATGCCACACAGTCATTCTAGTTTACCTGCCTATTGGACCTCCTTTACCCATTACTGTAAAATCAGCAATTCTCTCTTTTTTTTCTATGGTGCAGAGCAATGACAACTGAGGGGAAAGAGAGAACAGGAATATTTTCTGGCAATGCTAAAAAACATGCTGAGTGACTAGTGAAAAAAAGCTTTCTCAGACATTTTGATTCAACACATTCACAGCTTTTTTATATTCCCTTGGTCATCAATCTCCATGCAACAGAAATTTTGTTTGTAGGAATGTTCCAGAGATGAGAATTTCAGGGTGGAAGATGAAAATTGCTTAATAAAGAAACAAAGTGCAATTCCTGACAACACAGAATTTGATTAAGATGGAAGTGGCAGGAGTTTAGAATGTTAATAAACTATGTATCCCCAATATATTTTTTAAAATTATTAGTAACATTTTTTAAATATTTGGGAACAATTTGCAAACAGAAAATGGCCTATAATAGGCAAATAAGCTGTTCAAAGAAATATTTCAACAAGTTCTAAAAATACAACATTTAGTTAAAACAGAAGGTCATTTTTGGAACTTGCTGGACACCAAGTAGAATGAAAAAGGCATTAAGATGACCCAGATTCTTCTCTGTCTCTAACACTGGTGTAGTTGAGGTGTAAGGGAGTGGAGAATCAAGCTGTGGATCCATTTGGAATGCTAAGACTTGAAGGAGAATCCTATACAATTAATGTGGCATTGCTCAGAAGTATTTGGAAGAAACTGGAAAGACAAATACTCTTTTAAAGAGTTTATGTACTAAACCTGGAAGATCCAAAGACATTCAAAGTGCAGAAGAGGAAACCTAACAAAGGGTTAAATAATCCTCAAGAGTAAATCTGACTGAAAGCATCTGCAATTGCAAAGAGGGCATTCAAAATTTGCATAAACTGGCACATCATCTGAACATTATGGTATGGCACAATAAACAAAGGACATTCTCCCCTCAGATATGCAACTTAGATTAAACTAAAAGGAATTGCACACAATCATGAAAGGAAAGACTATTAGCTCTATGTAACCTGCAAAACCTGGAAGATACAAAGAAAGAGGAAAGATTAATGATTCTAAGGAAATTCCAGCCTTCTGCTAAATATTTTTGTTAAATCATTTAGTAACAGGCTTGTTTTAACCAACTATACTCAGTTCTTTTGCATTGTTCTAAAAGTGAAATCTTACTTTTACTGTGTAGCCTTCAGAGTGTCTTTATTTTCCCCACACTTCAATTAAAAACATTTATTAACAAAAATATAGAACCACTTAATATTTCTGTTGTATTCTTTGTCACAAGAATGTTTTATTGGTATCTGATTTCTAAATGATGGCAGGCCTTAAGAATTTTAGCAGCATCATATACTATTTATATAGTACCCATATTTCCCCTTTGTCCTTTCCATATAGCTTCTAGCTTTCACAGTGTAAGTAATCTGCTCAGGAGTGTAAGATGCCCAGTTAAATAAAGAATACTGAAATGGGGCTTCATCCTAAAAACCCTTGTTCAAATGAACAGAATTTAGTCAAGGAATAATATCCATGAACTCAAGAGTAATCTATATATATTTTAGAAATGACTGTCAGTCTGACTGTGAGTCTGCTTGTTCAAGAACTCCCCCTAAAAGGTAAGAGATAGGACCACCAAATTTGGCATGTCACTTCCTCTTATCCTAACTTAAAACAAGGTCAGGGTTTGGCTGTGCCAAGAAAATGGGAAGTGCTGGAAGTGGGACTGTTTTCCATAACATGAAAATGGAGGGGGCAGAAAGAGGAGTGATGCCAAAGGGAGGGGCACAGAGAGGAGGGATGTGATACTGAGAGTGGCAGTTGGGGGCAGCTGCACTACCAAGAGAATGGCCAACAAGGCTGGGGTTCCACCATCTTGCCTGCCACCAGACCAGGTAAATAACCCGCCTGCTCTAAATCCTTTTGTCCTACTCTCTGGCCCTTGACCTCAGTGCCAGAGTAGTGGAGAGAGAAAAGGCCCCTGGCAGGTGGAGGGAGACAAAAGGTCCCTGGCAGCTGAGGGGATGACTGAGGGGGAGAAAAGGCCCCACTGGCCAGGAGAGGAAAGAAAGCCCTGCCAGATAGGACCACCACCCGGAGCTGCTCCTCACACTCCAGCCTTCACTCTCTCTCACACACACACCTACCACTCCCAGCCTCCTGTCCTGCACCCCCTACACATCCTCAAGGCTCTGCCTTGGTTCCTGCACCCCCCACACAACCAGCCTTCTGCCCTGAAGGACTGGGAAATCATAAAATCATAGGATAGCAGTAGTGGAAGGGACCTCGAGAGGTCATCAAATCCAGGCCCCTGCCCTCATGGCAGGACCCAGTACTGTCTAGACCATCCCTGATAGACATTTATCTAACCTGCTCTTAAATATCTCCAGAGATGGAGATTCCACAACCTCCAATTTATTCCAGTGTTTAACCACCCTGACAGTTAGGAACTTTTTCCTAATGTCCAACATAAACCTCCCTTGCTGCAGTTTAAGCCCATTGCTTCTTGTTCTATCCTCAGAGGCCAGGAAGAACAAGTTTTCTCCCTCCTCTTCTTGACAGCCTTTTAGATACCTGAAAACCGCTATCATGTCCCCTCTCAGTCTTCTCTTTTCCAAACTAAACAAGCCCAATTCTTTCAGTCTTCCTTCATAGGTTATGTTCTCTAGACCTTTAATCATTCTTGTTACTCTTCTCTGGAACTTCTCCAATTACTCCACATCTTTCTTGAAATGTGGTGCCCAGAACTGGACACAATACTCCAACTGAGGCCTAATCAGCGCAGAGTAGAGCAGAAGAATGATTTCTCGTGTCTTGCTCACAACGCACCTGTTAATGCATCCTAGAATCATGTTTGCTTTTTTTGTAACAGATTCACACTGTTGACTTATATTTAGCTTGTGGTCTACTATAACCCCTAGATCCCTTTCTGCAGTACTCCTTCCTAGACAGTCGCTTCCCATTCTGTATGTGTGAAACTGATTGTTCCTTCCTAAGTGGAGCACTTTGCATTTGTCCTTATTAAACTTCATCCTGTTTACCTCAGACCATTTCTCCAATTTGTCCAGATCATTTTTAATGATGACCCTAGCCTCCAAAGCAGTTGCAACCTCTCCCAGCTTGGTATCATCTGCAGACTTAATAAGTGTACTCTCTATTCCGATATCTAAATAGTTGATGAAGATATTGAACAAAACCAGTCCCAAAACAATGCTGGGTAAGTCTTCTAGTACTTGCATAAATAAAGTCTGCAGAATTGGGGCTATGGGATATATTAAGAAACACCATCCTTCTAGGGAAATGTGAATCTGCTGTGTTAATACTGCACTGTTGAAAATAAAAAGGATTAGCCAAAAACAGATGATTATGAACCACCCCATTCTTAATATAATTGTAAGGTTATTATAGAATTTCAGGGTCCGATCAAATCAGTGTATCTCCATTCAGTAAAGCTATGCTGATTTGCCATAGCTGAGGGTATGATTTTATGATAGGATCTTAATTTTATTTTTGAGTAAAACTGTATTATAGAAACTATATTATAGAAACACAAGAAAGCATTAAACAGTTTTGTACATTACTGCAGAGATCCAGAAAGCTCAAGGATAACTTGCATGTAACACCAAAACATGACAGTGTGGATTCTAAACACCTCCAAACTGAGAAAAATTATGATTTGCACAAGCTAGTTTTGAGTAACCTTTTTAAAGATGAAATTATTGGTATTTTATATTACAAAATACAAATATAGACAGAAAGAAAAATGAGACAAGATATCTAATATATTACTTCCAGTTTTTTCATTGCAGGTCACTTTTCTATTGACCATGGGGGTTTTTTGTTTGTCTAGTTTTGCTTCATTTTATGAAACTTCTGTAAACAACCCTAATACAAATTGCTTTCAGTAAAACATGATAGCAAATGACAAAAATCATGGATCTCCCAGAGTGGACTAGCCTTTTTGGAGGGGAAAAGTGGGGAAGCAGTGAAAAAATTAAAAAAGAGATTCTAATGGATGAGATCTGAACTCTTCAAGGAGGAGGAGCAGATGAAACCAGGACAAACAAGAGCATAGGTTAGTTGGGGTTCTTGGAACTGAGACATCTAATCAAAAAAGCAAACTGAACACTGAACCTTTGTGTTTCAAAAATCACTTTAGGTAGCCCACTTTGTGTGCATTTTACCTTTCTAATTCAGAAAGAAAAACTTTTAAAAAAGTAAAAACCCCAAACACCCTTTTAATGGAAAGTAAATGGCATACTTTAAAGTCTCACTAAATCAAAATTCTTTTGTTGTTTGATTAGGAATGCATTTGAGAGTCTGAACACTTTCTTTCAAACATGTTTGCTTTTTTCCCCTCCTCTCCACATTGTCTGTCTCTGATGCCTGGATTTTGGAGCACTCTTTTTACTCCTTAAACTGCTGCTGTCAAGGACTACAATAAAAAGGAGAACTATAATAGGCAGAGTATTCTACTGAGTCGTTTTCTTTATATACATAACCATTATATCGCCTGACAGCCCTTATGATTAATACTGTCATTTTAAGTCAATGAAATTGATCCTGTCATCACCTTTGAAAAATGAAGACAACCAGAAAAAAAAAAGTTCATTTCTAGGGTTTACAAAGGAGATGTAGAAATTTAACAATGGGTCAAATGTGGATGTCAAGCAAAAAGTAAATTCATTCTTGGTATGTTGTTTACCACAGACCTCTGTCAACTATGCCTAATTACATAACAAAATACCTTGCACTTTATCACAGTCTAAATCTATAGTTCCTAACACACATTGGTCAGTAACATTCTTCAACAACATGGAGAGTATTTGCACACAGTTTGCAGTGAACCATATGTTGTTAGTCATTTGTCATCCCTGGTTTAAAGCCTCAAATTCTTCTGCTCCTATACAGAACTAGTGGAATTATCAGGCCATGTCAAACCTGTTAGGAAATGACACAAATCAACCTTCAAACTGAACAATTTTATTAAACATGAAAATATTTGTAATTAAAAGTAACAAGAAACCACACACTGCATCTTTCCCAAATTTTTCTTTTCTTCTCTCAGGCTACATCTAGACTGCTGCTTTTTCTCAGAATAAGGTACACAAATTGCACACCGCAATTTGCATACCTTTTTCCAAAAGTTTTGTCGGAAAAGCCTGTTCCAAAATGTGGCCCATCTACACTGGACCAGATTTTGGAAAAACCTCCTCTTTCAGAAGAGCCCTTCTTCCTCCTGGAATGAAGAAGATAGGGCTTCAGAAAGAGTGCGTCTGCTCTTCCACAAAAAATGTCGGAAGAGCAGACGCGTTCCCTGTACGCAGCGGAGTTTTTGGTATCCCAGAAAAACTCCATAGTCTAGACATAGCTCAGTGTTTTTTCCTCTTTCTCACAGTACATAAATGTCCAGAAGAAGTATATCTTCTTTGGCTTTAGTCACTGGGTGCTCTTTTCAGTAACAACATGTGTCTTCTTTCCTTTTTCTTTTGCTGCATGAGTGAAACATTCTTTTTGAAAAATTGCATTTTTGACTGAATTGATAGCCCAAGCCTTTAATTCTAATGTTTCAATACATGAGCTTCTGGCTATTATAGATGTGTATTGAGTTTCATAGACTTTTGGTTGTGATAATTTAGGTTTAGATTGCAGATAATGTTAGAGCATTAGACAATATATAGTCTGACAGCAGTCATAAAAAAGGCATTTGTTACAGCATTGTTTCATGTTGGTAAATGGTGTGTCCACAAATGTTTGCAAAACATAAAAAAATGCCAATATTTTAATGATGCAATAAGATTGAATCAAATAAAAAAGCCCATATCGCTGTGACAAGAAAATTTATTCCAGAACAAAGGCAGTAGAATTTAAATTAAAAGTTTTATGGAAAAGAATAGCGTGCTTAGAGAGAGAGAGAGAGAGAGAGAGAGAGAGAGAGAGGAATACTATTCTTTTCCATATATATAAAAATAAATCTCTGACTATAAGTGTGTGTGTGTGTGTGTGTGTGTGTGCTACATTGATTATATATAGTACGTGGCATCATTATTTTATATAGCATTTCAATCATTTCCAGATGGCTTAAGATTTTATTTTGACTTTGCATTTATAAATGTTATTTGGGTAGGTTTCATTGAGGGAGAGGGATAGAAGGAATGATTGCCTGAGTAATAGAAATATATACCAAAGTAGTAAATAATTGGCATCATATAGATGAAATGCAAATCCAAAGTCCTGAACACTTAACAGTAATTAAAAATTCTATGGTATCACAAGAATCGGGTGATAATTTGAATCTGAGCACTATTTAGATGGCCCTTATTACCATAGTATCGGGAAGTGAGGCTCACAATTGCTAATGTATCTTAGCCCTCACAACATCTTTTTTTGTGTTACTCCCAGTTTTTACAGGTGGGAAACTGAAGCCTGGAGTATATCACGCTTCATAATTTCATAGACTTTAATGCTAAAAAGGACCAAAGTCATCTCCTTTGACTTCATGTAGCACTGGTCTTTACATGTCACTCCAATGTCCCTATATGGAGCCCTATGACTTTAGATAAACTAAAGCATCTCAGTCCTCAGAAGAGCAATCTGTGTGTCACAGGAAAGCACAGGAGGAACTGGAGTACCACTAATCTCTGAGGTTCCTGCAATGGCAGGGAATTGATTAGCTGAGATATAGACAGCAGGCAAGCCACACTCCATGCTGCAGAGGAAGACAAAAACTTCAAGATCCTTGCCAACCTGACCTGGGGGAAGTAACTTCCTGACCAGGAGAGGAACTAAGGCCCTGAAGCAAGAGGTTACATTATAATAATTGTCTTAATGCAGAGCTGTGTTGTGAATGTGCTGGGGACAATGCAGGCCATTTTCTTTTCCCTGTGGTCCTTGAGGAATCAGAGAATTATAAGACTGGAAGGAACCCTGAGAGGTCTTCTAATCTAGTCCCATGAACTGAAGGCAGAACGAAGTATTATCTAGACCATCCCTGACATGTGACTATCTAACCTGTTCTTAAAAATCTACAAAGACAGTAATTCCACAATCTTCCTAGGCAATTTATTTCAGTGATTAGCTACCCTGAGAGTTATGATGTTTTTCTTAACGTCCAACCTGCAACGCCCTTGATGCAACTATATCTATCTAATCTATCTATCACAGATATATATATCTGTAAATCTAGTATAGCCCATTGCTTGTTATCCTATCCTCAAAGGCTGAGACTATTTTTTCACCCTCCTCCTAGCAACAGTCTTGTATGTACTTGAAGCATGTTATCATGTTCCCTTTCAGTTTTTTCTTCTTCATACTAGCAGGGCTTTGACAACTTGAAAAAAAAAAAGACCAAAAAAGATAACTATTATTCAAAAACTCATTTATATGGCCATTGGCTAGATAGCACTCTTATTCCATTTTCCGTTTGTGGTTATTCTTATTATTTTTAAAAACATGAATAGAGGCTTCCACAACCTATCTACTCTTTTTAAATGTATCCTGTGATAAAATTATACAGTTTACACCATTGCTCATTCAAATCACAGCACCTCCCATGATTTTACAAAGAGTGTCTTCTGTGGGGACTTGAAAGACCATGTCTGCTCTCTTAGCAGAAACTGATGTGACATCACAAATGCATCAGAGCTTTACTGCAGAATCAAGTAGGGAGCTGCAGATGGAAAAGCAATTAATAAGACAGTGTATGATAAAATGTCACGAGAGTCAGGGATATTTATGTTATACCATCTCACATCTTTTTGCTGCTTTTCCTAATGTAGCCCTACCACTTTGCCTCTGTGTTTAGCTAAACCCATTTGCTCTCACTTACATATACAAGGGCATTCAAGGGCATTCAAGTCACCTGTAAATTTGGCCTCATATCCCATAAACAATCCAGAGAATCATAGCACGGACTCCCTCAATGCTTGTTGTGACTATCTTTTCAAATCAGTTTTTTTCCATTATCACCATAAACTGCTCCTCGGAGATTCTTAATTACATATTAATACTTAAATACCTGTAGTTTCTTCGAACAGAAAGTGTGCACACCACACCAGACATTTCTGCTAGTATAGTAAATCAGACCTGCCCTTAGCCAATTTCTTCAAAAATATTAATGTTTTCATTCAAGAATGTGAATTCTTTCTTCATTTAAATTTGTTCCGGTTTTTATAATGCATTTCATTTTCCACGCTGCAGTAGACAGAGGTGCCGTGTCGGTAAATACTAGGCTTATGTGAGTTGCCCAAGAAGGAAAGGAAGGTCATTTTTTCCACTGAACTTGCATGAGATTCAAGTTTATATAGGAACAATCTGTGAACAAACAGGGGCCTTTAGGCTTAAGCCGAACAGAGAAATAGAGGCACATGCCTTAAAGTAAGTGACAATGGTACAGGTAGTTTTACTAATATGGTTATACAGGATCATCTGCCATACATCTACTTCTGTAAAACTGCATTTGCACAAGTTGGTTCTCAAACCAAGAAACACCACTTTAGTGTTCCCTCAATAAAAAACAAAGGGTGAGTATGTGCTTCCAAAACTTAAAATATGAGCAGCTTTATGTTCTTCTCCAATTACACAGCAACTTTCTTTCCCTCTCCACTTTGAGGAGCCAGCTGTGTGTTAACAGGCACGTTGTGTAGAAATAAGATTTTAATCAGTAAGAAATGTGAACTTCAACCAGCAGAATGTACAAACTTTTGCATGCTTCGAAGGGGAGACCTGTGGAATGACTGAGTAACAGGCACTATCTAGAATGAAATTTGTTCTGAGTCTGATTGTGTTGGCATCTGTAAGAGAGAAAGAGAGCCTTAAGCATCAAAATCATACTTTAAATGTTATTTTTGTTTTCAAAAGACTCCCCAAAGACTGAAAACAGATAGCACAGGAAGATGGATCAAGCAATAAAATATCCACAAATCTAACTGTCAGCCAGAATACTGAACCTCTGATATTTTAAATTATTCAAGGTCAGTCATTCTCAAAATACCACTTTTCAAAGGTTTGTTTTCTCCCCTTTTATTTTAATTAAGCTAGCAGGTGAACTTTTGTGCCGGGATCATACCTTCAGAAGTTAAAAAAAAACAGAAGAAAGCACCAGAGATCTGTGTCTAGAGAATGGGTTTCTATGTGCTTTAAAACCTGCACTAAGGACCACATCCAATGGGCTACTCCCAGTCTTACACAACCTCTTTAAAGTATCCCCAAAGATACAATTTTGTTCAACTTTCAGTTAAAAGCCAGCACTTATAAGCAGCCCATTTTTACTCAACCATTCGGCTGTTGCCTGAGACATGCTTCAGTTGATACCTCAGAAAAATAAGCATGCTTGTAGGGTGAGTGTTCATTATGTTTCCGTACCTCTAATGAAAATTAGAGGCTTGCAAATGTCTGAGTCTCATCTAGTATTTTTTTCATATTGAGAAATTAAACCACATTTAAAGTGCTATAGTCTGATGGTGTGTACTTTGGCTAAGAAATAGGAAATAGACTGTTCCAAATACAGTCAATGGCAAAACTCCCTCTTACTTCACTGACAGTAAGATTGGACCCAATAGTGTTGTCATAGCAGATTCTTTTGCCATTTTGTAGGTTTAAATGTGTGTTTAGAATAGTCAACTGGGCAAAAGCTCATACTTTTTAAGACAGCTTTTTTCCATCTTTTTTATTTTAATTCTGAGAGAGGATTGAGAAATGTGTACACAAAAAGCAACTTAATGACACAAAGGTGATGTACAAAATATCAATAGCACTCCAGAATGCTAGTTTTAAGAGCCATCAGTAGCCAAATACTGTAAATATTCCACCTATTCTAGATGAAGACATCAAAACTTCTTTAAGAAAGGCAAATCCACCTGCAAAATGGTAGCTGGGAAGATTGTTTCAGAAACACCAACAATATCACAATCACAGCTAGATAAAGAGGCACAGCAAACACACTCCCATAGTCTCAGAAAGATCTGAGCTTACAAAGATTAAGGGAGGAAAACTCTGGGAAATGCAGTTGAAGAAATATCCTTAAAGATTATTCTACTTCACATCAGTTGTGGAAAAATCAATAGAAAACTACACATGAACAAGTTCTGTGTGAAGAAATCCTTATAAAAATAACCTGGAGCAAATGCAAGCAAGTTTGAAAACCAGCCCCATGTTGGTTGTCATTAAAATGCTACCAGCAGTGGATGTAAGTCCTGAGCTCAGCTGACTTTCAGAAGCATTCTACAGAGAGCGGGCTGGAATGGAACGTCAGTTTCTATTAGGTGGTGAGAAAATGCAAGGCACGCATGAAATTGTTCAGGTTAACCCAAGTGATCATATCTCATATGACAGAAAATGACATCACCTCCTGAACCTTATTTCAGTATCAATGGAAAAAATAAAAATGCAGCCGCTTTTGCTGTATCTTTCTGTTTTAGGTGTTCAGGAGTGGTACCCTGGAGTTGGAATTCTTACTACACCTTGGCTTCTACCCCAATCAGAAGCAGTGCATACCTACAAAGGAAAAAATGAACAATTATGTTTTTTCTATGAGTTATCTCTTATGTTATGTTTTTAAATATTTTAATAATATTGTGCTGGTATATATTTGACAAATCTCATTGAAATACGCTCTCTTGTGGCTGAATATGACTAGCACAGTTTTGTTAATAATAATCCAAATTATTGTAAAATCTTGGAGCCAGGCACTATCAGTCACTTGATATTTGTATAGCGCCTAGCACATTGGAGCCTCTAAGTTAATTGGCCTCTGCAGTGAGGCAGAGTGGAGAGCAAGGGACCACTTCACTCCCCCTGGAAGCAGAGCTAAATCCAACTCGGCTCCCTGATGCTTAGTTGGGGCTGGAGCACTGGAGGGAGTAGACAACATATCCAGATAGCTGGGATCTCAACAGCATCCCAAACTAGGCCCTGAGTAGATCTGCACCCTGTGGCTGGAGGAAACAAATGAGTTCCCAGAGAAGGTGACAGGACTGTCATCAGACAAATGCCCTAAGGAGCTATGGAGTCTGCCAGCAGCTGAGTATCCTAAGGAGACAGAAGACCTTTGGATTGCAGAGACCTACAAGTAGACTGCGGTAGGAGGTAGCCCAGGGGAACCAGACTCTGGTCCTGTTTTGCTGATGGAGTGTGAGTCAGTGTCTTGTGGTGGTATTCCACACTGAGCCAGGGTGGAACACTCTACCACTGCTAGGGCTTTTGGCTGGCATGCAGTGGAGTCAGGTGGGTCCCATATGCCTTTCCCTATTATGCCCCTGCCCTTGGGGTGACAGCCTCCCTTAGACCCTAGAGGGCTGTTTTCATTTACTGTCCTCCCAAGCCAGGATGCCAGACCCCAGATTGCTTTGTCTGCTGTGCTTGCTCTGCCCCTGCCTAAAGGGCCCAGAGCTGACAGACTGTGAGCTTCCCCGCCCAGGGAGCCAAAACTCCCTCATAGACTGTTAAGTACTGTTGTTCCCAACCAGAAGGTGCTGGGCTATAGACCATTTATATTCTAAAATTTCCAGGTGGCTGGAGTTTCTCCTACAAACTTGACTTGCAGTCTGCCTGTAAGTGAGGCAGAATGGCCTCCCTCCCCTACTTGAGGGTGAGGGACCACTACAGCCTCCTAACACTACTGCAATATTAGTAATAAATAATATTACTAATAAATTATCCCTTCAAATTTTACTCACTTGAAATCCCTATTCATGTCAATGGAATTTTGGATGAGTAAACACTTCAGGATTTGAGTCATAGCTTATTAATCTGCGAGTGTATTTTTTAAGATTTATGGCCAAAATAATTCCAGATAAGTGATCACATTTTACAGTACTATTACTGGATGAAGAAGATCCAAGGATAAGCCATTTTTCATACTACAATACAACTTGATCATATATTGTTTAGGATAGGGATGGGAAAACACTTTGTAAGAAGATTTATTCATTGCAAGTCTGTTTTCCATTGGCTAGCAACTATGATTCTATATCACATGATCTCATGTTTCCTGGCAATATTTGAATCTAGTTCTTTGCATGGGCTTGCAAAGAACATGATGAGTATGAATATGGATGGCAGCTTGATGGACCTGAAAGATTCTCCAAGTTCTTCAAGACTATTTCTTCAACTGTTTTTCAGTCAATCTCAGGAGAGTTTTGTTTTTCAGCATGAAGTCCATCAATATTATTTTTTCTTTGCAAATGTTAATAATGTCAGGGTTCTGATTTTTTAAAAAGTCAGAATTACAACTACATGAGCAAAAATGCCTGTGCATTTTGTGATTCATTTGTGTTCAATTACTACAAACATAAATCAAGTTTATGTGCATGTGAATGACCATACAAAAATTAGGCATGTATATGTGTATGCAAATACTGGCATTCTGAAAAAAATCAGACTTTGAAGATGTGTGGTAATTTAAGATCTTCCAAAAGTGCAGTCACATACAAAATACAAGGTAGAGTAGACTTCCTGTGAAATCCTGGGCAAGTCACTTTAGTCCTGCAAACAAAAGCTTAACTGTATGCATGCAGGTAGCCCCAATTAAATTAATAGTGTTCCTCTTTTGCATAAAGTTAAGTGCATTTCCTAGTATTTGCAGAATTGGGGACTTAGTTTCTCTGTGCTTCTTTGTTAAAGTGGCATAAAATAATAATCCTCTACATCACAGGACTGTTAAAAGGGTGCATTTATTGTTTGTGAGGTAAAAAGATACTATAGTGAAGTTCACTCTAGACCAGTGGTTTTCCAACTATGGGTCGTGACCCAGTACTGGGTCATAGATTATCAGGCACAGGAACTCATTGCTGCAGGATGATCAGGTGACTAGTGATGGTGTTAAGGCAAACTACCTCCCTGGCCTGGCACCACAAACTGTGCTGCAGCCCAGAAGCAGACAGCAGCAGGCTGAATTTCTGCATGGTGGCAGCGGGAGATAATGCATACATTATAATGTGCCCTACCCTGACCTGAGCACTAGCTCAGCACTCCCATGGTCTGGGAACTTACTGCTGGCTGCTTCTGGGATGCAGCATGGTCAGCGGTGCCAGGACAGGCAGGAAGCCTGCCTTAGCACCTTCTGCTGACTGGGAGCCGCTCGATGTAAGCCCCTCCTGCGCCAGCTCTGACCCACTCCCCAAAGCTGGAGCTCCCTCCTATACCCCAAATCTCTCATCCTCAGCCCCACCCCGGAGCCCATAATCTAGTCAAATTATGTTGGGTCACAGGCATCAACAATTTTCTTCAACGTGGTCATGAGAAAAAAAGTTTGAAAACCACTGCTCTAGGCAAACTGATACCTCCCCTCCCTGCCAATGAAAACAGGCCAGAGACACTAGGACTTACCTTCAAACACTTCACACTGAAGAAAAGCTGTTACTTTGGACCCTAGAATTGTTGTACATCTTCTGGCCTTTTAGGGATTTCTCCAGGGCCTCTTTCACGATTCTTTGTATGAGGACTGACTGCAAGCCACCCTCATCCCATTGAAACAATGAAAAGAGAATAGGTATGATGGGGACAGTAGGAAAGCGAAGATGAAGATGGAAATCACTGACTATTTGGCTGAAAAATTATAGCCCCTTTAACCCACCAAGAACAAAACATATTGTTGAGAATGGGGCAAAGACAAAAGCTAAGACATTTGGACTGCATTAACTGTTCAGTGGGAGGGAATTTAAAACAAAAGGTCTCTTGCCAAAGACTGCATGTTTGGCTGCTTTTTAAAAACCCATGGTTGTCATAAAGCTTAATGTTATGATGTTTTCAATTAGTTTAAAAGCTTTTTTTATTGTTCATTTTTATTATAATTTAGTTATTTTGTAACTTTTATTTGGAATAAGTCTAGATTTATTTAAAGGGTTTTGAAAAAAATACTATACACAGTTTTTTCAAGTAATATAAATAATGTATGAAATTGGCTTGGTGTATACAGTTTAAGTTTTGAAAGTCTATTTATAATTTCATTGAATAATATTCATTGAACACTCATTATTCATATAGGGCCTGATCTTGCAAAATATGAGTTGTATCTGACTTCAGTGGGAATTGAGGACACTCAGAAGCTGCAGGATTTGGTCTCTGACTGTGATGCAAAAAATTCAAATACTTAAAATTTGAATGGATTTCTGTGCACGTCAGATTTTATATGGGGATTTCTCTCATCTCTTTTTAGGATTTTGGGTAGTTTACTGTAGACTATTCAAATTGTGTTAACTTTCTTATATAATCATTTCATTTTCAGATTTGCATTTCTATTTTGTTTTAACACTAGGCTTTGTATATTTCATTCGTTTTCTATTTAATTTATGGTTTTAAAATTCTGATAAACAACTAGAACAGCAAGAATGTAGTACCATTATGCTTGGGTAACACAAATCACACACTCTATAACAGCTTCTATGTCAACCAGCATAGAAGTCTTCCTGGTGGTACATCAACTCACCCAGCTGTTTGCCTAGTTTTACAATTGGCTACATAAAAAGCAATAGCAACGTCAATACAAAATACATTTTGATACAGACAAAATGAGAAAGTAAGCACTTTTTCAGTTACAGTGTGATGTGACATTTTTGTATTTTTATGCCTGATTTTAGAAAGAAAGAAAGAAAGAAAGAAAGAAAGAAAGAAAGAAAGAAAGAAAGAAAGAAAGAAAGAAAGAAAGAAAGAAAGAAAATCTTTTTGTGAGGGAGGAGCAGAAAAAAGATAGGAGTAGGGAAGCGGATAAAAGGAATGGAGTGGCTGAGGTGGCGGAGGATGCAGCTGAAGATGGAAGTGGGGACAGAAGAGTGTCCACATTTGGGGATAATTTACTTGGGATGATGAATGAAGATTGTCATGGTAATTTATGAGTTTTGCTCACGGAACTGAAACATGCTACTTGTCCTATGTGCCCAACCAAAACCAATTAAAGCATCTTAAATTCAGAATGCTGAATGACATACACTCACACTGAACTTTTTGTAAATGATCTACAGGCCAAGAATTATTTATTTTAATTATTCACCACATAGTAAATTCAAGAAGATTATAAGCTTCAATTCCCAAATGGAAAAAGAGGCAAAATTGAATGAAAAATTATTTGCATAATTCTACAACTGTTATGTCTCATGAAAAAATGAATTAGAAGGATAAACTTGTTTTGTTTTAGCTTCAAGGCCATAAGAAGACAGGGAATTTCACACTTCCACTGATGCACAAAAATATTCTTTTTTCCCAACCCACAAATAATATTTACTCTGTTTTTAGTAATGCAGGGATTTTTAAAAAAAACTTATTGAACTAAACAAGACAACATACAGGAAAGCACTCAAAAACCAGCACCTTGACATAGTAAAGCGACATACCAGGATTGACAGCCTCAATGTTGGAAAAATGCAAGTAATAAATCCAAGGATAAGGAAACATTAAAAGATTCAGAGTCTGGTTTTTCTAAGCATCCAAAGAAGTGGATACCCATTCAATCTCCTGGCCCTCCATCTCCAAATATCGCCTGCCCCCTACATTCCACAACAGGCAATATGAAAAATTTTGCCTCTTCCTCCCAACATCCCTCAGGTCTCCCCTACCTGGTTTTATCTCCTTCATCCTATACCTGTCCAGAATATATCATATTTTGAAGGCATATTTTCTTTTTCACATAGGCCTGAAATAACACGACTGTAAAGGGCTTTTGATGACCCTTCTGATCGCATGGAGCAGGCTCAAGTAATCAAGGAGTTGGAAGAAATATGACTTTGACCATGAGATGAAACCCAATTGTCCAAGTTTGAAACACACTGAACGAAGCTTCTCTAAAATTTTTGCTGATATCCAGAAATGGTGGTTGGTGCAGTTTTCAGAGAGGAAGGAAAAAGATTGCATCCATCTTTTAACATGAAAAAATGGCATAAAACAGTGTTTTGATGGAAGCTCTGCAACTCAGCAGGGACATATTTGAATGTTCACATTTCTGCAATGCATTTCCCGCCACTCAACTAGTTTTGTACAATACCAAGAAAGAAGCAGCAATATTATTAAAAGTGAAGGGGTGAGATTTGTTTAAGATTTCAAGTTTGCTAAAACAGAAAGAAAGATTTCAACAGCATTGTTTGAAGCAAAGAAACTACATGCTTAACTTCACAGAGTCCTCATTACTGATTGAATGCTTTAGCACTCTGATTTCCTTTCCCAGAATATGAAATCAGATCACAGAAGGGAATAAAAGATCCCAGAGAGAGGGAGAGAGAAAGAGAGAGAAAGACCATTACTGACGGAAGCCATGTGTCATTAATTCAGTTATAAATTATTAGCTGAAAGCAGCCTCTCAGCATTTGTGTTTGATGAACAAAAATTGATTGCTTCAAGGACATTTCAATCCTTTTGATGTTACCATCTTTTAGTCCACCACGAATCTGAATCCTTAACAGAATGATTATAGCATTATAGTAATCCTAAGAGCCAATACTAAAGGATTTGGAAGAGAAACAGAGATCAATAGCTTGAAAAAAGCATGTCTTTTCGAGTTGACAGAGCTGTCTAGTCTGATAGTGAACCTGAAAAAAATAAGTGGGGACTAAGTACACAAGCAATCGTGCAGACTGAGCTAAGCTGAGATGATGAGCCATTTTTCTGAACTGTTGAATACACCATGGAGAGCTGAATATTTCCAAAGGATTTAAGCAAAACTAATGGCAACGAAAAGGATATTTTACCAACAATAAAAGAAAAGTTTTAGAAATATGTTGGGAGTGTTTTCAGAGCTTTGTGGGTTATTCTGGAGGTTGGCATGTTCTGTGGGGTCAACATTTGTGCTTAGACTTTGAGATTATTTGAACTGGGATTTGAGGGAACATTGTCTTAATGACTGTCTTCCTTTTAGCCTTTTTGAAATCTAGAATCTGGGCCATATTCCAGCGCAGAGATGAAAGCTTAGTTCTCTCAACAATCGGATCATGAGATATACAGTAGACAGAAAAAACATACATCCTTACGCTGTAATTTCTACCAAATTCAAAGAAGTGTTTAAACCATGCAAACAATTGGTAATATCTATATGATAACCAGGTTGTAAGTAACTAACTTTTTTTCTCAGTTCTTGTGCTAGCAAACCAGTCGAAAGCTAAAGCCCTCCTCAGCAGTTCAAGGATTAGCATAAAATTATACTTTGAAGGAGGAAAAGTACAGCAATGCAACAGTGGGGTATTGTTAAAGATCATCATTAAAATGGAGGGAAGAAAGTACCAAAAAAAAGAAAAAAAAGCTTCACAACAGAACACTGCAGCCCCATATGACGTTTAGTAGATATTCAGCAATTCTTTTGGTGTGCTAAACAACAGATTAACTCGATAGAATTCACGTAAAAAATTCAGAGAACTTCATAGGCAACACATCTGGAGAGCATCCAGGGGCAAATCATGAATAGCTAAGTAATATATTTCAATAGAAAGACATGTAGTGATAATTTATTGTTTGTAGGAAGGGCTGTGAACCAACCATTAATTCTAATGTGAAAACTTTTAAAAAAATTATTTGAAGGATAAATTCAGGACTCTTTGCAATCACATTTCTATGGTGATACATATACCAAGACACATTCCCTCTCAGTAAAATATGCCATTATAAACACTGTTTTAAAGGGTTTTAAACAATTCTATGTGATCCTGCATAAGAAAACGAAAGAAAAAAGTGCACGGTGTACCTTCTAAGCTACCACAGATGATTCCCTTTATGGTACATAGTTTTAAAACTTGGCTTGTATTTTCATATTTCTTACATCTGTAAGAGTGGCACAAATTAAATGCACATTAAAAACATGATTTCTGAACATTGTGTTGGAGCAGATTTCACCCATTTATTCTGAAGCTGTGCCTGGTAATATGCAAGCTTTATGTTTAACCCTTATCTCAAGCTGTTTAAAATGTTTTGTAGCTGTTCTTGTCTAAATGAATAAAAAGGAGGAGAAGCAGGAGCAGGCATAAATAACAGCTGCCTGAAAGCAGACAGCGAAATTGATAGAACTACAAATGGTAGCCACCTGTATCAGGGAACTAAAAGAAAAGTATTCATTGGAGGAGAGTGACAGTGAAACTGACAGCAAAGAACAGAAATGGCAATGGGAGGCATCTTAAAAAAGCTTTTCTTTAATCATCAAGTGCCACCTTAGAACCATGAATGAAGGCTTTTGAACATAAATAGCAGGACACTTTCTGTATGCAGCCATGGTACATCTGACTTCAGTGGGGTTGTAAGATGTTACTGAGGGCAGAATTTGGCCCAATGTGTAAGTTATATCCCTCATGCCTGATTTTTCAGTATGTGTTCCTTTGCAAAGTTGTTCTTCTCCCCACTCCCTCCACCCCCCGCATATGTAATTTCCATTCAGGAGAGCTGACAGGATCGTTGCCAGGCCTCTGGACAATGTGTGTGTGGGGGGTCAGCTCTGG
Organism: Rafetus swinhoei; assembly: GCA_019425775.1. Taxonomy (NCBI): domain Eukaryota; kingdom Metazoa; phylum Chordata; order Testudines; family Trionychidae; genus Rafetus; species Rafetus swinhoei. The sequence continues at coordinate 73,440,241 of CM033440.1, forward strand.
AAGGGGTGGGGCCTAGGGTGAAAGGGGAAGCCTGGACAGCTTGGCAATCCCTCCCCCCAGCCCAGAAGCCATCCAGAGCACATGGCCTGGTGCTCCTGCAATGACTCTAAAAGGCTCGGGGCTCCAGCCAATGGCAGCAGGGAGCCCCAGACGCTTTAGAATCACCAGGCCCTGAGGCAGTTGCCCCCTTTATACCTTCCCCCCTCATCGACAGACCTGCTCACATTTGAATAGGAGTGTTGAGCAGAGCCTCTGATGACTGTGACTGTCAGTGGGGTACCCATAACTGACATTCATCTCATTACACCTGCCTCGAGAGAGAGGAACCTTTCTGACACCACCAGCCTTTCAAGCACTCTCCTCTGGGCTCTGCTAGCCCTAATTTATCCTTGCAGCCAGACATTAGGTGTATCACAATCTATGAGTCCCTTTGAATCATCCCGTGATAGCTAGTCGATTAAACTGGCTACTCACAAATATTCCAGCTTGTCTGTACCCAAAGGTGCAGTGTACCTCAACTAATTATTTTTACCTTTAATCACCATTCCTATAAACCACACAGAACTTGAAATTAAACAAAAGTTGATATATTTTTAAAATAATAAAGACTTTACTAGAAGTGAGAAAAAATAACGGAAACAACTAACTACAGCTCAGAACAAAATAATAAAATGCAAACCTCAGTCTATACTTATCAATAGTCGTATTTTCTATAAACTCTCTGGTGTAGATTCTCTAGTCTGGCAACATCCATGGTCTGGTGGGACCATGGATATTGCTGGACCAAAGAGCCCAGGTGGCTGGAAGTGTGGGGTCAACTGGGAGTCCAGCAGCAGAGAGGTCAGCAGATGGGGGCCAGTGGTCGGGAGCGGAGCAAGGTCAGCATCTGGGAGCCCAGCTGAGGTCAGTAGCATAGATGAGTTGGGGGGGTATAGCTGGCTGGGTGCAGAACTTGGTGGCTGACGCCAGGAGTGGGGTTGGCAGGTGGGAGAGGAACCTGGGAGTTGGGGCCAGTGGCTAGGAAGGGAGCCCCGTCAGGAGGCTGGCAGCCCCCCAGGAGAGCCCACAGGCCAACTGTAGAGGGGAAGGCATTGACCTCCCCTGATCCAATTCTCTTGTTCGGGACCAGTTAGGTCCGGAGGGTGCAGACCAGGGAGGCCAAGTCCCAGGGAGGGGATGAGAGGATGTTGATGCTGAATTCAAAGACAAGAAGCCAGGTTATACACTCATAGGGCTATGGAGCACAGGCATAGAAGTACTGTGGACAGCTGCATTAGAACTTGCCCTTCTAATGCCAGGGATTTAGGGAAAGCCATATGTTATCCTGTGTTAGTGTTGCTGAAACTAATAGCTGTAGTTCCACAGCATCTCAGTTTAAGGTCTGAACATCGTAGTCAACAAGTCTCCTCTCCTTCTAGCCCCCTGCTCACTGTGTCTCAATCTCAATCTCACACACACACATACGGAACCAGAAGGCTTGTTATGCTGCTACTCAACAGAAGCAGCTTTCCAGATGGCCTGACTTGATATGCGACCCTCCCCTTTCCAATTATTTGGTACCATATCCTGCAGCCCAGACACAGAACCAAGCAAAACTCTCACTGCCCTCAAAGAGTGCTTACCCTAATTTTTCCTATGTAGTTTTCTTCCCTTCTACAAATGGTGCCTATGGTATTTTGTCATATGTTACTCATATCAGCAGCTGCTGCAACTATGGAACTCCTTGGGGTATATAGTTCTCACCATGCCCCCTTCCCAACTTGTCCTTCCATTCAGAGAGGCAGAAAATGCTACTCCTTAGCAAACATAGCATGGCACCAGATCCTGAGAGAACTTTCCTCCACATATTTTCTGCAGATTAGCACCTTTCTGTCTCCCAGTCTGGCATCACAGCATTTTGCCTTTACCTGACCCCTATAGCATAATGAGTAGCTGTTAGTAAAATTCTGCAGAATACTGCTGGGCAGGTCTACAGCCCCATATGATTTTATTATGAGTCCCTTTGATCCATTTTTTTAATACTGTGACTGATATAATACATGTTTTTAAATAGTCTTTTATGTGTACATAAGCTAGGTTTGCATTCTGGCCAGGACAGTTTCTCTTCCAAAAAAAATGTATACCATTTCCACGGTATCTGTTTAAACTATTCCTCATGGACAGTCATATATTCTAGCATTCACTTCTATTGCCTGCAGTGGGAGCTTATATAATTTGTTTTATAAATGAAGGAAGAGAAAGAAAAATAAAATAGCTATAAAACAAGAAAAATCGGTTACTGGCAACTTAATTTATCCCATGACATTGACAGAATATTATTTTAATAATATATATAATTAAAGACACTCTGTGCCCTATGGAACTTACCATTTAAATATTTGAGGAGTTTCTTTTAAAAGATTACTTCCATAAATTATCTTAAAGTAGCCATTCTGCAGAAGAGTTTAGTTAAACTACATTTATTCCTGAGAAAATAGTAACACTTATGTTGTATTTGAGTGTTACTCAATTTTGTTACTCAAAATACCATGTATTTTGATGGTACCAACTGATGGAAAAGTAACATTTGAAACTTGTAAAGAAAATGCAGAACTTATACATGTACATAATTTAGGAGCCCATCATTATGTGTGCATAACACCTGCGAAAGTCAATTATGTGTGCAGTCAACATCAGTAGGGCAGCTCTATGCTAGGTATGTATTAAAGTATACTCCTCCAGCAATGTCTTTGAAGGATGAACTCGGCAAGATTTCTTCACCACTTTGAGTTTGTATCATCACCCACTGTGATGATACACAGACAACCATTAAAAGTCACCATTAATCTGCAAATAGCACGTGGTATCTGAGATACATCCGTTATCCCTTATTGTATGCATACTTTTGGTTAACTTATGGTCATTACATCAGGGTTGTACTGTAATACTTTACCTATTTCTCAGACATGTTGCATGTGTCTTAATATTTAGACTTTACTTTGAGATTTCCAGCTGAAAGGAGTTATGTTTTATGTGTGAAAGGTGTTATTAAATACTGCTGTACATCATGCAATTCTGGGCAATATGAGATGCAGAAAATGTGTTCTCAAAAGACAACCGCTCATCTTCAGAAATATGTAACAAGTGCTTTTGATCCAACAGTTCCTGAGAGCTTCATGTAGGTTTTTGTTGCTGGGAATTTGGAGCATCACAAGTATTTATTTTGGGAGAAAATTATGTTTCTTCATCCACTTTTGTTCACTAGGAGTTAAAGAACAATAAACTATGTTCACAAAAAACTTAATGGTTGATCCACCAACTAGGAAAAAAAACAAAAATTGTCAGCAGTATGAAAAAAGTTTTAAAGTCTGGAAGGGATATAAAATCATAATAATGAAAAATAAAGTGTTTCAGCTGTGAGATACTGACTTCATGCCAGTACTGATGGAGTCTATAAGGCTCTACAGGGAGAAAACTCAGAGTTTCTGAATCAGGGATAAAAAATTAATAGAATTTTCATGTACCACATTCTTTTTAGGTAGTGCCAGGTTACTGAAGTGAAGGTCAATTAAAAGATTTTGGAGAATCCACTCTGGTACTGTTTTATTTGGAATAAAGGGGAAATTCAGCATATAATGTATACTTCAGTAGGGTCTGTAGCATATTTCAACCAGTATTACCAGTTTGGTGTGACAAGCCATTTTATCCATTATTTAAGAAAAACTATGCAACTAAGTATCGCATGACTATATACATTAAAAGAACATAAAAGTTGGAAAGTCAAGCACTCAGATGTTAAGAAATGCCAGAATTAAGGTTGCATGTGTAACCTCAAATCAGCCCTCTTATATATCTGCATTATAATAAATCTTTAATTATATAATTTCATACTTTTATTTCCATAAGACCTATTTCATTGAATGTATAGACTGGACAATGATCACTGAATATGTAGCCATTCAGCATTAATTTTTATCCTCATCATTCAATGTGTAGCCCCTATGCCATGTCAATAGAACACCAGCAAAACTTTGCTCAGGATACAGATTTATTGTAGGGCTGTCAAGCGATTCAAAACTTAACTGCAATCAATTGCGTGCACTGCCCCTTTGAAACGCTGCAGCATTTCAAAGAGGCAGCTTGTTAGGAGCTGGGGATCAGCTGGAGTGCTCAGCTGATCCCGGCTCCGCATTGCGCTACGTCTTTGAAGCATCTGTCCTGATTATTCAGAGTATTTGGTATTTTTATAGGATTTTATATGTTCAAAGCACAGCTCCAATTGACCTCAGTTGCAGTTTGAGTGCGCTGCACTTCTGCACAGCAAGCCTTCAGGGTCTCAAAGGCAGCAGAAAATGAGGGACTCATAATTAGTGACACCCTGGAGAAATTTAATTTACTTGACTACAGGAATTCTGTAGCAGAGATTGAGATAGAATCCAGTTTTCAAGGCGGCATTCAATTGTTATAACCATCAGACCTTCCTTTCTCTTCTAGCAATCCTTTGCCTCATTCACTACACGCCTTCCAAATTTTGGCAAGACATAAGGCAGAGGATATAACAAACAGCATCATTCACTACAGAATTTTGATTGATCCCCTATGCACTGTCTAGCCACTGCACTGACTGAGGTGGGCATCTTATGGAAACAGTAGCATGTGATCATGTAATTAAAGACTGCATCATAATGTGTATGCATATGGTGGCAAATTAATGCCTCAGAAGCAATTTTATGGCATTTTCTAATTTTTGAATGGTCAGCTTTGCAACCTGTGTTCTTTTACTGTATTTTGGGGCATAATTTCCTCCATTTTAAACAAAGCAAATTAAAAAAAACAGAAATTCCATGATGTGGAACAATATTAAGATTCACCTAGGTCATCAGTAGGAGATTGCCATTCTGTCTATGGACCAGCAGTAGAGAGAGATGACACAATTTTTCAGTGGGGTTTGCAAGGCAGGAGAGAAACACTGGGACTTAGGAATCCTGGATTTTGTTCCAGATTCTGGAAGGAAATGTGCCCTACTGATCTGTCTTTCCATCCCAGATTCCTTGCCTGTCCCCTCTGTTCCTGTCTCCTAGCAGGAATTGACATACATGAATAGCATAGCTGGAGTTGACATACCTTAAGTCGAGTTATTGTGGTCTCTCCACTTTGGGGGACAAATGGGAGAAACTCTCCTGTTGATTTCCCTTACTGTTCTCGTTCAAGATAGAGTAACAGGATCAACAGAAGAGTGATCTGTGGTTGATTAGGCAGGTCTTCACTGGACCTGCTAATTCAACCTCTGGTGGATCAATCTCAGAGTGTTAATCTGGGCTGTAGTGTACATGTAGCCAAAATCTTATAATGGGAAGTATCCAGAAACCTTAGTTGTAGGGCTAAGTGTAAGCATTGATATCCTGCATCACCACCACTGCCAATCATATAGAATCAGGCTTTATAGGCTAGATGTGTCTTAAAAGCCCTATGTCTCTTAGGGCACGTCTACACAACAGAGATAAAGCCAAAATAAGCTACAACTTGAGCTACATCAGTTGTGTAGCTTAAGTTGAAATAGCTTATTTTGGCTTTTGGCGCTGTCTACATAGGAGGAAGTCCCAGAAAGAGCACTCTTCCTTCGACTTCCCTTACTCCTTTAAAATGAGGATTACAGAAGTCAGAGTAAAAAGTCCTCTAGCTCAACATTATTTTGACATTATGTTGAAATAACTGCTTGTAGTGTAGACAGGGACTATGTTATTTTGGAATAATGTCAGTTATTCCAAATAACACTGCTGTGTAGATGTACCCTATGAACCATTCTACTACCTGCTGTGGCTAGAGGGAACCCACCATTAGCTGCATCTGAGCTCCTGCTACCTCAGGAGACAAAGAGCTGAAATCTCCTAATTTGAAGTGCTGAAAATACACTCTTGTCTGTCTTTCTATGGCTTTTATTGAGTTCTTCATGGTTAGAGTCCACCCAGAGAGATCCAACCAGGAGCACTCTAGTCAGAGAGACAAAATCCGTGGAGCATAGCTTACCTACCCACTCATGCGCATGAACTTGGTGCCATGGCTAGAGCAATACCTAGCAGCATTCAGAACAACCCCCAGCCCAATGATAACAGACAGGAGCAACTAATGCTAGACATCCAGCTATGGGTTAGCAGTGCAGCCAGACCATCTGTCAGCTGATGGCTAAAAGCAGCCAGAGACTACTCCTGGCCCAAAGCAAAGCCAGGGGCTAAACACCCTGCCACAACTCATCGCCCAGAAATATCTTCAAAGAAACATTAGAATTATCTGGACAGAACCCTAGGAAAGTGCTTGAGCCAGCTAATAGAATACAAATTCCTGATTTCCTAATGCTTGAAGCAGCCTTATTAGTCTAAAATTCTAATAATCGGGATATTTGCTATAATTTGTGCATGCATGTTCATCAACTGTACAAATTAGAACATCAAGTGAGCTGCATAAAAATCTAGATTTCTGAACCTTCAGCTGTAATAGGCATGTTATACACTTTCATCTATACAAGGAAACCATATAATGCCAATGAAGGCATGGGCATATGGACTAAGGGCAAAGTATGCCTCCCTATATTGTCTAAGCTTCAGGGTATAGCCGAGTTAGTCTGTACAGGATAAATTTTAAAAACAACAAATGGTCTGGTAACACTTTATAGACTAAAAACTTGTAGATGGTATCATAGACTTTCGTGGGCACAGCCCACTTCTTCAGATGATTGGAGTTTTGAGTTTAGGATGTGCAGACCTAGATCTGCTGTGAGCTTCTTCTTAGAAAAGGTGCCCTCCCAACCAACTTTACATTCTAGGTCAGAATCTCAGGTGGTATAAACTGGAGTCAACTATTGTATTCCATGGTGATACATTACTTAGCAATTGTTGAAGAGTCCTTTATCTAATACATTTTTGAAAGATTTATCTAAGTCCTGAATGACAGCAGTGGGTTGATACTGGGTAGGGCAGCATTTGTGAAGTACAATATTTTGGAGGAAATTACTCTTTCTGAAAGAAACTCCTAAAATATTTCATAACTGTAATTTCAGTTAACTGAAAGTTAAGTAGAAATGTTGAGGGAATGGAAATAAAGAGACAGTGCTCTTACCTTCTTAGCAGATCATTCAGTGTGACACTGATACTGAAATAGTATTTTTCATTTTTCTAGCCATGCAAATGGAACTAGTTAATTTGCATTAGAATTCGACTTTTCACTCTGTGAAATATATTTCCAATGGGTAAAAGAGGTGACATGGGCCTTTTGTTACAAATGGAGGATAGAATCAGATGTAGTGTTATTCCCCAGTCTTTATCCAGTGAAGATCAGTTTATTCTTTTATCCAAGATCAACTATGATTTTTTTGCAAAGATGCAAGTGATGTCATAATTTGCTTTAGACAAATTTTGCACATAGTTAAGCACTAAAATTGGCAAGGTAGTGGGCCATATACTTGTACTGATATTCAGACAGACACCGACAGTACAGATACCATGAGAAGAGGCACCAGAGACTACATCAGTTATTGACGCTACTAGAGCACAAACACAGAAGTGCAGAGATCTGCAGAAGATCCCGAAGCCATTATTACTTTGCATGCTGATTAGCAATGTAGTTCTTACTGATTTTCTGAGGGAAATGATTGCATACTGCAGCTGTCTTCCAACTTCATCCTTTTGCAGTTCAGACCCATCTTTAAAATCTCTTATGGGAGCATGATCCCATGGAAGTTTCCTTTCCCTCTGACAAGGTATATTCTTATTTCGTCTCTTCTTTTCCAAAAATGTTTGGTCCTTCATGCTTTCCCCCTTGATTATATGTATCAAAAAGAAGCAGACACCATGTCAATGACATATCAGAACCAGGGCCGCCTTGAGCCATTCCTGCGCCCTGGACAGCAGGCACGCGATGCATGCGCGGCTCTGCCCCCGGGCGCACGGCCCATGCGTGGCCCCACCCCCCAGGGTGCCACGCGGCCCCCAGCCCTGGGCGTGCAGTGCCTCATGGCAGATATAAGGGGCACCACGCGGCCGGGCGTGTTACTCCCCTTACAGCTGCCATCAGGCACCCCCCCATAGGTTGGCACCCCGGGCAGCTGCCCAGCTAGCCCCCCCTTAATCCGGCCTTGATCAGAACACCAAACCAAGACCCAAACCATAAGCATATTCGGCTTTTATATATCTCATAGTTATCTTCTTCCTAGGATTAGAAGAGTTACTTTTTTTTCCCCAGCCTCCTACAATTTATCCCTCTACTTTGGGGGATTGGCTCTGAATATCACATTTAATCTGTTGCAATTCTCTAGTTACCACTGAAAAAAAAATTATGTTCCCCAGGCAGTTTTGGTATGTTTTCCATCTGTCATTAAAAAGAATAATATTATGATGTTATCAGTTCTATTTTGCATAAATCCTTTGACTTCAATGGGTCTGATTCTCATTTACACTTTAAGAACCTTTTAAGCTGCCAAAGCAGTATGAAGTGACCTTAATATACATAAGAATCAGGCCCAGTAAATTCATCAATTTAATACTTTAATACTTTTCATTTGCTAAAGTTTGTTGCATGGGAAAATCAAAGTTAGCACTATCATTGTAAGAAAGAGATAATTATATTTTGGTGATTAAATCATAAAAGACCTATGGGCAAAATGACTGAATCAAATACATTAATTGTACAGTACAGATTGTACAATGATGTTTTATATAATGCTTTTTGTTCTCAGGTTGTCTCACTGCTCTTTCTGAAGTAATTACGATGCAAAAGGTTGCATTAATATGGAGTTAAGACTGCTAATGTCTGTTCCTAACTAATACAAACTACAATTTTTTTTTTAAAATCTAAGATTCAATCATAAACTAGAAATCACTCTCTTTTTCATTAATAATATTGCAAGCAATACAATCCTAGAAATAGGAATATGTATTCAACATTTAGCATCCAGAACATTCATACAGGAACTTGAATGTGTTGAGGTGTAACTCAAAGAGGGAAAGTTGGCAAAATATGTATAGAATTTCTAACTTTTCCTGGAGAACCACAAGAAATTGACAGTTTTTTATTTGATGTCTCAGCCAAAGACAAAAAATAAAAGCTTCTACAGTATTCATTGAACATTTTTTTTTGCACAACAAATATGTGTGACATCCTTCTTTTTATGATATCATAGATGCAATATAAAACTAACCAACTGATAATAATAACTTGTTTAATAATTATATTTAGAACTCACTGCATTTGCTTTTCCATTTGCTAACAAAAGGCTAGAAATATTGTTTGCTGCGGGTGAAGTTTTGACCCACAATAAACAATTCAATGTGAGTTCTGTCATTGACTTCAGTGGGACAATGATTTTACACTGTAATACTGAAGATATTAAGGAAAAAGTTTAACTGGTGGAGTGCAAATGATTAAACAGCATGTGCAGTGCTTTCCTTTTTAGGCCTTTTCTCATCTCTCATTGAAGAAATCAGGATAAATATCATTCATCTGCAACAATTAGATTGATCGGCAAAGAGCCAGACAAATTCTTGAGTACTATGTACATTGAAGAGTCAGTGATGGGGTTGTTCCACTCTATGCTATGATTTTGTGCTATCCATCAGCATGAAGAGTAGGGCTGGCCAACTATTATTAATAAGAGAGAACATTTTCGGAAAATGTTATTTTTCATCAAATAAATTAGCTAATAGTTTTTCTAATCTTCAGTCTGATCTAGCAGAACTGTTTCCCCTTCTATTCTTGCTTGAATATGTTCATAAGAATTTTTGAGTAAGTTCAATTTGTAGAATCTTCATTACTGGTGATGATGTGACATACAAAAATAACACAATTTGGTTTTCATTACTTGGGTGAGTTTTAAACATAAGGAATTTGATATAGAATTAATGAGACACAATAAACATGAAACTCTACTTTAAATTGCAGCTAACTTATATTAGATTGCTTACATTGTTCATGTCAGATTGACCAGTATATCCACCATGAAAAGTTATACATTAAAGAAAGAGGTATTCCTTTTTTTATTTTCAAATACACTTCAATAGATTTCTTGAAGGAAGGGAACTTTTGTTAGTTTATTTACAAAGAGGAAAAAGTTTATGTACAGTTACTTTTGTATTTGTTTCTCAGATTTGCACAGAAGCTACCTGATGTCTTCGGATGAAACCTTTTGTAGCAGACTAAAGTTATCTATGCCTTTCTGGAATGCAAAGAGTTTTGAGTCCATTTGCTTGGATACAGCCTCTAGGGCTGAGTGAATCTGAAAAATCATCTAAGATTTAGAAAAGTTTGAATAAACCCGCAAATACAATTAGGGTAATTAGCCACTGGAATAGTTTACGCAAGGAATGTGGTAGATTCACTATCCCTTGGAGTCTTTAAATCAAGACTGGATATTTTTCTGAAAATATACTTTACCTCAACCACAAGTTATTGATCCCAGTGGAGGAATTAGTAAGTGAAGTTCTATGGCCTGTTTATGGAGGAGATCAGGTTAGATTATTATAATGATCCCTTCTGGCTTTAAAAATCTATGGAAAACATTTGGATCTTTATCCAAATTGCATTTTTTTATTTTCTATCTTGCTGTCTCACTAGTCCCATTCACACATGGCAATGTTTAAGGCTTGTTTCCAAAAAACACCCATGCTCTGCTACTCATACTGATGATCCCTGTGAAAATATACCATAACTTCAGGAATAAGAGAAAACTTCACTAGCTGGAAGAGAAAGAGATGTACCCTACTGCATTCACATGTAAAATATACTACTGCTTTTCAACAGAAAACATGATGGAAAGATCCTATTAGAGAGTGAGCTCATAAGTTCAGTGGTGGCCAAGTATTCGCATATAAAGTAGCTCCTGGTAAAGGGACTGAACTCCCACCATTCTGGGGCCCAATGATCTGTGTAAAAAACTTCCTAGAGCATGGCAAGTCTGTCTGAGTTACACAACTTTTGTTTTATTTGGATATTATTTCTAATCTAGATGCCTTTTGGATTTATGCTGCTACCTGTGCTTTCAGTTTACTATCTTCCACTGCTTAATATCTGTTCTTTGATCAGTCACTCTGTTTTCACTAACCTAGAAGTGCTTCACCATTTTAGATGATAGCCTGATGACCTTACCTTGTCTGGCAACTAGTGACTGTGAAAGATCTAAGTGGCTAGTGTCCTCTTGTTGGTCCCATATCTCCCTGAAGAGTTTCCAGACAAAAAAAGTCTCAGGGCATGTCTTTCGGTAACCGGGTTTGGTTCTTTAAAGGATTTGAAACCACAGACAGAGGAATGCTTCTTTTTAGGGTTAAACAAAGATTTTTATTTTCTATTTACTTTTATAATTAATTTTTCATTTAAATCAATTCACTATCTTTGGTTCTTTTAAGATAGCATAACATACAAATAAAAAGTAGAAGAACAGTACAGTTAAAAAACAAGAAATAATAACTCCTCCTACAACTATACCCTCCAGATTTACCTTTGAATAGTTTGTGGAGTTATCAAACATATAATACTCACATTAAGACAGATAGAAGCATTGTTTAGATTCAGGAGATATTCTTTTCTTTATGTCTTTCCTTTTGGATTTTTTCGTTGCAACTTACGACCGGTGTTCCCCTTTTGGAGCTTATGTGCGGCAGCGAGATTCAGTGCCGGGAAGGGAGCCCTGGTTGATCAGACCTGGCTTTTTGGATTTGCAACCCGTCTGCTCTTCGTCTGTTCCGTTCAACCTTATATACCATGTTTCCGGTATTCCTCCACTCTCCTGACAATGCTGACGTTAGATTTTTGTTGTCTCATTCTGCCCTTTCAAAACTTTCGTCTGCTCCATTTGGGGTTATCAGCATTTTGTTGCATATTGCAGTCTGTGTTACTTTACTTCCCTAAAAATGGGGTTATTGTTGGTCATCCAATCAAATTTTGTTTTTTTTGCTTACATCTCCTGTATCTCAATAATACTGCCTTGCTTTACACTTACAACTAAACTGGTGCTCATTTGACATATTCTGGGTAGGCCCCAATACTTTCCCTTCACAATGTCTACACTAGAAACACGACAGCAGAACAGGTGCAGCATTTCAGTTGCATTGCTGTGGCAAAGAAACTTACTGCAGTGACAGAAGGGGCTCTTCCATCACTGCAGTAAATCCACCTCTCTAAGAAGCAGTAGATAGATCAACAGAAGCAGCCGTCCATCAACCTCGCACTGTCTGCACTGGAACTGAGGTCAGCTTCACTATGTCTTTCAGGGATGCGAGCTAGGTCAACCTAAGTTTTAAGATATAGACTAGGCCTCAGATTCCTCCTCTTGGAAACAATGCATTTGTGTTAGTGGGTCCCTTATCACTCTCACGGGGCAATCAGAAGACACTGTATTCTCTGTGGTGGTCACTTGAACCTTGTTGAGTGAGGTAAAAAGAGCTAATCAGCTTCTGATTCTTTTTCTATTGACAACCAATGAAATCTTCACTTTTTAATGACATTGGATCTATGGGTGAGTCGAATCAGAGTAGGGAGTGTGAATGCTGTTGTTGCCAACAGTCTATGGTACAGATGGAGAGATTTATTTTTGAATATGGTCATTGTCCTCCGCCTTCAGCTGGAACAGATTATTTCCAACATTTTTTGAAAGGTCATTTGGTGCGTTTTTGTGTCAGCATTGTCAAGGATTTATGGTCAGGAAGAAAAGGTCAATAATGCACACAAAATGGCTTGCCAAGATGAGTTGTGATCCACTAGTGGATTGTTCTCCTACAAAGCTCCACTGAACTGTGGATAACATACAAAAATCCACTTATTAAATTGCTACTACACTTGACCGAAGAGTATTTTCCCACTAAAATATAAAACAATAAAACAAGATTAAAACTGAACAGCAAATACATTAAAGGACATTATCCCCATGATAATGTTTTATTTCATATGACCCACCAATGTGAAAATATGGGATTAAGCTAATTTTCTTCATTGCTATAGATGTATATGTAAGCATCCAAGTCTACTTGATGTGACATGACAATGTCCAGCTCCTGTCTTCTGCTCTGCTTACACAGACTTGGAGACCTTCACTTGTTAAGCACCGCAGTGCAGTTTATTTATATTTGCTTTTCCCGTCATCTTACTGATTCATACACCATATTATTTACAGTTTCTCCTAAGTCCTTCACCAAGGAGAAGTGAGAGAAGGGATCTTTCTCCTCAGAGCTCTTTTCTGGTTCTGCGTCTGCAAGCTTGTTTCCCCTCTTCGGCACTTCCTTTGTGCTTTCTTATACCTCCTCAGTTAATGGGCCAAATGGCTTATTAGTCTCCCCTCTAATTCACTCCTTAGGCCCCCATCATGTTTTCTTTGGAGGGAATTAATTGGTGTTTAAATGACCCCAAGTGATGGATCAGGCATTGGGTCCAAAAACTCTGTCACACTTCACCATGAGGTTTCTTGTAGCACTAGTAACATATTGCAGTTTATCATAACAACAGATTGGTGTTACAGTATAAATTTGGGGTGGCACCTATACAACATGGATGTCAATGGAGTTATGACAATTTACTCCAGTTGAGAATCTGCCTCCTAGGGTCTACTTCTGCTGTCACTCACAGTGTTGTTATATTGGTGCTGTACCATAATTAGCCCAATGTAATAAAGAACAGAATCAGGGCTTGACAGAATCAGTCAACCATGGTTTGGCTGTCAATTTGCTTTAATTAGGTTTGTTTTTGACCATCTCGAAGAAACGAAAGAAAAGCAAGCATAAGTAACTGACACTCTATGATTCTATTTGCATGTGTTATTCAGGCTTTACTTGCCCTATTTGTATAGTATTTATTATTTCTTTATTAAACTGGAATGAAGAGAGGTGCATTATAGAGTATGTGTTTAGTCATAATTCTTAAGTGCTCATTTAAATGTCAAGCAAATGTTGGTGGTTCAGTTTGGTCCAGGTAACCCATTAAAGGTATGCTATAAAATTAATACAAGAATTTACTTTGAAATTGGAGAATGTTTTCCAACTACCAGTACTTCCTGATTCTGTGTGATAAATATTGTGATTGTGTCATTTTGATATTTGTTTTGGCCAATAGAAGTAGAAAGCAGGAAGAAGAGAAGCACCCATACAAACAAAAGAAATTATTTTGAACCACAAAAAAGACTCACTTCAAGTTTTGGAAAAGATGAGATTTTATTCTTTGCTTTACACAAATGGATTTTCCTAGTTCAAATGTTTTAATTGGAGACTCTGAGTCCACAAAGTACTTAGAGATGTGTTTAACAATGCCTTAATTGGGCCTGAAGTGTGTACTTAAAGGTAAGGACATACTTATTTGTTTGAATGCCTGTAGCAGGTAACTTTCATTGATCAAGGATATCCATAAGCTGGCCAAAAAGATTGACCCAGGAAAAAGCTTGTTTTGGTTTAGATAGGAAGTGTCCTTGCTCACTAAGAATTGGACACATAAGTCCTGTTTCTGAAACCTCTGTTCGTATTGAATAGTACTTTACTGTAAGAGTAGTCCTATTAATGTCAATGGGATTACTTATGGAGTAAAGTGATAACCAAAGTGAGTAAGAAAATCAGAGTCTGTCCCATAAGTTAAAAACTCTGCCATTTCTTATAATAGTTTTGAAGCAGATCTTACCCAGTCTGGCTTCAGACCCTGTTGATGTTCTTCTCCAAGGTAAGTAACTGTATATTGCAGGTGTTTTCTTAATAACTCTCCTCTTTTCTGAAATCTGGTTAATTAATGTCAAGTTCAAAACACCACCAAAACCTTCACCCAGCCATCCTAGCTGGCTCACAATCTCTCGTCTTGTCCCTATTCAAGCTTTCCTCCAGCAGACACATCTCTTTGTATAAAACAACTCACACAGCTCTTACTCAAGTCTCTATGGGCACGTCTATACAGCAGGGCTATAGTTGAATTAAGCTACGCAACTTCAGCTACATCAACTGCATAGCTGAAGTCGAAATAGCTTAATTCGGCTTTTGGCGCTGTCTACACAGCAGGAAGTCAAAGGAAGAATACTCTTCCTTTAACTTCCCTTACTCCTCATGAAATAAGAGTTACCATGAGTTGGAGTAAGAAGTCCTCCCGCTCAACATTATTTCAAAATAAAGGCTTGTAGTGCAGACATGCTCTTTGTTATTTTGGAATAACGTCAGTTATTCTGAAATAATGCTGCTGTGTAGACATACCCTATCTGGGCTCTCTCTCATAGCTTTCAAGATGCCCTTTTTATTGCCCAGGAGACCCAGTTTTGAATCACATGCTCCTGTCACAGAGACTTATTGCTTTCACCTGGGCTAATCCTGACATAGGTGCAGCTGAGCCCCAATCCTCACCCCCTTAAAGGACCAGCTCCTCCGACCTACCATGACAAACTTATTTATAGAGTCTCTGTCTGCTGCATTATTAATGCAATCTGTGGTTTGCTGTCTGTCTCTAACTCACTCTCTTGAGGAATATAAGCAATTGAATAACAAATTGTAAGAGAAAGAATGTTTGGGAGATATTAATATACATCTGCATTTGCCTTTTAGAGATTGGTGTAGGAACTGAGAGAATTCTTACCTTTTATTATTACACATCTTATGGAGAATAGGTGAACATGGAACTTTTGTTTTGTTTATTCAAAGCAGAGACTGTTTCACCTTAGAGCCAGAAAGCCCTGCATAGCCAGGAAAGGCAGGAAGAAGTCATGTTTCCACTTTCAGGACTGAAGACAGAATGCTTTGTGCATTTCTAAGAAAAAGCTATCAGTCTAACTTGGCCACAATACTTGCCTCAGATCTACCCGTGACAGTTTAAAAATTAGTAAGGATAATCTGATCAATTAAAACCAGCTGTGGTTTGATTTACAATGACTGCACAACATCTCAGAATTAGTGTGCTCAGTGGGTGTTGTTGTCAATGGCTGGTTTACAGTCCTTGCGCATGCATTACACACATTGAATCTGAGTTATTTTTTTTACACAATCTTAAATCAGGAGTAATTGAATTAATGTCAATGGAGCTAGATTGGAATAAAACCAATGTCAGACTTGAACCAGTTCATAAGTGTATCTAGGCGGATGGATTCTGAAGTCAGTGGAGTTAGTCCAGATTTACATTAGTGTAACTGAGATCAGATGAAGCCTCATTTCCTCTGTCATATGATAAAGAATAGCATTGTCTTAAATCATCCCTGCTGATTGCTGTCATCTCAGTGCCGTATCCCTTAGCCTTCCAAATATTAACCATAGATCAGTGAGGAGACACTCACAGCAGCTGGAGCTAAGAAAAAAAAAAGCCAGGCTATAATTTGAGTCTTCAAAGACACATTTGTGGAGAGCAAAAACAAAGGCAGATTTGGTTTGACATGGAAATGTCGTCAAGTTATTATGTAAGAAAAATAAGGAATTCTGGTGGTTGATTCAGACAGCCAGTTTAGAACATGTTGTAGCCAGGCACCATTTCTACAGCTTTGAGTCTGTACTAGAATGTGGCACCAGTTTGTCCGGCTTACAATTGTGGGTCAGAATTTGCTTGAAGTAGAGTGGAAAGTTCCAGCAGGGCCCACTTCCCTCAGCCACAAAGAGCTACAGATTGCAATACCTAAGCTGAATTCTTGGAAAGCACCTGGGATATATAACCTCACCCTGAGATGCTGAAGACAAGTGAGAGTATTTTTGTCCCATAGCTACGTAGGTTCACCCATCTGGTACACTGAAACCTTCTGCTGTGACTGGAAAAGGATATTATTTGGCCTCTAAAAAAAGTTATTCACAGATTCATAGATTCTGAGGCCAGAAGGGACCATTGTGACCAACTGTTCTGATGATATAACACAGACCACAGAATTTCCCCAGAATAATTTGTAAAGCAAATGTTTTAGCAAAACATACAATGTTGACTTTAAAATTGTCAGTGATGGAGAATATACTACGCCTCTTGGTAAACTGTCCCATTATTTTTCACTGTCACTACTAAAAATATATGCCTTATTTGTTTAACTTGAACTTCCACCCATTGGGTTACATTATACATTTCTTTTTTAAATTTAAGAACCCACTCTTAAATAGTTTCCCATATACATATCTATAGACTGTAGAGGTTGAACTATCAAGGTATTGTTAGAGAAGAAACAGGTGACCCAGGAGCGGATGGGGTAAACGTGCATGGGCAATAAAGCAGTTCCGTTTACCCCATCCGCTTCTAGGTTGCCTGTTTCTTCTCTAACATCTGGCATCATGAACAGGATCCCAGGGGAGAGTTGTGCCTGATCATCACGTCTCGATGGATCGCATGGGTAAGTCTGATGGGCTTTTTACTACAACAACTGTTAGGGATTTTATTAACAAGTTGGTGGGGAAATGGGAGGGGATCCTTATGTGGATCCCTCTGGGGATCCGAGGTTAATATGTATGGGCAATAAAGCAATTACCTTTATCTCATCTACTCCTGGGTCACCTGTTTCTCCTCTAACAGGTATCACACACTGTTGCACAGTGCACAACACTTTTATAGACATCCTTCCAACCTTTGCATCTAACAAGCTTGTATGATCTGAGCAGGCAACTTGGAAAGATCATGTCAGTGATAGAAGAGTTCTGTAATGAAACAGACAGTTGTGTATGAGTAAATGGCAGATAAGTGGGATGGTTTCCTGGAAGTTCAGCAAGGCTGCATGCTGCCACCATCATTGTTCAACACTGGCAATGATTGCTTAATGGATAAACTTGAGGAGGCAGCTATTGATGGCATTCAGCTGAACACAGTTTTGCTCTGAGACCTCAAATGTGCCAATGACACTGCGTTGTTGGTTTAGTTTGATTAAGTTGCTGGTTGAGCAAGAAGGGTTGGTTTATCTGGCTTTTGCAAGAAAAAGCACACATTGCTTTCACTATAAATCTGATTAAAACTAAGTTCCTGGTCATTACCTGGTGTGACAGACTGCTGACTAAGCCAGAGCTCTGCCACTACAGCCTGGCTGAAAAGGCCAATTGCAGGCAGCTGAGCAAGCCCAGGCCTGAAGGGCTAATGGAAGCAGCTGTGGGCCTCATTAGCCAGAGGACTAGATAAGGCAGCCAGAGGGGAAGTGAAGAGAGAGGAGCCAGGGGAGGAGCTGGGAGCCAGTATATGGCTGAGTGTGCCAGAAGGAGAGGCTGACTGAGTTTGCTGCAATCTACAACTCTGTCAATAGAAGGTGGTAGGAAGCTGACTATAAAAGGCATGGGTGACTGTACCAGAAAGGGTCTCCAGCTGATTTGTGGACAAAGAAGGTATCCCAGGGCGAGGGGCCTGAGCGAGGACCTTGCCACGCTGGTCATTACCATCCAGCAATCTCCAACTCTAGATTACACACATGGTCAAACCCAGTGCTTACCTCTATCAGTAATGGGTCACTTTTGGCAGCTTTCTTGATGCAGACATGTTATTAGAATGGAAGACCAATGAATTACAATTTTTTTTAATTACCAAGAGATGCTGCTACATGGTCAGTTATCATATGGTCATCAAAAACTTCAATGATGTGAGTATGTCACTAATGATGGACACAGACTGACTAGCAGTCAGTTAAGAACCGACCTAGACATTGATCCAGATGACGCTCACTCTATAAGCTGGTCATGTCCCTTTGCCTTGATGATGACAATGAACTGTGTCCCAAAGACCATGAAACTGGGCTCTAACTGTGCACACAGACAAGTTTAACAACATTTGCAATTTCTGCCCTTATTGCTCACTTTGCTCTTTGGTAACCACAAGACCATCATTGAAAAACATTTTACGAGAATGTCATCAACTGTCATATGAGAGAGGTTTAAAAAATTTAAAGAATTTGAAGGACATCTTTCTTTCTCGATCATTTGTCATAATGAAGATCTAAATGAATTGTTTAACCACTGCTAATAGAACCTGTGATGTGCATTATTACTGAGACAGAAATTATTTAATATTTTCCTAGCCAATCAGACTGGGCTATATGGTCCTTTCATGTTGAGACAATGACCATTTAGTTCAGCACTGTACATTTTATTTTCTCGCACATGAAGGGCTTGATCCAGTGCTCCTTACTTGGGCAAAACTGCTGCTGCAGTTAATGGAGGTTTTATAAGTAGGGAGTGTGGAACTGGGCAGGTTTATGAGAATATTGTAAATGAATCTTTAGCTTGGAGTACAATGATTCAACCAAAATCAAACAAAACAAGCAACCCTCCCGCACCTCCGCCCGTCTTTGTCTTGCCCTGGAACATTTCTTTTTAAAAACTGAAAAAGTTTAATTACACAACTTCCTTCCCAACTTCCTTTTTTGTCCTTTCTTCTACTTGTCTCAAAATGGTAGCAGTCAATCTCCAGACTGATCTATAGATACAATTATTCTTTACTTTCCTGTATCTCTTCATATTCCTTTCCAAGATCCAAATGATTCCTACCTTAGTTAATATATTTTTCTCTTCTTCTATGATCTGCAGCTATCTACTAGGCCAAAGCCAACTTGAATTCAAATTTGTGCAGTTTGTGGCTTCTTTGTGTCAGAGGTGAGCAATTCATCCTAAAGTTCTCCTGGTTTGATGAAGCCCTAAAGATTACCAGGCTAGAGTGCAGAAGCAAACTCAGATTAGCAAAAAAATGCCAGATCTGCTTAGAACCTGATAATCCATGACAGGAATATCAGCAAGGAAAGTGAACCTATTAGGAACATGAAGAAACAGTCAGGATCTAGGGACCAGGCAAATGGAATTTAAAAAAAAAGTTAGGAAAAAATTACAAAAAATCATCACATAGAGTCAAGGATGTTGGCCTGTGAGAAAATGCTGAAAGTGAGAAAATGTTTGGGATCTGGTTTGGGAAGAAGCAATAAGGGAAAACATGAGTTGGGGTGTAAGGACAGTTTATAGTGATAATGCACTGGGAAAGGATGAGAGACAGCAAAGGATAGAATAGGCTGAAGATTTTAAAGAACTCATATTCATGTAATCTCCCCCAAAATGAAAGGAGGGATTTAGAGCTGTGCTCAACATTAGTCTAATTCTGCTCCCACTGGATTCAATAATAAAATGACCATTGACTTCAGTGGGAGCAGAGATAGGCCAACAGTGAGCACTTTTGAAAATCCCACCCCTAAAAATGTATTTCAACCAAAATGAATCTTCTGGGGTCAGTTGATCACCAGTTTTGAAGACTGCCTTTTATACCATTTCACTTGGGTAAGATATCAGTAAATTCCTGTTTTCTCCAGTGTACACAGTATAACAATTTATAGTCTAATGCAGATGCTAAATTATTTGAATCTCCATTCTGTTGCACATAATTTACATTGTCTGTAGCAAATAAAAAGATAAGTGCAATCCATATTGCAAATGCATTATATCATGGGGAATTTGCAGCCTCTTTTCCTGGTTCTGTTTCACTTCATGGAATTTATATTGCCATTGTAATCATGTCTGGTTTACAGGATAAATATCTTCTTGCTAATTACAACAAGATTGTAAATTGGTCTGTTTGTGGAGACAGTATTATGGCATTCTTAATTAAATCCCTAAATAAATACTTCACTATACAGCTTTCTTAGAAATAATGAAAATCAACCAAAGGAGTACGGTAAAATAAGGCCATTGCACTAAAACACACGTAAAATCTTCTCTCATTTAGCATCTATCAAGCAACACAGCCTAAGTTATGTACCAATAAATTTAAAAATCAATGGGACTGAAATTCAATAATCCTCAAATAAATGTGTCCTAAACCTAGCTTCAAACAAAATCACAAATCCAATAAAGGGAGGCTTAGGATCAGTGGCTACCCATACTTAGCAGTCAGATCCAATAGATTTGGGTTAGATTCTGATCTCAGTTTCATGGGCATTCAACCAGCATAATTCCTCTGAAATCAGTTTTGGGAGTCATGTAATTAGTGAAGTAAACTGTGCGCTGAGTTAGATTTTCAGCCTTGATCTTGCCTTTTTGCAGATTCTAGTGCCTCAAATGGTAAAATCAGTATGACCAATTAGCTGAGAATTCCTCACATGAAAGGCTAGCAGCCTCAGAAAAGCTCAGTCATATAAAATGATCCGCCATCTTGCTTTGGACTTTGAAAAAACAGGTATAACCCAGATAACTTCAGCTATTTACAGCCAGAACTTCAGATGGTATCAACTGGCATAGCTTCATTGAGATATGTGGAGGTATAGCAACCAATTGAGGATAGGTCACTTACAGTGCTTATAATGGACAATAATTAAAAATGGCCACTGAAAACTCCAACACTCTGTAAAGCCCTAGGCTGGTCAAATTGTACCAAGGGTTCTTTCACTTTAGCCCTTCGTTGTCAGATTAATAAGCTATTATTGAATGTGAATGAATTCCTGGTATCTTCATAACATAGTGTAAAATCATTTATATGAATATAATGAATGGTGCCAAAAATGAAACCACAGTGAAAATGGTTGGTTTTAAGGGTCTCAAAGTGCCATGCATTTGTTTTGGACTAAACAGCTAACTAATTCTCTCCTTCCTACTGCCCACCTTTGGTTTCTGAAATTATTTCTAAACATCCATTTGTTGGATTTCAGTTCAGAAACATTGATGGCACTTTAAAAATTAAAATGTATACTGTTTATTTTTTGCTGTACACCACTCAGTCTTTATCTTGATCATTAAATTAACCATCAACTGCTGTTTAAAGAAATTTCAAATTATGTGATAGCAACTATATTTCACCGCTCCCCAGGAAGCTGTTACCAAATGCAATGCTACAGTATACAAACATAAATGATTCCTTGTGGCTGGAGGTAAATTGAAAACATTAACTGAGGTCTGTCCAAAAAGAGTTTCTTGTGTGATAAATTACAACTTCTTAAAACAGACACTCCCAAGTGAATGAATATGTTTTAAGAAAAGCAGCTGAAATATGTAGCATGAGCCAAACCTTTTATAGTGTCCTCCAGAAAAATAACCTCTTCAGTTCATTTTGTGCAGTATGTAAATTGAACTTAATGAATAAAGGGCTAGATCCTGTGAAGTGCTAAGAGGCTCTGCAGTTCAAAGCATTATATACCCTTAAACTACAGACAGCTTTTAAGCCTACCCATCCTCCACTGAATAATCTCAGGTAGAATTGTTAAATGTATGCTCAGCCACCAAATACAAGTCACTTAAGCAAACAGTGAAGCACCTTGGTGAAGGCAATTGCATGGTCTGAATACCATCAACTGACACTTCTGTTCCGTGACCCTCTCAGGTCTTAGAAATGGTCTTTTCAAATTCCAAGTCTTGCTGTATTGATTTTAATCAGCAGCTTTTTCCTCAGAGCCTCATTTCAAAAATAGCCCTGTCAGAATTCTACTGTCTATCCAAAGTTTTATCACAGGCTTTTTATTCATGTTTGAAACCATTCAACTAAATGACCTGGCCAGGAGAGAGGAGTGAAGGGGGTTTGGATATGTGGGTTTTTTTCTTCTTCCACATATTTTTTTAATTCTGTTTGTTTTGAGCATGAGTAAATCTCTCTCCATTTATTAGTACTTTGGTATGTTCCATTCTGTTTTGGAGAGACATATTACATTGCTTCAGGGGCCTAAACTTTACACATCCTGGGTGAAAGCCTGGCCCCACAAAGCCAGGTAACTTCAGTAAGGCCAGCATTTCACCCCAACCTTTAAATGCAGAGGGGTACACTAAAGAGAACTCTCAGACTGTACGTACATGTGTAAACTCTTTAACTGGTCCAATTAACTAAACATTAGTGAAGCTACAGGATTCCTTGGGCAGCCTTCCCTCAATGAGCACATTAGGGGTCAGAGTGTACCCAGCTCTGTGTGGGTGCTTTAAGAGAAGGGGAAAGAGAGGGAATAAGATGCCATCTACATGCAAGCACACACACGCATGCTTGCACTCTCTCTCTCTCTCTCTCTCTCATATGTCTGTAAGACACATTGAGCTAGACTTTCTGTTACATTCTTCAGAAACTACAGCTCAGAAAGTGCAACCCAACAGCAAAGGTAACTTAAAAACCACCTGTGCACCTCTTGATGTCTAATGCTCTTGACATGAGTTAGAACATTCTTTTCACATTCCTAAGTGAAACTATAAAATTTTTAAGGAGTGCTTTGTTTGTTGATTGGGTTAATAACTAAATTAAAGAAAGTTACCAGGATATCCTCACCAGAAACAGAATGGTTTCCTGATGGCTGCATAGATTTTGCCAAGAACCATTTTAAGGTTTCCTTTTAGTTTCCTTTCAGGTTGCCATATGGAATTACTCCATGCAAAGAGACTGACCTACAACAAAAACTGAACAAAGCTCAGATTATTTACTATATTCCTAAACCATTGGCTGTTTTGCATCTCTACCCCATCAGAGCTAATTCCATCAGTAAATGCCACACATATTAAGTTCTAAAGCATAGTTATAAAAAGGCCAAGTAGTTGTACACAAGGTTGGCTATTTGGATGATGCACAAAACAAAGCAAAACCGTAGTGCAGTATTTGCATGCAGGCGGTCTCAAAGATTGCTGGCACCTGCAGTTTAGCATATTTACTGCTGTGATCAGAAAGATTGATCACAGGAAGCCAAAGCTTCAGTTCAGCTAGAAAAATAAGAATCAGCTGTTTTCTATGAACAGTCTGTCTGATAACCAACCTGACAAAACTGTGAGCAGTTTCTCTTGAGCTAAGAACATTTTCATACTGGGGAGGATACAAATAATCACTCTAATACTTTGCAGTTGTTTTGGCAGATCAGATAGAAAGAAATAGCTAAAAAAAAGCCTCAGATTTTGTGGGTAAAAATGACAGTGGTCAGACAGATAAACACATGATTTTTGTTCTTAACTCAGGTGGTTTTATGCATTAATACTCTCTGTTTCACCCACATCTGATGACATTGAAATTAAAAGCTCCATGGAGAACCCTTTACAAATTTATGTTAAACATCTACTAAAAAATTACACAATTATCCTATCTAGAGTCATCACCACAGTGTCAAGGAGCTGGATTATTTCTGCAAAATAACTGATAACAAATCTACTGTCTGTTAATGGGATTAGGAAGGGTTTTTTTTCTTGGAGGCGCTTGTTATATTCATACTATTAAATCTAGTAAGGGATTGATTGTGGCTTTAAAGCACTGCCCCACAAGGAGGGTGCACCCTTGGCTACACCCTTTAAGAGGGATCAGTGTGTACTCCCCAAATGTAGCATTCAGTCTGTTCTGCTGGACAATGTTGGAGGTGATGGGAACATGGACTCACATTCTCCATGCTCTGAGCCACTCTTTTGTGGATAGTGAAGCTAATAAAGACCAGGGCATGAATGAAATGTAAATTGTTTGCTCCCTACAAACAGACAATACTTACATTTTAAAAGGTTACTTTTTTCTTTAAATAAGATAAGGGCTGGATCCTGACCCTCATTTAATCCTCTTTGCACTACTTTAAGCCACCCGCTCTTGGCCTCCTTGCAGTCAGATGGGAAAGGAATAATGGGACACATTACATTTCACAGATCCAGAACTAAAGGACAACTAAGAGACCCATATAACAAGCACAATTAACAGCCTGAAGTCTACTCTAATTTGTGCCAGGACGAAACTGGCCCTGGGCTGCCTCCAGGATCAGAGAGAGGGAAAGCTGGCAGAAGGCCATCTATGCCTCTTCCACTTCCATGTGCACCCAGTGATCTGAGCCTCTAGCCCTAAATTTTGAGGGAACATTTGAATTTATGGACCTGATTTTAAAAGGAATGTTAACCAAGCCTTCCCTTTTGTGCATACAATTTCACTATGGTCACAAATAAATGTGGATGCAAGTGATGTCTGGCTCATTGGACCTGAAAATTGTATCTGTTACATTCAATTTTTTTTCATTTCCCCTTTATTATTTACTATTTGCATCAGCAAAATGGTGAGTACAAAGCGGGAAGTCTTTTCTAAAAAATAAGGCCCTAGAAACAGCAAACAGCAAGTGGAGACATACTTCAAGCAGTCGACTGACTATTGCATTTGGGCTCCAACCAATCAGCAGGTATATCTGGTAATAGTAGCCACATTTCATTTCTGCAGCATTCCTAGAAACTGACGACATGATAGTTCCAGAAATTACATGAAAGCATTGGATAATAGTGCTGTGATATACTAACTCTCTCAACTACAAGTCTTGGACACCATAGCATAGAAGCCTAGTATCGTTATCTAATAGTGGCTTCATGTATGCTACGAAGTTTAACCTGAGTGATATAATATTTCAAAAACGTTTACAGTGGGATTGTTTTCAGAAGCACTCTGTGTTGACCTAACAGTGCTCTCATTGATGCCAAGTCCATGCTTGAGCTGCACTGGAAACCAGGGCTTAACCACCACATTGGCGCATCTGTACTGCGTGATGCAGTCCTAAATCAGAATGTAAGAATATACAGCCGGTCCCCGAGTTACGAACTCATCGACTTACAACCGTTCATATTTACGACCAACCTCCTATATAGACGGTCCCTGAATTACGAACAAAATCCGCTCTTACGAACAGCACAGCCATACGTAAGTGAATGTAATCCAACTTACGAACAGATCGAGTTACAACCTAGTGTTTGGTACATAACTCATTTGTAAGTCAGGGACCGGCTGTACCTCATATCCAGGCTTCCTAGAGCCCTTACCTGCTATTTTAGGACTTGGTTCGTGGTGGGTTGTGCAAGAATTTGTCTGGCTCTCCCTTAGGAGTCAACTAGAAGTGTTTTGTGTGGTATTTAGCTCACCAACACATCCAACCAAGACATTTTGTGTCCACACCATGCCAGCATCTAGAAACATCAACATAAATCCCTCTGTGATGGAAGAACTTCTCCACCTCATGCTGTCAGTCCTATTTCTGGACTCAATCAGAGCATCTACAAGTCACTGGTGGACATTGTCAGGTCAAAAACAGCCACTGAAAAGGAGTCTTGCCAAGTGGGATGGTGCTATCCCAGTTAACTATGGTAACTATGGTTTGTAACCTATCATTTAAATCAGATTCTGTACCCAATGACTGGAAGATAGCTAATGTAATTCCAATATTTAAAAAGGGCTCTAGTGGCGATCCTGGCAATTACAGACCGGTAAGTCTAATGTCAGTACCGGGCAAATTAGTTGAAACAATAGTAAAGAATAAAATTGTCAGACACATAGAAGAACATAATTTGTTGGGCAAAAGTCAACATGCTTTCTGTAAAGGGAAATCATGTCTCACTAATCTATTAGAGTTCTTTGAAGGGGTCAACAGACATGTGGACAAGGGGGATCCAGTAGATATAGTATACTTAGATTTCCAGAAAGCCTTTGACAAGGTCCCTCACCAAAGGCTCTTACGTAAATTAAGTTGTCATGGGATAAGAGGGAAGATCCTTTCATGGACTGAGAACTGGTTAAAAGACAGGAAACAAAGGGTAGGAATAAATGGTAAATTTTCAGAATGGAGAGGGGTAACTAGTGGTGTTCCCCAAGGGTCAGTCCTAGGACCAATCCTATTCAACATATTCATAAATGATCTAGAAAAAGGGGTAAACAGTGAGGTGGCAAAGTTTGCAGACGATACTAAACTGCTCAAGGTAGTTAAGACCAAAGCAGACTGTGAAGAACTTCAAAAAGATCTCACCAAACTAAGTGACTGGGCAACAAAATGACAAATGAAATTTAATGTGGATAAATGTAAAGTAATGCACATTGGGAAAAATAACCCCAACTATACATGCAATACGACGGGGACTAATTTAGCTACAACTAATCAGGAAAGAGATCTTGGAGTCATTGTGGATAGTACTCTGAAGATGTCCACGCAGTGTGCAGTGGCAGTCAAAAAAGCAAACAGGATGTTAGGAATCATTAAAAAAGGGACAGAAAATAAGATGGGAAATATCTTATTGCCTTTATATAAATCCATGGTACACCCACTTCTGGAATACTGCGTACAGATGTGGTCTCCTCATCTCAAAAAAGATATACTGGCATTAGAAAAGGTTCAGAGAAGGGCAACTAAAATGATTAGGGGTTTGGAACGGGTCCCATATGAGGAGCAATTAAAGAGACTGGGACTTTTCAGCTTGGAAAAGAGGAGACTAAGGGGGGATATGATAGAGGTATATAAAATCATGAGTGGTGTGGAGAAAGTGAATAAGGAAAAATTATTTACTTTTTCCCATAATATAAGAACTAAGGGCCACCAAATGAAATTAATGGGCAGCAGGTTTAAAACAAATAAAAGGAAGTTCTTCTTCACACAGTGCATAGTCAATCTGTGGAACTCCTTGCCTGAGGAGGCTGTGAAGGCTAGGACTATAACAGGGTTTAAAAGAGAACTAGATAAATTCATGGAGGTTAAGTCCATAAATGGCTATTAGCCAGTATGGGTAAGGAATGGTGTCCCCGGCCTCTGTTTGTCAGAGGGTGGAGATGGATGGCAGGAGAGAGATCGCTTGATCATTACCTGTTCAATTCACTCCCTCTGGGGTACCTGGCATTGGCCACTGTTGGCAGACAGGGTACTGGGCTGGATGGACCTTTGGTCTGACCCAGTATGGCTATTCTTATATTCTTATGTTATGTAGTTGTGATCCAGCTGCTTATGCCTGTTGCCTTAGTTGCACATTCCCCCTACTAGACCAGTGCTTCTGGCACAGGCCCACAAGCACAGACTCGTGGATCACATCATCTGTGAACATGGGTTTATCACCAGTGGGTCTGGAACTTTTGCATAAAGAAGCCAACATTCCTAGAGGTTTGTGATCAACTTGCCCCAACCCACATGCCTCCGCTGCAATGAAATCCACATGAGGGAAGCCACACTGGACCAGAAGGAGGTCAGTGTAGTGCTGTCTGGCAGCTGGCTACCTCAATCTGCTACATGTCCATGGTTAACCAGTTTGGAGTTGGCAAATCAACTATGAGGGTTGGTGTGGCAGAAGTTTTTGAGGCACTCAGGGACGTGAAGTATGCAAAAGTGGTGGGCATTACAAATGTTGCCAAAAGAACTGGCTTGTTTTGAGAAAATAAATCTTCCAATAGATGAGACTCCTGTGCCTCTTGTATGCCCACCACCAGGAGCATGTGAGTACATATACCACAAAGGGTACTACTCCATCATTAAGCAGGCTCTGGACATTCACAGGAACACCTTCATAGACAGCCATATAGATGCACTGACAGGGAGCATTATGAAGTTGTGCTGTTTATGGGTGTGAGGTAGTTGTGGGATTTAAAAAAAAAATCTGTTGATGAGATATAGTATGCATTTTGTAAATAAAGGCGATCTACTTCAACTCAGACTTTGTAAATTACTGGGATGGCAGTTATTACGTTTTTATTATAAAATGTGTTGAGAAGAGGCATATGATGACACACTGTATTTGTGCCACTTTTAAAATATTTTAATATTTATTATTAAAACTTACTATTGTAGTTTCGTTTGCAAATTCCACACATTATTTTACACTTGTATTTACATACCATTCTGAGAATCAGAAAGGCTGACCAGCTGCAATCAACATGTACAACACAATAACCAATTTCAGTGCCAAAATACTGAAAGATGCACGTTACTAAAATGACATGGATAACTATATGTCAGTGTCCTCTGTCCCTATGTTCTCCTTGGAGTTTGCAGAACATTTTACATGTATGTCCCATGACTGGACTAGAATGGAGGAATGTTCAGGGTTCACGTCTCCATTCCATGTGCTACTGTTCATTGCCTGTGACACAGTACAGCCAACTCCTGAATTGTCCAAAGGCTGCATAGTTTGCAGAGCAGAAGAATGCGGAAGGGACTCAGGGCATGAGGCAGGAGCTGAAAGTAGCTGTGGAACCTACAGTCTGGTCACCATGAACACACATAATTGTTAAAATAGCTCCTTTCTTTTCTACTATACAATGTTGTCCTCCCTCAATCTGCATTCATGCTCCTTGAACCCCTCTGCCAATCTCTCCTTGTTCTGTGCAATCTCTCTATCAACCCTTCTTGCATCTTTAGCCTTCTGATACTCAACCTGCTCCTTTTAGAACTCTACCTGTTGATTTGTTCTATCTATAATCTCTCCCATCTACTCATCTTAGAGTCTCTATTTCCCTACTTGCAATAAGTGGGTCTGCTCCTCCAGACTTCTTGTGCAGTGCATTTGCCCTGTGGAGGTAGAAAGGCCTTGAAAGGAAATGAAAGAGCACATTATTCTCTTACCTTGAGACAAAATTACATTTTCCACTCTGTCAAAGGGGCTGCTATAATTCATAGTCAAGATATGATATTTTTATCAAGAGGCTTAAGTTTATTCCCCCATCCCCACCCCACCCCAGAAAATCAGTTACTTCAGATGTCCTATAGAGCAGCACTGAAAGCCATCACACATAGTGGTGAGATATGCATACAAAATTCAGCTGAAATGATTTCTAATTCCCCTGTATTTTTTTCAGAGTGGGAGAGACTCAGAAGACATACTTACGAAGGTTCTAATCACTATCTATGGTTTTTCAATCCTTTCAAGCTGGGCAAACTCTGGAGAACATTGATGTTCTGGAAGTCTGCAAGTGGAATCATCTGACCATTATTGGTCTATGCTAAGGAGATATTTATGCAACTAGTGACAGACTGACCAGCATATCTCAGTGTGCAGGAGGCTCATGAGTTACAGAACTGGCCCCTGTAAGTATTCCCTGCTCTGGGAGTTCCTACTTTATGAGAAGTTTCTTTCATCACTAGGAAGTTAAAGTGAAAAATCATGAAAATCAACAGGTTATTGATTTGGCATGGAGAAGCAATACTGCCTCCTTACTACCCAAGTGATTGTCAACCTAGGGACTGTTAACACAACCAGCCAGCCAACTTCCACTCTAATTTGGATTCATATATTTAAGCCACCTATGAACCAAATACACACTTTCGTTTTGTTTGGATTCAGCCAACAGATATTTGGGGGTTCGTTTATAGGCTGCCTGGGACAGTGCAGGCATGAGTGATGTAGCCTATCAAGCTGCTTGCCTATTTTGCTAATAATATGATTGTGTTGATTTAGATTAATTCATTAATATATGAATAGGTAGATTTAGTATAGAGGTAATAGTTAACAGCTGTAATGCAAGAAATCTGCTAAAGGTTGTAACAGGCCATTTGCAAGATCAGCAGAAGCTAAGGTTAGCAGTTTTCTGTGGTTGAGACACAGATCTCACTCAGACACAGGTCATAGCTTATTTATAGCCTCCCTGGACTGAAAAGGGGAACTTATGTCTTTGACCTTTCACCCGCATAGGATGGTAGGGAAAATACCCTCAGACTCAACAGATGCATCATTATATAAATGTCCCAAAATAACTGGTTCAGGCTGAGCTGAGTAATCAGGACACAGCCTGTGATAGATGACCACAAAGGTCCATGGTAACAAATAGACATATATGATAATAAGTTGAAAGCAATGATATATTGGAAAAGGACACTTCAACATTAGAAACATCCCCTACAGAATATGCATCAAACATGTCCGCATCAGTGTCACATATTATAAAAGTGGGACCCCAGTCTAGGGGCAATAGGGAGAAGAAGTCGTAGTCCTTGAAAGCGCCAGAATGATGCCCCTGGTGATGATGGGGAAGGGGAAGGTAATGAGAAAGATGATGGGCTAACACCTAAGATTGTTCTAGAAGGAACGATGTAAGTATGTGGTATAGAAATATGGATGAACATTCCCTATCTTATGAAATTGGGGTGTTTGTGACTGTGTTAACTGTATTAATAAACTATATTTGTAAATATACAAGAGTTTCTATAGCATGAGTGTTGCAACTGTGCACATCAGGGTTCCCAACCATAGTATAATTGAATACTGGGCCTGATCCTGGGACAAAGAACCTGTCAACCCTAAAGGTGGTAATTAGAAATTAAAACGTAATCTTAGATCAGGCAACAGTGATTTATCATGTGTGCTCTGTTAAATGGGAGGGGAATGTAAGGCTTTTAATTGAAGAGTCCTAATCCCTAATTATAACAAACAAGCCATTAATTAATAAAAAAACATAACTGATGTTCAACTGTTTTCCTCCTTTTAGTGTCAGGTGAGAAGTGAAGGGGTAGGGAATGTGAGGGAAATGGTACGGGCTCCATCTGAAATGGAACCATAGCTTGTATTCAGAAGTCAATAAGGCCCTAAGCATATGGTATGCCCACATCTTGAATACTGTGTACAGATGTGGTCTCCTCACCTCAAACAAGATATTTTGGCCTTGGAAAAGGTTCAGAAAGGGCAATTAAAATGATTAGGGGTTTGGAACGGGTCCCATATGAAGAGAGGCTAAAGGGACTGGGACTTTTCAGTTTAGAAAAGAGGAGACTGAGGGGGGTATATGATAGAGGTATATAAAATCATGAGTGGTGTGGAAAGGGTGAATAAAGAAAAGTTATTTATTAGTTCCCATAACAGAAGAACTAGAGGACACCAAATAAAATTAATGGGTAGCAGGTTTAAAACTAATAAAAGAAAGATCTTCTTCACACAGCGCATAGTCAACCTGTGGAACTCCTTGCCAGAGGAGGCTGTGAAGGCTAGGACTATAACAGAGTTTAAAGAAAAGCTAGATAATTTCATGGATGTTAGGTCCATAAAAGGCTATTAGCTAGGGGATAGAAATGGTGTCCCTGGCCTCTTTTTGTCAGAGGCTGGAGATGGATGGCACAATACAAATCGCTTGATCATTGTCTTCGGTCCATCCCCTCTGGGGCACTTGGCACTGGCCACTGTCAGAAGACAGGCTACTGGGCTAGATGGACCTTTGGTCTGACCCAGTACGGCCATTCTTATGTTCTTATGTTCTAAGCTGGAAATCCCTCCTAGCCACATTTAGCAACAACAAGCAGGGCAGCAACAACTTACCCAACTTCAGCTCTGACTCTAGTTCCAGTGTTCGCTTTGATGCCAGGTCCCCAGCAGGCTGCTCCCCAGAGCCAGCTCCATCAGCATAGCCTCTTTGATTACCAGATGGAAAACAAAAGTCACTTCTTGCCCTTTATCCTATGGTTGGCTCTGACAGTGCCTCTGACTGGAGATTATAAGGCTGCCATCCTTGTTCAGCAGATTGTCATAAAACACCGTGAGTTCAATGTTCATTATAGTTCCCAGGAGCTAATCAAATTTTGTGCAAATGAGGCAAGAAGATGTGAAGGTCCCAGAGGTGGCATTTGACAGTAGTCTTCAACTTCTGTATTTGCTCTCTGCCATTACACAGCTCTATTTGCTCAGATATCGCTTTGTAGACATGTCCATTTCTTTTGCTCTTGTTGATACTGAGGGTTAGTCTTTTCTCACACCAGAGATAACCAGGCTCTGGCTGTGTTCCTGTGTGGTCATCTAGCAACACGCTTGCCATTGCTAATACCCATGAGAGTTAACTGTTTCAAGTTGAGCAGTCCGTATGGAAATAAATGGTAAATGCCAAGCTGCTACATTTGAACCAGGAGGTTGCTTCTGGTTTGTGGAATGTGTGTAGGAAGTTTGGGGATGGAAGAGCTGGGAATCCAGTGGGCTTTAGGATAGCATTGGTGGACTCTCCAGACCGGCAACCCAGACTTCAGCTGTATCCATACTGCAAATATGCCTGGACTTTGACCTATGTCACTGTAAGATTCAGACTCTGACCCACTCCACTAACAGGATCCATAGGCCCAAGTCCAGAGGAGTTCCATGTCCAAGTCAGGCTGATTTCCATATGAAGGGAAGTGGAACTTGGACTTACACTTGAGTCATAACCTAGACTTAGTGTTGCATGGAAACATACTCTGGGAGTTTTACCATTGACTTCAATGGGACCAGAGTTTGGTGAGTGGTGAGCGCTGTTTTTTAAAAAAAAAATTGTCACAGCTACAAAGAGACCTAAATGCTGTTTATGGAAAGCTTGCACTTAACACTGTTTCCTCTTTTTGCATATAGGACCAGTTACTTTTTTAAATTTCAGAGGGATGAATTGTGACAAATATCAACTGGTCCAAGTAGTAGGTGGTAGACTACCACATGATGAACTGTGTACATAGATGCTGGCTTCTCATTTTGCCACGGGATGCTTGACCCCCCCACTCCGCTCCAGGCCCCATCCCCAAATCACCTCTTCTCTCAAGTTCTTGGCCCCCACCACTTCTTGCTTCTGCTCCACCCCCACTGCACCTCTACCCCACCTTCTCTTCTCCTTTCCAGAGCTTGATTGCCACTAATCAGCTTTTCACTGCACTTTGAAAGTGATGGGAGGAGGAGAAGAAGATAAACATGGACCTGCTAGCACAAGAGAGGCATAAGGGGAGAAGGTAGAAGAGCAACCACTGTGCCAGTGGGTGCTCCACACACCCATTAATTTTTTTCTGTGAGTGCTCCAACCCTGTGGGTGCTCCATCCTAAAGACTGTACCTTACATAGCCAAGGTACAGACTTTAGGATGAAAGCAACGTGGGGAGGGTTAAAGCTGCAGGAAGCATGTGTCCACACATTCTGTGCAGCTAATCTTAATCACCCTCACAAAGGCCTGAGTTAGTGCATTCCCTTTGCAGTCTGCAGTCATTGCATTGTAGGGACTCCAGGTAAGGTGAGATAGATGGACTGCAGACACCAAAAGATTCCATGGACCGGGGAAGACCCAATCATACTAGGAATTGGACAGTGGCAGTGGATGGCACTTCAGTACAGCCGCCGTATAATATGTATAATATGATTGATAACTGGAGTGTTACTGAGATGTCTCAGCCTCACCACATCCTAATCTCCAGTGGTCCTTGGTTTTGGGATTTTAAGTGGGTTATAAACTGCAGACTATAAATGAAGAATGAAATGTAACTATGCTCAATTTAGATAAATGAATTTCAAAGGTATGTGCCCGTGGTGCAACTTACCATTTCAATATACTTTGTTCAAAATATGAAGCCACTTAATTGGGATGCAATGGATTTCTCCTGTACATCTTTTAAATTCCAAGGTATTCATCAGCTGATTAAAATGCCTTCGAAAATGTTTCTGTATAAAGGACTGTCCTTAGCTTAAACACTCATGAAACCAGACAAAAACTGAATATTGGTAACTATATTTTAAACAAAAAAATCTTCACATAATAAATACATCTTATGCACATTACCTTCAAATTTACTTCAGAAAGCTATTTACAATATAAATAATTATAAATGGGAACACTTTGCAAGATATTGTTAACATAGCTAAATTGTGTTTCCTACATTACATTCCAAAGGAAAACTTCAAATTACAGATGTTATGCTACAATGTCACTAGAACCTATACATTGCAAGGCATGGCATTTGACATGTTAACAATCTATGTCTTTTTTCATAAATATAATCCATTGGGTTGAGGGGCTTTGGGTTTGTTTGGGTTTGCTGGTCAAACTCAAATATGAACTTGTGTCATTTCTGAAGTGCCTTTTTCTAGTTTTATGTGCTGAAATATTTACTATTGGAAAAAACCCAGCACTTTAAAATAACTTTTCCCCACTGACTTTGTTTCTTTAGAAAAGGAACTGCTGTAGGTTTTATGTGTTAATGAGATTCCAAACTTCCCACTTTTTTAGTGTCTAAGAGCAAAATTACATGCCGTCAAAATTT
Organism: Rafetus swinhoei; assembly: GCA_019425775.1. Lineage (NCBI taxonomy): Eukaryota > Metazoa > Chordata > Testudines > Trionychidae > Rafetus > Rafetus swinhoei. Next base: position 73,474,805 of record CM033440.1, read on the forward strand.
CAAGAAATACAAATGTTTAAAATTATATTTTAAACCCTAGAATTTTATGCTGACCATTTGAATGACAAGGTTAAGTAGTGGATACAACCATTCAAAAAATCTTTGTTTCTTTCTCTAATGCCCATATGTTTGATCTTTCCTTTCATGTGTAATCCCATGGCAGGAACCATAAATTAAACTTCTTTCAGAAAGGGGTGCATTCTTACCAGTTGGAACTGAGATTTATCCACACAACTTTCATGTGCATTTCACATTACAGTGAAATTTCCTCACATTATTTTTCATTGTCAGACACTCCAGATATGCTTTTCTGTGAAAGGTAGAGGCACTGTCACTCATCATTCTGCAGAAAATTCTACTTCATTTTCCTTGTCCAAAAAAATAACAACCTTTAGAACATCAACCTATAAAAATAGGCCTACACGCTCTGAGGGTCTTAATAACAACAAATTTAATTACATATATGATATCAGAGTGATAGTGCAGCACTGCTGGGTATTTTAACTCCTGACAGATTATTTAATAACCATAATTAATAAAAAATATATAAAATAGATGTTCTAGTTATGTGAATATCACAGTTTGGATGACTTTGGAGCTAACTAGTGTGTATATCTGTGTGGAAGTAAATTCCTCACCCCTGCTCTTCTTCAAGCCAATAGCAAAACTTTCATTTCCTTCAATGGGAGCAGGATACAGCCATATGTAAATTTAAGGGAATTCCATGGAAAAACCAGAATTGAAATACATTTGCTACCAGACATTAGTCATAACTTCCTTCGAAACACCCATAACTGGGTCTGTTTGTAGAATTATTTTGTGAGCAGTAACCTCAATTGAAGCCGAAGTGAACTTTCATGGGGGAGATCTGAAGAACCATTCTGATAGCTATGAGTCTGCTGAACTTTGGTACTGCAACTGAAAGTTGATGCTGCAACTAAAAGTTGGTCAGCTTTTCCAGGGCATCCATGCATTTGGCAGAAACTTTGCAAGCCCATTTATCTGCATAGTTTAGGTACCATCGATACTTTTCAGATAAATGGTGCTTCTGGTAATCAGGAAAATTATTGAATTTGTGCTTCAGGCCAGGAGAGAGATAATAGATTCTGATAAAAGGAGGGTTTTGCCTCCTTTTGCCTCCTTAAATTGTGTTGGATAAATAGGATTTTACTGGACTTCACTGAGTGGTAATACTTGTAAGAATATCATCCAAAATCATGCAAAGTTGGCTACTCCCCAGAAGGTGAAAGCACAGTAAAATGTTCTTGGACTTTGGCGCCCACCAAAGTTTAGAGCAGCCCACATTTTTCTATCCCTATTCAAAGCATGTATAGAAAAAACAATCTTCATTATTAACACATGCCATTTGGGGGTATTTCTCTTTACAGTTTTCATATCTTCCAGGTGCACAGAAAACCTAGTGCCAAGTCACTAAGAGCCAGATTCTGCTAGATAACCACCTTACTCCACAAATATACCCATTGAAATCAGTAGGGCTACTTGAGGAGTAAGGTTTTTTTACTGTAATTTAAGAATGTGTATAAGACTCTGGCCTTAAACATGTCCAGTATGCCCACTGAGTGCAACTAAGAGACAGTTTCACTATTCTAACATCAAATAATGACATAGAAGGCTTGATCCAGAGCCCACTGAACTCAATGAAAAGACTCCCACTGGTTTCAACAAGTTTTTGATAAGGGTCATAAGTAGCTTGCAGTTTTTATTAGCATATTCACTTGGTACTATGTTTGTTGACATAATGCTAGTAGGATATAACAATCCTAGCACACTACAGTGCAATTAGCATAGTATTAGTTGCACTTGTGGAACTGAAATGTACCCTGAAATACCTCAGGTATAAATGATAGCAATGCCCTAAAGTGATACATTTGAAAAATATAAAGCAAATACTGTATCTTGCATTTTCACATTTTCTGGAATTGCTCATCTCAGTTTTTAAATGTACATTCCTTGAAGGAGGTTGAGGATTTTTACATTTAATCACTGAGGTTAAGTGGGGAATTGAACTAAATATGAAGTTCATTAAAATATGTCATACAATAAGCACTGATGTTGTGAACAAGTGTAAGCTTTTTGCCCTACAGGAAAGTACATGTTATACCACTCACAGTAATGAATGCTGTAGTTAAGAGATGCAAACTGAAGCAGGATATAGCATGCTGCAGGTTACCAAACTTACAGAAAATTATACTTACAAATCATTGGTAATAATTTTTCAAAATCACATTAAAAGCTCCTTACTAGCTTTAAAGTTAAGTGAATTTTTTTCCCTCAAAGCTGGCCCTTTAAGGTAGCAGTATGGCCAATCAGATCGCCCATAAGAGACAAGTGCCTCCAGTCAATGACAATGGTGCTCTAAGAAGGAGCAATAATTGCCTCCATCTTGTATGAGGAATGAACAAGTGTCAGTCTTGCTTTTCTTATGACATGGCTGCAGATGGAGGGCATCAGATTATGGTACTGATATTTTCAGTACTATGTTTATTACATTGCATTCTCCTGTGTTTGCCACTGTAGTGTAATAAAGCTATGAAAAGTCTCAGAACAAGTGAAATTAATTAGCAATAGTTGCTTGGAAACTTTTATTCTACATGGGATCACAGTAAATAGTAACAGTGAATCTTTATTGCATGGATTACTTGCTTTTCTCTTAGGTGAAGAATATAAGCAAACTGTTATAGTCATTTATGAAGGTGCCTTTCATAATGCAATATAGCATAATATTAATATTTGCTTATAGTCACTTTTGTAATGTACTGGCAGCATGCCAAGCGACATATGAGATCAGGTAATTCTATTCTATTTTACTCACCAAATCATATTTTAATACTGTACAATGAGGCTCCAAATAAAAAGCTGTTAATAATATAGGTGTAAACTAAATAAAGATGTATTCAGAACTGGACTTATCAAAAATACCCTCTTGTTCCTAATTTTTTAGGAATATACAAAATAGTGGGGTTGAAAAATCCATTTTGGTCCATCCTCCCCTTCGAATTAGCAGTTGTTAGTGTTTTCCCAACAGCATTAAATACTGGCCTCATTTTTCATGTTTTTAAAAAATTGTTTATACTAGCTGCTCCTGTTTATGACTTTTATCATTCATTCAACTCACTAGGTTTCATGTATAGGTAATAGAATTCTCTCCAATTTTGTTTTGTTTTCATTTGTCCTTAACTAACACTTAATGCCCCTTAGCTCTAATCTACCACTAATTCAAATAATTTTATATTGTTATCTAACCTCTCTTCCATGCAGAACTCTGTGCACCACAGTGATGTTCCCTCTGAATCATTCCTTTTCCAAAGACGACAGACCCAGTTTATGTAAATACTTACTAGCTCTTTCATTCTCTTTATCTTTTGGCTTTGTGCCCTGTTCACCTTTTCTATAATGAGCTTTAGATTATAAAGGCCAGATTGTAACATCTTTTCTCCTGTAGACTAGTATATTTCACTATGAATGATCACTCTGAAGTCAAATGAATTGCTTGTGGTGTAAGAGTATCACAATCTGCCTCAAAGTGATCAGAAATGTATATAGCAATATTCAAAGTTTGGCTGTGTAATTTTCTTGGTCTTCAAGAAAATGTCTACTTGGTGACTCAGCTTTATTATTCTTATTATTATTTTGCTACCAATTAACCTTGCTTTAAAGGTTGATACTTTTGTAATCTATCCAAACCCCTGGAGCAACCTTCTACATGGTGGGTTGTGTTTTATGACCATTGACAGAAAATACCCATACATCTAGCTCCTTAATGTTACAAATCAAGCCATTCATCAGTGCTCATCTCATTTTTATAATCCTCAATCCCCCTTTCCCATATTCCAGTTTGGTATAATCAGGAGTGTCTGGTTCAGCTCCCACTGATATCACTGGAGAGAAGGATTGTGTCAATGACTGTTACCATGATCTTCCCTAACTGCCTTTTTAAGTGCAGGTGTTATATTAGCTTGTCTCCTTGCTCATAAGTTTTTTAAACATATCTACTTATCTCCTTTGACACATCTCTTAATGTAGGGCAGTTTCCTGCATGGTCTAATGCCATAGTCAGTCATCAGACACTGGGGTTCCTTATTCCCCACATTTTCTCAAGACCCTGATTTTTCCTGTAGTATCTTTTCTCTCTTCCCCTGGTTATCATGTGACTGTTTCTGACATCTCTTCTGGTAATGAAAATCTATGGTTTTTTCAAAATCACACCCATCACTTCAGTCTACAAGTTACCTCTTCCAACTCTGAGTCCTTACAATCACCTTCACTTTCTTAACATGCCCAAAATGTTCTGAGAATTTATCACAGCCATCCTGCAGTCCTTACTTTGTCTGTCTTTGTCTCTTATATTCATACATTAACACAGCTGTGTTTTATAGTCCTTATAGCCACATTTCCAGTAGTTTTATAAAGTTCCTCCTATGCCTCCATTTCATTCCTGATTATCTCAGCCACATGGAACATTTTTTCCCTCATAGCATATTTATATTTACATGGTATACACCATCATGGAATTAAACTAATCCATCTTGGATCACTTTCAATTTCAGCTCCTTTTCCCCCCTTTCCCTTCTCTAATTTTCTTCCATCTCACTTTACCAGACATCTCATGCACTCATCCAGAATGTGATTACAATTCAAAGTATCTTCCTGTTACAATCATCTCCCCTGCATTGCTCTAAACCAGGCTGAGAAATCTCCCCTTTCTGGTTCCTTCTTTTAAATATTGCATGAGCAAGCACTCCAATAACCCATCATACTATGTCATTCAATTTATGTCTTGCAAGCCAAGCAAGTGTGTAACTATGTGTGTGGCTATTCAAGGAAGTAACAATTCTGAAGATCTCTCTCTTTTTTCCTCCCCTTTAGCTAGTCGTAGATGCTTTACACCACTGAGCAACATAACATAGCTAGAAATAAACAAATCAATAAATGTATCCATGTTTGTGTGCATTTTGAAAAGATATGTGAGCCACATTTTTGCGTGTAAAGAATGCATAGCTGTTTGGTGACTAAGACCTGTGGGGCGCATGAATTCAGACCATCTACCCTTGGCAGTATTTTCATCAACTGACTCCAACACAATATGCACAAATTGCTCATCTGGCCTGACACACTGTGCTCCCAACCCAGGCCTCCTCCATCTTCTTCTCTAGATAATGTGGCAACAACTTTGACTTTAGTGCCATTCACTATAATCCTGAATGCCAGTGCATTTGTTTTTACAGTAATGTGTCAAATCACTCATCCCCCAGTACCTTCAGTTATTCTCTCTAGTGCAGCATGGTATATCAAATGCTGGTAACAAGGGCATTAAAATGTATATATCTTCCAATTATATTTTAAACATTTTTAGAGCACAAAATACTTTAAAAAAACCATCAACTTCCATTGGTTATTATAACGGATGTCCCCTTGTGTCCTTGTGCTGGATCTTGCTGCATCCTTAAGTGAGAAGTCACATCAAAGTGTGATCCATTACAGCCCAAGGAATAGTTTCTAATGGTTTCACTGTCATATAGATGCTCCAGAGCATATCCAGTTAACGTGTACGCATGCTTGTCAAAGTACTGCCTGTGCGAAGTGTAATAGTTTGGAGAAGCACCTGGATGGTCCCCTGTGGTTTGATGAGGGGACATGTCTGAATGCAGGTAGTCTTTAGCTAATATCAAACTAGATTTAGAAATGCGGTCAGAATTTGGGCTACTTATCCTAGACAGTGTTGTGGGACTGTTGTCATAGTCGTTTTCATGCGGGCTCATAATCTTTCCATCTCGTTGCTGAATGTGTTCACAAGGAGAGGTGTTGGCAACTGTAGGAACCCGACAGACATCCCCTGTCAACTGCTGTGGCTGGTAGTTTGCAAAACAAATCGAGTGCTTTTTCCCTGCTCCATTAATGGAGACCAGCTGATCAGGGGTTGTTTTCTGTAGCTGAAGCCTGTTTTCCTCTTCTTTAATCATTTGCTGGGTAGCTCTTATTAGAGTTTCAATTTTGCTGGGCTCATGTGGACTACTTTGATACTGCTCAGTACGGTATCGGTCTCCTGATTCACTAGCAGAGCCAGGATCTGGGGAACTAACAACACTCTCCTCATCCCAGTGTCCTCTCCCTGCAGAATAGACAAAAAAAGGAAACAAGTCATCAGGCCTGGTTTGTACATCGATCTCAGAAAGAAGATAAACAACCTAAAATCCTCTTTTTAATTGACAGTTTTGCTTTATTCTGGTTATTGTTTGCATTACAGTATCATCTGGTGACACAAATTGAGATGAATGCCCCATTGCACATAAAAGACAGTCAGGCCCTTATGCAAAAAGTATACAAGAGAGTCAAAATAAGTACTCCTATCCCCATTCTACAGATGAGGAACAGAACGGATGCTGAAAGTGGCTTGACCGGTGTAATAAAAGAAGACCAAAGAAAAGCCAAGAATTCAAAACAGATCTGAGTCCCAGTCAGATGCTTTAACCTCAAGAACATTCTTCCTAGCATGTAAGTGTTATTGTCAAGGTAGGCTAATTGAGCTAATTGATCCAAATGTTTCTGCTTTAGATCTTAATGAAATACTTCTGCAAAGGATATAAAATGTCAATTGGGCATAAAACTGCAATTCAGTCTTTCAGGCTATATTAATATATTAATTTTTAATCATTATTATTATTATTTATTAGATGGTGCTCTTTAAACCCTTCTGTGCTTTAAGATACTGGATTTTTGTGTGGTCTTACATAGTACATTATATGTGCTGTCTGGCAATGTCAATAAAAAAGAAATAACGAAACAGTTGCCTTTCTATTCAGAGATGCAGCAAGTTAGTGCCGTATTTAGTTTTATAATGCAAGAACACTTGCTGTCTAAAACTTTTAGAATAGGAAAATTTAAACCTGCCTACCTGAAGTTTCCCTTTCTTCACATAATAAGACCCACAAATCTATTGCAGGGAGTGTTTTAGTTGGCATGCTGTGCAGGGGATGGAATCAGATCCATCTATCATTAGTAAGAGGGGAGTGACTCTATCACTGAGGTACCTAACAACTGACACAATCTCCACAGCCAAGAAGGATACAGAGACATTATAAGAATGTAACTGTTAAAAAAACCTGATAATATACAGGCTCATTGCAGAGCACAAGATGACATCTGCAAAATACTGAATGCTGTGTTTTACCTCAACTTATATAAATTATATTGTCTGGTTGTGAGGGCAGGATTCATGGACCTCATTACTCAAAGAAAGAACATTTTCAGGTAAGCAGAGATACATTTTTATATTCTCCTTTGCACTATGGTCCATATTAAGGATGTAAAGGACTAGTCGACTAGTCGATTATCCGATAAGCACATTCTTATCAGATAGTCAAGTCGACTAGTCATCCCCCCCCCTCCCCCCCTCCCCTTTGCTGCCTCTATCAGATAGAGGCAACAAAGGGAGGAAAGAGGGGATACTTCAAAGCGGCAGCACCACACAGCTGAGCTTGGGCTTTGTGCAGTGCTGAAACACCACCTCAGTGTTTCAAAGGGGCGGCGCTGCTTTGAAATGCCGAAGTGGCATTTCAAAGGGGCAGCACCGCACAGCTGAGCCTGGGATCAGCTGTACGGCACTGCCCCTTAGAAATGCCGCCACGGTATTTCAAAGCAGCAGCCGTGTGGAGCTCAGGGTCAGCTGGGGAATCCCCAGCTGACTCCGGGCTCTGCATGGCATTTCAAAGTGGCAGTACAGCATGGAGCCCGGGGTCAGCGGGGGGACTCTGAGTCCCCTGCTGACTTCAGGCTCCATGCAGGCACTTCCACTTTGAAATGCACAAGAGCCCCTACTGGGGACTCTTGTACATTTCAAAGCTGGCATGCCCACATGCCATCGACTACTCAATTCCATCGACTACGCAACTAGTAAATTACTTGATATTTAACATTCTTAGTCCATATATCTGTGAGAGTGGGATGTTATCACCAGTGTGCTGCTAGTGTAGTTGATAAAGTTAGAAACTGAGGGCAAATACTATGGACATTCCATTCTCTGTGTATATCAGGAGTACTACACTCTGCTGAAGGAAGCATTGGCTAGCTGTGTGCTCATCACCGTATTGTCCAAGCACCTCACAAATATTAACTTAGCCTTAAGATGCACTTATGAAACCCAGAATTATTATTTATCTGCATTGCAGTCACATCCTGAGGCCCAGGCAGGATTAGGACTCCATTGTGCTGATCACTATACAAAGAATAAACAGAAGAGAGTCCTTTCTCAGAGTTCTTAAAACTAATATCCCCATTTTAGAGATAGGAACTGAAATTTATCAAAATTATTGACCAGATTCTGATTGCTTTGCTCACACTGGGCAGCCCTCCCAAATGGGCCCATTGGCTTCACATGGATGCTTATGGAGAAAGGTACTGTTCAAAACAAGTGAAAGTGTCAGTATCTGTCCCAAAGGGATTATTGTGTAAGTGTTCTTCCTCAGAGGTTAAGGGGCTCTAAGTCATGAAAGAAGACAACAATAGCTTTGCTTGTTCTGGTTCTTGCTTGTTTAAAAGAGTCTTGGTGGATATATTGTCTGTCATGACCAATAAACACCCATTGTCCATAGAGAAAACCAGTGGCTTGAGTCCACAACAAATTTTCTGCCAGAGCCACATTTCCTGGATTGTCTGTGACCCCCCAAAAAATGAACCATACTTCCAGGCTGGCAGCATTGGCATAATGAAGCACTTTTCCCACTTTCACTGATAATGCTCAGTATAAGACATTTTTAAGTGTGTTCAAATGTTTAAACTCAAGCACTGATCTGCTGCTGTCTAATCTCTTTTTAATTCTTTTTTAACAGGCTGGAGTAGGCCTTTGCACTCCTTTTAAGAACAGATTGGTGTTATAGTTCCTTATCTATAAGGAGATAGAATTTTATAAGAGACCTAGATACGGATTCATTTTCTACTCTAACTCAACCTATACAGGAAAGAAATGGAACAGGGTGAAAGTTAGAAAGAGTAGAAAATGAATCCATATCTAGGCCTCTTACAAAATTCTAATGAGTATCTCTTCTGGACAGGTTCAAGACATATTTATCCAATATGAAGAGTGACCATTGTTCTGCACACTGGAAAAAATGTGATACTAAGGAGGTTGAATATTGCTTGATAAACTACAGCCTCCTCCAGCCTGTTCTTCCTCTCTCTAATTTAACTGTTGTCCTTCTAGTTGTACAAGGAAAGGCTATTACATTTGAAATGTGGATTTTACTCTCTTCTTTACTGCCTACCTAAAAGACTAGTGTCCTTTTGTCTTGTCCAAATACTCCAGCTCCCCGCCTCATCCCATAATTTGTCAATTTTCCAGAATGCTTTCTGGCAAGAGTATTTTGAAATACATGAGAGATGTTTTCTTACACTTGTGTTTTCTATGAGGGGAAGCCACACACAGAGGTTATGTCTACATTGCTCATTCTTGTGCAAGAAGATATGCAAATGAGGCACGGTGATGGATATTTCTGTGCCTCATTTGCATACCTAATGAGCCACCATTTTTGCGCAAAGGGGCTTTTGTGCAAGAAGGAGCAGTCTACACTGCTCCTTCTTGTGCAAAAGCCCCTTGCACAAAAATGGCAGCTCATTAGGTATGCAAATGAGGCATGGCGATATTCATCGCTGCACCTCATTTGCATATTTCTTGCGCAAGAATGCGCCATGTAGACATAGCCAGAATGTTGTATTGTGACCTATTGTTCTTGTTGAGAAATGTAGTGCCTCTAGGGATGCATCTAAAACCAAGATGATTTTTTTAGACAAAGTGACCTAGAGCACAAGCTTTCTTGGTCTTGTGGAGGATAAGATATTATAACATATCTATCCATAAAAAGGTAGAGTATACAAAACCCTCCAGGTTGGCCAAAGTGGCCTCATAATTTTTTATAAGGCCTGAATCCTTAGAAGAAAATTCCGCTTTATGAAATCACTATGCCCTTTACAGGGAGAAAAGGACTGAGTTCATTTTGGAAGAAAACAACACATTTTATGTAGACATAAGTACATTTTAGAACTTGTTGCCTTGTTTGTTCAACCTGTCTTGGCTTTGGAGGAGACTCCCATATCTCTTAAGTGACATCTGCCAGGGCTTCATGAAGAGGGGTATATGGTTCTAGTTTAGATCCAGATGAGAAATATTTTGTGGTCTTTTCTGAGGAAATGTAAGAGATTAATTCCTGTTGTTTGGAAATACCATTCCCTCCCTCCTTTAAGTGCTCTGGTCTTCTGGTCTTGAGCTATGTGGGAATAGATTGGAGTTGCCACTAGTTGTGTCTCAGCATGGCCTGCCCTGACACAAGGGGCCTAAGTGACTCCTGTCTGGAATGAACCATTACTGAGGAACCTGCCCACAAAAAGAGGAAAGAAGCATACAAGCACATTAATTTTGCTTTCCCATCCTTGGCTTTGACCACCATTATAAGCCTGTGCCTCGGTCACAATGCACTATCACCACTCAAGTAAACCTCAGAGAGAACAGAAAATTACATTCTTACCCTAAAGAACAGCTCTGAGAGCAAAGATCAAATGTTTTAAGTCAGTTTAAAGGGGAATTGTTTGGGGAAAGACTGATGTTCCTCAGAGGTGTGGTTTGGAACTGCCAGTCTGCAACTGTGGAGGCAGAATGAAACTGGTAGGTTCTTCAGAACATGAGGCATTCCCTTCCTGATAGTGACTGACAGATCTCATTCTGCCCCCAAAGCTACATTCAGGCTGAAGATCCACCGTAATAGGTCTGTGGAACTGAAGCACCTGGAATAAAAGTTAAACTAACAAACAAATCAAAACCAAGCTCTATTAGAAGCTTTATTTGATTGTCTTTAGTAAAACAAAAAAAGTGATTAATATATTTTATCTTATCTGTAAGGATTACACTATATCCATAAAAAATATTTCTACATTACCCCATTAGCATGATCACCAAAACTTACAACATGAGAAATATATATATCAAGAGTATGTCTATAGCTACTGTGAAATTAACTCAGACGTCTCAGTTCTTATATTGGGAAGAAAAAGTTAGATGTGCACATGAATATCAGCATTAGGGAGCAACATACAAGGAAGTGCAATAGCTTATCAGAAAGAGAAAGCCACAAAACAGTACTAACCAAAGCAAATTAGAGGTCTATTTTCTTCCTTCTCTTTCTTTCAGACTATATTTCTTTGAATCTGCTATTTCATTTTCTCACTCGGCATATTTTTTTCTCTTATTGGGATGAAACAGTACCTATTTTTTCTGAACTTATAATGCCAGATGCTAAAAGTCAATGGAGCGATGCCAATTTACAATAGCTGAATATTTGTCCTATATAAAGTGCTGTCATAGTCATGGGTTCTTTAGGTTACACCCAGTACTGCAATACAGTTCTTTTTTCAACATTTATAACTACTGCTACAATGGACTTTCACAAATAGTCTGAATAGTCTGTCATTATCTCTCCATCTCATGGCATCTTTTGGGGGGGATTTGTATATGAAACATCTGCTGCACAAGGTAGGTTGTGATGGATAATCCTCAAAAAGTTTGGAAGTACAATTTGATTTGGGTAAGCACCCGATGTTCTGAGTGTTTACATGAATTTTAGCCAAATCTCTTGACTCTATCAAATCAAGATCAGGGCTCTTTTGAAGTTTCCAATATTCCTTGCCTTTGTCTGGCTGGAATTACTTGGAAAATAGCCTTTCTTGGTTTTTTCAGCATTTGTAATTTTAGCCCGTGACAGGACCATTGGAAGGGATCAAAGCTTAAAAAACCAAAAAAGAGAAAACCATTTCCCTTTTTTTTGTTTTTTGTTTTGGTTTTTTTGGGGTTTTGAGGGTTTTTTGTTTTTTTTTTTTTTTTGCAAACTACAAACAAATATTAAATTTGGGTTTGGTGCTGGATAAAAGTTTGGGTTAGATTTTATTTTATCCAAACTTGCACCAATTCTCTCAAATTAATAAAATATGTATAATAAGTGCACCTCTTCACATTTGCTAAGATTTTACATATGTGTTCCAAACTCAATTACACAGATAAAAAAATTGAATAAATAGAATATTTTATTATTAGGGGCTATGTCATCAAAACCCAGACTTGCACTTTCACAACTCCCAGTTCATACACACAAGTCCTGACTTGGGCACACACCTTGAGAGTCACATGCATACAAGTTGTGCATGTTTAAGTCAGTCCTTTGAAATTTTAGCCCTATATTACTATAGTACCATTTCAACAAATACTTATTATCTCTTACCATGTATCCTGTGCACTGAAGTGATGTGGGGCATGCTGTTTTCATATGTTTCTCTGCTTTCAGGGGAAATTTTTGTCAGTGGCAATGTTGTACGAGAACCCCACCAAGTATCCCTTCCAGGCTGCGGTGTGCCCAGGAAATATCTACCAGCCTCACACCTGCCTCCTTCACAGGCCTGAGTATGGAAATGTCTATCATCAGTCAACCTGGAATGGTCCAATGCAAAACCATAGCAGAGAGAGCTGCGGTCTGAGTACTGTCTATAAGCACAGGAAACATCGTGGTGCTGAGAGCTTGGCCTTTCGGCAGGTTCCATTAGTTGTGGAGAGGCAGTATCAGTTAGTGGACTTCCACCCCATTGGCTCTCATGGTCAGATTCAGATCTTTCTGTGTGAAATCCAGAGTACTGTAACACAAAAGGAAAGGAAGAGGAATAACTAAACCTGAACAAGGCAACATAAGCAACTAGACTGGGGGAAAGTTACTCTTCCTCTCATGGGGTCTCATCTCACAGTCTTTCCCCATACAGCATTCTGAGATGAGCCCATACCTGACAAGACAGACCTGAGAAAAGTCTGAAAACATCCCACTCTCCCCTTGAAAAAATCCTCTTACAACACGCTAAGTATAGCATGCAACATTCAATTGATATTCAACAGTTCTATACTTCAGCTCCCTCTTCCATTCAAAAACATTTTAAAATGCATAGAAATAAACTCTCTCTTTGAACATGCTCCCATCTCCAGACCAAAATTGAACTTGTTTTGAAATTCCTATTTCATGATCCCTAACCCTTGCACATATTTCATTTTCTTACCTGTGGTGGCTGGTCTTCTCAGAGTTTCCTTTCTCAACTACAGTGCATGGAAAGGAAGGTTCTGGTGCCCTCGAGGATTTCAAAATACTGTGGAGAAAAGCTCCATCATGCTCCTAAGTTTTAAAGCAGAGGATCCACAGGACCCAAAAGGGTTACACTGACCTGCTGCATGAAAGCAAGGAAACAAACTACCGGCACCTATTTACCAGAGGAGGAGACCATTTACCAGAGCAGGGGGAGACAGCTATCAGGTCTCTATTGAGAATAATACTGAATGATGGGGAGGAAAGCACAAAAGGCAGGTAGAATCAGCACCTACCAAGGGGGAGGAAGAGGTATGGGGCCAGTTGGAGCAATGAGGGTTGTGCATAGCAAGAGTTAAATGTAAAGCTAAATTTTGGATAAGCATATGAATTTCTGGATGTTTTTCTGAACAAGTAATGCTTATTTGAGCTTATATATCTTTCTATGGGCCCTCAAAACATATGAATAAACTTGTTACATCAGCTATATCCAAGATCATGGAGTGGTATGGGACCAAAAATGCAACTCTCATCTCTCTAGTACTGCACATCAATGCCAGAAATTAATATGTTTAAAAGAACCTATAATTCTCAACTCCTTTCCCCCTGCAAATACCCAATAACCTTTTTCTTTTGGTACAAAGCAAATCGCTTTCCTAAAAACATAAGCTACCTTTTCTTTCGACAAACTGAGTTGCTACGAAACTCCTCATTATCACCCAGAATCATAGCTTATGCACTTACCAATCAAAAGTACTGACCATATGTTTGACTTCAGGAAAGTTAAACCATCTGTGCAACTCCAGCAGTTGAACTATTTGTGCAGAGAAAGGGGGGCAGGGTTGTGTGTGTGTTTTTAATTGCTTATTTCTGCAGCATTTTGAGTTATGAACTTTGTTTGCTGACAAAAAGGCTAACATGAGTTTAAGCAAGAAATGGTAGCAGCTTTGCGCACCCCAGTCATGTTTTGTTATTTGTTCACCAAAGAAAATACAATGGAAAAGATAGGGATGTAATAGTGTAGTCAATTAACTGATAAACAAAAGCTTATAGGTTAATGCTATAGATTACACACATTTCCTCCCCTCCACCCCCACCCCTCTTGCCAGTAACATTTTTAGCGGGCTGGCCAGGAGCCCTGCTCAGCCCTGGCTCATGCCGGGTCTGGGACTTACCCCACTACAGCTCTGCATTTAAAGTGTATTACCAGCCAGGCAGTCAGGCATCCCAGCTCAGTTCCGGCTCATGCCAGGTCCAAAAGCTCAGCTCCCCCCACTCCCTGGACAGGGGCTGCTGCTACCTCATGCTGCTGCCTCTGTATCAGTGCAGGGCGATAGGCAGCTGGTCAATGAGGGGAGCTGATTTTTAAACCGGCTCCCCTCTTGGACCCGCTCCAGCCTGCAGCACGGATTAGCAGAGGGCTCCTCAGGAGTGGGGCCAGAGCGCACTGGCAGCTGGCCTCACCCCCAGGACTATAGAATATTTGAGTAACCAATAAGAATTCATAAGGTTAATTGACTATTAAATTAACCGATATTTAACATCGCTAGTAAAAGACCTACATACGGATTTACACGGGGTGGAGTAAGTGACTAACAGTCCAGTACAACTCTATTTATCTCACAGTCTTAGGAGACACCAGACCCTTTCAGATACATAGGGTTTTAGATGAAGGTGAGGGAACAACAAGCAACAAATTAGGCCCTTTAAAATCAGCCAGTCTAGAAAATCATCCAACATTCTCAGCCTGGGATATAGGCTTTTTGGCCTTTGTTGGCTAAGATCAAGTGTAGTACCATAACTGGAATAGAGCATATTATACCTTACCCTATCTTAGCTAACATAAATGGACTTCAGTTATCTATGAATTTTAGTTAATTGGTACAGCATTGTGTGCCAACTAGTAAAACTCTTCTCTGCAGGGCTGGCCTTACCATGAGGTGAACTGAGGCAGCCGCCTCAGGTGCCAGACTGTCGGGGGAGGAGTGACACTAGGACCCAGAGAGTAGAAAATTGTGTCTGCTGCTGGTGCATATGTATTCTCTCTGCTCTAGAGAGGGGGTATCATTTGAGCTCCCCGCCTCAGGTGCCAAAATGTTGTGGGATAGCCCTGCTTCTCTGTGCTTCTTAGCATGAAAAATCCTCAAACTTTTCTGTGACAAGGACATTTTCATTAGAGCTTGTTTTGAAATTTTTCACACAAAAATAAATTGTCAAAAATGGCTTTTCAACAAAAACAAATGTTTCCACACAAAAATTTATTTGGGACAATTTTTTTTCATTTTTTCCACACAAAAATGGAAACAAAAAAGTTGATATTGCTTTGATAAAAGTTTTCACTAAACATAAAAAAATGCTTTTCAGTTCCATTTTTGGACTGTGATGTTCAAAAAATGTATACAAAATAAAACTATTTCAATATTTAATTTAAAAAATAATTTGGGGGGAGAAGGAGCTCACATATAAAATAACTGGCATTATACCTCGTTGGGAATTTTTTGTCAAAATTATTTTCCAAGTAGAAACTGAAATTTTCCTCAGGAATGGGCAATGGGAACATCAGGTTCCCCTGCAATTATTCTCATGAGGAAATGCTGCACAATGGGAAAATCAAGCTAATGTTTCCTGACTAGAAATGAAGTGTTTTAACATTCCCAAAATCAGAAAGCTTCATCTCAATCAAAAATGTTTC
This sequence comes from Rafetus swinhoei, assembly GCA_019425775.1. NCBI lineage: Eukaryota > Metazoa > Chordata > Testudines > Trionychidae > Rafetus > Rafetus swinhoei. The sequence goes on from CM033440.1 coordinate 73,490,615, forward strand.
CAAATAGCAATTTTTCAGAATTCCCGTTCCACAAAAATGTTTAAAATTTCAACTTTTCATTTCAATTTGGGGTAACGACAAAATGTTGAAATTTCTCACAGGGTGAAAATTCTAAATTTTGCTCAGCTTTAATGGGTATTTTTTTTCTTTCTGGTTCTATTGTGGGGCTACATTGCTGCCAACATGGAACGTGTTTTTTTCCCTACTGATATATTTGTGTTGCAATCAAAGTTAATTTGACATCTGTGAAGATCTTCGAATTCAACAAGTCTCACACACTTAGCTCACAGAGCAGGAAACCATTCCATACGGCGCATAGCCAATGTGTCAGAAATGCACCAGGTAATGGCCATATAGCAACGTAACCAAAAACAGCAAGACTTTGTGCATATTCTTTGTACTTAGTGTAAAAAATGGTCATTTGAGATCTGATATAGTACAGCTGCTAGGGTCATGGCCAAATTAAACTAATACAGTTTGTGGCTTACATGATCTAGAAAGCCTGTCTGTATATGACTGTGTATCCTCAGCCCATAGCCCAGGCACACATAAGCCTAAAACATTTTCTTTTACAGCTTCTCTTTTACAGCTTCTTCACTGGGCATTGTCAAGCTGTCTCTACTACTGCCTTCCCATCCTTATGTCTTCTGGGAACATGATGTTCACCAGTGGGGAACTCGTAAGTGTGACTTTCCATAATGGTAATTGTAGAGGGGATGTAAAGCAGCACTTCCACGCTCTGCTGAAACCGATATGAAAATGGCACCTCTCTCATTAGAAATAGGCACAATTAACCCAAGTGATGAAAGGACACAGAAAATGGAGTTTGGTTTCAAGAGCAATATGGCCAATCAGAAGCAGTGAAACCAATTGTTTTCTGTAAAGAAACGGCTCTGGCATAATTGGAAATTGTCTGCTTTGCTCATTTTTCTCCATGTCTGCTCTCAGGTAGTACTTTTTAAACATGTGGCTTGTCTAGTAAAATTAGGACATAAAGATTGGGACAAGATGAAGGACTTCTTTGGCCTGAGGCAATGCCTGAAATCAATCATACCTTCCAAAGCTAAAAATATTGCTGGCAGAAAAGGAACAACAATGAATTCAAATGATCTATTTCAGACCACTTCCAGTCTTCCAACTGCTTCCTGCTGGGCTGCCAGCTCCTGACAGACTGACCTGGCACTTCCAGACAACAGAGCTGTGTTCCAAAGCGCCAGTTCAGTGTGCCAGTTTGATAAGAAGTGATCAGAAAGGGATCATTTAGACTCCGTGATGTGCCTTTTATTTGAGAGGAGGTAGAAAGAGGAAGAAATCAATCCTCCCATGGCTATCTAAAGATCAGTTTAAGAGAAGCCATAAAAATGTTATTAGGCTACTATAAACTAAAATATTTTTGTCACTTCCCCCACCAGACATACACCTGACCTCTCATTCCATAACAGTGAATGCAGGTGTCTCACTGGCCTCAGCCTCCATCCTTCCATAGATAGCTTCACACATAATGCCAGATGTTTATGCAATGGATGTTACAGTTATCTAAATTTCTGGCAGCCTGCTCAGGTTTTTATCATTATAAACTGTTAAATATATAGTGAAATCCTCTCAGAGTAAAGTCCTCTTTTCCATGAAAAACTTTCACTATGAGGCATTAGCAGCTTTTCCTCTTGATTTGTGTCTTAGCCATGAGAAAAAACATCACAGATGCAGGCTGCATTGTACTAAGAACATATGCATGCTTTTAAATCACTTTTATCTTACTTTTTACTAATGTAACCCTGAAATGTAAAATATGTTCTTTTTGAATTCACTATTATGGGCAGAACAGATGGTGAAAGGCTTAGATTAAAGTAATACAGCATGTCCATTAAAATAACCCCCACTGCTAGTGAGTCTTCACCAGATCAGGAGTTATGTTTACTATAAAAAAGGGCTTTGCTCTGCTATTTAGAATACATCGGTAGTTGCCAAAGCTTTAGGCTACAGCAAGAAACCGTAAACAAATGAGAGGCTGTTGACCACTGGGCCCAATTCTAATGTGCTTACATAGCCCTTTAAAACAGTGGGTGATTTGGCTGCATGAGAATGAATGTGGGCTACAAAATGAATCCCAACCATTCCTTTTAGAGCAAACATAAAGCAAAATTGGCATCAACATCAATTGCATGGCAGCTTAGCAATTATTAATGTGCACTTATAGGACAATGTTATTACTACAGTAAAAAATATATGGTCTAATAATGACTAAAAATCTGACAACTATTGAATACAGCCTTAGCCAAAGAGAACTACGGAAGAGGTTTAAATGCAGCAATAAAGGCTGATCAAAATCTGACTGCAAAATGTTTCCCTCAGAGGTTGGAACTTTCAACTTTTTCTTTAAGTGATCATTATTAATAGAAGATTAAACTCCAAAGCAGCTGTTCAGAGGACACAATTAAAATGTTTTGCCAATCTTGTTGTTATTTTCTGTGTACAGAATAAATGAAGCCCCAGGCTAGCTCTTTGGGATACTGAATAAATGATGTCCACAGCTAGATTTTGGGAAAACCCAGACAGAATTACTGTAATGGAGCAGAGAAGGAGAAAAGAGGTATCTTTTAGCCAACTCAGTCTTTCCATTCTCTAATAACCTCGTCAGTCTCTCATCCTTCTTTCTTCTAACCCCTTTTCCTGTATTTAATCTCAGAACTTCTATAATCAGGCTGCACAGAGCACGAGCATTCAGACAGCAGCAAACCCCATAATCATATAATGGATATTGGGCTGTGCTATCATTTGACAGCACCTTCTCCCACCTTGAAGCAGGCTTTGCAGGTCCCTGTTCTGCTATAGTCAACATGAATTAAACACATTTTGACAAACACCTGCAATTCAACAATGTCATTTTTAGTGAGAAAGATTCTAGCAGAAGGACTCTCTTCTTCAAATATCTTGGTCTACCTTGGTCAGCAGTAAAAGGAGGTGCAAGAAAAATGTTATCACTGTGTTAAATGAGCCAACCACCACTCCCCCTGCCCAAGTAATGACCAGCAACTGAGATTTATTAAAATCTATTTGACTTCCAGTCCCCATCTTATGTAGTTGCCCTAGTGGTACGCAGCTGGCAAAGGAGCAGATTCTCAGGCATCACTCAGTAAAGCATATTTTCCCCTGTTTTTCTTCCAAGAATAAGGAAGCAAGGCAATAAAAAAGGAAAAATACGCAAACGTAAAAACTCTGCAGTACCATCACAATACCCATTGACAGCTGGGTAACCCAAAGGATCTCCATGTCCAATGGCACTAATTTTAGTAAGAAACCCACCCCAAAAAACTAGGCTCGACATGTGAGCCAAAACCCCTATCGTCACTTTACAACCATGCCTTTGAGTCACTCTTCAATTCTCCACAACTAAGTGGCAGATTATGTGAGCTGAAAACTGATGGGCACAGGCAATACCACCTGCTCCAAGTTCTTTACAACAGCTTTGGTTGGTCTTTCAACAGTTTCTTCGGTGACTGGAAGGGACGAGGTACAGACAAGCTGCCAGCATTGCTTGTAGTGGGGTGCTACAAAGAACAGTACAACCATTTTGAAGGAGATTGGCAACTAGCAGTGTTACAGTTTTATGTCTGTGACTTTACTGCCAAGTTTAGCTGGTAATGAGGATGTAATTTGAATTGTGAACTAAATACCCATTCAGGCAATAATCACTATTAAATTAAAGGGTTTCTAAAGAAAAAAGTTGGTGGCAAGGAGGAGGAATCTGTATGGATACTAATTTCAGGCTGGAGAAAGAGAGAGCTAAACACTTAATTGGGAATATTTTGTACACACAATTTCTCAAAACTTTAAACACATTTTATTAGAATTGTTTATTGTAAGCATTCCAGAGGAAAGACAATTCTGGACAAAGCCCTGAGTAACACCCAATGTAATGTGACCAAAATAGGAAGAAACAGTAAATATAATGGCCATTTTCAAAACTGGGTTCACAAAGTTTGGAGTTTGAGTTCACCCTGAAGTGCCCAAATAAGGAGCCCCATTATCAAAAGTGCTTAATACCCAGCAGCTTTCACTGCAGTGACTTAAAACTGCTGGATCCTAAGCACTTTTGAAAAATAGGCCATTTATTTAAGCACCACAATATGAACTTAGACTCCTAACTTTAAGAACCCAGTTCTGAAAATACTTATCTTGCAGGGAGACAGTATCAAGAGTTAACACTATAGGACTGGACTTAAAGGCATCCACAACTATCTGACAATCAACCATTTGCTCATGTAAGTATCTCCACTAAGCTCATGGGACTCCTCGTATGAGTCAGACCCATAGTACAGGGCTCAATATTTGGTAGCCACAACAGTTTGCATGCTTGACAAACCATATTTTCCTGATCAAATATAGGGTTCTGTACAGCCAAAGACTTTTGCAAGCACCTCTTTGGAGGTCCATTGGAAATTTGACTCTATATAATAGATTTTCTTAAATGTAATCCTGAATCTGATAAGTTGGAAATTAAAGTCTATTGAAACCTAACACCATCTGCCTGTGTTTATTCTTCCCATTCACAGCTTTGTGCCTAGAAGAATCTTCTTCCTCTCCAGTTCACCAAGCCATCTCATCCTAATCCCTCCTAGAAACTCATTTACTTCATTTCACCACTAATCTCCACTCATATGCTTCCTACTGCCTTTCCTTCTCCTGCTTATTATAGAGCTAGAAAAACAGTTTAAGAAAAATAGGCTCATACCATAACTCAGTCATAACTCAAAGTTCCCACACATCAAACAACAAAAATGCAGTACCAAGAGCTTTTTCAACTCTCCTCTTGTCCCTCCCCGATGAAATCCCTACCATATATTATTGATGAGGCACCATGTTGTATGTGGAATTTTACAAACAATTAACAACATCACTTCCCTGTCCTCAAGATCTTATAGTCTATGGGCCTGATTCTGCTAGCCTTCACTCATACCGAGGGGCACTTTCCACATCCATTCTAATTTCATGTTTGAAAGTCAGCCTAGACCAAGTTATGCAGTAAGGAAAGCTTTGTAATATAAGCATCTTGTTCAGACAGCTACCTGTGGATACGGTGATGTCCTTGATTTTGACTTGGCGCTTGAGAGCCGTGATTTGCTTCCCTTTCTATTGTCTGTTATGGTTGGAGTTGAATTTGCATATGAGAATGATGGCTTGGTTGCTGTCACTTGATCCAAGGAGAGTTGTAGTCCTTTATATTCGGTATCCCTATTAAGGCAGAAGTAGAATACATAAACTCAGTCCATATCTTAACCTGACATGTTTTCCTCATAGTTGTTGGAAACAATTAGTATTGGGGAAGGGTAACCACATCCAGGACAACTGAATAGTTTTAGTTTTTTCTACAATAGGTATTATTGAAAAACCCTGACAATGCAACTAATGTTTTATTCTATAGGGAAATAGTGGACTCAGAAGTAGAACTGATCAGAGAAACTTTGACAGAACCATATTCCATTGGAATATACAATTCTTTTGAATTCAAAACACTTCATAATATTGAGTTGATTCCAGAATTTCATTTTGGAAGGGAAAAAAAGGATAAAAGTTTTGCAAGTATTGAAACAGAGTTTTATGACATTTTTGAAACAAGATAGTTCAGTCAACCCAAAATTAGTGTTTTTTCTGGAATTTTCCTTCAGAGCATTTCAAAATTTTCAGGTTTCATTCTGATTCAGTGTCAGATTTTGAAATTTCACAATACAGAACTCCCATCTTTTGCATAGCATTACTCAAAAGATGTACAGACAAGTACATGCAACAAATGCGGTACTATGCAGTTATCATTTGTATCAGAGAATAACAGTGACATAGATGACCAGATTCTCCAAAGTTAAATAATCACATGCACATGATCAAATCATTGTTCAAAGAGGATGTTAATTACAGTTGTTGTTTCATAATAAATTCATTCAGGACACTGTTACTGGGGCATAATAATCCACCACTCCAAGAAATATGCATGTCACTGTCTAGTTAAAAGTTGGCTGTAGCATCGGTGTCACACATTTAAAAAATTACTTTCCTGTGACTAAAAACAATGAGAAGTCCGGTGGAACCTTGAAGACTAATGTTTATTTGAGAATAACCTTTTGTAGGTCAAAATCACTTTGTCAGCTGCATGGAATGGAAATCACAAAGTAGGGAGATATAGAAAGACACATAAATATATAGATACTAGCATATATATATATATATCCCTACCTCTGATTTCCACTCCATACATCTAATAAAAAAGTTTTGACCCACAAAAGCTTATGGCCAAATAAATCTGCAATGAGGAGTAACGGTAGTTCGAATTAGGAGCTTTAATTCGAACTACCTAGTCCGTGCCGCGTGTAGCCATGGGCAGGGAGTTCGAACTACGGGGCATTTAAAAATGGCGGCGCCCGGGAACATGCAAATAAAGCCCGGGATATTTAAATCCCGGGCTTCATTTGTAAGTTCGAATGCCTACATTACCCACCCTAGTTCGAACTAGGGTGGCAATGTAGACATACCCTAAGTCTTTAAGACGCCATAGGACTCCTCATTGTTTTTATAGGTACAAACTTACAAAATCTCTCTGAGATTTTCCTATGACTATGTCTTGACTCTAAAAAGCGTCTACTCAAAAGTGCCATTTATCATTCCCAAGTTTTCACAATTGAGTCATATTTCTTACTATGTTTGTGGACCTTAAAACTTTCACAAATTATCCAACCAAAAATTTACTACTGTATTCATTATTCTCCTGTTTAAAGATCTTCAGTTATCCAATCTAGGAGAATAAAAAAAGAATGCCATGAAACTTAAATGACCAATCACTGAGTAGTCAAAACTACCAGTTCACAAAGTAAGAAGGTTATTCATTCCAATTTTTTAATGAACAGTTTAAAATAACAAATGCATTCTAAGAAAATCAACAATAGTTCACACTGATTTGCTACCCAAAATAGGGGACAAATTCTTAAAACTGTGCCCTTCATCTATGAGACTCTATGAGGGGAATAGGAAGTGAGCAACTCCTGTCTAACCATATGATCATACAGAACCTACTCTGATCATGGCTTGTGGAGAAGGAAGAAAAAAAGCTGCATTCCTCATCCTGCCTCCCATAAACCAGGGCGATGGCTCTGCCTCACCTTTGTGCCAGTCAATAGAGCAAGAGGAGGACAGGGGAGCAATTCATTTCTGGACCAGTGCAGTTGCATGCTTCCTCATACTCAGGACTGAAACTATAGGTTCAGACTAGCCCTTTACGAAAACTATTAATAACAAATCATTCAACAATCTCTACCTGCTATATCCTCAACCATAATCATGTGTACATTGATGTAAACCATGCCAGTTAAAAATATACATGAACTGTGCCCCAGCCTCTGCATTTCTCTGCTTAGTACAATGAAACTCTTTCAAATAAATACCATGGCTGCAGGAACAAACCTGATAAATGACTAAAAGTGTCCATATATTCAAATGATTAAACATAATGAATCTCTGAATAGCTATACAAATAAACCTGCTGAACAGACAAATTAATGTATGGTCAATACATCTATTTCCAGACTAAAACTTGTTTGTACCAGGTAATCAACAAAGCTGTTAGTAGAACAGATTTCCTATTGAAGGACTTGTCTCTCCAAAAGAAACATACCGTACAGTATAAATGAGTCACTGTAATTAGAACAGTAGCTGAGTACAGTATCTCCAGTTTACAACAGACAGATGTTTCCACAGTGTATAATTAATGTTTTGTAATGCTTAGCTGCTTCTTTAAGGAATTCATTTCTCCAAACGTTGACTTTAATAGAGGCGGGCCTGTGCCACATTTCAATCTGTGTTTTATACACCCCAAATATTTTGAGCCTTTGGATCCAGGATTTTCGCTTGGCTTATTAGAGAAGTAAAGTGCAGCAACAAAATTTTATGACCTGTTCTAATTTTTATCCTCATTAATTTTGGGAGTGTTTGGTTTCAGGATTGTGGTACAAGCCTATCTCTATGCACATGTGAACTGTTTCTGCACAGATAAGTGCTATCAATTTGCTGTTTGATTGCATGAAAGATCAAATGCAACATTAAAATGAAGAATGATAGCATTCTTTATGTTTAATTATAAAACATCACAATGTGTAATCAGTGGTCCTCCAAAAATGTTCATAACTTCCAACTCTGACCAACACCTTCCTTGTGGCAACAAGACTGCAGGGAAAATTAATATTAGAACAAAACTAAGAAGACAAGATGGTCACAACATTACTGGTAAGCACCGGGGTTGTTTTATTAGCATCTCTATCTCCTTCTTCTTTGTAGCTATACAATTTTAATGGCTAATCTAACCTTGTTGGCTACCTACTGTTCCTACTACACTGTTCCTACTACAACCTAGCCCTGTCAGCTCCATGTCTATCCTGGAACAGAATCCTTCTATTCATACCTTCTGTTCATAACAAAGAAGATAAAAGATGGGAAGAAATGGCCCCCACTACTATAACACCAATATTTTCAAACAACTTTGAACCCCAATAGCTCATTTCTTTCCTAATCTCCACTATCACTGGGTTGAGAATACGTCCCACAAGAATACTGTATGCTAGGATAGATCCTAAAGCTAACTGCTCAGTGATTAACCTGTGTAACCAGAGAAGGAGGAAATAGGAGCCTAAAGCTCCTGCAGCTAAATGCAAAGTCAGTGGTCACCATTTATGATATCATTTTGGATGGAGAACATGTCCCTGGTTGCATCACTAAGACAAGGTTCAATATCACCTGCAACTCTACCCTGGCACTGCTAGTCCCCACAGGATACTACATCACAACTCAAGACAGACTTCAGAATGCACCAGAAAAAAAGACAAGACAGTGAGTACTGGTTCTGCTCTTCAGAGTGAGATGCAGAAGACATTTCAACTCAGATACAATCACATTTGATTGAATCCATATGATCTGGGAGGCAGAGGCTCACAGAAACATCAGATGGCTAGCGGGGTACATAACTGTAGCTGAAAACTATCATCTCCATGGAGGAATGTCCAGAGTTGCTGCCCTCCATGGTATCGGAATCCCCCAGATTTCTTGTCTTCAACTACCTCAACCTTCATAGACTGTCTCAGTGACACAATAGCATTCAATCTCATGGCCCACCTATAATTCTCCCAATTAGTCTATACATGCACCCAGACATTACGTCAGACCTTAGCTCTGGATACTGGAGATATCACCAAAATATTATTGTCCTGGTCTTGTTACCATCTATCCAGCCAGTGGCCAGAGCTTCCCTCTCTCCGATAGGGTATTTGTCTGCTCCTGAAAATATCCAGAACTTTCTCAATTTCCAGGACATCATATTTGAACAAGCCACCCAAGCACAAAGCAAATGCACCAAGGAGTTAGTGCAATAGTAGTCACTGTTCTCCACATCTATTCATGGCTTGGCCACTCACCCACAGTGACCAATAACATCCCTATAGTTCAAAGAAGAACTACAGCAGAGTAAGTACACAAGCAAAAACTCAAAATGGCAATTGTGCAAAAATACATTCTGATTCCCTGGCCAGCTTTGCTATTTTGCATAATGAGGAGGCTAGTCAGTACAGACACCAGACCAAGCACTGACTGCTGTGAAGAGTTGTCTCTACTGAAAAGATCAACCAAGTATATATTAAGCCAAGTGGTGGGAAAAGTAGTCCCTAACTAGGTTATATCATCCACCCCCTCACCCCTGATAAGTTTGGTACCATCACATGTGCCAAAGCTCAGGAAGCTCTGAAAAATACTAAGGCTATAGGTAAAAAAGATCCATGCTCCTCCTGGCTAATAAAAGCCCATGGATAATTATGCCTGATTAACAGAAGTAATCAATGCCCTACTACCAAACTCCTTAGAAAATGCAATAGTTATCCCAGTCCTTGAGAAGCCAGCATCCTGAAGCTCTCTCCAGCTACTGTCCTGTCTGCAGCTTCCGATTCCTGATAAAAATAGGTAAAAATGTAGTAACCACCAATCTCTAACATGTGACATCAGACAACATCCTGAATACTTCACACTCAGGGTTCACACTCAGAGCACAGCAGAGATATCTCTAGTAACACCAAACAATAAACTCCTTGTGGCCCTGGACCCAGGTTAGAACTTCATGGTCATGCTGTTGGACTTCTTGTAGCCTTTGACAGAGTGGACTGCAAGGTCCTATTGCCCTCCCATGATGGTGTTAACCAACTCCAAATGAAAGTTAAAAGTGGTGGGACAGTATTGTTCCAAGAAGGTCCTGCCACAGAGCAGCTGCCAGGCATGCTCCTCTATGGAGGATTTGCTTAAAAGTGAGCTCTAGCAGGAAGTCAGGAGATGAGTGCTGCAAGAAGGCAGAGAAGCAGTAGCTGCTAAAGCAAGTGATCTACAGGAGAAGGACCAAACTTGTGAGTAAGACTAGGCTGAGTGCTTGACCTCGCTCCTTTTCCCCCTTCTCTCTCACCAGAGGAAACAACTGGACTCAGAGTGAGATGGGAAGCCTCCATGCACAGCTCTTTCCTTGAGGAAAAGGCTGGAGCAGAAGGTTTCTACATAGCACCAGGAAGTAGGAGACCATACCATGGTAGATAGGCAATTTCCTACAACCTGATGTGACATAAGAGGAGGGACACTCATGCAGAAAATGTATTACTTATGAAATAAAAGTTCAAGGGATCCCAAGAACACAGCCTTTTGATGGATTCTTTCATGACTGGCCCTTCTTTTACATCATTTGCATGTGCTTCAATATGGTAATAAAAGCCTCTCTGGGGACCACAACTGCTCTATCAAAAAACAGAATATAGTCTAATAATTTATGAAGAAAACATATAGAAGTGTAAGATGGGGCTGAATTACTGCATGTTATCAGCCAGCTAAAAGGAGAGAGCTGCCCTGGGGGTGGGTGTGCTCACTCCAATTGTGTAGCACTGCAAGATAATTAACTGTTAACTGTTGATATGTAAATACTGTACAGCTCATGCCAGGAGGAGGAAGGAATCCGAGGTGTGGTTATGTAAATCCAATTCAGCCAGGGCTGATGGAGGATTAGTGTTGGAATGGAATGTGGTGTATTGTAACTAATTTAGGGCTGTTGTGGGGGTCACAAATCATGCTACCCCTAAATGTGGGAACTGTAAAATATGACACCAGTGCTTACAGGAGAGACACCATCATTGTAAGAGGTCTCAGAGGAACAAGCCTCCCCCCTGCCAGAGTTGAGTGAACTGAGTTGGGGGGGAGGGGGAAGGGAAAGGGCTTGAGGCAGCCTGCTTCATGCCTGCCAGGTGTGAGCTGTAAGACTGGCTCAACCTGCCCCTTTTCCCCTGGTTTTAAGGACAGACCTAAAGCAGACTTCATGAGGAGTCTTTTTGCTAGTTCAGTGGAAGCTGGAATCTTTGGCCAGCCTAGGTGGTGGCTAAAGAGTTGAAATCACTAAGAGCTGAAATCACTGGTTTGGCCAGGAGCCAGACCCATTGCAGCCAGTGGAGCAGCTGGCGGGAACGACTGGCGGGCGGCCGGTAGGCGTGGCGGTAGGCGGCCAGCGGTGCGGCTGGCGGGAATGACCTGCAGACGGCAGGTAGGAGCAGCACAAAGGTGGCATAGCCTCAGGCTCAAGGAGTAGAGTCATCAGGATGATGTTTCAGGGTCTGCACTGACTGGACAGAGCTGTAAGTGGGGCGTTTGATGTGGGGTACAGAGAAAGTTTGGGTAAGTGAACAGAACCTTTACCTTGTTGGACTGGTGAGCCTGAGAGGCAAAAGACATTGCTCAATCCTTTTGAGCTGGGACAGTTAATCGTGGGAAGGGGGCTACGAACTCTGTTTGTGGTATTTTCCCAAGATAATGCCATGTGACTTCTCTCTCTCTTTCATTAAAAGTTTATTTTCTACACTCAGACTCTGTGCTTATGAGTGGGGAAGCATTGCCTCTCAGAGGTGCCCAGGGGTGTGTGAATTTCCCAGGGTACTGGGTGGGGACTCAAGCCAGTTCTGTGTGAGATGGACCCCTAGATATTGAACCCGGCCCTGGTTGCTGCCAGGCCTACCCGGCGGAAGGGTTACAGAAGTACTGGGACAAACACTGGTTCACAAAAGTTTAAAAGGTACTAACTTGTCAACTCTTACAACCAGATACACATCTGTATTGATACATTATAACCCTATGCTAGCATGGGAGTTTAACTTAGCAGCATTAATACCACACTAATTATGTGAACATACTATCATATCAGCACTAGGCAATCTGTAGAGGTGGCTTACCTCTCTGTTGTGGTACTGTGGCTATTGGCTCAGGTTCCTTCATTGGGTAATTTATCTATCCTGCTCAACCCAGACTCCACCCATTCTGGAATACAACAGGAAATCCTCTCACCTTTGTCACAGAGAATTGGTGAAAGGAACTTTCTCCACCTCCTGCCAGAAGTCTGGTAGTGAGCCCCCAAAGGTGATCACCAGGTTCAAATTCTATGCCCTTTACACCTCTTTACTCCTGCCAGGGCCTTACTAGAAAGGCCCAGAAATTTTCTCCTTCCACAGCCTCTTTGTTCTTCAAAGGAAATGAGGGTATTTATATCATCTAGCACTTCTTCTCAGCACTCCTGCTATAACAGCTAATTCCCATGAGCCTTGGGAACTACTACAGCTCCCAGAATTCCCCTATCCCATGCTAAAGCAAGAAAAAAATCCTGGGCTATGTCTAACTGGAGGTTTCTTGCGCAAGACCATCTTGCGCAAGGGTTCTTGTGCAAGAAGTCTTGTGCAAGAAAACGTCCACACTGCCATGTGCGAGCTGTGTTTTTGCGCAAGAGCACCCATGGCAGTGTGGACGCTTTCTTTCTTGCGCAAGAAAGCTCTGATGGCCATTTTAGCCATAGGGCTTTCTTGCACAAGAAATCCCTGCCGAGCGTCAACACTGCCCTCTTGAGCAAGAGCTCCTGTGCAAGAGGGCTTACACCTGTTAAAAAAGAGCGTAGCTCTTGCGCAAGAAGCCCTCTCTTACCACACCGTACTGTAAATTTCCTTGCGCAAGAGCGGGAGGGCAGTGTGGACGCTCTGCAGATTCTTGAGCAAGAACGGATACTTGCACAAGAAGCCGAAGTGTAGACATAGCCCTGTAGTTTTTCTTAAAGGGTCAGTATGCCCTGTTACACAACCCATATCAGTGCCTTGAATTAGCATTAATCCATTAACAGAATGTAAAGATCATTAACACCATACAATGAGTCTTTTGTATTATCTGAACATAAATGTAAGTGGATATCAGTACAATAGGGTTATGCATTGTAAACTTGATCACATAACATTACTGATGAGATGTGGCAAGCATCTGTTCCCACAGTAGAAAGTGTGTTGTAGTTTTAATTGTTCAATATATTGGTCATCAAGTTATTGAGCCATTCATTGAATCCACTAATTACATATAGTCATTCTCTGTACTTATACACAGATATTTGTATTGTTGTTTTTAAAATAACATATTACTGCAATTGGCACATCTGTAGGTTAGTGGCCCTAAAAAACTATTTCTGCCAATCTGACATAAAATGAAATAGAAATGGGAATGTAAACTGAAATAATAAAGAAACCCCACATTTCTGGAAGTGCACTGTAATCCATATTCAGTCTGTTTCACTGAGTTCCTTATTCAGTTTAATTATACTAGGAGCAAGAAAAAAGTCTGTTTTCTTCGTATCCAAGCACTGTGCTATAATAAATCTTTGTTCTACTTTTGAAAAAATGTCCACTTGTATCATTTCTGCTTTCTACCCCCTCTCAGTGTTGAGGAAGCCTCATTCAGCTGATGAATAAAAGGAAAACAAATTCTTGCTCTTTGTTGTCTCCATTACTTTCTGAAGCAGCAGATGGCACAACAGACTGGACAGCTTTCTCATCTGTTATGGCCCATGCTCCTGTACAGAGTATCTCAGCAATGGGGGAAAAGAACCAGTCTGCTTACAAGATATGTCAGGAGGGAGATTCATGTAACCTTCCTTAATGCTGTTAGTAGAGATGAGTGAACCACTTGAGTTTAAAAAAACCAAAAAAACCACACCCCTTCATCTTAAATGCAAAGCAAACTCTGTCTAAATTTCAAAAACATTTTGTGAAGTCTCCTACCTGCCTTCCCTTTATTTTTCAGTTTAACACACCTCTGTACTTCCAAGTCCAAGGCAAGCCCAGAAGCAGAAGTGCCAATATACAATGAGAAAGGCTGCTCTCTGGCATTTCTCACCTGCCCAGAAACAGGAAGTATCAGACATATTGCAAGAAACTCAGCTCTTGTGAGAATTCCAAGCTAAAGGCCCAGTCCTGCACCCATTTAAGCCAAGGGCAAAAATCAATGAGATCAAGAGCAGACTTTAGATTTGGATACACATGGTCTTCATTTAATTTGCATCAGTATCCAAATTTTACAATTCTTACCTTAATGAAAAGAACCTCTGAACCTTTTGCAGTTCCCTCATCACCTGTTACCAGACTTCGGTGGAGTTCTCTTGTCTGACCTTGGGCTAATCACTTCACCTCTCTGTGCCTCAGTTTCCCCATCTGCAAATTGGGATAATGATACTGACCCTCCTTTGTAACACACTTTTAGATGAAAAGCACCACACAGGCCTGATGCAAAGTCCAACTGAAGTAAATAAAAAAGCTTCCTTTGACACAGTAGGTTTTGGATTAGGCCCTTCCAGAGATTATTTATTATTATTGTAGTTAATAATAAGAATAGCTTTGCTATCTATAGTGGTGTATAGTAGTCTCAGTCACTGAGTTCCAGGCATTTCTTTCTTCTTAAGTAGCATTAAGAAGTTGGCATTTGTAGCATACTGCCTGTGGGGTCAGACATATCTTCTCCCATCATGAGTCACACATTGCAAATCACATCAGTGTATTTAGCCTTCAAACACTGAAGAATCTCCAAACTAAGAACTTGTCTATCCAGTGCAGCAGTGTGTCTCAGAAGGGAGTGAAGTCTAATGCATGCCAATGTGTCATATACTAACTGGCCCATACCCTGATGTGGCAAACTAAAAACTCCTTACTCTGTGTTGATGTAGTACTATCTGAAATGGGTCAGCAGGGTCTATATGGGCCAGTCAGTACACAACACATTGGTGTTCATTAGAACTCTCATCCCACTAATGAACACTACCATACCACGTTAACAAGCCCAAATGGGCTGTATCAAAGAAATGGTGTTTTCAGGAAAACTCAAGCATGATGTTTCCTATAAAAGGAACATTTAGATGCCTGCAGATGTTTTCAAAAAGCTACTGACAGGCAATTTTTATATTTTTCCTGCTTGGTGTCATCGTGCAGATTGTCAGTCACTCCTGCTGTCAAATGGGTTTTGCTCACAAAAACTTACACCCAAATAAATGAGAGGGTATGTCTACACTTGCGCCCTCTTTCGAGAGAGGGATGCAAATGAAGACATTCAAAATTGCAAATGGAGCCGGGATTTAAATATCCGTGC
The DNA here is from genome assembly GCA_019425775.1 of Rafetus swinhoei. NCBI lineage: Eukaryota > Metazoa > Chordata > Testudines > Trionychidae > Rafetus > Rafetus swinhoei. The sequence goes on from CM033440.1 coordinate 73,506,104, forward strand.
TTCATTTGCATATTCTGATATGGCGCTATTTCGAAATAGCACTATTTCGAAATAACAGATACTGTTAAGACGCGGTTATTTCGAGAGAAAACCCTTCTCTTGAAATAACTGGTAAACCTCAGCATATGAGGAATAAGGGTTATTTCAAGAGAAGGGTTTTCTCTCAAAATAACCGCGTCTTAACCGCGTCTGTTATTTCGAAATAGCGCCATTTTGAAATAGCGCCATAACGTGAATATGCAAATGAAGCGTGGGATATTTAAATCCCGGCTCCATTTGCAATTTCAAATGTCTTCATTTGCATCCCTCTCTTGAAAGAGGGTGCAAGTGTAGACATACCCTTAGTCTTTAAGGTGCCACAGGACTCCTCATTGTTTGGGGTTTTTTTTAGTTAGATATAAGATAGTTGTGGCCTCTAGATCATCTTGGCACAGCTGCATATCCAACAATCAGGAGATGCAGCTTGTTGTTCCCATCTACATGTACACACAGAAGTAGTATGATTGGCTGCCAAAAAGCAATGCTTTGTATGCTTGATTTCGTGAGATTTTGACTAAATTAAAGTGTATTGAAAGGATCTATAATTGTTTTACTAACAAAATTCTTATGATAGTTTAGGATAATTATATACAAATACCATCTACATCTGTGCTTGCATGTAACATGGAAAAAATGTACCATGCGTAAAATAAATGTAACAAAATATGATACTAATTTCATTCTATGATGTGAGTCTATAAAAAGTATATCTTTCAAATGCAAGGTGTCTCAGAACACAGTGGGCCAAAATCACATCTGGTATATATCCAGTGATTGTGTAAGTAAATGGAGCAATATGTATTTGTGTATACCTCTTGAAGGCCTTGGATATTAGAACCTGCTTGATAATGAGAAAGTTGGCTAAGGGAAAGGCTGTCTGCTATGCATTGTGAAGAGTGCCATGAGAACTCTAATGTCTACTTGGACAGTCACCAAATATATAAAGAAAGGAACTTAGTTCCACATTTCATCTGACAGCAGCTCAACAATGAAGAATCTCATGGCACACCCTTACAAAGTCTGCATTGGAAATGTTGTTGGATTGATTGACTTTTTATAACATTACTTTCAATTCATACTTTTTTTTAAAAAGCACATGGCAGGATGATCTAAAACCCTATTAAATAAAGGGGAAATTGAATTTTGTCTTTAAAAAATGTTTGGAGTTTTTTAAATTGATCTTTGATTGTATTCTCACATCAGTGTGTCAAGATTTATGCATGTACAATAATTCCTGTTAGTATTAATGGCACACTAGCATAGATATAAATTCTCACACATCAGCATGAGAATATTCCCATTTTACTGTTGCACAGGCTACACTTTTTTGCCTCGCTCTTTATTAATGACATTTTTATATGCTGAAATTATTATTTTTAATACAGGTTGAACCTCTCTGGTCTGGCAACCTCCACGTCCAGCATGATTATAGTTAGCCGGATGTCCACTATCATGGGTGTGACCAAGTTTCAGTGATCCCATAAAGTTTGTTTACAGCCACCACTCCTAGCTCTCAGTGTTCTATGCTGTTGTTTAGCTCTAATTTACTAAGAAATGTACTCTAACAGCCCAGTAAGCCGTGGAAGTGTTGGTAATGATGCTAGACAATATTGACCTCCCCATGGTTCAGCACTGGCCAGGTCCAGAGGGTGCTAGAGTAGAGAAGTTCAATCTGTACCACTGACTCTTTTAAGATACTGATCAGGGACCCTTGAAATCTAGATTCAAGCCCCAGTTCTCTCATAGACATAGAAGCTGACAAAATTGCTGGGACCTGGGGCAAGGCAAGAGGGGGAAATCCACGCTCCCGTAAGGGGTAGGGCCTTGAGCAAGAGGGGCAGAGCTGGGGCAGCCAGCCCTCAGCACCAGATAGACCTGCCACCACTTCTCTTCCCCATCAGCCCTTAGTGCCTCCCAGAATATGCCACACAGGGATCTGGTGGTGATTTAAAGGGCCTAGGGCTCCAGCTGCTGCAGTAGCAGCACCTGTGGCAGGGAGCCCTGGGCCTTTTGAATTTCCAGGCCCAGATATAGTTGCTCCCTTTGCCCTCCCCTCATCCCCGGTCGGTGGGCCTGCCTACACAGTTCCTGTATGACCTTTGCCAAGTTTCTAAGTGAAATTTTCTAAGAGCAATTTTCAAAAGCACTTAGCATTGGCCTACATATGCTCCCATTGTAGTCAATGGAATTTTACCAATTAGTCCTAAGGGATCAAAGTTAAGCACGCAGAGCTCTGGTAAGTCCCACGTGTAATCGTTCTATCTCAGCCCCCCCCCCCCCCATGTGTGAAAACAGAGATAACATTTCCTTTCTCCAATCCTTTGTCTCTCTTGTCTATTTCAAATGTAGGCTCTGCGGGGCAGGCTCTGCAGAGACTCTCTCTTGTTATCAGTATAAATGACATAGCAAAACAGGGCCCTGATCTCATTTGTGGCCTCTATGTGCTACTGTAGCACAAGTCTTACAGAGCAGGTACCATCTTTTTTGTTCTCTCTTTGTACAGTCTCCAGCACAATGGAGTCTGGTCCAGAACCAGGGCTCCTAGGAGCTATAGCAGTGGTGGCAACCTGCGGCCCATGAGCCACATGAGCCCATGAGAGCTCTGTGTGTGGCCCATGAGGCATTTTGTTCACCATTGCCCATGTGCAGGGTTGTCAGATTCTGCTGGTTTCCATCTGCGTAGTTTTTTTCCTATGAGTATTATTAAAGCAATACACACATAAAACAAGAGCATGGGATGTGAGGCGCGTTCTGATTGCACACAACTTTGACTGTGAAAACTGTGCGCGCTCTCTGCTATGATTCAACTGGCACATCCTGTAAATTCTAGGTACACACGCGCTGTTATCAAACTAATTCTATCCTGAGAGACTGTCTTGGTTTCTACAATCTTGCAGCCCACTGAGATGAAAGAGGGCCACTCATGCAACTCACTCACTAGCCTAGGTTGGCCATCACGGTTTTATAGTCATGCAAATTAATGTATTATTATTAAATGTATTTACAGAAAGCAGTACCAAAGCCACTGTTGATGCCAAGTGTTTCTTATTATTTGAGAATCTCCATATATTTAACCGAAATGTTTTTGACTATATCCTATACTGTTTATCCTTGATTAAACTCTTCTAGATAGTTAATCATTAATAATTTCTTTACAGTTACTGTGCAAACAGTTCATTCACATCTATGACATATCAAATTTCAGAGACATGTTCTTTAATTGGTTTCATTTATTTCTAATCTGCTTAAGCCCTCACCACGGTAATGCTTGACTAAATATACATTAGACTCTCTTATTTAAACTGCTAAAATAAATTTGAGATGTATTCTATGAATAAAAATACTTGTTTGAACACATGTATTACCACAGTTATTATGTACCTATCTGAGCAGAAACTATTAGAAATAACTCAATAAATAAGCACTTGTGATGTTTATGCAAAAAAGAGGCTTCAGAATGGTAGCTTTGGATTTTTTGGCATAGATTTCCAAACATAAAAGGCAAAACTTATGCTCTTAAGTCCACAGCTAGGAACTTAAATAAATAGGTCTGGTTTTCAAAGGTGATGAGCAACTAGCAGCTTCCATTAGTTTCAATAGAAGATATGGCAAGCTCAAAGATCTCTAATTTAAAATCAATCCAGTTATTTAGAGGTGAGATATTCCCTCCCACTCAGGCACCTTTATACCTAAACAGAAGCATTTCTGGCTGTAAGTGGATTCTTATACAGGTACTGCGAACAGTGCCTTCCCAGGGCCTATTTGCAAGTCCTGGACAAGGGTAAGGCTGGGAATGAGAGGGGCATTCCAGGGGCCAGAGAGAACTGCAGAAGATCCTCACAGCACTGTAATTCATACTGAAGCCTGGGAAGGCTACTGTAATTTTAACAGACCCAGAAAGCTAGTTAAGTTACTCCAGGAGCTTCTCCAGCACCTGCAGCAGCCAAAGATTGGGAAGGTACCATGATGACTTAAAACCACACTAGCCCCCTGCCCATTGGGCTGTGACTTTTGTGCTGCACTTACTTCATAGAGGCACAGCACAGATTCTCATCCTAGGCACCTAAATTTGGACTGAAGAGTCTAACGTCAGGCTCCTATTTTTGAAAGTCTTGGCCTTTGTTCCCTTACCGAGCAAGTAAGACTACAGTTTATCATTTCTGCATTCACCACAGAGCGCTCTCCAGACAGTAAGACCCCACCAAATGGCATTGAGGTCACTGATAATAAACACTGGGCCTGGTATAAGCAGGTGCAGCTCCCACACATTCCTACCAAACAAATTCACTGTTATAGGTTACACAGCATGTGCAGATTGGTTGGTTATAAATGGTAAAACCATGTAGCTTGTACTAATTTTGACTGGACCTTCAATGGGTGTGCAAAATGAGTGCAATTTATATGCTGAGGGAACAGAAGGAAGATGTAGCAAGAAATGTAATATAGGCTGTGAAATAAAGCAGGGTCACCTGTTCTATTTTACATCCTCCTCCTAACTGCTATTCCTGCTATCTGTCTCCTGATGCTTAAAGTTGGTTGGGGATTTTCTAATTAAACATTTTTTCATCTGCAAAGTTTCTCAGGGGCAGGATGCAATTTCTGGTCTACTCCTGAGAGAGATACCCTTACCCCAAAATAGTCATAAGAAAGGTCATACTGGGTCAGGCCAAAGGTCCATCTAGCCCAGTATCCTGTCTGCTGACAGTGGCCAGTGCCAGATGCCCCTGAGGGAGTGAACAGAAACAGGTAATCATCAAGTGATCCCTCTTTGGTCATCCAGTTCCAGCTTCTGACAAACAGAGACTAGGAACACCATTCCTACCCATCCTGGCTAATAAGTATTGACGGACCTAACCTTCATGAATATGTCTAGTTCTTTTCTGAACCCCGTTAAAGTCCTAGCCTTCACCACATCCTCTGGCAAGGAGTCAATAGCTCAGTGGTTAGGGCACTCTTGTAGGATGTGGAAGTTTCAGATCAAGTTGCTACTCTCTCTTATTCAGTCTCCCTCATTTCAAGGTTTCAGTTTCGTTCTGAATCAGAACAAAAATCCATGTTGAAACCCCAATAATTTTTGGCTAACCAAAATTCTGGTTTTTGAACCATCCATACTGAGACTGTAAGTTACATTATTTTTGCACACTCACTGAAGTCAAAAATTGGTGTAAGATACTTTTCTTTATTATTTGCACCCACTCACTTTTACAATCCATAGTGTAACTTACACCACTGTGTATTTCACCACTGAAGCTGGCCCATTATGCCTACAGCCAAACATTACAAACAATTTTTGTCACCAGTGTTTGGTTAGAGGCTATTTTACAATTCATCTAATAAAATCATTACAAATATTAGCAAGAAATTATGTTGCTTCTCCAACATACACAGCATTTAAAACTTATGGTGAGACATTGAAAGTAAGTCTATTGGAAGCTGAACAGGTGCAAAGGAACCGATACTAGGTAATAAAATGTTACAAGATAATAGGTACAGAGAATATCTAATGCACATTTCCAAGCAAATAAATACAATTTAAAAGATCATGATAATGTCAACCTACTATCCTTTTTTATTCAGTTCCAGTTTTCTAGCTAGCACACTGAGGGCCCACTCTTACAAGGGTGTCAGAGTGCTAAACACCTGGCAGGATTGAGTCCTCAATCAACTGCCAATTCGTACTTTGCTACTTTTTCTTTAACTCCTTCAACCTGATTTAATATCAGACAAATAATACTGGGACTATTATAACCCAAGTTTGATTAATAGTCTTTGATGCGTCTGATTGACACATGCAGTGCAAATTATGTCTCTAGAATTCTGAAGTGTACTTGTCAGGCTGCATGATGGAATGTCCCATTATTACAACTCTACAATCTATACCTCCGTGAGCATTATTTCAAACTTTATTGAAATAATTCTAGTAACTAAATGTATAGAGACCCAATCCTGCAACCTCACCGAGGTCCCAGTCCAGCATGCTTCACTCAGAGAATGGTCCCACTGACTTTAATGGCACTGTCCTTGAATAAGGAGACTGGATTAATGTATTGGTCCTTACTCAGGCAAAATATCTGAGAACTACCTAAGGAAAAACTCAATGGGGACTATATTATTTTGTTCTGCATGTGCAACAGTAATGGGACTTTGTTTGTGCACAGCTTTTGGCTGGGTTTTGAATAACCAGGGCTCTTAGATGGAGGAGAGAACCAGAGTTTTAAAAATAGCAACACTGCAGGCCCCCAACACCAGAGCACCAGAAGAGGATAGCTAACCCCCTGCCAGAAGGCTGCCCTCTGGACACATCATTCTTGTATCTGTGTTGGGTAACTTTAAAGAACTTCACTCTGGGTCAACCCAAAGTGAAGACATATACCTGAACATTGATTAACCAGACACTTCAGTTACCAGAGCTGTGCTGAAACTTCAGCACTATAAGGGCAGTTAATTTTAATATTGTTGGTATACAGTTGCCCCAGAGATTTTCACACAGTGGGCTGAAAGTGAAAGCTATAGCTATTCTTTATTCAGCTACAACAAAGCAGTAATATCATGCTTAAATCCACCCTTACTCAGCAAAGCTGCTAAAAATGTGCTGAACCTTAGGCATGTGTTTAAATCTCACTGACTGCAAAATTGATGTCACTGGATTTGAAATACATGCTTAAATGTTATTTAAGCTTGACTTTAATTAAGAGCTGATTATGTGCTCAAATGCTTTGCTAAACTGAGGCCTGAACACTATATACTGTGTTATTTTTCCATGTTACTTAATTGTGCTAAATGGCTGATATTAAAGGACACCAACAGCAAATAATTAGGCATTTTTAAAATCGTGTGATTAACATCTGACTTTAGTCAGCACTGAAGTTTTCAAAAAGGTCAGCTGCTGTATCCTTTTTCACAAAGGTTCCACTAGTATTCCCTCTGAAGCAAATGAGGTTACTTCTGGAGTAGCTTATTCATTGTCAGAATGGGTATCAGAATCCTGTTCATGCCCACAAGTTAAAATAGATCACATCTGAGGTAGAGTCTTGACACACTTAAAAAGGAGAAAAGAGATTAGCTAGTTAGCACTTAATTTAGGGCATGTTTGTCAGGAGGCAGATCCTGCAGCAGAGCCAATCTCCAGGAAATTTAATGAGCATAACTGACCTGTAAGGATACAGCTGCACAGCCAAAGAAAGCCCATTGCAGCTGACTCAGACTCATGAGTTGTGGGGCTATGTCATTGCTGGGTAGACTTCTGGGCTAACCTGAAGCCCAGGTTCTAACCCTATGATGTGGGAGGGCCCTAGAACTCGAGCCTGGTTCAAGCCCAGAATTCTACACTGAGTCTGAGTCCTGAAAACCTGAGTTGGCTTGCACAGCCATGAGGTTTTCTTTGGTTTGTAAACATAGCCTCGTAAGCTGCCAGTCAGGCTACACTGCCTGATTGTTGGGAAGAGTCAGCAGACTGGCTCTTACGTTCAATAGTTGCTCACACCATGATTTGCCCATGGCTCTATTACCTCATGCCTTGCCTTTCTCCAAGTAACCCAGTCCTGACCCTTGGTTTCAATGCCTGACTTCTGGTCCTGGCTTCTGACTCCAACTCTGACCCTGGGCTCCAGTTCCTGACTCCTGTTCCAACCACTAGGCACAACCACCCATATCCCAGTCACTGACATTGTGTGTGTGTATATATATATATACACAGAGAGAGAGAAAGAGAAAGTGCACGTGCAATGAGGGAGACAAAAAAGCTGAAATCTGAAATCAGAAGCAAAATAATAGTTTGTCTTTGAAAAAATAAGTCACTAGTTTTGAATACTCAAAGTGACTCATGAAAATTACAGTGAAACCATTTGCAAAACAAAGACATGGGAAACCCATACTGAGCCAAGGCTCACAATAGAATGATGAGAGCATGCACAAAAGAGACTAAGGAAACAGGGGAGCTCAAACTTGTAAAATTGCTAAGGAATACAATGTTACAGTATCAGTGCAGGAGCAATGGGCTAATTGCCTTCCTCCTGCCACTTCCACAAAAACACCTAACAAATGATGCACAAGAGATCAAGAAGGGGTTTATCTAGAAGGAGTCTTCCAGATGCTGCACAGCCTCTTATGCACGCCATAGAATGTGGCAGCAGTTGGAGCCCAGCATGACCTTGCTGTGGTAGGGAAGAGATGTGTATCTGGATAATAGAAATCCCCTGGCTGCTCCTCCACCTAGCCTTCTGCTACCATCAAGCCCTTGCTGCAGTGTCACAGAGAGAGGCTCCATAATGCTGTTCAGAGTTTGTAACTTATGTCCTTTCCCATTCCAGCCAGCCAGCAGAACTAATGATGCTCTTTAGGGTTTCTATTCCTATAAGCCTGCAGAGGCCTAAGGAGATTGTACCATTTGGCCCAGTAAGAGGAGGGAAAAGGAAAGAGGATTTGAACCAAAGAGAAACATGTAAGAAACCTTGCCAGACACTGAAGCACAATACAAAGCAGTTGCAGCATCCACCAAGCAACTTGAAAAAAACAGAATGTTCAAGTTTTATCATCTGATGGGACACAAAATAAAAAACTGCGGTCTGAGGACAAGGCTTATAACTGTATATGGAAGCATGAAGGAGAAATTTTGAAACACCGCTCTGGTCCCTTATTATGCAGCTGGTGGAAGTACTATTAGGAAGCATGGCTGAATCTTTTCAAAGCTTGGCAATCCGTGTTTCCGTGATGGCATAATTGACAGTGAAGTGCATTAGGGGATACTATTATTAGCGTTAAAAAAAAATCCCTTGGGAAAGAGGCATGGGAGGAGATTTATTTTGCATATAACAATGGTTAAAAGTTCAGAAAAAAATTAATGAAAGAAAAAATCCTCTGAAGTAAACAGGAGTTTTATATGAATAAGAATTTCAAGACTTAGCCCATAGTTTTTAATGATTTGGTCATTAATGTCATCTAGCTTAAAACCAAGAGAAAGAATTTGGAGTGAATTAAAACAGTAGCTAACCTGCACAAAGAACTGAAGTAGCATGTTGTGGACACTGGGAAAGCTAATGGTGGACAAACAAAATACTGATGAGAGTAGCTCAACATTATTCTAATTAGCTGTAATATTTTAATTATCTTTCTCTGCAATATGTACAACGTCGCTCAGTGGTATTAGTCATAAATAAAGTAGCTCATATGTGTAAGTGCAGAAGTTAAGCCTGTTAGTTGCAAGTAATGAACTTTACTGTTGTATTCCTCAAGCCCTCCATTTTTAGTTTTTACTCATTTTTAATAAAAAATACTGAAGATATACACATAAGAACATAAGAACGGCTATATTGGTTCAGACCAAAGGTCCATCTAGCCCAGTATCCTGTCTTCCAACAGTGGCCAATGCCAAATGCCTCAAAGGGAGTGAACACAACAGGTAATCATCAAGTGATCCCTTCAATGTCACCATTTCTAGCCTCTGAAAAACAGAAGCCAGGGACACCATTCCTGCTCATCCTGACTAATAAAAATTGATGGACCTAACCTCTCTGAATGTATTTGGTAATTTGTTAAACCTTGTTAAAGTACTGGTCTTCACTACATCCTCTGGCAAGGAGTTCCACAGACTGTTCACTGCATGAAGAAATACTTCTTTTTGTTTTAAACGTGCTACCCATTAATTTCATTTGGTGACCTCTAGTTCTTGTGTTATGGGAACAAGTAAATAACTTTTTCTTATTCACTTTCTCCATACCTATCATGATTTTATGGACCGCTATCATATCCCCCCTTAATTTCCTTTTTTCTAGGCTAAAAAATCCCAGTCTTTTTAATCTGTCTTCATATGGCACCTGTTCCAAATCCCTAATCATTTTTGTTGCCCTTTTCTGAACCTTTTCCAATGCCAAGATATCTTTTTTGAAATGAGTTGACCACATCTGTACACAGTGTTCAAGAGGCAGGCGTGCTATGGATTTATACAAGAGTAATAAGGTATTATTTGTCTTATTCTCTATCCTTTTTTTAATTATTCTTAACATTTTGCTTTTTTGACTGCTGCTGCACATTGAGTGGATGTTTTCAGATGTGCATATACATGTGTACATACAGTTAATAAACAATTCATGAAATAATTTACAGCAATCTCTTAATTTTCACTATTTGTTGCTTTTTTCCTGTACTCCCATCTCAGTGTTAACTCCTATATTTACCTAAACTGTAAAATTAATTTGCACAAATTTTCACCTTTTGTTTTTGTAATAACACAAATTACCAGAAAATTTGAAACACTACTTAAAGAAAGTCTTTGTATATTCCCTATGCCATATACTGTTTCATATGCATACTTGATTGATAAAGGGGGTGCACTGTGGTATAGGGAATATATATGCATAGTATGGTGAAAAGATGGACATTGCATCAGCCCCTAATACCCTAGTAGAGAGATGGGAACATCATTGAATCAGGATGGTGAGGAATCACTGGGCTTATGCTAATATAAATCCAACGGATGCGAAATCCCATAAAGGAAGAGGTTAAAATAGAGGCCACAGGAATCTGTCTGCCCCCAGAGTTGTGATAATGGATTTGTCTCCCATTAACACTTAAGATACGTCTACACAGCAGCATCATTTCAGAATAATGTCAGTTATTCTGAAATAACAAAGAGTGTGTCTATACTGCAAGCCATTATTTCAAAATAATGTCGCGCTGGAAGACTTCTTACTCCAGCTCCTGATAACCCTCATTTTATGAGGAGTAAGGGAAGTTGAAGAAAGAGTGTTCTTCCTTTGAATTCCAGCTGTGTAGACAGCGCCAAAAGCCAAGTTAAGCTACTTCAATTTAAGCTACGCAATTGACGTAGCTCAAGTTGTGTAGTTTATTCCAACTTTAGCCCTGCTGTGTAGACATACCCTCAAAGCCCACTTATTCTGGATGTGTATAGGGTTAGTGAATTTCACTCACTATGCAAAATAGTAGATTTGATTGCATAGTTAATTTTTAAAAATATGATAACAGAAGACTACAAAATATACTAAAGTTAAAAGACATATTTTATAGATGCAATTAACAATTAATTTACCTAATCTTCATTTAATCTGTCATGAGCTAAAATTTGTTTATATGATAGTTATTTTTTGAATGATCTTTCATACAAATTGCATACTTCAATTTGTGCTTCTAATCAGCCTGTTACATAATACAAGATAATTTGAAGATGGCAACTGGGACTTGTATGTACTATATTATCATAACAGAGATTATGTGCAATTAAGCATCTAATCCAATTTATCTGTATATGTTAGTATTGCAGCTGATACCTTAAAGGATAAAAAAATTAAACATATACAGCAAAAGCTCTCCAACATTCTCTAGGGATAAATTATTATAATATTTGCTGCTCAAAAAGCTAAAAGATCTTCACTTTATACTATCCATTTGTTTTAAAAAGGTTTTTTTTGTTTTGTTTTTTTGCAGTTTAAGTAAAAACTAAAACTTCAGTAGTTGCTGTCTATATTAATTGAAATATACTTGAATTTCCTTTAAGATAAACATAAACAGCTGATAATAATATGGAAATTAGGTACATGGAACAAATAAGAAAAAAATATTTATTTTATATCTAATCTTCCTTTTATCAACTGCAATAACAAAACAGTAAATCTGAATATTTTAAAATGAAACTCAAGTGCCTTATTTGGATTTTTTTTAATTGAGCAAACTCTTTTTTATCATCTCTATCATCTCTATCTTTATCTTTCTTCTTGCATTTTTGCACAATCTTAGGCATTCAGCTGCACCAAGTACAGGTTACTGATTTATATTGTCTATATTTTTTCTGCCTTGTATTTCACTGCTTGATTTTGATACTGCTTTGGCTTTTACAAGTGTAAAACGTGTGCAGGTCAATTACTTTTAGTCTAAAGACAGTAGGATCAGACTGTAATACTTGTACTCATGCTCAATAGTAGTACCTTACTCACTCAAAATTCTCACTGAAATCAGTTGGTCCATTCCAGACATAAAGTATTATTCAAAGTGAGTAAGGGCAAAATAGTGTGAAATATCTTTCTGTAAAGCTATGATCCCTTTTTTATTGTTGTTGATCAAAATGGAGTGAGAAAGAGCGGCTAGAGTATATCCAAAGTAAAACTCTATACTTGAAATTAACATATCACTCTGCAATCCTAATCATGGTGCAATATTATTTTGAGCCACAAAAATCAATTCATTTGCATTTCTCATACCTTTAAGTTAAATGTACACCAATTTATTTGCAAAGAACAAGTCAAGAAACCTTCCTAGTTCTCCTCTAAGCAGATCCCTTCTAGCTGATTTTATATCATTATTCAGCTGTTTTTTTTGTGTGTGGTATGTCTCTGCCAAGAACTGCATCTGTACAAGTGATTTTCCATATATCAAATACTGTATAACAAAAGCATGAAAAGAACCCACACTATACACACATACATCACAGCTGTTCTTGGTTTAGTGGAATAATCCAGTACCATCTTTAAAGGAGCTTTAGTAACTACAGAATTTATATTAGAATAAAGATGATTAAAAATGGCATACTTTGAGAGCAACAGAATAACCTTTATTCTGATTTTTTGAAATCCAGCTCCATAATATTGATCAGATCCAAAGTCCACTGAAGTCAAGTGGGACCCTTTTCCCAATATATTTTCAGTCCTTATGTTCCACATTTGAGTGATAAAACGCTGACAGGCAGGAGTCATTATGAATTGTTGATAGAGACAATTAACTGAACTCCACATAATGTAAATTCAGCAAACCCCCACCCCCTGAATCTCCTAAATGTGAACTTTCTTCTACAATACCTTTCCTCCACTTCTGTCTGATAGTCACAGTGTTTCTGAGGTTGGCTATATCTCATTTGTAAAAAGCCATCCACTTAACTACCAGCAAAGTACTATGAAACAGAATATTGTCTGTTCTTCTCACTTAGCTTCCCAACTGCAGGCTATCAGTAGACTAAAAAGGGCAATAAATGATGTGCGTGTCTTGGGAATCTGTTGTGGTTATTATTATTGTGGTAACTTTACCGCAGAAAAATATTATATGATTTCTTGTTCGACACAGCACTAATGAAGAGATGGTCAGACTTGATTGAACCTCCGGGATCTAGACATACCAAAACAAGGTTTTAATGTAGTCATGGTGTCTTTGCATTGTGAATTTCAGCCTTACACAGCACATGGCAGTTGTAGTAGCCCATAATAGACATCACTGCATTTGCCATCTGCCTTTGACATAAGCTGGTTTTTCTTTCTATTTCTGCGCTTGAAACGATTAATTAAAGAGCTTTGAGAGATGCTTAAATAACTCAATACATAGTAGAGTTGCTACATAATCCATTGTTTTAGGGGAAACATGTCAGGGTCTTTTTTAATACATAATTTTCCAATCAAGGGCAGTATGGCTGAAAATACATCACAATAGAAATGTATTTCAGTATGTATATTATATTATGGGAAAAGGAAAAGACATCACCTGACATTAAAAATATCAACAAACAATTGAAATTAAAGAAATGGGATTGCTGTCTATTTTTCACACACACACTGTACTCAAGGGCTCATTCTACTTCCGTAGAAGACAAATGGAATTTTTCCATTGACTTCAAAAGGAGAAAGACTGGCTCCCCTACTGTTCTCCAATAGCTGATGATTGGGAAATATTTTAAGCCTCTTGGAGGCCTGCTTGAACCATTTCTGGGTGTTCTCACTGAGCTGCTTGTATTTAAAGGTGTGTGTTTAAACACAGCTCACTTATCGCTCTATCACCTTAGAGAGAAGGGACATACAGAACACATTTATGCTCAGATTTGCTGCTACCATGGAGAATCAATACAACTCTACTTAATTGGCTAAAACAATGTAAATCAGCCCTTTGCAACCAGATGTAGGATGTCCACAGCAAACAAACTGCAACCTGTTCATTGTGAAAACAGACCCTGAACCACTCAATGATATATTATCCACTGCCATAGGCACATTTTTAGTGATCAAACCATTTGTATACAGCAAAAGATACTGGAATTGCGTATGGATATAACAGCAGGTCCAGTGTTGCTGTTTTTACCCAGAATGCAGAATGCCCACTAAGTCATTGGGAATTTCACCTGAGAAAGGACTGCAAGATCAGTCCCAATGTGATTTACACCATTTTTACACCTCTTTTTTCCCCTCTCTTCCCAGTAAAGCACGTAACTATTCTGGTGATTAAATCCTTTCCTTCACAATCGCTGTTCTGTTTCTGTTACACACTGGAATAGTTGTAATGCAGAGCAAACAAGTGACAGAATCAATAGGAAAAGGCTATCCAGTTATTCCCAAGCAAACAGAACAGACTTTTTCAAATGATCAGAAGCAGAAATTAATTATCCAGAGGGAGGTTTCATTTACATGCCGGTTATTTAACATAGTGGTTTTGGATCACATATGACTCCTAATCACTGGCCCCCACAGGAAAACATGCCTAATACTTGTGATGCCTCTGACACATAGAGCACCTTACCATGATATATATATATTTTGAAAAATTGTTACAATCCACAAACACATTTCTTTGCTGCTAAACATTCATGGTACATGAGTGTTTAAACCTACGAAATATATTTGGACCTCACACCTTGTGTTTAATTGAAAAGTCTAACATTTGTGAAATAAAGGCATTGACGGGACTTGGAATGCAGAGATATAAATGTATGTAAGAGCTATGACATGTGTGATGTGTCAATCCCTTCATTATCCCAGTCTTGTTGTTGCTAGGAAAATGGCAGAATTTATACTTCTACTTTTTTTTTAGGCGAATCAAGAGGAATTTTCTAACTACCAGTTCTGAAAGTAGGAGTCCATCTAAGGAGGAAAACAAAGTGATTTCCCCATATAAAGGAATGTTCACCCAAACCAAATTCATATTATTCCTCTATGTGGTTTTATATTGGTCTCCATACTGAATCAAGCAAAGAATACATACTTTTATTATTGGTTACAGTTACTAATGATCATAGATTTAACTCTGTAGTGCTGACACACTTGTTTATAAACAGACTCCCCCATCAAAGCAAATGCATTCTCCTTGGAAGAGTACTATTTGCAAAATCAAAGTCACTGTTTCCAAATAAACAGCTTCGTTTTCATATCTGCCTTAAAAATGATCTGCCAAACAATTAATTACCTATGTGTACATTAAACCCCCCAAAATAAAATAATTCTGCTTTAAGGCTGCCAACCACTGCAACATGTTTATCCATTTTGTGGGAGAGGAATTTAGCTTATCCATTTTCAATAGTTACATCAAAGTGAAAAATGAGAGAATCAGCGGAGGACTATAAGTATGTACATGTGCTGGTACGCTGCACTTACAGTAATCATGAAAGTTTTCTTCACTACCAAAAGACACACAAGTCACATGACTTGAATGACATATCACTTCTGCACACAGCAATCACTTTTTCCATAAAAATAGTATTAATATAATCATAATCAATAATTCCAACCAACCTGCTAGAGATAATTATAATACATCTATTGGACCTAGATATTGTGGTTTATTCAACAAGTACCACACAGGTCTGATACTACTGCAATACCCAAGTACAATGGGATGAATTAAGAAACACAGCCAAGATTTTCAGCATTAGCTCTAACCCTTTTTGTTTTGGGGGGAGGAGGAGGGAGTAGGTTAAACTGAGAACCTTCTGGTCACTTAAGCCTTCTTTGTGGTTCAATATAAGGATCACTCTCTCAGAACAAAAAAGAAATTGCTGGGCTTTGATAGAGACTCTGGATGATATTAAGAACTTCAAACCCCAGATTTTTGAAAAGAAAAACAGATGTCCTGTTTGTTAAATATAAATAACTCCGTACGTTGAAACCTTTTTTTCCTGATGCTGCATTAAATTTTATTTAAAGGCTGGGTACATTTAAATTGTAAAAAGAGAGCAAGAGAGCTGAATATGCGGGTGACAAACCTCTAAATCTTTTCCCTAGCAAAAAAGGAAAAGAGAAAAGTCAGACGAGAACCTTTCATCAAGATGAAAGTCCTCCCTGGATTTCCCAGCCAGCCTGATGTGTCTGCCCTGGTCTGTTGAAGGAGGGAGTGGATTTAGGAGGCCTGGGACATAAGGCAGAGGGAGACCACCTGGCTGTGGAGCTAGGTGTGCTCTACCACACTTCCATGTGGTGGGGAAAGTCCCCTTTGTCTCCATGCATTTCTATAGGGCCTTTCCTTTCTGGGTGCCTAGCTCTGCACAATTTAGAGCAGCCCCTGGGCTCACTTACGTGAGGACGTAGTTGACACTGACTATGCAGTGTGGCCGTGAGGACCTGCTGTTGTGCACGATGGTGGCATAGCTCTGCACCCACACCCAGCCACCGTGTTTGGCCAGGAAGCGGTAATATTTGGTGGTCACTTGCCCTTTCACCAGCACTGCAGAAGAGAAAAAAAGAAGAAGGAAAAGCAACTCAGAGGAGTACTGCAGCTTCTTGCACTCAGTCCCTCCCCCAGCAGGGTTACCCACCCACTGAGAAAGCCCTTGTCCTTTCAGTTTGCCAGAGCTCAGATAAAGGGTTACGCTCTTTCTCAAGGAGGCTAGTTTGAGGATGACGGGTGATTTAGTGAAGGCAAAAATACAGACCTGGGCATCATGTGAGTGTGTTTTGGGGAGTGATCCAACGCCCACTGAAGTGAATGCGGAAGGGCCACTGATATCAGTGGTGTGGGATTAGCAACGGTAAATTCATATCTGGAAAATTCCGAAGAACAACTAATCTCCTCACTTATTTCTCTCCAAACAATTCATGACACCACAGTTACAAATAATACTAATAATTGTAACAGAATCCAGGGGAAACTACACGCCATTGTTACACAAAAATAAATAATTATGCAGCCCACTACTGGGAAAGGGGATATACTTTCCGATCTCGCAATCAGCAAGTTTTTGTAAAAAATAAAATTGATTTGGCTTCCACTTGTGCCTATTATGTTACCTGAAAATGGGAAGAAAACTTCCAGGAAGCTAATATCTGTTTCATCCTTTTCCTTTGTGCCTTAATGTCTGCGTGATATTTGAAATACGAATCGGATCTAGGAATCGGATTATTAAGGTTCAAAGAGATGGTCGCGTAGGGTTGGTGTGACGCGATAGGTGTGGAGAAGGGGGACCTGGGTTTTACTGCCCTTCTGTTTTGGAGCAGGAAAAATACATTCCCAACTGAAACGTCCCAGATTTGTTCGGTTTAGTTCTTTCCTCGTAACGGGTTGCAGAGGGAAAATATCGGTCAGTTAACTGCAGCTGCTCCCTGTGCATTACGCTCCCCATCCTGTTCCAGCCCTTACTCGGCTCCGATTTTGTCCTAGTGGCGTTTGTGCTTTCCCTTCGCCGGGGCTGGCTAGGTGTAAATCAAATAAAAACCCAGGTCCCGGTCTAGAGGGAGAAAGCTAAACTAACGTCAGGCCTGAGAGGAGCTGGGTTACTCCGGTGCGTAGCAAGCAGTGCGTTAGCAAACAGGGCTCCTTACACAAATGGTGAGCGCAGCGCAAGTGGAAAGTGTCACAGCCATGGACGTGGTGGTAAAGGGTCTTCTCGATCAGGTCCTGCGGCTCGTAACCCGTCAGCTCAGCCACCCTGTGGAGGAGAGAGAGCCAGAAGCGTGCCCCAGTGAGTGAGCGCCGCCTGGCAGGAACGCGTGGTGGCGTCTGAGAAGATAAACCAGCTACCTGGAATCTAAGAAGATGAGCTTCATGTCCAGGCTGGCCCGGAACATGAACATATTGCTGTGCAGCTTGATCTCCGTCACCGCGCTGGGAGGCAGCGAGTGGCCCACAGCGACCAAGCCAACGTTCTGGTAGCAGCCGTCGAAGGGGGACATGTCCAGGCTGTACTGGCGGATCTTCAGGTAGCCGCTGCAATGAATGACCTGCCAGGCACAAGACGGGGACGCTTCACGCCCTGCCTACATTGGGAAAACAGCGTGCAGCCCTACCAACGGGAACCGGTGGACCCCTTCACGGCAGCCAGCGCCCAAAGCACTCAGCCCACTGGAGAGTAGCTCCGTGTGGCGGGAATTTGCCTGTTACCATGGCCCTGGTGTAAGAACTGAACAGAGAGGCATTCTTTGAACGGTTTTGGGTCCCTGATCCAAAGCCCACTGAAGTCGGGGGAGGAGGGGCGGGTTCCCACCGATGTAAGTGGGATTGGGATCGGGATCAAGGCCTAGCTGTGCTTTTATTATTCCTGGAAACACTGTGACATTCAGAAAGATGCAGAAGTGCCGGGGCGTTCACTACTGGTATTTGTTATTTCACACACGCACGATGTGGGTGAGGTTAGATGAGGTGTGTACATATACAGCTATAACTGTGTTCATTCACTGGATCCTGCGCGGTTATGGGATATCTATGCGGGTATACACATTCCACTCACATCTACATAGTACATATATATTGATGTTATTAGAATGCCCTCTTTCTACAGGAACTCACAGCGATGTGGTTGTGTTAATGAATTTAATCTCACAACATCTCTTTGAGGCATGTCACCGTTATGGTTCCCCATTTTTCTGACAAGATGGCTGATGCAAAGAGATGTTGCGAGGCAAACACCACGAGACGTCTGAGAGATCCAGGAGATTTGAGCAGAGGGACATAAAACTCAGACTCGGAGGAGGTATGTAACAAAATCTTAGACTAGGAGTACTGCAACTAATTCGAGAAAGATTGTAAAGACTCAGAAGTCCAGCCTACAATATCCACAGCAACAGGGGAACTTCAGTGGCTTTCGCTTGGTTTCTACCCTCCTGCGAACTCGGGGGATTTGGCTCCGTTTGTGTGTGTGTCAGGTGTGCTAGTTTCTCTGCACCTCAAAGAGAAACCGTGGGCCTGAACGCGAACCCCAAACTTTAAAAACGTCCTGCCAGCTGATCCCGCTCAAACAGGCTGAGCTCTTATTCTGGCTACGAGTCCCCTGCGTTCACCGCAAGACCTGAGCGCCTAGCCCCGCACTGGCGCACCCACCCACTATGCGGTTCTGTAGCATGCCCTTCCCACCCCCGGGAGCAGAAACTGCTGGGGGCTCCTATCCACGCACCTTGTAGCCCCCGCAGGTCAGCCCCGCATTCCGCTTAGCCAAGACGCACTTCATCCTCAGGAAAAAGGAGCGCTCGATCTCATACTCTAGGGAAAGAGGCAGAGGCACCAGTGAGAATAGGGCAGCGGGGCCTGGTGGCACCTGATGGCTTGCCCTCCAGGGCGGCAGAACCCAAACCCGCCCGCGCGCGGAGTGCTCAGTACTACCCTGCACGAAGTGAGAGTGATAGGGCTGGTGAGCTGTGAGCACCGCCGTCATCTCATCGTGGTCCGCCGGGTGGATGTACTCGTAAATGCTGTTTCCGGTCAGCTCTACCTGTGAAGGAAGGAGGGGAGGGGGAACTTCATTTTCCTAGCCATTGACACAAGTCGCATGTGGTACCGCTCTAGAAACCAGCCCGGACAGTCACATTGCCCTGGCTTTGCCATTCACACCCGCGCTGGGTGCGGCAAGTCGCTCAGAGGCACGTGTGTCCATCTCCTACGGAAAATACAAGGCTACAGGTATCGTGCCCCTGTCACGCGCCCACGTTAGCGGGTCACCTGTCCACTTACCTGTGATAAACCCAGGTGAACGGAGGCCGTCTCTGAAATGTACATGATCTTGCCGTCTGGAGCCACAACAAATATGAAACCATCCAAGGTCTATAGGGGGGGAAAGACACCAAATATCTGTGAACGGCGAGCGCCTGAGCTTGATTTAGCAAATCGGGGATTCCAGCTTGGCTTGCATTATTACAAAAATTGGAGGGGGCAGGAAGCTGGAACATCCTTTCAATAGATCTGCTTACAGGACCCGGGGTATTCACATAACGCCCCTCAAAACAGGGGACCTTGTTTGAAACAGCTCAGTGATTAAATGTGGCAATGAATCGACCTAAGACTCCAAAGCAGAAAGAATAGAAACTCACAGCCGTAAGGGCTTCCCAGCCTCGGCTTTGCTGATAGTTCCCACTGGAAATACTGAACACTTCCATCCCCAACTACTATTTCAGTAGA
Source organism: Rafetus swinhoei (assembly GCA_019425775.1). Lineage (NCBI taxonomy): Eukaryota > Metazoa > Chordata > Testudines > Trionychidae > Rafetus > Rafetus swinhoei. The sequence goes on from CM033440.1 coordinate 73,526,222, forward strand.
GACTTTAACTCTTAAATATTTGCTTAAGAGACTTCAGCGAACAAGGGAAGATCTGAAACTCTCCGCAATGTAAATAGTGTTTGAAAGGGACAGAACTATTTAAAAGGGCCGTAAGATTAAACAGGTAGATGTTAGTAAGCGTTATTTGTGTGCATTCAGAGAAAAACAGGCCTCTGTTTATTAGAGGCAGGTATAAAATGCGGCAAGACCTCAAAGTACCAAATGCCTGAATAGCTAATAGTGTAAACACTAATATCCATTTGTCAATCCTTTAGGCAACAGTGAGTTTTCAATAGTGTCGTAGGTGAATTAGTATTTTCTGTGTCCTTAATTCATTAGTGTTTATGCTCACTATCCTGGGAGGGGCGTTCTAAAGCCTGTGTGAGCACCTTTTATATATGCTCCTCAAAATAGCCTCCTGAATCCTCTACGGTTTCTCCCACTTTTGTGTTCACCTTGCACCACTTTAAAGAAACGTGTCTGTTTGTCACCAGATTTCTCAGAACAACAAAAGGATATTCACCAATGTTGTCACCCTGCTGATTGACAAGGCCGTTGAGATTAGGGACGAAATCACCCCACCACTTTCTTCATGGGACACATGCAATGACCTCGAGCAAGTTGAGATGCGTAGCCCTGTGTATCGCGATAGAGGTAAAGGATCGCGACAAATAACGTTCCAATAAAAATCAAGAAATTCCGCCACGCTGTTCACAAGTCTGCACTATCCTTTTGTGAAACACGTGAACAGTTAAAGATTAGACAAGGGAATAATTAAAAGCTCAGAATACGGTACGATCTCTTTAATCATTAATACCAAATTGCTCTCGTTTCCAGGCCAGTACCTGCAAAAGATGGGATCCCAGTTCCCGTCCAACATTATCCAAAGAGCTGGTTCGACTAGTATGGCCCCAAGCTTCTCCAAGTCCTGTTTATTTAAGACACACAAAAAGTTAAGGTGAGACAAGATAAAAATTTTCATTGGGCTGTTAGGGATTATTTATTTGCTTGTCTTTGTTTAAATTGCAAACACTTTAAAGCATGTTCTAGCAGTTGAACAAGCAGAAATGATTCCTTTGTTGATATTTTTAATAAAATCTAATTCCTGTTTGGGGGTGGCGGTGTATCCGTATTGAAACTAACAGTAAAGTTCACTAATCAGGACTGAGAATAAAACGCCATTCAATCCGGACAAAAGCTTCTAGAAAGTTGTTCCCTGGAAGAAAATATATCTTTCTTTCTCACCTCATTGAAAAATTACGGAACAACACGTCGAGGTATCAATATGAGACCCCCCCAAAAAAGAAAGAAAGAAATCTTCCATTTCAACAGAATGGTTCGGCTAACAGGCCGTGAAGAGAGTTCAGAATGATTAAATGTCATAAAGCCAAAGTGTTATTCAGTATTATTCGATTACACAAGGATAATTCAGGTGTGTGAGTACTCTCCCAGAAACGAATACGTTTTATTATTTGTGCAAAACTTCGTAAGATATTAACAGGCTGACCAAGCTATATATGGGGGTGGCTTTAAAATGTAACCCTGGCCACCAAGATCATTTTCTGATTTGATCAGCGACCGGGTGTGAATAAAGCCCCGATCCTCCCTCCATGCCTCATCTATCTATCTGCTGCAATGGAAGCTTTCTGTGCTCCGGGAATGCAAGATTAGGCTCCTGTGTTTTATTAAGAAGTCCTTACACCTTAGCACATCCCAAACCCGCTGAAAGTAAACTACCCCCTCCTCCTTCCCGCAGCTGCAATGCCAGGACAGCACTAAAACACGTCGGGCAGTGAAGCCACGTATTGCCAAAGCGGGTGCAGTAATCAAGGTACCTACTCACATCTCCCCCTCAACATACAGCCCCCCTCCTCCCCACGCACCGAGGATATGCTCTCCCTTCTCTGTGAATGATCTGCTTCTAATAGGACTCAACCACGAGTCTCCCGTGTGTGATGTGTGTAATGTGCCTATTTGTGCTTGTCCCCTACATGCAGAGGGCTAGGGGGGGATGAGGCGGCCGGAGTGGCTCCTGTGCCGGAGTTGAAAGGCGGTACCGTACATAATTCCCCAATGCTGCTGCTGCTGAGATAATTCCAACTTGGTGATTAAAGATTTTACGCTTACACCATTAAACAAGGCTTAGCGTGACCCCCCCCCCCAAAAAAAAAAAGTGATTGGTGACCGCGGAGAGCAAATCGCCAGGAGGCGAGCCCGGGGTCCCAGCAGGGATGGCCTCCCGCCGAATTAACCTTTTAAAAGCTCCTCGCGGGTTGTTTGTCGCTTAGCCAGATACAGACAAACAAGGGGTGGAAATGGAGGCAACGAGGAGCAGTTGGCTCTTCCCCCTCCCGTCCCCCCATTGACCGGGCTCACCTGAGTGTTTACACGTCTAAATAAAGCGAACGATTTCTCCACCGCTATTCAAACACTGCAGCGCCCACTCTAAGGCCTTGTATTCTCTCACTCTCTCTCCTGCCCCCTTGCTTCCACTTCTTCTTGTCACCCCTGCGTCGAGGTGTCGGAGCTATTGGCGGTACCAGTCCTCCCCCCTTACCATCTCTCCCCTGCCCCCTGCGCAGTGCTCCACAAGAGTCTCTCCTTAAATCCCCACTTCTTTCCCTTCTCTTTACATCCCTCTCCTTCCTCTCCAGACCCCCATCTCTCCTCGCCTTTAAAGGGGGTACTACCCCTCCTCTCCTTAATTCTCCTTCGGTCAGGGGCCTTGATCGACTGCCTTAACCTCCCCCCACCCCCACCCCCACCCCCACTAGATCCTTCGTCTTGCCCTGCCGACCGGCAGCAGGGTCCCTGGGATTAGTTCCTTCTGTTCAATGGGTACCCAGGGACTTCGCAGAGTCCCTGGATAAAGGGCTATAGGAGCAGTCTGCGCCTTCCGCGCTTCTATAATAGCTGACAATTGTGTCGCCCCCGACAGCAATAACCACCTCTCCCCGTTACACAGCAAACCAGCTAGAGACGCACTGACTTCCCTGCCTTTTACTACCCAAACGCAGCAGTACACAAGTTCGTTCACGCGACTGTGGCGGGGAAGACACGGGAAAGGATACAAGCTGCGGAAAGCGTCCGATCAAATTAGCAGGCGCCACATTTCTGCTTGAAATTAACCAGCACTAACATTGTCCGCTAAAGGTTGCATCGTTTCCAGAGTGAGACCGAAAATTCCTCTCTGAAACGTTGATTGAGTTCACTTTTAGGAGGGTTGGTTTGTTTGTGCTTAATAACAAAGCTCGTTAAAATAAGACAAAAAGCATCACCCTGCATAAGATGTCCTACCCTATAGGATTCCTGCATTTGATACAGCGGCAGAGCCCCTTGTTTCGGTTCTAAGTTGTTTATTAAACAGAGTTAACGGGTCTAATTATTCTGCTCCTGAAAGGGAAAATATCCCTACCCTCGCTGGTTAATGAATAGCCCATCTACATTACAAGTTAACTTTTTTCATGAACCCATTTTTTTTTCACGGAGCACTGCACTTCTTTTTTATGTCAGGTGGAAACCTTTCGTTGTTTGACTGGGTCTAAGTTAATGTTTTATAATTAAATGTTTTCACTGGTCTACCTGAACCATCAGCTTTTCGAAAACCTAACACATGCGAGAGCTTGTTTGCACTTCCCAGATGTTTCAGGGCTTTCAAGTTAGAAACTATTTTTATTCATTGCCAATCCTCCCCGGCCTCCGTATTGGTATCCTGATGCCATTTAAAATTATGTTTTTAAAGGGTTGTTCAGGCAAAATTCTTCACTGATTTAACTTTTTAATCTGTCTGTCTGTTTATTCGTTTTAACATCCGATTTCCTTTTTAGCGGGGGAGGAGGGGGTAAACTGTGATTTCTTGCACTTGACCTACCGCAGAAAATTCTACAAATCCTTTGACTGTCTATTTAAAACAAAACAAGGAAATCAGCTTCCCTTTTGCTTCAGGATTACACTGGAAACAAGATCTAAAGATTCTCTTGTAATTTGGAGAGGCCAGCAGAATAATAGGTTTGGAATAGAAACAAGCAGCTTTGTGAGGGGAAGGATAACTAAAGCGCTTTTAGGCAAAGGATTTTCCCAGCTAAAGTGGCCGAAGACAAAGCAAAACATAATCTATTTTGGAAGATTTCCAAGATATGCCACATTAACCTCAGTAGATAAAATTTGCTTTCCTCCCCGAGCCCCCCATCTCCATCAAAGTCTGGTTTATCATATTTACATAAGTAGCCTTAGAAGGGATGTATCTATTATAGATCTAAGGCGCTAGCTGGCTCACATTTCATTTGAAAATATAGGCGAAGTTTGACTGTTGCTTTATATCTGATGCATTGTAGAACTATTTCCATTAAAATACCCCCTGACCCATGGATTACCTCAATGGACTGGCTGCACGGGCTTTGTAATTTCCTGAAAATGAGATTTCGATTTATAAAACAAGAAACCAATTAGTAACCAAATGAGGCGAAGTAGATCCACTAAAATTGACCTAATCCCACAGGCACCATTTAGGCCAGTTCTTGGCGAATGAATGATGAGCCAGTCTAGCGTGGGCTCAAGGCATCATCCAGCTGTGTTATTGCAAGCAGCAAAAATAAATTGATCGAGCTTTTCCTTCGGAATGAATTTTCGACTCTTGACAAAATATAGATTATAGCCCCTCCATAACAACCTCCTCCACTCGAGGTTATTTCTTATAAGAAGATGAACAATTTAGGCTACAAGAAACTGCCCATATTCAGGAGAGAGCGGGAAGCATTCTAGCCAACCTACAATGTTGCTTCGGCTCTTAAACCAAACCAGTGCCTAGGAGGAATAGGACCTAGACGCTATCGTGTTTGGGGCAAAGGACGCTGACTCAGCCTTTATTTTAATAGCTGCTCCGTGGACAGGCATTTAACTTTCAGACACTTTAAAGGCCACGGAAAGCGTTCTTCTGGGCTTTCTGGTGGCCGTGTGTTAGCCGCCCCAGCTGAGTCATGTTTCATTCCTATCCAGCCACCCCCAGACCGCTGGAAAATCCTGTTCATACTGATACCTCCCTCCCCAACGCTTTAAGACACAACAGCTTTTTTAATAGCAATCTAAACGGAGGGGGGGTGAATAACCATAAAGACTGATAATAGGTCTTGCCCAATGACATTTTGGCTGCAATACACGAGGGCTTGTTTCCTATCCAAGGGTGAAACCCCCAGGTAAGGGTGGCAAAGCAATGGAAGAAGGTCTCCCTCCCCATCGCTTCTAATTTGATCTAGGAAAAATAACCCGGGGAGGGGGCAGGAAAATGGGGTTCCAAAAAGCACATGCACCTTTTTAGCCCGGGCTGCTCTCCTAGGCCGGGAATCAATCTGTGAGTCTCTGCAGCTCTGAAGACCTCACTGCCCTCTCCTTCCTTTGTTTGGGAGTAGGGAATGGCCAGAGATACAAGCCCTCCTTATCTTCTTTGTTTTTACTCGCTGGCTTTTAAAATCATCATTCGTTCCCCAGTAAAGTCTTGGTTATAATAACAGTAGCAGCAAACTTCGCGTTCCAGTTTGGAAATCACTCCCAGTGCACTAAAAACAATGGTTAAGATGTGACTAAGGGAGGTGGCTTCAGACACCTGAAAGAGGTTTTCTTTTCAGAGTAGCGGGCTAGTCACGTCCAGAAAAATTAGGCACCTTTTTGCTACGCCCTTTATCCTCAGTTACAACTAACTTTGGAAGAGTGATTGCCCTTTGGGAGGGGAGGGGGGGGGGGAGAAATGCATTTCCAGGCTGCGCTCTGGAAGTCTGTAATGCTGAATACAAAAATTAAACAATGCCAGCAACACAATCCTTGTAGAATAGGTGCACTAGATAGATCTCTTTGGTTAGGTGTAGGGGCCTCACCGCCAGATAGGTTTAACATATCACTGGTTTATTTCAAATGCGACAAAAATACAATTAACATGATCAAATAACGTGCGATTATTTAATAGCATTTGAGCCCCGATTTTCCAATCTTTACTCGGGCAAATTAGCAGGCGCTTTTGCCTGAAACTGGCGGTAATCCTGATTTTCTCTCCTGCATATTGAATAAAACACATCTATCGAATTAGCCTTCAACTCGGACAGATCCTTCTTTGCCTGCACCGTGCAAACCTCTCGAGGAGTTAAATAGGGACTTGCCCCTAAGTGAAGGCTACTGAATCGGGCCCATATAGGGCTGTGGTCCTCGGTCTGGTCAAATAAATACATAAAATCAATGGGCTCGCCCCTGAAGGCAAAAAGATTGGGGGTTTTTTTCCAGACAGGTGTAGGACCGGAAGGGACCTCAACGGGTCATTTTTTGCCTGAGCAAGGACTGCTAATCAGGCCCTAAACTAGATCTCAGAAAACAAAGTGGTGTGATGGAATCAAAATAACATGCCTATGGGGAAGGGGCACACAGCACGCCTGAATTCGGGGCGTGCTGTTCTGTTAGGGTGTCCTATCGGTCTTGATTCGGATTCGGTTTCCTCTGCAAACCTGCCGGGCGCACTCACCTAGCCAGAGAGAGATGGAATGATACAGGCAGCCGTGACACCCCAAGGGAACCCCCAGCAACCTAGTGTTTGGCGCCGGCCCCCGGCCCCCTGCGTCTTCGCAGTGGGAGCCTACACATGGGTGCGGAGGGGCACAAAATGTGGGGCGGAGGAGAGGAAGAAGGCTGTGCTGAGCAAGCCCAGCGAAATCTGCAGAGGAGACGTACGCGGCCCAGCCCTGTAAGCAGCAGCACCTTCCCTTCCCCATATGTTGCTTCCCATGCAGCCTGCCAGGTGAAGCCCTCCTAAAGCTTTATGGGTGCACAGGCAGTTCAGCCAGGAGCCCAAACGCAGCTCGTAAAGCAGTACCGCTCGTGCTTCCGGATCGCCCCCCAGCATCTGGGCTACTTTCTTATCTCTCTGGCTGCACTTTCGGGACGGGCAGCTAACCACAGAGCCATTTCTCCCATTCCAAGCTAAAACCCCACCAGCCAGTGCACAACAACCACCACAAAGGCACTGGTGTTGCAACCCGAGCCCATGAGCCGTTTAATTGGTTTACTACCCATGCCTTGGCTTGCTACCTCCTAGCGTAGAACCCTGCCATGGCTGATCTCTTTGCTAATATTACAGCCACTGGCAAAGGAGAGCTACAATCCCAGACAGATGAGGCTGCGTGCAAGGATCAAATACCCTCGTTGGAGGGTCCAGATGAAATAAAAGTATTCTTTAAAAGCTGCTCGTTTCGAAGTGTCTGCGAATGCCGTTGCCAAATATTTATGGAGCGACCCGCTAAACCAAATGCGTTAGCTTGAAACTAAGATTAAGTTAATAGCCGCATTTATTTCCTACAGAAAGGCTGCCTACACGGATCCACTATATAGCCAAATACCAGCATTTTGCTTCTAATACATACAGAGCAATGTAATGACACTTCCCAAAGTAAGCCAGGGTCTGCAATGCCAAACTAAAACGACAGGCAATTCAAGCAGATCGGTATTATAACAGAATCCAAAATCAGATCTTATTTTGCTCACAGGTAACTATCCTGACAACGACTGCTCCGAGTTATTATTTCACATGGTATTTGTATGAATGCTAAAAAGCATCCTCCAGGGTTTTTTTAAGTAATTTTTATTAGCGAAAGAGAGAGGCTGGTACTGAAGAAAATATGATTTCACCATTGATCGGATATACGCTTTCTGGTACATAAATCTGCCTTTGCAACTGTTATGAAAAAAGTTTAGCTCTGCACTTCACATTTTAAGTCCACATCAAAACTAGAATTAAACACAGGGGCAGCGTGGAGACTAAACTGCAGCTTAAAGGCTTTTAAATGAGAAAAACTTCTGTAAGAAAATAAACATTGAAACCTAATGCTCAATCATTTCCCCTAGCCGTAAGAAAAACAGCATTAAATCACCTATCCACGTGGGAAACGGATTTTTTTCTGTTAGTCTTTTAGTCCCTAAAATAAAACAAGATTAAGGATTTCAGTATGGAAATGTTAACCATTATTATTCTGAAAAGGTTTATTTGAACAGCGCCCTGTGCTTGAATCTGGGAATTTAAGCATCTTTCTGTATAGACTGCCTACAAAGGCACAACAATGTTCATGATCGGTTCCCTAAACTATCTTCGCAATAAGACAATAGCATGGACTGATCAGAATATATTAAAGTGGCACATTCATTTCAGCTGGTTTAGGTTCCTTTAGTTCCCTTTCTACGAAAAAAATAATAATATACGCTTAGTTGCATATATCTTAAACGGATTGTTTCTTAAAAGATTTTTTTGAGCTATTTGCTTACATGGGGGGATGTGGGAGCCTTGCAGTTTTCTGAAGCTGTATTAAATTCGGCGTTTCAACTATTTAATGGTAAATCGCGATTTCAGGGCCATATCTTGTCGTCGGCTTGTTTTTAAAAGCACAACTCCCTCCTGGATTAAACATGGAGTTGTGCTTAAAAATTGATGGCTCGGTACGACCTCTCAGTGATTTACCAGGATTGAAGGCCTTCCAAAAATTAGCCGGCCACTGAAAGCTCCTGTTTGTCTTTCTCCAAGGAGGTTTAACTCCCTGGACCAAAAGGATGCCAGTTGACCAAGCCGTTGTTTTCAACTAAAACAGAGTTCCCCCTTGAGAGGTTTAATTTACAGCAGACTTGTGAAGGGGAAAAACGGGAAATGTTATTTTTATTGGTATTGAAGAATTCAATTGCATCTTAAATATGAATCAAGGAGAATAACGATGCAATTAATTTAAAATCTTTGCTCACCGTAATTTAATGTTCGCTTTCTTTCTTACATCAGGCGTGCTGAGTTGTATTCAATATACAATTATTCATATTTTCCAAATAATTGCACCATGATACCTCTCGATCCATCCACCCACTCCCTTTATTTTATTCGTAAAACATTGTCCCTCTTAAAATAAATCATTCAAATTTTATCTACATACTGATTACAGTATATAAAAGCTGTTTGAAAAGAATTATACACAGAAAGATGTTCACACATTATTTTGCTATTTGTGTATCTGTATCTTTCTACAATCTATAATCAGGTTAATCCGTTCACCGATAATCACTGCCCAGACAGATTTGAAATCATTATTTTAAGAGGGAAGTTGTTTTAGGAGTTGCATAAGAGCTGATAAAGACAGGTAAAGTTATTTCAACCAGACATTTAAATAATAGGGTTGTGACGTAGAAAACCTTAGGATAAGCCCCAAAGTTTGTATCATTACCCTTCCCAGGGGAAATATGAGAAGGTTCCCCCTTTAAATATATCTTCTCTCTCTGCACCCAGCCACCTACTTCAGTAACCACAGAAAATGCCCCCAAACAGCCCCTCAGCTCCGAACTGAGACTGATTCCGTCTCAGGCTAGCTCCTTACTGATGGCCTGGCAGGTCTCGCCAGTGGCTCCATTCTGCTAAACGCGTGAGTTTCGAGGTCATCAATAACATGGGAAATAAATGACGGACCCGGCGTGAGGGCCCCGCTTCCACACCTGCATAAACACACGCAGCTGCGCAGAGCCCGGAGGTCGGCGCCGAACCTAATCCGGATTCATCTCGCTAGAAAGAAGCAGTGGCCAGTGTACGCGTGTGCCCGGGTGTTTACACGGGCGCTCGCTCAACGCGGCGGCAACAGAAAAGCTGTAAGAGGGAGGATAGATTCTGCCTGGCTCTGGCAGCAGAAACAAGCCCGGGTTCTGGGTCTGTCCCATACAGCTGGAGGGGCAAATACACAGAGCGGGGGGAAGAGAGGCTGTGTTGCTCTAAATCTACAAACTCCAGCCCTTACACGCGCGTCTCTGTCTCCCTCCCCCACATCTTCATTTGTTTCCCAAGTTATTGATGACGCTCTTGGAGAACGAAGCTGGAAAGACCTTCGCTCCCTGCAGCCTTAGCATTACTATTTTAATTTGCAGTTTGCCATTAATTAGACACCGCAGGGTTTGCTACCTTAACGCCCCCCCACCCCCACCCCACTTTAGCCTCCTCCCCGATCTCCGCGCACAAACTGGCATCTGTTTTGGACAGCAGCAGCTCCGGTTTGGTGCACTTTGCCACGCGATTCCCCAGTGCATTCAAACATTCTGCTTTGGCACCGAGGGCCGGGGAGCGGCTATTCTTCTCTTCCAGTGATTATTCACAGCCTACAAGCAACACCATATGCTTCTTCTGATCAAACAACCCGCTACAGAGGCACCAATAATTGACGAGACCTGCTCGAAAGCACGCAGAAAGGTAGCCTACTGAGACTGCAGGAGTTGACAAATCATTGCTAATAATCCTTTTAGGAACATCACGGCCGTCGGAGTTTGCAATAGCTTTATTTTTATAAAGTACGCGTTGACAGTATAAAGGACAACTCGATCTCTTTTTAAACAGAAGGCAGCCTAGTCTAATGATATTCAAGCCGGCCAATCACAGACACAGTAGGAATGTGCATTTTCATTGAATTTGTTACCTTTCAGGTGCTACAGCTTTGATTCATCTCCTCCTCGCTTGGTTTCAAGTTATTAGGAGATGGATTTGTATTGCTTAAAGAAATTACTTCCAAATACAATAGATTAGAAGTTACTGTCAAGACTGCGTTTTTTAAAAGCAGTTTTAAATAAGCTAACACGAAACAAACTTTTTACATCTTCCCGTATCCAAATACAGACATTAATTTTAAAAGTATGAATAGTTGACTGGTATAAATTTAAATCTGTAACGCATTACTTCGATTTTTAATCGCAATTTTCAATTTAAAAAATGCAAAGACTAATATTGCACTACTTTTTTCCAGCTCCTGATAAAATAACATACGCTCAATCAAATTGTCTTCATTTGTAAAACACAATAGCTTGGAGGTGTCAAAGCTGTATATGTGATTCATGTTATTAATTCGATCGGCAGAATTTCCCGTTCCATTTTTTTCTCTTCCACATACACGTTACTCCTTTCAGGTGAATCCACATAAAATATTCTTACAGATTTTGCACTTATTTTTCTGTCCCATTATGAGCGATAGATTCAAAACACACGCGAATTTTGTATAGCTCCTCTTAATTTTAAACGATGAATAGTCCCCCTTAACTTTTCCTAGTGTTTGCTTTTCTCAGCAGCAGATCTAGACACTTTAAAGATTAACTTTAAATCTTAGATTTGTTAATCGGCAAGACTTAAAGTATATAAGAAATTCCGAACCCCAGTTTTACTAGACAGACTAGACAGATCCTTCTTCCATTCAGAGCAACGAAAAGTTTGCCACTGACTTCAATGGGAATAGGATCAGGCCCAAACTTGGACCCTATTTTCAGAGTGTTAAGGGATTTTCAATTCTTCTCGGTGGAGAATTTCTATTAAATATTTCGGAGACCATTTAACCTCACCAAAGTCCTAATGACTTTCAAAGCAGGAGACACCATAGTCATAATGCAATCAAGGTTTGTTTGGATTATTTATTTGTATAGCATTGTACCTGTAAACTGTGGTTCAGTTCTTGAACTAAGGCTTTAGGACTTTGCATAGACTTATGTAAATATTTACCCTTATATTAACTCCCCTTCATATACCTATAAATATGGGTGGATTGCCCTTTTTGTTCTACACGTGCTTCGCAAGGGATGCAGATCTTAGAGAGTAGAAAAGAAAAAGTCATGTTTGTTTTAGTAGAACACGCAGCTGAGCTCAGTATCTTGAAGTGTTGACAAAAGCACTGTTGGTCCCCAACCAAACAGGTCCCATATGTACTGAAGTGAAGTGAAAGTATTTACGGCAGAGAAAAGGGAGAACACAGAACACCTTCCTTCAGGAATTATACAGGCCAGATGAAATTTACATAAGAATAAACGATCATCTGGACTGGAATTTGAATGGAGGCAAATATTCATTTTCAGTAAAGTCACCTACCTTCAGGAAAAACCACCCTCATTTTTAAATAGCTGGTGGTGAGTCTGATTATTGATGCTTTATCCAGCTGAGAGGTGATAGCGGAGGGCAAAGGCAGTAATTTAGCCAGTTCATAAAATTCACTGTTTTCTTTCTCCCGTCTAGTCCGGGCAGCATTTTTGGACTTCTCTTTCATTGTGTTTTTTCCCCCTTTCCTTCTTAAAATGTAAGCTCCACAGATTCATCCAAAGAGGGGGGAAACTTTCAATTACAATTCATCTTCCGAAAGCATCAAACATTGTTTTTGAATGCAGCGATTATTCGTCTAAATCTTTAAATGGTATGGGAAAGATTCAAGACCAAGCGTGATAATTTAAAAAAAAACACACTCAAAAATAACGTTAACTGAATGCAAATGGATAGAAAGAGGCTCAAGGCAGCTCAGAGTGCCCAAGTAACTGAAGAGAGAGCTAAATGCCTGCACCACACAGCAACCAAAGCAAGGTATTCTGTCCTTCTCTTCTACCCATTGCTGCAAACATTGCTTCTCGAAAAAGAGACATAATCCTCTCTTTTTTCCCCTTTTTGTTCCTTCTGTCAATCCGATGCCTGAAATGACTGGCCTTTGGCTCCTTCAGTGGGTAACAGGTACTGCTTACTTCCTTCGTGCCACTGTGAAGACAACAGCATTCCTGGGGTGAGAGGTCTGTTACACAATGCCACACATGATAAACATGTTATTACATCTTAAAATAATCACCAAGAAACCTCCTCTTACGAGTTAATTTTCTCATCATTTTCTCACGTGGGCTCACAATGGAAAGTGTATATTTACATCTCAGCTGGGTAGCGACAGAGCAGGAGAAGAAAAAAAAACATGTTCGTCTATTCTCCACCCACATTTAGGCTGCACAGACAAACATTTTATGACCAAAATGAAATGACATGTTTGTAATTAAAGACGAGAGATCATCTACACTCTGCATTACAAATTAACCAGATTGTTTCTCTCTTTAAATGTTAGCAGACCAGAAACCCCTAACACATTAGCAGGTCCGCAGAAAAGTGCAAACCGTTTGAGTCCCAATGCATTTTTATCCCCCTCTCCCCCCTGTTCTCTTAATTCAACGTTGTGGGGGCTAGAGTCAGATTTCTAAATCAGTCCTCTAACCAATTAATAAAAGTTGCATTTCTAGATTCTCTGGACCCATGCTATCCTCCCGCCCTGCCTAGGAATCAACAGCAACAGCATATTAAATAAAGAGCGACGAGGTCCAAACTAGACTCGGCGCAGAGACAGAACTAGAGAAAAAAGAAGTTACATCAGAGGAACGCACAGCAAAATTAGACAGACTCGAATCATTCCTCCCTTGTACAGGTAACGTTGCCACTGGTTTGAGGCTGATCTTCTTTCACTTACCTTTAGTCCCCGCACGCGGCAGCCTGCGGAAAGCTCTCAGGGTGAGGAGCCCAACTCTTTAATTGAAATCATTAATACCAACAGAAGGAAAGTTGGCTTCTCTCACTGCTTCTCACGCAGATGAGTAGACACATATGGCTTCCTTCCCGTCCCCTTTATGTGGCTTCGGACTCTCCCTCTCCAGCACTGGGGACGAAACTGATATTAATGAAGGAGCCCTAATTTGAGGCTGAGAAATGCCTAATAACTTCTTTATAGCTAAAAGGCTTTTAGCACAACTTCATTTCTCTCCCTGCCTCAGCCTAGCCCACCCTTAATGCCACTCAAAGGTCCACCTCGCCTCCTATTGGTCCCAGTCTCCCAAAGGTCGGTCTCCCACTGGCTGAGAGGCAGGGTGACGCCACCGCGTTCTGGACACACACCCCTTTACCCTTGTGCGGGGCTGGGGCTGCAGCGTCCGCCCTCTGACCTCTCGGCTCCTGGTGCCCCTAATGAGCGGGTGCTGGGAAAGGCAAGTTGCCGCGGCTCAGAGACACACCGGCCCGCCGGCGGGGACTGCTCTATGCAGCGCTATGTCTGGCCTGGGGCTGGGCCTGTGGTGATGGGCGCTTGGGAAAGGATGGGGCGCTGCGGCTCCCAGCCTGTGCGATCCAGTCCAGCCCCCCTCCACCCCCCCACCTGAGGCGAGGCTCCAGTCTTAGGGCTGGTGCTGAGCAACGGGAGAGACCCACAACCGGGCAGTCACCGCTGACCACCTCCCCTGCAAGCTGCAGGGTCTCCCTGGTGGCGCTCACTCAGTAAGAGCCTGTGGGGAAGGAGCACTCCGCCTCGCGGGGCTCGATCCCTCTTCTGTAGGACGCTGACAGTATTTCAAGCCACTTTTCGCCAGCGTCAGCAGTCGTGCTTGGCGGGAGAGGGAAATCCGCGCAGACATGTTACCTTCTAACCGCACAACCGGGGATACAGCAGAGTCCAAAGCTGTCAGGCTCTGTGACAACGTGCACTGAGGCTGGCTGGCGGGAGAGAAACGATCCGGGCGGGCTCCTAGATACACACTCTGCTGAATCCCTTATCACGGGAGTTAGACACTTTACAACTACCTGAAAGTGAATTCAAGTCATGGTGGGAGGGGGGAGTTTCCTTCCTAGTGAGTAAAAACTGGGAGATCTTCGTAACTTTTTTGAAAAAGCCAGGTGGCTCTCACGAACAGCGCATTATTGGAGGAGTGGATTCATCCTGAAAACATTTCGTTTAAACCACAGACACGTGAAAACTTTTTTTAACCTGAAAATAAACGCCAAAGATCAGTCCAGGGATTGAATGAAGGAATGTGTGTATTTCAAATTAAATCACAGTGACCACATTGCCGTCCACGCGACGTATTTACCAAAAGAAACGATTTTGCGTTCGAACGAACGAAAGTGTTTACGAAATATCCTCCAGAACACACACACAGCTTTTACTTCAAGTCTCCAGTGTCTTTCAGTCTGAGAGATGCCACTTGCAGTTCGCTGCTTACCGCTTTAAACCCTCCTTTGCCTAAAAGCTTTCCCTCTGTTCGTTTTGGTAAATAAAGTGGGCATAACAGTGCCAGTAGTACAGGCACTATTTGAGAAGCTAGACTTTTTCTTCCATCAGATACATGTGCCCCTCAGTCTCAAATGTTCTTTTGATTTTTTTCCTATTGAAGCAACACATTGCTAAACAAACACAAACTCGACACATCCAGTGCAGTTAGGGATCTGACAGACGCCCATTTTAAAGGGCTTGCTGCTGTGTGTGTGGGAGGGTGGAGAGAGAAAACGCTGGATTTGAAACGTTTACCTCCACTGTTGCTATGAACTAACGTTCAAATGTTTGTTACAAATACTGACATCTGCCTCCGGGTTCCTATGTGAGGGTGACTCAGGCTATTTAGACATCTGGGCAACAACTGGACTAGCATTGCCAGGTATCTCGTGAGGTACATGTCAGCTAGAACCGCATCAAGGCTTTTCATGCCGGTTCTGAATAAGGTTCAGGTTGCGGATTTAAACGAGGAAATCATGAGCACCCCCCGCCCTGGAAAATTGCATAAAGCACCAGCGTTTACAGTAATGTGCACATGCATTAGCTAACCAAAGTGTGCAGGACCTACGCTCTTCCTCACAACGACTTTCGATGTGGGGGAGAGGGGGTAGAATGTTGCTAAAAGCTCAAGTACTGTGAGTAGATGAGTCCCAAAAACGTTCATTCATTTTTATTTTTTTATAAAGTATAAGGTCGTGAAAGGAGTATCATATAAAGGGCATTTATTCAGCTTTCAGAGAAATACGAACCGCAGTGGACAAGAGCATTTCTAATCATCGCTTCTATTTTATTCTAACAGATGTCAGAGTCAGCCACTGAAGTATTAGAAAATCCAGGCATTTTTTAGTTAATTTTACAGAAAGAGTTGGAGTAAACATAAGCAGTACCCCCAAGTAATTTTTGTGTGGCGAGATCAGGGCCGGCATACAGAGAAATCCTATACTTCTGTGGACAATAGCAAAATTGCTATGTAGGGCTGCAGATCAATCGAAAGACCGATGTCATGGTGGGCTAAACAAGGCTGGTCTAGTGGCCCAGTGAAGCTCATTTATCCGAGAAGGGAGTAGATTAATTTGTTTAAGAAACGGAGCGAATGCATTGGGGTAAATCCAAAGCATACAACCCCTTGGGCCACCGTTTGCAAAAGGGAGAGGGCACACCCACTTGAAGACACACCGGTGAGAGCAAGTTTTGAATGGCAAGGAAAAGAAACAGGTTATTGAACAGACAGAGCTCTTTCCGGTTCACCTGGAGCCTCGCCACGCGCCCTGTGGGCAGCCCGGGGCGGGCAGGCGAGATGTAACTTGGCAGTGTGAACGCTCGGGTCCAGCACAGTCTGCTCCTGCCGTCAGACCCCGCGCTGTAGCGAACGCAGGGAGCAGACAGTGGGACGGAAGGGGGGGGAGGTATAATGGCTTGTAACCCTCTCAGCTGTGCCAAGTTCAGCTCAATTCCTCCACAGCGGAGCCTACGCTGGGAAATTAGCCTTCTGGCTCCCAGTTCGCGGTTCACTGGAAACCAGGGACCGTTTTCAGATCGGCCTGGGAAAAATCCCCGGCTCGTGTCGCAAACGGGCTTCGGAGCGCCCGCAGGCCGAAAGGTGTGCGCCGCAGCACCCTCGATACAACGCACAGCCAGCCGGGCTGCCTGGCTGGGGTCCGCTGGGGCAGCGCCGTTCCTCCACCCGCGCGTTCGCCGGGGCTTACATTCGCTCATTGGTGTGTGACTTAGGGGACCGCGTTGCTGCTCCCAAAGGGCAGTTTCTGAATGGAAAGCAAAAGCCTTGGGAGCGCCCTGAAATTGCTGCTGCGTTTGTGCGCCGGCGACTGACAGGGTCGGGATTTCGAGCGAACTGCTCTGGCCAGCCCCAGGTTTGCTTCCAGAAATAGACTCTGGTCCCAAACCCCTGGTCGAGGAGCTCCGCACCCGCCAGCGGCTGCTCCGTTAGCCCATTAAGGCATCGCCCGGAGGCTGCGCTGGGTTTTAGCGAGCTAAGGGCACGTTTCCTTTCGCGGAGCTGCAGCACCTCAGGGAGTGGCAATGAGTTTTATGAGACCCATAATTTAGCGGCGATACATGCCCCAGGACTAACCGATGCCGTTAGAGACGCCTTGTACAGTGTGAGCTTTCATCCGCGTCTCCTTCAAGGCTGTCTTGAAATAAATACCCCTCGTCAATGCACGTTGGTTCGTTCAGAAGCAATTAACTGATCTGGGCTGCCCACCCCTTTTGTGGGCTACGCACTTATTCCTCCTTTTCAGCTGATGGTAGGTTGTCCAGCAAAGCAGGAAAGCGAGAAAGCGAAGTCTCTTTAACCAGACCTGTAACAGTTGCTAGACACTACAAAGCTAGCCTGTAGCTCTGTAAATATCACTTAAAATAATTACTGGACTGTTGCGAAATTAGATTAACGGCTATAAACATGCCCCGGCATTTCTGTCACCTATTTAATAGCACTTGGTCCATATACACCCTTCAAAACACCAGCCAACCAACCAAAAAACCCCACAATGCCACGGTGCGGGATTTCTCTTCACCGCGTCTGCTCCTGACTTCTATTTCTTCTTTCGCTTCCACGTGACAAAATTGTTTACATTCGTGTTTCCCCCGAGCCCGTTCTTCTTAGTGCTGATCTGTTTAATACTCTATTGATAATCAAATTGTATACAGTTGATTGTTGCATTGAATAAGGGGCATAACATAAAATCTACGTGGTTAATACAGGTTACACACCCACGCGCTTTCCTCTCTGTGTTTACACACAAAGCCTGTCTTTTTGACTCTCAGACCCAGGCAGAAGCTGGAAAACTCACGCAGCAGAGTTATTGCCACAACCCCGCATTTTGTTGCATTACACTACCGCACGCACTGCCTCACACTGCAGCCACATTCCTGTACGGGCGCTCAGAGAAAGTCTACAGCCCAGCAGGAGATGAGTGTTTGGTCCCAAAAGTTCGTATCTTCACGACACAGAGTGAGATTTTTCTCTGTCATTTTCTGGACAGTTCTTGGTTGGGTGGGCTTTAGGAATTAACCCAAGAGCTATGGGTAGACGCACATACACACGTGAAAAATCCACAGCGTACATTCCCATTATTTAAACTGCCAATGACCTCTCCCCTTTCGCCCTTCCTGGCGCTGTTTATCTTTTCTGGAAGAGGGGCACATTTCCGCATGGGCAACAGCTTGTGCAACTCTTTACGATTTATGTCCCTCTTCCCAAAAGTGAAGTAGCCCGGGAGCCTGAGTAACGATGATCGTTTCTCTCTCTCCTTTAGCATTTACATTAAAAAAATGCAAGTATCCTTCCTCGGCAGTTGGAGAGTCGCTTCCAGAGCCTGCTGAGGAGCACAATGACGAATTCCCACGGCATGCAACACACGGTGCATGTAAAGAAAAAAACCACCGCTCCCCAGAGCTGCTACATACACTCCAGTGACTGATCCCCTGAAGAATTCAGAGTGAGTGGTTGGGAGAACTGAAATGTAAAGACCTGTCCAGAAATCCCGGGGCCGTATCCTCTTTGTGACCACGCAAAACTTCCCCAAAGTTAATACCAGCAGAGCTACGTGCGCGCCCTGCCTTTCCCATTGAGTGTGTGTATATGTATATATATATATATATATATATATATATACACACACACGCCGCCCTCGAGTTCCCTGGGCAGTGTGCGCAAAACACAGCGCAGCGCGGGGGTCTGAAGCGCAGCGCAGATGGGAGACACGTGCCTGTTGTGCGCTCCCGGGGGGCTGGGCTGGAAACTGCGAGTTTCCTTCCCACAGGGCCAGCGGCCGCTCCCCGCACATGCCCCAACGTGTCACTTTTATAAACTCCGGGTTGGAGTCCCTATTAGTTTCCTCTCACCTGCAGAGCGGCTGGGAGGACGCTAATCAGGTGGGAAGAGGAGCCCGCACGCAGGGGGCCGACACTGCTTTCACTTTGGGTAAAATGGGATTTTGGTGCTAATTAGCCGGCAGCCAAGGGAGGACCAGGAGCAATCAGATCTGCTGGGGGGAAGAGGGGGGCTGCAAGACTGGACTGGACCCCACATTTCCAGAGAGATTCAATTACACGGAGAAAGGGGAACAAAATGAAACAGTGGAGTAAATAAGATAGTTACTCCTAGGCCTGATGGATGTTAAGAGCACCTCATATTCAGACATATGGAAGCAAAACATTTTAAGTGCATGTCAAAGGGTCAAGGTTGCAGGGGAGCTGCTGGGTGACAGGGGTACCCCTGTGCAGGGATTGTTGGGGAGCGGATATTAGAATCCATTTTTGATTCAGTTCAGGTACTGTTACCGCTTATGATGACATTGGCAAAGGGGGTGGGGTTGGCTTTTGGGGGAAGGGCGGGGAAGGAAAACATCCAGCAAAGAGATGACCTTATGAATAACACAATCTTTCTGAATTGTTTCCATGTTTCTGAATATAATGTGCTATTAACATCCATCAGGCCTAGCCAGAGGAGTAACTATCTTATTTACTCCAGGTTTCATTTTGTTCCCTTTTCCCCATGTAATTGAATCTCTCTGGAATCTTTATATCCATATACAATCCCTTTCCATAGACAATCTTGATCATAGACTTTCCTTGTAGCTGCCTTCTCTTCTCAGTTTTCTGGGGAAGGCTCCTACTTTCATACCCAGACCAAGCTGAATGCTGCTGAGTCTGTGGGAGCACTCAGTTGGCTATCAGCAAGGTGGCCATGTTGATAGGAGAGAGTGCATTGTCCTTTAGACAGGGCTGGGCAACCATGTGTTCCTGTCTGTTCAAGAAGAGGACAGGGGATGGATCACACAGCGGCCTTGGGGTTTGGCCTTGTTGTTTGGTGCATGAGCATACTAAAGCATAACACCTCCTGGTTTCAGAGGCCTGACACTTCTCCCTTATTGCCCATTAGTAGGAGAAGGAACAAGTCACTTTGCTGGGAAAAGTGTTTCCTTCCAGGTCTTGACTCCTTACCAAGCTCTGATCCACAGCTAGTTGCACTAGCGCAACTCCTTTCATTCTTATGCACCAATACAACTGTAGCCACACATCAGGTTTGCTCCTGGGCCCAGCCTTTCCCTATCACAGAAATCCTTTCCCAGGGCCTGGCTCTCATCAGCAAATAAATGATTACATTAGCTAGGGACTCTGGGGGCAGGGAATCTGTCAGCAGAAGTGTGTGTAAATTTCAGCACCCCAAAGAGTAATGTGCAAAAGCAGGAACAGCTCCAGGGGCTGTTTTTTGTGATTGAGCAGATAATTTGAGTTCACCAATAGACACATTATGCCAGAGCATTTCTTTATGAACAATGGATAAGATCGGGCATACACCAAATGGGGTTGGAAAAAAACTTAAAACACAACGAATGGTCCTGCAGCAGCTTAGAGACGAACAAAAAATGTAGATAGTATCCTGAGCTTACGTGGGCACAATCCACTTCTTCAGATGAATGGAAAAAGGGGTCTAGAGGTACAAATAAATAGCAGAAAAAGAGGAGCAATGAGGAGGAAAAGGGGGGGGGGGAATCCCTTGTCAATTAAAGTGTCTGTGCTAAATGAGGCTAATAGAGTGTAAGGTGTAAGTGCCCAATACTTAGCTACAGAATGGGGTTGACACACTCAGTATTAAGTATAAACACTTGATATTTTAGATTAAATCAGTAACACAAAATGCATCTTGTCCTACACCCGACAAGCTACAATCCTTTCTTCTAGAATCGCCACCTTAGAAAACCCCAGGGAGAAATAAATAACCCATAGAGGCAGGGCTCTACCAAGTTCACGGTCTATTTTGGTCAATTTTATAGGATTTTAAAATATTAAATTTCATTATTTCAGCTATTTAAATATGAAATTTGAGGGCATTGTAATTGTAGGGCTCTTGGCCTCGAAAGGAGCTGGGGGCAGGAAAGTGCAAGTTTATTGTAGAGTGGGTTGCAGTACTGCTACCCTTACTTCTGCACTGCTGCTGACAGTGATGCTGACTTTGGAGCTGGGCAACTAGAGAGTGGCAGCTGTTGGCCAGGCTCTCAGCTCTGAAGGCAGAGCCCACACCAGCAGCAGTGCAGAAGTAAGGCAGGCATGGTATGCTATTGTCACCCATACTTTTGCACTGCCACTGGCAGGGGGCTGCCCGCAGAGCCGAGTGCCTGGCCAACAGATGCTGCTCCTTGGCTGCCCAGTCCTGGAAGCCATGCAGGTACAGATTTCAATACAGATTACAATAACCTTGTGACTTCTCTGCAACTCCATATTGGTCCAGGTGGGCCAATTTGAGAAATGCTGGTCTCCCCTGTGAAATCTGTATAGTACAGGAGGAAAGCACATAACAACAAAAAAGAGATTTCAGGAAGGGAGACCAGATTTCATGCTCTGAATTTGGTAACTCAATCTCCCTCAGACCAGGCAGGGCAGGAAGAATCAGAATGAATTGTAGATGATAGAACATCCTAGGAGAGAGAGAACATACAACAATCCTATGTTTTATCGTCATAAACGTTTTTACAGTTTGCCATCATTCAGCTGTAAGGCAAGCAATGAAATATTCCTTTAATTTCTGTGCAGGATTTTGGGGAAAATCTTACAAGTTTCTCACTTGCACCTTGTGTTTATATTTACAGATATATGGGGAGCTGGTGGCAACCACTTAAGTTAGATTGCCTAACCTTCCCATTTTTTAAAAGATTCTTGAGGCCTTTCACAAGAAGCTGGATCACCTGCACTGTTTGCAGAAGGCCTTTGAAAATAGTCAGGGAGAAAGCCTCAGGCTACATTTACACTACCCCCTCTTGCGCAAAAAAGTATGCAAATGAGGCAAAGCGTGAAATATTGCTGCACCTTATTTGCATAATTAATTAGGATCTGTTTTTGCGCAAGAGGCTTTTGCACAAAAAGGAGCCATCTACATTGCTCCTTTTTGTGCAAAAAACCCCTCTTGCACAAGAGCCATTCTTCCTGAAAAAAAGGAGCCTCATTAATTATGCAAATGAGGTGGAGTGATAGTCCACGCTTTGCCTCATTTGCATATCTTTTTGCGCAAGAGGGGGCAGTGTAGTCATAGCCTCAGGGCCAGAGAGTCTCCCCACCACTGAAATTTCATTGAGATTTGATGCTTGCAAACTGTTCAGAGTTATCATTTCCCTATTGGGATTTGTGGTATGAATGCTAAATATTGGCAGCATGCCACAATCCTGGAACCTTCTAAGGTCAGGCCCTCGCTGCTGCATCACTGTACATCTCATGCCAGAGCAGCTGTACTGGTGGTTGGGAGTAGCAAGGGGAGGAGGAAAGAGATTAGGTTTTGCCCAAACAGTATGGGGCTCCAGCAACTTAGCTCCTTTTCCCTCCAGGGCAAGCACCTTACAGCCCTACAGGTATAGGGAGGAGAAAGACATGTCAGATTCTTCTCCAGCCAGAACCCAGCACATTGTCCCCAACACCTGCCTCTCTGGGGTCCCACTTGGTTCAGACTCACAGCCCATATGCACACATTCCAACTTCCCATCCCTGAACAGACACAGATACCAACAGGGGAGCTAGAACAATGGGCATAGTGGGGGTGCTGAGAGCAAATGAACCAAACTGTAAACCTGTATCTGGGGGAAACCACTTCATGCCAAGGGGGTGCTCTAGTCCCAGCACCTATGAATACCAATACTTGGAAACCAGGAAAGTCTGGGGTTGAGATTCAGTTCTCCTGCTGACTGATGGTAATTGATCTGTATCCTTCACAACTCTGATTATTAAGCAGTGCCTCCTACCACACAGAGGGATTATCTAACCAAGGGCCAGAACCCGGTTCTTTAATATGTCAACCTCAAATCCCAATCACTTAGTGACCTACCTTTTGGAATAAACAGGCTGTATAATTTAACATTTATGCTATGGTGGTGCCCATAAGCCCTAATCAGGATCAGCGTCCAATTTTGCCAAGCACAGTATAGATGCAGCCACTTTTTCTTTGGCTGTGCTGTTTGTAAAACGAGGCTGCTCTTTCATAGGTAGCTCACAGTTTCAATCTGTTATGCATCCACTTACGAGGGGTGGGGAACTTTGGGTTGGAGGCCACTGACCCACAGAAAAATCAGTTGGGAGTCGGGGGCTGTGGGGAGGCGGGGCAGTGTTTGAAGTGCCAGCATGGGCTCCCCAAATGCTGGGGGAGGCCCCAAGCCTAGGAGTCCAGATCCAGGCAACCAAGGGGCCACATCCAGCCTCCAGACCTTAGGTTCCCCATCTCTGCACTAAAGTCTGGTTCACTGGGGCCACAGCCTGCCGGACAGTCAGCTGATATAGTTAGTCTAATAGCACGAGTGATAGCATTTGATGCTGAGGTTCAGGAATCAGACCCTTGAGGATACCTTCTTGCAGGAGGTATGTTGTAGTTGTACATAATACAAATTATCTTTCCTTTATCCCCACCCATGGAAATTACACCCTCCCCCCCCCACACGCACATTAAAATCATGTTGTTTGGGTTGCACAGCCAAATAAGGAAATATTCAGAGTTAAGCTTGCTCATGCAATTATGCAGTTGGCTATGGTGTGTAATTACATGACCGCATATTACTTCCCCTTCCCCCCACTGAGGACCCCTGCCTCATTCAGTGCCCAGGATGACCACTGCTCAGGCAGTGAGGCAGCTGTTCAATACTTCTGTTCATCCTCATCATTCAATGCATGGCTTTATGCCTTATTTAGTGGCGTGACTGCTGCTGAGCAGCTGCACAAGGGCCAGCCACTTGTGGGAAGGTTACGTAGGAATCCTGCTGCCAGGGTCTAAGGAGCACCTGACCCATGAGGAAAGGAAAGGTCTATTCAAGATGGCTGCAGCTTTCATAGGAACTTGGTGGTCCCTTCTTGAATCTGAGGGTTTTGTAGGAAACTGTGTGCATGTGAGTACACAACGGAATTTTGCTCAAGTGCAGATGTCTGTCTACACACATCCATTTGCAGAAATGGCGCCTTGGAGTGCTGGATAGATGTGTATCATGTTGCATAATACACTGCTGGAAGTAGCTCAGATACTATAGGGATCAATCAGAGGGGGAAGCTGTGTTAGTCTGTATTGGCAAAAACAAGGAGGAGTCCTATGGCACCTTAAAGACTAACACATTTATCTGGGCATAAGCTTTTGTGGGTAAAAACCACTTAATCAGATGCATGGAGCCATGCATCTTTCAAAGTCATTTTAATCCACGAAAGCTTATGCACAAATAAATCTGTTAGTCTTTAAGGTGCCATAGGACTCCTTGTTTTTTACAGTGATCAGTGCCAAATAAAAACTGACACGGAAAAGAATCTCATTGAGGCAGGGATTCCAGCTCTCTTTATACAGTACTTGGCACAGTCCTCCAGTCCTGATGAGGGCTTCTTGGCACTATTATAGCATACATGTTAAAATACTAAAACAATGACAAACAAATAATGTTAGTGCCCCAGACAACACTACAGTTAAATCATCAATTACTTTCTAATATTTTCTCTCATCTCATCATGATTAATTTCAGGGAAGTTATTTGCTCCAAGTAAATTGAAACTCAGTGATTATCATATTGGGAGTCTGAAGAATTGACCACACCCATTTCTAAAATCCACCAATCAAAATATTGACTTCTCAACTAATAATGTGAGAGCCAGGTACTAACCAGTCAAAGACTGGAATTAACATAACCATGCCACTCATCAGGAGATTAAGAACAGAGGACATATGGTTTGCACAAAACAATTAGTATTAAAATAGTGGTTAGGTTTTTTTTTTAAGTTAAGAAAAACCTGTACATGAGAATGTATAGGAGAAATATACATACTAGGCATTTGATATGACATTTATGGTCTCTCACGAAAAGATACCTGCAGATTCATTTGTGAAGATAAATGTTGTATCAGACCTGTGTCATCATGTATTCTCTCTGCATTAGTAGGTGTTTATGAAAAAAATCCTTGACCACAAGTTCATTCTTCTAGCCACTTGAAACCTAAGCAGAAAACATAGTTTTATATTTAGATTTTTAACTTGGATATCTCAGCCCAGACACTGAATAGCAACTTTCCTTGGAAAGTAACATGTCTTGTGCAGACGGTTCCTTTTGTGCTACAGAAAGGAATAATAATGAGAGAGTATTCCAGCAGGAGGAGCTGGTTTAGAAACAAATGGATTCCATGGCAACTCATGACTCCACATGACACCTAATAACTAGCATTTGTGTTAGAGATTATCTGTGTTACCTTCAGTTCTTTATATAAGGGTTCCTCCTTTCAAATCACAGAAAGTGAGCTTTTATCTATAGCATACATTTATGATTAAGCATAAATGAAGGGGTGGGTGGGTGTCTACTTTAAACAAATGCCCAGGCAAGGTATTTTTAGATGGGTCTGGTTCATATTTTTTGATCCATCTCAAAGATGAAATATTTACTGAGAAACATGCTGACCTGTCTGGGAAAGTACTGCATAGGATGAAAACCCTGGCACTGTAAATGGACATGGTAGAAGGCAGAAAAGAGACACAGGAGAATATCAAAGGTTTCCACTGGTTTACACATTTACCTTCAGCCCTGTTGGATGCATTCACAATACAAGAATAACCATATCAAATCAGACCAATGTCCTGACTCTAACAGTAGCAAATACATCAGAGGTACCTCGCAATGGACAATTAAAAACTCCTCTGCCCATCAGGGAGTTGTATCATAACCCCCAACGGTATATCCTTTTCCTTTTTTATCCCACCTAATGTGACTGTGGATTTCCTCCCTATCTATCCAAGTGTCTTCTCCCTTTGTAATTCCATACAGACCAACATGACCTGACCACTACTGTAGCTGAAGGGGAAGGGAGGGAGATATGTGCTCCCACGTAAACAAGTGAAAAGGCAATTAATTGTACCACCTCACCTTCCATAGGAATGAACTGAGCATTTTTTGTACTTGATCATTTCTGCAGTCCTGTTTTAATGTTGGTCAAAGGAATCTAGTTGAAATTAAGCCCATGCAATGGGGGTTTCATAGAGAGACTTCCTTGCAGTCATGTCATTGCGTCCCTGCTATTTCTCCTCTAAAGCTGTTGTCATTATCCCATTTCTTCTTCCTCCTCTGATAAATGGCGACTGTGCAGTAGCATTCCAAATACACCATGTGCTTCCCAAACACACAGAATGACACAGTCCCTGTCTTAGATAGTTTATACAGTAACAGAAGGCATGATGCAATATGCAAGAGCTGCATCTTTAGGTGAGGAAGCATGAGCAGATGGGGTTTACAAGCTAAAGGTCATGCAGTCTTGTTACAAAAACATGTTCTCTATCATCTATAAAACCCTTCTCTACTCCCGTTAACCCACTAAAATCCCCTTCCAGGGCAAAGTGCCCACTTACCCAGGAGATAGTAGGACAGGGTCTCCTGCTTCATGTCATGCTAATTGGGGCCATTTGGCCTTTCTGCTCTCTGGCCACATGAGGTGGTTATCACAGGTGACCAGGAACAAAACCACAAGCTGCCAGGCTCGAGGTGTGTCATGGGACCTGGAGGCTGTAAAAATCTGGGTCCCTCAAAATAAAGCCTCTCTCCTTCTGCTGTCATCTACTACTCTATAAGCTGAAGGTCACGCTCCTGGAGTTCAATCCAGTGCTAAAGGTCACACTTCCCTCCACAGGTCTGAGACTCTCATTTCTCAATGAGAAAAAGTCTTGCTAGCAATATATGGTACTAACCTGATTTACTATAGCTCTTGTTGGAGCAAAGTTCAGTTACATCCCCTGGGGATTGCCCAGTTTTCTCAGCATTTCCCAGCCCAAAAGGGCAGCAAAGGAAATGCTGGTCAACTTTACTGATTGCTAATAGGCTGCACTAACTGTAGTGCAGAACTTCTGGACCCACTATCCATTGCAGAGTGGGGTTGTTTCCACACCAGGTGTGCATGGTGGTTTGCATTAAATTAGGTAAAATGCATAGGTTCAAAGTGCTAAAGATGTCAATACAACCACATCCTTGCTCAACATTTTACAGGGGCTGGAGCTTGTTGTACAGAGACCTCAGCCTGCTAAGTTCCATGGCAAACCCTATTGAGAATCCTTATAATCTTTTATTAAAGATACAGAAAAGAAGCAATGACAAGTAAAGTGTTAAGCAAGGTATTCCTTGTTAACTACATCCCTTGTTCCCTTTCTCTTCAGCTGGAGAGCACTTTTAAAAAGGAAAAAAAAACCCCCACCCCTGTTACAATCACTTGAAAGGTATTAAAGAGGGTAATAACTGTCCTTTTGGGGAAAAGAGAAGCTAGATCAGATGAACTGTACCTATCATTGTTGCTGCTGTTAAGTCTGATGCTGTTTCTTAGAAGAGAAAACAAGACAAACATATGAAAAGGAAGAGGAAAAAACAGCACACATAGGAAAAGGAGCTGCTAGTTCTGGTTTGACTTTCACTTGCAACCTCACTGCCTGACAAAAAACAAACAAAACAAAATAAAAAAACCCGTAACAACAGGCATTGGTCTTATCAGTCAGAAAGCTGACAAACTTGTGTCAGCATTGTTATGTTTAGGGCACTGCTTTTAACTGTCTCTCTGCACAAAGGCTAGCAGTGGCATTGAAAAATATTTAGTCTTGGATAGCTACCCAGCTACTTATCAAACAGAAGGAAAAATGAGAGAGATAAGAAAGAGACCAAATAAAGAGGGAAGAAAAAGGATGCATGTGGGGTACAGTGACGCAATGTCTCACTTCCCCAGTGTTATTCACAAGTCACTTGTCATCTAGGTCCCTCTCTCTGGGCTGGCCAGGGTATCTCAAGGACAAAGAGGGTTGGGGTACCAGGAAATGGTGGATGTGGCAACCATGATGGTGAAGCTCATGCCTTCTCCTTTCAGTTAACCAGCATCTTGGAAGCCAGCTACCCTCTTCCCCTGACCCTCATTCAGAGCATCCCAAGAGTGGAGTAATGGGTGGCATAGTCATTCGATAGTGTGGCTTACTTTCCAACACATACATTTTGATTCCCTGCTTTCCAGTTCTACACTTTTCTTCACAGAATACATGAATTCTATCAGTCGGGCTATTTGTTTGGATACATTCAGGCTGTCTCATTTCTGCACCTCTCCCCTTCAACTTTTGCTCTTAGAGGTGATGTTGACACTTTATAAACATTCATTCATGTTTTATAACTCCAGTCAGGGCAAATTTGTTAATATCACAATAGTAGCTAGCTCTTCCTGATACAGGGGGACCCAGAGTACATACAGACTTTTCAGAGCCTCCCAGCCAGCTGCCCTCTTTTTACTAAATCTTAGTAATCTGCAGTCACTCAGAATGATAATCCAGGTGCTTCACTGACCCAGCTAACAACTTGTCAGCATCTCTTTTTACTCTGTACCTTGAATCTGGTGCCCCAGCTAAAGAACCTGTTAGCCCATCTTCCCTGCTCACACTTCATTCTCACCAGAGGCCAGAACTTTTTCTCATCTTCTAGAATGGAGTACTGTGAATGACCTTCCCCTCCAGATTTTTAACATTTTTCCCTCCCTCCCCCCAAAAGCAAAGTCAACTGCTTCCCCATCCCATTGCTGTTATGATGGCCCAAACACAACATTTTCCTGAGGCTGTCAAGGAAGGATGGTCTAATGTCTAAGGCAGTGAACTGGCATGCAGGAGATCAGATTCAATGCTTGCCTCTGCCAGTGGCTTCCTGCATGACCTTGGGCAAGTCACTTGTTCACCCTGTACAAGGGTGTTCGCCCCTTGTGTATACAAATGAGGTTATTAAGCTCCCTTTCTTCTGCTCTCAGCCTGTTTTGTTTATTATTTGTAAGCTTTTTGGGAACAAAGAGCTGGTTCTTGCTTTGGGCAAATAGGGTCCTGAGTTCATTGACGGCTTTTAGGAGTTACCATCTAGACATCAATAAGAAAACAAATCAATACATAATGATATTCAGGATTCCTCAGAAGCAGGGGCAGCCGCTAATAGCTAATATAATGGGTCCAACCCCTAATCTACCATCAAAAACATCATCCCTGCTGCAGTGAAAGCAGCTGGGCTCCTTTTAAAGGGGCCATTGCTCCACAGTATTCTTGGATGGGAGTCCAAACTTCCCCCCTTGTTAGGGATGTTCCCCTTTGGGGCGGTTGTTCTATTTTTAACACAAAGGTTTTCCATCCACTTTGTTTATAAAATACATTTTGTAAATAAACTTTTTCTAGGCCTGACTGTCCTGCTGGTAATTTTCCTTTAGTAGGAATGACTGTCAGGTATGAACACATTTTTAAAACATTACCAAGCTATCTAATTTAGGAAAATGTTATTGATTATATATAAGAAACATTAGAAAATAAATTTGTAGCTGTTAATCTCTGAGTGGTAGGTCTGAGCAAGGGACTAGATGTTTAGATTATTGCTGTTGTCTATTAGCCAAATCCTTTGAAAGTGATATTAGAACCTGAATTTGATCCACCAATAACATATGTTGAGAATACATTTCATCTTCTAGCCGCTCAAGCTTTAGCAAAGGATAATGCATCAACAGAAAAGGAGCTTTGCCATGTTCTTTAAATTACTTTTCAGTAGGTGGTAATGGAGAGAAAGTTTTAGAGCCAGATCCTGCAAACTGCTTTGTATACAAGGACCCCTACTTCTAGATGGAGCCACATTGAGTCATTCACTAAGTTACTGCAGCTGTTCCTTTAGACTTCCCCTACATGGCTTGGCACTGTACTGTTGTTTTTTAAATTAAAAAACAAAGTATTTGGATTGCCCCTTATTGTCTGCTTTTCATTTGTTCAGTTATACTGAATTTATATCTTAAGTACCCCATTTGGACCCTTCCATTATTTCTAGGGACGACTGGAACAAAGCCCTTTTTTCTTTAAAGTTTAACATGGCATCAAATGGGAGAATTGCCACAAGAATTTTTGAATTCCCTTTTGTTGTTGTTGAAACATGTAAATATGAAATATTTGGAGCAGGTCTATTCCATCACAGGATTATGAGAGTCTCCTCTGAACACTACCCCTTTGTACTTTTCCAAGGATGTGGTGCATAGGGCCTGATCCAAAGCCCAATGAGCCGCATGGGGGAATCTTTCTTTCCCCTAACACTACTAGGCTTGGGCTCAGAGCATTGGAGAGTAGCTCTCCTGCTAAGTAACTATTTCAAAAAGATTAGTCATGGGGAGGCTGGGGGCAGATGGCTTGTTTTCTTATTGCTTTATTTTACAATTAAGGGTAGCCCCCCATATTTTGGGGTGTATTTAAGGTAAAAAACCCACCCTATTTTTAGTTTAAGAATTAAACTGCTTAGGGTTTTATGTAGAGGAATGCGGCCCAGATCATTTTATATTGTACAACCACTTTGCTACCGCACTGCCTGCAGACTGTTGTCTCAAACCCAGCAAAACAAGACTGGAATGTCCTGACATCCCTCCATCCTATTCATGAGCGACAAGCTAGTTCCTCATTAAAGCTGGCGAAGCAGCTCTTTTCAGACAACAAGCAAAAGTTGCCTTGTGGCAACACTAGATTGTTGTGAAGGAAATCAACAGGCAATTTATTTACAACAAGAATAGGATGCTGCCTGACTACAAATGCCTTCCCCGTACCCTTTAAAGTGAACCGTCTGGAAACAGAAGACTAGTGACTAAGGTCCTGCTCCTGCAAACATTTATGCACATGCTTAACTTTACTAACATGCGTGGTCCCACTGAAGTCACTGGACTGATCACAACAGCAAACTTAAGCATGTTCATGAGTGTTCACAGGATCAGGGCTCAAGCATCAATCCTTGGGAAATTTTGCTTCTCCGTTAGCTTCAATGAGCTTTGGAGCAGGCCCAAAGTGTGTAATCCTGGGAGGTGTAAGAGACCCATTTACATTTTTCAATAGTAGTATTAAAAGGATGCGCTATTCTTGAATGTTTTTGTGACAATTCTCCCATTTCTCACCTGGATCTGTCTTAGTACTTAGGATATGACTGAAGGATCTGCCTTTTCCATCACGAATTAATATACATAAAACTAATTTTCTGTACTTTAGCAAACTAAAATGAATTATCTTATGATTTTCTAAAATGATGTTACAGTCACAGTGCATTCAGCTTGCCTAACCCCAGAAATGTTTTCTCTTAGTCAAAGCACATAGGTGCTTACGGTAGTATAACTGTTTTATATTTTGTTGTTTTATTGAATGGACAAACCTAATCCTGAGAAATTAGAAACATTTCGTGGCTCTCTGGAGCTGGATTAAGAGAATTATTGTAGTTCACTAAGATTTCAGGTCATTTCTCTAACAAAAATACTTTCAATCATCATCTATTTTTTAAATGACTTGCTAGAGCTTTCTCTTACCTGAACCATGAGTTTAAATAAGATTAATAAAATCATATTTTCATTTGGAATACACACTGAGAAGGATGGTTTATAGCACAGTCTGGTTAAGTCTAGAGATGTTTAGAACTGGAAAGTCAAGAAATTTCATCCAGATGGCTGGATGATGTGGCTGTAACCCAGTCAACTTTACCCAAAGGACATGCAACATTCATTCTAAACAAGCCTTTGTTCAATTTGAACATTTGTGTCAGAGTACAGCCTAGATAGAATGTATTTTTCCTCTTTTTCTCTAACTTTAAACTGCCAGCATCCTCCCCTCTTTCTCTTCCTCTGCAGGTAGCTGCTGTAAAATGCTACCCACTGGAAAATTAAGTGCTCTGCAAATTGGATCTCTAAGTCAAGTCTTCAGGGTTCTTGTGATATTTCTTCCTTTATCCCCTGCTCCCCCCTCACAGAGACAGTGTGACACGACCAGAAAATGTGTTGTAAAGTCAAACTCTCATCAATTCTCAGAGGTCCTTGGATTATAGTATGAGAATGCAGTAATCAGCTAATGAATACATCTGTGAGAGCCTAGAAAAACCCACCTGTTGAGCAAGCACTCTCATTTTTCCTTCAAGTTTTAAGTTCATGACCAGTGTTGCAATAAGCCTCAATGGGGTGCATGTTAGATAGCTATTACTGGATGTATCAGATACATCGGGCAGTGTGATGCCAAAACAAGACAGTCTACAACCACTTCAGGTGTGCAACAATCATGTGCTATTGCACCGTCAGGTGTAACTTATTGCTATTAGAGTGCGGTTCATTTTAAATTAAAAAAATACTATTGTGAAAGATGAGTGATTCGGGAGGAAGGGTGCCAGTGTCAGGTTAAGCAACATATCATTCCATTCTGAAAAATAAGCCATCATAGAAGGCTAACAGCTGGCAAACTGCTCTGAAAACCCTCACCCAAGCGTAATTTATTTTTAATTATTTGATAACATTTCAGAACATAGATTGCAATGTGCCTCATAGAAATAATACATGAGGGTACTACAAACCCTCAGCTAATAAACCTTTGAGGAGAAGTGGTGAGAGATTGACACTTTTGGTGCAGAGTAATAAGGTTCTGCTTTGTGCAGGGTGATTGTGTTTTCTGAAAGCAAAGGTCTGAATCAGTTAGAAATGTATGAGCCACAAGCACTGTGGTGGGGCTTTGGTTAGGTTGGATCTGTGCCCCATTTAGTGTTAATCTGCCACAGTTTTAATACGTTGTTCAGTTCTGGGTATTTTAGCTCCAGGGAAGGAATTAAGGGAGAGTGACACACAGTGATTTGGGGCTGGAGTGACTGATTAATACATGAGGACGTACAGTGCAGCTTGGCTAAGCAATGGCTCAAGGCATGATCCAAAATCCATTGAAGTAAATAGGGAGTTTTCATCAAGTTCAGTGGGCTGTGGAGCGGGGCCTATGCAGTGTGTGCATTTGGGGGAATGATAAGCTTCTACAAACGTTTGAAGAGGGTAAACATCAGGATGGAAAGCAGCATGTCAGGTGGCAAAAGGGGCATAACTTAAAGCAATGGGATCACATTACAATAATTCAGGCTATTTAGAATAACTGCTTGATGGTAAATTCTATTAGATTGTCTAACCTAAGTCTCCAGTGGTTCAGATGGAAATCCAAGGCATGGGGCACTTTATACTATTAGAAAGGACAAAGCATTAGAAAAAGTACATTAGGGAAATATCATGCTGTGGGTCTTTTCTTTCTCTAGGAGTGCATCTACATTGTACCCTCAGTTCGAAATAAGCTGAAATAAGTTGTGCAATTTGTGCTATGCAAATTGCATAGCTTATTTTGAGTGTATTTCGAAATAGCTTATTTCATAATTTGGCGCTATCTACACAGGGCCAAATTTCAAAATAACTCGCTATTCCGAAATTCCCTTACCAGGACTTCAGAATAAGCTGCCCATTATTTCAAAATCTATTTGAAATAGGCTGCTTCAATAGACACAGAATAGCTATTTCAGGATACTTCCAGTGTCCCGAAATAGCTCCACAGTAGACGTAGCCTAGATGGCCTGGTTCTTTCACTACTCTCCAAGCTCCTACTTCAGAATCATTTAAGAAAATAAGGCTTAATTGCAGAATCCTCACAATGGCAAAGATGAACATTTAACAGTGTTTGATATTGCTGCAATATTCCATTGAATAATTAGTCCCCAATGAGCTGGATTTGCTGTCAAACTGAATTATGAAGGGGACTTGCCATGTGTTATTGACATCAGAAACAAGTTTAACCCATGAAATGGAGGAAAGAGTCTCTGGAAACTAAATGAGAAAGCAAATAATCACCTCACATTAGTAATATATGCCAGCTAAATGAATTATTTCAGGTCCAAAGTTCTAATATGATAGTTGGTCAAGAATGCTATGTAAACCTATGACATAAAATGCGATTAGAAAAAATATTCAGCACTTTTTGTTCCCCTGTTGAAGATGCACCTCTCTACTGTGCCACCAACGAATAACTATAATGGCACGGCTGTAAGATAGTTTGGGATCATAATATAAACACATAGGTACGTCTAGACTACACGCCTTTTTTGAAAGAGGCTTTTCCGAAAGATAATTTTGAAAAAGCCTCTTTTGAAAACGAGCATCTACATTGCACTAAGCGGATCAAAAAAGCGATCCGCTTTTTCGAAAAAGAGCGTCTAGACAAAATTATGTCTCTGTCAAAAAAAGGGCACCTGGAAGCACTTCTACCAGGGCATGGGGGCAGCGTTTACTTCCAGGTCCTGCAGCATGCTCTTTACAGAGACGCGTGCTTTAAGGGACCCCCCTGAACAGCCATTCCTCTGCTCCTGCAGCTGGCTTGCCTACCTCCTAGAGGGACAGCAAAGCTTCTGCAGTGCTTGCTTGGAGTGCCCTGCTTTGTGGGACACCACAACATTTTTTTTCCATGGTTGGTTTTTGTGCTTTGAACTGCTTTTTTGCCATGGAGCCAGAGCTGCCCCTGGGCAGGCGATGGCCCCATACTGTCATGCTTCAAGTTCTGCTGCAACTCCATGAGACCTTCATGATGTTCATGCCAGGTCTGGATTCTGAACCCAGCCTTCAGCCCCTCGCTCGGGCTGCAGCAACACTGCTCTTGCCACCGAACTTCTTCCACGAGAGGCGATTTTGGAGGCTGGAGACAAGTTCAGATTGGTGGGACCGGCTCGTCATGGAGCAGTGGGACGACCAGGCTTGGCTCCGAAACTTCCGTTAGCGGAAGTCCACCTTTCAGGAGCTGTGTACCTGGCTCGCCCCCACCCTGCAACAACAGGACACCCACTTGCGCCCTGCCATCCCCCTGGAGAAGAGGGTGGCTATTGCCCTCCGGAAGCTGGCCACTCCTGACAGCTACCGTTCAGTAGGACACCAGTTTGGCGTGGGGAGATCTACTGTTGGCGCCGTGTTGATGGAGGTAAGTCCCTCTGGGGGACAGTGCATGCGGGGTAAGGGGACTGTAATAGGAAAGGGTGGGGGCAATGGAGTAGGAGTGGGGGAGGGCTCCTGGCCTCACCCTGCCCTACTGCTGGGAGCAGCCGCCGGGGGGGGGGGGCATCCTGGGGTCTTTGGGGGGGGAGGAGAGAGGAGGCACCTCCAAAGGACTCGGGCAACCCCTCTAACTTCCTATTCTGTGTGTTTGTATGTGTCTATTTCTGCAGGTGGTGAGGGCCATCAACTCAGAGCTGCTGAACAGGATTGTCCATCTCTGAGACTAGACACCATCATGGCTGGCTTTGCTGGGCTGGGATTCCCAAACTGTGGAGGAGCGCTTGATGGAATTCACATCCCGATCCATGCACTGTCCTATCGAGCAGCCCGGTATATCAACAGAAAAGGGTACTGCTGCATGGTGCTGCAGGCCCTGGTCGACCACCGTGGACTATTCACTGACATTTGTGTGGGGTGGTCGGGCCGGGCACATGATCTTCTGCAATTCATACCTTTATCACAGGCTGCAGGCTGGAACATTCTTCCGGCAGTGAAACTTTGCTGTTGGGGATGTGGAGATGCCAAGCTGCATTGTGGCCGATGTGGCATACCCCCTCATGCCTTGGCTCATGAAGCCCTACACTGGACATCTGAACGTGAGCAGGGACCAATTTAACGCGCACCTGAAACGGGCACGCTTGCAGGTGGAATGCGCCTTTGGCCGCCTGAAGGGACGGTATAGGAGCCTCCTCACTCGCCTCAACATGGGGGAACGCAATATCCCTGAGGTGGTGGCTGCGTGTTGCGTGCTCCACAACCTGGTGGAGAGCAAAGGGGAGGCCTTCCTCCCAGGGTGGGGGACACGGGCTGAAGTGGAGGGGAAGCAGTTCGCGCAGCCCCGGACCGCTGCCATCCGCCAAGCCCATCAGGTGGGGGTCTGCATCCGGGAGGCTCTGCGTGAGAGATTCTCAGCAGGAGCCCAATGACTTTCCACAGGGCCTCTCCAATTGGGCCTGTTGGCCTGGGCCCCCCACCCCAAAACCTGTCCTCTCACAACCCATCCCTGCACCAGTCTCCGGACAGTGAACACACACACACCCACACCCGGTTGACTATAAAAAACATTATGTTTATTAACAAACTATGTGCAAATAAATCATTTTGTAACAAAATAAAACTGTGCAAAATGTTTTCAAAAATATACTTTCTTATGCAACTAGCAAAGTCTTTTTAAAACTGCGGAGGAGGGGGTATGTAAATCTGGAGGAGGGAGGGAGGGCAGGTGGTTTAGGTCTCAGGGTGTCGCCTGGCCTGCAAAACTCTGCTGCCTTGGGTCTGTGGCCCTAAACGTCCTCGGGGTCGAGTGGGGCCTGGGACAGTGGCAACGGGGATGGGACTGCAGCTGGCTCTGCACTAGCCAGGGGTGAGAGGGGTAGCAGGGGCTGGAGCAGGTTGAACGGGAGGAGCAGCAATGGGGACAGGACCTGGAACAGCTAGGGCCTCTTGGATACTCCCACACATTGCCGTCCACTGTGGGAGGAAATCCTCCAGCAAGCCGTTGTGCCACCGAGCTTCCTCCCATGCCCTTTCTGCCATGGTCTCCTCCATCCTTTCAAGGGGTCATTGTAGACCTGCCAGTGCCTGCGGCTTCCGTGGGACTGGGTGGGTGGTGGCACTGGTGTCGCAAGGCGCTCTGATCCAGCAGGTCCGGCTGTGGAGGAGAAGAGAGAGAAGCGATCAGTTTTATGAATGCACACACTGTCCCTGCTTGTGATCAGTGAGTAAGTCCTTGGAACAAGGGATGGGAATATTCTCACTGCAAGCCCACGTCTGGCCTGGCCAGCAGCCCCGGCCTCACAGGGTCCCGAAGATGGCTAGGGCAACGTCCTGCCGCCACCCCACTACCCTCCTCTCATCATGGCCATACAGCCCAGGGAAGTGTGCAGCCACAGTGGGTCACAAAATGTAGGACAGGGGCCTGGAGCAGCTTGGGTCTCCCAGGGCCCCCACCCACACACCCACCACCTGTCCGTGGCAACACTGTCTGTGGGACTGACTGTTGTGTCACTTGTGCATATATGCCCAAGTGCTATGTGTGATACTTGCGGTGGTCTGTGTGGTATCGTACGTGCGCCCTTGTGACCAGCCTGCTTCCCGCAGTTCTTGGGGGGGGCAGGACAGTCCTCCCTGGGGTCAGACACGTGTGGGATCCTCCCCAAGCTGTGAGCACCTGCCCATGTGTGCCCTGGGAATGGACATGCTTGAACATGCACAGAGAGGTGCAAGCTGTCCAGGAAGAGCATGACATGTGTAGACTTCCCCGCATCCCCTGTGCTCCCACCTCCCCCGTTGTGTGTGTGTGACCCTGACCGCACTCACCTGATGTTCCCTCACCAACATCAGAGGATGCCTGCGAGGCCTCCTGGGTCTCAGGGACCGGCTCCAGGGTCAGGCTAGCCACACTGTGGTTGGGGTCCTCTTCCTCCTCTTCATCCTGCAGCTGCTCCTTGTCTTCAGCCCCCTCCTTGCAACACTGCACCGGTGTCTGCAACCTGGTCTGGACCAGAACTGGGGCAGAGAGGGGTTCCCCACCACCCAGGATTCTGTCCAGCTCCTGGAAGTACACGCAGTTGTGAGGCGCTTCCCCTGAGGTGGAGCTGGGCTTGTGGGCCCTGGCATAGCTCTGCCTGAGTTCTTTAACCTTGGCCCGCACCTGGTCCAAGGTTCTGGGGTGGTGCCCTTTTTTGGCCAGCCCCTTGGCCATGCGGCCGTAAATGTTTGCATTCCGGTGACATGAATGCAGAGCCTGGAGCGATTCCTCCTCTCCCCATAGTTCCAAAAGTGTCAGGACATCTGGCCCTGACCAGGCTGGAGCTTGCCTCTTGCCCCTGGATGGCTTCCTGGAAGGTCCTTGGGAGCCTCGGGGGTCTTGGGCTTGTGCCATGATGAATTCTCAGAGAGGCAGGGAGAGCAGTGTGGTCAGAGGCTTCCTCTGGCTGCCTTCCTGCCACAATGGCTGCCCAGGGTGCCTGTGCCTTTAAAACATGGCTACAGACAGGAACAATAGAGGTTTTTCCTGCAGATGGACTGTCCACCAGGGCTTTTCCCTGGAGGTCTGTTTTTTCGACCCTGCCCCGGCGTCCACACACACCTTTTTTCGACAGATCACTGTTGAAAAAGGCATTATTCCTCATAAAATGAGGTTTACTGCTGTCGACAAAACTGCCGCGTTCTTTCAATTTACTTTCAAAAGAATGCAGCGGTAGCGTAGATGCAGGTGAAGTTTTTTCGAAAAAAGGCAACTTTTTTTTTAAAAAATGTGTAGTCTAGACACACCCGTAGAGAGAGAGAGCGAGTGAGCAAGCGTGGGATTTTCAGAGCTCAGAATCAGCCTTACTCTGTTGCTATTACAGTCAATGGAAACTCTACCTTGTAATGGACTA
This sequence comes from Rafetus swinhoei, assembly GCA_019425775.1. Classification (NCBI taxonomy): domain Eukaryota; kingdom Metazoa; phylum Chordata; order Testudines; family Trionychidae; genus Rafetus; species Rafetus swinhoei. The sequence continues at coordinate 73,564,305 of CM033440.1, forward strand.
TAGTGAAGAGATAGGCTTCTCCCCCTCCTGACTTTACACATCTTCCATAGGCAGACAGCTTTGATATTTTACTGAGGTTGTGCTAGCAACTGGGCAAAATAATATCTGCACAGCTTTTTCAACTAAATGTGGACACCCTTTGGCTGAAGTGGCCTACTGCGTGTTGGGGAGTAACAGGAGAATTCACATAGTGATGGCCCAATTGGGACAGTGATTATTTCCCTTCCCAGCCAAAGCCCAGCCTCCTGTACCCACAACTTTCTCACACACCCCTCTTTCCCGTGCAGTGGAACCTTGCCAGTTATGCTGCCTAGGGTGCATCCAGAACTCTGAAAACAGGGACAGAACTGGTCCTAACTGAGCTACTACCAAGGGAAGCAGTGGGCCTTACATTTTTTTCTGTATTTTATATTCCAAATCTTTCTGTATGACAAGCTTTGAGCTAAGGAAAGGCCAGAAGAAATTGCAAAGGTATAAAAATATCAGAGTAGTGAAGTCTGCTGCATACTCTCAATTAAGGCTTAAACTCCATCAATGTATTCTGGGTTTATTAAGAGATATTTTATTTGGCTCTTCTTGCTGAGTGAATCACAGAGTAGAATCTTGTAATGAAATAAAATATTAATACTTCTGGTCTATATTTAGACTGAGGGTGGGAGATAATTTTATTCCTTAAATACAAAAATGGTTAGACAATGTAAGATTGAAGGGAAAGGGCTGATCTCAGTTTTACAACACCCAAAGCAGAGAAGATTATGATTTTCCAGGTCTATAAAAATCACAAGAAAGGGTTTATTATGAGGACTCATTAACTCTGAGCGCAGTGGATTCAAATTACATTGAGAGGGACCATGGAACTTATTAGATTCGAGTGCAAGACTCTTTGTAAACATATTTAATTGCTATGAAAGAATCACTGTGGAGAATCCTTCCTCTATAGAGCTTGTTACCTCTTTCTAGGTTGAATCCTCTATATGAATTATTTACACAGAGATTTAACTGGCAGAAAACACCACAGTTTCTTCCAAAAGTTGTTCTTGGAATAAAAGTTCCCCTCACGTTCAAAGACATGGATGTTTAATGTCACACTGCCACCAATATGTGACATTAATAACAATGAATCTTTCATCCCCAAATGTCCCAAAATACTTTACAATAGTGTGTGGCCAACGTCTCTGTTGGTGTAACTTTACTGATGTAAAAAACGTTACATCAGTAGAGAATCTGATGCTTTATCTGTGCAGCACCAGTGAAATCTAGTAGTCTCAGGACTAAGGACTATAAGTAAGATTAATAAATTAATACATCTTTTTTAAAAATGTAAACTTGAATATTAGGCAGACAGGGGTAGAGTCACAAATGGCTGACAGTATGGACATTAGGGTGCAGAAGCAGAAGTTGAATGGCATGAGGGCTATTCTCAGTAAAGACTCTGCTTACCCTCCTACTACAACACAAAAAAACCCCTTTCTGTGCAACGTATAGGCTTTCCAGCCAGTTTCAGAAGATCTTTTTCCTCCATTACATTAATTTATCTTGTTTTGTTATCCACCATCACACAAGAGAGATATTTCGCCCCATCTACCACAAGTTATCCAATCACTTACCTAGTTGTGTGTTTTCTTTCCTCCTGCAGCCTTTGCATATTCTCATGTATGCATATAGACTATTGGCTAGAATAGTCAGCTGCTGCACTACTGTTGGGACTCTATTCTATCCAGGTTCTTATACCACACATCACTGTAACAGCTCAGTGGCTGTCCGGTGGTGCCTTATGTAATGTGACTTCCATGCTGTCCCATGTTGCTTGTTCTCTCATCCTCTCACCAGAAGGAGAGCATATGCAGCATTTTTCTTGGATAGTGGTTTTGCTGTTATACAAATATACCTGCTGCTAGGTGTTTATATTAGCGGAGGCAAGGTCAATGAAACGTGCCTTGTACTTGGAGCAGAAACTAGGGAGGTTTGTGGACATCCTTAGTTCTTTGGGGAGTTCACTTTATCTTCTCTGGAGAAGGTTGTCTGCCACACAGACAACCTGCATTACTATTGTTGAGAGATCTATTGTGCCAGAGGAGAGTAGTTTCCAATCATGGTCTTTGTCTCGGAGCTTTAGATGGTCTTTTAGATACCTTGTGCTACAGCTATGACAATATCCTAGTTAAACATTGTTGAATTAAGTTGTTCTATTTTAGGAGTCCATTGCAATAAAAATGCAAATGCTTACATACTATTGAGGGATTGTTTGTTTCCATGCAGGAGGGGGACCACAACTCTTCCAGGAACTAAGAACAATAACGTGTAGTTAGGCAAATTCATTTAGATTAACTTGTAACATCTCTAAAGAGCTACCACCACTTGGGAGACTGGTTAAAAATACACTGGTTCAAACTGGATTTTCTGGGAACAAACAGACCAAAAAAAGATTTTTGGTTAAATAGCTTGAGTTGAAACTGACTCAGGACCTTCTTTCTGTTCTAGCAAACAGACAGGAGCACCAGTCCAAAGGAAGCCCCAATCCTAAGGGGTTGGAAAGTTTTTCGCTTACTCAGGTCCCACAAAATTTGAGGGCTAGTTCTGAGCAACAGCTGTTCTGAACTGGTGATAACCAGAAAGACCCATGTGGTGTTTGAAGGATTAATCAACCAACAGAGCACTTGGAGTTTGGGGGTGATCTCTGGTAAGCTTATTAATATGTGTATTGGTTCTTTTACTGTTTTAATATGTATACTCTGTAGCACTTTCACTTTAGGATTAAATGTGCTTGCTTAGAAAGAGCTGTAGTGTAACTGACTGCTGGCAACTACAGCTGTTCATAACCTCTGTAGAAAAAGCAAAGTGCAGATGCTAGCCAGTCTGGCTAGCTGGGAATATCAACATAGTCAGGGAACAGTGCAGTCTGGAAAAAGCACTGTCAAGAGGGAGAGTTATGTCTCTCCACTCAAGAGAGGTGACAGCCTTAGGTTAGCTACTTAGGGAAGAGCCTGGGGCGCAGAGTGGAGTAGTCTTGTTGGACCACGGAGGGAGACTAGAGGGGCCTCCTTGTCTTGAACTAACACACCCTGGGCCCTTGCCATGAGGAGTTTGAAGATAAGGACCAAGACCTTCCTTGAATTTGTTTGAAATTCTATGGGAAGCCACTGTAGAGAGAACAGATGTGATGCATTTTTGGTAGCCTGCATTACTGAGGAGATGCTCTGCAGCCTTCTGTACTAGTTGGAATGTCCAAAGTGCTGAGGCTTCATGCCCAGAAGTTGCATTGCAGTAATCAAATTCAGAGATGACAAAGGCATCCATAAATGAGACCACATCTTTGTTTGATAGACTGGGATGAAGTCTCCTAGCCAAACAGAGATGGTAGAAAGTGTTACTAGCAGATGACACTATGTGAGAGCTCGGCATCAGCAAGAAATTCGAACACACTCCTAGACTATGGACTGAATTGAACAATTGTGGGTGTATATTTTCAACCAATGGAGACTGCACGGTGGATGCAGGCTCTTCAGTATACTCTCCTCTATCCACCAGCAAAACCTCTGTCTTGATTGGGTTCAACTTCAACCAGCTGTTCTTCATCCAAGAACTGACCTCATCCAAGTACTGGATAGTGGTGTGTTTGTCTGTGGAGAACAGGTAAGAACTGTGTATCAGCTGCATATTGTGGCACCCGAGTTCATGTCATCTGACCAGTTCATCTCATGCTTGCATGTAGATGTTGAAAAGGACTATATTGATAAGAGAGAATTGATCCTTGTGGAATTATGCAAGAAGAGTCTATTGGTAAAGGTGCAGTTTCTCAACACTCCAGTTGCGAGTTTTGGCCCACTTGACCCACGTAGGTGCATATTCTATGGCTCGCCCTACTCACTGGTATATTCAGATCTGGCACGAGATTCCCTTCTACAGCATAGAGATGGTGCTGAAGCACTTGTGATCTTTCTGTACAGCTCCAATGCAAGATTTAAGTGATGCAGTGGGCTACATATTTCCTCCTCAGAGTGAACTTCTAAATTAAGCCTTTTCCAACCAGAATTCACATTTTAAGCCTTCATCTCTACCGCAGAGTGCTGACAATAGGTTTTTTGAATGCTTTATAATATATTTTCTCTTCAACTTTGGTTTAATATGGCAGAAGAATGCCAATTATGTTTAAAATAACCATTCCAGGGAAACCAAGCTTACGCTTTTTATATAAGTCATCATTCCTAGGAATTTTTCAAGAATGGATGGAAGTTAATTTGCCTTATTTCTAAACTGCATTAAAATGACAGTACTTAAAAAGAATGGCACTTGGCAGTACCCTGGGATTTCCTATTTAATACTGAATTTCTAATTTCTCTCTTTGCTTCTAACCATGTAGAGTCTTGGCTCTGTGTCAACTGCATTGGATATAATGTAATTTTTTAGGAACCTCTAACCTTCCAGCCTAATTAGCATCTTTGGTGTCATTTTCATATGCTCTTAACTCTCATCTTCTGCACCATGATAGTCAAGCTTTGTTTTAGACAAAGTCTCCTCCCCTATCATTTTATAAAAATGGATGCAATTATAATTTGACATTTCCTTCTTTTTGTCTCTGTGTCCTTCATTATTCTTCTTAGTGGGAATGATCATTTTATCCTTGATCTATTCTGTCTGCATAGCAAGTGCATTATTACTATTACTGCAGATCTTTGGGGTGCTCCCTTTCCTCTTTGGCTTATCAATTATTTTATGAAAATTATGTAGGTTTTAAACTGTTTCATTTTCTTACACAACCTCATTAGGTACGATAGATGAGGTGCAATACACCAGTATGAGTAAGTTCTTTTCAGGTCAGTTAGGCAGCCAGGCAGGGCCATCCTTAGGATTTATAGTGCCCTACATAGTACTACTAGACTGATGCCCCTGTGCCCAAGGGTAGCTTCGGGGAAGAGAGGAGGAGGAAGGATTTTTTTTTTAGAGATGTGATTTTACAATCTTCAATAACACACTAATGAAATATTTTTAAAACAAATTTTAAACTAAGATCCTGTAGACTAACACAGTAAATTCAGAAACTGACAGTACATACCTGGGGTAGGCAAATGCCTGTTAAATGGCTTCATTACCACTAGAATGGCTCTTTCACAGGTTCAGGAAACCAAAACCATCAGCTCCAATTGGGCACAGCATACAGTGCTGGTACTTCAAGGTCTCTCTAGCTTTCTTTGGCAGAAGTCTTCAGGGTAGGTCTCTGCTCTGCCCCAGCCTCCAACCTTCTGAGCTGTATTGCTCCCATTTTAATCCTGTCTCCAACTGGATCATGCTCTGCATGCAGGGTTGGGGGGTAGGGGTCGCTGTGCTGAGTACTGTCCTTTAACCCCTTCCATCTGAATGTGGGGTTTGTGTACCCCACACAGGCCCTTCAGACAGTAAAGACACCTGGAATCCTAGAAAGATTCATTTCATGGAAGAAAGACCTCCTTAATCTGGGTGTCCCTTATCCAGGAATACCCATGGTTGAGATCCCAGCAGGTGGTGGAGGAAGTGTCTTGGTGCTCTGCCACTCCCCTGCCCCCCCTCATCTGGGGGAATGGCAGTGCACCAAAGCAACATTTCTCTGGAGGCTTTTCCTCACTGTTCCCATAGGGCACAGAGTCATGGGTGCTCCCAGGGCACCAGTTAGCACCCCATCCCCCTCACGCAACTTCCCTCCTTCTTAGGTCCTGATCCAGCACCCTCCCATGGTCCAAAAAATTCTTTAATCTGGTATACCCTGTTATCCAGGGTTGCCGGATTAAAAAAGTTCAAGTGTACCTCAAAATCTGGCCTTGGGATTATCACAGAAGTTGTGGAACAAGACCTCCTGATTAAGATGGAAGGGCAGAGACCATCTCTGTTAGGAAACACAGGGACATTCAGATCTATTTGATACAAAATGAGGTACAGGAGATTCCTAAGTAGGGGAGCAAGCTCCTCAGTTCTCTTAGCTGAGGAGGTGGCCCTGGAAACACAATAGTCAATGCAGAAAAAGACTGGAACAGCAAAGCTCATCCCAAAGCAGATGCATTTATCACCATCCAGATAGTCTAAGTTGGAAGAAGAGATAATAAAGAACCCAAGATAAGAGACTTTCTTAAGGAAATTCATTAAGAAGAGATGGGACCCCCTGCGGCATCTCCAAGGGTACTCAGGGTATGTCTACACAGAAAAAAAAAAAGGCAGCTGGTCCACGCCAGCTAACTTAGGATAGGTCTACATTAGGAGGCAATGTAGAACTAAGGTATGCAATTCCAGTTACGTGAATACCATCGCTGCAGTCAACACACCTTAGTTCAAGTTACCGTGGCACTTCCACTGTGGGAGTCAATGGGAGAAACTCTCCTGTCGACTCTCCTTACTCTTCTCGATACAATGGTGTACTGGACTCAATGTAAGTACGATCAGCAGTCGATTTAGCGGGTCTTTAAATCAATCCCAGGGAGCTCAATTCCTCGAGCGCTGAACTCCCGCTAAGTGTAGAGAATGCCTGGGATTGTTTCACTTCTGTGTCAACTTCTGGGCTTGGGCTGCAGCCTGAAGTCTGGGACACTCTGAACCCACTGAGTCCTAGAACCCCGGCTTCAGCCCAAACCCAAAAGTTTCCACAGCAATGAAACAGCCCTGCAGCCCAAGTTCTGAGAGCCACAGCTGGCTGTCACTGGCCAGCTGTGGGGTTTGCTTTGCTGTGGAGTCATACCATCAGACTGAGGCTGCTGAAACAGAACTGGTTCAGAGCTTCTCTACCCCTACTCAGACCTGCTTATAAAGGTTGCCATACACGGTTACAGAAGAGCAAAATGGAAAGGACACACCCAACTGGGGGTTGTTCTCTGCCTTTTTCTGGGAAGAAATTCTCTTTTGGCCTTGTCTGAAGTAGGTCACTCTGTGGCCTGGAAGAAAGGATGGCACTTCAGCAGAGTGCACCAACTGCACCCGTTTTCAGCAGAGAACAATTAGGAAGCTTGCCTGCAAACTGGATCAAGAAACTGGGCATTAAAATCTTGCATCTGGATTGGTGATCACCAGCCTCTCTGAGGAGGACAACTCATCCATTCACCCACAGTAGTGGCAGCTTCTTCACAAAATAGGTTAGATAATTTGTACCGGTTTTCTGCTCCTTGTGTGTCTGATTTTCACAACCTTGTTAAAACTAGTCACTGCCACTCTCACTTTTCACCCTTAGATCTCTTTGGATTGAATATATCGGTTGTTCCTTCTGAACAGTTGTTTTAAATGCTGCATAATTTCCCCTAGTAGATATTTTAGATAAAAGCTGATTCCAATCAATTTGCTTCACTTCATATTGCATTCTTTCAGATTCTGTCCTTATAAACCCAATATTTTTGCAATGAACTCCCAAGAGTGTTTCAAATATATTATTTAGAGACAGACTGAACTATCAAACAACATTTAACATGGTAGGCAATCACTACTAAAGGATGAAACTGAAGTCCAAATCATATGACTGATTTCCAGCTTGAAAAACTCCAATCAGTTCAGACAGAAGACTGAAGATATTACAAAAAAGATGTATAACTCAGATTCAGAACACATTTTTTGTGACATGACATTTGCAAAGTTGGTAAGAGCCAAGATCATCACCATGGTATATTATGTGATCATGGCAGAGCTGTACTTCTTCTAATTAACTAGAATTCTTGACGGAAAATGTTTGCTGTAATCCAAGGATTTCCTTTAAGAACTGTGTCTCAGTTTCTCTGAAAGTCACTTGCATGGTAATATGGTTTTCATGGAAATACATTTTTCTAAAGTATCTGGGTGAATGAGTGAAGTTTTGTCTTAATTATTCCAAAATTATATGGGATATAGTCTTATCTCAAAGGTGAAGCAGGCTAGAATAGATTTTGATAAACTCCTTGTTTCATTACAAAATTTTCCTGTCTTAACATTGTCGTCATCATTTTGAGGTCTTTTGCAATAAAGTGAAATATATAATTACATTTCATTGAATGTTATATCTAAAAATACTCAAATATACTAGGGATGTTAACTGGTAAGCATACCAGTAAGAATGAGACTTACTGGTACGTTTACCAGTTAACTGGTTAACCAGCCCATGCCAGTTAACTCCAGCGGTGACCAGCTACGCTCGGGAGGTGGAACCCTTCAGCCACAGTGGGGCTAGTGGTGGGACTGCAGAGTTGCGGCAGGCCACTTTTGTGTGTGGCTAGACTTCCCCTGAAACTCTCTCAATCTTAACACTTTTTAACAAGGTATTTTGTTTACAAACGTTTGAAAGATTCTATTTTCATTAGGGAGTATTGGGTCCTGCAGTGAGTGTATTACACTAGAATGGCAAAATAAAGTAATAAACAGGTCAGATACTCATTCTAAAGAATTCAGAAAAGCATTAATCTTCAGGAAATTAATGAAAAGAGAAATTTATAAGCAATGTATTTGTATGGTTTGTTCGTTTTGAAATCAACTGCTTGATTAGTTGCCATGACTTTACAACCAGATTTATTGAATGTATAATGAACACAAGTTTTTAAAAATGTTCCTATCTTCAAAACATATGGTATGCTTAAGAGTTGATTTTTATCACTATATATCCTATACATTTTACATTGAAAGGTCTAGGGTAGATAATTTCTTATAGATATGTCTTATACACTAAATATATTTGCAATGCTTTCTTGTAATTCCTAGTTCAAGTTTTGAATTCTCCTCATAAATTAAGAAAAAAAATCATTGAAACAATACCAACACTGGCTACAGATTAATCATTTACATATGAAGACTAGAATACTAAATGTGTACAAATTAAAATAGCTATTACTTTTCTTATTTTGATCTGCCAACATACAATTTTGGCATTTACATTAACAATACAAGAGATCCGTTTTACATTTCAAGGATGATACAAAAATGAAATGATAAAAGGCAACATTTTGTAAAAGGTTAAGGCCACCATGGCTAACTCTGTGTTACTAGAGTCAATACAGCAGTCACTTCCAATTTCTTAGGTGTCTTGAGGTTAGAAGTTGATTCGACTAAGGCAAACATAATTTCTTTCTTGTCCAGAATGACTGAACAGATTTCAAGACCGTTCCTTTGAAATGGATTGTTCAGGTCATGTTACTTCAGAGCCAGGTGACTTACAGCTTCAGAGACCTCAGTGCTGATCTGTGCTGAAATGCTGGGTGGTTTGATGTTCAGATAAATGTCATACTGTTGGTCCATTCCAAGATAACTGTCACTCATGATATACAATGTGTAGATATACCTAAAACGTAATAGCAGTAGCATCAATTTTTTTCCAATATGTCAACATTTAAATTCAAACTACTGGATAATTTTAATTCAAAGCTCATCTTACTTTCCAGGAGACTCCGGAGTAAAAAAAGCAACTGAGACAGCATTTCGATGTCGGACATATCCAACTCTTTTCAGGGCAATGAGTTCTTTTTTATCTATTTCTCCCAGTATCAAAAACCACCCTTCATCTTTGGCTTTGGGGAATCGAGGAGCAACTGCTTTACTGTCTTGCCTTCCCTGCTAGGCAGAAAATACAAGTGAATACAACTGGGCATCTTCCACTCAAACCATCATTTGTCTTTGAAGAGCACCACCACCATAACGGACAAGATGATACATATTTTACAGAAAACTTGAACTGAACTAGAACACTTTTGTCATTTTTTTAGAGACAGCCTTTTGGAAAAAAGTTATCCACAGGAACATACAGAAGAGAAAACCCAATAAACCTAATATTATTCCAAATATTGTTGAATGGGTTTATATTTATTTTTTAAGAAATCAAATTATGAATTAAAAATCTGCTTCTTTTGACAATTTAATTTAAAACACAGTGATTGCTATTTTCTCAAAAATGGCTGATTGTATTCTTAGCATTTTTAAATCAAATTAATCAACATTGTCTGAGATTAGTATAAAGGCAATGACAATACTTGAAGTCTTTATTTTAGGTTGATGTAGCAAATTGGAAGATTATTTCTGTGATTCTTTAAGACAGGTGACTTTATTGCTGGAAGCTGAATGTATTAATAATGATGCACACTCACTCAGCATTCACTTAGTGTACTACAGATGGAAAGGTTTTGCTAACGATCCACAGGAAAAAAAAAAGCAGTAACAAAGCAATGAAGCTTCATGCAGAGTCTGATCATGCTGCCTTTGCAATCAGCGCTATTGTTTGGAAAAGAAAGGTACTTTTAGGATGACATTCTTGAAAGGTAGAAGTCAAACCCTGATGTTAAAGCCTGAGCCAGCTATCTCAGCACTAATGATTTTTATGAAAGCATTAATAGTACAATAGAAACTTACTGTATGGTACACTACACTTCCAGTAACTTAGTGACTAAGTATCAGAATCTGGTATATTACAGAATGAAAATTATGAATACCCTACCTTGTGATGCCTCATTTGGACTCTCTGCAAGTTTATCTGGAGGACATATTCTTGATCAGCATGTAAACTGATCCACTTTTTGTCATCTCTCATATCTGTTGCCAAAGTAGGGATAGGCAGTTCATTCTGCTCCCCAGATGAGCCATTCCACCATCCTCTAATGCTCAAACTAACATCTATAACTGGCAAATGGGACAAGAAATTCCAAGCCTGTGGAAAAACAGATCATGCACAAAATGACAAAGTTCGGTTTCAGCTACAACACAAACCTCTGAACTGCATTCTGCTGTCATAATATTAGAAAATGTCATGATGTATTCTACACATTAATGTACATTTTGAACTTACTATTAGGTATTAACAAATCTGATGCATTTTAAATTATATAAACTCCAGCTCACTCCAAGAAAAAGCCTCCCTTATTAACCCCTCTTGCAGAATTTCTAAGCAAATAAAACTAATGCAAAACTCAAGTGCACTATATATGCTTCAACAAGATTATGATATTTCTGAACAAAAGGAAAAATCATTACTCCTGATTATGTATTTTTTCTATAAGCCACTAAAAACTAGTATAATTAAGGTCTGAATTAAACTTCCTCAACATAATCCATAATGAGTGAGTCAGTGCAGTGCTAATCAGTGGCAGGCAAACCTCAGAGAGTTCAGAGGATCAATTCAGATAATTATCCAAAAGTTCAAATACTTATCCGAAGTTAGCCATACTTAAAGTTTTCTCACATCTATCCCCATGAAGCATCCTTGTCCTTATAGTCTTCCTAAAGACATCCGAATCTTTCTTTTTTCACTTCATGAATCTGCAACAGTCCTTCTGTTATCTCTCTCCCCCAGGATCCCACTATGTTGAACTGGTACTAGGAACAGCAAACTGTGTGGGTGGAAGTAGTGCTCCTTCAGCCCCACATGAGATGCTTTGTGCTTTATTTGTAAAAACATTGTAGACCAATTGAGCTAGATCTTCAATTGGGGCAAATCAGCACAGCTCCATTGTCTTCGGTGAAGATGTGCTGACACATACTAACCGAGCATCTGACCCTTTAATTATACAGGAAGTCTCATTTACATGTTAACACTACTGAACTCAAGAACTTCATTATAATATTGGTTGAAAAAGTTTTCCAGCTGTAGCCAAACAATGCTATAGAAAACTTGTTTTAACTGTGTTACTGCCTGGAACTTTGTGGAGATGTATTATGTTTCAAGAACATAGGTTGATCCTGTATATAGGGTATTTCCTTACCATGTTTTGATTGTGTCAGAGGATATTGTCTGGTAACTATCCCACAGTATAATAATTTTTTACTGTGCAGACACTATCATACTGTAACATAGTATCACTGAGTGAAAAACTGAACTAATCACAATGTAAACGAATTACTATCTCCAGATCTAAGACTGACTTAACTTCGGAAAGCAATGACCATCCTATGGCATAGTTTTGAAAACTGTATGTTCTAGAGAAAATTAGCTCCTAGATTTTGAAATTTGAAAAATTTTACTTTTTTTGGCTATGCAAAATTACTCACCTTTTATACACACACATATATACATATGAAGAACATGCCTGTTTGCATGTGTATATATACACATGTACAATGCATGCACCCACTAACACATGCACGTAGCCAATATACAATAGCGATAACCACATAAAAATTATACTATAATTTTTCATGAATCTTTGATGGCATCATTCACACTTTTACTAATAATCCTTATTTCCAGGATTCATTTTAGCATTTCAAGAGCTGCCATTTAGAAATTATCAATCTTCCTCAAAAATATTTCCTTTTTTCCCAGATGTAGCTTTCTTCCTCTTACCTCCCCACCTCCCGCTAATTTCACTTATCTAAAGCTCAGGTTAGTCACCCTTCAGACCTACATAACGGCAGATTTAAGTGCTATTATGAACTCACATCATGGCTTGACGCAGGAACTTTGTACCACTGGAAGGGAATATTCTAAGCTTTCCCATGGGATACTTATCACTTGCTTTGAACCCTGAATGGTTTCAAGATATCAGACTTTAAATCTGTCATATTTTTACGTACAGAAAACAAGTTTTTGGTCTTTTAAACATTTTAGTATTTTTTCTTTTCCTTTGACCCCTGTGCAGTTGTATGTGCGGCAACTAAGGCACTTGACTTTACAGATGAAGTATCAAAAGTAATCCCAATAGAATTAACCCCTTCCCCAAAAACTCAATAATATTTCTGCAATAGTTTTTGTGTGAAAGATGTGTTGCATGTACAGAATACGTAATGATATTAAGGTATTATCAGCCAATATTTGGGATGCCCTGCATGACTCCAGACATGAGTAATTGGCCATCCCAAACTCATATGATTGAAATTTTTCCTTTACACTGTAACACATCATATATCCCCCTCTCTATATGTATCTATATTTACACCCTCTTCCCCATACACTCGGTATGTACACATCACATACACACAAGCTATTTTTGAAGAAACTGCTAAGACATTTCAATACCAGCCAAACATATTTATCTGAGGATTAATCTTCATCTATTGAATCAGACAAGAACACTGCCATGCATACAATTATTTAATTAGAAGCCAAATCCTCTGCCAGTCAGCAGCCGTTCCAGGCATACTGATGGGGCAGTAGATGCAAATCTCACAGTAGTACTGCTTTTTCTCATTACTACTGCAATTAGCACTTAAATTGATGCTTTAAACATACTAATTTCTGGAATAATTCAGGATTTGTATGTTACCTGGGATCGCCTCACTGCAGAGACAGCACCAGATTGCTACGCAAATTGAAGCACTTTTGAGCCAAATAACCATCATCATATCAGACAGAGCCAATTTGCATTTGCTTTTAAAGATAACAGAATGGCAATTTATGCAAATAAATTAAGTAAGTTTACTTCTGAGTTCTCCCTGAACTAATTATAACAATGTTCTAATTTTTCATCACATCTAAAACTTGGACTGAAATCAATATGTATTATGTTAGAAATGTGTTGTTGTTAAAGAAGGCCTTGTTTTTATTTAAATAATTTTATTCAAAATTTTGATGGTAATTTAGTTAGAAATGCAGATATCTGTTATGGACATTTAAATGCTTTCCTTTTTGTTTGCATGCCAGTGTTAGATTTAATACAATCTAAATTATCAAGTTCTGTATTTCCCTTTCAATTATGAAGAATTTTTTTAAAAGCCAGAACACATTTTGATGTTTTCTTCCTTTACATGTCTATTAGTGATCAATACACTTGTGTTATGAATACTATAGTTTACTGCTAAGATTTAGAAACAGCTTAAAAAGTGAAATAAAAGGCAAGAGATATCTTAAATAATTTGGGACTATACATGATTTTTCTCTTCAAAAACAGAAACTGAACATTGGACCATCTACAAAATATACGCCCAACAAATATTCTGTTTGAAAGAATATTTCAGGAACCAACTATATTTGTAATGCGTGTTTTCGTAGAGCATAGCTGACTACAAAAAAGGTGGATAACTATCAGTGGACTGAATGTTCTACACAAACATCTCCAACAGGCCAAGGAGCAGTGTTAACATCAGCTATGACCCATATGGGAGTAGGTGGATAACAGGGAAGGGGCGGGTGGAATAACTAGAAAAGAAAGAAGGGTGGGAAGAAATCCTTGTAAAATTAAATCTTTCTTGAAATTAGAGTAACAATATGGTACAGTTTATACATTTATATTCTGCAGACTATAATAAAATATTTGCTGATAGGATGGAAAAAGACTTTCGCACCTACTTTTCCTTTCCAATCACACTTACAATAAACTCTGAAATCACTACAGAAAGCATTACCTGTGTAATGTGTACAGCTTGCAAATCACTGTCCACAATGGAAGTAAAAATGTTTTCTTTTCCTTCAGAGACAGCAATCAATTCAGGAAGACACTCAATAGGTCCTTGATAACCTCCACACAAGCTCTTCCTTTTGCCTTGGTTCCACTTCCTGACAAAGACAACAAAACATATTCCCAATGTGGCATTAAACTATTTTACAGGGGTAGATTAGGAAAGGGTGGTAAGAAGGAAAAGAAAGAGAAGGTAGAAATTACATGAAAGTATCTGACCCCTTTTGCTCAGATTATTGTCTTGAAAATGTGCCTGATAAGAATGAAGCACCTTTCTCCTTAATGAATTATAAACAATAGAATCTGAAAGGTTGATTAAGATTGTCAGATCTGCTGTTGGACACAGTGTTTAAAAATGGAATAAAATGCATTGCTAATTATGTTGTAGCCCAAGGTCAAAGATCATTAAACAGTTTCTATTCAGATTCAAAACCAGTTCAATAATGAGAAGAGATATTCACCATTCAATAAAATCTGTAATATTAATAATTTCAGTTTACAACTTACACTTTATATATAGGAAATCCCCAAACTGAGTAAGATGGGGTTAGCTGTCTTTACAGTATGATTCTCAATTGTCACAGAAGACTCAAATTCTCATTCTTATAGTTACTTAGAAATGATTTGCTATGAGGCACGTTCTTTGGAGATACTGAATATTTGTTTTCCATATTTTGATATCAGGACTCAACACTGACCTCTGATACTAAATACTAGTAATTTATATTTGCATTATAATAATTATTATATTACCTGGGTAGTATATCAGTTCGATGTACAGTACTGCATGGCCAAGTTGAAATAGGCCAAGGTAGGGGTGTACTTCTATTATGGTGGATCATAGTAAATAAAGATCACTATACAAGTAGAGTTAGATTTGGTGGAATTAGGACTCATTCCAAAAATTCATCCCTTGTTCCACTGTGTGATTTAAGACAGTGGAACAAGGGATGAATTTTTGGAAGGAGTTCCAGTTCCACCAAATCTAACCCTGAAATACCATCCAGGGTTGCCTGAAACATTTAATGAGCTCTGAAGAGGTGGGTGAACTTATAAATAATTAAAAACAAACAAGTTGTTGGGAGAGAAATAGCAAGAGTGAGATGAGTTTAGCCTCTACTCTGTTAACAACATTTCAGGACACAATGCAATGACAACCAATATGAGAAAATGAAGAGTTAGAAAGAACTATAAACATTTTGAATAATCACATACCTAAAAAGGTGAAGATGGTGTTGTTCTATATTGGGCAAAGTAAGCAGAGAAGAGTCGTGTTTCCATCGGCCTTGGATAATCATCTGCACCAGACTAGTTATATTCAGAGCAGTCACTAACCAGCCCTGGTTTGCGGCAACATCCAGCATTGCCTAAACAAACAAGACATTTAATACAGGAATACAGCTGCAACTACCTTCTCGTTTGTGTTCCATATACAAGCAACAAACAACGTTTCTTTACTGTGAAAAGTACAGGGATTTAGCTACACATAAAATGGGAGATTGACAATGAGTGTAACCCAGCTCCTGCTGAAGTCAACGGAAGTCTCTGTTGACTTTAATTAGACTTGGGTTAAGTTCTAAATCATCACTAAAAATATGTCCCAAAATGTAACAGCAGAGGTCCATTTTGGAGTTTGCCTTTAAAAACATAACACTGCTTAGGGGCACTACAGCTCCATAGAATGGGACTTCAAGTATAGTCCAAGCATTGTTTGCAAGGTACAACTTTAAGGATTTGTTTTAAAGGGATGAAAAGCTACCACTAAATTCAATAATGTTTTTGAAGATTTCTGTATAAGAAAGAGTTTATGGAGATAAACCTGAAGATCAGAGGCAAAATGACTTGTTAAGGACCACAGAGCAAGTCAGTGTCAGAACTGCGATTTAAGCTCAGGTTCCTGATTCTGAACAATTTCTTCAGTCAGACAATATTGCCTCTCAAAACGGTAAATGGGCCATTGCTAGTTTCCAGAGTGACTTAATTTTTATGTAGTTGAATTTTTAACAGAAAATAGAAATAAAAATAAAATGTATGCATAAGTAGCGTGACTAAGAACTAATTCCACAAAGACAGGTACTTGTGTTCAACTTTATGCACAGTGACAGCTTCACTGACTTCAATAAAACTGCTCACAACATGTAAATTAAGTGCAAATGTAAGTCTTTCTAAAAGTGTGTCTAAGTGTTTGCTTGTTGAACCAAAAGAGAAACTGAGAACTTTCAAAAGGACACAGTTAAAAATTGGAATATTTAGTTTCAATATAACACTTTTACACTGAATACAAATATTTAAATATATAATAGAGTTTTTGCATTATGCACAATACAACAATTATTAGAATTACTGGGGCATTTCAACTGGTAAGGGATTCTGCTAAATTACATTTATTGGTTTGCAAACTACAGAAACACTTACAACAACAAAATCATATTCTTTGTGCTAGGTTGTGCTAATTTCATATCAAGATGTATTTTCAAAAGCAATAATTAGGTAAAAATTTGAACCGGAAAGTCAATAATAATTACAATTCAATAATCATTTCATATTGGAAACTCAATAATCATTTATATTCAATAATAATTTCAGTATGGAATACATTGTTTAATCTAGGTTCTTAGTCTGATACTAGAATCGTGTAGACTCTTTTTTAAGAAGATGCTTAAGAGGTATTTGTGTTTTTTCAATACATGACACTGTTTGGTGCTTCCTCAAAATGTACCTACTTGCAATACTTCTAGCTCATTTTATAGCCCACTAGTGGAATAATGAGGAGCTTTCTATATTAGCCTGTACATTTAATCAAATGTTTTATAGACAAACAAAAGGCAACATTTACTTAAGGCAAACTAAACAGTTAAATCTTCTTTAAACAAAGGAGTTGTTGACACATGCAGAGCTATTTCAATTAAGTTATACTGATTCCAGAGAAATGCTGAGTTTAAAAACACACAAGTTGGTTTCAGTCATGGTCAGACACACATCTTACATTAGTAGATTACATTGCAATTCCAACAGGTTTTGTTCCAGACTAGGGTGATAGGATCACTGACATATAGAAAAATATTTAAAATGTTGTCTTAAATTACATAGGTTTTGACCCATTTCTCATGAAAGATGAGGGAAAGTGTCTTCCAATTAATAATATTCTGAATGTAAGGAATCTTTTTGTGGAGTAAATCTGACATTTTTCTACTTGCCTGATAAATATATATTTAAAGGCAAAAATATCAATGTTGATACTGTTATGATCTCTTAAACTCAAGCGGCTTTGTATTTTTTTTCTACAGAAAATCTGATGAGGCTGGAAATTAAATTGGAAAGGAGCAATCTCACAGCCTTGAAACTTATGTGTCTCTTCACACACAGATTTCTAGTCAGACTGAAGGAGAGGATACTCTAAAAGCATTTACAAAGGACAAGACTGCCGTTTGAAAAATTTACTTATTGGTAAACTAACCTTTTTCCTGCTTGTAGACTATACAAGGTATTTCTTAGCCCATAAATCTCACTTATCAAAAGGTAGCTATATCTCCAGGACAGACATAGCTCTAATGGCCACTACTCTTTTCCTGCTCTTCTTCCTTCCTTACCTTCTCTATAGGTATATTTGAGGACCTTTTAGTTCTCTGGGGCTGTGAAGGCAAATGAGGGCCTACAACAGGATAGAGACCTCTGGTTTTTTGGACTTCCCCTCTACTATGTCCAGGCCTCCTTCTTGTTAAGTTTCATAAGCCTGTGCAACAGCTCCCCCATTTAGATTTCATGTGTAGGCTTCCACGGAGGGTGCTAACATCTCACACAAAAGTCCTGTGGTAATGGATGAATGGTGATGGGGACAGGAGAAGTGATCTCTGGGATTCCCTCGACACAAATATGAATGCAGGCAGCAGCCACGTGTTGGTCGACTTATGCTTGGACTTGTGAGACAGATGTGCAATTTGGTAGCTGTAGCTGCAACTGAGTGGTCCTTTCCAGGATTCCCTCTGCAAACCCTGAATGTGGAAGGGGCTAAAAAGGTGCAGTAAACATAGGCTGTCCCCTCAAGCTGGATGATTGTGTCCAGTGGGATCACTTTTTCTATGGTCAGAACATACAAATCACAGTAGTGAAGCTCACACTTTTATAGATTTTCTAAGCACTGAGGGTATGTCTAGACTGCATCCCTCTGTCGGCAGAGGGATGCAGATTAGGCAGGTCGACATTACAAATGAAGCAGGGATTTAAATATCCCACGCCTAATTTGCATAAAATGGCCGCCACATTTTGCCGACTCAGCACTTTGTTGGCAAAAAGCGGCAGTCTAGAGGGGGAGCTGTCGAGAAAGAAAGCCTTTTTCAACAGATCCCTTATGCCTCCTGAAAGGAGCTTTACAGGATCTGTTGAAAAAGGCTCTCTTTCTAGACAGATCCCCCTCTAGACTGCCGCTTTTTGCCGACAAAGTGCTGAGTCGGCAAAATGCGGCGGCCACTTTTATTCAAATTAGGCGCGGGATATTTCAATCCCTGCCTCATTTGCAATGTCAACCTGCCTAATCTGCATCCCTCTGCCGACAGAGGGATGCAGTCTAGACATACCCTGACTGTCCTGAAAGAACTGCCATAAAAGCTTGAGAACTTGCAAGACATGACATTGATGTTGCTGCCCTAAAAGAGATCTGTTGGTTAGATGAAAGCTAACTGAAAGAAGATGGCAATGACTATGCATTCTTTTGGAAAGGGAAGCCATATGAAAACAGGTATATTCATGGTGTTGGTTTTGCCAATAAGAACAAAATTTCTAGCCAGCTTTTAGAACTTCCAGTGGATAGTAACAATCCATCTCATGACTCTTTGTGTTAAGCTTAGTAATAACCAATATGCCACAGTCATCAGTGAATATGCTTCCATACGTGATGACGATGAAGACATCAAGGAGCAGTTTATTGTGCTTTTGATGCAGTCCTGATTGCCATAGCCAAAGATGACAAACAACATCAGAGGGGACTTCAATTCAAGAACTGAGTGACAGCCCAAACTCTGCAGAGACAACACTGGGGAAAAAAGGGACAGGGAAAACCATCTCTAATAGCATTCTATTCCACAGCAAATATGTGGAGCATGACTTGCTTATCACAAATACCATCTTTAGGCAGAGGGACAAATATAAGACCATCTGGTACCATCTACATTCCGGACAATGGCATTTTCTGGACTGCACCATCATCAGAGCCCTCGATCGTACTGATGTCCATATTACATGAGAGGTACAGATGACTGATGGATGGCCCATCATTTTGGTGAGATCAATTACAAACATGCATCTTGCATCACAAAACCATATACAACAGAAACAAATGTGGAAGAGATTTAACATCAGGGCACTTCAAAATTACACTAGTTGTGAGACCCTTCAACAAAGCCTTATGGAGAGGCGCTCTGATTTACCTGAGATCATCAATAATATACAAATTATGATGAGTTCAAGACCATTATTAACAAGGCATGTGGTGAATTAAGTGAATTCCTCCATCACTGCCATCAGGATTGATTCGATGAGAACAATGAGGAAATCGTAGCTCTACTTCATCAGAAGAGAAGTTAATTTTGCACTTGGCACAAAGAACCCTCTAACCAGCACAAATAAGAGACTTATTATCATCTTCAAGTTGCAGTTCAAAGGAGGCTGCGTGACATCAGTGGTGACTGGCAAAGACCAAGAAGATCCAGAGATCTGCTGGTCAACATCAACTGAGAAGCTTTTTTTCCAATCAACAAATGCCATTGATGGGCCAAGCTAAAGCAGCACATTCCTGTGCACTCTCAGGACTGCTCCACTCTTCTTAAGAACAACATAGACCCCAATCAATCCTGAATGGAACATTTTGAGATTCTATTGAACCCTGAATGTGAAGTTTCAGAAGCCACCAGCGAGTCCATTCCTCAGTATACTGTAATAGAACTTCTTACTGACACTTCATCTAAGAAAGTTTGACATGCCATTACTGAATACAGAAACAAGGTGCCAAGTCCAGACAGCATTCCTCTGGAAGTCCTCAAAGCTGGTAGAACAGCATTTTGCAAAAACTTCATCAATTTCTTGTTAGGATGAGAGTTAACAAGGAATTTCCACCTGCTGTAAAAAATGTCTATTTTATTATCTGTAGCAGGGCTGTACTACTGTTCCAATCTTTTTTTCTGTTTATCTTGCTGTGATCTTGATTCTTATTCATGATCACATTCTGGAACTGGTACTGAGTATCACATGGAAAACTAGCTCCTGAACATGCAGTGTCCTCATTCTAAAACAAAGGTAATCAGGACTATTATTACCAACCTCCAGTATGCTGACAACTGTGCTATTCTTGTGCACACCCAGCCTGACTTGCAATCCATCCTAGATGTTTTCTCAGGTGCCTATCATTACCTGAGGGGAACATTGGGAAGCCTAAGGTGCTCTAGCCAGTGTGTTTCAGCATCAGCTGCCACCCCTTCCTCCACAGATTGTCATTGGTGGTTAAGCCCTGGAAAATGTTGAGTAGTTCCCTTAAATTGGTAGCCACTTCTTCCAGACAGACAATCTTGATGTTGAGATTGAACATAGGATCTGTTGTGACAGCGTATCATTTGGAAAGTTGTTTTGTTGTGACTTTATTAACAGATATCCGTAGATGGTAACAAAGACTTGTTCTTCAATGCAGTAATAATCCCCACTCTTCTTTATGGGTGGGAGATGTGAGCAATATACAAAGTCATCTTAATCATCTAGACTGATATGAATAGTGCAGCCTTAGGAAGATTCTCCCTATCAGATGGGAAGATTGTGAAACCAATACCATCACTCTCTCTGTGCAGCTTACATGTAAGTGTTGAGGCAAAGATTATTAAACGTCAGATGTGCTGGGCTGATCACTGGAAGTGGATGACTGATACTTGTATTCCAAATCAAGTTCTCTTTTCTCAACTTAGTCATGGTAAGAGGACCTATGCGGGACAGGATGCATACCCTGAAAGTGTATCTTAAGAAGGGAGGCACTGATCTCATAAATTGGGAAAAGCTGGCTGGCAATAGACTGCAATGGTTTGTATTGTACAGGAAGCCTCAGCCCAATTTGAAGAAAATCTCCTTGCTCAAGTGGCAGTGAAACAGGAGAGGGGAAAGTACAGCATCCTGGCCAGAAGTTGTGCTTTCTCTGAGCAAACAACTATCACATATGTGGGAAAACCAGAGCTCAGATTGGACTCGTTGGCCACTGTAAGCCTCATCAATGACTTCCCCTTCCCCCTGCCACCACAGCAGACGTGCTCGTATTGAGAGATAGCTGCTGCCAGCTGTGTTAATAACAGTTATTGTTTTGCATATATGAATATAGTTTTCTTTGTGCTTCCAGTATGCTGAGTTAGTTTTTTTTGTAATCTACTTTTGTCATTTGTAAACATTTGGTTTTTTCCCTAAAAATAGAGTGGATTTTTGTGGAGGGTCGGAGGAGATAGGTACAGAGAGTAAGAGTTCACAGAAGTGAACTAAAGTATCCTTTCTTACAGACTCTCATATAGACACTGACAGAGGCTTACTCACAGATATCCCTTATACAGTACTGAAAACTGTGTGTGTGTGTGTGTGTGTGCTCACGCACGCACGTAGAGAGGGAGTTGGGAAGGGAGAGAGAGAGACTGTTTGTTCCAGCTTATTGGTAGCAACCCAGAACAGCAAGTCACCTTTTCCTCTTTTATATTTTGCTCCTTCACCCACAGAATTTATTCACAGAATCTCTGTCTTGATGTGAAATACAAGACAGTAACATTGTGATGGAGCTGGGACAATGGTAAAGTTTTCTTGTTTCATTTGCTATCATGTAAACTGACACACATCTTCATTTTATGCTAAATGCAAAACATACACATGCTTGAGACTCAATGAAAATTGAAATTCTTATAAATACTGAAGATAAATTGAGTCATTTTGTTTCCTCTAAATTGGCCATATATAAAACCTAGTAGCTAAACATTAGAAAACAAACTCAACAGATTTATTTCCAAGAATAATAATTATTACTATTACTTATTACTATAACAACCCGCTGAAATAATGGTACTTTTCTTGTTAGCCAAACTTTTAAGTAAGCCATTTTATAAATATCTTACAGCTAATAATAGGTTAGACTAGATTAATAATGTTGTTCCAGAGTGAAAAATTGCACATGACTAAATCTAGTTGCTGGAACACCTCATTTCAATTTTGCAAAGCATTCATGATGAAGATGGATATTTAATTAAATGTATGAGATTTAAAAAATATGAAAGAGACACTGATTATGCAAGAAATTTTCTTGCAATAAAGTAAAGTAAACTAAAAAGTACGTGAACGCACTTATTTTTTGGATAGGAAAGAGATGCGCTGAATGGAAGAACCTGGGAGCACTGTATTATTCTTGATTTTGTTATAAAAACGACAGAGAAATAAAAGAAAAAAATAGGAATTCTGCATCATCATATTTTAGCACCATTCCTGCACTGTTTCGGCCCCGATCCGACACGGAGATGGGCTGCGCTCATGTGGCTCTTAATGCAGGATTAAGGCCTTAGCTTTTAAGCCTTTTAAGTGCTTCTTGTCTTTAAAGTGCCATGTGCTCTGACTTTGCTATATAAATAATTGCAGCAACAATTAACGAGGTGCACTACAGCACTGTTTTGGCCTTCATGCCACTCAGCTTGACTAGAGAATAAAGGGACTGAAAGTTCATTTACTACAAAAATCAACTCTAGGTACTCCATAAATGGGACTTCTGGCTCACTGTGCAACAAAGCAGGTGCAGAGTAAGATAGTAAAAACAGTCATTAAGGATGAGTAAATATTTGTTTAAAGTTGATATTCCGATTTCAGATCTCCTATATTTGAGTGATATTTTGACACCGATTTTGACTATTTCTCTTGTCCCCAGGAATGCCTCCTATATGAGAGTGTCAGTGCCCACTTCAGATAACTCCGTCCCCATAAAGGAATTTTCAAGGGGCACTGGGTGGCTTTTTCTCAAGTTAGTGGTTGGGGAAGGGGTACAAGGCAAGTCATATAGAAAATCTACTCTCTAGTCTATATCTTTGTTACATGGGATCTTTTCTGTTACCACCATTGGGAGATCTTCATTTTCCTTCCCTCCGCAGGTTTCTTTTTCTCTCTGACTAAGGGAGGCCTTCTCGCTTTATTCTATATGCTTCCTATTTTGTGTTGTTTCCTGTGTCCTGAATGTCCTTTTCTCCAGCAAGATCTGCTGATGCTGAGAGCAGATGGTAGAAAGCAGCAGGAAGTTGTCTCTTCTCTTTCTGGCTCTCTGCCAATCCTTTCAGCTGCTTCTCCTCTGCTCCCTGACTATGGTACATCAGAAATACCCATGATATGCTACATTTCCCACACAGCTCCCCTGGCTCCTTTATGCTTAATCGATCATGGTGGGCAAACTATGGTCTGCAGGCTATGTTTGGCCCATCAGAGCTTTTAAATAAGCTCTCAAACTCCACTGCCCTGCTCCAGCACTCTGCCAGGGAGCAGGTAGGGAGTTTGTAAGCCCCTCTGTCCCACTCTCTCTGGCAGGAGCACTGGGCACTTGGGGAAGAGTGGGACAAACTCCATACCTCACTCCCCGGCTGAAGCCTGGGTGGTGGAGAGGGGCAAGTGATGGTGTGGGCCTGGACAAACAGTGGGTGGTCCACAGCACATCCAGGCCCACCTGGCGCAGTGTCTTTTCTCATTAAAAAAACCCACATTGCCTTTGCAGCTGGTGTTTTTTAACACAGTGAAGTAGACTGAAAAATTTTAGCTAACATACAATTTGTGTTCAAACAGAAGCAAAATTGTGTGGTAAAATAAACAAATAGCTCAGTAATGAAATCTTCTTAAAGCACATTGCTCAACACAATTATTTCAGTAGTACTGATTTTGAAATAAACTTGTGTTGTCCCCGTTTGAACATGAATTGTTCATTTCTCAAGCATTTATGGCTTACCATACAATTTCCTTACCCAGACGTGCTTCTCAATCAAAACCTCTGAGGTAGACTTCACTCTACAAGAGATTTCTATGTAGGTGACAGGGACTCTTGTCTCTCAAATTGAAAGTTAAGCTAATTGGCAGTCTCAAATGTCAGAGGACCTTGACAAGCTAGCTGTCACTTCCAGCAAGATCTGAAGGGCCAGGTAGTGAGAATCTACATAAAAACTACCAACATAAGATCCTTTGCAATCCCACATTTTTATGATTCTGTGAAATAAAAGGGTAAAATAATCTCTTGTACTCAAGATTCCTTTTTTAATGCATCCAAGGATTATATTAGGCCTTCTGGCTACAGCATTGCACTAGAAACTTATGTTCATCTGATTATCCATCAAAATCTCTAATCTCCATATCTAGACTTGCAGGAAGATCGATGCTGAAGTCAATCTTCTGGAATTTGATTTAGCAGGTCTAGTAAAGACCCACTAAATTGAATGCTGAAGGCACCCCTGTTGGTGGCAGTATTCCTCTCTGTTGTGAGGAGTAAGGGAAGTCACCGGGAAAATTTCTCCTGTTGACTTCCCACTGTGGGAATAGAGCTGAAGTTTGGCTTCAAGTACGTTGACTCCAGCTATGTTATTTATGTAGCTGGAATTGCGTACCTTAAGCAGACCTTCCCCTGTAATACAGACCTTGCCCAAAGACTCTTTTTAGTCACTCCTTCCCAGGATAGTGTCCCTCACCCTGTAAGTAAGGGTTAAATTTTTAGTTCCTTTATCTATATTTAGTCATATTAAAATGTGTATCGTTTGCTTGCCTCCACTTTACCAAGCAATCCAGATTGTTCTGAATCCATGACCTGTCCTCTTTGTGGTGTACTGTTCCCCCAATTTCTGTTATCTGTTATCTGTATCTGTAATCTTTGATACTTCAAGAGATTTCGCATTTCTGTCAAATCTCTTCTTTCCTTTTGAATAATACAGAGCAACACAGACTCTTCAAACCTTTCTTAATCTTGTGTATCAGTTATGTTGGAATACATTAATTTAAATAAAAGTAAACTCTTAATGATTGTTTGTCTAATTGCTCTGACTATACAAGCTGCAGACAGACCCAGCTGAATTAAAGAGGAATCATTGTGACATTAAAGGTAACTTAGTCAATAATCACTCTCTCTCTAAAACTGATTTGCAAGCAACAATTCAATTGGCTGTAGTGACCTAGTGGTGAGAAACAGATTGGACATATGTCATATTCTCACTGGTGGATTATTTGGTCTTTTACAGATTCTCTGGTTGCATACTGTACTAATTTGAGTACCAGTGATGCCCTGGCTGAATTGCACATTGAGGCAGAAGCACATGGGCAGCCTGTAAACATAGGCATGCTGAAATTTAGGAAATGGACCCTCACTGTCCTTCACATAGTGCCAGTTTCACCTGAAATTTAAGATTTCAGTGAAAAAAATCCATATAAATGCAGTTACATCATCCAAACAACCATAATTCTACTATGTATGATGCCACAAGGGGAAAATATGAAAATATTAATATATTTAAAAATCAGTTTTAATCTAATCTGAGGCCACAAACATCCAAGTGTATTAATCCCAATCTGATTATTAATCACAATTTGGTTACTACACAAAGTCAATGTAGGGAACATGCATTAACTGTGTATTTTTTCCCTAAATATGTTTGGGTTTCTTTTAAGTGTAAACTTAGAGCTACATTTTTGCTCAATTTATAATGTTTGATTCTGGGATAATTACAACATTGCTGTCATATTGGTGCATCCTAATTTACTGAAACACACTCTTAGGTTTCAGACCACTTTAATGTGGATTTTTTTATTCTGGGATTACACTGTACTTCACTGAAAATAGAGGCCAAGTTCCTCAGTCCGGTATAAACTAGCATAGTTCTGTTGAACTTGGAGGAAGCTATGCCTGTTTACACCCGATGAGGCTCTCTGCCGTAATTTCCACGAGAAATATAGATTTTTAAAATGCAATAACTGTACAATTTTCCTGAAAATTATTAACACACAATAATGATAAATATTTTTTGGACCTGCTTAGCCTATGTGACATACTACAGAGTGTAACTTTATATTGTATTCCACGTCAAGATCATAATATAAGGCTAAAATATTCTTTCCAGATGTTACAAGTATGCCAGATATCATAAACTAAATTCCAAACATATATTTTAAAATCATGATTACCTTGCCATAATTATATCCACCAGTAACAATAATTAAAAAGTCTGCTGAATCACATATATGTTTATATCTATTTAAGCAAAGCTTCTAGGGTCAGTACCTATGGAAGTTCATATACAGGTTGGACCTCCCTGGCCTGGCACCCTTGGGACCTGACCTGTCCCAATGAGGGATTTTGCTGAATCTGCCTCCCCTTCTACCAGCCCCTACATCACTAGACCGCCCGTAGGCCCCACTGCCCTGCCGGTCTCCGCCCCTCCCCCTTGCCTGCCATGCCGGGCAATGCAACTCACAGCGCACTGGGCTCCCGCCTTGCTGAGCAGCCCAGCTGGAGAACACTGGGCTTCCGACCCCTCAGGGCAGCCCAACTGGGGGGCGCTAAGCAGCCTTGCTGAGAAGCCCCGCTGCAGCGTCCTGGCCTCCCAACCTTACTGGGCAGCCCTGTTGGGGCATGCCCAGCTTCTCAACTGTAGAGATCTAGCTCCTTGCCCCACTGGCAGCTCGCTCCCAGCAGCCCGCAACCCTGCCAGTCTGCAGGGATCCTAGGCACCAGCTCTCCTCCAGGATTCTCTGGTCCTGAAATATCAGTGGTCGTGCAGGACCATGGATGTTGCTGTACCAGAGAGACCCAGTTTACAGAGCTTCAACCTGTACTGGCTTCCCAGAGAGTTTTGAACTAAATAGTTAGCCAACTTCTAAACTTCAGTGTAGAACTAGTCAGAATTTTTCCAACCAAACTTAGTTTAATCCAAAAATGCTGATTCAGTAGGTTGAAATGTTGCCAAATCTCTTACAAGTTTGGCTAAACTTTCGTCAAAACAGCACCAATAGCACCCAGCCACTCCAAGAGATGGAGAGAGCACTGAGATGTGCTACTTCCTGCCTTCTACACTCAGGTCTGGAGGATGGGCAGGGCTCCCCGTGACTTCCAGAGCTGGGGACCTGACAGGGAGGCAGAGTGGTGGGTTTTCTGCTTCTTAGCAAATGGTCTAGAAGGCTTCTTTGAAATGGATAAAAGCCTTCCCTGGAAGTTAAAAAAAAAAAAATCTATTTCAAGTCTCCTGAAAATGTTCATGTTTTTTGTATTTTGCTTAGCTTCAGGACAAAAAACTCTCTCAACCATGAAAAAGAGATTTTCATGCAAAAGGGATTCCCTTTTTTTCAGACAGCTGTACTTCAGAGTACCAGGTTTAGGAAGATGACTTTTTGGGGAAAAAATGAATTACTTTTGCTCTGCAAATGTAAAAAACATTTTTTTCAAATGTGATGAAGCAGACTTGTATAGCTGTAGCCTCAGAGGAAGAGATAGCTTACTTTATTTGCAGTTAACAGGAATGTAGTTAGTACAGCAGGAAGCACTCTTGTTGTATTGTTTTCTGTAACCCCTCTCCTTCACACATTTTTGCCTCCAGTCCCTCTTCCATCTGCATTGCCATCCATTACTACACATGCTCTTCTCCATCTCTCACCTCCTTGAAGGTCTCACTGAGGCATGCAAACTAGAATGTTCCAAAATGCTTTTTAAGACCCTCTCTTTGTTTGTCCCTCAGTGTCTATTGTAATATTATCCATGTGATCAGAATGTATGTGGGAAAGCAGAACTCTTAAGTTTCTTACTGGTTTTTGCTTTAAAGTTTTCCAGGGACAAAACCAGCCCTGAACGGTTATACCAGCAACATGAACATTACAGTATTTTATCCAACCAGTCCAAAATTCATTAAGTTCCAGAAATCCAATGTATTCTTAAATTGTTATTAATTTATAAATTGATATATTGTACTATGCTCATCAAACCAACAGCACAATAAGTATTTTTGAGAAATTCCCATGGAAACGAAAACCCACTCTCACCAATATAAACAACCTCCAAGTTCTTAAAGATACCATTATATCCAGTTTCAAAGCTTATGTCAATCTACCAAATGCAGCAAAAAATACAGCCATTGTTTTTCAAGATCAATATGCCCCTTTTAAAGGTTAAGGCCAATTCCCAAGTAATAATAAAATATTTTAATTATTGACAAAATATTGTAAGTGCATTTATAAGAATTTCTTTTCAACAGCAGCAGTTGCTCACAGTAACTTTCTCCTGAACTTTTAGCCCCATAAGGTTAGCATTCAGGAAGCTCAGCTGCTGTCTAACAAACTTAATTAATCAAAAAGTCATTTCCGAGCAGTAACTATGAGTAAAAGTGCTTCAAGTGTGCTAGCAAGCCTACAAGTTAATCAAAATGCTAATGCAGTACAAATTAAAGTTGTGATTAACATTTCACAGTAGCTGCTTAAGTGAATTGATCACACAAATGGGTTAAGCATTAGTCATTTCCTCCAGCCCCAACTGGGAAAAGGTTTGTCATGGGTGGGGAAGGGATTGTACATAAGCAGCACCATGTCATCATTAAACTGTCACCAAGTGCTGCCACATAATAGTTTACAAGTTTATCTATGGTGTGCCAAAAAAAAAAATCAAGAAAAAAAAAGATCATAGGTCTGCAAAATAAATTGCCTCTGTAAAGGCAGCTGGCATATAAGCTCCCCTGAATATCTAGTATGTATAGATACTCCACTACAACACTATGCATCTGTGTTTATTATCTGTAAATGAACACTACCCGTGCAGCACACATTCTAGGTGAAGGGCTTTGATTACTCTGTTGCTTCTGCTCTTCTGAGCTAGGATAATATCAGTCCAAATGTGGAAGCAGCTAGTATTACAATTGTGACTGAATGCAGCTATCATCATTGGCATGGCACACACATTCATACACAGCATATGTACCGTCAAAAATAATGTATTTCAGAAGGTGGGTCTATATTTTAAGATTTATTTAGCTTTTCTCCCCCTTTTCCCTCCTTCAAAGGCTCCCTGTTTATTTTTAGTTAATATACACAGCCATTAAAATGGAGCAGCTGTCCTTTACTCCAGGCACTTCTCAACAATTCTTAAGTTTACACCCATAAAATGGACAACTCCTGTAGCTGTCTCCCTTAATCCATTAATCACATTATCTACAGCAACCAGAACTAACACAGCAGCTATAAACATACTTAAGGTCTTTAAGATCTCCCATCAGAGCCTTCCTACTTTTGACAGCTAGAGAAAACAAATGGACTTTGGAACATGCTCTGAAACTAGGGCTATTAATGACAAAAGTGATGGGGGAAGCAAGCTTCAAAGTGGAGGGTACACACTCACTCTCATATGTGCAGGACTATAGGTCAGGCACCTCTGCTGATCACAAATGTGCTGGTATGGAAGCAAACTATCTTCTAGCTGAGGAGTGCTGGACGCAGTCCCATCTAAGAGCACATCAGTCAGTCCCATCAATCATAAGATTTTTGTGTGTATGTTAAATTTAACTTGTTTCTGTCACATTTTCAGGTGCCTTCTGAAAGGCAGCTAATGTAAAAGACCCAATTTAATTAGCATAAGCTCATTATTATTCATTACTTTACAGTACCCCAAAGAGTGTGCTAAGCAGGAGTTTTGGTCTCTGCTCTGAAGACCTAATACTCCAAGTCTGGACATGACATAGCACAGGGATAACAAACCAGTTGTGAACAGTCAGGATTATGGCACTACAATCCCCTGGTTACTCAGTTAAAGGATGTGCACATTTCTCACTGCAAACTGTACTTCTGTCTACAATTCCAAACCTGACTTCTCTTCTGTCTTCTCTCAATGTACAGGTATCCTACTGAGATGTGCTTAACACATCTATAGGCAAACACTCTTCAAAGGTTAAGGCTGAGCTCCATGGCAGTCCTATTCCCTGGAAATACTAAAAGGTTTTATCAACGATTATACTACAAGTGGAGTCTTGTAGCCATTTCAAATGCAAAGCCAGCCACTGTCATATTATTTCTCAGTGAAAGTGACTGCCCTGCTGAATGTGAAATGGATATTATCTCAATTATCCATTACAATTAATACAAATATAGTAGGTAGTTTCAGAATAGGAGACTAAGAGCTGATCGCTAAATACACAGCCAGAAAGTATAGGGCTTGATAAGAGAAACAAAAAAGAGATTAGATTTATTCTATTTCACATATTCTTAAATCAGGGAGAGGAACAAAGATGGGGCATTGCTTTTAAAATAATAAGCATTACTACTGCAATATCAAAACATTAGATGAATAATTTAGTTAAAAATAAACAGCAGTTTTATCTTTGACTATAATTGTCTTCCTCACAAGACTGAAAATAATATCATACTTTGTTGAAGCCTGTGCAGTTGTAGTCATATTGGTGTTCCAGGATATTAGTGTGACAAAGTGGGTGCGAGAATATATTGGACCAACTTCCCTTTGTGTGAGAGAGAAGCTTATGAGATTACACAGAGCTCTTTATCAGGACCTGGCAGGCACAACAGAAGTCGGTCCAATGGGAGATACCACCCTCACCCTTGTCTCTCTGAAGAAATGTCAATTACTTATGTACCTGTTGGCATGTTCAGCACCATTCCATAGAATCTTATGTCCTCTTTTAGTGAGACAGGATGGGAGTGGAGTATGGGAATTAAGATGACCATGCAGAGATAATTTAAAAATAATTTGTGCTTTGGTAATGTCGAGAGTTTTCAGCTGAAATTGATTACTATTGTGCTAGGTTTTGTACATTATACTTAGCAAAAAACTGCATTCTTTGGGTGAGGATCAATCTAAATAGAAAAGACAGAGTATAAAAAATGGAGTAATATTCCCCTTTTACAGTTGGGGAACTGAGGCAGAGAAAGATGAAATGACTTACTCAGGATCAAACAAGAAGTCTGGGGGCAGTGCTGGAAACTGAATCAAGATCTCCCAGGCTCAAGTCCCACACATTAAGCATAAGTCCATCCTTCCTCTCACTGTAAGGCTACGTCTAGACTACAAGCCTCTTTCAAAAGAGGCTTTTGAAAGAGAGCGTCTAGACTGCAACCACTTCTTTCGAAAAAGCGGAGTCTGGATGCTCTCTTTTGAAGAAGCCCTGTTTGCATTCAAGAACACCTTTTTTCGAAAGAGCACTTTCGAAAAAAGGTGTTCTTCCTGTAAAATAAGGTTTACCGTGTTCGAAAAAAACACCGTGTCCTTTTGATTTAATTTCGAAAGAATGCGGCGGCAGTCTAGATGCAGTAGAAGTTTTTTCGAAAGAAGGCCACTTTTTTCGAAAAAACCCTGTAGTCTAGATACACCCTAAGTGACTTCATTAATCCTTGTTTCTTACTTTTCAATGTAGGTCAGGACCATTCATACAGAAAATTCCTGAAACCTGATAAATGACTGCAAAGCTGCCAAAGCTGTCATTCAGACCACACAACAACATTCCCTGGATTTGTGCAGCAAATAGAAATGGACAATATATGCCCAATTGCCAGTCTCGAGTATGTTTATGACAAACTTCACTGTAACAAAAACCTTGATACAATGAACTAAACCCATGTTTAAATTATGTTAATTATCCAAAAGGCTGTAGTGAAATGCCCTTTCTTTGGCAACAATCGTATTTGTTGGGACAGAAGTGAGACTGCTGGAATTAGTTTATTGTTCTGTAATATGGGGGTAAAGCTCTTTAAATGACATTTGATATTTAAAGAGGTGGGAAAATCTCTGGCTCCGGAAAAGTAATTTTATGATAAAGGATGCAAGCACTCTGGATTAGGAGACTAAAGGGTTTTAGACGAGTGCCCAAATCAGAATAAGCTTATTGAAACATATTTACTATTGCTTACTCTGAAAGAGGATTTTGTAACAGAAATTAAAGTTTAAAAGAGATAAGAGGACGTTCAGTCCAAGGGGAAAGAAAGTGGGTGCACCCTGGTGTGCAGCTCTGGCAAGAGCTGGCTGAGCTGCAGCAAAAGACAGCAGGGAGCTATTTAAAGAACTGGCAGGGACCCAGGTTGCAGTAGGACAGTACCTGTAAGAAATTGGCTAAAGTTTCACCACTGATTCAGTATTAAAAAAGAAGTTATTTTAAGATGGAAATGAATCTTTACTGGCCTCTAAGGGTGTGTCTAGACTACGTTCCTCTTCTGAAAGAGGAATGCATATGAGGG
The DNA here is from genome assembly GCA_019425775.1 of Rafetus swinhoei. Classification (NCBI taxonomy): domain Eukaryota; kingdom Metazoa; phylum Chordata; order Testudines; family Trionychidae; genus Rafetus; species Rafetus swinhoei. The sequence continues at coordinate 73,596,815 of CM033440.1, forward strand.
AAATTGAAAATGCAAATGAAGCGCTGATTTACAAATCTCGCGCTTCATTTACAATCTTATCCGATTGCTTTAAAAAAAAAAAAAAAAAGCAGTCTAGATGGGGTTCTTTTGAATCCCCCCTTTTTTGAAAGAACATCTAAAAAATGAGATTTAGAGGGTTCTTTCAAAAAAAGGGTTTTTTTTTTTAAGAACCCCGTCTAGACTGCTTTTTTTTTAAGAACCCCGTCTAGACTGCTTTTTTTTTTCAGAAAAAAAAAATCTGTTATTTACTACTAGTAAATCACCAGTAAATGTATAGCGATTAGAACTCAGTCACAATTAAGCTTCCCCCTTTGATCTTTTAAATGAAATGAACTCATGAATTTAATCTCCAGATTTGGCTCAATAAATTTTCAGAGGACCTACCTCACTCATCACCAGATCTTCTCAGCACAGAGCTAAATTTAATGTACCTGGTGAAGACACACTATGTTGATGGGAACATGCTCTCCTGTTGACATAATTAATCCACCTCAGTGGGAGAAAGAAACTACTATGTTGGTGGGAGACACTCTGCAGCTGACCAGGGAAGCCGACAGCCTCGTTGGGCCCGTAGGCAATGTGGGAGGGGGGCAGTTTCATGCTCCTGGTAGAGGTGGGGCTTGGGGCAGGGCTCAGCTCTGCCTGGACTGTGGCATGCCCCTTGGCTAGCCCTCAGTGCTGCCTGGAGTATGCCACATGGCACTCCCATTTCCCCAGGCAGCCCTAAGGGTTGCTGAGAGCTCGGGGCCCTTTTGAATCACTGGGCCCCAGGGCAACTGCTTCCTTCGACCCACCCATCTCCACTGGTAGACTTGCTGCTGACATAGTGCAGTGTGGACACTGTGTGAAATCAATGTAACTTACATCGCTCAGGGGGGTAGTGTACACTAGGCCTAAGAACTAAGCGGTAGACTCAGAAGCAGAAAGAATGATGACATGAGTGAGGAATATGTGGGAACCTGGAGGGTAAAGAGGTGAAAAGCAGGGATCTTCCATTCTGCAAGGGGCTCAGGGCCTCTCTGTTGAGGCATAAGCATTTGAAATTCCCCTCCAGAGCTGCTGCCTTGGCTCCTGTGTGGAGCCCACCTTTGATATGCCCAATGTCAGGCTTACATTTCGTTCACATCTTGAAGGTTATCTGCAAACATTTAAAAGCTAGAGACATTTTAAAAATAAGTAAATAAATAGAAGCTTAGTGTCTTGAACACAAGAAGAAAGCTTCTAGGGAAAAAAATTGAGTCACAGTGATGTCTGAGTCTGCCCATTTTGACTCTTGATGTCATTCCACCTCTTCCAATGTTTTACACACACACACACACACACACACACACACACACACACACACACACATCAACTAACACTTCCACAATCAGTTCCCTTCTCACAACTAAGATTTTCCCCCCCACCTCTGTTGACATAGAGTTCATCAACAGGTCAGTGCTAGGAAGAAGGTAACAACCAGTATGGAAAGTGTAACCCTGTCTACTGTTTAAGCTTTAGGAACTTTAACCTTTGTTTGGAAAGTGTGACTAATATGATGAAGCAAATAGTCTCTCAAGAGACATAAACCATGTGACAGTTTCAAAATACAAAAATGTTTTTCCTCCCTCTTTTTTTTAAAAGCAATTTTCTTTCCTGCTCATATGGCTACGTATACATCAATATCCACAGGTAGAAGACAAAGGCACAAACTAGTTCTGTACAGTATTATGATTATTCGGGAACTTTTTCTTCTGTTTAATGCAACTCCTGAATATGTCACTTTTTAAAACAGTGACAACAGTTTTTAAAAATCACTATCTTGCCATATGGATTAGCACATTAGTACAAAAATTTGTAGTAAATATTTGTAGTAAATATAACTAAAAAGTTCATAAGTTCACTTTCTTTTTCAACTTTTGCGATGTAATTAAAACCCTCTGCAATGATAAAATAAATATTGTGTAAATGAGTTAGGTGCTTTACGTGAAACTGAAATGAAAATTTGGACCTAACTATCTGTCTGTCTATCATATGAACTCCATTCATAATCAAAGTTTTAAAAAAGAATTTCTATTTAAAATGAATCTTCATCACTTTCATTTTAGTAATCAGAAACACAGGTAGAGTTCTTTTCAACGTGTTTGGCAAGTTTCTGGCTTCAAAACCAAAAAATATCTGTGATATGATTTCCGTATTCCTCTTATTCTTAATTTCAGATTCACCTGGTTCAATTATTATATTACAAGTGGTGCTGCCCTTAACAGGTGGTGTATCTTCCTAGGCCCAGGCCTGAGATTCACTGCAGCCTCTGGGCAATGCTGTGCTTCCTATCAGACAATAGCACACTCTTTGGGAGGAGTGTTGCCATGTGATCTCTCTCATGGACTGGTTCTACAGACTGGCAGCTTGGCACAGCCAATAACATGACTCTTACTATTTATATGAATTACAACAGTGCATAAAAGCACTATTAAAGATCTGGACCTTCTTATGCTAGGTGATGTACATACAGATAGTAAGACCACCCTCAAGATTTTATAATCTAAGTAGACAAGACAAGGGAAGTATTGCTATCCCTATATTTCACAGATGGGGAACTGAGGCAGAGACAGATCAAGAGGTTTGCCCAGGATTACACAAGAACTGAATCTCAATCTCCTGAGACTCAGGCCAGTACTTTAACCACAATACTATTCCTCTCTAACAGCAGCAGGTAGAAGCTGGACTATTTTTTGCTTCAAATTACAACTGCATTTAACTTCCTTTCCAGAACTGTGTAAATATTCCTTTTAGAAGTTGCAGTGACTATTTCAGATTTACATTGGTGCTCTAAAATATCTTTGACAGGGGCAGTTATGTATGTTATGGGTATTCTTTATGGTTAAATCAGAATACCTGGTGGGTATGGACTTTCTGTTCACAAATCTGGACAAAAATCACAGTTTGGATAGTGACAGCTTGCTCTTCTAGCCCTGTGGTAGTTGAGAACTGGGAAATAAAGCAACTGAAAAGCACATCTAAAATTAAATTGTTAACATTTTAAGACAAGTTTTATTTGAGCTCTGCGGTGTCTAGAGCACTTTTGGGTCCTCTGAAAGATAGTTGATAAATATACAACAAAATAACAATTGCCCATAAAAGTTGGGCTTACAAGAGAGCACATCTCTCAGTGAAAGGATAGGCTTTCCAAAGCCCATTCACCTGTAGTGAACTGCAGACTAGTTTCAGATAGTACAATGGGGAAACTCTGTCTCAGGCATTGGCTTCCTCCTTGCCCCAAGGGTGCTCAATTTCCACTCTGCTCCAGGTCCTGCCTCACTCCATCGCTTTCTGCACGTTCCCACACCTCCGCTGCCTCTTTCCACCCCTGTTCCACTGCACGCCTTGTGCCCACTCAACCCCCTTGTCTTTATTTACATTATGTTCTAAATAAATTTGTGTCTGTCTTAGGTGGTTCCAGTCCTCAACAAAACTACATTGGCAATACTTCTCCAGAAAACAATGTGGATTTTTCCTGGACCAAAAATATTACAACACATTAATGCAAAAGAGTAAACCAGTAGACAAGATAATTAAATGGGTTACTGTACCTGACATATTCTTATAGATTGGTCCAACACTGTCTTGGTATCAGTAGCATAATCTGGGCAAGGCAGCATGGCACGACTAAAATAGGCTTGAAGCAGAAGATGCGTTTTTGTGTGTGAACTGTCAAATGAATGAGGGTTGACTTCAATGGGGAGATGTTTTGCCAGGTCACTGTTCATCTGATCTTCATTGTGTCTCACTGGAAGATCTGCATACTCTTCAGCATCCTTAACAAGAAATTAAAAGGAGGGAAAACAAGCTTTTAGAGCATAAAATGCAAGAAAGCAATTGTGATTAAGTAGGATTTTTTGCAGAGTCCTTTTTAGGACATTTACAATAAACTAGATGGAAATCTGACAACACAGCTGAGATTTTGCTAAAAGCAACCATTTTAGTCAGTGATGTTTAAACATTACTTTGCTTACTCAGTTATCCAAACCATAGATGCTTGTAAGAAAAACAGTAATTTGTTAAAATATTCAAAAACCATTAAAGCGTTTGAAATACTCTTGCTATATCTGATTTGTATTTTAGAGCAGAATAGTGCAGATTTCATAGTAAGTACTGAAATAGAGTATTTGAGGTAGACCCATTAGAGGTCTATCACCTGAAATGGCCCATAAAGTGATATAATGAATTAAATCTTAGACTTTAAGCAAGCAGTCAATAATACACAATTTCTGTTTTTAGCTAATACCCATTTTTTTCTCCTTTTCTTTACACATTCAAGACACACAGTAGGGTTGAAATCAAATACTGTACATCTATTTTGCTTATTTTAAATATTATAAACATATACCATCCAATCAATAGAGGATCACATTCTGAAAGTATATTAAAACTAATTATTGAGGGCTAAACACTAGCCTCCTTCTCTGCCTTGCAGAGGGGCACACATGTTAGCTATGCTTTGCAACTGATGCCTGTGCAGCTGAGGGCTTTTTGGAATTTGCACAGAAGACTTGAGTAACAACAGGAGTTCCCTGTGTGTTCACATGCAAGGTTTTGGGGATGACACAGGGACAGGCTGGGCCAGCAACTAGGGCAGAACTGGTGAATCTTGTACTGTACTAATCAACGGCCCTCTGTGGACTGGGAATCCAATAGCAGCAGGAATATTGCAGCCTCCAAACTGAAGCTCTGGCCACTGAGTGTCTCTACTTTAGTTCTCTAACCCAGAATTGAGAGGGATTCCTTTTCCTCACTTTTCTCATGCACTAAGTGTCTACACTTTAGCTTAGTGTGAGAAGGATTTCATAATTTCCTAAAAGTATGATTTCATTTGCAAAATTTCAACACATGATGTCTTTTGGACCTATAATTAAAGTAAACAAATTGCTTTTACCAACTTGTCAATGAACATTTTGATAGTCTGAAAGACAAGGCTGTTATAAAAGGAGAACTCCTTCATTACTGTGGATTGAGCAAAGAGACTGTTAAAAGATAAAATATTCAGGGTTTTGTATCTATCTTGAACTACAGTTTGATACTATGGGTTTTGGTCCCTAGTCTCCAGTCAGACTTCCTGCATATCCATATTAATTAAATGTTGACAACAGTAAATAATTCAGAGTGATATACAGAAAGCAATGCTCTTTTTAGCACATCTTGAGGAACTACCATAATTCATGGTATCTCAATATCTGATTTATGTCCCAATTTATAGTACAACTTTGGCACTTCTTTGATATACGTTCTACTGTTAGTTTAATTATAAACACCACAAACATTATTTTCCAGTTACATTGCACTTGCATATTGTAACATAAATGTGAAGGAATGACTAAGTCTAGAAAGTTTAGGAACAAATAGAAATACAAACTGTCTCATTAATTTTTTTCATACTTTGAGAGCAGATTAAAAATGAAGACTGGCTAAAGACAACTGCTGCTTAATCCTTGACGTCTCTGCCAGATCTCTTGTGAAAACGGCGGTCATTTATTCACCTAAGTTCACAATCTTTTTAAGCCCTATAGAATGTTGCATGTTTGCTCTGCTCTTTTATTTAGCTCACATCCCCTTCAAAGATATTTTAAAGAATATTTACCAAGGAGATTTTTTACTTAGTTTTGCCTTGCTGTTTCAAGCAGCAGCAGGAGACAGGAGCAGGATCAGCTGAGCGACTCCAGATCTACTAGTATTCCTGAAAATACACTTTCACTAGTTTTTCCCAGTACAATGTGTTTTATTTACTTTCAAAACAGTCCTCTTATTTCAGACAACTTGCCTACTTTATTTCCTGTATGCAACTGCTGACTGTAAGCAAGTGAGGTTCATTTTCTTATCTGCATCATGTAAGTAATTAAAGGAAATTGAGAATGGGTAGCGAAGCTTTTATGCAACTGGGAGTGAAGCTGAATGGAGGGCACTAAGGTCAGCAGAGTCCATTATATTTTTATGTGAGAGGCCGGTATGTCTGCCCTGTCCTTGTTTGTTTAGTGTAGGCTGGACAGACTACTAACTGCAAATCTGTTTCTCTGATTTGCCCAGCTGTCCTTGAATAAAGACATCTTCCCTTGCAAATGTTAAATGACAGTGATTGACAATCCTATGATGAACTCTGCTTGTAACCCTCTCTGATACTGTTTTCAGATAGCACAAGAAAAGAGAGAATAAAGAAACATCCTCCATAATCACCTCAAATGGGTCCTGCTGTTCACTCAGTATTTTCCATTTTCATTTCCCTTTTCATTAAAAACCTCAATCTGTTCTGCAAATGCTATAGACTCAACTATGCCAAATAATGTACAAAATATATATTTTATTGCATTTCATTTGAATATGTTACATAATTAATCAGACCTGGAATTAGGTTGCATAACAATTTAATGTTATGACACTTCTTAGGACAAATTTTGCAGTTAGACCAAAAAGCATTGCTATACATTTTCTTCCTTTCCTTGTCCCTGATGTTGTGTTAAATCAGTACAATTGTAGCTGACAGCCCACATGCTATATAATCTTTATCTACATGAACATCTATTAAAAGCATAATATGCTTGGATGATAATCAGCATTTGACTATCATGCATTCATAGCCCCGTCACTCTTCCCTGCTGGAATGTTATTGGATTCACCCACCATATCTTCTTCTGGCCTGAGACTACTGTGGCACAGAATTTCAAACAGCTAAGCTGCTTCCCTCTTCTCCTTTGCTCTTACTGTTCACAAGGAATCAACCAAGAGGTTAAGGTGTCCAGGAGGAGATACTGGGGATACAAGAAGATGGCAGGAACAGATGGATTCAAGAAAGTGTGGTTGGAGCTGAAGGGACAGCATGGGGAGAACAGTTGAATCAGGGCTTGAAAATACAATACAGAAGGGATGGAACAATTAAAAAGGGCAGAGAAGACCTTTTACCCAGAATGGCCCAGGATCTCCTAACTGCTCCCTGAACCCATAATCCCCAGGCTCACATCAGAAACACACCCAGCATCACCACCAGCTTCAGGCTACTTCAACAATTCCCCTCTAACTTTCCGTTCCTTGCCTCAGACTCTCCTAAACCTCTCCCCTAAATTGCTTCTGTGATTGAGCCTGGTTCTCTCAAGTCCACATTTGCTTCTGAGGGATTACAAATAGCAACTTGTTCTCACCACTGAGAAATGTCACATCTGAAACTGCACATTGCACAGCTATGTTATGCTCATAGACTATAAAACCAAAAGAAACCACTGCGATAATCTAATCAAATCACTCCTTAACCTTTTCTCTGGTTAAAGATAGATCTCTGTGAATTCCCCACTATATGGCATGTTTTCCAATCCTTTAATCTTTCTTGTGGTTCTTCTCTGAATCCTCTCCACAGCTCAAAAATAATATTGAAAAACTCAACATCCAAAATGAATACTAGTATTCCATTAATGGTCTAGCTAGTGCCAAAATACAGAGATAAACAGAACCTTGTTACTCAAGATTCCCTTGGTTATGTACTCAAAGATCCCATTAGTCTTTTTGGCCAGAGTATTAAACTGGGAGTTCATGACCAGCTGATTATCAACCAAGATCCCCCAATCTTTTTCACAGTCACTGCTCCCACTATCAAGTGATTAATCCAGTAAGTATTGCCTATATTTTGTTCCCTACCTGTATGACCTTACATTTGTCTGTACTGAAAAACACATTGCTCGCTATTGCCCAGTTTACAAAGTGATCTGTATTACTCTGTACTAGCGATATGTTCTTTTCATTAGTCAACACTTCTCCAATCTTTGTGGCTTCTGCACACTTGATTGGCAATGATTTTATCTTTTATTTCAGGTCATTGAGACACTTCGTTAAATAGCATATCACAGCACGGGGGACCTCATTAGAAACATATCCATTTAATGATGATTCCCCATTTTCAACTATGTTTTGAGACCTCTTAGACAGTTTTTAATACATTGATATGTGCTATGTTGATTTAGTTTCAAACTAGATTCTTAATCAAAATTTCATGAGCCACTAAGTGAATGGCTTACAAAAACTCTAAATATATTATGTCAACACAATTACCTTCATCAACCAAACTTGTAATCTGATAAAAAAAAGATATTAAGTTATTTTGATCAACTCGATTTTCCATAAACCCATGTTCATTGGCTTTAATTACATCACCCTCCTTTAATTCTTTATTAACTGAGTTCCCCTATCAACCATTAAATTATTTTGCCAAAAATCAAATTGCTGCCAAACCTATAATTACATGGGCAATGCTGCTTACATTTAAAATATTAGAAAAACATTAGCTTTCTTCCAGTCCTCTAAAACTTCCCCAGAGTTCCAAGATGTCTTGAAAATCAACATTAAGGGGCCAGAGAGCTTCTCAGTTCATCTTTTTGATAGTTGTACAATTATTCAAGGCCTGACCTAAAGCCCATTTAAATCAAAGTCTCAGGACGTACCCAACTCAGGGTCTGATCCTGAAAGCATTTGCTACTAGATTAGACCAGATCCTACAAAAATACAATAGTATCTATATGCTTTTGAGCGGCCATAAGGAGTTTTATGGTAGATACTCTGATAATAAGTATCAGACTTAGTATTTATTTTTTCACATTCTTCAGCTCACAAGAAATACTAATATATTTTTCCTAAATCATTGATTATAAAATAAATGATGAAATGTGGATTTGTACTGCTAGTACATCTTCTGTGAAATTAAATATTTTTATTTTTAAGCAGCTGCACATGCTGCCATCTACATTTAAATAAGAGATGAAAGGAACCTTATACAATGTACACAATAGTAGGAACAATATGAGCAATTAAAAGAAGCTTTATGCTTTTATTTAAGTTCAGTCCTGGGAGCAGTAAAACCTAAAAAGTTAATGAATCCTAGACTTTAAGTAGCAGTTGATTAATTTGTAGCAGTGAGGATCTAAAAGAAACCAGAATTAGTTTCTCACATTCCTTGACTGAAGCAGTAGTCTTTATAATTTTTTAAAGAATGAGTATATCTGTAAATACCATGAAATTGACCAACTGAATTAGTTTTTATTTTCTTTGGATTGATCATGTAAACACAAATATTACATATCTTTAATATTTTTAAAAATATCGACACAGAACGAAACAAAATCTTCTATCTATAACTATTAATTGCCATGAATTTTCCAATATTCAATTTTTATAATCAATTAAAAAGGACTAAATGCTATGAATAAAACACGATGGGAAAATTTTTCATGTCACATGTCAATCACAATATCTTCATTAGCATATTAGGAGCTAATTAAATAACATTTGAACAGCCATAATGGGTCAAATCAATGGTCCATATAGCTCAGTATCCTGTCTTCCAATGGTGGCTGATGCAGATGCTTCAGAGGGAGCAAGCAGAAGAGGGCAATTTTCAAGTGACCCATTCTTTGTTGCCCAGTACCAGCTCCTGGTAGTCAGAGGTTTATGGACACTCTGAGCACACATCTGCATCCCTGACCATCTTGTCTAATAGTCATTGATGGATCTATCCTCCATGAACTTACCTAACTCTTTTTAAAATCCAGTTATACTTTTGACCACAGCTTCCTCTGGCAATGAGTTCCACAGATTGATTGAACACTGTATGATATAATACTTCCTTTTCTTTGTTGTAATCCTGCTGCCTATTAACTTAATTGGATGACCCATGGCTCCTGTGTTGTGTGTTGGAGTGAATAACACTTCCTTATCCACTTTCCTCACACCATTCATGATTTTATAGACCTCTTATCATATCATACCTTAGCTTTCCCTTTTGCAAGTCCTATTGTCTTAGTCTCTCCTCATATGCAAGCTGTTCTATAGTCCTAATAAGTTTTGTTGTCCTCGTCTGTACTTTTCCCAATTAATACACCTTTTTGAGATGGGGTGACCAGAACTGTATGCAGTATTCAACATCTGGGAGCACCGTACATTTATATTGTGGTATTATGATGTTTTCTGTTATTATCTACCCATTTCCTAATGGTTATACTGTTCTGTTAATTTTTCTGGCTGGTGCTGCACACTAAGCAGGCATTTTTATCCAGATATCCATGACGACACCAAAATGTTTTTTCTTGAATGTTAACAGCCAATTTAGAACCCATCGCTTTCTATGAATAGCTGGTATAACATGCAGTACTTTGCACTTACCAACAATGAATTTCATCTGCCATTTTGTTGCCCAATCACCCAATTTTGTGACATCCCTTTGTAACTATCAAGCTGAACTTAACTATCTTGAGTAATTTAACATCATCTGTAAACTCTGATACCTCCCTGCTCAATTCTTTTTCCAGATTATTTATGAATATGTTGAATAGTATTGGTTCCAGTACTGATTCTCGGGGGGACTCTATTGTTTACCTCTCTCCATTTTAAAAGCTAACCATTTATTCTTACTCTTTGTTTTCTATCTTTTTAATTAGTTACTGATCTTTGAGAGGACCTTTGACAGCTTACTTTGCTTAAGAGCGTTTGGTGTGAGACCTTATCAAAGGCTTTCTAAAACTCCAAGGCAGGTTTCATACCACAGCTAGTAGTTAGTTCTGCAGTTTCATATTACAGCTCTAGCAGAACTCTCAAGTGGATTGCATCAGGTCCTAGAAACTTGGTACTATTTAATATATCAATTTGATCCAAAACCTCCTCTATTAAGACACCTCAAATCTGGAACAGTTCCTTAGATTTGTTACCTAAAAAGAGTGACTCAAATATGGCAGTCTCCCTCATCTTCTGCAGTGAAATATGCTGCAAAGAATTCATGTATCTTCTCCACAACAGCTTTGCCTTCCATGATTGCCCAATGGCTCTGCTGATTGCTTGGCAGGATTTCTGCTTCTGATGCACTTACATTTTTTTTTTAGTACTTTGGTGTTCTGCTAGTTGCTCTTCAAATTCTTTGTTGGCCTGAAAAATTAAACTTTTGCACTCAACTTGCCAAAGTTTCCGCTCCTTTCTATTTTCATTGCTAGCACTAGATTTCCAATTTTTAAATGAGACCTCTTTGCTTCTAACTGCCTCTTTCACTCTTTAATCATGATGGTATTTTTTTATTCTCTTAATTGTTTCTGATTGGGGGGGGGGTATACATTTATTTTTTCTTCTTCAGTACTTACCTAAGTCAGCCGTAGAGATAATTTGACATTTGGTCTATTCCTGTTGGACCGGCCAACAATAGAACAGATTTGATGCACCCATGAATGGAGCCTTGCCTCTGGGCTGCCTCCACCCCTCAGTTGGTGGAATTTTATCCCAGATGTAACAAGCCACCTGGACAATGGTTTTTGCTGGAACATCTTGCGGCATTCTGGCGACCAGTGTTCCCTCTAAGCTGTGCTACACCATAGCATCACAGCCCCACCCAGTCAGAGGCTCAGGGCCTGATTAATCACCTGTGAAGCTGTGCTGCCACACAGCTTAGAGGGAACACAGCTAGCGACATGTCCGAAAAGCATAAAATGCTATCTGTGGACAATGGCCCCAGTAGTCTGACCAGGGCGACTATAAATGTCTACATCACAAATTAAGTTGTTACACTTAATATACAATGTTGATATTTTGTGAAGAAAGCCACCAGCTTTGCCCAGTCTGAGCAGCATAGCAAACATGTTTTGCAAGTACAGCACAACAGAGAGGATGCGACTCAAATAAATCCTGAAGTTTTAGTTCAAGCCTTTATTACTATTTTTAAATACTTTCTAGACAGTTTGCAAGCATTTCACTCTTGTGACTATTCATTTTAATTTCCAATTAAGTAACATGCTCATTTTTGCAAAGTTCCCCTTTTTGAAGTTAAATGCTCCTGTGATGAATTTCTGTGGTATTTCTCTACCGAGAGAATCTTAAATGTAAGTATATTATGTTCACTAACATGTACAATTAAAAAGATGGTGGAGTCTTTACAATATTTTACACAAATCAGTAGTTGACACAATAAAGGTATGAATTTCTTATTAATGACACAAATTATACAAATCTGCATGGAATAAAAAATAAAACATGCTACAACTTTAGCTAATTTTTCATATATTGTGCATGAGAGTTAATTGCAGAATACTGTACGTTATATTGTACATTTGTTTCCATGTAACTTAAGGTTCAAAGTCAATCCAGTATTGAATTTCAGGAAGATTTTTTCCAGGTAAAAATACATGAATGTTTACGTTTCAATTTTTATCTACAAATCAATTCCTGTACATTTTAGAAATGGGGGTAACAAGTTAATATTTACTGTGGTAATAATAAGACTTATTATTTGTAATACAACACTTCCTAGAACCCCGGTCAAGACTGAGGTTCAATTGTGCAAAGACTGCTCCTACCTCAACGAGTTTTCAGTGAAAGGCCCTGTCCTACAAGTGAGGCTCCTTGCGGATGTTGCAATCAGCTGTGTAAGCAAGTTGGGGATGGGATCTTCAAACACACAGACTAGGGATGTAAGCGACCAATCGACTAAAACTTATTGGATAGTCGACACGCTAGTCAACTAATTGCTTCCCCCCCTTGCTGCCTCTATCAGAAAGAGGTGGGAGGGAGGGAAGAGGAGGTGGTTTGGGGGGAGCTGGCTTAAAAGCTGGTTTCCCCCAGTTCCAGCTCTGTGGGAGGGGGCAGGGGTGCAGCGGCGGTGTTCCAACTTTGAAATGTACAAGAGTCCCCGCCGAGGCTCCTGTACATTTCAAAGTCGAAGCAACGCATGGAGCCAGTGGCGTAGAGACGGAGAGGTATGGGGGGAGGGGCAGTTCCCCCCAGCGCCACACTAGAGGGGCAGCAATTTAGCAGTGGAGGGAAGGATGGCACTAGGAGTCCTAGGTCCCCGCGGGCGCTGGCCGGACAGCAGAGGGAAGGACAGCACTAGGACCCTGTGGGCACCAGCTGCTTCCGCACCTGCAGGAAATTGAAATTGAGCATGAAGCGCTCATCGGGGGCAGCACAAAGGGTGGGGGTTCAGGCTGAGCATGCGCAGAATGCAGCTGGTGCACAGGCCATGTCTGCAACTACAAGCCCAACAATCTCCTTCACCGCCAGTCGGTCCGAGGTGCCGCCCATGGGCCGCAGCATCCAGGTCCTCGCCTGTAGCCTGCCCCTCTGAGAAACCACAGCTGCCGATCAGCCAGAGGGCGCATCAGTCTGGCTGGAAGCGGAATGGTCCTGTGCACCAGAGGGAGCCCCATGAGGCAGCGGGACAGGCAAGAGGGCGGTCTGGCTGGGAATTGGGGGGGGGTGTGTGTGCAAATTTTGCATTTGCCCTTGGGCGCATAACACCCTCGCTACGTCTCTGCATGGAGCCTGGGGCCAGCGGGGTATTCAGAGAGCTGGGTGGGCACTTGCTATATTTCAAAGCAAAAGCACCTTTATCGACTAATTGAATAGTCGATGGGAATTCCATCAACTATTCGATTAGTTGATTAATCTAATTTTAACATCCTTAACACAGACTGTGTCTATTCTTATGGCACATATAGAAAACATATACCACACACACACATACCAGCACGAGTGTCCATTTTCAACAATTAATCTTCTTTTTGGTGTTCTTTGTTTATACTTCTGCTAAGTTCCAATTTTTAAAATTTAATATTTCTTGGCAGTTTGATTATAACACTGTTTAGTTCACCATTATGTTTGTACATACCACTGATTTTCAAAGAAGTTTAGGGGAGTTTTGACTGGAAATTCAATAGCTAGTGGCAAGGATCGGCAGAGATGGTCTCCCTAGCCTATGTTTGTCAAGCTGGGAACAGGTGACACGGGATGACTCACTTGATGGTTATCTGCTTTGTTCATTCCTTCTGAGACACTTGTCATTGGTCAGTCACAAGATAGAAAGCTCAGCTAAATGGTCTTTTGGTCAAACTCTGTATGGCTGTTCTTATGTTCTTCTTATGTAGACACATATTTCCATTAATTTGCTTTAAAACATCTCAACCATATGGTTTTAATTTTCTACTGTTGCCTATGATATAATTCAAACAATACAAAATAATACTAAGTAACACAAACACAAGTTCCTGGACCACACTTTCTTCCACTGTCCATGCTCTTCCAGCCCAGGCCATTGTTACAGGCAAATAGTTAAAACATCTCACACTTTGGATCTAAGTTAGGAAAATAAATTTATATGACCAATACTTTTTCATTTTATCAATTTTTTGTTTTGTTACAAGTATAAACCAGATTTATAAGGAAAAACATCAAAGGAACACAGATGTGTACTGGCAGGCAGCTGGAATTCAGTCAAGCACAGATTTATGTGCAGAAAATTAATACATGCATAAGGAAACACCTCTTTTTTACCCTTGCCAAAAGTGACCACATGCTTAACAGCTGGATTTCAGGAGTATCCCTAAAATTAGGTTACATAAAAAAATTGGATTAGAGAAATACCTTCTAGCATTGATGTAGCTAAAATTATATCAGCATTATCAACTCCATTATAAACACCCATAAAAGTTTGTTCTTTGGTTTCAGTTTCATAGGATATAATTTATGGTTTTTTAAAAAATCCATGTAGATGTTTCTTTATTCTTACAGATATAAAGGGTCGAGGACAGTTTCCCAATTAGAGACAGTAATAGATGAGTATTATTAGTTCTAAGCTTTCTGAAGTGCAAATATCACACACGTTTTCATAGAATGGAAACTCTTCCATTCTAACTCTTTGAGATAGATCTTCACTCCATTATATCCGTTAGACTGATGTCAAACTCCATTGTCTTCAAGAGGTAATTTTTAAGGAGCAAATTTGAGGGGATGTTATTAAATAGTAGCTTGGTGCAGGCTTGGAATGTAAGATTAACTTCCAAAGGCAATAGATTGGTAGGTAAGTAAGTTTCGGAAAGATGCAAGATACATTTATTACCTGGATATCACCTCCATATATGTACAGTGTATGTGTGTACTCCACCAGGTTGCGAGAAGTAAGGGAAGTTGACAGGAAAGTTTCTCCCATCAACCTCCCACAGTGAGGATGCTGCGGAAATTCGACCTAAGATATATAGACTCCAGCTACACTTCGGGGGTAGCCGAGTTAGTCTGTTACAGAAAAAAACAGCAAATGGTCTGGTAGCACTTTATAGACTAACAAAACATGTAGATGGTATCATGAGCTTTCGTGGGCACAGCCCACTTCTTCAGATGACCGGAGTTATGAGTTGGAGATATGAAAACTCGAAATAAACAGGAGAGGGGAAGGGGAGGGGGGAGAGAAAGAAAAAGGGAGGAGGGTGGGAGACAGAGCATCATTAAGTATCTGGAGAATGGTTACTTAAACCTAAGCAGATAAAAATCAAAGTCAATAGATAGATTCAGAATTGTGTATCATAGGTCAACTTTCTCATCTAGTGTAGATATGGCCTCAGTCAATCTGTAAAACAGGTACAATAGTACTTTCTTTCTTCCTCACCAGTGTGTTGTGAAGATAAAAACAAAGTGCATTCAGGTACTACAATGATGGTATCATATACACACCTTAGATAACACATACAAAGTGTGGTCATGAGGCAGGACTGGATAAGAGTGAGACAGAGGAGGAAATAAGAGTAGATACATTGATTGTAGGTGAGTTTGTCCAGACTTAAAAGCTGAGCATAGAAAGTGTGAACTAGATCTGAAAAGTGAGAAGTTAGTAAAGGGATTATAACAAAGGATTGACATAGTCTAACCAGTAGAAGTGAAATTGGATTTAGCAGCAGCATTTGACTGGAATAGAGATGGAAACACAGAGACTGCAAAGAAAATGGTTGAAGGAATTAAGCTGAGAGTAGACATCAGGTTTAGGCTTAGAATGGAGAGCTGTTTTCTATAATTGAAAATACTTGGTTTGAAATAAAGTTAATAACCAATAGCTGTGTCCTTGTGTATACACAGTACTGTAAGGTTCTTTACTGCTTTAAATATACATCTACGTGTAATGTCATCAGGGTAAGCACAATGGGTTTCTAAATTCTCTCTGGTGTTCTGGTATCCCCAGGGATAGTGGTGAAGGCAGAGGAGAGTCCTTCAGACATGCCACTGGCAACACAGCCACTTGTATTAATCTTCTAATATGTTTGGACCTTTAACACAGGGACAAGCACACCTCAACGCCCTTACCGTGAAACCAGCGTTTTTCCTTTATCTTTTCTATTCCCCACCTGAGAATTTTTTTATGCATTTTTATAGCTAAAAAAATAAATGATAGAAACATATCTTGTGGGAGTCAAAATGCATTACAAGGAAAAAGACAATAGCTGAGTGTCTGAATGAGGGGCCAGGGGGTGGCTTTTGGAGAGGCATGTTCTGTGCTTCTGCTGCAGTACAGGGGGCGGAGGAGCTTGCTGTCCCCACTGTGACACTGGAGGAGCTGTCAGCTACTGCCGCCACAGTGAAGGAGCTCGCTTTCCCTGCTGAGGTGCCATGATGGGAGGAGTTCCATGCCTATTAGTGGAGCACTGCCTCTGCTTGTTCCCCCTTGTGCATGCCCATGAACGAGGCAGTGTTGGTCTGAATATAGTTAATCTCCTCTGATTTTAAAAGCTAAACAGGGACAGGATGGGAGACCTCTAAGGAACACCTGAAGCTGTGGAACACATCTATCTGTTGTAAGTCATGGAAATCTTTGCCTTAATTCATTTTTTTTTGAAATTGAATGTTCAAAGTTTAATTTGTAACTAAGTTCTGGGGTCTCAAGAATAGCAAATTTCAGCAGTTGGCTCTATTTACATAGTTGATAGGATCACAGATATCAATGGACTGGAGAAATAGTGTACATCTGAATTCCTAAGCTTCTTTCTTAATTAAATGATAATGAAGAAAGAAGAGTACACAGCATATTTTGGTTTTTTTTAAATGACGGCGCCTTATGAACACCACCCATTCTACAAGTCAATTACAATCCTAAAATCAAGGGAAATTTTATGTGAAGAATAAGCTGGAGCAGTGGAACAGTTCAGTGATTGCTTAAAACTGCCGGAAGGGTTTAGATTTCACAAGTTCATCTCTTACTTAAATGTCCAAGCTAAAAATTACCGATAGCATTTCTGATGCCCTGAGGTCAGGTGTCTAAAAGACCTTTGCCACTGTGCAAAAGGTCAGTTATCTTAGCTACCAGTATTAGGGAATGACTCTAATACTTAGACTACTTCTGAAGTGTTAAGTCAAAATACAGACATTATCTTCAGCATGGAGATGCTAAAAGAAAACGTGCTAACACAGTGGAAAGAACCAACGATTTGGTACCTGAAAAAAATCTGTTTAGTACATTCTAGTCACATGTGCAATAATAATTTGAATTTATACAGTGCATTTTTAAAGCCCTCTAAGCACATTAAAAACATTAAGTTTCACAGCTCCAGTGAGAGATACAGTAGTAAGTAATGTAATGTACTTATTTTACAGATGAGTCAACCGAATACTGGTTAAAATGATTACTTGTATTTTAAAGTTTTTGTTACTGTAAAATGCACACAGTGCTAAAACGTATTAAAAATGAAGGATGAACTACTGATCTCTCACTCACTTTTGGTTCTTTAGCGGTGCTGGAACAGTTTTTGGAGTGGGGATGCTGAGTTGCACCCCCCACGTACCCTGCCCATACCCTAGAAAGCCTTCTAGAGCTGGAGACAGGAGCAGGCCATGGCTTGAAGGCGGGGGAGAGGGGCTCAGACAGAATAAGGTGGTGAGGCTGGGGCCACATCTAGGATGGGGAATGGGAATGGTGGCCGGGCGAGACCCTGGGTGTGGGGCCAGAAGTGGAGCCCCTGGGCATGGGGTTGGTGGCAAAGCAGAGTCCCCAGGGGCAAAACCTGAGGGTGCTGCAGCATGCCCTGCACCACCACATCCCAGGCCTATGATCACGATCTACAATTTAAAACATTTTCTCGTGGAAATTTGGGAATGATCTTTTAAATAAAACAGATCCCAGAACAGGTCCTTGAGTGCCTAAGAGAAGGTTATTTATCTGAAATGGGAGGTTATTCAGGATGTCTGGTTCCTATTTATACTCCAAACGCAAGAGGTGCTGGAGCGTTTCAGCAGCGGTGTCCATTGACTGGTACATGTTTCTTATGTTGCCACATGTTTCAGGCAAAGTTTTAAAAGTCTGAGAGGAGCAACATGCCTGTAGTCACCCTCGCAATCTGCAGCAGAAGGAACAGTAGGCAGGTATTGGACTACAAATAAGGATCACATATCTAAAAAAACTAGAGTAAGGAGCAATGATCAGCTTGGGTGCCAGAGCATAATAAGAAATGGCTGCTGCAGGATGATGGTGTAGTGTACTGTGAAGGTGTGGATGGAGTGGCAGGTCACCACATGGCAGATCTTGTACCAAGGGATGTCTACCATGTGCTTCTGAAGGTGTTCTCAACCCTTGCATGGCACAGCTATCTAGGTGCGTGCCCCTTCCTGCTAGGGAAGTATCCATGGTAAGCATGGCTGTAGGGCCAGGAATGGCAAACAGGATGTGGCAGAGCGCTTTGGCGAGATCAGTCCACCAAATGAGGGAGTCGTGGACTCAACTTGGAACAGTCAAGAGCGAGTCCAGATGGGTGAGGTGAGGCCTGCAGACAGCTGTAGACAGCACATGTGCAGGTGAGCATGCAACATCACACAGGTACAGGCTGCCCTGAATCCTAGGAGACCGTGACAGCAGCACAAGACTACTGCAAGAGCCATGTGGGCAGCAAAGTGGTCTGCCAGAAGGAAGGCTTGCATTGCTACAAACTACAGATTCATGTCAATGAAATGGAGCATCTGTGTTGAGGAAAAACATGAACTTCTCCTTGTTGACAGAGAGATCTAGGGAGGTGAGGAGCGAGCAGAGAGCAGCAACAGCTGTCAGCGTCTCAATGAGGGTTGGTACTTCCAGTTGTTCAGGTAAGGGAACACACAGAGCCCCAGCCAGTAAAGGTGAGCTGTAACGACTGCAAAGCCATTGGTGAAAAGACCCTGTGGGGTATGACAATGCCAAAGGAAAGGACCCTGAATTGACAGTGGCTGTCACCTATATGGAATCAGAGGAATTTGCAGTGGGCTGGGTGCATATCAATATGAAAATACACATCTGTGACGTCGAGGGCTGCAAGACACGCCTATTAGGGAAGGGAGGGAATCATGGATTGGTTTTTTTGACAAAGTATTGAGTAAGCAGAGATTGAGAATAAGGTTGAAGCCCCAGCCCTTTTCTAGGACAAGAAAGTACAAGGAGTAGAAGCCCTTGCTAACAAAGGGGGCAGCCATGGGCTTGGCTGCACCTGTCATTAGGAGGGTGTCTGCCTTGTGTTGGAGAAGGTGAGGTGGGCAAGACCCCCTGGAAGCTCTTGGGGGAGGGCAAGGTGAGGAACTTAGATTAGCCACATCATACTATCTCTAGGACTCAATGATCCAATGTGATCTGTCCTCAGTGGCAGGTGAAAAAGGGCAAAATGGCCCTCAAAGGTAGTAAGAGGGGATGGAGGTGATGATGCCGATGGTTCACAACTTCAACTGATGTATCAAAATTAAGCCTTCAGATGGTCCTGGCATGGTGGAAAAGGTAGTGATGGCTGATGGGTACAGACACCGGGATCTGGGTGCCTTTGAACTGGCTCCTGGAACTAGGTGCAGGTGGACTGGTATGGGAGGAATGACAGCTTTGATTACCAATGATAAGGCCTGGATCATAGATCCCCAGAGACTGGAAGGCTTCCTTCAGTGTCCTGGCAGATAACAGTTTGTCTTCTTCAAAGGGAAGGTCCTGAATGGTGGAAAAAGGGAAAAGCCTCCCTGTAGTCAGGCTTCTCAACACATAAACTATGCCCATGGCCAGGAAGCTGTTGTAGAAACTACAAGCGTGAGGAGAGAAGATTCTGACTCTGACCACAGGGCAGTAAGAGGGAACTGAGGAGTGCGTCATCCCATACAAGTTCCTATAAAACTGCCTGGAGCACATGGCAATGTAAGACACCCTTATGGGTCAATAGACATTGCTGCTGAGAACTTCCAGCTCTGGCACATGGTATACATGTGCACCCCTATATTTGGTATATGTATAGGGACCATCACGCAAAGAACAATTACAACATTCTGGGGACGTTGTGACTTTAAAAATCCCATTTCCACTTCCCACACTTTGCCTCCTTCAGCAATGTTCTTTACAGTATCAAGATGATATGCCTTTGTTCAAGATATGCTGTAGTTCAATCTCAAGTTTTTAAGTTGCATTATTGTGTATCAGCAAGTTTACGAGCAAGTGTCTAATGGTTTAAATTAAAAAAAATAAGGTAAAACCATGAAAGCAAATGTCAGAATAATGCAGTAAGTAAGCAGGCCCTTAATTAGTTATACTCAGACCATGGCAAATAAATATGATGACAAATACTGAGGACAATTCAACATGGTGGCAATAGAGAACTATCTTTGATAAAATAACTCCTCCCCTAAAGCAGCTCAGAAGCATTCACATAGTTGTGAATGTTTATATATGTAGCACTCTAAAAATGCAGATGGAAGAAAAGAGAAGAACTTACAATTGCAAGGCATTACATTTGTCATTGAAAATTTAGGATGAAATTTTCAAAGATGCCTAAGGAATCTGGCCACTAATTCCCATTACTTCAATGGAAAAAATGAGCTTTAAAATCTTTTCCATGAGTTCTCAACTTTGGCATGGTAAATAGGACCTTGCAATCACCCTTCTCTTTTTATGGTCAGCTAGCATGGGGACCTGAAACTCACTCCTCTTATAACATGGGTCTTGTAACATGAAAGAGGCTGAGAACCACTTCCTTAAGTAGCTTTCATATATCAGCCTTAACATTTAAAAGTATTTCAGGGCATGAAATTGACAATGTGATAATACACAGTAAGAAAATCTTTGCAAGTATGTACTGAAATATGATTGTCGTGAAACAAGTAAATTTTTCTCTGGTTCCTCTGAGATTTGTCCACATTTTGACTGTGTTGGCTCAGGTTTAGCTGAGTTGCTAACAGAGATGATGACAGTAATAAGTCATAAAAGCAGAACTGCAGAGGAGAACTTTCCTAGCAGCTGTCTCCAAGAAAGTGATCAATCATGTTCTGTTTTAGGCTTTGATCCTGCACTGGGATCCTCTAGTTGCAGATCCCTGAGCCAATGCTGAACCCCACTGAAGTCAGTGGGATTCTGCTTAGAGGCAGAGAACTGCATTAGTAGATCTTGATGCAGGATTAGGGCCTTACACACCAGTGTTAATGAATAAATGCTCTATGTGTTGAAAAATAGATTTCAGAGTTGCTGACCTGTGGCAGCTTCCAGATTAGGAAGTCACAGACTCACATTGGTGCATTTTTCTACAAGATTAAACTCTCTGGAACAAGACAACTACAACGTGATCAGAGAAGAAAAAGAATAAAAGGTTCAGAAGTATGAATACCTGTTATGTGGTAAAATGACTAGCAGCCTCTGTTCAAGAATGGCTCATGGTTGGAATAACAGAAGAATAGTGTAAATTGGGAGAAATATTTGGTAAACTAATATATCTGATTACCAAGTCAGTGCTACTGCTCTTACTTGCAGGAACACAAAATTTACCCAATAATAGTTTTTTTTATAAATACACAGTAAGAAGAAACACACCAAAAGCTGTAGGAGGAAGTAAGAGCTACTGCAACTAAATGTATTGGGCCAGATCCTTAGAAGGTTAAAATTGGCTCATCTCTACTGAATTCCATGGAACCAGGGCAGGATCTGGCCCAATGTTTTGAATAAATTATGATCTGTAAACTAATGTTGAGACAGGAGAGACTGAAGTTGGCAGTGGAATAACTGTCAGGGGAAGACTGCTCTATCATGTCTTTCTCTCAGCTTATAAATACATGTAGAAACAGAGTTAAATCATAAGGGTTTTTTCATCTGCCAAAATTGACAAGGAATGATAACTAAGAATTAAAAGTGTTACAAATATTTTGGCACTGGTGTAAAGTTTCAAGAACTTCTATTAAAAAACAAAGAAAATAGAGATTTTCCATACCAGATGTCTGGGAAGATCCCATTTGGATTTGAACTACTTAAATTTGCAATCATGTATTTATACATCTAACAGAGCTTCTGTTTCCCTTAGAATCTGAAAATTAACTAGCTTTGTAGCATCTTCCTTGATCTGCCACCCGTGCCCTGAGGATTAGAGACTCCACCTGAGCTTGTTTTACAAGCATAACAGAAAAAATTAATCTCTGCTGGCAGCAATCCCACTGGGATACTGATGAATAATGATATCCCTCTCTTGCTGCCCTCTCAGTCCACTAGAAAAGCCACTCTAACCCAGCAACGTGGAAACTGCTGAAACCATTCCAGCTGTGGATTAGCAGACAGTCAAGCATCCATCTGCTCTGTGTGAATCAAGAGAAAGCAAACATGCATTATTATAGCTAAAGTAGCATTCACAATTAACATCTTATAGCATCATGTATAGTAAATATTAAGATAATCGTATACAAGAGAATAAATTAATCCATTGCTTACACCTACATGTTTTATATTTTCTTTTGTACTTTTAACAATACTTACACTGAATTTCATATTAATCACCTATAGCATAAATGAAAGGATTTAAGACCTATTCAATGAAATTTCTCAACAAATTTGTATTTTAGTTGTACCTACAAAACATGTGTGTGCTTCCACTAAGTATACTCACATTCACACACATTAAATAAATACATGCAAGTACAAATGCCTACCTCACCTCAGCAGGAAAAAGGCTGAGTAAGATCTGTGGGAAAGTATTTAGTTATTCCTTTACCTTCTGGGGTTAGAGAGAGGCCTGGTGGTATATCCTTTCCCCCCCCCCTCCCCCCGAAGGCTGGCAAATTTGAAGATTGGGTCTATTCATTGGCTCCCACCTTTTCCCTACTGGAAACAGGTATAAATTGTCCAATCAGGGCAAGAGTGCATTTTACTCCTATACTCTCATTATGTTGAAGGCAGCAAATACAGGGTGGAGTTGGTCAAAGTCACAGCAACTGGCTCAGGGGTTTCCCTTACATATTCCAGGCTGGCCAACCTGGTAGGGCTCTCAATCTAGCGTTGTCCTGCTGGTGGCCTTTTAAGGTGTGACTGTGCAGGTAGGTCTAGACATTGGCCTCAGCTGGTAGCAGGATTCATGCTGGCACAGACAGTTCTATCCACAGTGGTGGAAGGTAAAGCAGCCATCCTACTTCTTCAGAATCTCCTCCTGAGGTTTGTCTCGCTTCCAGTGCTGCTACCCTGTCTCCCTGAGGTGAAGTGAGAATGGAAGATGCAATGCACTATATCCAGTAGGGCCAGTGGGATCTGCTCCTTTGCCAACTGGTGTGTGTCTGCCAGTTTGGGTGGGTGGCAATTGGCTGCCACTGTAAGGAACATGCTCATAAATACCCATTTGTAGACAAAATTATCCTGCTGCATGCATAAATTACCTGGCTTTATATAAGAGAGATACTTATACATTGAGAACTGGAAATCAGGCCCACAGCTTGTTAGTCTTTGTAAGGGGCCTAAGGAAGCAAAGTCTCGTCTCTTCTCAGCTTTTTTAACTTTATTGGGTACATGCCATAGGGTCTTCAATTCCTCAGCAAATTGACTTTAATAAGACTGGGTCTATCTGAGCAGTAATCCTGGATTTTTTTTTCATACTAGTTTCTCTGAAGATACATTTTTTCCCTAATAACAGTTCCTCCTCCTTTGTTTTTGCTACACTCCCAGAATACTCATGCCTATGTGCTAGCCAGCCTTTCTTCTCCGTATTTGTTCAAATGACTACTGGTCTAAGAATTGATAATCCAGGGTCCCTCTTATGACAATGCACTGTTACCCACGACATTGATTTGCCCATCTGTTAACTGATGATAACACCAAAGATTTTTCTAATTTATCATCATCATCTGTTTGATCAGTAAGATGAAATATCTGCACAGGAGATTTGGGTACCCATATTTACTCATCCAAACCAATTCTTACAGCTGTGAGTGCCAAATGTCTGCACTAACAATGTCTGCTCTGTCCTTAAAATGTCAAATTTTGACATTATATCTTTCGCTTAGATATAAAAAAACCAAACATTTTCCCTGGATGGAAAGGCTGCTGAGGTGAAGCAAAATCTGGATCTGTCTGTTCACTAAAAGCAAGTTTACCATAATGTGGTTCTCACAGGTCCATCCATACACTAACTTTATATTTATTCTTTAAAATCCTAAGCAGAGTTTTTGCTTTTTGGTGGTAGGAAATTGTCTACGCTTTATTTTAGCACTATGCTAAATATTGAAATTATTAGGAATCCCAAGGAATTGAGGGCACCTCCCAATATCTGGCCCTATATGAATCATAAACAATGAAAAGACTGCTTTCTAAAGTTTTGTCTCTAATGCTAAAGAACTCCACAGCCAATAAGGCTCAAATTAGAAAAGGTAACACATGAACGTGAACAAGTACAAATCTTCTGCTATATATTTTCAAGATATTGTGCGTCTGTCTGACTGTGTGTCCATCTGTCCGTGAGTCCTTTTGTTCAAGAACTCTTCCTAAATGGTAAGAGCTAGGACCACCAAATTTGGAATGTACAGTAAAACTCCATTGGTCCGGCATCCAATGCTCCGGCACTCCTGATGGTCCGGCACCATCGGGAACCCGGAAGTGCTCCGGGCAGCCGGACCATTGGAGCTGCTCTGTGCCGGGCTTCCCCAATTCAGCCACTGCTGAAACTGACCAGCAGCTGAATCGGGGAAGCCGGGGGCAGAGCAGCTGGCATGCTGCCGGGTTGGTCCCGTAGCGCTGCACCTCGGGGCTGCGGGACCAACCCGGCAGCACCCCAGCTGCTCTTGGGGACGCCTGGGGCAGAGCTGCTGGAGTGCTGCTGGGTTGGTCCCGCAGCGCCGAGGGGTGGCGCTACGGGACCAACCCGGCAGCACCCCAGCTGCTCTGTCCCAGGCGTCCCCAAGAGCAGCTGGGGTGCTGCCGGGTTGGTCTCGCAGCACCGAGGGGCGGCGCTACTGGACCAACCCGGCAGCACCCCAGCTGCTCTGCCGCAGGCGTCCCCGATTCAGCCACTGCTGAAACTGACCAGCAGCGGCTGAATCAGGGACGCCTGGGGCAGAGTCGGACTATCGGAAGGGGGGGCTATGAAGGGTCTGGGGTGGCATTCCCCCCCACCCCAGTCCAGACCCCTCATAGCCCCCCCTTCCGATAGTCCAGCATATTTGATAATCCGGCACCCCCTGGGTCCTAAAGGTGCCAGATTATCGGAAGTTTACTGTAGCTTCCTCTTATTATAACTTAAATCAAAGTCAGGGTTCGGTTGCGTCAGTACAATTGGATGTGTGTGGAATGTGACTGTCTCACATCACAGCAGGGACAGTAAGACTCACAAATGATCCCAGCTTTGGAGAGCAGCTGTTGACTGCAGCACAGTTCCTGCCACCGGAGCCTGTCCCAGAGAGTAGCTGCCAGCTGACCCTGGGCCACCATGCTGTGCTGCCCCCAGCAAGCAGGTGCTAACCAGGGTGGTTGGGTGCCCTGCACAGCCCCCCTACTCTGGGATGGTCCTGGTGAGAAACCAGAGAGCGGCTGCCCCCCAGGCCCGGGCAACACTGGGTAAATCTTATAGGCTATGTCTAAATAGCAGCTATTCTGGAAGAGGTTATTTCGAAATAGGGTGTTTACACATAAAATGTGTTTCAAAATAGTGCTTAGCTATTTTGAATAGTGCTTAGCTATTTTGAAATGGAGCATCCACACTGATTGGACACTGAAATGCATTTAAGGCCACCTGGAACCAGTTCAGGCAGGGCATCAAGTCAGTAGTTACCTCATGTGGCTGCTGCTTGAGACTATCTGAGGCTCATGCTTAAAGTGACCCCCCCCGACAGCTGTTTCTCAGGTTTCCCTGCTTGCTTGCCTACCTCTCTGAGGGACAGCAAAGCATTTTCTCTTTGTGCTCTGGTTGTCCTGATTCAGGACACCACAGCTCTCTCTGCTATGGAGCCAGGGCTACCTCTGGGCAGTCTTCAGCTCTTGGAGCTTTTGCTTCAAGTCATTCAGCACTTTCTGCAGGCTGCTTCCCAGGCTCTGAAGGAACCCAACCCCCAGGGCTTCTTAGAGACCCTCCTTGGTTATGTGGGGAAGTGGCTACAGGATCTGGATGCCGCCCGCCGTGCCCTGCTGCATCTGGCATCTGGACACCAGTGCAGACTGGTGGAACCACATCATTCTGGAGTGCTGCGGAGACCAACAATGTCTCCAGAACTTTCGAATGAAGGACATCTTCCTCAAGCTGTGTGAGTGGCTCGTCTCTGCCCTGAGGCAACGGGACATGGACATGAGGCCCGCCATCCCCCTCCAGAAGCGTGTTGCCATCACTCTCTGGAAATTCTCCATGCTGGACAGCTACCGATCCATGGGGAACCAGTTCGGCATGGGGCCATGGACCGTTGGGGCCCTGCTCATGCAGGTATGGCATTATCGGGCTATTGTCCCAGGAGTGGGGTAGAAGGAGGGAATGGGCTTCCCTAGGGTAAATGGGGTAGGGAGTTGGTGCAAGCCCCCTCCCTGGGAAGGTTTGTTCTGTCCCATCCTCACAAAGCCCTGCCTGGGGTGGCCATGATTACAGGGGGTTGCTCCTGGTCAGTGTGGGGGAGGGGGACTATGAGAGGGGAGGGGAGGCAACTCTCAAGCACCCTGGCACCCCTGTGGTTCTCGGTTTGTCTGTCTCCTTCTGCAGGTGGTCAGGGCCATCAACAGCATTCTTTTCAGCGGAGTCATCTGCTTGGCAGATGTGGACGCTGTCATCAAGGGGTTTGGCGCCCCTGGGCAAATTGCGTATCTTATTTCGATTTCAGAGTGCAGTCTAGACATACCCTAAGTGACCTGGTTCTTTTAAACTTAGTTTATAATTTATCAAACAATTCTGTTTGTTATGATCATTTACACCTGTATAATTCCATCAAAAGCAAAGGTAAAAACTGAAGGAACAAATTGAAGACAACAGGATTGCACAATATAGTTGAGCATCTAATTTGGTGTGCAGGCCTTCCAATACTGGAAGGCAGGAAGAACACAGCTTCACTGGCAGAGTCCAGGTTGAGAGTACAAGACTAGCTGTAGGAAAAAATAACTTTTGCCTACAAACTGTTGAGCACCTCTGATATGAAGTCAATGAGAAATAAGACCTACTGTGCAATTTCTACAGTAAAACTTTTGTAGTAAAACTGCATTTTAAGAAGTTTCCTTCTTTCATCTGCCTTGTAGATGTTTCAGTAATTTTAAAATTATTTTTGCCCTGCATTAAAAAAAGATACCTAACATTTGAAAACTCAAAATTTGCAGGAACACTCTGACCAAAGGTTGATTACCATAGGAAACCCATTCAACTTTTAGTAATTATATCCAAATGCTCTGAGAAGAGACCATTGTTCCTAAACTGACTAATTATGACTTAATTATGACTAACTGCAATGCCAAGTGCCAGACTGTAAGTAAAGACATACACAATACAAACTCTAATCTGTACAGGGTCAAATTGCCTGCAGCTTTATCAAGTAGAAAGTTGTATCAAATCAACCAAGTCCTTACAGGACTTGCCTTAAGAACACGTGAGTTGATGACTTGTCGCTGTGATGATCTGCCACGGCTACCTGCTGTTGATAAAGTCTAGTGAAGTAAATAAATGAAACAAGGCTAATGTCTAAAGTAATACACGGGCTATCTGTGGCCAAGCATTGGCACAGTTAGGAAAGCTGAACTTTCATGTGTATTTATACAGATACTAGAAGGTAAGGCCTGTCGTTGACCAGACAAAGTAATTTTACATAGATTACACTTTTAGGAAAGGTGAAGAAATTAAATGTAATAGAATTTTTTATTAATGTGCTTGCAAAAGTGAAGTAAAAGAAGTTTTAAATTTGTAGAATTTCAACTTCAAACATTATTCATTTTATTGAATAATTACTATGCGTAATAAATTTGAATCAGAAACTTGTAAAGTTTCTATTACTCTTTCCATAACTACTTTGAATTATTTGGTGATACAAAACAGTAAAAATTTTGTTTGCACTAAAATGACAGTTGAATAAGCGACTCGATTTTAAATTTGTTAGCAAACATTTTTATGAACTCTAATCATAATAGTCATTACTTTTTTCCGATGAAAACAAAAAATAATCATTTAAATCTTTTACCCAGCATATTCCAGTATAAACAGTGCATTCAGCGAATTTAAGTGGCAGGATTGTTTATGCAAATTTTGGTATCTGTAGGTAACTGCGAAGTATGACTTTATTTTGCACAAACAAATCCAAAAATAAACAAACTCTTCAAAATATATAATAGATGTTCCTCCAATCTATTGCAAGTGGTATGACCCCCTGCGAATGCTGGTACGTACAAATCCATTGAGCATATGGTACTTGCAATGGTGAGTCATTTGATTCAGCTGCTCCTCTAGATCATGTTTCCTCAATAACAATCTATCTGGGCATAAAAGCTCATAAACAACAGCATGAAAACAGTGATGCAAGTATAAAGGTGCAGTAACTCTCTGAAACTCCCTCAGGAAAGTGAAAATTTGCTCATGAGGCAAATGATCCAAAATCTGCCAGATGAGGACAGCAGACAGTGAGAAATTCCTTCCTGACCTCAGCGATGGCTGGAATCTAATACCAGGTGTGCTTGAGGGAAACACATAGAGAAAATGAGCAAGCAAGGGAAAGCAAATCTGCCTTTTGTAAAGCCACCAAAATCACCATTGGTGAGCACACCACCACCACAAAAGAAAACATGACAGATGTGAGAACAAGTGGAGGAAAAATTCCCAGGTGATGAAAGCAGGAATGAAGTTTGTTTAATCTAACAAGGCCCCTTCCAGTAGTTCTGCAAGGGAAATTGCTGGCCATTTAAACTAGACCACTGGCTGGTTTCCAGACTGGCAGCTGCCAGTCACAAAGGACCAACTCTCCCTCTATTTAAAAGCATTGCTACAGGCCTAACTGTTGAAATGGTAAGCAATGCTTTCCCTGAAATGGAATAGGTAGCTGTAGGACAACTGTAGCATGCTCAGGATTATGGAATCACTATCAGAAAGAGGAGAGCCAGGAACATCAATGACTTCCTCACTGGTTTTATCCACTGCCTGATTTGTGCACACAGGTGCATGACATTAAAATCCTTGATTTGAAGAAGGAAGAAAGAAAGAAAGAAAAGAAAGACAGACTCTATTATCACAAGCTACTGAAATAAAATGATTGACCTGGATGGCCTAGAAGATTAAAACTCAGAGCCATACAATGAAACATACTGTATGTTACTTCCACTGAGATTGTACGTACATTACTATTTTAATGAAACAAAAAACAGGACTATGTAGCACTTTAAAGACTAACAAGATGGTTTATTAGGTGATGAGCTTTCGTGGGCCAGACCCACTTCCTCAGATCAAATAGTGGAAGAAAATTGTCACAACCATATATACCAAAGGATACAATTAAAAAAAATGAACACATATGAAAAGGACAAATCAAATTTCAGATTTGTCCTTTTCATATGTGTTCATTTTTTTTTAATTGTATCCTTTGGTATATATGGTTGTGACAATTTTCTTCCACTATTTGATCTGAGGAAGTGGTCTGGCCACTAAAGCTCATCACCTAATAAACCATCTTGTTAGTCTTTAAAGTGCTACATAGTCCTGTTTTTTGTTTCAGCTACACCAGACTAACACGGCTACATTTCTATCACTATTTTAATGAACAAACTGAAATTGAACAGTGATTTTCACATAGCAATAAGACTGTATAGCAATTTAACAAAATGATGTATATATTCTCTTTCATGAGATTTTTTTCCTTATCATTAGACTATAATAAAAACAAAAAATTAAATTAAATTAAATTAAATTAAATTATGCTATAGTAATGGGGAGCATTTATCCCTTTTGCAGTCTTTGGTCTAGTCACTAGGAAGCATATAGTACAAACTTTTCACTGTAAACAAAAAATGTAATAGGTTCTGTGGGTTTAATTTTAACTTATATTTGCTGAATTCAAACTGTTTTAAGGTTCTTCTTCAGTGCCTGTTGAGGATAATGGAGATAATCCTATTGACTTAATGGGCTTTGGATCAGGCCCCAAGATATTCATTTACCTAGAGTGTTTCTTTGGTATTTAAATCCAGTGGCTTTAAGAGGGCTACATTTTTGTTTTAAGCATACAAGTATAAAGGAGAGAGAAAGAGAGAAATCTGTGTGTCTGGCACGTGACTGTTTACACATAGCTACAAGTCCACAGATACCAGGGGTGGGCAATAATTTTCACAGAGAGGCCAATTAATGAATTTTGGTACTGGTCACTGGCCAGCTCCATCCCCTGGAAGGGGCGTGGCTGGGGCAGAAGGGGTGGAGTTGTATAGGGCCAGAGACTTTGAAGGAAATACAGAGCAAAGCTCCCAGCCCCACTGCTACCACGTTGCCTGGGCAGGCACCCAGGTTACTGTGTGGCTATTTAAAAGGCTCGCGGTTCCAGCCCCTTCTGAGATAGCACTCCAACTGGGACCAATGAGCCATTTAAATAGATTCTTCTGCCTGAGCCACCACCTGGAAATTCTGTGGCACCGGCAGCAGGATATAAGCAGCCATATCAAGTCCGTGGGCTGGATCATAGTGTTAGGTGGGCCAGATCCAGCCCCTGGGCCACATCTTGCCCAGCCCTGAGGAAAAAATGGTAAACCAATGTGCTCCATTTTGCATCTCATCTGCATCTCTTTTAGATGTCCCAAGGAGTGAATTAGCTGGCCATATCTGTTCAATGACAGATAATGGGAAATTAATTAATAAACAAACAAATGGAAAGCCCCATCAAATTTAATTACAAACTGGGTAGTTCAAAGGATTTCTTAACATTAATTGTACTTGTTGATGCTTGACATTGCTTTCATTAGTGTTTGCCAATATACTTATTTTATAGAATTTGATGCAAAATGCATTCAATATTTTATTTTACTTTTTTATATATTGTGTTCTAAAATTCTAGTTTTTTTTAACTGACAAAGAGAAACAGATATGGAATAACATGATTGTAACAGAAGGGAAAAAAAGTTTGTCATAGATGAAAGCGTGAATGTCTACAGAAGTAATGGGGCTCACGTTTTATTTCTCAAATGTCAGATTTCTTCTTCTGCTTTTTAACTTAGTTCTCGCCTTGTGCTGTAAGAAAAAACAAGATGTGCCACAACCAGCCAGCCATGAGTGGTGGGCATTGTCATTTTGATTTACCTACTGATTGTGCTTTACTGGGAAGGCAGGCAGCACCAGGTGTTTTTAGTTTAAAGTTCGCTCCAGAACTAAAAATCAAACAATGATGGTATTACTTATGTCTGGGGAGACACTCAGAATTGAGGTCATCAGACTAGAATGCTTGTAGTGAAAAATTCACTATGCCCTCTTGTTTGGAAAAATGACTATGTACAAGTACTACAGAATGAGCTGTATTCCAAGCTGCTCCATCTACTGGAACTAGGAAAAACAAGGTAATTCTCATTTATGAATTAACTCCGTTTTCAGCTATGAAGTATATGTTACTAGGGCTGAGCTAGAAATTGCCAATCAGCTATGAACACCACAAAATATAGAAATTACAGCGTTTTGTTTTCCTTTCATGAAAGTAATTACATGTATTTACATTAGGGTAGTGCATCAGGTCTTCACTGCACAACTGAGTAAAACAAAGATGAGAGTCAGGGAGCTCACTGTTTAGGATAATGATGACATGCAACAGATGAAAAGGTAGACAAACAATGGACAGTATAACAGTGAAGATAGGTTCTTTTGCATAAGTAAGCAGTTTTAATGGTCAAAATAGTCACAAGTGGCCAAACCACATTAAAAATGGTTCTCCTTATGAATAAAAACATGGATTTTAAAAATGATTTTGTACTGCAAAATTTCATTTTGATGAACATCAAATTTCACCTGTAGCACGCAGTATAACATACTGCATGCTTCAATGCAAAAAGCAGTCATTTTGTTAGACCATTGCATAAGATATTGTTTTTGCTTGTTGAAATGGCCTCCAATAAATTTTTTTGGTGAAATTTAGTAAAAATATACAGCTTGTGTGCATAGCATTGTCCATTATGAAAGCTGAAAATTTATTGTTTGCAGTTCCTATGTTTAGAATTCTTAACTTTTTGTCATCTGAATTCTGATTTATCATTATAGAACAGGAACTAAAAGATGTGCATAAAGTTTGATATATATAAGAAGTCAATATTGTTTTATTGGATTATCTCCCCCATTTGCTACATATTATTGCACATTAGGCCTTTAATTCTGTCTCAGACATTTTTAATAAATTTCACAGCAGAGGTATGAGAAAACAGCAAAGATGCCATGGAAAGGGGGGAAGCAGGAAGCCTGCAGGTTTTGGTGGGATGAGGGGTTTGGAGAACAAGCCCAGACCATCCTCATCCCATGGGGGGCTTCTGTCCTGGGCCCAGCTTCCCCCTCCAGGCACTATGACCTAGTAAAAGGGGGGTGCAGCATCACTTAGGTTTGACAGGTCCACCTTTCTATAGATGGTGATGGAGGACTAGCGGGCCAGATTTGAGTGACATTCAAACCCAATACACTAACTCACACCACCACTCAATTTGGAGCCATTTCAGTCTTGGCTGACCACCAAGGAGGAAGGATGCTCAGTGGAAGCTCCAGTCCAGAAGCCATTACAGTCATTGCCTGTGGGACCCAGAGATCCTGAGACAAAGACCAGAGACTTCTTGCCTATAGGTGATGTGATAGAGTCAGAGTTCAAGGGAATTACCTCACAAAGCAGCCTGGAGATCCAGATATCATACTGACTACAGCTTCAAGAAAGCCAATGGGAAATGACCCAGTGATGTGGAGTGAATGCTATCTTCCAATACTATAGGATCAGCATGTTGTAGCTGGATTCCTCGCTGACCAAGTGGCAGACTATTCCACCACTCTTAGGGCCCTGGCTGGGGCCTAGTGGAGTGAGGTGGGCCTGAAGCCCCATACCTGACCACCACCCAC
Organism: Rafetus swinhoei; assembly: GCA_019425775.1. NCBI lineage: Eukaryota > Metazoa > Chordata > Testudines > Trionychidae > Rafetus > Rafetus swinhoei. The sequence continues at coordinate 73,629,865 of CM033440.1, forward strand.
TTCAGTGATGGCCCTCAGATGAGGCTATTTGGGTGTGCGGCCATGCACTAAAGCTCTGATATATTGACTCTAGACACTAGGCCACACTGCCCTGCATTCAAAGGTCATTCTATTGATTCTAGCCATTAGGACACTTAGTCCTGAGCTTGAGGATCTTTACATTGACTCAAGACATTAGGTGAGTGGCCACAGTGTCTCAGGCCAGTCCAGAACCCAAGGGCCACTATTTTGACTCCGGCCATTAGACTACACTGTTGTGAGGCCCAAGACAGTCAGGTAAACTGTAACCACAGTGTCAGCACTCCACAATCCATCTTGAAGGAAGATAGGAGATGCATACTCTCCCACTGATGTTCATGACAAAACCATATCCTTAATTATTAATCATTTGATTGTTATGCTCTTTGGGGAAAAAATCCAACGATTACAAATTAAAAAAACGAGTCTACAAATGGATCTGTGTAGGTCAACAACTAAACAGAACATGATATATACAAATTAAGGCCCTGATCCTGCAAAAGCTTATGCATGTGCTTAACTTTATGTTTTGTGAGTAGTTCAATTGAAGTTATTGGCACTAACTTCCAGTATATGAATCAAGCTATTCATAAACCTTTGCAGGAGTAAGGTCTAACATGATTGATAGCTATTTCATGTGAAATGAAGCTTGAGTGGCAAAGCGTATGTAATCAATGGTTCCCTACACCAAAATCCATTCTTAAAAAGAACAACCTGTTGAAAACAGTCAGTTTTAGATTTATGTCCATAAAAAATTTAAAATAGTACCTTTACTTCTCTTGAAATTAACCATCTCTTAGAACCTACCCTGTTTTGTAGAAGTGATCTGTTTTTTCATGAATAGGTACAGAGAACAGAGAAAAGCAGCAAAAATAATTTAATAAAATTACCTTAAATCCTTAATGCCTCACACATTTTTACTTGCTAACAACATGGTGGGACCAATAATGTTTTATTGACATCTTGTGGAGAACGTAAAACAAAAAATTGTCTACATTTCTGTAGAAAATCATTTCACAATTCATTCATTTTTTCTTTCCTCCCAACTAAGTGAAACCACCTCAGAAATTTCTTGCTTAAAAACAGGGCATGGGCAGTAATAACTTACATATTGATAGAGTAAGGTTCCAGTTCTACAACGAAAATGTATTCTGTTCTAATGCAATCCTGCATAAGGTCACAAGTGCTTAATTATGACTAGAATAAGATTGCCACGGACATGCACTAATGGTGACATATAGAGTATAAAGAATGGCAGTGAAATAAACCCTAAAATAGAAAGTCATAACAGTTGTTGAAACAGGGAGAGGTGATCATAGACCTTTTCTGTTTTAATTGACTTCTCACCTATTTTTGGTACTTAAATACCAGGAAGCATAATAGTTATCTCACTAGCTCACCCCATCTGGTACCATAGCAGTGCCCAATTGCTGCCTAATTCCAAGAGGGGTAATCCAACACAAACTACAACAGCAGCATATTGCCAGACTTCAGAGACAGGGGCTGGATATGTGGGCACTTGGACAATGAACTGATGCTTAAATCCTGGGAAGAAGGGGGTGTATCTCCACAATTACAGCATAGTTCTAACCACTATTGCACTCTTTCAGGATTATAAACCTCCAGGTAAAAAGCAGAAGGAAAAAGCATGCCCTGCACAAGATTTACATTTGCTTAGTAGATTTTAATTTTTTAGAATAATTTTGACAAATAATATTAATGTTTATTTTAAAGCTTTAGATTTTTACAGATGCAGGAAATCATGGGGAGAGTTAGACATTGGGGAACCCAGACAATAATTACTTAATGACAGTTGATGCTGAGACTAAAACATGCCAAAATATACAAAGTAAATATCCTTATATCAAATTCTAATAAGTTCTAAACTGGCATTTTTTTTAAATCTGCCTATCTATGAATTTTTATTACCACCATTGGAAATATTTTGTGTGTGTGTGTGTGTGTGTGCGCGTACATGCATCCTGAAATTCACATTCACTAATATTTACCAACAAAAGCCTAATTCTTCCAAGCCTACATTTAAGATATAGGAATAATCACAGAGAACCCAATGAGCTCCCTCTTGTGGGGAAAACACAGAAAAACAGAAATAAAAACAACATAACAGGCAGCTAAGCAAAGGAGGTAGAATAGGGATGGGGAACCTAAGGCCCGGGGGCTACATTCGGTCCTTAGTTTGCTTGAATCCAGCCCCTGAGGCTTGGGGCTCCCCCACTAGCATTGAGGACCCTGCACTAGCCTTCCAGTCTTTTGCCATTCTCCCACAGAGCTGGAGCACACAAAATCTACTAGCCTGGGCCCCCCTAGGCTCTGGTGTGTGAGGAGAATGCGGGGAGTGTCTTTCTTCTTCTCAGTCAGGGACCACATCAGTGAAGGTTGGGGTTGGTTTTTTTTGCTTCTCATTTGTGTGTGGACTCCGACTAATTTTTAAGTGGGTCAGCGGCTCCCAACCCTAAAAAGGTTCCTCACCCCTGAGATTGAAAAAAATGACAGTGTCTTCCCATCTTCTAAGTACAGTAAAACTCCAATAGTCCGGCATCCAATAGTCCGGCACTCCTGATAGTCCGGCATCAAAATGGCAAGAGCCTAGTGAATGAGCTTCGGCAAAAAATGAGTCACAAGGTAACAGTGGCAGCAGCTGAACTGAGCAAAAAGGGTAAAAAGGCTTAAAAACTAAAACATTACAGTATACTGTATACAGTATGTACAATAAAAAGGGTTAAGAACACTTTATATACAGTATATAATGTATACAGTATATATATAACCAGCTTATAGTACCTCCTGATAGTCCGGCATATCTGATAATCCGGCACCACCTAGGTCCCATAGGTTCCGGATTATCGGAAGTCTACTGTATGTAGTATAAATAGCTCTGAAGTCTTTACAGAAAGATAAATCCTATGACCATTTGCTAAGATAGTAAGGGAGATATGATAAAGGTCTATGCATTCATGAATAGTACAGAGAAAGGGAATAGGGAAATGACAGTTAATTCTTCACATAGCCAAGAATTGGAGGTCATCTAATTAAATTAATAGGTACAAGGTTTAAAAAAAAAAAAAAAAAAAGTACTTCTACACACACAAAAAAATCCACAGTTAACCAGTGGAATTCAAGGCCAAAAGAATAAATGAATTTTAAAATGATCAAAAATGTTCATGAAGGATAAGCTATTAGCCAAGATGGTTAGTGACAACCCCATCCAGATGCTCTGAATGTTCCTACATCTCTGAAAACTAGAAGCTGGGACTGGATGCCTGGGAATGGATTGCTCAATAATTGCCCTGTTCTGTTCATTCCCTCCGAAGGATACCCAGTGCCCATTATTGGATGACTGGATATTGAGATGGACAGACCCAAAATGACATTCTTATGTTATGAAATGCAGCAGATGACCAAAAATAGGGCATGAGGATGGAGTGTAGGGCTCACAGGAAAGCAATTGTTTTGGTCACAGGGAAGGAAGTTGAAGAAAATCTTGCTTTTTCCAATCACTTTCTATTTTGAGAGAAGGGACACTATCAATGCTATGAATTCAGAGGATCAGAACCAGTTTACCACGAGATAATTTGCAGGTACCTAGGTGAATAATTCAGAATTGTCATCATACGCATGGAATATTGAATTGTGGCAAATGGAGCTCTTAAAATACCATTAGTGGAATCACTGATTTAGAGGCCAGAAGTCACCCAGTTTGACCTCCTGAATAAAACAGGCCAAAGCACCTCACCTAGGTAACAAGTGTCTGTGTAAATTACATGTTGGTAATTTGTTATGAATCAGTGTAAATTCCATCCTAAACCTTCATGTTGATTTCTTTCCCTCTTACAATGTCACACTTCTGCTTCCCCAGACTGCAATTATACCAATGCTGGTTGATGGCTACATTGCACCATGTCACCACATGTGACTGCTGCATTTTGCTCAAAAGAATTAATCTTTCTAAAGTTTGTAGGGCTGAAAGATAATGAATAAAAAAAGACAAATACTTCAAAGCTATAGACTTTTGCGGACACATTTTAAAAGAGTTTAAATTATCTTTAATTCATGTATTCAAAGGAAGTCAAAATTTTAAAAAGTCACATAAGCAGAACAGTTAAAATTATAATCATGTTTTGCAATGTTGACATGCCTTTTTTACTATAGGCTACTGCTTTCAGTGCCAGCATCATTAAAAGATTCTTCAAATTACTTTTAAAATATCCTTTTCCCCTAGGATTTTCACTTACATCTAATTAGACTACTTACCCCATGCCATGTAATTCCCTGGTGCCAAAACTGCTAAATGTTTCAATAAGTAGAAAGAGGTCATCAATGGAGCAAGACAGATGTAATGTTATTGGTTAACAATAGTGGTGTGAAGCAACTGCTTTAATTATAGAGCTCATTAATTCAGTGTTGAAAAAAACTTGGCGATAATTTTAAAAAAATGCCTAATCTTTTCAAGACAGCATCCGATTGTGAAAAACTAATTTTACACCTTTGATAAAGAAAGATGAAATAATAGTTTAACTAGCAATTATGAAAATCAACATCTGCATGAAAATAAGCAAAACTGTAGACTATAAAGTTTATTCACTATTAAAATAATAAGGATTCCACACTTCCTTTCCTCAATTTTATCTTTTCAAGTTTACATATCAAAGAATTAGGATCTTGCTTGATTTTATTTTTAGTCTCATTAACTTTTAAAATGCAAACAAACATTTTAGTTGTAGTCTTTTGCATTGTTAGCAAAAATTGTATGTAGGAATGGGCATCAGCCAAAAAGTTTGGATCTGAAATTTTCCAAAGTTTGAAGGCTGACACACAACTGGCTAACAACGTTAAATGAAATCCAGTCTAGATAAGTACAAGATGATGCACATAAGGAGGAAAAATTTAAATAATGATGGATTCTACATTAATTGTAATCATTCAGGAAAACCATATGGGCAACACTATGGACAGCTTTGTGCCCAACAGTGGCAAAATCCAAACAAAATGTCAGCCTGCATTAAGAAAGGGATATATAATAAATAAATAAATAATAGCAGCAACAGTAATAATGTAAATATTATCTTAAATTGTAAATCTAAGATATGTTCTCATTTGAATACTTTTCTGGGTTCCTTAGTAAATACAACGTGTCTCAGAAATAAACGGCCAAAGAAGGACAATGACAATGATTAGAGACATAAAAAGAATTTCATATGGAGAGATTTTAAAAGTTTGCCTATTTGAGAGAGAAGGTAACTAAGTGTACATACACTATGCACCCCGCTAGCACACATGTAAATAGCACTGTAGACTGTGAGGCACTGCTTAGATGAGTGAACATACACCTGAAACCTGTGGTTATGTACCCTACCAAGGTTATGTACCCTTCTTGACATGTTGAAGCCTCCCCCTAGCCAGCCAGCCTTTCATCACTGTTGGGGCTGCAGGATGCATGCCACTGGGGGCTCCAGCAGTGATTTAAAGGGTTTGGGGTTGCAGCTGCTGCCAAGGTAGCAGTGGAGGGGGTGGCTGGGAGCACTTGGCCCTTTTACATCACTAGGCCATGGGGCAGCTGCCCCTTATTCCTGCCCATGTGAAAGTCTTCAATATACTCCTAGTCAGTCTGGGGCTTGTCTTTATCACCAGATAAGATAGACATCTAGCTACGGTGCCTTGTATATTTCTCTCTAACATTGAGCTAACGAGGTAGGTGACAGAGTTCAACATGAGGCAATGGAAAATTACCACACTTTGGAGACTGTCAAGGTCATTAAATACTTCAAGGATAAGAGTAGAAATGCTATTAAATAATGCTTGTTTATGCGCATGCATATATACAGGTTCAACAAGTTATTTGTGCCTTTTAGATTTAAGAAATATATATGTTAAGATAAAGAAAAAATTACTACTTACTGCCAAGACTGAGAGCAATTCTTCAACACTGCATTCAGGTTTCAACTGATCCTTGAACATCCTAACAGTCTGATGCTTCAAATAGTAGTAAGAAGCAATGCGGCCATATGTCAGAGGTTCAATGCTACGGTTATCCTATTAGAAGAGAAAGAAAGCATAGCATGAGATGTATACAAAACATGTAGAAACATTTTAAGATTCCATTTTAAAATACATGGTGATGAAAATGGAATTTCAAAATGGTTCAAGAGCATGACACTATTCTAGCTGCTAATTTCATTGGACAGTTCTCAGCACAGTCAGTCTTGTGAGAGGTTTTATTTCTGAAGACACACATGAAAGTTCAAGATCTATGAGCAGGAGTTGGTCTCCTATTGTCCTCTCATTGCAGGAGTTTTGGGTTACTGCAGGGCAAATCTATGGAAGTGTGTAACAATTAGATAATTAAAGCAACACACGAACAAATTAAACTTTGCTGAGAAAAATAACAGATTGGCATTACAGATGAACTTTATTGTATTTTTAATGACTGATTTTTAAGAAAGTATACATTAGTCTTACCTCCCCGATTTCAATACAGTAGGAACATTCCAGGTCAAGGAGGGATTTCTCAACAAGGTTTGACAGGAACTTATTCATGGTGTCATGGCTCACATCGTCTAAATTATAGTAACTAGATAAATTTAAAACAGATTAATTACATAAGCACACTGTAAATATTTAACAATAAAGGCACCTTCTAGAAAGACACTATTCTAGCTGCCAATTTCATTGGACAGTTCTCAGCAGTCAGTCTTGTGAGAGGTTTTATTTCTGAAGACACACATGAAAGTTCAAGACCTATGAGCAGGAGTTGGTCTTCTATTGTCCTCTCATTGCAGGAGTTTTGGGTTACTGCAGGGCAAATCTATGGAAGTGTGTAACAATTAGATAATTAAAGCAACACACGAACAAATTAAACTTTGCTGAGAAAAATAACAGATTGGCATTACAGATGAACTTTATTGTATTTTTAATGACTGATTTTTAAGAAAGTATACATTTTAAGAAAGTATACAAGTATAAATCCTCCCTTGTTTTTTCCCATAATTAACTAGAGGAGTGTGCCTTTACTAGCTCCCCCCATTTTTCCATCCAAGTCCCTCCATCCTGCAGATTTATTGCTAGGACCGTACAATACTGAGGGGAGGGTCAACCAACTCCCCCCCAAACTTTTCCATCCAGAACCATCCTGTGAATCCATTGCCGAGACCTTACCAACCACCCCCGTCACAGGAGGGGTAAGGTAGATTATAATGATAATTCCTCCTCAATGGGGTGGCTAGTGTAATGCCTGCAGCAGATATAGCCAATAACCTGGTGTATTTACCACATGAATAGGGAAGGAGGTGCTGCTGATCCTGCTCAGTAGATAAGAGGGATGTGTCCCTACACGAGTTGACATTTAAAAACCGCACATTCCTAGGTAACCAGTCAGTCACCATGCTGGCTTCTTTTCTAGCAGTTTTACCTATCCTCCCTCTCCCCATAAGCTATCAAGAATCACTCTATTCTTCTGGCCAGCTCCACCAAAAATCGTCCATTTTAAGATGCAGGGTGGTGACTGGGAATAGCTAAAACAATGCTCATATCTACATGTGAATAGACAACATTTTAAACAGCTTAGGATAAATCAAGCAATATGAAAAATTTTATTTTGTGAACTGGAGTGTTTTCCAATTTACATGGCTATAAGCTTAAACATGCACTAATTAGTCAGGTAAGGATATGTTTCTTTTAATGGGTAAAATGATGGAGAAGGAAGTGTTTTTATATTTTTCAGCCTAATTTCCACAAAACTGAAATTAATAAAAAGACATTCTACAATAGGACTGTTTAGTATACACCATAGTGTACATTTATCACACTGGATAGTAATATATATAGTAATACTATTTTTTTGCTATTTGAACTAAAGAAAGATATTTATAAATGTGCTAGAACCTTTTGCTATAGCTATGCATAATAAAAGACTAATTAATATTTTGGACCAACTCCTACACACTTTATTAGCAAAACTGAAGTGATGGGCCAAAACCTCAGGTTCTTATACAGACAAATCAAATGTGACTTTGATGGGAATTGTGCCTGAATAAAACTGGAGTAAGGACATATGAAATGGCCCCATATGACCACTCAGGAAATAAAGTGAGGAATTGGCTCTACAATTGGCAAAGTAAATGAGTATATTCTTGAAGTTTGGTTTTAAATGTTTAAAAAATAAATTCTGAAATAAAGCAGTGCTATTAAAACACTATTTTGAAGTAGAATCCAAACATTTTTAAGATTGAATTATTGAACTTTTTCTAAGACATAAGAAAAAAGGGGACACTTTGAGCGCCTGTGAACTCAAATCTGTAACTAGATATGCTTATTTTTTTAATAAAAAAGTCATTCAAAAATAGCACATTGACATGGATGCAACAGTTAAATAAAGATGCTCTTTTAATCACATTTTTGCTTTAGTTACATTAGGACTCGTCCTCAAATTTCCCAGCATTACTATCACCCATTCAGCTCCACCACTGGTGATAAAGATAAAAATGTTAAAGTAGTACAGCTGCTGCAGCTACCAGTGTTTTGAACCTCTCTTCTGAGCAGTTACATGCAGAACTGTGTAATTAATTTTTTAGGATCAGGCCCTATATTAGTATTCAATCTTACCAAATTCTTCACTGTAGCTTAGTCACTATTGTTGTTTTATACGTTCTTTTGCCTAATTTGCTATTCTTCACAGCTTCAGAAATCATGACACCCAGATTTCTTTTGAGAACCCTATAAAACTATTTGTGCAGCTCTTTTCAGAAGTTTTCTAAATTTGCTGAGGTCTACACTTTTGGCAATGTTATAGGGAAAAAAAAAATCTTCTACGTGCCCAATGCAAATCTGTGAAAAGGAGTATCTTCAAGTTATTTGTGATCTTGAGTGAAGTACCGTTAACATCTATTAACTAGAATCTGTATTAGAATAAACATAATATTAATCACATGTAAGGGAACTTCTCAGTCACTCAGTGCACGTTTATCTCAATAAACAATAAAGGCATTCAACTGAAAAGGCAGCATTATTTGTTTTGAATAATGACTGTATGAATGAGATTATACAATATTTTGAAGAGTGCAGTGGATAAAATGCTGATCTCAGTTTGCATACCAGTATGTTCAGTGTACAAACTGTACTTTTCATCAGTTCTGCTATGAAGCTATATTATCCAACTATTTAATTACGGATAAAGAATAAAAAACAATGCTGTTTCATGCTCACTGCATTGAATCATCTAGTCATTATCTTCCCTTTGCTATAAACAGACAGCCTATCTTTTTATCAGCACACCATTTCATTTATTTCACTGTGAAACCCAGTTTCACAATAATTGACTTGTCAGAAGCTCTAATTTATGAGGCTGGGCTCTGTAAGCCTTTTCCTATATTGGGCTCAACCTGCACACAAGCAGGGTTGAATATTTACAATGCTGTTAACAGGTGCTGAGTTGTTTAATGATTCTAATAGCCAGAAGCGTACTGAGAAAGCCAGCGGGATCACAATTACAGGCTGTTTGAACACAACAATTACTCGTCCCCTGAGAGGTGTGAAAGTCAAAGACAGTTTTATACTAACACCATCTAGCACATGGGCTAGACAGGCTAACTTCCATTAGTAGTCTATTGGGAAACAGCAATAACAAACCCCTAGGTTACATAAAAATGTGCAAAGTACATAAAATTTAAACAATCAAAAACTGAAGGAACTAACTTTTTATTGTCTTTTAAAATAATATTATTTAAACCCTGCAAGCCTAGTAGAGTTTAGCAAGAATAATAAACCATGAAACATGAACTTATTTATCTAATCTAAGCAAGTGTAGAATTTCATCAGTTGAGAATGATAAAGAGACGTATAGCAACATAAAATGTAGATGAAGTTACACAAAACATTTTGGATTTAATGTGGATAGTGGCAATCGTTTCCTGTTTTACTCATGTAAATCTGACCTGAGAGCTCTCCAGGAAATTTTTCATCAGACTTGAAATGGTCCTGCTATAACTGTCAGTACTGTGAAGTCATTTGTTACAGCACCATGTTTTTTATGTTCAGGTTATATGGTACTAATGACACACATAATGAAAGTGGGCTACAGAGACAGCAGAAAATAGTACACAAAAAATCTTGCTACTATGGGCTTTCTTGGGATTGTTTTTAAAGAAAAATCTGCTATTAAGAGCTTAATTTATGCTTTTTTAAGACTTACAATTCTGAAAACAGAATACCCTTTATGTGGGACAGGCATTCATAGTCATCTTCACATGTTCTTTCCCTTGGCTTGTAGCCTTGCACAGCCAGATGGGTTCACTGGGAATGGCATCTTCTCATCCTGTCCTTAGAAGTGAGATGTCTGAGTTGAATCCATGCTATTGAGCACATCAATGTTAGGAGGAGCACTGTAAACATGTCCCAACAGTGCCTAAGGGTGTATATCATGTTGGGGAAGTCCCCTTAAAGTGGTTGGGTTTCAACACATTTGATTGGGGAGGGAATTGCCCTGTAGGGCTAATGTGTTATCATTACAATGTGTCCAGTTATAGTTTGTATGAGTACATTTGTCTATTTATTACTGTTCTGTATTTGCTTACTATTTCTATGGCTGAAAACTCATACAATTACTTTTGGCAGGTTACCTATCTATTTTATTGTATTCCTTCGTATAATACCATGGCAAGAACTCTAGGTCTTGTTTTCTTGGTTTGGATTATGTCATCAGAGGACCCCAAGACATTAGGTCCCACTTTCTCAGTGGTGAGAAAGGAATTTGGCAGCAGGTTTACTGCCTTAATTCAGCCCTTCACAATTAGTTTCACAGCATAAGTGAGTTTTTAACACAAATTCAGAAACACTGGACACCTGTAAATCTGAGGCACTGCTTCAAAGTTGCTTAGAAAGTTAATTTTTCTGTTATAATCCCAGATGCATTGTCCAATTGTCCATTAAAGAACAGCTGGATCATGTGAATTGGCTTCTCAATGTGTAGGTTCTGTGGTCTAAAAACTCTCAGAGAAGAAATCACCATTCACATTAAATTGGGGAAGAAGAGATAAGGCATGCTTGTAAAAATGCCAAGCATGTGAAGATTTAGGAGCAACAAACAAAACTATAGTGCAGAAATTCCTCCTCATCTAAGTTTCTGACAAACAATATCAACCTTTCTCTACCTACTGAACAGAAACTAATGTTTTGCTAAACTGATATACAGTATAATTTTTGTTTAGCAATTAAATCAACCAACTTCATAATCTCAAAACATGCTGTTAATCTGCTAGTGATGAAAACTACTATATTTATAGACACAATCTGAGATAAGTATTAGTTATGTTATATTTCTGTGCTTCCTAAGATATTTGGGAAGAATAAATTCTTGTTTCACTGCTTAAATAGTAACATAAGTGTGCTTCATATTTATGACATAAAAACAATATCCTGAAGTAAATAAACTCAGGAGCCAAAAGCTCACAGTAGATTAACAGGTGTTTATCAACATGGGCTATCACTCCAGGTTATAGGTATTAATTATTATACTGCAATGTAGTCCCATCCTTTTACCCTGGACTTGGATTAATATAAATTCCTGTATGCTCATTTGCTACTGCCCTTAAACTTCCCATTCACAATAAACATGGGCCCCAAAACTTTTGAGTCTTCCCTTCAGTTCTTCTCATTTAACCTAACCTTCTGAGGTACAGCTCCTTTTCCTTTGAAGAAAGGTTCTTCAGCTACTAAGAACAATTCCTTCTTAAAGTAAAAGGAGAGTGAAAGGTGATAAAGGCAAGAGGCTAGTCACACTGGGAATTTCTGGACTGGTCAAGTTTACTATTGCAACCTTTAGTGTAGATTCACTATCTGGGTTTAAAAAATGACTTTGCCAGTGTAAATTACCCTGACTGACACTGGCATAAGTTGTTCTGGTGAATGTCACCCATTTAAAAAAACATGTACCAATCTTAGGGAGTTGCCCTAGTGCAGCTACATCAGTGCAAAATTCAAAAGTGTAGACACACTCTACATGGTTTAGGGAAGAGATGAAAGAGAGGAGCCACAAAAGAGCTGCATAAAGCAATGAATGGTCTGGGGAAGGCTATTCTGGTCCTTCTGCTTAACTTTTCTATTAATACAAAGTAACATCCAATGAAATTAAAAGGCAACAAATTTAAAACTGATGAAAGGAAATGTTTAGTCACACAGATAAAAATTATGCAGGGGAACTCATTACCACAAAATATTATCGAGGGCAAGAATTTAGTGGGATTTTAAAAAGATCAGAGAGTTTTGTGAATAAGTGCATTGAGAATTACACTGCATTTGTAAAAAAAACAAACTTTCCCATTCTAGGAGCACATGTCAAAAACTAATCAGCGATAAAGAAAATTTCTATTTATAGGTCATTTAATAATTGCCCAATATGACATTTATTACACCTGCCTCTAAAAAAAAAAATCTGTTTTTGGCCATTGTCATAAACCGCTGGACTAGATATATCATAAACACAAGTATTGTATCCTCACTGAATTCATTTTCTAGAGATAGCTGCTGTGATAGGCCTGTTAGAAGTGTCAGAAATTTAGATGCCCTTTGAAGTTATGGGCTTATAGATGAATAGCATGAAGAATTAGTGATTAACAGTTGAGAGTTTTGCATACTTGCTGTTTGGTCATTGAGAAATAACTATGGATTGATTATGCAAATTATGCTACTTTAAATAGTTAATAACTCTCAGTCTAATATTAGAATCTGCTTCTTGAAAGAGAAATAATCACAATTATGTTAATTAGACACAGTTAGCCAATCATTGAGCAAAAAATGCATATGTGAGAGATAATGTAAAATTGTGTTCTAATAAGAACATGTAATTGACTGACAATTTCATTTTCTATAATTTATGCTATATTATTCTTTCATTGTGGTAAATTTTCCATGCTTGTCACAAAATGGAAAATCTTTTAAGGACAACCTTTGAATGAATCAACAATAAAATCTGTCATTACTAAACATTCAGTTTATATAAAGAGAAGTGATTTAAATACTGCTCTTCAATTTGAAACTATGTGGAGAGAAAGTCTGTCATCACGTTTATGTTCCAACTGCAAAGTTAATATTTCTTAGCTTCATACATGTAGTAAGTTTCTCTCTCTTCTATTTTCTGATTGTATAGCGTAAAATACTGGGGCTTGATTTTCAAAAATGTTTCAAATAGTCATCTCCCTTTTTAAGTAAAAGTTGAACTAATGAAGTCTATCCTTTCATAACGTTAATAGAATGGACAGAGTTCATTAATTTCAGCCAAAGCCAAGGATCTCCTTTCCTTGCTAATGAGATGTAGTCTTCTGTCTGGGTCTCCAACCTGCCAGCTGAGATAGTCTCATCTCACATTATTTTTTCCACAGAACAGAACGCTTCGCCAATCTCATTCTCTCTGGCCGCAGCCCTATAAATAAATATTGATATAGAAACACTGTCTGGCATGGCAAAGTACCTGCTTGTAATAAGACAAAAGCTTTAACTCAAAACACAAATTTCAAATCCCTATAATATTTAGAAATGGTTGGTTCTTGGTAAAATAAACAATGGACCTGAAACTGGACATGTTGTGATATATTCATTTGGACTGCCCTGCTCATATGCATATCAAGGCCTATTCATGATCTATTTAAGAAAGTGATTACTGTTCAGCATTCCGTGAACAATAAAAGCTGCCAACAGACCCCACCCTCCAAATCAATTACTCATTTTATCAATAAAGTTAGGAATGCAATTTACAGAAAACAGGACATATGGATTCAACAATTCAATAGACCAGGGAAATTAATATATTTCCAAAGGCATAACTTAAAGTAAATTGCTACATCAGGCGTGACAAATTAGTTAAAATTTGTTGCAGAAACATTTTCTTAGTATCTACTTGATGTATTCTGAAATATTGAGATGGTGCCTCACAAAATTAGAATAAGAATGAAAAGTTCATAGTTCATTTTTGGGGATTTATTTTAAGATTTTGAATATCATGACAATTTTTTATTCCTATTTAACAGTGGAAAAGAGAGGCTAAACTGTATCAGATACCTGGATCCTTAAAATGAAAATATTTTGATTTTTATTTTTCTCTCAAAAAAGAATTAATATGGTTTAAACAGTCATTAGTTTTCAGTAAGACTAATGATTTTATTATTAGACTTTGCATGTATTGTTTGACAGATTCTCAATTTGTTTACATAGCATTAGCACATGAGTAACTAAAAATAATAAGCAATCAAATAAATGAGAATTTTAAGTCTATTACAGTGTTTCTTAAACTATGTTCGGCAGAACACTGGTGTTCCGTGAACAACTCGCAGGTGTGCCGCGACCTCTTCTTTGTTTTTGTTACTTCTTTGTTGTTGTCTTTTTTTGTCCGACAACAATTTATTTTTTTGAAGAAAATTTTCATAGGTGTTTCGCATAAAAAATGTTAAGCCTGTTCATTTGGGAAAAATGACATCACTGTGCATTTATATAATGCTTTTCATCCCCAAAAATACCAAAGCACTCAACGCGTCACACATGCAGAAATTACTTCACTGCAAACACCTGTTGGGTGAAAAGCATTAGCTGTTTCACAATAGAGAAGAAGGTTACAAAATGGCTTATGTTAGGAAGTGATGAAGAATAATATAGCCAACTGAAAACTGCAGGAGGAAATTCAGATACCATGCACATACTGTAAGTATTAAAATGGGAACATAGCCAGAATACTTCTACTAATGTGAAAGTGACACTAGATCCTTAAGGATTGCATGTACTTAGGATTTTGTTTTATGTCATTCAAAAATGAAGCTCCTCTATGGCACAGTACCTTCCATTACTATATTTGGATTGGCTTAGAAGGAAAAGTATGGCTTAAATGAATCTGCACATGCGAGTTTTCCTAAGGTGCTTCTCAATGAAATACTGATCAAGGCTGACACTTGACTGTCCTCCACCCATAGCACCACTACACACAGAGAACTCCTGGTCAGGTTTATTAACCTCTCTGGGTACATCTAGACTGCAAGCTTCTTTCGAGAGAAGCTTTTTCGAAAGAGAGCATCCACACAGCACAAGCTTGTTGAAAAAACAATCTGCTTTTTTGAAAGAGAGCATCCACACTGATTGGACGCTCTCTCATATAAAAGGCCACCCGGAACCACTTCAGCCAGGGCATTAGGTCAGCAGTTGCTTCCGGGTGCTGTTGCCTAAGGCTATCTGAGACGCGTGCTTACAGGGAACCCCCCTAAGCCAGCCGTTTCTCAAATTCTGCTGCGTGCTTGCCTACCTCTCCAAGTGACAGCAAAGCTTTTGCAGTGCGTGCTCTGGTTGCCCAACTTTGCTGGACGCCATGCACATTTTTTTTTTTGCTATGGAGCCGGGGCCCCACACAGCCATGCTACAGGTTCTGCAGCAGTTTAAGCAGACTGTCTTGGTGGTCCTGCCCCAGCTCGACTCAGAGCTCATCTGAGAGTCCCTTTGCCTGGATGTGGGAGCAATGCCCTTGCACCTGCACCCTATGGTCGAGAGACTATTCTGGAGGCTGGACACCAGTTCCGACTGGTGGGACTGGCTGGTGATGGAGCAGTGGGATGACTAACAGTGGCTCAACAACTTCCGCATATGGAAGGCCACCTTCTTGGAGCTGTGCGCCTGGCTTGCCCCTGCCCTCTGGAGACGTGACACCTACCTGCGGTCCGCCATCCCCCTGGAGAAGCGGGTTGCTATTGCTGTCTGGGAGCTTGCCACCCTGGACAGCTACCGGTCAGTGGGCCATCAATTCGGGTTGGGGAAGTCCACCGTTGGGGTTCCTCCTCATGGAGGTAAGGCACTCTCGGGGGTGGCTCCTGGGATGTTTGAGGTGGGGAGGAGGGGGACGGGCACCTTCCAAGGGCCCAGGCACTCCCTCTCATTCTCTGTTTTTTGTGTTTCTTTGTCTCCTTCTGCAGGTTGTGAGGGCCATCAACTCCATCCTGCTGCACAGAGTCATCTGCCTGGGAGACCTGGACCTGATCTTGGTCAGATTTAATGCCCTGGGCTTCCCGAACTGCGGAGGAGTGATTGATGGGACCCACATTCCGATCCACGCAACAGATTCAAGCCACACAGTACATTAACAGGAAGGGCTATTTCTCCAAGGTGCTGCAGGTCCTGGTTGACCACCGTGGACAGTTTCTGGACATTTTTGTTAGGTGGTCAGGCGGGGCACACTATGGCCACATATTCAGGAACTCTAGCCTCTACCATAAGCTGGAGGCTGGCACATTCTTCCCGCAGCGGGACTTTCATGTGGGGGATGTACAGATGCCACTGTGCATCATTGGGGACGCGGCCTACTCACTCATGCCCTGGCTCATTTAAGCTTTACACTGGCCACCTGGACTCCACCAGGGAACAATTCAACGTGCACTTCAACCAGCCCTGATGCAGGTCGAATGCGCCTTCGGGCACCTCAAGGCCAGGTGCCTCCTGACCAGCCTCGATGTGGGGAGCACAACATCCCTGAGGTGGTCGTGGCATGTTGTGTTCTCCACAACATTGTGGAGAGCACAGGGGAGGCCTTCCTCCCACGGTAGGAAGGGGGTAGAGGCCGTCCGGGAGGGAGGGGCCTTTGAAGAGACGCGGACAGCTGCCATCCGCCAGGCCCATCAGTTGGGGGTGCGCATCCGGGAGGCCCTAAAGGAGAATTTCTCTGAAGGATCCTAGTAACTCTCCCCCGGGCCTCCCCAATGGGGGCCTGTGCCTTGCCCTCCTATGCCTTTCCCACCACAACTGATCCCTACCCCCCTTCCCTGTACAATCAATAAAAACAACGATTGTGAGTTGAACAATGAAAACTTTGTATATTTTTTTTAAGAAAAAGTAACTGGGGAGGAGGGGGGCTGAGAACCTGGATGGGGAAGGGAGGGATCAGGGCTGCGAGTGGCATGTGGTGCGGCTGCAAGTGCCGCCTCAGGTCCGGGGACCTCGACGAACTCGAGGATGGGTGGGGCCTGGGACAACGGGGGCGGCAGGAGGGAGGGATGGAACGGGGTCAGGTCTGGCAGGGGAGGCAGGGAGAGGGGGCATGGGCATGGCAGGGGGCACTGGAGTGGGGAGAGCTAGAGTGGGGACAGAGCAGGGTGTGCTGCCACTTCCTGGATGGCGACACACATGTTTTCGCCTGCTGCACGAGCTGGTCCCATATGTGATTGTGCCACTCAGTGTCATCGGGGACCTTTTGGGCCAGGGTTTGCTGCATGTCACGCAGGACTGCAACGTGCTCTCTCATGAGGGCCTCGTAGATCCTCCAGCACTTAAGGCACCCCTGGCTTCAGGCGGCTGCCTGTGATGGTGTGGATTGCCCCTCAGTGATGGCTGGTCCGGCTGTGGAGGAAAAGAGGGAGAGTCACCCACGCAGACATTGTCCCTGAGACCGTGTCCTCCTCTGTGAGCTGTGAGCAACTGTCCTTGGAGCAGGGGATGGTGATGTCCAAAGAGCAAGGCCATGTGTGGGCTGCATAGCAGGTCCTGCTTCACTGGGGACCCGAGGTAGCTTCACTGCTCTTCCCCTTCCCCCCACCATGGACAAGCAGGTCAGGGAATCGTCGGGCCACCATGGGATCCCATGGATGGGAGAGGGGCCTGGAGTGGCCTGGCCCTCCCTGGGGCTTGCACCTGGCAGTGCTGTCCGCAGGAGCGGGTTGTGGCTCACACATGCAGGCATGGCCATGTACTATGTGTGGCACTCCTTGGTCTATGCGGGGTCTATGCGTGCCCTTATGCCCAGCCTGCTTCCGGCAGTGGCTGGTGGGGGAAGGACGTCCCTCCCAGGGGTTGGATTTGTGTGGGGCCTCCCCGCAGCCCGTGAGCAGCAGCCCATGTGTGCTCCAGGGCTGGTTCCAGAGACAATGTGGCGCACACTGCCGCTGCATGTGCAGACAGCAGCACGCTGTCCCGGCCGAGCATGCTGAGTGACAATCACACACCATCCCCTCTGAGCCCACCTCCCCCGTCCTGTATATGACAAACTGAGAGCACTCACCTGATGGTCCCTCCCTGGCATCAGATGATGCCTGGGAGATCTCCAGGGCCTGAGGTACTGGCTGCAGGCTGAAGGTGATGATGCTGCCAGTGTCCTCCTCCTGCTGCAGCTGTTATTCCTCATCATCGTTGTCGTCCTCCTCAAGGAGCTCCGGGTGGGCGAGCATGGGTGTCTCCATGCCCAAGTCCACCAGTACAAGTGGGGAAAGGGCTTCCCCACCCCTCAGGATCTGGTGCAGCTCTTTGTAGTGAGAGCTGCGCTCCCTGGCCTGGGCATACCCTTGCCGGAGCTCCTTCACCAAGGTGCAGGGGTGGTGCCCCCTCTGGGCCAGAACCTGGGCCATCCGGCTGTAGATGTCAGTATTTCGCCTCGGGTAGTGGAGATCCTGCATTATTTCCTCCTCCCCCCACAGCTCCAAGAGGGACAGGATCTCTGCCCCGGATCAGGAAGGCGCCTGGTGTTTCGTGCCCCTGGATGGGTCCTTGGAGCCCTGTGCAAGCCAGGGAGGTCTTGGGAGGGCTTGTGGCTGTGCCATGGGTCAGCAAGCCTTTAGCACTCAGAGCCATGCAGTCAAGATGCTGCTGCAAGGCTGGCTTCCTGCCACAAGGCTAGTCCAGGGTACCTGCAGCTTTAAGAGCTGGCAGGAGAGAGGAACTACAGAGCTGTGATTAGTATGGACGGAGTGTCCACCAGAGCACCTGCGCTTTTTCCTGGAGGCCTCTTCTTTCGAAAGAGCTCTTTTTGGAAGAGCTCTTTCGGAAAAGGCGTTCTTCCTCGGAGAATGAGGTTTACCCAATGTCAGAAAAACCCTTGCGTTTTCGATTTTCTATCGAAAGAATGCAATAGCAGTGTGGACATAAGTAAAGTTTTTTGGAAAAATGGCCGTTTTTCTGAAAAAACCCTGCAGTCTAGATGCAACCTCTTACTGTTTATCAACATATGTATAGAAAACTGTATTTTGTTTATCACATGTGCTGTTCTCCTGGCCAAGATTATTCAGAGATTATGGCTCAAAGTAGCAATTTGTCCATGAGTTAATGTTGAGTTATAACTTGATATGTAAGTTTTCATTATCATGTACCATCATTAGTGAAATGCTTCAGAAGCATGGCCCATCAATATAAACCTCAGATAAGAAAAGTTTTTTAAATCCTTGAGAGTTTGCACATTTGTCAAATAATAACTGCATTATATCTACATCTACCTATGTGATCTAAATTGTATTTAAGAAACCTCTTTACAAAGGAGACTTGTGTTGGAGCAGGATACCGCTGGATAGAAAACATCCACTAATTAAATAATTTAAACATGAAAATCCAGTATTAAAATTCATTTCTTTATAAAGTTCTTCTATGATAATTCACTACCCTGAATTAGCATTTGTGCATGCAAATCCACAATGTAGTTTATCTCAGCAGCCTAAATAAGCACAAAACCACGCACACAAGAAAAGACTTTTTGTATTTTCCATTTCCAAAATGCACTTGTGAAGGTTGCTTAAGAAAGATTCAGGATGAAGACCTAGATGCAAATATAGAACTAATGAAGAACTAAACTTGGTGTTAAGGCAACTTGTTATTTGGCTATTTCCACTTGTGAACTGCTTAAAGAAATTCAAATTAAAAATGCTGCCAAGTGCTATGGAATTTGTTATGTGGTTTCAAGAATATTATGATCCTGTGTTAGAGTTATGTCAAGTTATAACTCAACTTTAATTTTCAAGGACAATATGCTGTTTTGAGTCAGAATCCCTGAATAAGCTTACCAGAAGAGCAGCACATATCATAAACAGAATCGAGAGTTTTCTCAACAGGTGGTGATGATCAGTAAGAGAGAAATTAAATAAATCTGATCTATGCAATGGTGCTATGGATGGGGGACAGTCAAGTGGATGCAGAAATGGAAGGGATAGGGATACCTGTTGACTGGTTTTGTGAGGGAGATTAGGATCGGATTGTATGGGGAACACAGAATGATGAGGAGAGAAGAGGCAGATATTTCAGATTCTTAACAGGGTAGATTAACTGAGATAGTAGGGGTCCCTTCAGAGTGGAGTCAGATGTTATTTAAGAATGGCAATATTCTAAGGACTAATCCTTTGTTCTCTACAATATTTTCGTTGGTGAATGTACACCAAAACAAAGTTGAAGGAAAGACGGATCTACACGATTAGAGTAGCGCACAATGGTTTGCATAACAATCTCCCCTAAAGAAGGTGAATATCACATTGGTAGTTATTCCATAAGTGACTAAGAAATTCAGCTGGTGATAGATTGCCCGCAGGAAGCAATGCATAATATGTCACTATGATCAACAAAAAACAGTATTAAAACACTGACGAGAAATACTGTATATAAAGTAGAGATGTGAACATGTATCCGAGTACATAGTTAAATGATGAGCCTGAGCAAGCCGGTGTTTGTGGGGAGCCCCCGCCCCCGCGCTGCTGCCTTGTGCATGCTGGCTCCCATGGAGCTGCTTGCCCTCCTCTCCCCTGTGCTGCTGCCTCCCACAGAGGCGGCATCATGGGGAGGGGACAGGCAGGAGCCGGTGTTTGGGGAGAGGCAGCACGCTAGGGGGTAGGGGAGACACAGGAAAGTTGCTTGTGGGGAGCCAGCTTAAAAGCCAGCTCCCTGTGAGCACCAGTGCCTGCCTCTCCCACAGTGTGTAAATAACCACATTTTAACATCCCTAATACAAAGCAATTTGATGATCTGGGATTTTAATTTATGGATATTGATTTAGCAATTTTGATTAGGTCCTCTTAACAATATGACTTTATAATTGGCACTGAAATGAAAGTTCTCTCAGTTATCTATCAACAGATGTTTTCATTTTCAGAAAAATGTGAACAATTTGCATGTGGCTTCCTTTCCTAGGACTGAGTCTGTATTAGCCTGATTGTCAGACATGTTGAGTATTTGGGATTCTAATGATAAACAAAGGGAACTCAGTTACATTATTTTTCATTTTACACTCACCTGGGGTTCATGATAAGACGACGGAAGAAGTAAGTCCAGGTAATATAATCCATTGCATCCTGCTTGGAAGTAATAGTTCCAGCAGCAATTTCAGCATTCAAGTGATCAGAGAGCACTTCCAACAAGCTAAAGGGCATGACACAAAAAGGCATCAGTTAACTTTACAACAGACAAAAATATGAACATAAGAACGGCCATACTGGGTCAGACCAAAGGTCCATCCAGCCCAGTATCCTGTCTGCCAACAGTGGCCAATGCCAGATGCCCCAGAGGGAGTGAACACAACAGGTAATCAACACATGATCACTCTCCTGTCATCCATTTCCAGACAAACTGAAGCTAAGGACACCACTCCTACCCATTCTGGTTAATAGCCATTGATGGACCTAACCTCCATGAATCTGTCTAACTCTTTTTTGAACCCTGTTAAAGTCCTAGTCTTCATAACATTCTCTGTCAAGGAATTCCACAGGTTGATTGCGGTGAGTGAAGAAAAACTTTTATTTTGTTTGTTTTAAACCTGCTGCCTATTAATTTAATTTGGTGACACCTAGTTCTTATATTGTGGAAATAACTAAATATCTGTTCCTTATTCACTTTTACCACACCAGTCATGATTTTATAGACCTCTATCATATCCCCCTTTAGTCTCCTCTTTTCCAAGCTGAAAAAGTCCTGTCTTTTAAATCTTTTTAATCTTTCTTCATATGGGACCCCTTCATATGGGACCCATTCTCATTTCTGAACCTTCTCTGAACCTTTTCCAATGTCAATATATCTCTTTTGAGATTCGGTGACCACATCTGTATGCAGTATTCAAGATGTGGGCGTACCATAGTCTGATATAGAGGCAATAAGATATTATCTGTCTTATTCGCTATCCCTTTTTAAATGATACCTAACATTCTGTTCGCATTTTTGACTGCCGCTGTACACTGAGTGGATGTTTTCACAATGACTCCAAAATCTTTCTCCTGAGTAGTTGTAGTCAAATTAGTCCCCATCATATTGTATATATAGTTGGGATTATTTTTTCCAATGTGCATTACTTTACATTTATCAAACTTAAAAATTTCATTTGCCATTTTGTTGCCCAATCACTTAGTTTAGTTTTGAAGCCCTTCATAGTCTGCTTTGGTCTTAACTATTTTGAGCAGTTTATTATCATCTACAAATTTTGCCACATCACTGTTTACCCCTTTCACCAGATCATTTATAAATAAATTGAATAGGAATGGAGACCCTTGGTCTCAAAATACTCAATAGTATTTTGAGGAGTTGTACATAACCATCACTCACAGGCCTGGGTCTATACAAAGCAAAACCGCCTTTTTAAAAGAGTTTACAATTTTTAATCTAAATATATTTTCCCCATGGGGGGAAAATGTTCTTGTAATGTCACAAACATTATCAGTTAGAGCAACAATCTAATATTAATGGGATGCAACTTGCGTATACTAATGAGCTATACCTCAATTAGTTGATAGTTACATCTAAAACACAGTCGTCTTAGGTCATATTTCGAAACAAACAGAACTGTAGCTAGGGTTGCCAGGTGTCCGGTTTTCGCACCGTCTGTCCGGTAGAAAAATTCAGAAAATACCGGACACGTGCAATGTCCGGTATTTTGTGAATTTCCGGCTGGGCGCTGGACGGAAGCCTGGCGGGGCAGCGACTGGAAGGTGGAGCGCAATTGGCTTTGGGAGCCCTGTGGTCGTGCGCAAAAGCCGGGTGGGGTGGGGCGGAGGCTGGGACTCCCAGCCACCCCCGCCAGGCTTTTGCACGGGACCAGAGGCTCCCAGCGCCAATCGTGACCCGCCTCCCAGCTGGGAGCCTCTGGTTGCGAGCAGAATCTGGGCAGGGGGAGTGGTTCCCGCTCCCGCCCCTGCCCGGTGTCTGCTGGCAAGTAAAGGGAACGCCTGCTGGGGGCGCGGCCGGAAGGACTCTGGCTGCGGACAGTGGCTGCATCCCCCCCCCCCCCGCCAGGTCTGCTTCCTGCCCCCATTCCTCTATCCCCCAGCAGATTCTCCCCCAGCTCTGCTTCCCACCCCCTCTTCCTGTCGGCCAGCCCCGCGCCCGGACACCCTCCCCGCCAGCCCTGCTTCCCGCCCCTTCCTCCAGGCCCCCTTTCCTGGTGGCCCCGAGGCCCCCAGCTCTGCTTCCCGCCCCTCTTCCTGCTGACCAGCCCCGCAGCCCCGGCCCCCAACTCTGCTTCCCGCCCCCTCCCGGCCAGCCCCGCTCCCCCGCCAGACAAGCGTGTCCGGTTTTTTAGCGGGGTCTACCTGGCAACCCTAACTGTAGCTCTCCATAATATTATATGGAGACTGCATGTTCACCTGGCTGTTGGGATATATCATGTGGCAGAGCTCTGGCTGTGCCCCAGGGTTCTGCATTTTAGGTGGATAGTGTTCAGCCTCAGAGGCTTGCTGTGACCCTCCAAACAACCTCCTCTCTCTTTTTTTTTTTTTTTTTTTAAGAGGTAAGGGTCACAGTCTACTGAGCTATAGTCATCACAGGCTAGTCCATAATATGGGGTGAAACTCTGGGACAGACTCTGTTTTGGCATGGGAAGGATTGGGGGGAACCCAGGCCCACCCACTACTACAGGTTCCGGCCCAGGGACTCTAAGGCAGCAGTAACAAATGGGGTTTGTTCTACTACCCGTCTGGCAACTACTTTCCTAGGCCACTTCCCCAAACGATCTCTCCCAGAATCTTTCCTCTGACACCTGAGCGGCCTATCCTGCTGCTTCACTGCACTCTGCCTGACTTGAGGTCCCAGCTCTCACTCACACTCCTCTCACTCTCAGACCTTTGACTCCTTCCTTTCT
This sequence comes from Rafetus swinhoei, assembly GCA_019425775.1. Lineage (NCBI taxonomy): Eukaryota > Metazoa > Chordata > Testudines > Trionychidae > Rafetus > Rafetus swinhoei. Next base: position 73,653,722 of record CM033440.1, read on the forward strand.
CCTCATGTGACACTGAACTAACAGAAGAAGGAGCCCTTTAAAACCAGTCTGTACTGGTTCTTGTTTGGCCACAGGTGTGCGAATTAGCCAGACTCCCTTGGCTCTGGAAGGTAAGGGTGTTCCAACTGGCCTGACTGTCCAGACTGATTCTGGTTCTAGGCCAGCCCCTGCCAGTTTACCCAGGGAACAGAGAGCTACTTAATCTGGGGCTAACATACCTATTTTCAAGTATTATCCTATCACCATCTAGCCTGACCCTGTCACAATTGGCTTAGTTTTATAGTGGCCGGTAAAGAAAAACAAGCAGGAATGGAAATAATGGTTCAAGATAAGCAATCTCTGAAGCAAACACTTGAGGACTGTTAATAAATAATGTCCAAATGTTAAGGTTTGAGTATTTTACCTTCTCTGGAGTCAGCCTGTTTTGGCCTGAAGAGACAAAGTCCAGGAATGCAGCAGACCAAAGAACATTGGCAGTTTAAAAAGGTTTTTTTTCCTCTCAAGAGAGGGAGGAGTTATTTGGGTTAGCGAATCAGAAATACAAGCACCTGGTTCTGGGAGCTGAAGAAGTTAGGCCTGCCTATATTACCATCAGGGGATACTAAATCTTTAGGCGAGACAGATGTTTGTATTCTGTTTATTGTTTTACATTTCTTTCCTCCTAAATATTTTGTTCCTACTGTTAAAATAAAGAATACTTTGGTTATATAATGGCTTTTTTGTAACTGTGAATCACTAGCTATAGGCTCCCAAAGGGAAGAACTACAGATGTCTGAACTCAGCTGGACTAGCTGGATAAACATGGTTGATACACTGGATAAGTATACACTGCCCACTAAACTCAAGCTGTCAGTTGAGCCCAACCCCTCCTTCTGTACACACACAGAAATCAGATCAGAATTTTACTGTCACTTGGACTCAAGCTCTGTTAATTTGCATGTGGAGGTAGGTCAAGCTGCAGACCCACATCAGAATGTCTGCATAATTATTAATTATTATTTCCCTTCACTCCCTGGTGAAGAGGGAACAGCCAGCCATGTGCAGTGCAGCATAGATGCTATATCACAGACTTGAAAACACCATTTCCACATGCCTGTGTCTCTCAGATCCACAGTTCGGAATCAGAAAGGCTTCATGGTTTATTGCCAAAATCATATGATGTGGGTAAAATAATTTGCATTTTATTGCTCTATTTTTTGTCAAGGATTACATCATACTGAAGATTTCCTTTAGTTTCTTTTTGTTTGTATTTATATTATACTTTTCTTTGCATGTTTCCTAGTGTGCCAAACACTGATCATAAGTGTTTGAAACAAAGCACATATGTGTGTAACATCTGACTGGGTAAAGATTTATAAATGCTAGTTGTTCCTTAGGAAAACAAATGGTACATGATTATCTATGATAGAGGAGATTATACTAGCTTCTGTTATATATACTTACATTGAATCATTGATTAGTGAGTGAGGTTAGGAGAGAATCAGAAATATTTCTTAGTTTTCCTATTTTTTTAGAAATCTTGCTGCTCCTACTTTGAAAGAAATATTGCCAATTCTTTACAAGTCCAAGTCTCCTTTGAGCTTGATGTTTCTGTATTTCTTAACAAGACTAGAATGGAATGAAAATCCCATGTGAAAAGTACTTAAATCATAATGGACCCCCTCCCACTGAGCACGTTTCTGACCAAACTTTCTGATGGAGTTGTCAGATGCATCAATAACTATTCTACAAGCACTCAGAAGCATAGAAACATTTATCTTGTGATGCACTAAATACTTGGAGAAAACGTCCCTCCAGGATATGATTGGCAGGGAAAAGTAGAAAGAAGAATCTGTCATTGAGGACTATGGTTGGAAGGATTACTGTCTTTAGAGGTCACAATATTTTGGTGCATCTATAGGTCCCATTTCACTTTCATCTACTGCATATTTGCTGTATGCACTATCTATTTTCTTTCCAGACAAACTTTACCTTGATTCTACTGGAAAAGGCTCATAAAGAAACTTTTTGTAGAAGTCTTTCTTAATATCATGGACTAAAATCACAGCTTTGCCTTGGTCATCAAACTGTGGTCTACCAGCACGTCCCATCATCTGAAGTACATCTACAAAACAAATAATACATAGATTTATTTAATTTACAGTAGATATATTTTTTCTATAACCTCATTTACCCTTCTTTGTTACTCCCACTGGCTAAATCTTGTCTAAAATCAGACTGAAAATTCTTTGCGGTAAAGACTTTATTTCTAAATGTCTGAACTGCAACTCTCATAATGCAACAACTACAGACTTCTATCACTGAAGCGTCAGGCCTACCTAGATTAGCTGGCAGTGGCAGAAGGCTGTTTCACGAGAATAGGGGGGTTGGTGCCCCATACTTAGTGACAATAGATCGCTCTTACAGGAGAGCCTAGTTGAATGCTCACTCTCTCACGGTCCCCATCCAGTTGGGGGAGTACCTGACATCATGCTGGGAAATGGAACACTGGGCACCCACTGGGCACATAGTTTGGAAGGACAAAGAGGCTGTCAAGAAAGCCCATTCTGGCTTTCCCCCTCTGTATGCTTCTACTACTGTGTGTCTAGTAGTGCCCCACATTGCCAGCGCAACGTCTTCTACTCTTTCTGGTGCTTTAGTGCTGGCAAGTGGTGAGGACTTTAGAACATTCAGTAGTTTTATGAGGATGCCAAAAATATTCTGAGGAATGCAAGTGAAAGAAGGGACACTGTGATTTTTAACACTTTACAGCTCAACCAGATCTGAATGGAATTTCCCAGAAAAAGAAAAGGCCACTTGTATCATCTGAAGATTATCAAACAACTGCAAACAACAGAGATGTTGTTTTCTCAAGGAAAGATCTTTTCTCAAGGAAAAGATCACAAGAACACTTCATAATGGAAAGTTTTAGGTAAACTAAATATATGGCTCACAACCAGCTCCCCCTATGATAAGAATTCAAGCAGGATAGAGTAACATTCAAACGAAAAGACCAAAATCCTTTCTTAAATCCCACTTTTGTAGTGATGTCTATAAAACATATGATCAGAAATGTGGTGGCCCAGTGCCCAGTTGTGACTACTCTGAGCACTAAGGTTACTAAATTATACAAACACACCTGGTCCCCCACCCTATCTCACTCAGTAGGCCTCTTCATGTCTGAGTCTGTTGTGTCTGGTTACTAGCTATGATTGTGAGTTCTCACAAACAGGCACTGATTTTATTTTGTTGGGTTGTATTTCACCACACCCATGAATGCTATAAGTGAAACCTGAAAATAATTTTCATGCATGAGTTACTGTTTACCTTTTAACTTTCTTATGTTTTCTGTTCTGTATTTTCTATGAACTATATAAACAACAATAATCTTGATGCAGTTTGTTCATTGTTAAACTAAAACTGATGTTCAACTGTAAAAAGTAATGGATCCCAAATGGTATTCATGAATAGATGCATACAAGGAAGAATGATGAAATATTTCCTGCTATTTGAATATAGTGCATTAAAATAGTGTACGATAATGCATATGAAATGGATTTACCAAAAGGCATCAGGAAATGATTTTTGCCAACATCCACTGTATAGCTAGCCAAAACCAACATTTTCTTTTCTGACTATACACTGCCTGAACTGTTCTTAACTACTGGATTCAACTACTGAAACGTCAAATACAAAACTCAGCCAGTTGGCGTGAATCAGAGATTGGCCCACCCCAAACCCTCTGATTTGCATTCTCCCCAACCATACTTAAATTCAAATGTGAACTTAAAAACGTAGGCTGTGCTATTATTTTCAAACTACTGGCCTATGTGCAAATAATTGAGACACCTCATTCTGCCCTCAATTGTACAGTAGTCACCAAATTCAGCCCTAGTACAGGCAAGGAATTTCAATGGAGATGAACCAGTTTATAGCACATCTGAATTTGTACTGTGCTCCTAAGATATTTTGAATAGAAGTTATACAGGCATACTTGAGGGCAGAACTGAAAGTGAAACAGGGGCTTTGGTCTACTACAAAGTTTTGCTGGCATACTATTATGGTTAGGAGTGTGGACACAGGCAACATACCTCATGGTGTAGATGCAGCTATGCCAGGAGTGGGCAAGATACGGTTGGCAGGCCAGATTCACCTGCCAAGCCATCTGATTCAGCCCGTGGCCCATCTCTGCCCCCAGGCCAATCGGGACTAGTGGGCGGGGAGCGTGCAAAGTCTCCTCACCAGGGGCGCGAAGCACCAGAGAGAACTACTTCCTCTCCCACCTCTCCTCCCCACATGCTGTGCCTAAAGGGAATCGCCCCTTCTGCCTAGGCCCACACCTTCAACCTGATGCTCCATCCCTTCTGGGGATCAGGCCCGGGAATCACTACCAAATTTTGTGAAGTGCCCCCCTACAAAATTTATTGCCAACTCCTGAGCTATGCAGACAGAAGAATGATTTGTCAGCATAGGTAATAAGAGTATGTCTACAATGCAAAGAAAAAATCCACTGTGCCAAATCTCAGAATCAAGGTCAACTAACTTGGGCTGATGGGGGTTGGGCTGTGGGGCTAAAAATTGTAGTGCAGACATCTGGGCTCTGAAACCCAGTAAGGTGGGAGTGTCTTAGAAACCTGCTTCCAACCTGATCCCAAACATCTACACTGTTATTTTCAGCCCTGCAGCCTGATCCCCATGAGCCTGAATCAATTGATCTGGGTTCTGAGACTCAGTGATGCAAGTTTTTCTTTGCAGTATAAACCTACCCTGTTTGCAGGCAAAACCAGGGATGTACGATAATTCGTGTTAAGGGCACAAAGAACACTCTGCTCATCAAACTGCTGATCCTTAAAACTAATCTCCTTTTCCCCATGACTCTCAAATACCGTCACTCTATTTTATAGAAAGTTAAAACTGCAACTACAGCAAACTAGACCACATGAAAACATAATTCAATCCATTTAGAACTAGCCATTTTCCCTACCACATGTATTTGAATTTTCTGTTAAATTACAGAAAGCAAAATTAAATCTACGAAAACAGGGGGAAAATGCTATTACACAAAATGTAGCATTTCCCTTTGAAAATGCTTTCAAGAATCAACAGGCCCACAATACCCAAAGCTTATCTGAGAATCCACACATAAGTAAGTGTGCATCTCTACCCTAAGAGGGAAGTTTATTTACCCAACCCACACCCCCACAAAAAAATCAAAAAACAAAACAAAACATAGAGGGGTTCTGTGCTTATTGTGCCTTAATGATTCCCATTTGATATTTTCAATTAGTTTATTTACTTTTTAAAAGGGTTTTCCTAACTTCCAGTCTTGCAGGCTCAGCCAGAAATCTGAAAGTCAAATTAGGTTCTTGTCTGCTACTTCTTTGCCACTAGTAATAAAAACAGGTATCGCTATTCTTACAACCAAGGAGTGCTAGCTTTGTCCTCATGAAGAGTTTGTTAATACTACAGTTACAGCAAAGAAAGAGAGTGATATAATGGACTCTCGGAAGTACTAAGCATGCTGCTGTGGCTATGCTCCCAGGTCATTCTAGAGCCTAGAAGCAAGAGACTCGGCCTAGAAATTGATCCTGAAGTTTTCTGCGTAAGAGTGTAGAGCACTGACATTAGATAAAGTGTATGATGGACTAGCAAGATGGACATCCTTGAATATACTGAGTTCCAATGTTTTCAAATAAAAGTCTTCTATCAAAAGGCACATGTGTGGTTGAAAAATTATTAATCTCTACCTATATTACAATTAACATTTAGATAATTCCTAGGAATACATGTTTCTGCTCAAGATTCAGATACTTTAAAAGCAAATCATCTTTCTTTAATGTAACAGATAAATTGGACCAGGAAACCTGTAATAATTGGACCAGGAAACCTGGTTCTTCACTAAGCTTAGTACCATTCATATGAATGTTCTCCCTTGCCTGAATTTTTCAAAGTCCTTCCAGTCTTAAACCATATTGCAACAATTTTAAGAAACTCCAGAGAATTATCAAAATTTGGGTGGACTAGAGGCAGACATGAAATAAAGTTAGAATTTCAGATCTTTGCCATGCGGGATGGGCCCTTCGCCATATGTCAGTCTCAGGCCCCAGACTCCTGCCATGAGGACACAGCTGCTTGCTAGCCCCAGGTCCCTGCTGCACAGCTACCCTAGAGTTTGAGAGGCCTGGCAGCTGCCCTGATTCCAGAACTAGTGGGGTAGGCTGGCCGAGAGTCCTGTAACCTGCCACTTGCGGCGGACCGGTTGCTCCAGCCCTGGAGCTTGCAAGGCCCCAACCCTGGACTCTCACTATGTAGATATCCCAGTTTCCCAACCCCATGGGGCCAGCCTGGACTCCCGACCCTGAACTTCTGCCCACCTTGGACTCCAGCTATACTGCTGCCCTGGACCCTGGAGGTCACGAGGCTAGCCAGGAGCCCTGGACTCCTGCCATACTGGGTGGACTGGCCTGCTGGGTGGCAATCCAGCTTTGGCCCCACTGTGCCAGGCAGCTGGAAACAGCGGACCCCAGTCTCACCCTCAGCATACAGCTGAGCTGGGGCATGACGCCCACAGGCTGCAGGATGAGAACTGCTGCTATAGAGGTTGTTTAAAACCTTTTTCCCATTAGATATTAACAAAATAAACTCAAGGAAAGAATTTGTTTTTCACATTTTTTAAAAAGAATATATAATTTATTTATGGGCCAAAATGATTTACAGTATTCCTTTAAAACGAACTGTTCATGTTCAAATGGTCTTTTGCTTTTAGGGTTTTTTTTAAAGCGTCCTCGTAGGATGATACCAACTCAGAAGTTTTGCAAAAGAAAGGTTTCCAAACAAGGAAAAGAGAATATATTTAAAAACTCCTTAACAGGTTTTTCATGAGACACATTTAAACAACAAACACACAATAAATACATCTATCTGAACTAGTGTCTATTATGAGATTCAATTTCTAAAACTTTAAATTATTAAAGTTCACATTTGCATATGCTTGAAATACATTCCAGCAACTAAGTATTTGCAAGATTACACGAATACCTGTAATGGGATAGTCCACATAACGCCTTGTTTTTCCATCGTAAAATTCTGTTCCTTTAACAATTACTAAATGAGCTGGAAAATTTACACCCCACGCTAATGTGCTTGTGGCAATAAGAACCTACAAGAGAAAGAAAGATTAATGTAACAAAGACAACTTTTAAAACAGCATTTAAATCTCATTTTTCTATTATTAAAAGTATAATTTACCTGGATTTTGCAATTTACAAACAGTTCTTCCACAGTTTTTCTGTCTCTTTCATGTAGCCCAGCATGGTGCATGCCTATTCCAAAGGCCAGAGTCAGCTTCAGATTAGAATCTCTTACTGTCACTATAACATCATTCATCTGTAACACAGAGGATGGTTACATGATTTAAACAGTACTAGATATTCTTCTCAGAAGTTTTTAACATTTTAGGGTTCTTGTTATTAATAAATTATCTGTTTTCTATCAGAAACCACAATGTGCTACACCCTGTCTATGTTCACGGAGTTAAACAATTCCTGCTTGGAATAGTTTATAGTCTAAAAAGACAAGAAACATATGAAGGACGTAGGAGAGAAATAGTTAAAATGTATAGAGTTTTATAGCCATATTAGTTGAATAATGTATTCATCATCTAATTTTTTAAAACCAAATTTATTATGCATACATTGTAGCTCTGCAGGATCCTCCTAACATGACAGAAAATATACTGCTTTTAAAAAATAAGTTATAAAAAGGTCTGAGAATAAAAATACACTTTAAAGAATACTGATATGTTTTACCTATTTAGAAAATCTAGCTTGGCAAGCAGAGCAAAGCATTTTAAATAATTTTAAAGGTATCTTAGTTACTTTAGCAATTATGGAATTGATGAAAGTAAACGAGAATACAACATTTGCTAAAATACTGTTAAAGTTTTGGCTACTCGTACAATTATCTCATGATACCTAAGTGCTTTTGACTGATTTATTTTATTAGTCTAATGACATATATTTAATAGTTAATATAAATACACTATACTAGGTTACCATGTTAATACAGAATCCGGGTATCTTTCTCTTTCATAAAAAACAGGGATTAAATTGGCTGATTACAGTGCCTAGAGTCAATCAGAATATTTCTTCAGCAATAATAGTTTTATAATGTTAGCTATTTTCAGCAGAGATCCTGTGCTATTCCTTTTGGTCATGTACTTCCACTGCATAAAATATCCCAAATTCACACTGCTAAGAATTTATTCAGAGTTGTTGTTCTTGCTTTTTGCAATCTGCAGCGGTTATTTTCTTCTTCTCCTGACTTGTATTACAGCAGCGTCCTGTGGTGATGTTAGTCATACCTGCAAAGCGGTGTAATTTACCACAGGAAAACTAAAGAACCCTTAGCAGGAGAGCTGGTGCATGCAGGACTATCCTGTCATTCTAGCAGCAGGGAATCCTAGTTACTTCTAGCGGACTCCCTTACTTTTACATAAATCAATATAATAAACAAAAGTATTTCTACCCATCGGCAGAACTGAGGACTTAAAATTCTGATGACAATTTATTTCACAGCAGAACTCCTTTTCCTATACCTATTTATTGCATAAGTATTAAATGATCACAATACAATAAGATAAGGTAAATTTAATATTTTTTACTCAGCAAACGCCAACATGACATACTATTAGATGCAAAGATTTTACATCATTATACATTTTACTAAAATTAATATATTTGAAAAGAAATATAATCATCCTTCTTACCATTTAAAAAAGGTAACCCTTTTCTTAAATTTAGGTATAGAAGGAACATTCTATAAATTCTATAAATAGAGCAACATGACTATACAAAGATTTGATTGAAATGATGGTATGTGCATAAACACTCATTAACACATATTAATATTAAACTAATGTAGGGCTCAAACCTGTTCCAGATGAAGTCAAGGGGACTTTTTCTTTGGATTCCAATGAAAGAAGAATTGGGATCATGCTGGGTAACCTGGGCTTCCCAGGTTTTTGAAATATGAACAAAACCCCTCCCATTCTTCCCCTGAGTGTAGTTTGATGAAGAAGATCGCTATTAATGAACACCTCTGAAATCTGAACTGGAATGTGTAATCATTGCAAAATATTAATTACAAAAAAGATTATAAAATGGCATAAATAAACTTTTCTCTGGTCATGCTAGATTTTTCTGAAACTACTAAGTAGTCATTTTTTCTGTTCCTGCACATATGTAAACTGTTGAACCATTTACTTTAAGTTAATAGAACTGTTTTTTATATTTTAAAATTTATTATACTTAAAAAGCTTTTGTAGAAAGATAGGATTCCATTTAAGTAGATACATTACCCTGTGCCTGAAATACATTCCAGTCAGAGTATAATTCAGCAAGTTGATGACAATACTGGCTCCAAAAGAAAGGAGGAGACCAGATTGGACAAGAATGAGCTAACAGATTGTGCAGCCCAATTCTGTCCCTTTGAGTGTGATATATTGTTTCAAGATGCTAAAAACCCATACTTTCTCAGAGCATATCTGTTGTGCTGGTTTTCCCATTTTCACAGAATCCTCATTATTAGTACTCTGTACTCTTTTCAAAGCACGTCAGACTCAGACCATATGCCACTGAATAATGCTTATCAATTGTCTAAAATGCCCAATAAAAGAAAGATGTGCCAAACAAAAGAATTGTGAAAGTTATGAAGTCTTTTACAAAAATAATTACATATTTCACATCCGCCACAGATGTTAAATGAAATAAAAACATCTCCTTGTTATAACTAAATGTTAATTTTTATGACACACTTCTGTGTCATAAAAGCAACATCTTGTAGAAGGAAGTTACACTTCAGTAACGAAAGAAACATTTAGAGCTCATTCTTGATAACTGCTAAAGACACATAATCAAGTTCTCTTATTATTATTTTGGCCCAGGTATTCATATGTGCTAGTATTCCAAAACAAAAACAAGTAATAATCTCCATCCCTGACATCCTTCTCACTTGTGTGTGGCTCCCAACTGATTTTTCTGTAGATCAGTGGACCGCACACCAAATAAGGTTATTTGAGTTAAAAGGGAGAGATAGAAAAGCCAAATGGCCTTTTCTCTCTCCCATATTTTTTCATACATATGAATATATACTGCCCCCACAATACACATAATTATCTCTCTCACACTCCCAGTAAATAAATATATATACACCTCTCATATATACACCACCACATGGTGGTGACCCATTTTCTCTCTTTTGGAATTCAGAGGTCATTATGGGCCTGACTAAATTCCCATCAAAGTCAATAGGAGGAGTCTTTCTCCTGACCATAGTGGGAAGTGGATGTGGCTCTATATGAATATTATTAAAGATCATGATTTACGGAAGGTATGTTTGGAACTTAGCTGTATCTAGAGGTTTCACACTAAATAGTCTTAAAAATACAAGACATAAGAACGATGAATACATTATGAGAAACCTATGTGGTTATAGTTCAAATGCTGTACACTGGTAGTTGGTTTGTTCCCCCGTAACAATGAAATATAAGAAGAAATTCAAAAGTCTGGCAAGGGAAGGCAAAATAAAATAATAGAAAATATTAAATTAACTTTCTTTTGTTGGGAAAATGCTATCTAATTATAATGTGGCTCAATAATAACAACACATGCCACTTTCTTAATTAGTTTTAATTTTCTATTTTGTCCTTAAGACAAAAAGCAATACAAACATAAGAGAAAAGGAAAAGAAAAGGAGGAATACGAAATTAAGGGGTACAAATTGGTTCTAATAATTTCTGCTGTATGGAAACAGCCTTACTGCTCCACTCCACAGCCAGACTGCCACAGAGGTGAGGACAATTTGGAGGAGAGGGAAAAGATTGGTCTTCCCCACACCTTCCCTCTATCCCCAGGTAGTTGTCTAATCGCACCTCCTCCTTGGTGAGCAATCTATGGTGCCACCAACTCCTACTATTGTATTTGTAAATTGGGACCTTAAGATTCTAGCACCTTTCAAAATCTCAAAGGTGGGGGTCTCTTCCAGTGCAGTTAAAATGACTGAATGGTCCATCAGCTTGAACAATTCACTCCTGACTGACAGCTACAAACCAGAGCTAGGCAGAGTATCACCCTATGCCTATCAAAGGAGGGCTGAGTGAGAAGGAGGCTTTGATCTCCCAGTGGTCCATTCTGGCCTATCTCCACATCACTGGTAATTAATAATACCTCTTACCCTGTGCTTTGACCCTAAAAATGAATGTTTACACCACAGATGAAGAATCTGATTCCCACTCCTTTTTCTCCTTTCAAAAGAAGCTCTACAAGAGCGAGTGCAGCCAATCTCCGTGCACCCACTGTTAGGTAAACTGAGGGGCAACAGCTGGTAATGGGATAAAGCTCTCAATGTGTCTGTCTAGGGAACAGGCATGGTCTCTGTCTCAGTGTCTCCCTTGCACGCCAGGCAAGAGAACCCCACAACTGGTCAGTAAGGTGGGGAGCCAGTTTAAGCAGTCTTATGGGGTTTATTAACTGGAAATGGAGCCTAGTATTAGCCCTAATGTAGCATAAAATGGCCATACTGGGTCAGACCAAAGGTCCATCTGCCCTGTTTCCTGACTTCTCACAGTGGCCAATGCTAGGCGTCTCAGAGGGAATGAACGCAACAGGCAATCATCAAGGGATCCCTCCCGTCGCCCAATCCCAGCTTCTGGCAAATAGATGGTCGGGACACCATCTCAGCCCATCCTGGTTAATAGGCACTTATGAACCTATACTCCATGAATGTACCTAGCAGCATGAATGACATCAGTAAACAACACGAATCCAGGAGTTTTTCTGAGAGTGCTGTTGTATTTTTTAAAGTAAAGTAAGATTTTCTATCCATCCAAAGGCAAAATAAAACCACTAACATCTAGGGTAAAGCTTCAAGATGTCAACTGTTTATATAAATAGATAGTTTACATTTCCCCTACTTAATACTCTCCTGTTAAATCTCACAAGGTACTTTACTTGTACCAATTCTAAAATCATTGAAAATAAAACTATTAGTTTGAGAGAAGCTACTACAGAAACAACATTTTGCATTATGTAAACAGACTTGGCAGAAATCAATTTAAAAAATAATTTTGGTAAAGAATATAAAAACTTGTTTTAAAGGATTTTTCTATTTTTTTATTTAGATGTTCACAGTTGTGCAAAATGAATTTTAAACATTATTTTATCATTTTGAGTTTTCACAGTTGTGGGGAATTAGGGTGTGTTATACAAAATTATTTACTGACAGTCAACTCTGAGATTCAAAAAGCTTTAAAGCTTTAAAACCATTAAAAAGAAAAATTGTCAACATCACATCAAAATATATGAAGTAAGTATTCTTACATCAAATTGTAATAAGTTTTCAAGCAGCATTTTTCTTATTTCTAATATACTACTTAGATAATCCTGGATCAATAACAAGTAAAGGGATCTTGGGGTGAGTTAAATATTGGTTTTAAACAATATTAATACCCATTTGGATACCTACTTGGGTATTCATAGGATCAGCAGGGATGATGCTATGGAGAGTGGCCAGTCTCCTGCTATAACCTCTCAGCTGTACAGAGCTTTAACAAGGAAGATTTAGTATAACTGAAATGAAGCATAGTGGGGAGACAGGAGACTAGCTGAATAAGGAAACTTGAACAAGAAGCCAGAAAGGGATGGAAGTCGGACTGTGAGAGTCTGGGTCTCAGAGTCATTGGGGAAGGAAAATGGTATGTGTGTGGGATAACTAGCAGCTTGGAAAGGAGGGGACAGGCAGATTGGGCAAGGAGACAGGAAGAGGGAATCACGATAAGCTGAGCCTGGAGATTGGGACTTGGAATACAAAGGGGAGAGATAGTGCTGGGAGAAGACTTAACTGGTGAGGCAAAGAAACCAAAACATGGATGGGAAGCCTGAGGAATGGAAATGGAGCAGGCCATGAGAGTGACACTGGGACAAGGAGTTGGAAGGAGGAGTACTGAGACAGGGACAGGTTGGAGAGATAAAAGAGGATCAAACTTGGGTAGAACAAGCACAAGTTATGTGCCAACTAGAGCACACTCTCTTTCATAGTCTGGAAAGGAAATCAAATTCCCGAATCTCAGCAATCCTCTGCTATCAGCAAATATCTGTGAAACCCAGTGGACCAGTGTATGTCCAAGCCCCCTAATGAAGGTGTACACAGGTGTCAGTTTTTTATTGTTATCATTTACTCTGTTGGCTCAATTGGCAGAGGTCTGGGTTGTGTACTTAAAGGTTCCAATTCCGCTGATGATGCATGTGGCTGTCAGTACGATGCCACATGATGAAATTTGTTGTTTTTTTTTAAACCAGGGAAATTACACATGAAAATACATTAAAAGAACATGCAGGTTGCTAGATTAAGCATCTTAATTTGCCTCTCTCCCTGATTGTGCACCTGCATTACGATTCATTACATGATAACATACTACCTTTTCCATAGACCCTCCTCAAGGGAATGAATCGGAGTCTGCCTCTTGTTGCAAAAGCTGGAAGAAATGTGGTGAATGAAGCAGGAAGGGGGTTTAGGCAGACAGAAAATTGTCTCCTGACTAAAGAAGTTGAATGCTGCCCTGGAGATTCTATCCCTGTCTCTGTCAATGAGTTCCTATGTGAAGGTAAGTCACTTAAATTAAATTTTCACAAGTGCCACAACTAATGTGATCCTCATTTTCTGGGTGCCCACCTTGACATACTGGGGTCTGATTTGCAGAAGTACTAAGCGCTCAGAGATATAATTTAAGTCAATGGGCACTGGGCTTTGAATAGGAAAAATATTATACAATGCTAAGTACTCTGAAAAATCAGTTCCTAGGCACTCAAAGTAGGCACTCAGAAACTCATTGACAATTTTATGTTAATTTCTCTATGCCTTACCTCCCATTTGTAAAATTGGGATAATACCACTCCTTTATCCCATACCTGTGTTGTGAAGATAAATTAAATTAATGTTTGCTTGCGAAGCATTCAGCTGCTATAGTGACAAGTGCCATAGAAAAGCCCATGAGAAAATTAATAATCCTGTTTTCAGAACAGGGTTTGAACAGTGTGTAGTAATTAAGGCATGGGCCCATTCATTGAACAATGAGGATACAACAAAATATTGAATGGCTGTTCATTAACTGATCACTATCCATCCTGTGCACTGAATGAGGCTGGGGTCCAATGGTACATGTAACTAAGGATAATAACTAAAGATACTAATTAAGACACTGTGTAAAACACACTTTTTTGTTGTCGTTTTTCAAAGAAAAATCAGAACAGTATTCTGGCAAAGTGTTGAATTTCACAGAATATGCTTGGAATGAATATAATCTAACTTAGGCTATGTCTAGATTGCAGGCTTCTTTTAGAAGCTTTTCTGGAAGAGATCTTCCAAAAAAACTTCTTCTGAAAGAGCGCATCCACACTGCCAAAGCACATCGAAAAAGTGATCTGCTTTTTCGAAAGATAGCGTCCACACCGAATGGACGCTATCTCACATTTAAGCTGTGATTACAATGGGCGGAATGGACACCCCAGAGCACCTGTGCTTTTTCCTCTTTGCTCTTCTTGCGAAAGAACTCCCTCTTCCCTGTCCACACACGCCTTTTTCCGAAAGAGCTCTTTTGGAAAAAGGCTTCTTCCTCGTAGAAAGAGTTTACCAATGTCAGAAAAACCCCTCAGTTCTTTCTATTTTTTTTCAAAAGAACGCGATTGCAAGGTGGACACAATTGAAGTTTTTTCCAGAAAAACAGCTATTTTCCCGATGCTCAAATGCATGTGCTTAAAATTAGGCACATGTGCAACTGTTTTCTAGATTGGGCCCTAAAAAAGGTCAAGAAAAACACTATTGTTATGTTTACTTTCCTTTTAGAGTGATATTGAAAAATGAAACACACATACACAACTAAGACACATTATATTACTGTACCTCTCTTTCATCCATTTTCAGCCATTGCTTTGGATCATCTTCAGTGGCCAAGAAAGCAATCAACTCTAAGGCAGTGAGTCTAGTCTGACGTCTGGATGACACAAACACAAGAACAGGCTTGGCTGGAGAATGGCTCCTAATAGCTGTTATAAAAAGACAAATTCAGAGTGAATCCATCCATGTCAGAAACCAGAATTTCCCATTCAATAGCTATTGTTAGCGACGGAGACATTTCAACTAAAAGTGCTAAGGATTTAAATCCATTCTTCACTTACATTTTATGTTTATGCATTGACAAGAATTCTAAACCAGGAAGTGACCTTTGCATAGTTGCCACAAAACCTAGCCACAGTGAGGTAAAAGAGCTTTAGCTCTGCACTTGAATGACAGGTTCTAAATAATTAAAATAACCATGTCTTTTTAAAAATATTATCTATATTTGAATATTTTCAGATTATAGCAATTTTTTATGATCTTAGAAATGGGGATAATAATGGAAATACTGATACAGCCATGACAATACTCTGTCAAACAAGCTGGAGAAATAAGTCCTCAATACATTGAATTGCTATATGTCTTCTAATAACATGAGCTGCTAGAAGTAAATAAACAGCTTGTATGTATTGCTTCATTTACTTTTTCTATGATGTTATATGTATTTGAAATGTTTAAGTATGATTTATTTCATATATAATGTTTCCAGTCTACCAATTAATACTACACATTCATCCTTAATTGATGAAAAACAAGTGCGCTACACTACCCATATTGTCTCTATGTATATCATTGTAAAGTTATATAAATACATAGTATAATTTGTATGACTTACAAATATAGATGCCAATAGACCTATTTATTTTAAAGCTCAACATTTAATGGATTTTTGTTGCTTCAGGAACAGGTGTGGCTGAAAAGCCCAAGACAGATTTATTGTTCATTAGTGTTTTTGTACAATACGCCTGTGGAGGTGTAAATAATATGAACTGCCAAAATGGGTCTCTAGTCCACAATCAATACTTTGGTTCTGTCACAAGGCTAATTAGAACAGCTAAAAAGTCACCTCACAACTGTCACCTCCTGATCAACAGCAGTTCACATTACAAAATTTATTTTGGAGGTTATTTTTAATTGATATAATAAATATTCCTTATGTAACAAAAAGAAAACATGTTTCAATAAAATATGAGGGTTTTTCTTAAATGAGTCCTGCCTGCCAGCTTTGACACATGGTTCTAAATTTTATGGTTATTGCTTTGACATTAGAATTGTGAGATTAGCTTGACTTGTAACTTCTGTTCACAATTTTTTTTAAATCTTACATATAGTGATCTTTAACAAAATACCTCAACAGATAATAGTGCGAATGGTTTTATGACTTTCTAAATCTTAAATATTTTCACAAAACCCTGTTTTCATAGTGCTGACCTCTAAGAAAAAATACACTTTCATTTTAAAAGATCTCTCTTCATAATTACTGAGGTCACTGATTCTGCTCCAAATATAATTACATTCCTCTGATTTATCCTGCCTTAACAACCAGACCTGATGTTTGAGCAGCTGGAGGCCAGGGCCTGAGGACCGGGCTGCATGGGTACTCAGGAGGCGGGAGCAGGAGCAGATTGGGGATAGGAGTATCTGGCTGGGAGAGGGGAGGGTGCAAGGAGGGGTAGGTTTGCCTGGTGTCTGGTTTTATACTGGACAGCCTGGTATTTGAGGATTCTATCAGGGAAACTAATTGTATACATATACAAAACATATAAAATGTCCGGTATTTTCTAATCAGGTAGTTTTGTGTTATAATTGATGTATCAATCCGTAGCTACGAACTGCCTGGCTGGTAGATGTGCTCACGCTGCCTGAGTGTGTCACCAGCCAGGCAGTTCCCCTAACTGCTCGAGGGAGAAATTATGGCAGGGGTGGGAGAAAGTGGGATCCCGCGGCCAGAGGCTACTGATGTGCCAGTCAGTCCTGCTTCCGCTGGCCAGTCGCTCCTCCTCCTCCCCCCCTTCTCCTCCGATCTCCCCCATCCCGGTCCTGCCTTTATCCAGCCCTACTTCTGGCAGCTGGTTCCCCCTCCCACAATCTCCCCAACCCGCCCCGCTCCCCACGGCCCTCCCAGCCAGCCAATTCTCCTGCTTCTCCTCCCAGTCTCCCCTGGCCAGCCCGCTGTCTCCCTGTCCAGCCCTGCTGCCCCTGCTCCAGCCCTGCTTCCGGCAGCCTCGGATCTCCCATCCTCCTCCTCCCGATCTCCACCGTCCAGCTGCCCATCCCCTCCCCGTCCAGCCCTGCTTCCACCGGCTGCCCGCCCCCCTATCTCCGCCAGACAGCCCTGCTGCCCCTAACCCTGCTTCCCGGAGGCCAGTTCCCCCCCCACAACTCCTCCCAGCCTGCCCCACTCCCCTCCCGGCAGCCACGCTGAGGCCCAGTATTTTTTTCCCGGCCGTGGCCCATAGTTTGGGAAATGCTGTATAAGAGCATGTGTTATAAATGTGTCTCAAATGGACTATGCAAAAATGGTTAGAAACCCCCACTTTTTGGGTAAATTGAATGTATGAAATGTCCTGTTTTTGGCAGCTTACCCTGAAATGCAGGTTTATTCATACTAGCCATGCGAGGACAGTAATGCTGGCCAGGGAAGCCCTGAATGTGTACTTCCAATGGAACTGGACGTACAGATGGTCGGAAGTTGAACAGACCCATCTAAAGTGAAAATATAAGCACTTTTAGTTGAAGCTTCAAGTATTTTGGAAATATTACTGGCTGCTTATCTGAAGCACAGATATGTACAATCCTTTTTCAGAAATTTTCCACATACCTGATTAATATTTAGCCAGTCAGCAAGGTCTCTAGCATTCGCTAATGCCGTGGATAAACCAACTACTCTTACAGGCTTTTCTGTGTGAGATGAGATGAAGTTAGTTCGAGACACAATAACTTCCAGTACTGGGCCTCTCTCATCCCCTAAGAAATAAGAGAAATGTGCATTAAAATTTAACACGACCATATATTTAGAATTCCATGCAGATCTAATGTGAGAACACTTTTTCAAAATTAGCCACAATTGTGATGAAAAATAATGCTTACCTAGCAGATGGATCTCATCTATGATGAGAATGGCAACTTTCTGAACATAGCTCCTGTTTTGCCAGCTTCTACTGACTCCATCCCACTTCTCTGGTGTAGTTACAATAAGGTCAGCTTGGGCAATAGCTTTCATATCAGGTGTCACATCTCCTGTCAATTCTACTACCCTGTAATTAAGTGAAATGGTCATTGCGACTGGATCCCACTCAATTTTTAAACCAATGAACCTTTCTAACCTTCTGGTGTAGGTGTATCCAAACATATCCAAACATTAATCCAATTAATCCAAACATTTACCCATTAATTTGAAAGGGAGAGAAAGAAAAGTTTACTTGGATGTCCAAAACTATTAATAACATTGTAAGACAGAGACTGAGGCAAAAAAGATAATAAATGAATATTACTATGGATAGTACACTTAAGTCAAAACAGTCTTCTATGATCTATATGTTAAGATCTTATATATTTTCTAGTGGTGGAATATTGCCCTTTACAACTTGCCTAGCAGTGATGACTGTCAGAGAGGTTAGTTAGCAGCAACTGCTGCTCTCAATCGTTAGGTTCCATTAGGACTCTGCAACAAAGACAGTCAAGCTCAAACTCCCTGTTTTGATGGCGACCATTGGAAATGGAATGAATTTGTTTTTCTATTCCTGATCAGTTTTGTTCCCCTCACCTTCTTTCCGAAATCTGCCACTTCCGTTGGTTTTCTGCTTTTTTGGCACTAATTTGGAGTTAATTCTTGTTGTTGGGGGTTAGCTTGCCTTTTCATTAACTTGACATCTATCCAATTTTTCAACACCAGCTTACTGATTTAGGTCAGGCTACCCTTGAGATAGATGGTTCTTTAGACTGAATGTTATCTTTTATTTTGACATTTTTATGGCAACTTCTTTGCCAATTCTACAGCCTAATTTTACACTTCCTAAATTTTGCTACATGGAATTTTTAGCTCCCCAAATCAATGTTATATCCCCACCTATGGGACTAATTTCACATAGAAAAATATTCCTGGATATTAAAAATAAGCTGTCAAAATTGTCAGGATCGTTAATTTATTCACAGTCATACCCCATTAAAACAAACCACAAAGAAAATACAACAAAATAACTACCTTTTAGGAAGGGTAGATTATGACATGCTTACACAAGGAACAGTACCTTCTTCAAAGAGTAGATCTATTTACAACCACTGAGGAGTGTATTACTATTCAGCCTGAGCAAGGATTGCGATATCTGGCTATAAACAATCCACACTTGGAAGTTGTTGATAATTATGGGTACTTTTAGAAAGGACTAAAACTACTCAGATACTCTTTGTGTCAGATGGAAAGGGCCCAATCTTGCCCATCCGAAGTATCCCAAACTCCTGATGAAGCCAATGTAATTATATGTACACAATTTTTTTTTTACAAAAATGGAGCTTAAAAGATATGTGAAAGGTCATATATGGACACTGCTATAAACAGGCTAAGCAATTTACGAGAACCTGTAAAAAAATCTTTGAAGGAAAGATAATTCTGAACTGTAACTTCAAAAAGACCAAGATATTAAAGAGGGAAATTGAACTTATTTGTTAGCTTGTCTGGTTGAACAAAACAAGAAAAATTAGCAATGTATTAAATGATCTTTCAGTTTTGTGTCACCTATTTTTTTCTATGCAGTGTGTGCTTGCTACGATACAGTCAAATTGTACCAATGCGCCACATAAAAAGTCTGAAAGATGAGAAGTATTTGTGCAAATAGCAAGACACTAAACATATTCAGCTGGGTTTGTTCACATTTGCAGGACTGTTCTGGGAGAAACATACTTTTTACCAAGTTTTTCTTCAATCCTGATTTTCCAATCTTCAATTCTCTCTCGTACCAGTGCTTTTAAGGGAGCAATGTATACTGCCTGCAAACACAGACACAAAAGCAGAATTAAACTAGAAAAAGCTGCGTAAAAATTTAATTTACAAAGAATTATTTCCTTTTAGGCATCTAAGGACTTGAATTAACTTACTAAGTGTAAATCATTAAGGCATAATAATTCTTAAAATTACATTTCGTAACTTACAACAGGATCCTGATTAAGACAGACATTATACTTTAAAAATTCATTTGTTCCTTGAGCCAATAATATTCATATAGATTAATGACTAAAAGAGTAATTTATAAAACTGTAATGCTATCATTACACCTAAAAAGCAAACACATGTAATCATTATAAAACAAGTTACATAAAGTACTATCATTTATTGCCAAGAACATAAAACCTGAAAACTAAGATTCTGAAATGCACCAAATCCAAACAAAAATAGTATAATATCTTGAATGGATTTCAATCTCTTTAATTTTATTACTAAAATTAAATAAAGATAATTATAAAATGTGCTACTTTTAAATAACATCATAAGACTTCCCTAGAGAAACACTTTGTATACTGATGTATAATAGGATAGTTTTTATAATATTCATTTAAAGATTTAGGCTCAGGTTTTCTAAAGCAATTAGCATACGTCTGAACATGTGAAAACTAATACATATTAGGGATGTGAATGGGTAATGCTGGCAGCCCTGAGGGCTGGGGACTGCTTCAGCTGGGCTAGAGTGGTCCCCTGCCTGAGACCCCACTTAAACAGTTAACCAGTTAAACCTAACATTTAACCGGGTTAACTGATTAAATGGGATTTTACACTTTAGAATAGCTGGCCTATAAATTTTGAAGACTGCTTTTTAAAGCAAAATTTCTTAATATTCCTTTAATATATACTTATTGTGGTACAAAGGTCCCATATGATAAATTATGGATGTACTCTAGTGTCATATTTTATCAGTATTTTACTATTTTCATTTATTCCACTTCAATTATTACTAACAAGTTAACACACACATAGGCTGAGATTTCCAAATCACATTTCAGTGGCGGTTTTGTGGCTAAATCACATATTTAGAATAGGACTGGAAGGGACTCCCTGACAGGTGTTTGTCTAACTTGCTCTTAAAAACCTACAGTGATGGATATTCTACAACCTCCATAGGCATTTATTCCAGTACTTAACTAACTTGATAGATAGGAAGTTTTTCCTAAAATCCAACCTAAACCTAAATCCCTTGATGCAATTTAAGCCCATTACTTATTGTCCAATTCTTAGAGGTTAAGAAAAACAATTTTTCTCCCTCCTCCTTGTGACAACCTTTTATGAACTCAAAAACTATTACGTCTTCCCTTCATCTTCTTTTGTCTTTAAACTAAACAATTTTTTCAGTTTTGCCTTAAAGGGCATGTTTTCTAGATGTTTAATAATTTTTGTTGCTCTCTTCTGAACTTTATACAATTTGTTCACATCTTTCCTGAAATGTAGTACCCAGAACTGGGCACAATGCTCATGCAGAGCAGAGCAGAGCAGAGCAGAAGAATTACTTTTCAGGTGTCGCTTACAACACTCCTGCTAATACATTCTAGAATGATGGTGGGTTGTGGGTTGTGGTGTGTTGTTGTTGTGTGTGTGTGTTTGTGGGTTTGTGGTGTGTGTGTGTGTGTGTGTGTGTGTGTGTGTGTGTGGTTTTTTTTTTTTTTTTTGCAACAGTGTACTCTCTATGCAATTACCTAAATCATTGATGAAAATACTGAAAAGAATTGAATAAAATACTGATCCCTGTAGGATCTCACTTGATACACCCTTCCACCTTGTCTCTGAATCACTGATAACTTTGTCTGGGAATACTTTTCCAATCAGCTATGCAGCCCTTATATTAGCTCCATCTTTAATCTCAATCAGAGAACCCAACTTTCCAATTTTCGATGCTTTTGATGGTCAAGTGCACATCTGGCTGAACAATTTGGGACCTCCACCCTAGTTTATGCATGAACAGTGAATTTCACATATAAAGCCAAGCACATCTGATTGTTGAGCATTTAGGCCGGGGTGGGCAATAATTTTTGGTGGGACTTTTCTGTGGAGGGGGTATAGGGTCTACGATGGAGGCTGGGTACAGAAGGGTGCACGGGGTAAGGAACTGGTGTGCAGGAGAAGGTGTGAGGTCTGAGAGGGAGTTTGCGTGAAGGAGGGGGTTATGATCTGGGTCAGAGAAATGGAATGCAGGGTCTGAGAGGGTGTTTGGGTGCAGGAGAGGATTCTGGACTGGGGAGGGGTGGAGGAGGGGGTTCAAGGTTTGGGAGGGAGTTGGGGTGTGGGAGGGGCAGAGGTGCCAGAGGCAGGCTCTGTCTGGGAGGCACTTGCCTAAGCATCTCCTGGCCAGCACCCCTAAGGCAAGCTGGGTTCCCTGTCTGCTGCAGCCCCAGATCACTTAGAGCTGCAGGCTATTACCTCCATGTGATTCTCAGCTCCGGGAGGGGGAAAAGGCTGGTTCTGTCCCCATCCCTCAGGCCAATATCTCAGCTCCTATTGGCTGGTTGTTTCCAGCCAATAGGAGCTGAGAGATTGGCTGAGGTCAATTCCTATTGGCGAGTTATTTCTGGCCAAAAGGAGCTGAGGATTGGGCTGGAGGGTGGGGAGGTCACACAAAGACTCCCCCTCCCTCCAGAGCAGAGAGCTTCTGGACTGCAGTTTAAACCCATGGCAGCTGTGTGCCTGAGGGTCCCAGCAGGGTGGTCTATGGGCCAGATCCAGTGGCTTTGTGGGTCGGATCCTGCCCTCGAGCCATATTTTGCCCAGCCCTGATTTAGGCTCTCATAATCTAAGAAATAAGAATTGAAACTCAGGTTGAAAAGACAGAGAATCAGCTTGAATTACTGGCTTTCAAACTAATTTGTTGATATAAGGAGCCGATCTGGCCAGATATCCTCACTTGGAAGGACAAGGTAGTTCGGAAGCAAGACCTTGCTGATGGGAGGAATTACCAAGAAATTCATCATGGATGCAGAGAAGTCCCCAGAAAAAGGATCTCAATATGCATTTAAACTTAAGCATGGAAAATATGCTTGTTTATATAGCTGTGGTTTTTACTTTGGTTAAATATGTAAGAGTTGAAACTAAAAGGATAAAGTACATGAATTAGTACCATTCAGTTTACATGTACTTTTGAACTTTAGCTAGGAAAGGTATTTTGCTGGCACTACTAATTTTTATAAAGTTTTGGATTGCTGAAAGAAGTGTACAGACACTGCAGATTTTTAATAAACATTTTACAAACCTTTGATGTGGGATACTTGTTGAAAATTCTGAAGATGGCTAACTCAGCAGCAACAGTCTTTCCAGAGCCTGTGGGGGCTCCAAGAAGAACATTACAGTCTGTATGATACAGCGTATGAAATATCTGCGTCTGGATAGGGTTGAAATGGGTGAATTTGTAGAGGGTTTCATACTCTCGATATCCCAGAGCTGTGATAGGCAAAGGCTGAAGATCCAGTAGTTCTAAAATAATGGAGTAATCATTTAGTACATGTCAAAATATGCAGCCTTGTAAAATACTTTATTATAAGACAAAACTAACAAGATGTTGATTAGGTATGAACTTAAGTCTTTTTTTTTTGGTAATTTCTTATACTATAAAGGGCTCTAATTTAGGATCATATGGATCCCAGAGAGCAACAAGGAAAACCGTTTTGCAGTTTGACATGTTTCCTCAAGGTACAACTATTAAACATTCCGTGAGCTTTGAAGTGTGCAATTTACATAGATTCATCTGTACATCAAAAGCTTTTCTTTTTTTTATACCTGAGTAGATCTAAAGCTACTATACCAATGAAAATATATGACAATTCTTATGAGGACAAAAGTAAGTGAAAATGATTTATAGAAGACATCACAGTCCCTAAATTCCAGTTATACGGAAGACAATTATCTGTTTTTAAGATGCACAGTAAGGATCCTTTAGGGACAAGGATAACATATAAAATAATATGAATGAGGGATATATACATGTTTTACATATAGTTATTTAAAATGTCACAGAGATAGATAAGATATAAATACACAGAATCAAAGCAAATATCCCTTCAGTACATAACTCTTGGAATATCCTGGGAGATATCTGCTATCCAAACAATTAGAGATTGTGGAATATGGAAGCTAATACATATAGACAGATTGGATTTAAATTCCTACAAATTAATGAGACTTGTAATGATTCTGTTATGCAGATGCTTTCTTTGAAGTTTTTTTGTAGTTGGAAATCTCTGTCTTTTCAGGTGCCCCACATTAAGTTTTGCCATGAGAGTCATAAAATCTGCTTAGGCTGTGATGCCTAATATTCTTAACATGCTTTTCACTGATACCTTATGTCTGTTTTATCATTCCCACTAAATCTGTGATTTCTTGGGGTCTGTTGAGAGAAGAGAAGGTTTTCTGCCTAACAGGGCCTCTACGTACTTCACTGCTGAGTGGGAACCAGATGGGAATTGAAATCAATTACCATAAATCCTAAGGGCTCCATAACCGGCGATGTGTAAATATCTTACTATTTTTTTCTAAATAGTAGTCAATGGTCAATTAGGTAAAAAGGTTACACATGCCTGTCCAGACAGTACAGTAGAACAATAGCTGAAAACTTCACAAAACACATGAGTTTTGTATGCCAAAGAAAAACACTGCACTGGAAGTGAAGTGAATATTTCTGAATGCTCCCACTTCACAGACATTTAAATGAGCCAAATGTGATTGTAGTGAAAGTGTTTTACAGTGATGTCAAACACATTGACTATATGAGGCATTCTAAGTATCCAGATAAAAAACAAACATATGTTTCTGTGCCAAAAAACTTGACTCAGTCACTAATGCTGAGATTCAAATTGGATGCATGCTACACTCTGCTATAATATATAATGTTAGTGGAGCTGGTCAAAATATTTCCAATTTTCAATTAGATAGATTTTTTTTCTTAAAAATCCACCTATTTTATGTATTTGTTTATTTGGTTTTTAGAGTTTCTTTTTGGTAAAAAAAACATGCATACTTTTACAACCAGGTTAAATTTCCAGCTGCAAAGACTAAGTGCTAAAAATATTTTAAGTCCCAAAGGCATTCTCTGAAAAAACATGATCAAGCCTATGTATGCTCAGTTTGTTTGCACCTATACTTTGCTTATGGGAACTAGGTTTTGATGAGGCTGAGAACAGAAAACCTAGTTTCTAAGGCATATTCATATGCTTTCTATGCTCAAGAATAAATGCCTGGAAACTGGCTGGACTTCTGTTGTAAATAACTGAACTTCTTTGCTCAAGGTAAGAAGATGATGAATCATTTCATTCATTTGCAAATATTGCCCTCCTCCCCTGAAGATCTCCTCAGAAATAAAGAATCTCTTAAGAGTCAGAAGAGACATAAAGTTGTCTTTTTCATGACAAAACAGGATTGTTGCACATTTACCAATATTCTGTCAAGTCTAGTTTTCAGATCTCAAGCAATGGGAGTTCCATTGCTTCCTCTGGGTTATTACTCCACCGCCTGACAACTCGTCAGTACATGTTTCCTGCTTTTTAATTTCATTTCAATATTAACAGCTAAATCCCTTTGTATAGCGTCTCTGTATATAATTCTTTCCTTCTTTGGTTTCTAAATTCGTCGGTAAGTAAAATATTATCTTGTTCCCCTGTAATCACTTCCTTACCACATTTAATTTATTTACAGACAAAATCTGACACCCTGACTCAAAACAGTAACACTTTACTTTGTGAATACTTCTATATTTTTTCAATTGGATGATTCACACAGGAAGGTGCTATTCAACATGCCTTTCCAGTTTTGGAATTTATGGGGCAAGACTAAGAGACAGATTCTTACTCCTATCACGTAGTACCTTATTTGATGAGCATTCCCATCTTTTCCTGAAAAGATATTACTGATGTAAGTAAAAGACCTCAATATTGATGCAAAAAAGGGTTAAAAAACTATTAATTTCTTTTGATGTTCTCTATGTCGTTACTGAATATTAAGAAATAATGAGAAGTGTGTTCTAGCGAAGATGCCTGAAAACATAACAATACACATAATCTTTAGCTGATTATGTGACAAATGTTCAAGCTAATCAAATAAATCCTAGGAAGCTTTTGTGTCCCAGGGATAAGCCAATGTAAGGAAGATTATCCCTTAGTAATAAAACCATGCTTATTACTCCAAAGAGTTTTTAAAAAGCTTTATTTTAAGCTTTACTTTGCTTTAAATTTATACTATTTTATTTTTGACATATTTAAAAGATGTATTGTCCAAAAGCACAAATTTCAATAGCCAAAATAGTTAATAAAACCGCTGTAACAAATAGATTGCAATTCTAAGGAGCTCTGGGCCAAGGACAAACCCCCTCAGAGCGTCATATCTAAACTAGGATTTCTCTTTTGGTATACAGTACCAGTTAGGTAAAAATGTAATCTTTATCTAAAGAAAACAAACCATGTAAAACATTCATGTTTTAGGATTAGACCCAGTTGTGAAAAAGGAATGTAGGATTGTGTTATCAGAGCAATAAATCTAAAGGGTGGGATTTTTCATCATTCCAAGAAAATGTCTAAGTAAACCCACACAAAGAAGTCTAGAAATATTGTTGCTGAAATTAATTCTATAAGTACTCTAAAACTTCATTCAAGAAAAGCCTGCAGGAAAAGCATGTGCAGCTGGAAATATTTTAATTCTTTTGTTTGTTTATTAAGTGTTGAAATGGCAAACATCTTTGTGAAGTGCATTCTTCCAAATATGTTAGCTAATAAAAAGCTCCTAATATCATTGCTATGCAAATCTAGTGCCCTTGCTAAACTAATTACTAAAATAATAAGTTATTTAAGTATATTTATATTTGCGGGAAACTAATTAATTACTGTTAGTGATCAAGAAATTCACACAACCCAACTAAAGTAGACAAGATTCATCTTTCTTAAAACAATTATGTAGAATCAATAACTTCTAAAGACTGTCTTTAAGAATGATTTAGTTTTAAAAGACTTTTTAAAAAGTGAAAATTTGTATGTAAAAAATATAGGTATTTAGACTTTTTCAAAACAGAACTTCATTTCCTGCTGAATGCTAGTAAAATTGAAGGAATATTACAGAAAAGGTATTGAATAAAAAGAAAAGAACTTTAAGAGGCTATTTGGGGATTTTCCCACTAGTAATACAAAGGCAATTAGAAATGCTGTATACTTGCATATTCATAAGCTGAAGGTGTCATTTAAGTCAATCTTCAACAGCATGTCAATAAAAAGAGACAGCAAATAGCTTTGTGTTCTCACATATGTATTGTGTTACTGTTTACCTTTGCCTTCCTGGCTATTAAATAGCCATAGTTAATAATTGTGAGTGAGTTTTACGTCAATCATGGAGTCACCCAGAGTGTACAAAAAACCACCTGGAGCTAAAACAATAGGGCTACGTCTAGACTGGCATGCTTTTCCGCAAATGCTTTTAACGGAAAAGTTTTTCCGTTAAAAGCATTTGCAGAAAAGAGCGTCTAGATTGGCACGGATGCTTTTGCGCAAAAGCACTTTTTGCGGAAAAGCATCCGTGCCAATCTAGACGCGTTTCTTGCGCAAGAAAGCCCCGATCGCCATTTTCGCCATCGGGACTTTTTTAGCTAAACAGTCCTCCCCTGTCTATACTGGCCCTCTTGCGCAAATACATTTGCGCAAGAGGGCTTTTTCCCGAACGGGAGCATCATAGTATTTGCGCAAGAACACAGACAATCTTACATTAGATCGTCAGTGTTCTTGCACAAATTCAAGCGGCCAATGTAGACAGCTGGCAAGTTTTTCCGCAAAAAGCAGCTGCTTTTGCGGAAAAACTTGCCAGTCTAGATGCAGCCTAGGAGTCTCTTACTTCCAGTTCAGGAGTGTGAAACAATTACAGGTTGGACCTCCCTGATCTGGCACTCTCAGGACCTGACTGGTCCTGGATGAAAGATTTTGCAGGACCATGGGAGGTTATATCTGGCCCCCTGCTACTGGCTCCTCCCAGATCTGGACCAGCCACCAGTCTCCTGGCCAGCTTCCCCCACCTCTCCCCACCGCCAGGTCTGTTGCCCTGCTAGTCCCGCCCGGCCCTTCCTTGCTAAGTGTGCACATGACCTCAGCTTGACTGAGGTCGCAAAAGTCTTCTAGATGTATTCCAGAGTTCCCTGGGACAACTTCCTTAGACCTTTCTATACTGACTATATGCCGGTACAGTCTATTGCAGTCTATTCCAAATAGAAGCCACATCTCCCATTGCTAACAGCAGCAGCTATGAGCAGCGTTAATCCATTTTCTGCCGAACACTGCTCTGCAAGCACATTATTGAAAACCCTGCAGGCTCTCTGATAGAGACCAAACAGAATACATTTTTTGCAAAGAGAGTTGGTTGACTGGGGTGGCACATGCAGCCCAGGGAGGGTGGGCCAGGAGCAAGAGCCGAAGAGGGGAGCAGGGACAAAGTGACAAAAATAAACAAAAATTAAAAAATACCTTCATTCAACAGCCAATTTCAAAAATAAAGAAACTGCAAAATTTCATTTTAATAGTTTGACAGCCCTGGAGACTGATGCCCTGATTATCTTCTGAACAGGTGCACGGGGCCATTTTCCTGCCAGTATGAAACAGACTAGCAGTGGAGAGTCAGATTCTCAGATTAGATGATAGGTCACTATAAAGCCTTTCCAACTATACAGCCTTTTCAACTTGCAGTCATTCTATTGAAGCAGCCACCAAAGGTGCTATTTTAGGTACTCACTCACTCTTGGGCACCCAAATCCCATCAATCACACTGTCACAGTCAGGAAATAGGATGGGCACTAGAGTTTTCCCACAGTGCAACCACATTTGTAGTGTCAACATGGGAGCAGGATGCTAGGCCGTTTGGAATAGGGTTACTTTGATTTGAAAATCTGTGCATCATGGATGCCACAGCACTAGGTTTAAGAAGAAGTCAAAAAATCCTCAGTCTACTATTAAAATGCAATGTAGATACTCATATGCGGAGCTCCCTGACATGGGTCAGCTGACTTGAGCCCAGCTAACTTGAGACTTACAGTGCTATGTAGACATACTCTGAATTTCTTTTAGTAATACTTCTTTTCAGCTTTTTCTTTCCCACTGTGTTTTAAATTAATTTTCCTTGGTGATATTAATCTTCCATTTTTACAAAATAAATCACTTATGCTTATATTCAAGTCCCTGTCCTTTCTGGAGTTTGCAATTACATCCACTTTAGTATGACGCATTCACTAAAGCACCGTGTGGTCCCTCTTCCTGATATCTGACTATATACTTTGTCTACGCTTGTGACAGCATGTAGGAGATGTGTAGCTGCACAAAGCAGCAAAAAAGCAGGCTGGTGCCCACAGTGTGGCGTGTAACTACATGAGAGTGGAGAAAGGCTGTGGCAACTCCCTGCACTAGTGAAAGGCTGTGGTACTGAGGACCTTCCAGAGCTGGAGTCTGGCTATAGGAAGGCTACTACACTGTAGATGTAGTACTGTAGATGTGATAATTACTGCTTGGACATGTAGACAAACCTGTATGGTATATACCCTGCGGTTGATGTATCTCTCTTCTTTGCTCACCTAAGTAGTGCCTCACCATGTACACTATTTATACCCATGTTAGGGATGTGTGCAGTGTTTGTGCTCTATGTGCCGCTATAAATGTAGACATAGCCATAGAATCAACAGAGACTATATGAGGGATTCATCAGTGTCACAGTATAATATGTCTGATGAAATCAGGCTATTTGGAAATATACATCAACAGAATAATGATAATCTTCTGATAATGCTGAAATATTTCAAAGATCTACTGTGCTAAATGAGCACAAGAAAAATTGAAAAATACCCAATACTACATGAAAATACTACAGAATGTTTGTTAAGCATGGTAAGAAAGTTTAAGATACCATTTAAAACCATTATCTATGAGTAATAAAACAGAAGAACTGACAAGCTAGTATTTAAAGGAGCAGCAGTTCAGCTTCACAGATAGTCAAGGAGAAAAGGAACTGCTGGCTGAGTGAGCAGGTGGCTCTATAAATAATCCTGGAGACATGCATAGTACGTGAAATGAAATTAGTTTATAAAGTAGTTTAGCATAAACAGCTCTCCTCTGCCAAATGTTAGAGAAATGAGGATTCAGAAAGGATACTTCACTTTAGAGAAATTTTAAAAATATCACATTATAATTTTGCGGTCACATATGGAAAATATAATCTCAATTTAAGAAAAATGAGAATGCACAATCTGACTTATTTTATATAATACAGTGATACTTCTCCAGCTCTAGATGTTGATCCTAGAATCACTAACAAAGCAGGACTATTTTAAGAAGAATTAAACGTCATGCTATTGAAGACAAACGTATTTAATTTTAGTGATAGGCTTTTTAACAGTGCCCTCCCTACACACACTTTTGTCAGTAAAACCAAGAGTTGGTTCTCTATTATTGTATAGAAATAATTTAAATATGTATTATCAAGGCTAGCTGAAACAAATCTTTAAGGAACCAAAACAATAAGGTTTCTTATGATAACTTTACCTGTGTGAGGTGGATGTCTTTCTGGGAGAATCAGATGCTGAAAATTGATGATACAAACAGCCTCTGCTCCTAACCATCTATCAGATACAGCTCGAATGTAATATTGGGAAGGCAAAGGTTCAAAAATAGGGATTGTGAAAACCAGCTGCTGAGTTTCTTTAGAAATGACCTAATGTAAAGAATAGAGATTCATTTTGAACAGCTAAAACAGCTTGCCATTCTCTTACAAGCACAGGCAACACAAGCAAATAAAGTATATGCACAATATGAAGTTCAAGCATGTGTTCAATATGTTCATGCATGTGTGGTAGACAGCATAGATAAGGTAGATGACCCCTCCCTTCTCAGCTTCAGAAGATTCTGCTTCCATTAGCTACAAAATGGGCAGGATAAGCTCTTGGTCATTCAGTGTTTTATTTATATGTTGGGATGGAACCACAGTGAGTACCACGTATTTACAATCCTAATAAAAGCAAGCATTACAGATTTGATTTTTCATCTTCATGAAACTGTCCATCAGAGAAGCCAGATAAAGGGGTGAATCCTTTAATGGATGTTATTTTTGTAACAACATTAATGGACACCCATGTAGAAGCCCAGTTTTAGCATATGCATCGAGAACCGAAAGGCACACAACTGATTTTGAAAATTTGATGATGATGTGTAAATTTCAAATTTGTGCCCACATAGAGATTTACAGTAATTATTCCCAAGGTATCTATTAGCTTTTTTATTGTTACATGCTTTGATATTTCACATAAGGACAGAGTTACCTGTTTTTTCTGAATGACAAAATACTCTGAATGATAAATGTGATCATTAGTAGGGTCTTCTACCCAGATCCACCAGGGCTCTCCAACTGTGCCATGCACCTAAAAGAAGTGAAAAAGTTCTCTCATTGAAAGTACACTAGACCTCTCAAAATACCAGATATTTGGAGATATAGTTCAGTAAGATGTGAGTTTACTTTTTAATATGAAAAAATCAGGGGAGCAATTTACAACTTCTGATGAAAACCTTCCATCTGAAATTAGTCATTAATTGTACTTGATGCATTATATTAGCAGGAGTGAATGTTCTGTCTCTGTGGCTGTTCAAATGCCAAATCTTGGGTAATAACATAAGAGGAATCCATGTTTCTAAAACTAACTTTTTTTATTAAGAGAACTATTTTCAGGTGCTGCAACTGCAGCTAGCATCCAAGCCATGTGCTTAGTTTATGTTTTTGTTTATTTAGAAGGTAATCTGCTTTGATTTGTTTGTCATTACTTAAAATCCTCTTTTTGTAATTAATAAACTTATTTTTAAGTTTGAGTCTAACCCAGTGAATTTGGAGTAAAGTGCCTGGGAATCTTAGCCCAAGAGGTAGGGCTTTTGCATTTCCTCTCCACATTGGGGTGGGGGAAGAGGGAAGGAAAACTGGATAAGAGAGTCATACTGGTTGGGATTTTGACTAGGGCAAGATTGTACAGATCTGGGATCCTAGGCTGGAAAGCTGGTGGTTAGTTTGGCTGAAACCGATTGTTGGTTTACAAAGTGTTTAAATATTTGCTCGGGGTTTTTCTTTTTTCATTTTCTTCGCTCTCATTATTAGCAATTGAGAAATGCCTGTTAAATGTGTGAGAATTAGTTTATTTTGTAAAAGATACAAATGGTTCTTGTCAAGAAATGAAGGCTCCAATCCTCAAAACCAGCTCAGCTGTGTTCAGCAGAGGACCATAATGTAAGAAGGGGTAGAGGTGACTGTTTTAACTAATAGTAACAAGGCTGTTTCAACTAATAGTAAAAAAACAAACAAACAAACAAACAAACAAAAACCAGAGAAACTATTGGGGATTGCTAGAGTGGAACAGTGCTCTGAACACCCTACTCCATAACCATTTATTTAAACCAGCACTACAAGACGCAGGGATTTCCATACTACCTGTGTGGCTTTGTATCACTTTTCAATTCTGTCATACTGAAGGAATGCTCACTACCCTATTAGAACAGCTTTTCATAGCCCCTTGCTGTGCTGGAGTAGGGTAAAGGAAAAGTTTTGTAGCCAGGGATCTGGCTAATAGAATTTAGTTGAACTGAAAGGCCCCTATCTTTGGAAATCACTGTAATTAAAGAGAAGAATGGACTCATGTCTCACCTTTTCTACAACACAGAGTAAAGTGCTTTCTTTGCAAAGGTCTTCTCCCAATAAATGAAAGTATAAAATGAACAGCAAGATTGTTTCTTCACCTACCTCTAGAACAATCCGAGAAATATGATCAAACTACTGTGATTTCCAGTTTTGTATTACTTTACTTTATTTGGCCCCTAGATACT
The DNA here is from genome assembly GCA_019425775.1 of Rafetus swinhoei. NCBI lineage: Eukaryota > Metazoa > Chordata > Testudines > Trionychidae > Rafetus > Rafetus swinhoei. The sequence goes on from CM033440.1 coordinate 73,686,488, forward strand.
GTTATGGTGCATGCTCTAGAAATATTTAACTAGGTTAGGCATTTTAATTAACTACATGAATTTTTACAATTCTGATATTGCTGGTGCATTTCTAGTCATATTACAGCTGGGCTTCCCTTGTAGTCAGTTTTTGTGCTGACGACAGCTCTTTTTGTATTGTTGTCTTCTGGCAGCTTACCAGCATACTAGAAGCAAGCTGATGGGAAAGCAATTCTTTAATAGTTTGCCAACTGTTTAATTTAAAAACGATAATTAATTTTCAGTGCCAATTAAAATCACTATAGTTCTTTACTATAATAAAGTTTCTTTCATAATTAATTATAAGCTCACCAGATATACAGAGTCACAGCAAAGCAAAAAATGCAGCAACCTTTTCGGGATTTGATAAATTCCAATATACATATTAACATATTAAGAGCACCATAATACAAATTGACACAATGCTTGTAATGTTTCCAAATCAGGCATTAAGAAATACTGTGCCAATAAGCTTGGGCAAAAATCTATTGTCCCCTATGCTTCCTCTTTACTAGAATACAACTCTAACTAAGACCAGATCATTGTGACTTCTTTGGTAAACTTTATGGTTTGCCTTGAGAAGGCAATGAGATAAATGGATTCAAGTTAAAGTGTTTTGTCCTTAATAATATATTGGCTCATCAGTACTGAACTTTGTATTGGTAATACTGATGCAAGACAAAGGCTCAATTAAATCTTTCAAATTATCTCCTTTTGTAATATAAAACAGTACATGTTCAAAATTAAGGCATCAAAATTAGTTGATGCAAAGTTAGGTTAGCAATTCAATAAAAGATATTTTTTTAATCAGTCAAGGATGTGAACAGAAAGAAACTGCATGTATTTTAATCATTACTCCTATTCACAATCTTAAAACAGAGAATCTTTCCAAAAGAAAAAAAAAAAAAAAAGACCTCATGACTAGAAAAAACAATTTTTTTAAAAGGGTATAAATCTATTTTTAGAACAGAAGTCTAATATATTCACTTTGTGGTCAAGTTAAATTTGATGCATGCATTTTTTGTTTAACAGAGGGGTTGGCTTTGAAAATGGAATTCTAAAATGTGCACCTTAACCCAAGAACAGGCATTTAATTGCTAGCTTTGAGAAGTATAATCTATCCAGTCTCATAAAGGTGGAGAAGACTAAGAGGTTACGTCTAGACTGCAAGGGTAAGTGGGAAAAAGAAACACAATTTCAAGTACACAAATTGTGTAATTTTTTCTGCTTTACTGTCGAAAGAGGCTTTTCCGAAATTTGGCGCATCTACATGGCACCAACTTTTGGAACAAAGTCCTCTTTTGACACATCCCTTCTTCCTTGTAAAAATAGGTTTACAGGGATGGTGAAAGCGCGAGTCCGCTTTTTCGAAATTTTTTCTGAAAAAGTGGATACGCTGTTGCTTTTTCGGGATACCTCCGCTATCCTAGAAAAGTGCTGCAGTCTAGACATAGCCAGACTTTTGTGCCTAATGGAGAAGAGAAGCCTGTTTGTACGCAAGGTTTTATCTGCGTGAAAAGTTTTATCATATATCCATATAACAGCTCCATGTGGTCACTCATTGCATTACAAGTTTGTCTTTGTTAGTTTAGCTAAAACTGCTTCCTAAGAAATATAGACTAACCTGAATAAAAGTGTTCAGTTGGGGGATAATGGTGGTGAATGGAGGAATCATACAAGTATGATAACTATTAGTTCAAATTCTCACCTATTCATACTGATATAACTTACCTGTGAATAGAAACTTTAGCCTATATTAATATCATTTTCCTGTGTAGACAAGACCTTATACTTTGGCATGGTTTACAAATGTAAATGTGCAAATGGTTCCAATAACAACATCTGTTCTTAAAACAACTTTTTTATGAAATTACAAAAGAGTACAGTATTATTTACACTAAGTTGAACGATAAAATAGTTTCTTTAGGTATATTTTCCCCTAGGCACCTCAAAATTCATTCATCTCTGTAGATTATGTTGTCTTTCTAACTATTTAAAATTACATTTTTACAGTAGTTAAATTCTCACTATAATTTTCAGCTAATTACTGAAAACTGGAAGAGTGCTTTCCTCCACCCTTTTTATTTCTACCTGATCGTTCCACTTGAAGTCAGGAGTGATGTTCAGCCTAACACGGAGCACAGTACGTGTAATTGGCTGAATAGCTGCTTCCATTGTAATGGAGGGAATTTGATGGACACACTGTTTGACCTTTAACCCAATATGCACATGACGTAGCATGTGACCTGCCAAAACAAACAAAAAAAGCAGGTGAAACAAATGTGCATTTATAGGAGAAATAATACAAATCAGACTTTTAAATAGGGTTTTAGAGATGGTGGTATTGCTTGTTTGCTTCATTGTTTGGTGTGCAAGTAACTGACTTTTTTGACCTAGCATGTTGGAATATTTTGTAATTATTCAATTTGAATTAGCAAATGTACAGATCAGAAAAAAGTCAGCATTAACTCTTCTGCTGGATTTTACTTTGATATTTTAAATACAATGATAATAGTTATACTGCTCACAGTGCAAAGCTATATTACGAATGGCAGTCTAACCCTTTCTGATGCCATTATACAGCATTTGTATACAAATCCCAATACAATGGTAGATAAGAAATCCTATGCAAATACTGGCTATAACCGAGAAAAGATACGAAAAACTTTCCCCATTATTTCAGTATTTATCATTAAACTTAGGAACATAAGAACTTAAAGTTGGGCCAGAGAGTGGGGGGTCGGCGAGCATAGCGAGCAAGGGGCAGCCCCCTAGTATCTTTAAAAATAATATATTTTTTTGGTTTTCTCTCTGTGGCCAGCTTTCTTTTCCAACATGCTTCACAAGATGGTTGTATCTCCCTGACTCAGACCTTATCTATACTAGAAAAAATGTGCTGATTTAATGAAGGCCTTGCTTACACCAGAAAAATGTACAGATCCAGGCCTGCCAACAATAATTCTGGGCTCCAGGGCAGAACAGTCAATTGGCTCCACACGTGCACAAGTTGTGCCTGCCTAGACACAGTCTACTTGATATTTGGGTGGCGCTGCACCTGCACTGGCTGCTGTCTAGAGACCTGGGTGTGCTCTTCTGGCCTGGCCAGAGCTTAAACCTGCTTGCTTGTAGGGTTGACAATTGTCTAATTGCGCAAACCCAAAGATCCTCTCTCACCCCTGCCCCTCTCCTCAGGCCACAACTCTGTCTTGCCCCTCCTCTGAGGTCTCACCCCGTCACTTCATCCCTCCTCCCTCAGGTGACTAGCTTTCCCCCACCCTCACTAACTTTCCCCAAGGTGGGATTGGGGTGGAGGTTCTGGGATAGAGTTTGGGCACAAGACAGGGGTGAGGGTGGGGATGCACAAGGGGGTTAAGGGAATGGTGTTTACCTCAGGCATCTCCCAAAATGACGAGCACAAACAACCCTCTGGCAGTGGCTTCTGGGGGAACAGGGGTCTCCATGTACTGCTGCCACCAGGCACCATCCCAGCAGCTCCCCTAGGCCACAATTCCAGACCAATGGGACTTGGAACTATAGAGTCAGCGCTCAGGGTGAGGCAGCACATGCTGACCCTCCCCACAGGGTCTACTGAGATTTGCTGACCACATCTGGGAGCAGCATGGGAAGGAAGCCTGCCTTGCCCCCACTGTGGTGCTGATGGTGGTCTCTGTGAAACTGTCCCCTTTTGTGCCCCCCATCAATGGGCCTGTAGAGATCTAACTCAATTTTTTTAGAAATGCAGTCCCCTCTTATACGCATTCCTGTTAGGTTTAAGAGTACCTTACATTGATTTTATTTAAGCTGATTCTTGCCTACTTACGTTAAATCGATATGAGGCACTTATGCTGATATCTATGCATGGAGGTTGTACTGATTTAACTAAATCAGTATGTAAATAGATTGATTTAAAACTATATAATGTTATCACGTAGACTAGGCTTTACTCAATTTAAAATTGATCTAGTTAAAGCAATGCAAACTCCCCATGTAGACACAACAGGTTTAATCCTTGCTTACGTGTGTAAATTAAGTGTATCTATATTAAGAGTGAGCACCATTTTTACTAGATTGGTTTTAAATCAATTTAATTAAATGGGTACAACTTCTCCAGTCCAGACATGCCCTTATTCATCTTGTCATGTCACTATTTTTCTTACAAGCAAAAGAAAAACACCAAAAGGCATATAAAATATTGGTGTTCCTACAGTTCAGTTATTTAGCTCAAAAAGACTGTACAGCAGATCAGTCCTACAATGTGATGCATGTAGGTGAAACCTTGTGCCTGTATGAAGACCCTCTGCAGCTCTGTAGAGGGATCTGCCTATATTGGCATTGCAGAATCGACCTATCAGGTGCCGCGGTGGTGCTGTTTTAGAGTCACACCGAGAGATGTTATATGAAATATCTATGACTTCTCAAAATTCAGAATCATATAATCTGCTAACCCAAGAAACTGGCTGCTTAAAATATGATTTTTAACTTGATAAAACTTGATTCCACAAAGACTAAACTAATTTTTTCAGAGAATGTGACAATCAATTGAACTGTAAATAAAAACGTCCCAGGGGAAGACACTTGATTTTCATTACCCATTTTGTTTTAATGTGAAGGTTTATATGCACCTTCTAATATTGTTTTTATTCCTATAAATGTAATTGTGGATGTCTTCATTACTGATATATATCAAATCCTTTATTAAATGACACTGTGCTCTTGGCTGCAATGATAATCTTGTGGCAATGAACTCCTCGGGTTAAATGAAAATGAATTTGATCATTCAGAAACAGGCATGAACCACTTATTGGTAGCATCCCTTGCTATTTCCCTTTCATTCTTTTTCACATAAACTGTATTCAAGTTGCAAGCAATGAATGATCTGACTTGTCAACTGTGAGAAATCAATGGGATTAATAGAGGTTGAATCTCTCTAGTCCGTTGCGCTCTGGTCCGGCAACATCCATGCTCCAGTATGATTTTAGTTAGCTGGATGTCCACGTATCATGGGTGTGGCCAAGTTTCCCGTGGACCCATAAAATGTGTTTACCGGTCAGTCCCGGCTCTCAGTGTTCTGTGTTGTTATTTAGCTCTAAATTACCTTTAAATGTCTTCTAAGAGCCCAGTAATCAGTGGAAGTGCTGGTAATGCTGCTATATAGACCTGCCCTTGTTAGGCAAGTTTTCTGGTTCAGCATCAGTTAGGTCCCGAGGGTGCTGTACTAGAGAGGTTCAATCTGTATCAAGTTTCTATTCAATGTAAGGTTGAGAACATAGAGTCAAATGTTTAAACAAAACATTGCTTATTGTGTTTTTTACCTATTTCATCTTTTCTCATGTCCTTCATCTTATCTATTGTGAGATTCTTCTCCTCCAGTTTTGTGAGGACCGATGGTGGTAGCACTGAGAACTGTCGCAAAGGGTTGGCCCAGCCCCACAGCCTCTTGTCAATGACTTTGCTGAGGTTCAGTAGTCGGTATGTCATTGCAGGCCATCGTTTCCTAAGAGCAACCTCAAAAAGGGCTCGAACAATACGAGCTGCATTCTACAGAGTGAAACATCAAAATGCAGAAAAGTATTAAAATCAGAGCAAAACATTTCTCATTGGATATAGCATATACAGTAGGTTTTGTTTCAGACTACCATAATAATATTTTAATTAAGTTTTAGATAAAATATTCCTGAAAAATTTATTTTGCAGCTTCTACCTAATGATTGTTTGCAATCTTAAAACTGCTTCATCATTACTTACTGCAATTATGACAATAAATACATACAATCACAGAACTGTCAAAAACATGTGGTCCTGTGGCACCTTAGAGACTAACAAAAATATAGATTATCATGAGCTTTCATGGGTGATTTTTACCTATAAAAGCTCATGATACTATATATTTTGGTTAGTCTCTAAGGTGCCACAGGACCACTCATTTTTAAAGTTACAGACTAACATGGCTACCCCTCTGAGACGATCGTAAATGTTTCTACTGCTGTAGGAAACAAATGATTTTTGATGGTAATACTTTTTCTTGTTATGATTAACCTGACCGTGTTAAAAAAATTAAAATGGAACATTCATGTTGTGGGGGAGCACGGTCTCATGAATAAAGTACCCAGGTTGGGTACTATATTCAATTGCTAGGTCTGCCGCAGGACTCCTGTCCCTGGTTTTGATTTGCATTCCCTATAAACTTAACTTAGCATCTGAACATTAAGATTAATTCTTCATATATTTTACATCAGAAATATTCTATTTATCCCACACTCATCTACTACAGCAATGACAAACATTCTGCAGGCCAGTTCCGGCCAAATCACACAGCCATGCAAGCCCATTGTTTTCAGTGGGACTGCCGAGGTATAAGGGAGGAAAGAATTTGACTTTACAGTGGGAAATAAGCTAGCAGTTCTATTGGTGATTCACTAAGCAGAGCAGCATTCACTTTATGCTAGATCTGCAATGCTAAGAGGAGTAAAAAAAAAGAAGTACTAAAATATTTGTCACCAAAGCATGCAGCTATAACTCTTCAATTGAGCAAGAAAGAGCACATTTTTTTAAATAGTCACTGTTCAGAGTAGACGTGCAATTTTTTTTAAAAAAACTTATGATTCTAAGCTCTAGCACCCATGTCCCCATGTAACTGGTTACACACATTTATGAATTGAGCACCTGAATACAGGACCATAATACCTGCTTTAAAATGCTACAGTTGAGAGACAAATAAAAAACTATAAACTGCAATTGTGAGACCTTTCTTACAATGATCTTGCTCTGCACATATCACAATCTTTATGGTATGTATAATGATCCCAGCAAGACAATGTGCACTATAAAAAGCTAAGGTGGCATGAAAATCTTAACTCAGAATACCTATCCTTTTCAATGTTTAATTCTCATCCCTAATGCCATTTAAATAAAATTTTTATTATTTCTTCTTAAAATGGTTTGGCAGAATGTGTCAGCACTAGTCCACAACATGCTGTGCTGATTATTAACGAAGAGACAAATATTCCTAAATTGGCCCAAAAGCTACAACCTTATAAAACATCACACACATTTAATATTGGTTGACATATGAAATTGTTTATGAGGTGTGACTTATATCATCTGCCTTTTACTAAGGTCAGAAAACAGATGTCTTCTTCAGGGGAATTTCAAGTGGCCCCGACTTTCTGGGATGGAACCTTGACTTGTGAAGAAGCAGCAATATAGCACAGATTTCCTGTGCTGTTGTATCCATGGGATGACCAAGCATCCCCTCAAGTTGATGACCAATTGGGTGTTAAATTAAGCCATAAATCAAGAGCCATAAATCTGTCATTACTGTGTGGCTGTCAGCTTAGTGTAGACCCCAGCAGTGGAGGGGTTTTCCATAATATCTGAGGTCCCCTTTCAAATTTTTTATTAAGTCCAAACACTACCTGTCACAATGCATAAACATCTTGAAGTTATGTTTTGCCACTCTACAAGATCATTCAAGATACTCCCTCACAAATAAGCGTATGTTCAAATTAAGCAAATGCAATCTGTATATGGCTGGTGAACTTCTACGGTGAATCTAGTTATTTAATCTTATGTGATTTAAACAAACCAATTCTTATCACTGTCGTTTTCCCACACCCATGCAACCTACTTATGATTTGTAAAACTAAGATAGCACATTCTGGTGTGAACCAATTATATAAAGTGTAAAATTAGAATGCAAAAAAGCTAAACAGAATGATTTTTTGGGGGTAAATTTAAGGAAACACTGAAGTTTAAGACTAAACTGCAACTTCGTACAAGATGTTAAAGTATGAAATATAACAAACAAAAGTTAATGGCTGCTGTACTGGAAAACTAATTTAAATTTAATTTCAAAAGTACAACCTTGCCTTCTAAATTAGCACATATCAATTATATTCTGTATAAAAATCTCAATAGCTAGTGCTCAGAATTTCAAATCATATGTGCATACATGTTTGAAAATCTGGGCCCACATACCTATCCATACATCTGGGTAAATGAAATATGTGAAGACAGACAAAAGAATAGATTTTATGGATTTTTTTTTACCTGTGCAACATATGCAGAGTCTGAAATGAGAGAGAAACTATCAATCTCTCCTCGGCTAATATATGTTTGAAGAAGGATATTTATCTTCCCATAACTGTTCTCCACACCTCCAGGAGCAGAAAGTTCACAGAAATTGTTCAGCAAGGCATCCAGCTCCTCTATTTCTTCTTCTCTTACCTAAAATACAATTAATAGGTTTGAAAAGGTTGGAGTAACTTGGTAAAAACTTGCACACTAAATTAAGTTTCCATTATCTCTTAGAGACATTATTTTAAAAACAGTCTACTTTTACACAAAATAAAAAATATCTCCTAGACTGTAGTTAATAGAACCTAATTTAAACTATCTTAATAATGACACAATTACATTTTATTATTCATCACTATCTATTAAGGTTGCCATTGACACACACAAATTTGATATGCCACAAAAATTGAATCTTCTGACCCTACCATCTTCCATCTGATGAGATTTCATTTTTTATTTGACCAGAGTAAAACCTCTGTCCATCTGGATTAGGGCAAATTTGAATTAACATTAAATGCATTCATTATAGTCATATAGTTTGTATGTGGCATAATATGTTCTTAGCTCAAAACTGTGAAGTACTATGATTCATGATATTAGAATTTTCATTGTTAATAAGATTAAGTCTTAATACAAGTAAAGAAATATTCATATCTACAGTTTGAATAATGCATAACATTTTACACTCTCACTGATGAGAATGCAAAGCACACCATAAATCTACATATTTTTTGATTTATTGACAGTCTTCATTTTAAAGTTTATTTAAAGAGGGTAAATGTTTGGCCCCTACAGAAACCCAGTTGGGGGCCATTTCCAATAGGCTCTGGATGTCAGTTAGTCATGAAACTCAGAGTGTAGAGTTAAAAGCCCCACTCATTCTCCAACCACTGGTCATGCATTTTATGGACTTGGTGCTGTGGATTACGGTCTATTTACATTAAAAAGTGTCCTTCTGGATGAAGTGATACAATCTTACCTTGATCTGTTCAAATTCTTCTGCCTTAGATACTATAGCAAGAATATCACCTTCTGTTTTGTGAGCATCAAAAAGTTCATTGAAAGTCTATAAAAATAAAATGCTTTGATTTATTATTAAAAATAAAACTGTGTAAACAATGATTTTGACCTACAAACTTAAAATTAAAAATAATTCTACTCTCAGTAACACTTGAAGAGAGTTTTCCAAGATTTTTAAAAGTAACTAAGTGTGGATACCCAGCTCATGACTTCTTAGAGGATGAAATGGTCAGCAAGCCTTCTCAGAACTTCCTTTAAAAAAAAAAAAAAAGCTGCCATTAAGTTGTCTTCAGTTGGGGACCCAAAAACTGAAGCACCCCAAATCCACAGTCACTTCTGGAAAAAAATCTTGGCTATGCTAGAGGTTCAAATGTGTAAATTAATATGTCTAATTATAAAACGACAACAGTTAAAAAAATGTAGAAGGCCAGTATCATAGTTCTTATTCAATGAAAACTCCTGTTACTCACAAGCAAGTTTTATAGACCGAGTTTCAGCTCCCATCCTCCAACAAAGTAGGAACAGTTTTTAGTCTATACAAATATCTCTGCATGCTTCAGCAGACTAACATTTGCCAGTGCTGAACAGATAAACTCTATCACATGAATGAAAAGGTGATAGCATTTACACCCACAGAAACATTTATATTAGTGGGCTCTGTGCATGGAAGAGCTGTTACTGGCAAATGGATATGCAGGTGATAAAATATCAGGGTCTTAGGAAGAGGCAAAGAATGTAGAATTCATCATCCAAAACCAAATCTGACTAAATCAATGCTTCTGAACTTTCACTATTGCCACGTGCGTAGGTGTTTTTTAAGAAACTATGATTTGAAAAAGACATCTGCATGTGCTATAATATCTTCCTGTGACTATTTTATATAAAGGGTTAAAAAGAGAAAAGTATACCAGAAGTAGAAGGTTGTTGTACCTCAATAGTATTATACTTAATATAATAGTGGCTGGCAATTCTGCCTAAATCTGTTGAAGAAAAAAATCCAGTTCTCTCTTCAAAACGAATCATATGGGCTTTGTCTAGCTTCCTGCCAACTTCAATCACCAATTGTTCTCTGTGCTTCTCTAGTCCGGGATCCATCTGAAGACCATGCACAAAGTACAAAAGTGCAAAATTAGGTATTTCACTGAGATAATCCAGCGTTTTAAAGCCAGAAACAAAACACAGTTGCAAAACAAAATCAGTCCATGATTATCAAACCAAGAATTAGTTCAGACCTCATTGGTGTGTCATACTCACAATAAGTCCACAGAAAGTTGCTACACATCAAAAACGAATAAAAATGAGAAAATGCAGTTTATTCTAGTTCATCCTCAAATTATACTGCATTTCAACAAAAACATTGGGGAAGTTAATTGATCCTGGGTAGTTACAACCATGAATTACTAATGATGATGTTACTATATTTATTACTAAAATATAGTTGTGACTGACCTCATGGCCCATAGCTGTGCCCAGCACTGGTTGCCCCTGTCTGCTGCTCCCTGGTCGCAGATTCTAGATGTCTACTCCCTGGTTACAGCTTATAGGCATCTGACGTCAGGGACTAAGGGCTACACCATAGCCCAGTGGTCCCCAATGCGGTGCCTGCGGGTGCCATAGTGCCCGCCAGGGCATTTATGTGCGTTCACCTACTGACCAGGGCCGGCCTGAGCCATTCTTGTGCCCCGGGCCCCGGGCACATGCGCAGCCCCCTGCCCCAGGCACGCAGCGCATGCGCGGCCCCGGCCCCCGGGCACGCGGCGCATGCACGGCCCCGGCCCCCGGGCGCCCAGCAGCCCCAAAAGGTTGGGGACCACTGCCATACCCCAATGCACTCTAACCATACTTTCAAGTCTAATGCCTTGGGGACTATGCTCCAGAGCAGTATTTCTTAACCCAAATGAGTCACAACTCCCAAGGGAAGGAAGGTGTCAGAAGTGGCAAAAAGAATTTGAAGCATTCAACATTTTATTATAATTAATGAAAAGATACTTGCATACTTCAGGGGCAAGTATTCAATGTTAATCTCTTTTGAAAGAGACATATATAGGCTTATCATGGATACATTTTTATTCTTACTTTTACAGTAAATGTAAGCAGGGAGCACAAAAAACTTTTGACTTTGCCAAATTGAAAAAATTGAGCAATACTTCTATAGGTCTGTGCCTTTATGATTAGAGTCCTCAGAGCTCTACAATGAGGAATCCTGAAGGACTTTAACAACAGATAACATGCCTAGAGCAGCCCTTACCAAATCAGACAATTTCACCTCCTAAACACCTGCAACTGCAACAACAGCTCAGGCACAGCTAAAAACAGCAGCCTCCTAGCCATTACAGAAGACTGAACACTATTCATGAGCATAAAGTTAAGCATGTGTTTAAGTTTACAGAATCAAGGCCTAAATCAGAAGAAATTTCAGTTTCTTCTTATATTTACATTTTAATGAAATATTCCAAATTGAAATGAAAGAGAAAAAAATCAGGAAGTCCATATATGGGCTGTCAAAACGTTGGAAAGGATGTCATTTTAGAAATTCTTTGATCCATTTTAATATTCGTCTTCTTCTTCGTTTCCCCATATTCCTAAGCAGCAAAGCCTTTGCTTCAGAATATCAGATATACATATTTATTTACAGTTTTCCTAAGAGGACTAACAAGGGAAGAGCCTGGGATTTTCCAAAATTTAGAAACATTGTAAAACACCATCATATAGAAGTTATGTGGACAAAAAACTTTGCAGAGTGGGAGAAGCAAGGAGTGTTACCACACACATTCAAATTAATTACCCAGTATGCTTAAGTCAATTAATAATTTGCCACAGAACTCAATACTGCTGCCAGAGACTTAGAGTGCAAAATAGTTCTACAGAGTTAGGATGTTTCAAAACTCCCACTGTTGAGTCATAGCTAAATATAGTATTTGATAACATCTTAGATTATGTAAGGTTGGTAAACCATATATAAATACATGATAATGCAGTACTTTATTAATTGGTATACAAGATGACTGCACTCAGAAAGCCATAAATCAGTGCCCATAAAAATGTTCATTACACTATAATGTATTGAGAACTATGGAAATCTTACCCAGTTTCCCTATCGTTTAAATCCAACTTCCAACACTAAAGGACAAAGATATTAGACCTGAATCCTGACACAGGCATACTGTTATAAATATTTTACATACTCAAAACATGGCTATTGATATTCACGTGACAAGCTATGAAGCTATGCAACAAATTGTGGAGATGTGAAACAAATTAATTACCATGAACTTTTGACCATCTCATCTGCACTCTGACCATTAAATCGCATCCAAGAGGACTATATCTACCACTAAAGCCTCTAAACAGTTTCAAACAGTTGCCATTAAAAAAAAATCTTCCAAGCAAGTATTTTCTTCGTTTTTCTCTTCTACCAGTTTATGTTCCTTTCCTGCTTATCAAATTATTTTTGTTGCAAGCTCTAGCAGAGCATATATATTATGGTTAAAGAGAGAAAACAGGCATTTACATTTCCTGTAAACTATGAAACACCCTGAAATGTAAAAATAGTGAATTCTACTGGGAAAAATATATTTGTGTTCTGATTCTAATACAGAAAATAATATCCACACAATATTAAACAAAGGAATAAAACTCTTAAAACGACTGGATACCAAAAGAAAAAGACTTAAAATATGACTAAACGTTTGATTTTATTAATCTGTTAAGTTAACAACTCTGCTGTCTAGTAATTTATGATAATGCAAGTGGCGAGGTCTTCTAAAATAAATACTTGACACAGGAAAAACTGTGTGTAAAGCGGAGTTATGGCTTCAAGAAGACTTGACTGTATAACTCATATCTGACTTGTACTACTGAAATGCTAACAGTGACGAAGGCATGATAGCTGTTTTGATAAAAGTGAGTGCTATGCATTGATGGCAAATTTGGCCATTGAAAGCATATTTTGTAAGCTAGCAGGTAAAAGTTTTACAGAAGGGACCTTTTAACTTCTTTTTTTAAACAAAATAACACACTGCTATAGAAAATATTTTCTCCCTTTCAAACACACACAAAATTGCTGATGTCATATAAGCAGAAATAGCAAATATTTATCCTTACATCAGGAAAGGATTACAGAACCAGAAAGCAAGTTAATTTTTTTTAAAATGCATTTTCTACCTGATAAGCCTTGTGACTGATGCCATATACTAATGGATTTGCTCTCATCCGTACATAAAGGTAAGTGTAACTTATCCACTTTACTGCTTCCTCCACATTAGTTACTGTTCCAAGAGCAATCTGTAAGTTGGAAGAGAGATACAAAAATTGAACTTGCATATAAGAGGAAAACACAAGCATTAAGTTCATAAGATGCTGAATTCAAACCATTAGCACTAGATTAGAGAAAGTGTCTGTAGCTTTCCATTTAATTATACTAAAATAATAATATAAAAATCCCTTCTGAACCACCTATATATACACATTTCTAAAATATGAATCACCATGGTACCTTTTTCACAATATATTTCAGATACTTGAGAACATAAATGATCTTCTCTAATGTTTATAATTTTTAAATTAAAAGATCACACAATAGAGACTTCTACTACAAGGAATTTGTATTCCTTCTATTAACAAGGCTCATGTGAATTTCATATTTCAAACTTTAACCACAAAAACTTACTCCCTGTCTGAGATAATGTGAGTTTGCAATCTGACTTAAATCAATGTTTCAATTATATACTCATACGTGTTTAAGAAGCTATATTTATAAGGGAAAATGTCCTGGAATTGTGGCAATAGGATGAATATAAATATTTTTCAAATCTAACAACACTGGCATATCAGACTTTTACATCTTCATATGCTGTCTTCAAAAATAGGATTTGGACTCACCTGCCATTTATCTTTGAACTTTCACATACACATGGCCTCTAGCTGGGGCCAGTGGTAGGCAAGCAAGGCATTCACCATGGGTGGGAAATTCCAGGGACACCACACTTTGGGCATTTTGTTTTGTTCCACCATGACTGGCCAGCCTTTTTTCCTATTATTATTGTTATTTTTTGCTCTGCTGATTGGTCAGCCTTTTCCCCCTTTTGGCTCAGTTGCCAATGGCAGGGTAAGAGGCACTGTGAAAATATTTTCCACCCTAGTTAGCAAAATGGCTAGGGCTGCTCCTACATCTAGTACACAGTTGTGGCTTCAGAATGTAACTGAAAGGTGACGGATGATAGCCAAGTCTGCAAAATCAGTCAAAAACAAGCCCGCTTCTACTTTAGTCATTCTAATTTCTCTTTTTTAATTTTAATTTAGAATTGATCAAAATTAAATATTTCCATAGTTAAATGTGAAGCTAAGGAAGAAAATGGTAAGAATGTGTTGCATTGATAGGTTGCAGATGAAATCTGTAAATGTTAGTAAGACTTCAAAACCTACTTATGCTTTTTCATTATGTTAAAGACTAGTCACTGAATGCCACATGGAGAAAGCAGTAAAAACTACTTGTGAATATTTGCTGCCATCTAGTGACTACCTAAAGTTCCTGTGGATAAAATCAACATTGGTTTAACTAGCAGCAAATAAGAAAGTACTTTCTACTGCAAACTCGTAATAGTAATTACGAAACAAACGCTCTACAAAATGAGAAGGTAGCATCTGGTAGGTCTGGAAACCTAGGACTGGTAAGTGGCATAAAAAGACAAAGTTGTTTTTATATTTAGCAAAATCAGAAACAAAATTCAAAATTTTGTATTCAGCAGTCTTAGTGCAGCAATTTGTATTTATTATTATTATTACGTTATTATTTAACTCCTTAAATAGTCACTTAGCTGCTATAAGAAGAAGCACTGACAAAATATGTCATGTTGCAACTGAACTGCCTGATTGCTACTTTATATCTACAGGATAGACAACTATTAAATATACTGCCCATACAAGTAACTGACTGCAAATTATTTCCGAAAAATTAAGGCTGGGTTTTAAAAATCCAGCTCATAATATGTACTAATGTGAAAAAGGAAGTTAAGTTATCTCTTGTAGGAATTTTTCAACTAATTGTTCAAAGCTTCTGTCAATGCAAGTGTGACTCTAAAAATATTATAAAAAAGAATTGTAGAAGCAATAATACATAATTTTAGTTTTAAGAATTCCTATAAAACAGCTCAGGGATTTGAGCAGCAATTCACAATTCAGCTTAATTTTCCAGTTTTATTTTAAATAAGTAGATATTCTTAATAATACATAATCTGCAAAAATATTTCTACATAATAAAAAGCGATCTTTCTTCTTTTGAGCACATATATAATAAAAGAATTGTAGAGAAAATAGGTTTAAAAACATTTTGAACTATGTTTTGATGCAAAATTTGCTAGTTAATTGAAGTATTTAATGTTCATGTATAATTGATTACAAAGACATTGCACAAATGTTTTTGCATGTCAATCTCATATTTGCTTTTTAAGCCAGCACAGCAGGAAGTCTCCACTAAAGTGTCTCATCAGCATTTTTCTGTCTTCGTTTGTTCTGGAAGCACTAGGATATTTTGAAAAGTCACCTATTTTTTTATAACACATACTTTTAGATAAGTGCCAGCACTTAAATACTTTTTAAAAATTGACTAATATCTTATTCACCTCTCTCTTTTGACATCTGTTCTTTAGAGCTACAAGCAAGTCATTAAACGGAATAGAACACTCTCCCATCATCTCTCTCTGTGTATCCAGGTATGACAGGACCTGTTTCTCCTTTCCCATCAACCACTGAACCCATAATGTTTAAATTAAGAGTTAAAAAATTAAATTTTGGCCCAGAGGCTGATTTCTCTTTATAAATATGGCTCAATCAGAAGTACTTTGAGTTTGAAAGGAGAAACTGTCCTTACCTCATTAAAGAGAAGGTTGCTTTCTCATTCTTCATTAAAAATAACTTGAGTAAAAGGCAAATAACTTGAGTGAAGAGGGCTAATTTGTCTAAGTAAATTTGAATTATATGTGAAACATTCTACTTAAGTTTAGGATTATAGGAGGTTCTTGTTTTGTAAATATAAGAACTATTTTTCTTAACACTTCTGTGAATTCTTTTTACAAAGATCAATTTAAGTCAATTCACTGCATTTTAAACAGTATCTTTGCTTGAGTTAAAAGCAAAAGCTCATAAATCTTGCCAGAATCAATCACATTCTCCTTAATTCTTTACCTTTCCATGCTAAATAATTTTAGGCTTGGTCATTCCCTCTGAAATGTAAGATCAACCACTGATTAACTTTTCAGGATCTATTCTATTTTAGATTCTTCCGAAATAGCTTGTCTATACTCACCTCATTGTTCCTAAATTTTTTTTATAAATCTTGCTAGCACAGGTGCAGCTTTACAGAATTGAGGAATGGGCGGACTGCCACCATATATCTTCTAGATTTGATATAAAAGGGGTTAGACAACCAGTGGTAATATGCTGGTGACCACTCTACATCCCCACTCCCACTGTTGCTGCCACAGTCAATGGTTAGATGATTCTGAGGTGGAGGGGAAACTGTGTAGACACAGCTTATGTGAGGCAATCAAAACTGAACACACTACTTCAGATGACGGTGTGCCACAGTTTAGTGTAACGGCATCCTATTTGCATTTTTTCAAAAGAGTTTATGATGATTCCTCTAATGCTGCAAATTTACACCAGGGTGTGAATATCTAATCAGTATATAACTATTGCTGAACTCAGAGAGATAAATGATCAGGTTGCCATCTAGAAAAACAATAGACTCTTGTAACTGGTATGATTTACTATTGATTTTCTGTAATCAAGCAAACACCAATCTTTCCTGCCATGTCATGATAGTAGGATTAATGCTGAATATCAGAGGCCATAAAAATGGTTGCTTCATGGTCTTGTCAATGCTTTACTTTTCAGCATTTTCAGTTATACCTACAGTATTGCTACTTCTACTAAAATATTCATAAAAATAATTTACACACTTCTCAACAGATTCTCACAAGATTAGCTGCACTGAACTAGTAGAATTTAATTAACATGCACCAGCTGGGAATCTGGTCCTTAAAGTACAATACATTTGGTCTTTTAAAAAATAATCAAACTTTAAAATTTTCAGAATTTCATTTGATTCCTTTGCTTATTTATGTGATGGACCAATAGTCAAGAGACATGCTGCTTAGTATTGCAGCATATCACAACTTCTTAATTTAACAGTTTAAATAACACGATATTTATTATTCATTATTATTTTTAATTACCACAGCACCTAAGTGCCTCAGACCAGGATGCCAGTGCTAGATGCTGTACAATCATGGAACAAAAAAACAGTCATGCTTATTTATTATTTTCCTAATTTGATATATAAAATATTTCTTTCTATACACTATCTTACTCCCAAGTTTTTTAAATAAAAATGACTATATTTTAGCATATTGCATATTATCTATTTTTTTGTGATCTGGTGAATCTAACTACTAAAGTAAATGTACTATCCAATTCAGTTACTCTCCAATACTTCTTGTTCTTAATATCTCTAACTTTATAGTGAGTTGCTTTACATTTCATGCTGTAGGTAACTGTGTGACACAGGATATTGTCTTTGTAATAGCCTTTGTATTGTCTTTGTTAAAAAAAGCTTTACTTTTACAGAATGCTATTTGGGTATTCTGTTATTGTTAAAGGTCATTTCAATTTCCATTGAGTCCATCTTTGGGCTTAGAATGGATTTTATTAATGTCTGAAGATATTAAATTATTAGCACTTGTGAAATACATGTTTAAATTATGCTACATAGCACCTGTAAAATACTACAGGTTGAACCTCTGTGGTCTGGGACTCTCTGGTTCGGCAACATCCGTGGTCCGGCAGGCCAATGACCTCGGGGAAGGAAACCCAGCCAGCAGCCGGAGCAAGACTGGGCAGAAGCCCTGCCAGCCAAAAGTGGAACACTGTTGTTGGGGACACGGAGTCCCTGCTGGCCACAGGTGTGGATCTGCTACCAGCCAGAAGCAGGGAGCTGCCAGCGGCCGGAGGCAAGGAAGCCTCCACTGTCCAGGGGCAGGGAGCTCCACCGGCCAGAGCAATGTGGCAGCCAGGAGTGAAGCCACCCAACCAGCTGGGGGAAACGCATTTCCAGGAGGGAAAACCCAGGAGAGCCCTATACCTGACCTCCCCTGGCTGGCAAACTTCCTCCTTTGGAACCGCTCAGGCTCCGAGGGTGCTGGACCAGGAAGTCCAACCTGTATCATAATTCATCTCTGTAATAAATTTATAGCCACAATACTACAGATTTCTTACAATTCTTCATAAGCTGGCTAACTTTGTTATGGGTGTCAGTCTTACTAGGAATACGAAATACTTGTACTACATAGTGGGTTTTTTTAAACTTAAAATAATTTGGTGCCTATCGGCTACTTCAAATGAGTATTATTCCAACATTACAGAGAACTTTCTCCCTCATCAGTCTTGCTTTATGAATACTCTTTTTCCTTGTGACTTTTCTACATGAGGATTAAATGCCCATTTGGATACATACCAGCTCAGCTGGTACTATGGAATGATATTTACCTTTCCAAGTCTTCTGTAATTAATGTTGTTTGATGGTGTCTAAGCTAATGAACTGTGGATAATTTATTATTAAATGGAAGAAAAACAAATAATGCTACATTAAAGCCTCATAGTTCAAAATCACAAAGCCAGAAAATGCAAAATTTAGGGTTCCAAAAGCAATACTAACCTAGCTGCACTGCACGTATTGCACATTTGTTTGCCAACAGACAGCTGCAGAAACTCTGAGTTAGCAAAGCTTGGTACATTAATTTGTTATGTGTTTGTACAGTGCCTAGCACAATGAAGGACAGATTAACT
Organism: Rafetus swinhoei; assembly: GCA_019425775.1. NCBI lineage: Eukaryota > Metazoa > Chordata > Testudines > Trionychidae > Rafetus > Rafetus swinhoei. The sequence goes on from CM033440.1 coordinate 73,705,445, forward strand.
GGAGCCTCTGGATGCAGTTAGGTTAGATATAATAAATCATAATAAATTATACCAAATTCATCTTTGCAACAAATGAAACAAACATTTAAAGTGTATACTGAGACTTTTCAGAATATTCTAGAAGGAAGCAGAATAGAAAACAAAAATGATAAATGTCCCTAAAGCAACGTTTACTTATCTTTAATCTGAAGTAAGCAAGAGCACAGAATGATAGAATACTAGAACTGGAATGGGACCTTGTGAGGTCAACAATTCTAGTCTCCTGCACTCATGGTGGGGAATTTAAGAAAAAAAAAAAAAAAGTACTTTTAAAGAAGGCCTAGAAAAGTTAATCCTTTCCCTTAGAAAGACATTTGTTTTCTACTTGCTCTTTTTTAACCTTAGAAATCTCAACATGTGAGGTATGGTCTTTCATTTTGCTGTAAAAGCACAAGTATCTTGTGATATTTATTATACCTTAATTGAAGAGGTAAGGTATTGATTCTCTAACACAAACGTCTCTTCTTCAAAATATTAGTCAGTCACTGGAATTAAATAGACATTAAGAAAAAGAAATTCCAGGATGTTAGACAGATTGACTAAAAGTTCGTTTTCTCTTGAATTAGTTTAGATAATTGTGATGCTATCATTTCACTAGTTCTTCATTTGTCCTAGTCTCTTCTATGGCAAAAACAACTTAAATTTGTAGTGTAAAGATAAAGCAGAAAAAAGAGATCTTGCAGTCACTGTCGCTTGTTCTCTGAAAACTATACAGTCAGAGAATATCTTATTGCCGCTATATAAATCCATAGTACATCCACATCTTGAATGCTGCATACAGATGTGGTCACCTCATCTAAAAAACATATCTTGGCATTGGAAACAGTTCAGAAAAGGGCAAAAAAAAAAAAAGATTAGGGGTTTGGAACAGCTGCCATATGAAGAGAGATTAAAAAGACTGGAACTTTTCAGCTTAGGAAAGGGAAGACTAAATAGGCAGCAAGTTTAAAACAAACAAAAGGAAATACAGGTTATAACTTCCTTAACTGGGACTCTCTGGTCCAGCAATATCTGTGGTCTAGTAGGACCACCGATGTTCCTGGACCACAGAGCCCATGTATACGGAGGTTGGGCTCTGGGACAGGAGCGGCAGGAGGGGATGGCAACTCATTCGGGAGCCCCATGTGGGGGGGAGAGGAGCATTCGGGAGTTCCAGCCCTTGTGGCTGGACAGTAGCAAGGGGCCAGCAGAAAGGGGTCAGCAACGGCAGTCGCAAAGCTCTGGCCTTGGAGCTCAGGGGTCAGCAGTGACAATCATGAAGCTCTGGCCCCTACTGTAGAGTTTGGGGGCCAGCAGTAGAAGCCATTGAGCTCTGACACTGGCCATGGAGCTGGGGACAGTGGTGGCATCTGCGGAGCTCTGGCCCTGGTGGGTGCCTGACAAGGGAGATCCAACGTGTATTTCTTCATGCAACGCACAGTCAAGCTGTGCCAGAGGATGTTGTGAACCTTTTAACAAGGTTAAAAAAAGAACTACATAAATTCATGAAGGTTACGTCCATCAATGCTTATTAGCCAGGATGATAGTAATGGTGTCCCTAGACTTTGTCAGAGGCTTGGAATGGGTGACAAGGGAGGAATCACATGATGATTCCCTAATCTGTTCATTGCCTCTGGGCCACCTGGTATTGGCCACGGTCAGAAGACAGGATACTGGGCTAGATGGACCTGTAGTCTGACCCAGTATGGGCATTCTTATATTCTTATGTAAAAATAAGTATTTTGGGGGGAAAGGGGAAAACTATTAAAAATTCACCATTTCAAGCCTACTTCATACACCATAAGAAAACAAATAAAAGACATAAACCCAATATTTTCATATGAAGTTTCAGAGATTTTGATGTATGTTTTTTCAGGGAAATATGCACGCTATCCCTAACACAAATTGTGCTATCAGAGTTGTTAGCATCAGCTCCTATGTTAATCAAGCCCTCTGAGAAGCTCAAGGCCATGAAGAGGAGTCACAACAGGGATAGGGTTCAAAAGTGATTGTGTTTTCTAGTGGAAAAAAAAAAATAGTAAAAAATGTTTTCCCTTACAAGCAAAGTCACTAATTCCCAATAAGCCTATGTTAAAGGAATGTTTCAAACTGAAAGGGACAGATCCTCAGCAGACGCCACTAAATTGCTCTCTATGCCAGTTGATGATCTGGCCCAGGCGGTTTCTAAATTAGCTCTATTTACTAGAGTATAGCTTGATTTTGTTATTTAAATGTGTGTTATTTAATTCATCTATGGGAGAATTAAAAAAGAAAATAAATTGCAGCAAAGACTACATGTGTAAAAATTAATTTAAAAAAGCAAATATTTCAGAGTTATTAATGAGAAAACAGCATTATAACATTTAGCAACTTGTAGTGTTGTAGGCACTACCCGGCACAGTTAACATGTTATTGTTCTGATTCATTAGTTCACCTTCCTTTGAAGCAAGATCTTTACTTATATCGTTGTACATAAATTCATAATAAATTTTCAGATTATTGTGGATTTGGATGGGATCAGATATGGGGTTCTCAGACTTCATTACAATCTACTGTTCTGTTCCCTAAGTGCTATTTAGCAATGGTGTGTATGTAACTAAATCACACTTCCTATGTTATCTTATAAAATTATATCAACTAAAAATAATATCTTTAGAAAGTAACACGGGGAAAGATTTACAGTAAACTTCCGATAATCCGGCACCTTTAGGACCCAGGGGGTGCCGGATTATCAGATATGCTAGACTATCGGAAGGGGGGGCTATGAGGGGTCTAGGGTGGTGTGGGGGGGGATGCCACCCCAGACCCCTCATAGCCCCCTTCCAATAGTCCGGCTCTGCCCCAGGCATCCCCGATTCAGCCGCTGCTGGTCAGTTTCAGCAGCAGCTGAATCGGGACGCATGCGCAGAGCAGCTAGGGTGCTGCCAGGTTGGTCCGTAGCGCCGCTTGGCGCTGCGAGACCAACCCGGCAGCACCCCAGTTGCTCCTGGGGACACCTGGGGCAGAGCAGCTGGGGTGCTGCCGGGTTGGTCCCACAGCACCAAGGGGCGGCACTACCGGACCAACCCGGCAGCACCCAGCTGCTCTGCCCCAGGCGTCCCCAAGTCCGCCGCTGAAACTGATCAGCGGCTGATTCCGGGAAGCCCGGGGCACAGCAGCTCTGCCTCGGGCTTCCCGGAGTCAGCCGCAGGTCAGTTTCAGCAACGGCTGAATCGGGGACAGCTGGGGTGCTGCTGGGTTGGTCCCGCAGCGCCGAGGAGCAGTCCTACGGGACCTACCGGCAGCACTCCAGCTGCTCTGCCCCCGGCTTCCCCGATTCAGCCGCTGGTCAGTTTCAGCAGTGGCTGAATCGGGGAAGCCGGGGGCAGAGCAGCTTCAATGGTACGGCTGCCCGGAGCACTTCCGGGTTCCTGATGGTGCCGGACCATCAGATGCCGGACCAATGGAGTTTTACTGTACATGGCATTATCAATTATCTTCATTATATTCCATGAAAAGGGTCCTCCTACATCCATCACAGTTAAAGGTTTATATCATAGATGTACTGCACATTAATTAGTGATTACCCTGTAAGAACTGTGCATCTGTCAATGTGATTTACAAACTTCTACCTTCTTCCTCACCTCAACCAGTAATTACTAGTTCTATTAGAATATATGAGTTATGGGCATCAGTCATATTAATACTGGCATATCATATATGTTGTGCTATGTCAAGTAACAGTTTTGTTAATTCCTACAGGGAGGAGAGAACTCACACATTACTTCTCACTCTAGTTTTCGGTGAACGTTGGTGCCGGGGGCTTGTCTGATTCTTTACACGGAGCCAGCACCTTCCACACCGACGATGATGCACTGTACACCGAGGCCACCAACTGTGGTCCCGTGGCCTGTGGTTCTAGATGGGGATCTAGGGAAGCCTCCATTAAGAGATTTTGGAGGCAAAACTATCCTTTTGTGTTCTTGAAGTAAAGACCCTGCAGATCTTGCACTTATCTGCTGTGTGGGCCACTCCAAAACCCTTAAGGCAGGAGTCATATGGATCGTCCGTAGGTACAAACTTTCTGCACTGCTTGAAGCCAGGGAGCTGAGGTACACCCCAGCTCCCAAGTGGGGAAAAACAATAGGAGTAACCACAATAAACTTAACACTTAACTAACAACTACTGAACACTTGAAAGAACTACCTGCAGGCCAAGCTAGGGAAAACATGCTTGCCCGAGGCAAGAGACGCTAGCTCGGACAACCATCATTGGTGGTTAGGAGGAACTAAGGGAGGGGGCAGTCAGCAGGGTACTAAATACCTAGCTACACTGGCTCCACTCTAAGGTCTACCCTGCTGACCTACGGTATTCTGCTAGGGTAAAATCTTCCCAGCTACAGTGCACAAACACCTAAATTGGCATGCACATGAGCAATCACTCGAAGAACAACATTTATATCCCATGAACTCTGGAAGGAACCCTCTCACTAATCACAGATCAGCAACATCCACCCTCCAATCATGGGCTAAGAGTAAGTCCAAGTCTATTCTGACTGGGGATCAATGCTTCTGTGATTGATGAAGTGAAGACCTGCTAAATCCACTGAAGAGTGCTCTCCTCTCAACTCACCTTGCTCCTCTTCTTCTGGTGGCATAAGTTAAGTTGACGGGAGAGTGTCTCCCATTGACACAGTGCAGTGTAGACATATCTGTAATTCAATCTAAGATAATTCAGCTCCAGCTACATTATTCACATAATGATTCATGTCAAGGGAGGTTGACTTACCCTGGTAATGTAAACAACAACTAAGATTGTGTTTTTATGATCTGCTGTGGGCATTTCACTAGTCACCATTTTTTAAGGGATGGGAAAGAATTTTTCTTTCACTGCCAAAATGGCTCAGGCGGGGTGAGGTTTTCACCCTGTCCACAGATCAAGGGCCCAGTGGGGTAGCGGTTAAGTCAAGATGCCACATTTCAGCAGGTACCAGGTGTCCAGTGCAGATACTTGTTACAGATATGATACAGATATGATAATAAATAGCAGTTGGAAGGTAGATTTAGGGGAAGGCAGCCATTAAAGAAGCTGGAAAAAGGAAGGTTGGAGCTCTTAAAGCCAGATAACAGGGAGACAACTCATGCCCCACTTTTCCTAGTTTTTCTTAACTCTCCCATGAGAAGAGGACAGAAGGGTCCCAACCAGCATTCCCAGGTAAGTTAAATGAGGAGAGTTGAGGCTTAATTAAACTATATCTATTAGGGAAGTTAGACAGTGTGTAATTGAATAGTCATGTAACTGCATGACATTTTAGTGGTTATACTACTATTTGATAATCCCCAGAGGTGGGGTCGGCAGCCAGTGCACTTCCAGCCCCACTCACGGGGAGCCCTGCCATCCCGTGCTGCTGTCTCTCAAACAGAGGCAGCAGCATGGGGTGGGAGGTCGGAACTGGTCCATGAGGGGAGCCAGTTTAAAAACCAGCTTCCCATGAAGACTGGCTCTCCTCTGCCACCCTGTGCTGCTGCCTCTGATACAGGCCTTGTCTGTGGGGAGTTTATCCCAACCCTCCAGATTGGGGCTGCTGCAATAGAGCAGCCTGTGTCCACAGCAGGCCCTGGATCTATCAGAGGCAGCAGTGTGGGAGGGGGGGACTTGGCAGCACTGCGGAGCTGGTGCTGGGGGCAGCCAGCTTTTAAGTCGGCTTCTCCCAGCACTGATTCCTGCCTGCCCGCCCCCAACTGCCTCTTAGGAGGCAGCAAGTGGGGGGCAGGTGGGTCTGTGGATTCGGCACATATGGGGAGCCTTCTTAAAAGCCGGCTCTGCATGCATATCAGCTCCCACCTGCCCCCTCATGCTCTGCATTGCTGCCTCTCTGTCACAGGCAGCAATACGGGAGGGTGGAGGTGGGAAGTGGATCCAGTGCTCATGGGGAGCCGGTGTATAAGCCAGCTCCTCATGGGCACTGGCTCCCACTCTCCCTCTCCCCCCAACCTCACTGCCTCTAATATAGAGACTGCAAGGGGGGGTTGTGTATAGTGGAAAGGATTAACCGATAAACCTAGGCCTATCAGTTCATCATGTAGTTGTCTACACACTGATATCTCTAATATCCATGGTCTCATTTGCCTTTCTGTGCACTAGGACAATGGTTGTGGAAAACTGGAAAAGCTTCATTAATTAAGTTTTTGCATGAAACTTCAAGCTAGGAGAAATTAATTACTATAGCTCCCTGTACATTAAAAAGTCAGATTTTACAAAGACGGATGCACAGCCAGCTACACTTTTACAAATGTTAAGTTCACAACAGAAAATCTTTTTTAAAAATACAATTGTATGTCTAAAAATCACAAAAGTAGAAACCTATCACTATAACCTACAAAACAAAACTTGATATTGCTTTGGCAATCTCTTGTGGCATGTTTCTGAATGGGAATAATGTCTTTTTCACAATAACCATTATGACCCAGTGTTGGGTTAAAACAGAAAACAGAACATTCAGGAAGAACCATCACTCTTCTAGAAATCAAAAGTTATTAAGAATCTCCCTGTTCAGAATACTCTTGGCCAAGAGGTTGTGTCAGAAATTTGTCCAAGTTCTCTTTCCAATCTCTCAATCATATATAATTTTTGTTTTGTTGTAGCCTAATTAATGATTAAAATATATTTTCTAGTTAAACAATTAATAAATACTTAACAGGTATCTTGGCTAAAATCCTAGTTTTTCAATTACAGGATTATTTATACCTATTAAATTGAACTTTTTATTGGCATATCTTATCAGGAAAGGTAGCTAATTGGTAAGATTACTTTAACTTTCTTTACCCTACTTGATTTAGAATAACTCCTAAAATTTCTTGAATGTCCTAGAAAAAATATTTTTAAATTGGTTAGTAAAATGATCAGCCTTTGAAAAGTTATATTTTTGTATGATTAAAGCAAAGTGCAGTCTGCTAAAAAATATGACATTTTCTAAGAAAATATATTTTCATTTGAGATTTTAATTTAAGCAAACCGGTGACTTGCTATTTATAACACATCTGTTTCAAGTACCACTCTAAATCTAAGATCAAAGAGAAAGAACAGGTCAAACCAGAATACGTTACATTTTCTAGCTCCAGTTCAATCAATTAAATATTCAAGCTTTTAAAAATAAAGGATAACTTTTAGAAAATGCTACTTTTTAGAAAATGCATATACACATTTTAACTTTAAATGTTTTCCATAATTAATATACTTTTTATAGAACAATGGATCAATCCAGTTAAGCCAATTAAAGCCCCTAAAATAATTTTGCATAAAAATATAAAAGATTTTAGGTTTTTTCTTATATCTGTTATGTTGGCTTTCCATATAATGACTTGTAATATTTAAAATTACTTTCAACTGTGCTTGTAGTGCCTTGTGAAACTTACCTGTGCAAAGTATTACTTATTGTTCATTTCTCTTAAATAAAAATGTACACCAATATTTTCTTGTTATTAGGTGGAGTTTCTATGCATTTATAGACATTTTGAATATATGAATATTGCATTTTTGTGACTAAAACTGGTCATCTTAAACTTTTTTTCTCTTAATAACTTATCAAATGTTACCTCTGCATTTAAGTGGTCAGCAAGGCTTTCAAGAAACTGACTCTCAATTGGGTTCTGCTGAGTAAGGAGAGTCAGGTAATGGCTGAGTTTATCATGAGTTGTAATAATGATGCCTTCTCCAAATTTGTCAAACTGAGGCCGGCCAGCTCGACCAAATATCTGCATGACATCTAAAATTCCAAGGTCAACAAAGGAGCCTCTTTTTGCAGCATATATTTGTGTTCCCTGATTGAGGAAAATTTAATAAAAATTAACATAAATACACATGAATATAATCCTGATGAGCTGAATACTGAAATTAGGCAAATATAACATGATCTCAAAAGTGTACCTTAACTAATCCTTTCATAATCTATAATATATTTAAATCTTTACTATACAAACTAAATTCTGACTGGAGAGAATCAGTTTAACAACATTTCAAGTCAATAAGCCCTCCTCCCCAACCACAACAAAGATCTTGATATACATACATTTTTAGAGATTTGTTTTAAGACACATTCACTTGAAGAGCAGGATAAACTCTTACCTTAATAATTACAGCATGAGCAGGAAGATTGACACCCCAGGCTAATGTGGCTGTACAAACCAGGACTTTGATATGTCCATGAGAAAACAAGTTTTCAACCAAACTTCTGTCTTGCCTCAGCATTCCTGCATGATGGATACTAAATCCATCTGGAAACAGTTCACGTAACTGCTTGTTTCTGGACCTTTGCACCTAAAATGGGCAAAGGAAACATATTAGTTCACTTAGAGCTACAGTATGGTCAATACCATACTTATAAAGGATTTGAATGAACACCTTTTCAAGAAAAACTCAGTACTATTATGAACCATATAAAGAATTAACCCTTTCCACTAATGGGGAAATATAAGCACATACAAAGTAAACACCTGTTTATATACTGCAAGCAAATCAAATTTCTTGCTGTAATTACTTGCAAAATAATGTATTCACTTGGAATAGAGAAGCTAGATTAGCATTATACAACACAAATTTACTGATTCATGGTATGAAATGTTATTTGAAAGCTTACATTTTATTCCTTTTGAACATAAATTCTCCTCATTGGCAGGAATGATTGTCAGCTCCCTGCTAACTTAAGTATCTTTTTATATTTCATTACCAACTGAGATATTACATATTTATCTGTGAATTGCTAGAGCGCTCAACATTACTGTTTTTCAGAACTATATACTATAAGTAATTTATTCTATATTCAGTTGTAGCAAAATGTCAATTTTTGCTTTATCATTAGATATATGAGACCCAATTCTGCTACTCTGTACATATCACATCTACTAAGAGTTGCACAGTGGGCAAAGCAGAACAGAATTTGGATTATGCTGGCATGTTGCCAAACACACACAATACGTCACTGCAATTATAGAAATAAAAAGGGAGATGGGAAGGACTTCAATTATGAAAGAGAAAGAGGAAAACAGATACTTAATGACGTTTGTATCTATTTTATTTCTAGAGTTCTTAATTTTGGGTTTTGAAAACTTGTGGGAAAAAGCATATTGGGGTTAAGGAGAGACGTAAGGAGGGGGGACAAAGCTTCTCAATGCCTGAGCTATACTGTCTCAATAGTACTTATTTATTCACTTAAAGGGAACCAAACTAAGATTCAAATTGGTGAATCATTCACAAAGATTCTAATGTAAGTCAGTAGAAAATCACATTATATTTAACTGCTGCACTGCTCAAGAAGGAATAAATATGAAACTTAGAACAGGTAAATACAAAGCAATGCATTTCACGGGAACTATTCTATGAAAGTTAGAAAAGGAAAATAAACTATTTTAGAGAATACACAAATGTGCAAAAGGACACTGTATGCAGCAAATCAATCTCTATAAATGAAAATCTCTTCATCTGCCTATATTCTTAATACAGGATGAATGTGAATTTGCTTCACTGTCAAAGTTGAGAATATTAAAATCAAGGAACTTCTGATTTGATTTTAAATTCAGTGAACCCCAGGGCTACAGAGTTTGCAATGTAATTAACTTCAGTTTGAAAAAATGTAACCTCTAAGTGTGATTTTATTGGCTTGCCCATGCATGTTGGATTGTACAGTATGACATCATTTGAAAATACAAACCACAAGTATAAATTCATAACAAAATTTCACTTTATTAATATTATGAACTGTAGTTAGGTCATATCACTCACTACATGTAAGTAAATGAAGCTATGGTACATTTGGATCAAAACAGTTGTCTCAAAATATGGCTTAAGTATCACATAGTCAAAAGCTAAAACTATAGAATGTAAAACATTCAAGAATGTAAAGCATTCACCCAACAATGCTGCACTCTGGAACCAACCAGCAACACATCTGGTTCCTAGGCAGAGGAGCACAAGTAGCTCTTGCTTGCAAGCACCATTCCCTCAGCTCACATTGGCTGGTTCCTAGCCAATGGAAGTATAGAACTGGTGGTCAGTGCCCTGGGGCCCCCTGCCTGGGAGTTGGACTTGCTGGACCCTTGCAGGGCGCAAGGTGTCAGAACAGGCAGGGTCCCCAGTGGTTTTCAGTGTGGGTGATGAGCCAGCTTTAGCCAGCTCCCTGGGTACTGAGCAAGGAGACCCAGTGCTTTACATTCTTGACCCAGCGTTGGGTTATGACCCACACTTTGAAAACCACTGCTCTAGAGTTGCTACCTGTCTAAGTTTTCCCAGGATATCCATTTTTTTTTTTTAAAGGAAACTGCCCTGGGAATTCTGTAAGGCTGTGGAATGCACACTGCTAGCTGTAGGTTCAAGATCATCTTGGATGTCCGCTTTTTTGGCACCTCGGAGATGGCAACCCTAGTTCTATCTCTTGAGAGACTGTTTTAGCCATATAAGACAGTATATTGAAAACTGCTATATAGCGAACAAGAACAGCTGTTGATATTAAAACTATTGCTCAACCCCTTTCAGACAAATTTTTGTCCGGTGATACCGAAAGGACAGGAGATACCTGAAATGGATTTAATCAGGCCACAACTTTATCATCAGATATTTGGGACTTTCTGAGAGATAAAAATACAATGCAGGAAAATCCATCTTCATTCAAATAACTACCAGGGCTTCCGTCACTTCCTCCTTTATTTTCCATTCTGGGACCTTACATCAATCCCCTCCTTCCCTGTAGGAGGGGTAAGGTGGACTACAAGTAAGGGGGGTTGGCTCTCTGTCATACCAATTATAGAAGCCCTAACCCCTACACCACTCTATTCCTTTAACCAGCATCTTCTTTTTAAGTCCTTTTCCAGGCCATTCATTCAGTCATTGGCTGCCTTCCATATGGATTACCTGCAGTGGCCATCCACCACACACTTACAAAATGAGTTGTGACATAATAACTATCCCCTTGTCTTCACCATAATAAGCCCTCCTATAAAACCAGCTGTAGCAAAGGCAACCCGCCGCTCCCGCAAGTCCACTTGAGTCAATATGGTGGTGAGGAAAAATTCCTTCCTATCCCCCACTAAAAAGGAGCACCTAGCACAAAGCCCATAGCAGGCCCTAACAAATGTGACATTCTCCACCACTTTGAGGGGAGAGAGGTAGGTGCTACCTTGCTTGCTGCCAAACCTTTGGCTTGTAATGCCAAACCTGCTCCTTTTAAGAGCTTCCGCACTTACATTCACAGGGAATGAGTCTGCATCACCCATACTATGCCCCACCCACACTTTTTACAGCAGCTTTTGACTTCAAGCTACATAAATGGCATTGATTACTCCCCTGTTTATCTCACCATTACCTTGCTACAGCAAAACTTTGTCCTTGAAACCACAAGGCTGAATAATTTGTAAGTTCCTCCTGGTATGGCTTACAACAGGATATCACAGTTGTAGCTTTATCAGAAAGCAACATCATATTTGTTCACTGGTACAAGCAACATACACAAGTATAGAGGTATAATTTCATTTCCATGTGACATACTACATATAGTCCCTTCTGATAAAGTGAATCAATTATCAATTGGAGTGTGTGTGTAAGTGTGAACATATTTTAACATTTGTATGGTGCTGCAACTCTACCTGTAACAAAAATTAGCTGTGTATCATAAGAGAAAAATACACAGAATCATTGAATTATAGAGCTATAAGAGACCTCAGGAGATCACCGAGTCTATCCCACTGCCCAAAGCAGGACCAACCCCAACTAAATCACCCCAGTCAGGGTTTTGTCAAGCCAGGACTTAAAAACCTCCAGGGATGGAGATTCCACCACCTCTCTAGGTAATTCATTCCAGAGCTTCACCACCCTCCTAGTAAAATAGCTTTTCCTAAAATTCAACCTAGACCTCCCTCACTGCAACTTGAGACCATTGCTCCTCGTTCTGACATCTGTTACCCCTGGGAACAGATTCTCTTCATCCTCTTTGGAACCCCCCTCCAGGTAGTGAAAAGCTGCTATCAAATCTCCCCACACTTTTCTCTTCTGGAGACTAAACAAGCCCAAGTCCCTCATTCTCTCCTTCTAGGTCAAGTGCTTCAGCCCACTAATCATTTTTGTTGCCCGCTGCTGGACCCTCTCTAATGCATCCACATCCTTCCTGTAATGGGGGCCCAGAATTGGACGTAATACTTCAGATGCAGCTTCACCAGTGCTGAATAAAGGGGAATAATCACTATATCTTCTGGCAATGCGCCTCCTAATGCACCCTAATATGCTATTAGCCTTCTTGGCTACAAGGGCACACTGTTGACTCATATCCAGCTTCTCATCCACTGTAATCACCTGGTCCTTTTCTGCAGACTGCTGCTTAGTCGGTCAATCCCCAGCCTGTAACAATGCTTGGGATTCTTCTGTCCCAAGTATATGAGATTTATTTTGGCCCAATCCTCCAATTTGTCTAGGTCACTTTGGACCCTATTCCTACCCTTCAATCAATCAACATATTTTCCTAGCTTAGTGTCATCTGCAGACTTGCTGAGGGTGCAATCCAGCCCCTCATCCAGGTCATTAATAAAGATATTGAACAAAACCGGCCCTAGAACTGACCTTGGGGCACTTCACTTTTCACCGACTGCCAACTAGACATTGAGCCATTAATCACCACCCATTGAGCCTGACAATCTAGTCAGCTTTCTATCCACTTTACAGTTCATTTATCCAATCCATACTTCCTGGCAACAATACTGTGGGAAACAGTATCAAAAGCTTTGCTAAAGTCAAGGTATACCATGTCCACTGACTTCCCCATGTCCACAGAGCCAGTTACTTCATCATAGAAGGCAATCAGGATGGTCAGGCATGACCTCCCCCTGATGAATTCATGTTGACTATCGCAATCACCTTCCTGATTATCTTCCTCTCTTCTAAGTGCTTCAAAATGGATTCCTTGAGGATCCCCTCCATGACTTTTCCAGGGACTGAGGTGAGGCTGGCCAGTCTATAGTTCCCTGGATTGTCCTTTCCTTTTTAAAATATGGGCACTATATTTGCCTTTTTCCAATTGTCCGGGACCTCCCCCCACCTTGATGAGTTTTCAAAGATAATGGCTAATGGGTCTGCAATTATATCTGTCAACTCCCTCAGCATCCTCTGATGCAGTAAATCTGGCCCCATGGATTTGTGTATGCCCAACTTTTCTAAATAGTTCTTAACCTGTTCCTTCTCCACCAAGGGCTGCCCACCTCCTTCCCATACTGTGTGGCCAAGTGCAGTAGTCGGGGAGCTGAACTTGTCTGTGACAAGAGAGGCAAAAAAAGCATTGAGTATTTCAGCTTTTCCCACATCATCTGTCACTAGGTTACCTCCCTCACCCAACAAGGGTCCCACACCGTCTCTGATCACCCTTTTATTGCTAACATGCATGTTTTGTTAAAAGGAAATTTAGTGTTACCATTATAATTGTTAATGATAAATTGTATGCAGGCTCACTTATGGGAATTGGGGAGGGGGAGAGGCAGTTACCCCGAGGTCCAGTGATTTAGAGGGGCCCCAGGCTCCTTGTTGCCGCCACTGCTACTGCGCCAGTGGTTGGAGCCCCAGGCCCTTTAAATCAAAACCAGAGTGTCACCCCCTTTGTCAAGTGTTGGGCACAGTCAATCTAAACAGTGACATGATCCTTGTGGGAATATGAAGGCGCATTATATCTCCATATGCATTCATTCCCAGCAGTGAATGAAACACTGTGTGAAGAACAAATATATTTACATTACTGCTCCTCCTCTCCTGTAAAAGATACGCTTTAGATTGTTTTGGAACACAATGGACAGGAGATCAGATCAAATGATCATAATGATTCCTTCTGCCCTTGGAACCTGTGACTCTACTTCACAATGTTTGGATGGGAGTTCAGGGTCAGGATGTCACTGAGTATGAGGCAGCTGTGCTAGACCCACTGCCAGAATGAAGAGGAATTCAGCTGATTCAGAAAGGGGAAGAGGAACTCTTCAGTGGCACCTATTGAGAGCTGACTGAGCACTCCTTGCAGCTGGACTCAATTAAGATTTAGGGAATTCCCTTGCCACTGATCTGGCCTGAAATAAGATATGATCTCCAGTTTTATATTGTGGAAAGGAACAGAATGACAGGTTTCTTACCTATTAACCCCACTTTCCATAATTATTCTATTTAAAAGGAAAAAAAACCCATAAGAATCTAATATTTTAACTGGGGAGCACTATTATTATTTGGTTCATATTTAAAAATAGCTTCTGGGATATCTGGCTAGAAAATTCCAGAGAAGCCACAATAACTAAAACAATTGTGCATAATTAATCTTTCCTTTGAAGGATGCTTTTCTACATCTGTAATTCTGTAAGCATTTTTATTGTGAATACACATGATGCTCTCTTTTAAGGCTGATTTCTTGGCACAGGGCATTTTCCTTTGTGCAAATTATTTGTATATATATATTTAAACAGCAGTTGGTAAAAAATACACCACATCAATGTTTAATTCAGAATCAGTATATAATCCGCTTGTCTAAAGTTTGTAAGATTGATCTTTAAAAAAAAAAATCCCTATCAAAACTAAGTAGCTCACCAAAAGACATCATAATCCATACATTATAGTTTTAAAAGGAGGTTAAACTGATACTTTAGTGATCAAATGAATTAATTCCAGATTTCCTTTCCAAATAGCACATAGAAATTATGGGAAATGACGAAAGTGTCACATCTGGCTGAAGTACATTAGCCTCTGAATGTTATCTTTATTTACCAGTACACATATTATGTGCTCATGGCTAGAGGAAAGCACACAAGATGCCATACTGGGATTTTAAATTATTTTCATCTTGTAATTGTATTAACAGCTTTGTCCCTTACAGATTAATAGCCTTATTTTTCAAGAGAGACAATCTGGGTAAGATAATGTCTTCATGCAACCAACTTCAGTTAGTGAGAGAGATAAGTTTGTGAGCTGTTCAGAGCTGCTCTTGAGCTGGGGAAGGTACTCGCAGCTAAATGCAAGATGGAACATTTTGTTTAGCGTAAGTTATTAGCACATATAAGGGATAATTCCTGATAGAGTAGCCTGTGAACACCTCTATAGTTATAAGACAAAAAGGAGGGTTTAGTGGTTACAGATTGTTGTAATAAACCATAAATCCAATGTCTCTGTTCAGTCCATGATTTTGAGGCTATGTCTACACTACACTGGCTTTGAGGCTATGTCTACACTACACTACACCACACTTGCTTGCACTACTAAGTTGTGTCAACAAAACTTATGTTGACACCCAAATGCTGACACAACAAAACTCACAAGAAGGTGCTCACATTTGCTCCCTCTGTTAACAGGTCATGTGCACCTTGGTGGGCACCATCTATGATAATGTGAGCAATTCACAGGGGTATATATCCCACAGTGCAGTGTTGTGGGAAGGTGGAACAGCTCCCTTCCCATCTTGTGTTTCTGATTTCTCCCACAGAGTCCTCAGCTACTGGGAGCAGCATCATGAGTAGCTCTGTGAATTCTCCATGCTGAGGAATGTCAAAGCAGCACAGCAGTTTGCTGCCCATCTCTAGTTCTGCTGCTGTATTTCTAGTGCAGGGCACAGCAGAAGCACTCCAATGTTCTGTGCTCCATAAAGGGAGAAGCTCACTCAGCTGTCAGGTACTTTTCAGAGCTTTTAGCAGAGATCAAAACACTGAGCTGAGTGATCAGGGTAGGCATTGCAGACTACTTGCAGAAGCCAGTTCTGTCAACAAAACAAATACCAGTGTCTACACCAGCTCTTTGCTGACAATAAAGGAAGGGGAAAAGAAAAAGAAGTCTCTCATAGAGGGTGGACATTTTTTGTCACTGAAACGTGGGTGTTTTCGCCAACAAAAGTTACATTGCCATACACCATTATACATTAAATCCATAATTCCACTTAAGTCTAATTTCTTATGACACATACAGGAAGCCAAACTGACATAGGAAGATCTAGTAAAGCAAATATTATTAGTAAAGAAAATCCTATTATGTAGCAAAAAAGTGGGCCCCTAAACAAAACAAAACAAAAAAATGTATTCTCACTAAAGCACATTTACAACCCAAAGTGTGCATCACTGCCCAATTTCAAATTTTCATCACCCAAGCCACTGAAATCACTCACATAAGCTATTATATTTTTTCCTAATAGCAAAACTGCTTTTCCATCAATTATTTGCATATTCAAAAATGATTTTATATTTTACTGAAACTTATTTCAGAACTGATTTAGAATGGAGAATAAGTAAAAGAACACAAGCATATCAAGCAAAAGTTAAAAGTTAATCATGTTTAAAAGATCTTTTCAGACTGGAAATACACAGGTATCCTCAGCTTCAGAATATATGTTCCTTCAACGTTTTGTTTGTAGTGGCCTCAGATCATGTATTATAGGAACATCAATGGAAGACAATCAGACCCACTAAGCTCACTTTGGCTTTTCTATGATTAAAGCACAAACCCCAGAAAAATTCATTTACTCCTTCATAATACTCAATTAATAGTGTGCTTAAAAGTAATAGATTGCTGGTGTCTTTTATATACCCTCTTCTCGGGTCTTTCATTTTCATGACAGCAAGATCTTCTAGTCCTCTGTATGAAAATATTCAATCTTGTTCCTAAAGCGAGACTCTAGAGGCAAGTGGGTAGTTCTGTCACTATTGCTTATTTAACTATTGGCCTACTTTTCAGAAACAGAAAACAAATGAGCTACCTATGGCCAGTTTGAATAATAAATTCTAAGCCCAGAAGGAACCATTGTGATGATCTAGACTAACTTCCCATATAATATTGGCCATAGAAGTTCTCCAAAATAATTCCGAGGGTGTATATTCTAGAAAAACATCCAATCTTGATTTAAAAATTGTCAATGATGGAACATTCACGACAACCCTTGGTAAACTGTTCCAATGGTTAATTAGTCTGGTAAACATTTATATCTTATTTCCAGTCAGAATTTGTCTAGTTTCAACTTCAAGTCAAAGGAATTAGTTATTAACAAGAGTGATGTGAGCAAGACACGAGAAGTCATTCTTCTGCTCTACTCTGGGTTGATTAGGCTTCAATTGGAGTATTGTGTTCAGCTCTGGATGCCACATTTCAAGAAAGATGTGGAGAAATTAGAGAAGATCCAGAGAAGAGAAACAAAAATTATTAAAGATCTAGAAAACATGCCCTATGAGAGAAGCCTGAATTAATTGGTCTTGTTTAGTTTAAGTTTGCAGTTTTCAAGCATCTAAAAGGATGTTACAAGGAGGAGGGAGAAAAAAAAATGTTCTCCTTGTCCTCTGATGACAGGACAAGAAGCAATGGGCTTAAACTGCAGCAAGGGAGGTTTAGGTTGGACATCAGGAAAAACTTTCTAACTGTTAGGTTGGTTAAACACTAGGAATAACTTACCTAGGGAGGTTGTGGAATCTCCATCACTGGAGATATTTAAGAGCAGGTTGGATAGACTATCAGGATAATCTAGATGTTGCTTGGTCTTGCCGTGGGGACAGGGGGCTGGATATGACGACCTCTCGAGATCCCTTCCAGTTCTAGTATTCTATGATTCTATACTTTTCTCTGCTAGATTGAAGAGTCCGTTGCTAAATATTTGTTTCGAATGTAAGTACTTACAGGCTATAATCAAATCTCCCTTTTACTTTCTAGCTACACAGATTAAGCTCCTTGAGTCACTAGAAGGAATGTTTCTAATGCTTTAATAATTCCTGTGGCTTTTCTCTCATATCCCGTCAATTTCTTAACATCCTTCTTGAATTGTGCTCACCAGAATTGGACACAGTGTTCCAGGAGCAATCACATCACGTCAAATACAGAGGTGAAATAACTTCTCTACTTCTACTTGAGATTCCTTTGATTATGCAACCTATGATTGTATTAGCTCTTGTAGTCACAGAGTCTCATTGAGAGCTCATAGTCAGCTGATTATCCACCATGACCAAGGATGTTAAGAAGGGGGCAACTGACAAATTCTGTACTTGATACAATTTGTATCGAGTACAGGATTGATAAGGGGCCCCCGCTGCAGCTCTGAGGTTTAAATGTAGTAGCAGCCAGGCACACAGGCAGCAGTCCCAGCTCATGCTGGGTCCTGGACTGCTACACCTCTGTCTTTTAAATGTCCTTTTAAAAGGAAGAGCTGCAGCGGGGGAGCCAGGCGGCTCTTACTACTTTTAAAAAGCAGAGGCTTTTTGGGACCCAGCAGTCATGGCTCGCGCTGGGTCCTGGCCTCTTCCCTACCCCTCCTCCCCACACTGGCTCCTGTTTCCCCTCTTGCTGCCTCGGATACACACTTAGCGGGTAGTCACTTATTTGACTTGTCGATTACATCCCTAACCATGACTCCTAAATCTCTCTGAATCACTGTTTCACAAGTCAGTGTCTCCCATCCTTTAAAACTGGCCTACACGTTCTTTATTCCCAAATGTATACATTTACATTTAGCTGCATTAAAACCCATATTGTTCGCTTGCACCCTGTTTACCAACAAGTGTAGATTGCTCTAAAGCAGTAACCTGCTCTTTTCATTATTTTCCACTTCTCCAATTTTTGTGCCATGTACAAATCTTATCATGAATGTTCTCATGTCTTCTTCCAGGTCATTGAGTAGCATAGGGCCAAGACTGATTCCTCTGGGACACCAATAGAGACACAACTGCTTGATGCTGCTGCTCTATTTACCACTACACTTTGAGACCTATCAGTTAGCCAGTTTTTAATCTATTTAAGGTGCACCATGTTAATTTTATAACTTTCTAGTTTTTAATTAAACTGTCATGTGATACGAAGTGAAACTCCTTGTAGAAGTCTAAATATATTTGATCAACACTATTATCTTTATGAAACGTGTAATCTTTTAAAATGATATCAAGTTTGTTTCACAAGTTACATTTTCCATAAAATTTGCATTAATTACATTACCCTCCTTTAGTTCTTTAGAAATTGAGTCCCAAATTAGCTGCTTCATTATCTTCCCTGGAACTGATGTCAG
The DNA here is from genome assembly GCA_019425775.1 of Rafetus swinhoei. NCBI lineage: Eukaryota > Metazoa > Chordata > Testudines > Trionychidae > Rafetus > Rafetus swinhoei. The sequence continues at coordinate 73,724,466 of CM033440.1, forward strand.
GCTGTTAGGAAGAAAGCTAATGTGCCAATTTTGTAAAGGATAGACAGGATGATCCTGTCTTGTGGAAAATTCCAGCAGTCTAAGACTTATTAAAAATTATTAAAACGAAAAGTTCCTCAGCTGCCTCTTAAATTTCTTGAATGTAAGTTATCTGACCTGCTAATTTCAAAATATCTAGTTTAGCAGATTCTGTTTAATATTGTCCAGATACTAGAGAAATGGAAAGTGTGTTTTAACCATATGAAGAAATGATATCACCTGTTTCCCTCCTCCATATAAAACTGAAATATTCATTGAGCACTTCTCTCTTTTCTGCATTATTATTGATAATTTTACCATTTCCATTTGGTAGTGGACCAAAGGACCAGAATCCTTTTTTTGTTCCTACTATGATTTAAAAACTCTGCTGGAGTGCTTTCTGTAATGCGAACACACGTCATCTCGGAACTAAGCTCACCATCTATCCATTTCAGATAGGCAATAAGCTGGTCTAGGCCAACATGTTCCTGATTCACACCCGTGACCTAGATTTGAAAGGTTCCATTACCCCATTAAAAACACTGACCTGAATGAAGCATTTTTTAAAAAAGTTAGTTTTGATTCCAGAAATTGTTAGTGCTCTACAAGTTTCCATTACGGCTCACTCAGGGTATGCCTACACTGCAACACTATTTTGAAATAACTAGCGCTATTCAGAAATAACTTAGTCTGTGTCTACACAGCAGGTAGTTAGCATTCAAAATAGTGTCAAAATACTGTCAAGGTGAAGGACTTCTTACTCTGACTCCTGTAGCCCTCATTGTACGAGGAGTAAGGGAAGTCAGAGGAAGAGTGATCTATTTTGAAATAAGTGGTGTGTAGACACTCCCAAATTCGAAATAACCTATGCAATTGACGTAGCTCAATTTGCGTAGCTTATTTCAAGTTAAGCCCTGCAGTGTAGATGCACCCTCAGATGTCTGTGTTTCAATAGCGTCAACCTAATATTTCTTTATCATCACTTGTTTTTCAGGTCATCAGTTTGAACCAACAGATTTACAGTATACCATTCTTTTATAAAATTGCTCTATGTTTATCAACAGTTATTTCCATATTTTCAATTTTCCCCTCTGCAACGATTAATCTTGACAGCAAGTTTTCCAATTTCTTAACTATAAAGGTGACAAGAGCCCTGGTTTCATAGTTTATAATAATCAATTCTCTCTCTCTCTCTTTCTCTAAAAAAGACTTTCCTGCCGGGCAACAGAATGATGCCATCACCCTCTCTGCCATGAAAGTAAAAATGGCCAGAGAGAGGGCGTTCGGTGAGCGTAGCAAGCAAGGGGCGCAGCCAGATAGTAAACTATCAATTATCCTACTCATTGCTTGGGCTGCCATCACTAGCTGGGTTTTGAGCAGGCAGCTACATCATTGCACAGAGGAGGTGACCTGGAATGGCTCCCCTCAGCAGATAGGAAAAGCATCTCTGTCCTGTCCCCTCTGCTGCCTGCCAGTGCATAGCTGCTGGGGAGAGTGGCTAAGCTAGCTGGAAGTGTCCCCAGAGGGAAATGCAACACGAGGACAGAGACTGCCTCACTCCTGGCAGGTGTAGCAGAGTAAGCCCAGGAGCAGCAATTGAGTTGTAAAGAAGGATCAGGAGTTGGAGAAGTAGCAGCACTGGGCACATCAGGCCCAAAGAGTGTGTGGCCATGGGCTCTTTGTGGGGCCAGTTTGCTAGCTCAGTGCTCCCAAAAATCTGGAGGGAGGAAATGACCTTACCTGCTCTCCCCCCCCACATCACTACTGAAGAACAGGGTGTTGAACCCAGGTGTAGTGCCCAAAGTATTAGCCTTTGTTTCCTACTCTAGGTTTGTTTTACGGTCACATTTAAAACTTGGTAAGTCTTTCTCCCATACAATTAGCTACTAGACAGGGTTAGGTGGTATTCCCACAGAATATTGGTGATTTACTGGGAACAATCAAGTGATTTTTATAGGTTCCCTCCAACTTGCTCTAGTTGTGGTAGCTGACGCTCATTTAATTCAGACATTACATAGAAAAAAAAAAACAGTTTGAAAAATGAAAATAGTTAACTACTATAATGAAAATATCAATCAGGACCCTTTCTCCTGGGATTAAGTTAAAACTGATGATTTAAACTGATGTTAGCTAGAAAAATGATGGGCTCTCATGATGTACTTGCTAAAGTTTAATTTAACTTATTCAGCACCAGTAAAAGTAGCATAGATATTATCCTAGTGAAGAAGTAGAAGAGAAAAAGACAATGCATAACAGAAATGTCATGCTATCTTAGAGAACTTGCCCCCAATTTTCAGCAGGTTTCCATAGACTTCAGGAATAAAATCCCTGCAGATATTGCTAAAATCTTCCAAGGATTTTCATTTTCCTCATGCCTTTTCATTATATTTCAACATAGACCTATGTGAATACTCCAAACCCAATACTGTAACTTATTGAACAGTGGAAACAACTGCTGAAAACACAGTTACAATATTTATGCTCTAATTTTAAAACATCTCTATACTGCCTTGTGATTACCCACACTTTTGTGAACATTTAAGCTACAATTTTAGTGATCACAATACTTGTGCAATAAAGAGAGATCCACAAGGTGGCTCTCAATACTCAATATTTAAAAATACAGTTAAACTGTTTGAAGCTAAATAAAAAATAACAGTCTTCTAATCTGAATTTTATTTACAGCATTTAAACTTTCAGTTAATAATTGAACCTTAACTGTTATAGTAAGTTGAGACACAGTAAAAGCATTTCTCAATTATTTTGGAAGTTTCCCTTCTCACTCCCATGACAGAAAAATGCTTTAGGGTACGTCTACACAGCAACATTATCTTGAAATAACTAGCATTATTTCAAAGTAACTTAGTCCACATCTACACAGCAGGCAGTTATTTCAAAATAATGTCAAAATACTGTCCATCTGGAGGACTTACTCCTACTCCAATTGTATGAGGAATAAAGGAAGTCGGAAGAAAAGCACTCTTTCGAAATAAGTGCTGTACAGATGCTTCCAATTTTGTAACTGACATAGCTTAGTTTGCATAGTTTATTTCAAGTTAAGCCCTATTGTGTAGATGCACCCTTAGAAAACCGTGTATCAAAATAAATTAAATCATCATCAAACCTTTTTGTAAAAGATGTAGATAGAGCTTTTGCAGATTGCACCTTAGCTGTGTCCACATCTTCATAAAAGAAAAAATTGTGCAAAAGAATGCTAATAATCTTACTGGTAGTTGGCTGTTATATATACACAAAATAAGAGCCAAGTCAATTATTTATGTACTTATCTCTGTTGAATTAGTCCTATATCATAATTAAACATGGAAAAACTTTCACATCAAAACCTGTACTTCAAAGAAAACAAAGGGCAGCTTGGAGGTCTTCCTAACTCATGCATCTTCCTTTTTCCATAATGCTCAAATGTCATTACCTTTGTCATCTATTAGGTTTTTAAAAACTTTTTAAAACTACTAGAAGACCCCTTTCCAATCTCCCACATTTTTCATAGGGCACTAGCTAGCCTTCTCCTTATCTTCCTTATTAGATGGGTATAAAAGCAAGGCAGCTGCTAGTGTCCTTCCAAATTTTCCTATGTGATCCTTCTGAAGAGAGCCACCCAATAGCAAGAGAAGCTAAATGGGTCTAATTTCACTGACTTTTCCCTACTTTGTTTTCAACTACTTTGATTTTATCATGTACGATACCTGTGATATTTAGTGGTTTTCTTCAAATCCCAACTTTTAGTCACCTACCTATGTGAGAATCTTTGCTAACATTTTCTAAATCTCATATGAGTCTGAAAACATGAACCTTAAAGGGTTAAAAACCAGACACCAAATAAATAGACCTGTAAATAAACAAACTAGACCTGTAAATTATTATTTTTGAAGTCTAATGATTTTTAAGTCAATCTCATGATTTTGTGGGGATAATTCATGGCTTTTGCTTACATGTGCTAGGACTGTATTTTGCTCACTCTAATGCCACCTCTCAAGAAGATTCTTATCTTGGGGAAAGAAAATATGGTGTATATGGGGAGGGAGAAAGATGGGGTGAAATCAGAGTCAGCCTGTCTGAGTCACTAAAAAACAGGAGCGTGGAGAAAACTAGTAATATGTACCCTGAGTATATCCCATATATTATATGATATAGAAAGGAGGACAAACAATTAAAAGTAACCACGAGTCAGTCTATTGGGGGATCACTTTCTTAACTATGTGGTATAGAAAATACCCCTTCATGAGATCTCCAATTTCCATCTCATTAAAAAAAAAGAAAGAATTCCTAAGAGGTAAAAATCTACTCTGTTTCTGTAATTATATATATGCCAACACAATGGCTGCGTCTAGACTGGCAAGTTTTTCCGCAAAAGCAGCCACTTTTGTGCAAAAACTTGCCAGCTGTCTACACTGGCCGCTTGAATTTGCGCAAGAGCACTGACTTTGTAATGTACAAAATCAGTGCTTCTTGCAAATACTTTCACGCTCCCACTGGTAAGCCCTCTTGCGCAAGAATACTTGCGCAAGAGGGCCAGTGTAGACAGCGAAGAACTGTTTTGCAAAAAGCCCCGATGGCTAAAATGGCGATCGGGCTTTTTATAAGAAATCGTCTAGATTAGCATGGACGCTTTTCCGCAAAGTGCTTTTGCGCAAAGCGTCCGTGCCAATCTAGATAGCTTTTCATAAATGCTTTTAATGGAAAAACTTTTCCGTTAAAAGCATTTGCGGAAAATCATGCCAATCTAGACGTAGCCAATGTGTTCAAAAGGCAGGAAATGAGTTTTTCCAACTAGGGACATTAAGACACATCTCACACTAACTAGCCACCTCTTTGATATTGTACAATGAACCTGATGCCTGAAAATAACAAAACAAGCATATTTTGAGAGAAAACAGCATCAATGGAAAGTTCTAGACACCTCAATAGCACACTGTGGTACCAAAGAAACCTACCACAACCAACATCTTTCATTTGCTCCTTAGAGGAGTAATCCTGTGGCCACTTTATAAGGAACTTGATCTATCGGAGGACCAATTCCAATAACTGCGTTTGGCTTTTTAGAAACTGCTCACCATGGAACCACAAATCCTCCAGGATCTAAGATTTCACTGAAGAAACACAATTTGTATTTTGCACTGTAAGTTTTTTTTTCTAAAAAAATCTCTTTCCTTGATTACTCTGACCTAAGCCATGTCAATTCTACAGATGATGAACACAAGTTATATTGACTACTTGAATTGGCACTGTGCACACTTATCAAGAGATTTGCATCATTGAACTTTTTAAGAGTTCAACATGATTTAAAACATGATGAAAATCTCAGATTGGTGCATTTTTACATGACAATTATCTCTAAATTTTTAGAAGTGATAAATGATATTATAGAGTAATATTATTCCATTTATGTACAAGTTCTTCACTCCTGATTCTTAAATGTTTGGAACAGCCTCCTAATCAACATTTTCCAACTGCCCTTTCTTTACCTTCTACAGAAATCCTCTGAAAATCCAACAGTTCTGTGAATCATTCAAATGCCACACTTCTTTTTGCTTTATCATGCACTAATTTGTATTGCACCAAGCTGTAACTTCAGGACTTGATCCAAAGGCTACCCAAGTCAATGGCATTCCTTCCCACAGACTTCAATGGGGTTTTCAATGAAATCCTTCATCTATAAGCTCTGGCTGAGGCTCATTAATTTATATCAAATACTTCAAACAAAGCCATGTACATTTATGGAACCATATCAGTAATATTAATGGCTCCAACCTAGTCACGAACTTCAGTTTCTAATCACTCCCCATGGTAAAACTGTGCAACATAATAAATGCACCAGAGTTAAATTGTTGCAAATTTTACCATCTATGGAAGAATTCTGTGTTCAATATACATTAATCAATTTAGTAATCACACATGTAATGCTACTGGAAATCCCCTGCAGATTCCAGAGCTAATTGGTTTTCAAATATGAATATAAAGGGCAAAATAAGGCAAGACTTTTTTCAAACTATTGATATTCTAAAGGGTCTTACAGGTTTCCCATCCAGTAATAGGGTTTTAGAATTATGTCAACAGTTATCTGATATTTTAGAAATACCAAATTAATCATCTATAGGCAAGCTGTCTCCCTAAATCTTATTTGCCTACATTGAATCTTTTCTTGATTACACATTTACCACTCCAAAAGACTAATGGATCTAGTTGTCCTTCTAGCGGCTAATAGGATATATCCAGGTCTTTATGACTGTCAAATATGGCTTCTTTAGATCACCATTCAAGTAATTTAAAAAATCACTAATATTTTGGTTTTTTTAGAAAAGATTTAAAACAAGATGAAAATCTGAAATCCATATTTAGGCAGAAGTGCTATATCACTCCATAAAATATCTAACGGATTAGTGTAAAAAAAAAAAAAAAAGAGTTGCCATTTACTGACAAATGACACTAGAGAAGGGTGTACTATAATCCTCAGTTCAGTTTTAGGCCAATTCATAAGACAAACACTGTCTTTAACAGTGTTTGTAATGATTCACTCCTGCATAAAGTAGATGCCAGTTCACGGTCTTTACACTGAGGGTATGGCTACACTACAAAGTTAATTCGAACTAATAGCCGTTAGTTCAAATTAACTTTAATAGGGGCTACACATACAAACCGCTAGTTCGAATTTAAATTGAACTAGCGGAGCGCTTAATTCGAACTAGGTAAACCTCATTCTACGAGGACTAACGCCTAGTTCGAATTAAGTAGTTCGAATTAAGGGCTGTGTAGCCACTTAATTCGAACTAGCTGGAGGCTAGCCCTTCCCAGGTTCCCCCTGGTGGCCACTCTGGGCCAAACCAGGGAAACTCCTCTCCTCTCTCCCAGCCCCGGGGTCCTTAAAGGGGTAGACTCTGGCCAGACGGCACTTGCCAGAGACAGCCCTGCCAGCAGTCTCTACCCCTGACCCAGTGGCCCCACGATGAGCCAGGGAGCCAGCGACAGCCAGCCGTCCCCCACCCAGTCCCCCAGCACCCAGGGGCCAGCCAGGGGCCGTAGACGGCGTGCGCCCTCCTGGACTAGTGCGGAGGTCATGGACCTCATTGAGGTTTGGGGGCAGGCCCCCAACCTCCATGATCTCTGCACTAGGTGGAGGAACGTGGCCGTTTACGGCCACATAGCGGCCGCCATGGCCCAAAAGGGACAAAGGCGCACCCAAGAGCAGGTGCGCCTGAAAGTGAAACAGCTGCGGCAGGCGTATGCCAGGGCCACCAGGGGCGGCGCCGCAGCAGGGGCTGCCACCTGCCCCTACTTCCCCGCCCTCTACCGACTCTTGGGGGGCGGGGCGGTCCACGCCAGCCCGGGAGGCAGCAAGCCGGGACTGGAGGGCCCTGACCCGGGCGCACCAGAGGGGCCACCGCAAGCAGTTCCAGCACTGGAGTCGGCAGGGTCGTCCGGGGAGGCCATACCGGGTAACTGCCAGCACTGTCCCCTGCCCGGGTGGGAGGCGAGGAGGGAGACCAGGGACCGCGCGCGTGGGCCATGCCTCCCATGGATCATGCAGCCACCTGTGCACGTGCGAGCACGTACCATGCCGCCTTTGGGCAGGTGGCTCCAGCTGCATGATACCCAGGGGCCGTGGCCCAATAGGCACATGCGTGCATGACGAGACCTGACATGCTCCCGACCCCGGGGTGGGACCCAGCAGGATGCTCTCCCTTCACACGCCCCCTCTACACAGAGGCAGGGGACATCTCCCACCGCCCGGCCACACTATACACGGCACGGGGACATGGGTGCGGTCTTGGGGCAGCTCCCAGTCCCGGGGAGAGCCAGGCATCCTGACCATGGCCTCTGTACAAGCACAACGGCTCTGACGGTGCAAGGCACGGTCGCCCTCACGTCGCGGTCGGGGGGGGGGAGGGGGAAGTTGGGCATCATCCACTGTGTTCCCAGGGAGAACTGACCACTTCTCTTCTTTTTCTACAGCTGCACCAGCTGCTCGTGCAGGGCGCACCACCCCGCCCGGGACAAGCTCCCGCACCCACGGCCTGCTCCGGACCACCACCACGGAGCAGGAGTACTGGGACCAGCACCTGGGTCCCTGCGAGCCCTGCACCGCACCGTGGAGGCCTGGATGCGGGCAGACCTGCAGCTCTGCCGGGAGCAGAGCTGAGGACCGAGCCAGAAACGCAAACCTGCAGGCCCTGCTGCCCCGTGCCCGTCCTGCACCTGCTGCCCCCCCAACAACTGTCCTTCCTCCCACTCCTGCCCCCTCCCACCTCTCTTCCTTCTCAACCCCACACCCTCCTCCTCAATGTCCACACCCCCCACCTCAACCTCCGCACCCTCCACCCCATCCCCCCGGGGACGCCGAGGCCCCCTCCCTCGCTGTGCTGGGAGGCGGTTGGCCCGGCGAGACCTCCACCCCTGATCCCTGAGTTTCCCCTCCCCCTCCTTCCCCTTGCTTCCTCCTTCCAGCTCCCTCCTCCCAGTTTTCCCCCTCCCATCTTCCACCCTCTCTCCTTCCCTCTCCCGCCTCCTTTCCCCGTCTCCCCACAGTTTCATTCCCCCTCCCCAGTTGTGTTGAATAAAGAGAGTTGTTATTTTTGAAAATACGTGTCTTTTATTTGACATCAGGAAGGGGGGGCTAGGGAAGTGGAAGGAGGAGAGGGAAGAATGGGGCACAAGTGGGGCAGACCGGGGAGACTGTTAGCGCTCCTCAGGGTGGAAGCTCTTCCGCAGGGCCCCCTGGATCCTGACATCCCTCGATGGTCCTCCCGGATGGCAGCCTGCAGAGAGTGCATCCAGGCTGCCGGCAACGTGTCCACGAGACGCAGCAGAGTCCCTGGGGGCAGGTCTGGTTCCATGTTGCAGAGTGCCGTGGTGCCCCAAGTGAGGGCAAGCAGAGCACTCCGAGACACAAATGCTTTGCTGTCCCTCAGCGAGGTAGACCAGCAAGCAGAGAAACCTGAGAACTGTCTGTCCGAGATGGGGGGTCGGGTCCCTTTAAGCACAGCCCTCGGGTAGCCTGAGGCAGCAGCTCCACACTCTAAGTCCTAACCTGATGCCCTGCCGGCACTGGTTCCGGCCAGCCTTAACTTCGGTTCAGGGTCCACTCAATGTGGACAAGCTATTTCGAATTAGCAAAACACTAATTCGAATTAGTTTTTAGGTCTAGATGCACTAATTTGAATTAGCTTAGTTCGAATTAACTATTCGAATTAAGTTAGTTCGAATTAGTGCTGTAGTGTAGACATACCCTAATAGATTTATTAGCTTCAATACATTCCATAATCACAGAATGGCCATTTGATCACTTTGAGCATTTTGCAAGACTTTCATATTCTTTGTTGATTTGTTTCATCGCTCACTTTTTCCTAAATTTTACAGAAGGACATGTAAAGGGACCTGGACTTGATATGATTCACAGGCATCTTGTGTATGGACTTAGACCCACAGCCATCATGTACGCTGAGCCACCATAAGTTGGAAACAACACTACAGAGACAGGAGAATTTGGTCTTGACTTAGGCAGACAGATAGAAAAGTATCAGCTTCAGCATTACTAACAAGATAAATATATATTCAAAGTCATGGGAATGGGGAGTAAATGGACGAGATAACCTGCAGTGTCTGCAGCCTCTGCCCAATTAAAAAGGATCAGGTTTTATTGTTGCAAGTGTATCCCACCAACAGAGCATAAAGATAAATAGACCTGAGAAGTTGTATTAATTTTGAAAAAATGCAAAAGGTAATGAGTAGACAGCAATAGGCATGTGAACTGCTGTTTAGTAAAAATAATTGGTTAGTGGTTTTTGCATAGCTGTATTTTAAGTAAAATAATTTGCTAAGGCAAAGATAATAGAAATCCTCATTTCAACTACGGTAGATAATGAGGGTCAGAAAATAAGCTCCTTGGAACTTGATGCTGGGATACTGCTTAAAACCAAAGCTACTAGGATTTTTAACTCCTGCATAAACTAGACCATGTAGAAGCCTGAGCCCATGACAAGATCAGATCCTGACTGGTCACTGGGAGACATCCATCTGCTTTGGGAGTGATAAGCATTAGATGCTTGGCATGTATACTCTACTGATGGATTGTTAATTGCAAATAAATACATGTTTAAGGATAATCACTGTGTGAAGCTCTTTTACTGGGAAAAGACCTCACAGGCACATAAAGATCCAAGTCCACTGGGAATGGGTGTTTGCCCTGAGTCCATGGACATTTAAAGTTGGGTTCCTTATGCCCCAAGTGCTCACAAGGATGGGTATGGATGGGACCTCTATAATTACCCCTTGATTGCCCACAAGAGAGTATGAGTCTGTAGCATGCAAGTAACAGAAAATACTGCAAATAGATAGCCTTTTCTAACTCTCAAGGCCCTAACTAGGTCAACCAGCTGTGCCTCTTTCATGAGGCCCTTAAGAGGATTAGATGTCACCTGCATACTTTGAGTGGTCCTATGATCTCTGTTGCAGTGGGAAGTACAAGGCTAGGTGTGACACCATGTTTTGTGAGGTTTATGTCAGAGTGGTGGAGTAACTTGTCACATAGTTCTAACCTGAACCTCTTCAGCATATGCTACCTGAGAGCAAAACCAGTAACATTTTATTAAATGGTTAATCAATTGCAATAGTTTTAAAAGTTGAACAGAGCAATGGATTGTTTAAGACAGTGATTTATACACAAGTATAATACCTTCAATGTTTTAAATTTCTATAACTCATACTACTCATACCTACAATTCCACATCTGTAAACCATTTATAAATGGAACTTTTTCTGTAAAAAAAAGGCCGTAATATTTTTTATCCAATCCAATGAAATTTGAGGGAAATGCACCTAAGACAAGGGAATATTTTAAAATGGAATTTCTATAATCAGATTTAAAATGTCACTTTCAAAAATGGGGGGACATATTTTGAAAATTCTTCACTGAGGCATGAAGTAGCAAAGGACTTACATTTTGATATTAGTATGAGACCAAAAAATATAGGCACAGCCTTCTGTTAAAACAGTATACTAAAATGAATCATAGTGTGACGTGTATTTTGAGATTAAAGCACTTTCACATTAAACATTGTATAAAATTATTGGAAAAACTTCAAATCCACCTTCTATTACTACGTCAAAAATGACTCAGTTTGCTTTCATAATTTTGTTTTAAATTTTGCTTATAGGTTGGTAGAAATATTAACTGTCAAAATACTGAAAACTTCTAAATTTGAGAATCTCTGTTTAGATTTGCAGATTCCACTTGCTTCTTTTATCTAAATATTCATTTAGGGCACATCTACACAACAGCATTATTTTGAAATAACGGGCTTCTTATTTTGAAAAAGCTATTTCAAAATAGGGTGTGTGTAGACAGGGCAGCTGAAGTTATTTCTAACTAAGTGGCCTCCAGGAAATCTCACAGCTGCCCTGGTGGCCACTCTGTCCACACTCATCAGAACTCTATAGTTCCCCTTCCCCTGCAGGCTTTAAAGCTGCAGGCAGAAGGGAAAGGGCTTTCAGGATGAAGCAGGCCCTGCCTGCATCGTGCCACATAGCAGGAGCCTGCAAAGCCTTTCCTGCTGCCATGGCCAAGTCCACCACTCCAGCTGAGCCCCCCACAGCTGCCAGCACAGCTTCAGGAAGTTTCCAAGCCCCTGCCCAGTGCCAAAAGAGGAGGGCACCATACTGGTCTTGTGAGGAGATCCTGGATCTCCTTGAGATCTGGGTTGAGGAGGCAAACATGCAAGATCTCTGCACCAGACGCAGGAATGCAGACATTTATGGCTGGATGGCTCATAGCCTGGGCCACAAGGGCACAAGTGCACCCAGGAGCAGGTGCGCATGAAGGTCAGAGAACTGAGGCAGGCCTACGCAAAGCCGGGGTTGGGGGAGGAACACCTTCCCACCACAAGCCACCACTAAGGAGGATGAGGATATGGACACACACTGCAGTGCCACACAGGCCTGCTTGCACTTCTAGGGCAGCATCCACTCCCAAATGAGGTGGAAGACCCTGAGGCCCTTCATGGGAACCTGCTGGGGGAAGGAAGTGAAGGGGACCCAAGGAGCACCCTCACTAGCAAATGGTGTTCGTTGCTCATACCAACACCCTCATACCTTCTCCAATACCCTCCCCTCCCCCAGCAGTCAGGGATAGAAGTGTTCTCTCTGTAGGATGCCACCACTGCTGGACCCAGCAGGTGTGTGGCACAGAAGAAAGCTGACCCACTCCATGGCCCCACTCCTGTCTGCAGGCTCAGTCTGGCAGGCACCTTCCCACACCTCCTTGTCCCTTCGACGTGGGGGTAGTGAGGCTCCTCCTGGGACATCTGTGCCCCTGCAGGAAAGGGCCCACTGTCTAGGGCACAAATGGCCTTGCTCAAAGCACATCACCCTCATTTCACATGAGACCTTTTGGTGTCGGCTCAGAGATGAGGGCTGGCTTCAAGCATAGTGTTTCCAGGGATGACTTTTACTGACAGTTCCCAATAAATATCTAATGTTTCCATGCCTATCCATAGTACATGATACAGTCTTAGGAAATGTGCTACAGAACTTAGTCTTTTGTTTTCATTTCTTGGAACTAAGTAGCGTTCCTTCTGACATGTATAAATACTACTTGGAAGACATTCTTTCTTTCCTACAAGGGTTGGTGTAATGACAGACATAATGAAATGGAGAAGACAAGACAATTTTAGAAGATCTAGCTTTCTAATTTGACTTGATTTGACAAATCTTACCATAATTAGGCTTGATGAGATAACAGCGTCCCAGGAAAGACAATACACAGATATCAATATTTCTGTACAAGCATACATGGTCTCAGTTAATATGATATTAAATAGAAGATTGCAGAAATCAGACCTGGCTGCAGGGCAAGTAAAACGAAAAATGAGTAACAAAGGCACAGTGATATTGAGCATATATTGATCCATCTAAAAATAAGGTGGTTACCATGTTACCCATGGTACTTTTTTACCCAGCAGTTTCATCAACAAAGAAAATAACTGCCCTGCAAAAAAAAATGTACATATAAACTGAATATCATTGGGGCGGGCTCAGTGAAATCTTATATTTCATTTTGGGGCTACATTTCAAATGCTCACCACTTTCTTTCATATATTTTCTTGAATCCAAAACTGAAAAACTTCTTAACCTTCCATTGTCTCATTACCTTGCCACTATGAATTTCAGATATTTTTAACAAGAAATCTGACATTTTGAACCTAATCATTCATTGGTTTACATATATGACCAATATGTGAGTTTGTTGCTTTTGACATATTCAAGCTGTTAAAATGAGATGCAGAAGCATTCAATGCACTTGATCATACAGATCTCGGACATCACTAGGTAGCCCAGTGAGACAGTTTCAACAGTCCACTAGCTTTCTGATTCACTTCTTTTATCCCATTAAAATATTGTTTGTAAAATCAGCTTAACATCTCTACCAATTAAAGATATTGTGATTCTATTTAATATGTCTTATTCAGTGATTCTATGATTATCCAATTACTTTATATTTTGAGAAGATTTCTGATCTTAAGAAGAAGAGCTAATGTGAAATGTACTGTTTTTATTTCAGCTGGTATGGAGACTATGTTTTCTAAACAAAAATTAATCTAAAAGTATTCTGGAAAAATATCAAACATTACACAGTCTGTGCTAAACCAGGATAAAATACTTAGTTCTGTTATCAGCCTAATGTATATTTCATGTCACAGTGTGCATTTGTTTCCTATATTTACTTTAACAATGCCTTTAAAGAGAAAAGAATGTTCAATACAACAAAGGAAGATAACCATCAAGTTGGATATCTCTGAAAATGCACCATTTGAAATGATCAGTGATAGAGAAGTTCACTGTGAGAGCTAACAGTCTATAAGAGTATGTGTATTCCTTTTACACGAGCACATAGGGTGAAATCTGTCTCAAGTAACCATGTAAGTGACAGAGGAAAAATTGTCACTGAATGGAGGCAGTCTTCTGAGGAAAAAACAAATCAAACAGAACTGTACTCTGTTGCGGGAGGGGGAGTGCGGCAGGGTGTTTAAACAGTATGGTAGAGGTTTCATTATGAATTTAAGCATTAACATTTCTGAAGAAAGACTTATGATTCTGATGTTCAGGAAATGACTAGGTGATTTGAAATTACCAATATGTAGTAAGTTTCATCTGAGGAACACAACTATTATGAAGAAATTGCATTGCATATAACTTTACTTGGCTAAGGAATACACAATGCGGCTTGGAGAAATGTGCTGAGAAAATAAGAACTAAAAATAGAATAAAATGAAAGGAACTACAAAGTGTCAGTGTTTAGTAAATATTCAGCTGTCCAATTCTTCTCTAGGATATTTCTATTACTTTAGTTCTCACCAGTACCTTTTCAAAAAATAGAGGAAGAAAATACAAGATAAGAAGAATTGAAATGATGAGTGGCAGATTATCCAATAGATCAAAGGTGGCTGTGCTTCAGCTAATTGAGGGTCGCTGGAAAAATGAGTGACCCGCCCCAGCAGAAATCCCCTAAGAGGTGGCAGAAACCCACAGTCCTGGAAAAGGCATCATGAAGCAGGGTGGGGGAAGCCCCTGTACCCTGATCCTGGCAGAAGTAAATATTACTCTCTGGTAATATACATCACTGAATGTTGACCTACATTCCCCAATTATCTTGAAAATGTATAATCTCCTTAATTATACAGCCCCACTCAGTAACCTTTCCTGATTTGACACTTCTGCGCTGCATCCCCATCAAACACTATGCTGAATGTAACACAAATCTAGTGTGACTTGTCAGGTCCGAAAAGAGAATTACTTGATGCTAGTCACCATGGGGTGCATCTACATTGAGTTATGGTGCAAAATAAGATACACAATTTGCATATCTTATTTTGATGCTATTTTGAAATAGCTTATTTTGTCATTTGGCGCTGTCTACACAGAGCTAAATTTTGAACTAAAGTGCTATTCCAAAATGTCCCATACTCCTTGTAGAATGAGGTTTACAGGGACGTTGGAATAGTGAGCCCAAAATAACAGGCTTGCTGTGAAGATTCAGGATAGCTATTTTGGGATACTCCGGTATCCCTAAATAGCATTGCAGTGAAGGACGTATCCCAAGAAAATAAGCCTCATCAGAGTAACAGAATTGTTAATACATTTGCCAGACAATCAGCCTGCAGTAGCAAGTCTGGATGTAAGCAACATAATCATCCATGAGATTAAAAATCTAGCTGATCATTACACATCAGTGAAACGACAATACACTAAGTGCTGTCATATGCACAAAGCAAGCAAACTGGAAAAACAGAATTTTTTGTTCTGATAACTTCTTTCAGTTATAATCGTATACTTGAAATTATAGGAACTAAAACACTTTCAGAGAAATGTGATTTTCAAGTAGATGGCATCTCTTTAAAATATGAAATTCAATTTAGCATCGTCACTAACCTTGATTTGCAAATAAGACACAATTGCCACTGCGGTCTGGTGTGTCACCAAACAACACAAAACAAAAACAAAACAAAAAACCCCACCAGAAAACAAAAACACCCCCGCAAACCAACCCAAAAACCAAAAACCAAAAAAGAAAGGACACCTGAGTCTTTGGTTATTGCATACAAGCTATTTGTGAAACATATAGCATCAGGATCTCTTCTGCAGCCAAGATCTGCTTGGCACAGTATAGAGTGTTTATGTGTTTATAAGACCTGAGGGCCATATATAAGCCAATTATGATTCTGAAACTGTCTGGCTCAACCCTGGATTTGACTCTGGTTAGAGAACCCTCAGGGCTGCTGAAAACCAATGACAACAGCTGTCAACAGTTCCAAAGGGAGAGTCCATACCAGTTGATAACAGTCAGAGCACAGCTGAGCTCTAGCCTGCTCCAAAAACTACCTCTTTGCTAGGGCTGGGAGAGGGATAGTGCAAGAAACATCTACACTGCCTTTATACCAGCTGAAAACACCACTACCCTGGGTGGATTCTCAACTGGCCAGATATTGCCAGATTTTGGACCCATGACACCTCCAGATAGTGGAAAGGAGAGAGAATTAGGTCCATTTTTCTCTGAAGGTCGGTCATCTTGTGCAATGTGATGAACTAGCTAGTATGTGTACATCACTACCTTGAACTGGATTGCACAGGAACATAAATTATTTCAGGCTCACCAACAAGGAGGGGCAAGGGAGCAACTGCCTGGAGGCCAAGCGATTGCAAAAGGCCTGGGGTTCCTGTCCACCAGTACTGCTGCAGCAGCAATGGTGGCAGACAGAGTCCTAAGCACTTTATATCACTGCTGGAGCACTATGCTAGTGCAGGAGGATGGGGGGTTGGAAGGAGGGCAGCAGAAGACTGTCTGCCCCCAGCCCTGCCCCTTTCTCCTGAGCTCCTGCCATTTCCCAGGGGCCCAGCAAATCTGTCAGCCCCCTTGAACTAGAGGTTTAAGTCTGTGCTTTTTCAGTAGAAGGATTATGTTCCATCCTGTGCCCCTGTCATTGAGGATGACTACATGTCTATACCATAGACTAAATCATAGAATAAACACAACAACTATAAAGTTATTAGATGGCCAATGATTTTGTTTTCAATGTTTAACAATATATTCACTGAAAAACTAATAAATATATTACTAAAAGTCAAATTAACAGGCAATTAACAGGAAAACAGTTCCAAATAAAGATTTACGCTGCAAAATGTCATCAGGATGTGGTACTATTATACAGTATGAGTCATTAACATTTCTTAAAAGCATCAGTAAATATTTTTTTTCACTAGCTTCATTTAAATGCTGTAATAGACCATATGTTCTGAAGGATAACTGCAGAAAAGTTTCACAGCAAAGGGTCAAAAAGACAAGATGTTCTAGCTCCCATAAAAATGAGGTTATAAACTAGACAAGACTAATTAACTCACCAATTCAGATTGTAAGGGATGTTTGAGAATGCAGATGGAAAGAGTACTGGTTAAATATATTGCTGTATTAAATTAAGTGTCTTTAATAAGTAATACAGCTTTAAAATTTACATAGAATTTTAAATGGAGCAAATGCAAATTAAAATTGTAAGTATACAGAGACAGCCACATGTACCTGTATATGCAAACCTTTGAATCCTAAAAATGATGCAAGTAGGAAGTCCTGAAAGTAAATCGTTTAATAGTGGAAGATATAAGGTGATAGGTGTTTACAAATCCATGCTTTACAAACAGTCAGCATGGATTTGTAAAGAACTAATCATGTCAAACCCATCTGATAGCTTTCTCTGAGAGGATAACAAGTCTTGTGGATAAGGGAGAGGTGGTGGATGTAGTGTATCTAGACTTTAGTAAAGCATTTGATAAAGTCTCACATGACCTTATAAATAAACTAGGGAAGTACAACCTGGATGGGGCTACTATAAGGTGGGTGCATAATTGGTTGGATAACCATTCTCAGAGCATAGTTATTAATGGTTGAGTGTCAGGATGGAATGGCATAACAAGTGAGGTTCCACAGGGGTCTGTTTTGGGACCAGTTTGGCTTTTATCTTCCTCAACGATTTAGACATTGACCTAAAGAATACTCTTATTGAGTTTGCAGATGATACCAAGCTGAGAGGGGTTGCAACTGCTGTGGAGGATAGGGTCATAATTCAAAATGATCTAGACAAACTGGAGAAATGGTCTGAAGATATAGGAGGAAGTTTAAGAAGGGCAAATGCAAAATACTCCACCTAGGAAGGAACAATCAGTTTCACACATACAGAATGGGAAGTGACTGTCTAGGGAGGAGTACTGAAGAAAGGGATCCAGGGGTCATATTGAACAAAAACCTAAATATGAGTCAAAAGGGTAACACCTGAAAAAAAAATCAAACATGATTCTGGGATACATTAACAGGAGTGTTGTGAGAAAGACATGTGAAATAATTCTTCTGCTCTACTCTGAACTGATTAGGCCCTCCAGTTCTGGGCACCACATTTCAAGAAGGATGTGGAGAAACTGGAGAAGATCCAGAGAAACGCCACAAAAATTATTAAAGGTCTAGAAAACATGATCAAAATAATTGGGATTGTTTAGTTTAGAAAGACTGAGAGGGGACATGATAGCAGTTTTCAAGTATCTAAAAGGGTGTTACAAGGAGGAGAGAGAAAATTTGTTCTCCTTGAAGGATAAGAAGCAATGGGCTAAACTGCAGCAAGAGAAGGTTAGCTTGGGTATTAGGAAACACTTCCTGTCAGGGTGGTTTAACACTGCAATAAATTGCCTAGGGAGGTTGTGGAATATCCATCCCTGGAGGTATTTAAGAGCAGGTTGGAGAGGCATCTATCAGGGATGATCTAGATGGGGCGGCAGGGGACTCGACTTGACAACCTCTTGAGGTCCCTTCCAGTTCTAGTATTCTATGCTTCTAAACTAATTTAAAAACTCATCAATACTTGTTTCCTCTAGATTAGTCTGACAATGTTTTGTAGATTTTTACAGTAGTAAATAATTTGATTTTAACACGAACATGTCTCCTTACCATCAAAAGTGCCTCTTTTCTAAGAGCTAACTGCCGTGGTATGGGCATGCTAATCCATGAGATATGGACCAGTCCAAACTAGGGATGTCAGCTGTAGTTGACTACGTTTAACCGATAAGCCTGGGATCATAAGTTAATCTTGTCACCTTTACGCACTCCCCTCCCTTGCTGCCTCTGTATCGGAGGCAGCAAGAGCTGGGGGAGTGGAAGCCAGACCCCTGTGTACAGGGGCTGCTGCTGCAGACAGCTTCTGTCCGTGGGGGCGCTTGGACCTCCACAGACAGGGGCTGCTTTCACCCTGTGCGAGGAGCTGGGGTTTTAACTGGCTCCCCGGTGGACTGAATCCCGCCTAGCACCCTCTGATTCGGAGGCAGCAGTATGGGAGCAGGGCTGGGAGTGCACTGGCTAGTGGCCCCAGCCCTGGGGACAATTGAATAGTTATGTAACTGCTAAGATTTCATGCAGTTACATGGCTATTCAATTGCATGATATCTAAGATCTCTAGACTACACCAGACTGAGAGAAATTGAATGAGTGAGAGAGAGAGAAAATGAACTTTTAGAATAGTTTTAAAAGATTTATTGTTTATAAATCTTGAAGGTTAATTGCAGATTTCCACCCCAGAAATATGTGCCCTATGCTGCCTTTGCCTTCTCTTGGAAATACAGGCTTATATAAAAGACATCATTTAATTAATAGAAATTATATGCACAAAATTGTTCACCCCAAATGGAGCTTCTCAGATACTACATTTCAAACACACTGCATTAAAACAATAAAATAAGTTTAGAAAGAATACTAACTACAAAGAACTAGATGTTAAATGACAAAGAAGTTATAAGTTTGAGAAGTGGTTTGATCATCCACAGATTTAGAATACGTTTTAAGTAACACCATACAGTGGAATCCTATAATTTTACTTACATAGTTGCCACACTAATTTTACCAGGACAATGACAACTGGCTAATTGTGAGTTAAACATTAAAACTTTGGACCAAGGCTTACAATAGTGGACATGAGTATATTCTGTCACAGCAAGTAAGCCTGCCTTAACTCCACTGCTCCATCACTAGGGCAGCTGTCTGGCCACTCCAAGGGTGGGTGTGACTTGAACCCACAACAAGTATTCTGTCACAGCAAGTATTTGATTTTTATTCAGCTTTGAAAAGTTTTTTTTTTCCAACAGTGCAACATTACAGAATATAGAGTAGTAAAATTAGGTAAATAGATATGGAGCAAAATAAAAGCATTCCTTCTTAAAATAAGCAATATATTGTTACCAATATATTTAGCTGTAGCTTTCCTTTTCTGATCTGTTCATTCAGCCTCAATTTAAGCAATTTTAAGTTTCCAAAAGTATGTTGCTAACTTTCTCATTCAGCAAAGTGAAAAAAAAAATCCTTATTTTCCATTTTCACTCATCATGAGAGAAAAGCCTTTTTTAAAGCACTATGAAATGACAGAATTCATTACAACTTCATATCCAGCTGAAAATTGGAATTTAAAATACCAAAGTGCAGAGGGGAAAATGTTCTAAGGTGGCTAGAAGCATTAAACTTTTGCACTTCGGAACAAGGTTACATTTGAGTGAAGTCTTTGACACATTGTACTGCACACATATATTGCTATGATATATGTTTTATTATTTTCTTAAGTGATAGTTAAATGTTGAATACAGGAGGAAAAATAAAACTTTTACCCTTACTTCAGCACACAAGAGTTTCTCTTCTTCCTCCTTTATCTCCCATGGCAGTGAATATGTCATTAAATTTTTACTAACAAAGGAACAACTGGTTACCTTCAGAAGCAAATTATCACCTGAAGAACATTTTATTTCCTTCGCAAGACTTGGTGCTTGTTAACAGATTTGTCCCAATTTATATTGCACACTGCTACTAACAGGTAGCAATTAGATGAACATCTTTAACATACTAAATTGAAATTTGTTGGAATATAAACATCTGTGATGGGGCTTTACCTGTATCAACTGGAAAGATATGCAATTGGTCATACTTTGGCACCTGGGAAGGTGAGTAGCTAACTGGCTCCCTTGAAAGAGATGGCGGAACTAAGCCTTAAGAAACTCCATTGAGGGAGAAACTGTAGAAGAGACATGTCTTTCTCACCAGGGAAAAGTCCAGTATTAGGCTAACAGTTTGAGATCATGTAAGCAACACACTAGACGGAGAGTGTAGTCTTCTGCAGGGGAAGCTCCACTATAGGGTTGTGTAAGGATAAGGAGAGGACTTCGGTAGGCTAAGGGGGCAGGAGAAGTAGCCAGATTCATCTGGTCTTGTTTGCAATACCTCAGAAGAGGTTTGAATTTGGAGGCTACCTGGAGGATAGAGCCACAGAAGATCTGGAGTCAGAGGCAGGAAGCATTGAAGATGGAGATTGGGTCTGTTTAGTGGGAGTTGGGTCTGTTTAGTCTGCAGAAGCGAAGAGTGAGGGGGGATTTGATAGCAGCCTTCAACTTCCTGAAGGGAGGTTCCAAAGAGGATGGAGAGAGGCTGTTCTCAGTAGTGACAGATGGCAGAACAAGGAGCAATGGTCTCAAGTTGTGGTGGGAGAGGTCCAGGTTGGATATTAGGAAAAACTATTTCACTAGGAGGGTAGTGAAGCACTGGAATGGGTTACCTAGGGAAGTAGTGGAATCTCCATCCCTGGAGGTGTTTAAGTCTCGGCTTGACCAAGCCCTGGCTGGGTTGATTTAGTTGGGATTGGTCCTGCCTAGAGCAGGGGGTTGGACTTGATGACCTTCTGAGGTCTCTTCCAGCTCTATGGTTCTATGATTCTATGAGATAGCAGCAACATCCAGCACCAACGCAAGCAAACGTTGTAAGAGCAAGAGAGCCTCACCCTAACAGAACATAATTTAACATTAACCAACTGCAGACCTTGTTAAGTAATGTGACCATATAAAGAGAATTTCTCTAACAGAATAAATTTGCACAGTTCTATTGAACACAAATTAGATCTCCCATTTTCCCACAGAAGAGACTTTGGCTCCAAATTATTCCCAATATCTAATCCATTATCTGTCTATTTACCCAACCTTGTAACAGTAAATGCAGTTGTGTTTACATGTACTCAGTAACATGTAAGCCACTGGTGATAGCCAGAAGGCAATCTTGTCCCAGCCACGCACAATGAAACACAAGATGTAATGGATATGATCTAATTAGGCTACAAGTTTTACAACATACTTGGAAATGCCCAGCAATAAATCATAGAGAACAGGTTATCTTTCTTTCTTAAATAGCTTCCACCTATTTGGGAGGGCTGCCATCAGCCCACCAGCTTCCTAAACTGCTGCTCTTCTTTTGTATGAGAATTGACAGGTTGGGATAGAAGGTTTTTTTCCCCACCATCTTGTTCCAGATGTTAGAAGGCCCAACATAGCCACTCACCTTCTTTCCTGACTTCCATATAAAATACTTTCCTCAAATCCACCTCCAATTCCTGTTTATCGGGGATATATTTCCCTTAAGTAATGAGTAACCAGACAGGACGTATGCCAGTCCTCTACTTGCTAAGTTGTAATATCTTGACCTATCCTCCAGGTTACCCCTTTTGATCTGTGAGCTGTGATGGGGAAAGCAAGCAAACCATCTCACCTTAGGCAATAGGGCAGTCAGGAAAAATTCCTTCCCAGACCTATAAGAAAACAGGTGACCAAGTATAAGGTCCACCACAGATTATAAAAATTAGGTCCTGCTCTGGTCACAGTAGTCAAAGTGTGATTGCTGCTGATCCATGACTGATTAGAGAGGGGCATAGCTCTGGAACACATGGAATGGTTATAACTATCTCCTCCCCCGCAGTGCACATGGTGAGTCAGCGCCATTTCCAGCCATTTCCTGTTAGCCCTCTTGACCCCGTTCTGGTAAGAACCCCATTCCCTTCCCTCATAACCCAAATGCAGTAGGGACACCCTAAAGGAGCCCCAAGCCCTTTTTACTGTGACCCTCAAAGACCAACTATGTTCAGTTGCAGTGAGCATGTCATGAATTGGCATGGCAAAAACTGCATTTTCCAGCTTAGATAATATTTGGTCACTGAAAATCTACTATTTAAAGACTAAACTGTGAATCTTCAATTTAATGTAATTTCTATTTTAACATATGGACGAGAAAGCTGGAAACTCACCAAAGGTGTATGCAGATGTTTAAATACATAAAAATGCCTTCGAAAAATAATAGGTATTAAATGGAAAGTAAATGGAATATATTCATAACAAATACCAAGATTCAACACAGTTCAACAGCCCCTTATCATGTGGTAAGAGTTTTTTTCTAAAACAGAATGGCTAATTCTGAGTTTTTAAATGGGGTTTGCTACTTCAGAGTATGCGCTCATCATAAAGCCTCTGAATTTTTTTTTGTTAATATGACAGTCTTATTGACATAAATCTCCAATAGCATTCTGATTTTCACTAGTCTACTTAAGACTATTGTCACTGAAGAATTTCCAGACTTGGGCAGCTGGAGCACATGCACACCCACAGGGCATGTCTACGCTACATGGAAGATTGACACTGCTGTGGTCAATCTTCTAGGGTTCGATTAAGGAGGTCTAGTATAGACCCACTAAATCAAACTGAGAGTGTACTCCCGTCGGTGCCAGTGCTTCTGCTCCACACAAGGAATCAGGAAGCCACGTAGCTGGAGTTGTGGATCTTACTTCAACCTTCTGATGTAGTGTAGACCAGGCCACAGTGAATACCCTTTGGGACGAACAGTTGAAGAAAAATTGCTTACCACTGCGACACTGTCTGTCTAAAACTAGACATGATTTCTGCACGACTCCAAGACACTTCACCAACATGATGATCTTTGTAACACAGATAATTGGTGAAGCTTTGAAAAGTTCCTTTAAGTGTTTACCCTTCTTCAGTACAGAACATCTGTCTTTACTGGTTTATGTTAAGTCAAATACTGTTTAGTTCCATTTTGACTGTAAGAACTTTAAAATATGTTAATTTCTCCACTGGTATTTCTGAATCCTACAAATACCATCTCATTGCCTTGTCTATAAGACCTCTTATCTTCAGTAGAAGATTTTCTGGAAGAAGTGATGGTCAAGGAAACAACAACTTTGAATGTGGATGTAGGATTTCAACTGTGCCTGTATTTTTTGCATGTATTTATGTAAGGTTTAAGAAATATCAAATAGAATGTTGAAAAGCAGAGCAAACAAAGTGTGACTGGCTAGATATGAACAAATTAGAAAATGCCCTCCCCTCAAATGTTTGGCTAAATAGTTTGTGTATAGCTCACTTAGAAAAAAAGGGGAAAATGCATGAAAACACAGTTTCTTCTTTTAGAGATAACTGTACCTCTGGCCCTTCCATGGTATTATCATATTGTATCCTGTAAAAGAAATTTAAGAATGCTCTTTTTCCTTTCCAGCTTGAGTAAGACAAAGAGAATTAAATTTTCAATATTTTTCTTTTACTAAAAAGAAAATGGTAATAATTATAAAACAAATATGGAATTCAAATATTCAATGCATATTTGACATTTAATGCAGCCTAATGTATTTTGGATATAAATCCTCATTGTATTTTTTTTAACTTTAATAACACATCAAATATTGGATATTTTAAATAAAATAAAATGAGAATATGCATTGAAATAAGTATATATCAAACAAATGGGTATATGTCAAATATTTAATAGTCTCTAAAAACCATCTTCTAATAATTTTCAAACATTTGAGAGACAATTAAGTGAATTAGAGGGACCGCTTTTGAGTTTTAAAAAAGGGACAAATGGTACCAATTTTTTTTTAATTATACTTATTTTACTTAGTAAAATTCATCTGTGTCTATTTGGTCCAGACTGGAAGATGAGTGATGCAGGTATTACTTCTCTTTTAAATTCACAAAAACTCGGTGTTCAGTGTATTTCTCAGGATTTTTTTCTGAGAGCACTTTAAATTTAAATTAGATTTAAGAAGAAAATCTATGCTTTTTTCCTATCCACTTTCTTCCTTTTAATTTCTCTAACAAAGAGAATCTTAAAAATCAGTGGTTCTCAAACTTATTTGATCATGAACACCCCACATCTCTGGATACAAAGTAGTTTACACCCCCGAACCGCTATCAGGATACATACCGATAAAAAAGAATCAACACGCAATTTTCACTAAATATTAAAAACCAGTAAGGTGCCAATTCAAATGGTACCAACAATCCATTGAAATAAGAGCAAAAACAAAACTAAAATTGTGGTGAATGCTAACAATTCAATGTGCACACTGTGGGGTAACAAACAGATTAATGTACAAATGGCAATAGCTTTGTATAATGCCATTTAAGCTTAATGGAAATCTGTCAAAATGAACAGCACCATCTAGAGTCAGATTCACAGACCTATCTGAAGACTTGATACGTCTGAAGTAACTGCTTTGCTAGTTATTCACTGATATGAATAAAATGTACATAGTATATTTCCCCCTCAACCCAAAAAAGCAGAGAATCAATAAAGTGTCACTGTGGCTAAGTACCCCAGTAAAAGCAGCAGCAAGGGGCAAAAAGACATCCTTTAAAAAGCCTTACTGAAATCAAGATACATCACATATACCATTTCCCCCCATCCTCCTTCCACTCCGCTATCAATGCTGTGAAAGAGGAGAATTAGGTTGGCTTGTCATGATTTGTTTTTGAGAAATACCAGATGCTTACAAGTGGATGGTTTAATAATTTGTTCCGGTATTTTTTGGGGGTATCAAAGATAAGTGGACTGACGTATAATTCCACGTGCCCTGTGTGTTCTCCTTTAAAGAGATAAGGGTACTAATGTTTGCCTTCACCAGTCCTCTAAGATCTTACTTACTCCATGAGTTCTCAAAGACAATAACTAATAATT
The DNA here is from genome assembly GCA_019425775.1 of Rafetus swinhoei. NCBI lineage: Eukaryota > Metazoa > Chordata > Testudines > Trionychidae > Rafetus > Rafetus swinhoei. The sequence goes on from CM033440.1 coordinate 73,749,850, forward strand.
CTGAGATTGCTGCAGATGGTTCTTTGAATATGCTAGGATAAATTTGATCAGGCCTGCCTGTCTTGAATCCATTTAGGTTATCAAATATTTTTAAATCTGTTCTTTTTCTATTCCGTTTCATGTTCCTTCCCCCTTGTTGTTAACACAATTAATGTTAAGTATCTGGTTATCATTAATCTCTTTAGAAAAGACTGAAGCAAAATAAAACATTAAACACATCAGCCTTCTTGATATCACCTGCTATTAGCTCTCTCTCCTTGGTGAGTTGTGGACCTATGCTTTCCTTCATTTTTTCTCTTGGTCCAAATATATTTAAAGAAGCTCTTCTTACATGTCACAGAGGACATAAAAGGTAACACATTTTATGCCATAGCCTTTCTGATTTTGTTACTACATGTTCATGCTATTCCTTTGTACTCATTCTTGCTAATTTGTCCATGTTTCCACTTTTACAGATTTTCTTTTGGATTTTCAGGTAATTAAAGAGCTTGTGGTGGAGCTATATTTGTATCCTACTATTCTTCCTACGTTTCCTTCACATTGGGACACTTTGTTGATGTGCCTTGTATATGATCTCTTTGAGAAACTGCCCACTTTCCTTAACTTTTTCCCTTACATTTTCTTCCTACAGGACCTTACCTACCACTTCTCTGCATTTGTTTCAGTCTGCATTTTGAAGCCCATTGTACTTATTCTGCGGCTGTCATTTTTTAAAAAAAATAATGAAATCTACAATTTCAGGGTCATTTTCTCCCAAAGTGGCTTCAACCTTCAGATCACAACTAAATCTAAAATGTCTGTCTCTCTGGTTACTTACTATACCTTCCAAAACAGTTATTAATGTTCTACTTAAAAACAAACAAACAAACTAAACTTACAGATACAAAAGAAAAAAAACCCATTTAGACGGCATGGGAGCAGTTTTAATAATTTCTGAATACTCCTCACTATAATAGAAGGTCTTTGTGTGCTTTAAAAGTTTAGCAATATTTTAACTTGAATTGTTTCGCAAAGAAACATTATTATTTCAGCTATTGATGATTGCCAATACAAATACTTAAAGTTGCTGCCTAAGTTGGGAACATATCAAATATGTGCTCAATCTCATCACTTGTCATATCTAAATAAATAAAATTTGTTGCTTTAAACATATACACTGTGGTAAATATACATGATCATATCAAACATAGCTAGGCTTTGATGTTTACCTTACCAACAAAGTTTCCTAATTCAAGGAAACAGACACTATATTGCCTTTATTTTTAAAGTACAAAATGGCAATAACATATATTTGTCAGGTAATACAAGCAATACCAATCCATAACTTTAATAATAAGTATGAAATGATCAGTGACCAGTGGCTAAAAGGATGTGGTCATAAAGACAGAAATTAGAAATAACACTGCGTGCAGTCCCCTCCATAATAAAGACACTGGGAGTTTGGTCATTCATCTAAATGGTACTAACTTCACACTACACCTTCAGGTTTTTTATATTGTGCTATTAAAGTATCTAAGTGGTATTTAGTGATTTTTCAATATACAAATCCTGAACTATCTTTGAGTAAGATGTCTCTTTTTATTCATGATATTTGATAACCAATTCTATACCATTCCTACTTTTTCTAAAAACTGGCCAATCCTTCAGTACATGAGAATGAAGAAAATATATGTGGACAAGGATTTTTTTCTTAATGCTGATAAAACCATATTAAAAATACAGCTTCTTGACCATTAAATAATATCCATACCATGGACAAAAGTGACAATATGTAATGAACACAATGGATGGCAAACCGCTGGAATTTGTTTAAAAGCATTAAAACAGTATAACACTTCCCTCTTTCTCCTCTTTTTTTCCTCCTGATTTTCCCTTCCCTTCATCTTATTTCATTTGCTTTTACTCCTTTTGGATTGGAGAGAGTTCAACGCAGAGCCATGAAAATTATTAAAGATTTGAAAACATGCCCCATAAGGACCTCAGCATATTCAGTCTATCAAAGAGAAGGCTAGGAGGTGACTTGATCAATACCTAAAAGAGGAAAAGAAATTTGGTAATAGAGGGTTCTTCAATCTAGTAGACAAGTGTCTAACAAGAGCCAATGGCTGGAAGCTGAAGTGGAATCAAAATACTACACAATTGTTTTTAAACAGAGGACAGCTAACCACTGAAATAACATATCAAGAGTTGTGGTGTATTCTCCATCAAAGGGAATTTTAAGATCAATATTGAATAGCTTTCTGTAGTTGAAATAGAATTTAATTCAGGGAAGGTGAAGAGGCTGCATCACCTCATCTGGCGATGAGGAGGCGGCGGCCAAGGTCATCTGGGCTTCCTCACCCTGCTGGGACAGTTCCTCTGTGACCACTGCCTGTTGAGGGGAAGCAGATGTACCCATATCCCCTTGGGAAATGTGAGGCTCTGGTGGCACTGACAGGGCTTAGGACATGCTAGTGACCAAGCAGTAACCTGAGGCTGAACTGGGAAGCCCCAGGGAATCCATGGGCACCACTGAGCCTGCCACTGCAACTATGGCCCCGGCATGCCCTGCGACTGTGCCGGTGGCGCTGAAGTTGATGGTGCTGTCTGTCATACCATCTGCAGTGCTGGGGAAATGGAGGCTGCTGTCGACATTACACTGATGGAATTGATACTTGCTGATACCCAGGAGGACAAGCGGGAGTGGCAGCCTTTCCAGTGCTGGGTCTCCATTACCGATGGTAAGAAGGAACTGAGGAGGTTAGGGCCGGGAGTGCCCTATATAGCTCAATGTGCATACGCCACTCCAGGGGGCTCTGGAGACTGCGTAGGGAAAAACTTCCAGAGCGCACACACCTATGTTGAATGGACGTGAATAATCACTCGAAGAAGAACATAATTTTCTCTCAGTACCTCACTTTTCCTTTTCCATCCGTAGTCTGTCTTGTCTATACAGATTGTAAGCTACTGGAGTTATGAATTAGCACTGACTTGATTTCCTGGGGTCTACTGAAATAAATATTTAATAATAATAAACACTGCTACTACTAAGACTTGGCCCTACAGTTCCATTTTGCTACCATTTACTGTCTGTTCCAAAACAGAAAGGGAAAAAGAGGTAAGGATACTTGCAACACAAAACAAAAATTAATTACAAGTGGTAGCATGAAGAAAACTCACTTTTCCTCATTTACAGCTGATACTACAGGCTTCTAGTTTACCTGTGTACAATAGGAAATTGAAAATCCTTCAGATTGTCTCCCACCACCCCTTACACACACAGCTGTTTTATTTCTCCACTTAAAATAATATGAAATAATTTGTGTTAAATGCATACTTTCATTGTGAGTTTTATTTAAATTTCCTGATCTTTTAACAAACAAATTTTTTTATAGAGTATCCTCTAAATACAATTTTTGCAATTATTTTAAAAACTATATATTTCAAGGGGTTTTTCTTCTTTCTTCTTCTTTTAATTGTCGGGAAAGGCAAGAGCAACACCAAATAAGCTCAAATCTTTCTGGCTAACAAAGTTATCTTTGGGGTTTTTTTTGATTCTCTCATACCTCCTAATCACTTTCCTCACACTTCACTCTGAATTCTTGCTCATACATCTCTGACCTAGATTCCCTCCATTCTGCCAGTGACCCCAACCTAAATATTCTGTTCATCTTCCCTTGCTCAAGCCTCCACATCTTCTTTCGTTATGCTCTCTGGTGAAAATTCCTTTCCAAGATCTATTAAACACCCATAATTCAAATTATTCCTTAAGAATCACGTATGCTCCATTTTTGGATGTGGTGCAGTGGATTTACAGTTTAAGAAGAACAGAGTAAAAAAAATTGAAATATGCTCCTATCATTATGAGGAGTAAACATTGTGGTGACTGACGTAAGACTCTAAATAGCTTACACATATATTTATAGGTCCAAACTGCAGATCTACATTTTTATAAATGTGCAACCTGTATCTTTCACCTTTTCCTTTTTCCTCTCTTATGTTAGGTAAAATCATTAACTTTCAATGATTCTTAGGTCACTTTATCCCTAAATTACTTTTTTTGAAAAAGTGCTTTTACAACATTTATCATCCCTTAAATAAAATGGGGATCACACAACAAAAAGGCAGAGAAATCTTACTGTTATATTTTTTAAAAGGGTGCTACACAACTTGAGAACACTAACAATATCTTGATTTCAATAAGGCTTTTGATATACTCCCACCTAATATGCTCATAAGCAAAGTAGGAAGATGTGGTTTAGATGTAATTACTACATGGTCGATGCCCAATTGCTTAAAAGATCACACAAAGCATTAGTTATCAATGGCTTGCTGTCAAACGGGAAGTATGCATCTAGTGGGACTGCTCCGTGGTTAGTCATGCATCCAACAGGAGTCATAATTTGGCTCATGGAGTGGAAGATATGCTTATAAAATTTGCAGCTGATACTGAGCTCGGAGAGGTTGCAAGCACTTTGGAGATTAGACTTCACAATGACAAGGGCAGGGGATGAAGCTGCTTCTGGACGAGGCAAGCTACCCTGTGGTCCCATCCATATTCCAGCTCGGCTCCAACCCAGGTTCTGCCTCCTCTCTGCTCAACCCCTCCCCTTCCAGGCAAATCTCTGAACCCAAATGTAGTAAATGACATTTGAAAATAAATTCCACTTTTCTACATTTTTTTCTAAAGAAAATGGAGCATGTTTTCCCCTGCGTGCCAGATAGCGAAGATTGGACATGCAGAAAGATACCCAATTAAAAGAACTAAGTTTGGGAATAAAAAAATGTCAGTTCCAGGGTGGGGTTTATCCTGAAGTTTGTCAGAGATTTATTTGGAAAAACTTTGTAATAAAGGCAAGTCAGTGTCCTGCTGAATACAACACATGATGCAGCTCTTCTATTTTTCATTTTCTTAATCAGTATTTCTAAGCTGATTTTATATTTTAAATATACTTTTCAGTCTTCAAAAAGTAATCATTCCAGATTACTACATATTTAACACACTGAAACAGTGACATTTTAAATTAATCAGTCAGAGCGGTTTAGTGTGTTCATAGCAATGCTCATTGGGAACACTAATTTATTGTGTGAGAGCTCCATAGAAATAGATGTTTATGAAATTGCAGCATATGTTTCTGTTAAAAATATGCTTCCTATGATTTTAGGCATAACAAAGGATTTTATATCTTACTAAGGTACTGATTCTGGTGGTTATCTTAAACTAGTTCATCTAATAGCCAGAAGAAAGAAAGCTGGACCATATGAAAAAACTTGCACAGATCCAGACAGACACCATCTTCCTATCCAAGTGCAAAAAGATGGACATTGTACCCAAAGGACTGAAAGTGAACAACCCATTAAGATCAACATACTGTACTGACTACAGTGAGAGAATCTGCTTCACACTATCCAAGAAATTAAGGAACCACCTGATTAGTATCTTATACAAGAAATAGAAAAATATCAAGAATGACATCTCTAACCTAGAGAATCTCATCTCAAGACAAACATCCACACCGACTAATACCTTACAAGACTTTTGTTCCACCAGACAAGAAATCTACTATACACACTTCTATTCCCTACAACAAAGAAAAGACAATAAACTTTCTAAACTGCTCCACACCACAGGCTACAACAGCAACTACCTCAACCGACGGGATAATATTGTTAACCTCTCTAGCTACAAACTGAACCCAGCAGAAGAGTCTGTCTTATCCCGGGGACTCTCTTTCTGCCCCACCTCACCCACGAACTGGATTCAATTTTGTGGTGACCTTGAGGTTTTCTTTTGCCGCCTCCGCCTACGAGAATATTTCCAAACTACCAATGAACATCAATCTGACCAACCAGATCCTCCTATCAACACCAAAAGAAAAATAATTCTATATGGACTCCCCCTGACGGTCGGAATTACAATCTGGATTTCTATATACAAAGCTTCCGCAACAATGCACAGACTGACATTATTCACAAACGACACAAGTGACATACAATCTCAGCCATGCTGAACACTATGCTATCCAGAGTCTCATAAACAACCCGGACATTATAATCAAACTAGCTGACAAAGGGGGTGCTGTGGTCATTATGAATAAGTCCGACTATGACCAGGAGGCAACCAGACAACTCTCCAACACCACATTTTACAGACCTCTCTCCTCTGATCCCACTTCAGAATACCAAAAGAAACTACATTGTCTCCTTAAAGAACTCCCTACATCTACTTGGGACCAAATCCACACAGAAACACCTTCTGAACCCCGACCAGGATTGTTCTATCTGCTTCCCAAAATCCATAAACCTGGACACCCTGGACGTCCCATCATCTCAGGTATCGGCATGCTCACTACTGGATTATCCAGCTATGTAGACTCTCTTCTCAAACCCTACGCAATCAACGCTCCCAGCTATCTCCGAGATACTAGTGACTTCCTGAGAAAACTACAAAATATCGATAACCTCCCTGATAAGAGCTTCCTTGCTACCATGGATGTAGAAGCTCTATACACCAACATCCCACATGAAGACGGATTACAAGCAATTAGAAACACTATCCCAGAGGAGACCACTGCCAATCTGGTAGCAGACCTATGTAACTTTGTTCTCACCCACAATTATTTCCAATTTGAGGACAACTTATACCTCCAGATCAGCGGCACAGCCATGGGTACCCGCATGGCCCCATAGTATGCTAACATCTTTATGGCTGACTTAGAACAACGTTTCCTCAGATTCCATCCCCTTCTCTACTTATGCTACATCAATGACATTTTTATGATCTGGACCCATGGCCAAGAAACACTGGATGCATTCCACAGAGACTTTAACAACCTACACCCCACCATCAATCTCAGCCTGGACCATTCTACACGAGAGATGCATTTCCTGGACACCACAATACAAATCACCAATGGTAAATTAGACACCACTGTCTACAGAAAACCCACTGACTCATACAGTTACCTACATGCCTCCAGCTCCCATCCAGAACACACCATACGATTCATTGTCTGTAGCCAAGCCCTTCGATACAACTGCATCTGCTCTAATCCCACTGACAGAGACCAGAAAGTTCAGGATCTCTACCAAGCATTTATAAACCTCAATTACCCACCCGGAGAAATAAAAAAAACAAATTGAAAGAGCCAGACAAATACCCAGAAACCATCTACTTCAAGACAGACCCAAGAAAACCAACAATAGAACATTACTTGTCATCACCCAACTTAAACCCGTCCAACACATTATCAATAAACTACAACCTATACTGGAACAGGATACTACACTCCGAGAGGCTCTGGGAGACAGACCCATAGTCTCCTATAGACAACCACCTAACCTCAGGATGATTCTTACCAACAAACACAAGACATACCACACTAATACCAACCCTGGAACTTTCCCCTTGCAACAAACCCCCGTTGCCAGCTTTGTCCACATATTTACTCTGCTGACACCATCATTGGACCTAACCATTTCAGTTATAAGATCAAGAACACATATTCCTGCTCATCCAGAAATATAATTTATGCCATCATGTGCCAACAGTGTCTGCCTGCTATGTATATTGGACAAATTTCTCAGACACTTTGCCAAAGAATCAATGCACACAAAACAGACATCAGACAGTTTCACAAAGAAAAAACAGTTTCTTGCCATTTCAGCCAAAATGGGCACTGTCTCAACAACCTGATTACCTGCATCCTGCTTCAAAGAGATTTTAACACAAGACTTCAAAGAGAAGCCTCTGAACTGTCATTCATGCTTAAATTTGACACTTTACGAATGGGCCTTAACAACGATGCTAATTATCTTACCCATTACAAAGATAGCTTCCCCAATTATCACCTCTAATATAATTATCTCATAGACATTAACCCCCCCCGCTGTTCTAAAACCTGATTTGTCTATTTTATGTGTGTTCACTTTTTTTGATTGTATCCCTTTGGTATATATGGTCATACCAATTTTCTTCCACAATTTGATCTGAGGAAGTGGGTCTGGCCCACGAAAGCTCATCACCTAATAAACCATCTTGTTAGTCTTTAAAGTGCTGCATAGTCCTGTCTTTAGTTTCTGGACAAATGGGTTTCCCTATCTGGATGAAAAGGGATGTTGTCACTTTAAAGGCTGTCTTCAACAGGGGAATGAAGGGAGAAAGATTGCAGCAAGGATGGACAGAGTCTTTGGAAGAAAGTTTTTTGTACTCTCGTATTAACATTAAAATGTGTATTTTAGATAAGGGTTGTCTTTTGAAGAATTTATTTAAAAAAAACCCCTCCCATCTGTCTGAAGATCCAAGCATTTATGGCTAAAGTTAAATAGACTGTGCATCTAAAAATCTATGTAAGGATTTTTTTAGTGATGTGACTTTATAATCTTCAGCAACAAACAAATGAAATATTGAAAGCAGATTTTCAACTAAGGTCCTGTAGAATAACAGATTCTGAGTAAATATGTAATGCACAACTGGTTTTGTCAGCAAATGTAGAAACTGACAGTATATAGCTAGGGGGGTGGGCACTGGCAAATACCTGTTAAATGGCTTCATTACCATTTTAATAACTCTTTCACAGGTTCAATGTTATGCTAATAGCTCTGGCAACCTAGATGGCTTTTCACTTTTAAGAGCTTCAGGGGGTAGTGGAGTTAGTCTGTTACAGAAAAAAAACAAAAACAAATGGTCTGGTAGCACTTTATAGACTAACAAAACATGTAGATGGTATCATGAGCTTTCATGGGTACAGCCCACTTCTTCAGATGACCTGATTTATCTTTTAAGTTACTTGATCTTCTCTGGAGGAAGGCTCACCAGCCTTTAACAGCCTGCTATGGGAGCCTGCAGGAAAAGTCAGAATATGGACAGGAAGAGGTGAGAGGTTAGGCACTAAGACCCAGGGGAAAGGAATGCATTTCCTTGCTTCTTATACTCGCCTCCCAAGACAATGACCTGGACAATTTGGAGAACTGGTCTGAAATCAAGGTGAAATTCAATAAAGACAAATGTGAAGTACTTCATTAAAGGAAATAAAAATCAAAGACAATTACAAAATGATAGTAGTACTGCTAACAAGGATTTGGTGGTTATTGAGGATCAAAAACTGCATATGAGTCAACAGTGTCACGCATGAGCAAAAAATGAAAATATCATTGTGGGTTGTATTGACAGGAGTGTTTTTGTGTAAGACACCCAAGATAAATTGTCCACTCTAATCAGCATTGGACTAGTGTCCCCAGTTTTGGGTGCTGCCACATTTTAGAAAAATATGGACCAACTGGAGAGAGCAGAGAGGACACCAATAAAAATTATGAGAAAGGTTCAGAAAATCTGACTGATGATGAAAGGTTAAAAAAACCCCTCAACATTTAATTTGGGGAAGAGAATATGAGGTAGTGTCACAGGGCGGACTCACCGCTGAGATACCTCCTGCTGGTAGCTCTGGGAAATTAGTCCTGTCATCATGGGGTACCTCCTTCTGGCTGGTGTCTCCCTCTTTCGTGCTTTGTACTCTTGTTCCAGACCTGCGTCACTCCCAAACCACGGCATCCTTTTCAGGACAATGACCTCCAGCAGTGCCATCTATAGTAGTCTCTCATCCCCCTTCTGGGGGTTAACAGCAGTCCTTGGTCTAGTGCCTGCCACTGTGCCCAATGACAGCCTCAGTCCAGCGCCTCATTTCAGGAGCAAGCCACAGTCCTTCTAGGCCATACAACAATGGTGGCTAGACACAGTGCAAGGAGGTGGAGGAGCCAGGCCCGCATACTACTCTGGATCCCAACCCAGGAATCCTTTGGTGGCAGTCTTGTCCTGCCCTCCTCTACTGCCTCTAGTTCCCTGGGCCACTTCCCCCATGACCCTTTGCACCCTCTTGGTCCTTGAAGCAAGGCCAGGAGCCTGGCAGGTATCAGGCTGGAGCCTCCTTCTCTAGGCCCCGTGAGCCTGTCCGGTACTGCTCTCCCAAGGTGCTTCTCTGGGAACTGGTCCTGCACCTGCCCTAGTCAGGGCTTCACTGACTCTCTCTGCTGGGCAGCTCCTTATATCTAGGGCTGCCCGAGCAAACCACACCCTGACTGGCTACTTAAAGTCTCTCCCTCATTGGCCAGGGCTCCCGCAGGCTCCCTCCAGCCTCCATTAACCCCACCCAGCCTGTGTAGGGTGGAAATCTGATAGGTCTTAAAACATGTTAAGGTCTGTAATAAAGAGGACTGTGATCAACTGTTTTCCATGTCCAATGGAAGAAGGACAAATAATGGGCCTAATATACAGTAAAGGAGATTATATTAGCAAAGCTTTTAACAGTAAGGATAGTTAAACGCTGGAATAGGCTTCCAAAGGAGAATCCTGGTCACTGAATGTTTTAAAGAATGGGTTTAGACAAACATCTCCCAGGGATGCCCAGGTTTACTTGGTCCTGCCTCATTGCAGGGGGTTGGTTTTGATGATTTTTTGAGATCCCTTCCAGTCCTTCATTTCCATTGGTGCTTCCAGCAGCACGTAGAGTGTATGAAGGAGGTAGCTCTCCTGGCGTAAGTTTAAAATGAAGCATACATCCACGAGGTGCATTATCTTTGTTATCTATCAGGGTGCAAACATTCCATTTAGCAAAAGTTACTGTCTTTTTATAGCTTTGATTACAGGCAGAGTGATCCCACTGGATGCAGTAATCTAGCCAGGAGTGTATGAGACATCCTAGATTTAGGACACCTTTTCTAACCCTCTCCATATGGGATGAGAAGAGGCGATTCTCAACGGGAACGCTCTGTTACAATAGCAGCTGCCAAATTGCAGCCCTTTCTCAGTCCAGGTCAAGGCAACCATGTAACTAAAGTTGCCTACAAGGAGATTAGTGGCTAGGAACTGTCAGAGTTACTAATCCTGTCCTCATCACCACTAGTCTGTTGCCACAGGGATTGGAAGGTTGTAAAGATTTTTTTTTTTACCCCCATGGTATCGCAGCACCTCAAGAGTTTAGAGAGGTACTACCAAAATTGCCTCTAGATGATCCTATGCATGAAGTGGCAAGATCGCTGTATTAATACCAACAATCTTGTGACAATGATCCTCACATATCAATATTGCTGGACTGGACACTGTGTGGATGCCAGATTCTCACCTCCCCAAACAAGTCTTTTACTTTCAAATTACCCATGATCAGAGGTAACACTACAGAGACACACTGAAAGCACATCTTAAGAAAACTAATGTGAACATCACAAGCTGGGAGGAGCAAGCCACTAACCAACCCCAATGGTGCCATATCCTCCATCAGTTAGTGGCTCACTTTGAGGAGAAGTGCCTTGCCCTCAAAGCTGGAGAGAGAGAAACTGGAAGGAAGAAGAACATGCTTTCTCCCAGCAGGAAGCTTGCCTGTTACAAAATGGCTGTACGTACTGTGAGCAGATTTGCAGTTCCAGGATCAGACTCCTGAGTCATGTCAGGACCCATATGTAAATCTACGACAGATATCAGTAATGCATGCATGAATGAATGAATGAAAGAACGAGACATAACTTATGCTAGCAAAGACGTGCCTGATGGATGTGACTACGTACCAGAGTACATGCACTACCTGGTTCTCGACTCACTCAATCAACAAGACTCTGTGTAAACTGCTATTTTTAGCTGTAGTATCTCGCTGCCTCCCTGTTGCTCAAGGAAAAGCTTGACAGTGGGGAGTTGCTGAAGCCTTTAACTGACAGGTAAATATACATCACTATGGACACAGCTTGTTTTTTCACTGCAGCATGTTGCTACACATAGTCTACATGCTGTCACCAGTAGTGTGTACTATAATCTGTTGCTATGTCTACACCCAAGTTCTATTTACTGAACAACAAATATGACAAGGCAGTAAAATGTGCTTTCTGGGTTCTGAAAGCACCTCTTTTAGCAACTGGAAAAAGGAAAACATACATGGATTTCACTAACATATACTTCCAAAATCTTCTACAATTTGTACATCAAATTTAGAAATACTGGAAATAGCCATTCCAAGAAGATGAAGGCAAGGAGTTGAAAAACCTACACCTAAATATCTGCATAAAGATTTACATTTTAGTCTCCTAAAATTAGGTTAAGAATATGCATTATGCTTGTTTGCCTACTATACAAACTACCATGCATAAGGAGACGCAAGAGCAATTATGAAAATGCACTTGAATCTAGGACAGTATAAAATGTGGTGAGTAATTTCATTATTAGCTATAGACATTAAAAAATACGTGAATATTTTATTAAAGCATTTTTCTAATTACTTTATGTTTTCTTAAATAAACATATAATTAAGCTTTACTTTCTGTTATTCAGATTTTTTTTTTACTATTTATTCATAAAGTGGAAACATACCAACTCCAGTCCGTATCCACATTTAATGCTCAGTCTTATTCACATGAATTCAACAGAAACACTTAGTAAGAAAGAATTATTTATATGGGTAATGGCTACAAGATGGGCCTTGATATATTTATAGAACTGAAAGAGCAAGGATATATTTGTATTAATTTACAAATGAATTCATGTATTTTAAATTTTAAGATACAATAATAAATGTAATAGTAAAACCTAGATACTTCAAACCTGCTTCTCATTTTTATGGAAGGTAATACCATTGGAAATAATCACTGGGTATTGTTAGACTATATTACTCTACATGTTTAGACAAACTTTCACAAACTGTACTCATCACAGAGCTTTAAATGAAATACTGTTCACAAATATTCAAACATATTGCCAAGTATTAGTATCTTTAATATGATAGTCACTGCATGACTGGCTTCTACAAAGTTTGCAGAATTCCCAGCCCTGTCCACTGAAATTTATTGAGCACCAAAATAAAAGAATTCAATTCTGATCAAATTAATTTCTTATTTTCGTGTTTCTTTTATTATTATTATTTACATTCTTAAAAAGCTGGGGAAGTAAAATGAAAGCTATAGTGTCATGTTTCACTATAATATGTCAAATTAATCTTCACAATGAGACTCATATAATTCACCAATTACTTTTGATATTATACAGTTCCTATAAAGGTTGAAGGGAAAATGACGGGAGTAAAACATTTCCGCACTATATCAATGCCATCTTAGACTCAATGAAATAAGAGAGTCATAGGAAACATCACAGAAGGACATCCCAGATTTGTAATCATGCTGAAGATTTTTTTTTGCATTATTAGAAAAAAAAAAAAAAAAGAATGTCTATCCAAGCACTTTCATATACATCTTTTAAAATAAAATCAGCATATCTGCAGTCTTTTTGAACAGATCAACATTTGTGACTGCAGTCCTCAAACAATTCAAGTTTTGATTTAAAACAGATGTTTGGATTCAGTCCAAACAAATGAATATTGAACAACTAAACACTGAAACAGCGGGGGAACTTGCTCTAGCAAATTATTTCAGTGTCTTTTATATTTAAGCATGATGGATAAATACCCTGCAAGAACAGAAGGAGCTATTTCAGACAGTACATCAACCACCTAACCCTGATCAGTGTTCACAAATGTTTTGATCTAAATCTACCCATGTCAATTTATAGCATAGGGGTCACCTTAGCTGACTGTACAAGCTCAAGTGACTCCATCTGCACTACTCTATATTTCAAATTTAAAAAAATACCCCCAAGTTTTATAGTCTTTAACTGTCCTATTCCAACCATTGCAATAGGAAGCAGGTTATACAACAAGGAGGTAGGGGGAGGCCTAAGACAGAGTAATGATTTTCACGGAAAAAAATGCTACGATGTGCATTCCCAAGTGAACCTTCACATCCAAGGGTACGTCTAGACTACATGCCTCTGCCGACAGAGGCATGTAAACTAGGCTACCTGACATAGTCAAAGAAGTAGGATTTATATATCCCGGCTTCATTAAAATAAACATGGCGCGTGCTGTGCGGCTCAGTTGATCGTCGGCTGGCCTTGCGAAGTCAAGATGCGGATCGGTTGAAGGGAAGCCTTTGTCGACCGCTCCTGTAAACCTCGTTTCACAAGGTATAAGGGAGTGGTAGACAAAGGCTTCTCCTGTGGACCGATCCGCGTCTTGACTCGCGTGCTGTGCCGATGATCAGCTAAGTCAGCACAGTGTGGTGGCCATATTTATTTTAATGAAGCCGGGGATATTTAAATCCCGGCTTCTTTGACTATGTTGGGTAGCCTAGTTTACATGCCTCTCTCGGCAGAGGCATGTAGTCTAGACCAGGGGTCTTCAACCTTTTTAGGCACAAGATCACTTTTTGAATTTAAGTGCAATCCAAGATCTACCTCACACCAAAATACCCTTGCCCCGCCTCCTTCGTGCCCCTTCTCCAAGGCCCTGCCCCTGCTCACGCCATCCTCCCTCCCTCCCTTCCACCCTTATTCTCCCTCCCTTTCATCAGGCAGGGGCAGAGGGTTGGGGCGTAGGCTCTGGCCTTGGGCTAAGTGATTTGGAGTGTGAGAGGGGCTCTGAACTGAGTCTGGGGCAGGGGCTTGGGGCACAGGCGAGGGTTCATGACTGGGGCAGAGGATTGGCGCTGGCTCCAGCTGGACACTGCTTACCTCAGGTGGCTCCTGGGTGGTGGTGCAGTGGCTCACCCCTGCCCTGGCCCTGCACCACTCTCAAAAGCAACCAGCAAACTCCTTCCATCCTAAGCCCTGTAGTGCCCCCTCTCTGCTGTGTGGAGATAGAACACAGGAGGAGGGGGGGGGCACCCTGACATAAGCACCCCTCTTCTCCCTTCCCTGCTCTGTACTGCAAGCAGGAGGCTCCCGGAGAGGAGCAGTTCCAAGGCAAAGGGCAGGAGGTGCACAGCTGTGCGGTGAAGGGCAGCTGAAGTGCCCACACTTGATAGCCTCTTGGCCAAACCAGTCAGGATCACCTGTCAGAGGCTCCAAGATCTACCAGTAGATCCCGATCTACTGGTTGGTGACCACTGGTCTAGACATACCACAAAGGAATCACAAAGAATATGTCTCAAACTGGCAAAATATCTTCAAACTTCCATTGACAATAAAGTTGCAAGTCCTGAATTACAGAAGCTGATATATATATTATACAATGGAAAAATATGATTTGCCCACATTAAAAAAAAATCTGGTCAACTCCTGGCTGAACAACTTTAGCACCTTCATGCTTTGGAACAGAGACCAGAATTTGGCAGAGGAGTGGCTTTGGGGCAAGGCATGTGTCTGTGGTCCCTGTGAAAACTGGCCACAATTTGTCTCAGTTAAAAGCCTTTCTCCAAAAAAAACCAAAAAACCAACCTTCCCCCCCCCCCAAACAGTTTGCATATTTTCAGTAGTTACAGTTCCAAGCTACAGAATCTTATTTCTTTAGGTCAAGCTGTAGCAGCTCATCAGTTTGGCTCTAGAGGTCTTTGGTTCAAACCTTAGTCTGTCGACTAAGAAGCTTGGCATCACACAAGCTTCAGTTCTTCTATGTTCCTAGTGCAGGCTACACTGCATATGTGCCATCCCAACAGAGCAACTAAACATGATGCCTTGGAGAAAGGCTTTTAACTGGCCTAGAGGGTAGAGAAGCTGTACGTTCTCTGCAACGGTTGCTCCAAACTGGGCTGGAACTGGGGCGGGGTCTGAGAGCAGGGTCCTGTCTCTCCTGTGCTTTCAGTGACTTTTCCCACTCCCCTTTCCCCCACTCATACCCTGGGCAGTGTGGAGTCACCAATACCAAATCGGGCTCACCCAGCCACTCTGGTGACTCTGATTTGAATGCAGAGGAGGCAGACTGGCTGGGGGAGTGGGGAGGAGTAAATCGGGACAAGTAGTCTGGTGAATAGGGTTACCAACCTTCTAAATGCAGAGAACCAAACACCCTTGCCCTATCCCCTTTTCACTCCATCTCCCTTACATCCATCACTCACTCTCCCCCACCTTCACTCATTCATTCATTTTCACCATGTTGGGGTAGGGGTTTGGAGCATGAGGGGATAGAGGCTCCAGTGTGGGGGCAAAGGGGCTCAGAACATGGAAGGGGGCTCTGGGCTGAGAGCTGGGGTGTGAGAGAGGGTGAGGACTCCAGCTGGGGGTGAGAGTTCTGGGGTGAGGCATGGGATAAGGGGCTCAGAGTGCAGGAGGGGTTTGGGGTGCAGGGAAGTGAGGGCTCCATCTAGTAATGTGGATTCTGGGATGGGATCATGGATGAGGGATTTGAAGTGTAGGAGGGGACTCTGGGATGGAGCCAAAGAGTTCCAAGTGCTAGAGGGGACTCAGGGTTGAAGAGGAGGCTGGGTGTTGTGAAGGGGGAATCACCATGCAGGCTCCAGGTGGCAATGATCTCAGATAGCTTCCAGGAGCTATGTCCCTTTAACTTCTAGGGCTGCGGCAGTGGCAGATGGAAGCTCTGGGTGTCTGGCAGCAATCTGAATGGCCAGGGGCTTCCGGCCACTGCAGAGGATGCAGCAGCAGCAGCAGCAGCTGGGAGCCCCAGACACTTTTTAAATCGTTGGGCCCGGGCAACTGCTTCTTTTGCTCTTCCCTGTCAGCAGCCCTGCTGGAAGGATCCGGAAACACTCCTGGCATTGGACCATACTGGCAGGACTACTGATGGAGGAACAAAAGGTGCAGTGATGTTAAAGTGCTTCCATGGCAGTGCTTTAATGTCAACCGTGTATGGGCTCTTACCATTCACTTTTTATATATATACACTTTTGTCTTCTGGTCTAAATAGTACAGGAAAAAAAATTACTGTTCAATTGTGGGACTAATTTCTAAATGTCTGTGCACATTAGTAAACCATTAGGAACAAAAATTAAATTTTGCAGCGTTTTCATATTTTACTTTGTGAAATATAGTCAGTATGTCTGTTCATAATCCTGTCAACTTTTATGGATAGAATATTCTCACTTACAAATCTGGCTGTAAACAACATGCTAAAAAATATCCAGTACAGATTCTCTATAAAGATATTCATGGCAGTTCAGAATTATGAACTAAACACCCACAAACCTTTAGTGGCATTAAAAATTACTCGGTCAGAATAAAACCCTCCATATATTCTTCAAAGCAATATGAAGTGATTTTCAAAGGACACTTCAAAGACAACATACTTATTTAAAGGGAACTAAGGCATAGAGCTTAAAACACAAAATTCCTATGACACAGGGGGGCCATGAACATCTTCAGTGGTAGAGGTTAACTTATATGTATATCAAACATACAGAACTATAAATTAATGAACATATCCCTAATTTTCAAATATTTGACTTTGGGTAGTGGAAGTAAGTTATTTCCAAAGGGAAAACTCACACAACTGAAGTATTATTCTAATCTAATAACGTATCAGCAAAAATGAAATATATATGAATATGTATATTTATAAATAAAATAAATTAATCTATCACTTAGAAAAACACTCAATATAGATACAAGGTGATTATCTGAATGCAGGAGAAAGCCAAAAGACTTTAAATAATCTATAGTCAAATGGTACAGTTAACATCATGCAGGACTGTGAGGGAGACTGCTCTTGTAACATTCAAATTGTTTTCTCATTCCTGTCTCTCAGATCAGCCATTGTTTGGCTGCTCACCAAGAGGTGATCTAGAGAGAAAGTCATGCAGTTTGAATGGGTACAAAAATGCAGGGTGGAGAAGTTTTATAGTTTGAGTGGCCCTGAGAAAGCACCACAGTCAAACATCTAAATTTTTGAGGCCTAGACAAGCTGGACCAAATTCTTGCCCATTTCACATTTATTCATTGCTATTATGAGCTCATTTCTCTTCCAAAAGTTTAGCTGTAATAATCAGGTCTACTTTTTATTACCTATGAATATAACGGTCACAGTGAAAGTGTGATGAACAAGTACCTACCCTCACACTCACAGTGGACTTTCTACACTAATGGGGCTACAGGGAATTCGGTCCTTCAGTAAGTTTCACTACAGGAACTCCACTTCCCTGAGCAGCAGTAGCTAAAGCTGTGTTTACAAGGGCTGCAGACACACAATGTAGATGTGTAATATAGTGTAAATGTTTGTTATGTTGATGAAAAGTTTTTTTCACAATATAATTTATCCACCTCTCTCAGAGGTGTTAGCTAGATGGATAGAAAAATTGTCTTCATTGGCGGTTGGATAATTAATGAAGGTGCACTCTTCTTTTAGCCCCGAGTGACATAGGTTAATATCACTTTAATTGTAGACCAGGCCTAGGTCAGCAGAAGCATTTTTCTATCAACTAAGCCAGAGGAATAGGTTGGCACAGCTAATGCTTTCAGGAGGTATGACTTTTTCTATTTAAATATTTAGAGTAGACTGGACCAATACTTTTCGAGAAAGTTATGGGCTGGACCAGCAGATCTCAAACTTTTTGGGCTCCGGAGCCCTTTACATGCATAAAAATTTATGCGGTGCCCCAGCGGTCCACTGATTGTATGTGTTGTACCTATTGATGTTTCCAGTTTGTCAACCTCGTGGAGCCCCTGGAGATGTCTCATGGAGCCCTGAGGCTCCGCGGAGAACAGTTTGAGAAACACTGGACTGGACAATGCCTTACAAGTTCACAGTGCATGGCAACATTCTGTGTTTATTGAGTGTAACTTCTGTGTAATATCTTTAATTAATGGGTGTCGAATATTGCATAGACCTTTCCTTGGCCTTGCCTCCCCATGGCTTTCTAATCCATGGGCTGGTCTCCCTTTAACTGCACCGATTATCATTATTCTCTCTGTGCTTGCAGACGAAGTTACTGCTGTGAAAACTGAAGGAACCCTGTTTCAAGGGGCCTGATTGATGATCCCCCTTCCCCAATTCAGGGGAATGGCTTTGTTCAAAACATCATTGGTAAATATGTACTGATCATATGGTTTCATTCCAGCCCTGAAATTTATTATGATGGGCATAATTGAGGAGTGATTTTGAGATACAATAAAATGGCAGCATCATCTTCAGAAGTTAGGCATCTACCTTTATATCTGGGCTTAAGAATATTTGCAAGAAAATGAGGTGAAGATAGTTTGTTCCATTCACTTATTTATTACCTGTAGTTAAACATTCTAGTGAAGTATTTCTTTCATCACTGTCTCTTGAAGTGCCTTCCAAATTTCAACAGCATTAGCAATGTATCAACAATTTCTCTGAAGTTTAAGGCTATAGATAACAGGTTTCAGTATACTGACATATCCTCTACTTTCCTCTTTAATCCAATGTTAGATAGTTTGGATGAGATACTTCTATCTATTTAATCATTGTTTTCTTCAACAAATTTATGAGAATAGGTCAATTCTTAATAAAGCATTTAAAAGAATCAACCACAGAATTCCCAAACATTTTGAGGGAGAATTAGTTTTCTTGGCATAATGGTTTATAGCAGGGGTGGGCAGTAATTTTTGGCCGGGGACCACTTCAAAATTTTTTGAAGTGGCCCTGGGCTGCCCCAGAAGGGGCGGGGCCAGGATGCTTCTGGGCTTCCCCATCCCTGGACCATGATTGATCTGGGGGTGGAGGAGCCCCTTTAGCCCTCCCCCGCTTCCCACTAGGCACCCATTCCCCTGGCAGAGTGTGAAAAGTCTTTACATGCTCCCCAACCCCCAGGCCAATCAGGGTTTGGGGGCAGAGGAGCAGCGAAACCTCCTCCCGCCCTATACCCCCCCATGCCAGGAGCACACAGCATTTCAAAGTGCCACTTGCTCCTCGCAGGGCAGGAGGAGGCTTCACACTCTCTCCCCACCCCCAGGCCAATCAGGGCCTGGGGGCAGGAGAGCTGCATGAAGCGTCCTTCATCCTGCCCCCGCCTTGAGCGAGCGTATGGCACTTTGAAGTGCTACGCGCTCCTCATAGGGTGGCGGGAAGGCGGAGGAAACTTTGTGTCGCTCCCCCCTGCCCCCAGGCCTATCAGGGCTTCGGGGCAGGGGGAGCATGTGACGTCTTCTCCGGCCCCGCAAGCAGCACATGGCACTTCAAAGTGTCGCGTGCTCCTGGCAGGGCAGGAGGAAGCTTCACATGCTCCCTCCCAAAGCCCCTGATTGGCCTGGGGATGGGAGAGCGAGGAAAGCTTTTTCCTGCTCTTCCAGGGGCACGGGTGCCTAGTGGGAAGAGGGGGCAAAGGGGCTCCTCAACCCTCGGATCCGGCCTGCGGAGGCCTTTATGCCCATCTCTGGTTTACAGAGTTAGCTGTGACTTCAGTCCTCCTACTCTCTTCAGTGAAGCTTAAGCAAAATGGTTATTACAAAAGAATTTTGAAACTTCAACATTTTTTTTTAATCCTGGAGAAGACGTATTTAAATCTTTGGCTAAAAAGGTGCATTAAATGGGAACTAGAGCCATATGTTATTAAGGAACATATTTCCATCCTTTTCTAAGTATCTTATCATCTTTGATATGTCTGCAGCATTGTCCATGACTAAACTGTGCATACGACAATTGATTGTTCAGTTTATTTCAGCTTTCACTGCCACTTCTTTTAAATATTCTGTTGTGCAGGCATTTCCGAACATATCTATTGTTTCTGAAAGATAAGAAATCCCATCTTCTATTGTCACACAGGCACATTACTGAATCATTGTGTACACTGCTCCACATATCAAGGCTTAAACTGGCAAATTTCCCCTCAGTATTTCTTGCACACTGTTCAACTTCTTTCTCAGTCAGCACATCTAGCAACCTTCCACCAATGTCTGCTCTACTTGATGGAGTGCAGCCTGGTCATATGGACTCACCATGTCAATAAAGCTGTTTATTGCTAACAATGTGAAAAGGAGAATTTGTGGCTTAAATGCACAGAACAATCTTTTCATCTATTGTTTCTTATTGGTATTTGATAGTCCTTTCTACAAACCCATCCATGGTGGTAGTATTACCGGATGACTGAAGTCTTTTGCTTGCTACTTATACTTTGTTGTCTGAAATATGTTTAGTGGCAGCACTGCTGCTAAAAGGACCAATGGATAACTCTGAAGTTGTTGAATATTGATAGACAATCTAAGTCTCTTACAATTAAATGAGATCCTGAAACAAAATTCAAAAATTATGATTTTAAATAGTGGCTTTTCTTAATTCTTCTCACTCTATTATGTAGTTAATCATTTCCTTTTTTTTCCCAGCAAGGATGCAGATCCAATTCCAAGCTTCCAAAAAAGCTGACTGTGCTTAGCATACACTTAATTTTGGAGTAAACCCCATTGAACTCACTAGCACTTCTGTTTTTTGAGGAAACAAGTATAGGATGGGATTCCTTGGGGAAAGCTGAATTATGTCTAAGTAAAATGGGGAGTAGACTTACGGCATCACCATTATTGTCTGTGACCATGATGTTCCAAAATGAGGGGCATGCATTATGTAATATAAAATAGACACTCAGTGACAACTAGCAACTCTAGATTTCTCATATTGCAGCTTCCTGTACTGTATACTTGGGTGATAGATGTAAGCCTAGTTAAACAAGTCATAAGGATTAGCAAAGCTGAACTTTTTTTCTAGCAACATCCAACACAGCAAACAACTTGGGAATTTACTTGTTAAATTACACATACTAAACAGCATAGAGAGAGACTTGAAGAATGATGCATTGCAAAGTGAATTATTTAAATTACTAATCAATTGATCCACATTGTTTTTCAGCCATAGCCACATCTTCATCCACATCATTTTCTCCCAATAAGCAGTTTTTCTTCTGATGTTTCATTCTTGCAACTAGGCCTTGCATCATCTTCTTGTACTGCTTACACTTGACATTTTGTTTTTTTTACCCAGGGAACAAATTTCTTCAAAATATTCACAGATAAGTTCTCATGCCCAGAAGCTATGACAGTTTTTCTGTGGCAGAAGTGTGGGAGAATATCGGAAGCTGTGTGTGTGCCGAATAAAGTCTTCCCTTTTTCTTTCCAGTCCACCATTCCTTTCTATGCTGCCTGCATCCTTTCCTATGCATTGTGTGTCTGTGTTTAAGAACAAGTTTTAACTAACTCCTCTGCCATGTTTGGCCCAGGTCCACCACTACATAGGCACGGAACAAAAACAACTCTATCCAGCATGTGTCTTTCTTTGCACATGTTACTTTAGTCTGCTGAGAAACAGAAAGCTCAGAACTTTAAAGAAACAAGAGCTGGCAGGTTTGGCTAAACACACAAGAGCCGTTAATTTCATTTGTATGATGCAATAAGGGTAAGTATAGCATGTTTGCACTGAGATTTAATGGTCACTTATTTTTAAATGAGAAATCTAGTATTTTATTCATGACTTAAAAAAAAATCTGCTTTAAATTAAAAAAAAAAAAAGATTTTTTTTAAAATAAAAAACACATTGATTTTTATCCACTCTGATATCACTGTACTCACACCAGATTGTACGGGACATTTCTGTTAAATAAACTTTTCTACCTATTATTGTTATCCTACTTTTTATTAAAAGTAAACCTTAAATAATAGTCTATCTGAAACCAAAAGTTATTAATGTCCTAGTTATTAAACTTCACATGCTCAAAAAAGATAAGTATTCAGGGAAATTTAAAAATAACCTCTTTAAAAACCAAACTGAAATATTGTTTTAACAAGAACCTGGATGAAACAGATTATACCAGCACTGACAAAAGTGATGATGTATTTGTCATTTTTGGAGAAGTGCAATCAACACAGAATAAATAACCACAGGATAATCTAACAACATGTGTCACTGCTGAACTCTTCAAATTCAACTTTACTGAGGAAAAACATTTCAAATGACAATATAAATCTGTAAAATGAGTTCTCTTGAAAATCTCACCTATGCTACTGAAAACAGGCATCTGTTAAGATCAAGCTGTCTCAAAGCTGAAAATGAAAGTTTCATACTAATGTACATTCCAATATTAAAATAGTGAGAATTTTATACCATCATGAGAATATATATAAATATATGGGGGCATGCAGAACATGTCGTGCATGTAGGCCCATGGCCATGGGATGCCCAAATCAAAAGGTGATTGTCTCAAATTTAAATTATAAGACATTTGATTTATTAATAACTTTGATTTTTACTGTTCTTTAAATGAATACTAAGTCAATTAAAACTACACAAACTTATTTAAACTGAGAAGATGGGGGAGAAATAATTAACATTAGCTAAGCAGTAATGCTCAAGAGATGAGCCGTGAGAGGAGAGGGGTGCTCAAAGTCATATCTTGCTTGCCCCCCTCCTCTAGAACAGCTAGCTGTGCCCCTGAGTATATGAACACACAGACCTCAATAAACCAAGTCTCCAAACAAAAAGTAAAAAGTATGCAAATATAACACTACCCAAAAATAGAGAGCGCTGAAGTCACAGCTAACTCTGTAAACCATTATGCCAAGAAACACTAAAATAGCATGCTAAGATAAATTATTGCCCCTTACATTTCACTCTGATGGCAGACATATTTCTGCTCTGGTGAATTGCAAGCGGAGCAATATCCCTCTATACTGAAATCCTGCTGTGCTGGAATCCAGTAATTACATGAATCTAAGTCTATAGATAGAAAAATCCAAGTCTGTTGGAACTGTTGGGCTAGAGAAACAGTCTTTCGGGTTGCTGAGTCCCAGATCATCAGGGCTTTAAAGATCATTAACCCGTAAATTAACTTATCACTTACTTGTTTTTCAGCTTGTCCATAATCAGATCCTTGGGTTGGCAAAAAGTAGCAAATATGACCATTGTTTTTTGCTTTTTCTCGAAGAGCCATGGCAGTTCGTACAGTGGCATTTCTAGCATGAACAAACACCATCACCTTAAGATAAAAGAAAAAATTGTTGATAAATAACAAACAAACTTAATAATATAATAAATCTCTGGAGTAATGGAGTTATTTCTGCTGAAATAAATGGCATCTTTTTATTGAGAAACATAGAAATATTAGAAATGCTTCACTTCATATACTTCTGCAAAGCCATTTCAATTTATACAAACTGTTATTTATTATCCTGCAAAAATACCAAAATAATTTCAAACATCTTCAAAGTGCTATGCTTACCTATTTTAAGCAGCATATCTAAAAACAGAGAGGAAGGGTTTCTCTAAAAGTTTAAGAAGGAGATGAGAATTTACATGCCCAACTTCCATTAACTTCTAATGTCAAGTGGATGCTTAACAGCCCTTTATAGGTTTGAAAAGCTCTTCCTCAACTGTTATATGTAGGAAAAAAAAAAGGTCTAATTTCTGGAGCAAATCATGCTCTCTACTAAGCCTGCTTTGCATTGCACATGTAGCCTTAAGTCCTCACTTTGGCCCAGACCCGGGAAACACTGGGTAAGTCTTCTAGTTTCAAAATAAACTGGTAAATTAATGACAATTTCTTTACCTTAAGTTCAAGACACACCAAATCCTATCATCCCATTACAGCAAATCTGAAATTTTAAACATGCTACGAGAAATTCTAAATTAAGAGGGCTATAGAAACAATGCAGTTAAAAGGCTATATGGAAACAATGTATGTGCACATTTGATCATCATGCATTAGGAAAAATGACCTTACCAGACAAGGATGAATACCCTTAATATTATGACAAAACAACTGCACTATCAACTATAACATTAAATACACATTTGTAGATTTTTATATTACCATAAGTATGTTGTGTGTTCATGTAATGAAAGATTATTTGTGGTAATGCATACATAAAATGTGACAGATCAAGAAAATTTTGTTCAATCTAGACATTAACATCAGAAAAATGATGGATTTATTAAAAATAGGAAAAAATAGTAATTTTAGTCTAAAAATCCAAATGAGAAAGTCACATCTTTGATGATGTCAAAAGAATAATACAGGAGCAGAAGGTAATAGATACACTAAGAATTTAACTAGAAAATATATTTTTCAATTATTTTGTAACATACAGAACTTGGAATTTTATCAAGACCTCAACAAACTAAGAAAGGCTGGTATGTAACATGAGTTTATACAAAGACAGATCCAAAATTCAAATCAGCAAGTATTTGCCAGTTGATGGCTGCAGAGGGAATCAACTGTTTTGTAAGGGGTAACAATGATGAAAAAAAAATATCTTATTGAAGTGTACCAAAAATGTTCTTAAAATCTTGAGTTCTGGTCCCCATTACTGGATTTGCTGTTGGAGTGAAAGTGGAGGGGTGAAAAAAAAAAAAAGGTTTATACTTTCATAGTTTCACAGTTTAAGGCCAGAAGGTACCAGTAGTTCATCTAGTTTGACCTCCTGTTTATCACAGATCATTAAATTTCACCTCAGTAGCCTAATACTGAGTCCACTGACTAGTTTAGGCTGAAGTATTTCAATCCACAGGAAATTAAACTATTGTGCATCACAGTGAGAGAACAGGAGAAACTGAGGTGCCACCCATGCAAGATGCCCCTGCAAAAATCTATCTATATATTTTAAAAGTGTGTGTCTATCTGTCCATCCACGAGCCCATTTGTTCTAGAATTGGTCCAAAATAGTAAAGAGCAAGAACCACCAAATCTGGTGTGCAGATTTCTCATATCCTAACAAAGTAAGATCAGGTCTTGCTTGTGTCAAGAAAATGGGATGTGCATGGAATGGGACTGTTTTCCATAATATGAAAGGGGGGGAGGGAGGGGGGGCTGCTAGGAGAGAGAGTTATACTGCAGAGTGATCACAGAGAGGTGGCTGCATAATTGTCTGCCACAGGGGCAGCCCAAGCAGCTACCTTCCGGCCTCAGCTCTAGCACTGGACAGGAGGCCGGGGGGGTGAGCTGCATGACCCCAGGGGAGCTGCTGCTATCAGCAGCTCAGCACCCCTGACCTGGTCACCCTGGCGAGCAAGCATGGCCCTAGGTGTCCCAGGAGCCACCGCTGCACCTCAGGCAGCCGGCAGCACCCCAGTGACACCCTCACCACTGCAGTCAGCCCAGGTGAGACCCCCCAGAACTCTCAGCCCTCTGCCCCAAGTCTCCCCAAACCCAACTCTCTGCCCTGAACCCTGTACCTCAACCCTTGCTCTGAGCCCCCCGACTCCTAATCTGACTCCTCTACCCTCTGCCCTGAGCTCCCAACCTGCAACCCCCCTGCTCTGATTACTGCACTCCACCCCCTGCCCTGAACCCTCCACTCCTCCTAATCCCCTTCTCTGACTCCTGCACCCTCCACACCATGCCTTGACTCCTGCATCGCCCCCAAAAGTTAAGCACCCGAGCAATCCTGGGTATATCTGCTAGTATTTTCATACTATTCAGCACAGTATGTAAGAAGGAATTATATTTTGAAGATTATTTTTTGTTATATCCAGTAGATAAAATACTAGAAAAACAGTATATCATCTATGTACTTTCTCCAGACCATTCTCCCTTGCATCTGATATTGCTTTCTTTTTCACACTGAATTATCTCCTTTACTTGGAGAAAAAATGTTTCAATTACACATGAAAATAAGCGAAATTGCATTAAACTTGATCCTTCGAGAACAGCTTTCATCCTATTTCTTTAGGGCCAAACCTCAAAATATTATTAATTTATCTTGAAAGATGTGTTAATATTAAAGATTTATTCCACACTATACACATTAAAACACATAATCTGTCAGAAAGAATTTACAACTGAAGAATGGAAAAGTGAAGTCAGACTATTGAACAGATGAAGGGATGGCATGACATGCATAATTTTGTTGTTACTTTGATTAGGTCATGCATGCTTCATGGCAGCAATTATCAATTTATTTTAATTAAGTATTTTTGTTAATTATATGATTCCATAATAATCCTTTATAGCAGTATGTCTTTTTCAGTTATACCCTTTCACTTAACTAGAAACATCCTCAGATGTGGTAAATGCCATTGATGACTGCATACCAATTGCCTGTTGTTTACATGCCACATAATGGCAAAATCCAGTTTAAATTTCTCCAAAATTGGAGACTTTCAGACCTGTAAGGGACAGTAGACTATGATCCTAAATCTTCATTAATCATTTCAGTGTGATTTGTCACTTGACCAATAAATTTTGTGATTTATTTCCTAGAACAGCCTGGACAGAGCTAAGTTAGAACTTACAATGATCTCTATTTAAGCGGTGAAGGCCCTTGTCTGATTTGTTGGAAAAGGTGTGTGCCCTGTTAAAGACTAGGGGATGTGCCAGGGAATGACAGCAGGTCAGCATGGTCCCATCTCAGCTGACACCTACCTGAGGTGACTAGAATAGAAGGAGGACTAGATAGGTGTAGGGCAATGCAGGAAAAAAAACTCTCTTTTACCTGGACTAGGCAAAGTAACACCTATCCTCCTACATAAAGAAATGATGAAATACCAGGTTTTGTCGGGCACTGTGCTAGCTGCTCATTTCTCAGAAGATTGGAAACTAATTTTTCCACTCACTGACAGATTGGCCAACAGGAAGCGCTTTTACCCCCCGTCTTTTCCATAGTGGGGGTGGAGGGCTTAATTTGGGGGAAATATGAAATATAAGTTAGGCCACAATGTCACTATTCATTACGTAAATGTAGGGTGAATATCAGTGCCTGTACTCCACAGGGAAGTGATACAGTGATCAGATAAAGGGCACTGGTAACATATACAGGCAGTTCCCGGGTTACGTACAAGATAGGGACTATAGGTTGTTCTTAAGTTGAATTTGTATGTAAGTCGGAACTGGTACATGTTATACCCCAGGTGTCCCCGATTCAGCCGCTGCTGAAACTGACCAGCGGCTGACTACAGGAAGCCCGAGGCAGAGCTGCTTTGCCCTGGGCTTCCTGGAATCAGCCGCTGATCAGTTTCAGCAGCAACTGACTTGGGGACACCTGGGGTAGAGCTGCTGGGTGCTGCCAGGTTGGTCCTCGCAGCGCCGAGGTGTGGCGCTGCGGGGACCAACCCGCAGCGCCCAGCTGCTCTGTCCCAGGCGTCCAGATTCAGCCGCTGTTGAAACTGACCAGCAGCGGCTGAATCGGACACGCCTGGGGCAGAGCAGCTGGAGTGTGCTGGGTTGGTCTGGTAGCGCTGACCCTTGGCGCAGCGGGCCAACCCGGCAGCACCCCAGCTGTTCTTGGGACGCCTGGGGCAGAGCAGCTGGGGTGCTGCTGGGTTGGTCCCGCAGCGCCGCTCGGCGCTACTGGACCAACCCGGCAGCACCCCAGCTGCTCTGCCCCAGGCGTCCCAAGTCAGCCGCTGCTGAAACTGACCAGCAGCTGATTCCAGGAAGCCCGAGGCAGAGCTGCTCTGCCCGGGCTTCCTGGAATCAGCCGCTGGTCAGTTTCAGCAGCGGCTGACTTGGGGATGCCTGGGGCAGAGCAGCTGGGGTGCTGCCAGATTGGTCCAGTAGCGCCGCACCTCGGTGCTGTGGGACCAACCCGGCAGCCCCCCAGCTGCTCTACCCCAGGTGTCGGCGAGAAAAGCCTGGTCTGCTGGGGAGGGAGGGGACGCACTAGCTGCACCCCCAGCAGACCAGGCTTTTCTCACCACGGAGAACGGGGGCGGCGGTCCTGCCGCCCGCGTCCTCATGATGAAAAAGCCGCTCCACGTCTCCCTGGTCTGCTGGCCCCAGACCAGGGAGCAGACCAGGAGACGCGAGCGCTTTTCGCCGCGGAGGACGCGGGCGGCGGGACCGCCGAGATGCGCGCGGTCCCGCCGCCCCGTCCTCCAGCGGCTTTGCTCCGCGTCTCCTGGTCTGCTGGGGCCCCAGCAGACCAGGGAGACGTGGAGCGGCTTTCGCCGCGGAGGGCGGCGGCGGGACCGCCACGCGCGTCGGCGGTCTGCTGGCGGGGGGGGGGGGGCGCAGCTAGTGCGGTTCCCTCACCCCGTTCGTAAGTAGGGATCCGACGTAAGTCGGATCCACGTAAACCGGGGACTGCCTGTACAAGAGATATTCTTTAAGGGTATGTCTACACTGCAGGACAAAGTCAAATTAAGGTAGCTGAAGTTGCATATGTTAATTGAGTAGCTGAAGTCAAAGTACCTTAACTCGGCATTTGGCGCTGTCTACACTGCAGGAAATCAAAGGAAAAACACTCTTCCTTCAACTTCCCTTACTCCTCATGAAATGAGGGTTACCTGCATGAACAAGAGCGTCTCTCTCAGTTTGAATTAGCCATTTCAACTCGACCGCTAACCTGAACCCTGGAAGATTGATAGTGGCAGCTTTGATCGTCCTCTGCAGGGTAGACATACCCTAAAAAGAGCAGAAATTGGGTTCTTATGGCTGGTATGTCAGGGGGCAAGCCTCTCCCCACATTTGAGAACAGAAAGTAGTAAGGTCCAAGCAGTGGGACTACCAACTGGGATGGTTGATGTGGAAGACTCACGGAATCCCTTCACAGGTATATATTCAAATGATTATGAATTACCTACACAGTACACTTTCATCTGCTGGGTATTCACAGACATTTAAGAATAAAGTTATGGCCTAATAAACTACAGCCGGTCCCCGAGTTGCGAACGGTCGACTTACGACCGTTCGCATTTACGACCGAAGCTGTCGTAAATGGCGGACCCCGAGTTACGAATGCGATCCGCGCTTACGAACAGTGCAGTCACGTGTAACTCTATGGGGTCCAACTTAAGAACAAACCGAGTTATGGACCAATTGTTTGGTCTGTAACTGGTTCGTAAGTGCAGGAGAGGCTGTACATTTGGGTCCCCTGTCCTAGCAGCATTGCTGGACAACAGCAAATTCCTTTTAGGAAAGGATCCATTTCTTACAATCCCATTACAAACACTGAACTCTCAAATCATAAGGTGTGTGTGCTGACAGCCTTTGCTGAAAACACTGGTAAGTTTTTTAACATATAAAAAATATACTTCATTTTACAGTTTGTTAATTTGTTTCCTTGTTTAAAACGAGATTTGAACATTTTAATCTACATAGATCAAATTGGGTTGTTTCACTAACAAAAATAACTGCAAATTCTCTCAATAAGAAGCTGAAAGCTGAGAAGTAGTGAAAATGCAGTAGGTATAAAGCCTTTATCCAGGATATGACCTCTAGCTTCAAATCAGTGGGGGATGAGGAAGGACTTGAAAATTAAATGAAAAGTTGGATGTAACCACAAGACAGTAACAAATAGTGAAGGATGGTGCATTGCACAGGACTAGGGGAGCTGGTACATCAGACCCTTTGTTGTTTACAAGTTCTACTGGTATTTAATAATTTAGAAATAAAATATTTTATGTTATATAAAATAAAGTATATATAATTTCTTCAGTATTTTTTAAATAATTAACATGTTTGCTTAATTTGGGGAATGTTGTATCCTCTTCTTAGTCATTTTAAGTTCACAATAAAATAAAATAAACAGATAGGACTTTGAAGACTGGTATGATCTTTCTTGTAGCACATCTGTTTAAACTAAAGAAAATACTTTGAAAAATTATGCTCTCTAGATTCAAGCAAAAGTAGCTATTGATTAGGTCAGAGAAGACTGCTCAATTACTAGTAGGCTTAATTACATAACCAAACTAACTATAACAATTAACTTGAAGGTTAAGAATTTATTGGAATTAAAGACACATGATCTCAGTATGTGTTATAGCTCAGTCTACTCTAAAAGTGAAATTCCCATCCATCTGCAAACTTAAGTGATTTCAGTCTACAGATGGTAGAGTATGTGTAGACAAAAACTAATCACATTAGATAATTGATAAAAAATGGAAATTAGCAAGTGACAAATTATCACCCATCAGCTTCCCAACATGTGTGAGAGCATGTATAACAATACATGGCAGATTACAGCTATCAAAGAAACAATTGCAGTGTGACAAAGTGCAAACAGTTGTCTATTACTTCAATCTCTTCATAAAGTATGAGAGGAAACTGAATAAACCACAGCAGTATATGCTACAAGGAGAAAATTATCTTATGTCAACAAACACTACAATTGGCTTACCCCTTTGTGTAGGAGTAGTTCAAAACCATGAATATATCTTGGCCTGGTTTATCCCTGGGTTTACACTTGTAGAAAATGTCAAATCAAGATATGCAACTTTAGCTACGTAATTAATGTAGTTCGAGTCAACGTACCTTGTTTTGTGTTTCCTCACAGTTCCCACAGTGGGAGGTTGACAAGAGCAAATGCTCCCATTGGTTTCCCTTACCAGGGATGTTAAATTGTGTGTAATCTGGTAACTGTGTAATTGACACATTTTTTCCTCAGTTATACGATTAATTGCTGTGGCTCTGCACTGCAAGTAGTTTAGGAGCCGGAGGACAGGCAGCCCGGCTCAGTCTTGGCTCCCAGGACTTGACACGGACTGAGATTGAGCCAGGCTGCCCACCAGCTCCTAAAATACTTTTCCTGCAGAACCTCCTGCAGCGAGGGTAACTCCCAGGATTGGGAGCGAGCCAAGACTGAGGTAGGCTGCTGGTCAGCCTACTAAAAAATTTACTCACAGAACTGCGGTGGTGGGGGTGAGGAGAAGAAGGCTGCATGTAGCTGGAAGCATTAACCAATAAGCATCTGCTTATTGGTTAATTGTTTAACCGGTTACAGTACTACATCCCTATCCCTTACCCCTTCCAGAAATAAGAGTACTGGCAGCTGGTGGGCACACCCTCTGAGTTTGATTTAGTGAGTCTTAATTAGATTCACTAAATCAAATTCCAGAAGATCGTAGGAAAGATAGAAAGTATGGCAAAAGACCGTCTTAGCTTAACCAAGAGATCTTTCATGATCTCAAAATAAAAAAGGAGTCATATAAAAAGTGGAAACTAGGACACATTACAAAGGATGAATATAAGCAAACAATACAGGTATGAAGAGGCAAGATTAGAAAGGTAAAGGCACAAAACAAGCTCAAACTAGCTACAGACATAAAGGGTAACAAGAAGATATGATAGTGGTTTCCTCTGAGGATAGGACAAGAAGCAATGGGCTTAAACTATAGCAAGGGAGGTTTAGGTTGGACATTAGGGAAAACTTCCTGTCAGGGTGGTTAAACACTGCAATAAATTGCCTAGGGAGGCTGTCGAATCTCCATCTCTGGAGATATTTAAGAGCAGGTTGAATAGGTATCTATCAAGGATGGTCTAGATGGTGCTTGGTCCTGCCGTGAGGGCAGGGGACTGGACATGCTGACCTCTCAAGGTCCCTTCCAGTTCTAGTGTTATATGATTCTATGACTGCAGCAGCATCAATCTTCCATCTAGTGAAGACATGGACTAGATTAGGGGACGAACAACAAAGAACCACTTGTCCAGATGTGGCCCTCACTTCCATTACTTTGATATAGGAAAGGAGTAGAGGATAACAGACTGGTAAGCAAGGATTCCTGATTTGCTATTATTTATAAAAAACATTAAATGCAGATGGAACTTATTAGACACTTAAATATACACAGCTCAATTCACAGGGCAGATGCAGAGTGAAACCATCATATTTGCTTTACACCCTTGTACCATTTATACAGTTGGTTGAGTACCAAGGTAAGAGGAAGTTTAGAAATACCATAAATAAATCAGAGAACACAAAATTAGAAGACAGATTTTAAAAAGTGCTGCCTCAAAGACCTTTTAAACCAAGAACCTGGTTCCTCAATACTTGATTTAAATTTTAAGCCAGCATGGCTCTATTTGATTTCAAAAGAGTTATGATCAAATCTCGACGCTCATCCTCTCCCAGTGACTACAATCTTAATCTCCCCTACATTAATAAAGAGGACAAACTTGGATTCCCATCAGGTTTAAAAATTTCCAATTTCTGCCAATGACATTTTGTCCTCTTGCACTTCTGGCATCAGTGCAACCACCACAGTGGCCCATATGTCATTATTCCCATGAAACAATGGGAAGAATTAACCTTATCTGTCCAACTCTTTTCCTGGTACCATTCTGCCGTGCAGAGCATGCATAGTCCCAACACAAAGAAGGTGGCTCCACATCTCTCAAACATTTTAAGCAACTTCTTTCTAGTTTTTTATTTTATAACAATTATTCTGCTGCTTTAACACTATATCCTTTACCAACTACTGTCATTATGTAATCCCTGTTTTATTGGGCATCAATTCTCTGCCCAACGCATTGGACTATATAGTTTTATTTCACCAATTAGACTCTTTCGTGAGGACTTCTGGCAGCCTATGAAAGCTGATGTCTTAATAAGACATTTCAATTTAACTTGTTTAGTGGTCTTATTTTCTGTATTTCTCTAGTTATTTCTGACACTCTTTATGGACAATACCATATTTTAAAACTATATGTCATGGGCCCATGTGTATGTTATACAGAATCTCAAAGGACTCATTTTGGAAATGCAAAACTTCACAAAACAATTCCATAAAAGAATCACATATATTGCAACATTTGTTATTCACTTTTCCCTGATGTTCATATTTCTTCCACATTTCAAACAAATTCTAAGCAGCTGGCAGTCCGAAAATAATTCTGAACATTTCTTGCATATGTTTTCATTTTGAGGTTAACTCAATGATAGTTTAACAGTAGGCAAACTGGAAGGAAAATACTGACTACTAACAAGGAAGAATTACAAAGTTGCACTCCATACTCGTCTGTGAAAGAAGTAGGAGCCAGGATCCATGTCTTGCTTATACTTACAATATTCTCATGACCTTAAACCATTTTTTTAATTTGCATATAACAGTTGAGATTATTAAACTTAAACTTTATTTTTATCTTTACACTAAAAGACAATCATATCCATTTAATATCCGTGTGCTGCCTGCCAGATGCACTGCCTATGAAGCTGCTGACTGTTTCACATTCAAGATTTTATGACATTTTTTTATCTAGATATATCTGCTATTCCTGAAAAGCAAGGTTTGTGATGTACCTATTCTTTTACTTAAGCTTTCAAGGTGACAGAAAATTAAAAATAGCTTTTCTTATAAAACTTTACTGCAATATTTCCTGCCTTATCTTTTCCCCCTTTTATAAAAACACAGATGCTTAATTCAACAGATGTGTAGTAAAACTAATCTAATTTACACTTTTGAAGTTTAACCCTTATTACAATTGAAATTGATACCACAGTGTATTTTAAGGGTACTTATCACCTCCATTTTATGACCCTATTTTCAGTAACTTTTATAACCTCAGCAAACTTTAACGACTTGGGCTGAAATTTTCCATGCTAGATGTCTGTATCAAAACTAATATTAATAACAATAGCTTGTATTATTATTATTAATAAAATAAATAATAATAATAATAATAAACTTCAGCCAAAACACTTTAGCTGTCTCCAAAAGCGATGCTAGGGAAACATTTGCTGCTTCGCCTATGTTAAAAAAATCTTTCCGGCATTTTCTCTGTGAAGCTTTACCACTACTGTTCTTTGGAGAAGGAACTGAAATATGGCAAAATCTGGGATCTGCCTCACTGATATGCCTTTTGCCATTGTTGTGACATCCAATTTGGGTCAGTTATAAAACTGGAAATATTGTGGTTTACATATTCTCAGTAGAGATTTGCTAGAGCAGTGTTTTTCTACTTCTTTTAATTTATGGACTTCTAACCAATTTCAAGTAGTGATGTGAATCCTTACACAAAATATTTGGATCCCTAGGAGTTCACAGACCATCGACTGAAAATCAGTGTGCTGGAACTTCACAGCTAGAACACCAGAAAATTCCATCTTATTGGACATGATCCAGTCTGGAGTTTAGCAGGATCTTCCCCTGAAACTCTAGAATGTTATGGGACAAGTGATGGAACGGACTGCAAGGAACCTGTCTCCTGGACTCTCAGATGATTACCCACCTTCCCTGATTTGCTGGGCTCAGGCAGCGGAGAAAAAGAAGCAGCTTTACTTGAATACTGAGGGGAGAAAAGGTGAAGTGGTTGCGGGCGGGGGGGGGAGGGGAGGAGGGAGATGTGGAGTAAGATTGGAGAAAGTACTTTGTGGGAAGAGACAGGGACTTGAGGCTGACTGAGGTAGGGAGCTAGGATGCAAGACAGACACTGCCTGAGGAAGAAGAGTAACAGCCAAGGAAAAACAGGGGATAGGGCAGTAGGGGTCAAGGTTGGGGTCTGACTGCTAGAACACATTGCATTCCAGAGCCTGGAATGAAAGCTGAATCAGGATTATGAAGTTAAGTCTTTTCTGTAGGATTTCTACTTTATTTGTTGAGCAACAAGGGATTTCAGAAAGAGAAAGATAAGCCAGTTAAATGCATCCCCGGAGAAATGGATTCCCACATAATGCATGCATATTTTCATAAATGGCCACTAATTGTGAGTTCTTCATATTGTGGATGCCTGACCTGAGACACTGAGGTCTGATTTGGAGAAGTGCTGAGTATTCAAAGCTACATCTGAAGTCAATGAAAACCGTACTTTGAGCTGCTACATAATCCAAGCAATTCTCCAACTGGGGAATCTAAAATGAGTGGACTTTTTTTATCCTAATCTCCCTGTACTTAAGGTCTGGCATCTGTAAAATGATCCAATAATGTGCCATCTTTTCACAGGGTGTTGTGAAAATAAATTCATGTATATTAGTGAAGACCTGAGGTACTCTTCTGATGAGCACCACAGAAAAACCCACGAGGAAATTCAGAATTCTGTCTTCAGATAAAGGTTTGAATAGTGTGCATTAAATAATGTATGCGGCCATACATTGAACAAGGCAAAAACAAAAGGTTCAATAATCTGCTCATTAAGTGAGCACTGTCCATCTTGTGCACTGAATGAGGCAGTGGCCCTGTGGAAAACATACATTCATTATCTTGAAAAGAGATTTGAAATTATTTTGGTATG
Organism: Rafetus swinhoei; assembly: GCA_019425775.1. Taxonomy (NCBI): domain Eukaryota; kingdom Metazoa; phylum Chordata; order Testudines; family Trionychidae; genus Rafetus; species Rafetus swinhoei. The sequence continues at coordinate 73,785,406 of CM033440.1, forward strand.
GCAGATGTCTAGTTTCTATTGGAAGCAAAAATGTATGAAATATCATATTACAGCAAGCATTCACTTGCTGGGTCAAAGTGTAATTAAAAGAAAAGCAATTATGTGCACAATTCCTCTTTGTTCAGAAATCTTTCTACATTACTTTGGCACTTAAGTTTTAAGAATCACCTTTTCTGTATGAAATTCACCTTCCGTTCATGCTCACCAAATAATTAATATTTGAATTTTATGCTGACCTATTCTATTACCAGACTCTTAAGCAATTTGTGATGCCGGTGCAATTGCTGAAAGTAAACATAATATCTCTATGTTATTTTTTTCTGTAGAATGGGCATCAAATTTTAGCAATAAAAAACAGGGCAGCTTTATTAGCTAATTACAGGCTCACCGTACTATGATCAATGCAAACGCTGACAACTGATTACTTTTAATACTTTACATTACGAAATGTGATTGTAAAAATCAGCTTTGATTAATAGTCATTATGCAAAGACCTGATTAAATATGTGTATTTCTTCAACAAACAGGGTAAGCATTTACCAACTATTTTGTGGAAATAGCAACACAGTCCTATATATGTCAAAGAATTTTACATTTCATTGGCTAATCTCTGTGCATTAAATTATACAAATATGTTGAGGAAAGGAATTTAGAGTAGAGAAGTGGTTCCACAGCTACAAGGTGTGTAATTAGATCTGTACTCTGCAGTACAAAGCTGGCCCTTGTGTCTAGTCTCTGTAGCTCTTCTTGTGAAACCTAGTCTTTTAATGACAAAATATGCAAAGTAAGCACAATGCAAAATGTTATGTTGAGAATGTGAAAAAATGATTTTTGTTGAAGAGTGTTTCAACTTTACAACTATGTCTGCTTAAACTTCAAAAAGCCTTATACTGTACATGTTGTCTGCCTGAAGTAAGTAGCAGTACTTTACCAAAGTACTGAAAAGTGTATTAGTCACAGTTTGTGAGAAACAACACAATGAACATAATTATTACCAAGTGTGGGTATTCATATGAGCAAGAGTTTGAAGGGCTGGTTACTAAATTTCAATCATTAAACCAAAAAGAAAATATAAACACAGTAAATTCATGTTGTAAACATGTCAACCTATACAGTGCAATTTATACCTGTTGACAGTAATGACACAAAGAGAACAAGGATGACTGGATACAATTCCCACAAAATGCTAAAATCCTATCTAATAAGAACTTTATTTTTAGCTGTCTATTGTTGGACACACATAGCATTGCTGAAAGAAGAAGTGGGGGAAACGGCTGCAAGTAGCAGTATACATTCTCACCTCCCAGATGCACAAGTTGATCATATTTTCAAAACGAAAACATGGGAAATGTAGTTGGGACTGTAAGAAGGAAGGCTTTGATGAAGGTTAAGGGAAATTGGTGGGAAAGTGGAAAGAAAATGGGGCTCCCTCTTTCCTCTCTTACTCTTAATGAAATGTACTAACATTAGTAACTTAGTACACCTAAGGATATAGTGGAATCTCCAGCCTTAAAAGTTTTTAAAACCAGACTTGACAAATCCGTGGTTGGGATGAGTTAGTTAGTATTAGTCCTGCTTTGAGTGTGGTTTAGACTAGATGACCTCCTGAGGTTTCTTACAAACTTAATCTTCTATGATTCTATCATTATGAAGCTCTAATTAGAACTGAACATTTATTAATAGAAATGAATCACACATTCATTTTATCTGTGGTGTGGGCTACAGCTTACTGCTTTGGAATGTATTACTTAATCCTCATTTTCTATTTGACTTTCAGTCTATTACTTATCAAGTTCAATGTCAAGTTTTCATCCTTCACACACAAAAGAATATGGAGATGGGGAAGCAAAAGTAGACTCTATAACTTACCTAAGCAACAAGAAAATACTTTCAAAATCAAATTTATTTCCCAACTATTTCATTAACATTTAAAGTAATTCTCATTTTAAGGAATACTTCTTGGAAACTGCATTTGAATTATGCTATATGTAAAATAAATCTAGAAAATTGATGACTGCCAAGTGAGTACACAAACTAGTGCTAATGGCATATATTACACACAACTTTCTTGGTCTTTAGAGCATAACATTTTGGAAAGTTAAAAGCAGGCTGCACTTACTCTTCATGTCCAATTAAAAGATGCCCCTCATCCACAGGCACCAACCCCACAGCCTCCACTGGCCACAGTTCTCCATCATTGACCAATGGGAGCTGCAGGAATGGTGTCCACAGGCAAGGACAGCATGTGGAGACCCCCTGCCCTGCCCCCCTCAGGGGTTGCAGGGACATGCCAGCCACCATCAGGAGCACAATAACCATGGGGATAATTACTCCAGACATGACAGTAAGGTTTTTAGTTTGCTGACCACCTAACAACCTTCTTTACAGACATTTGTAAATAAAAGAAAAACTCTAAGATTTGTTGAAGTAGAACAACCATGTGCAACAGTAGTCATATTTTAAAGGAAAAGATTAGCCATCAATAATCGACAATTAAATAATCCACAATGTCTCATCAGATATCCAATCAGTATTGTAATGTTATAATCCATTTTTCATTCTCAGATATCACCATTCACTACTGTCTCCTGCAAATGTTGACTTACAAGTTCAAAAAAAAATCCACTGCTTAGGATTGTTTAACCAAAATGAACTCAGATTTCCGAGAGCATGCCCACCCTCAGTGGAACCCATTGAGCACACTTCAAAGTTATCACAATGCATATTTATTCAATCCTATTTCTGTTGATATTTGATACATTTTAAACTTTTCTTTATTATTCCTCATCGGTTAAAACAACCTTTAGAAAGAATAGCAGCATACCTACTGGATAGGACACTTCCAGTTAATATATATGTCTGATAAGGAAAAGAGCAAAGTTATTAACAACAAATGGTAGCACTTTATAGACTAAAAAAACATGTAGATGGTATCATGAGCTTTCGTGGGCACAGCCCACTTCTTCAGATGACTGGAGTTTTGAATTTAGGATGTGCAGATCCTATTTTGTACATATACATGCATAATAATTTTAATAATCCAAATAAAATTAAATGAAAAAATATGTTAATACTAGCAACTGAAGTATTAACAAAAAGTAAATAGTAGAATTCATTTCTTTTCATAGTTACTTATACAAAGAGAGCTTTTATATTGTCCTGCAATTTATATTTGTACATCCCTGATCTAGAAAACAACATGCATTATGCTTAACTATTGGCATTCATAAAGACCTCTTTCAGGATTAGAATGTCATTGTGCTAAGCACTGTACAGAAAACACTTATTGAAAGCCTGCCTCTTCTCCATAGAACTTATGATTCATTTTACTACAGAAAACAACAGATAAATAAACAAATGGAGGAAAGATGAGGTAACGGTAGAACAACTAAGTATTAATAAATTAGCATTAGTCATGGGCTTGCTATCTGCCTAATACACAGGTTAGCTTTGCTCCATGGAACAGACTGTAAAATCCATTTCTAAAATACAAATATTCAAACAAGTACTGGAGCTACCCCCTTATATTCACAGGGTACACAACAGTTTTTATACAAAATATGCCTTGTGTGGCATCATTTGAAGACTAGTAACATGCTGGTCCATAATATCATTGTAAACTACATGTTTGTGAATATCTATAATTTCACAGATGTCACACTTTAAAATCTGTGACTAAAAGGCATCTCAGGGGGAGTCGATAGCCTCTTTTCTTTAGAGAAGACCTATGTGATACCTCAAACCAGTCATGGCCCATATTCAATGGACTGCTCCTTTGTATAGGAGAGTGGTTCAAACAGCTATGTGTCTCGGGAACCACATTTGCAGCCACCTTTAACCACAAGAGCCACATGACTACTGATTGTCCTGTGCACAACATCATCAAATATGCATAAACAAGAACATTAAATATATAACTATAAATGGACCAAGTACTCTAACATTTTCAAATAATTTTTAATACAATAAACCTAAATGTAGAGACTTTATTTACAGCATGTATTTATTTGCCTGGCTGTCAATTTGATTCATGGCTCTCTCTCTTTGGGTTCTATGCTTCAGACGGTAATGTGAAGGGACATTTGTGGTTGGAGAGTACGACGAATTCACTTGTTGATTTTAATCTTTAAAAGTGCAGAGAAAATCACATCCATATTGGTATGCCAATTCATCAGAGGTCTTCAATCTCAAACACTTAATCAACAGATCCCTCTTGGCAAGTTGTGAGCAGATTTCTTCTATTTCAGACACCTTAATAAGAAAAGGATTATTCAAAGGCAAAAGTTAGTCATAATTCTTTAAAATCACTAAATCTGGCACCATAATTCTCATTCAGCTCATCTGGAACATTGCAGATGTGTCATAAGAAGTTTCTTATGACGTGAGGGGATGGCATCTGAAGCATTAGGGTTTTGCCTCATCACTTTCTGCATGTTTGAAAAAGGACAGTAGTCACCTTTGCTGACACTGCTATGTAGTAACTACAGTTTGATAAGTGAATGTTCTGACAGCTGTGTAAAGTTTGTACACAGTCTTATTCTTGCTTTGAATCTTCACATTTAACTCCTAAGCACTGAGTGACAACACGCAGAAATGCAATGTAGAGCAAACAGTCCAAGTTACCCAAGAATGAAAATCGATCGGTTTCTCCACACCTAAGAATGAAAAGTTTGAGTAGTTCAAAAATATCCACAAAATGTACTAGTATGCAAAAGCCATCTTATATCACTGTACCAAACCAATTCCCTGTACTCCGTGTCACATTATTCACAGAAAAACCAGAGCTGCTGGTGGTTCCTAACACAGATCCTGACATAATTGATCAATTGAACTATATCTGTCAACACATCATTTAGAGAACTTTGCAAGAAATGCTTGTTTCAGCACTTGTTTCAGTCCAGTTTTTCTGACCAAGCATAGCAGGAGCACTGTCAATTGTTAGTGCTGTAATTTCTTCTGGTATTATGCTGAACTTTTTCAAGGTATCCAACATGGTGATTTTTATGTCTTCTCCCATTATTCCATTTTGCAGGGGAATCATGTCTAATAATTCCTCCACTGGGCCAAGATTAGCAGTTGTAGCTCTGATTAATAGTCGTAGTTGTGGGATGTCATTGATATCCAGGCTTTCATCCAACACAAAGCTAATCAAATCAGAAGACAACAACTTCCTTCAGGATATTTTCATTGTGTTCTGAGGTAAGTGATGCCTGTCTTGACACGGTTGAATCAGATTGCTGAAATTTTTTCACCTCTTTCTTAAACTCTATCATTCCAGAGAACAGTGCTGAGTAGTCTATTAAAATGCAGTGTTTTATCATCTCACTGTCAAAATAGGGTTTCTTCCCTTTCATTATTTCATGTGTGATTTTGTATGATGCAATTGTGGCTTTTTTGCTTTTGTTAACATGAAATATGTTTTGTTGTTTTACTCTTTGCTCCTTGACATAAGTCTCTCTTTCCTGAGCTCCCACTCCTCTCTAAAGGATCTGGGTTTTTTTTGTATTTGTGTTTTTTTCATTGTTTTTGCTACGTGTAGTTTTGTGCTCACAACAGGTGGTATTAATGGCCAAAAGAGTAGTGCATAGGATTGTTCAAAGAATTCTAATTGGCTTTTAACCAAGGTTCTAGTGTTAGCAGTTAAAGAAAGGGGGAGGGAGTGGGGATTCCCTCCCTCTAGGAGTGACATGAACCAGCTGATTCATGGCACTCCAGGAGGAACCCTTGAAGATTTGTAGATCCCAGAATCTGCCACAGTGGAGCTGTATGTCTCCTGTGCATGCCACTCTGGCCCTGCAGCTCCTATTGGCTGGAGTTCCTGGCCAATGAGAGATGCAGGGGCAGGTCAACTCATGTGGCCTCAGAGCTCCCCTGTTCCCTCCCTTATCCATCAGAATCCCTGTGCCCAGGGACTTCAGGAAGCCAACCTAGCTTCCCCCTTCAGGGGTGAGCTGGCACTTACAATTTCAGCCCCATGGAGAGGCACCAACATTGAGAGCTTCTGGTCCATGGCAAGTCGCCATACCATGGGCTGGATCAAATTAAGTAGGGGTCCGAATCCAGCCTGCAAGCCAGAGGTTCCCCACTCCTGGCATACAGTGTAGCACACCAAGTGATAACAGTGTCTCACAGGTTTAGGTTGCACCACAAAAGATGCTAATTATCTAGTGTGGGTTTTTTTCATCTGGAGAAGTGTAAATATAAATACAGACTTCAAAGACCTTAGAGAAACTTGAACAGACACCACAATGGAATTATGCCAAATCACTATCATTCAAAAACTTAGAAGAAATATATAAACTTGCTATGTTCTCACAAACCTAAACTTAAACAGATACCTAACAGTATTACCCTGTTACTCCAATTACCAACACAATGTTTCACGGTGGTAAATTCCATAATGAATTCGGAAACAATCAATCTAATTTCAAACCTATACACTCATCAACTAAAAAAGGCAATTCCTCTTTTAAATCAATTCAAAAGTTTAAGAGGAAAATAAGGGAAACAATAGGAATAAAATTTGAACCTAAATTTTAGTCCAGATTTAAAAATGCCCAAATTCATTTAGTCCAATGAGAATAAAAATATAATACAGCTTAACATATTTCATAAAATGTGCTGGACTCTTCTGCAATGTAATAGGGCCAGAATATGACAGTCCAAGCACTAACTAGTGGAATATGAGAACAGTGGTGCCACAACACATCAAAGGATAATTGGTGTTACTGACAAGAAATAAGATGTCAGACTCCCTGTCAACTATAAGCATCTTGACATTACAAGGTTCACATATATGATACCTTCTCCCATAGGTGCCAACTTCTCATCTTGCTAGGGGGTGTGTGTGCTCAACTCCCCATCCACTCCAGGCCACACCTTCAACTCCATCTTCTCCCTGAAGTCACCACCCCTCCTCTTCCCCCTGTGCATACTCCATTCCTACTCCTCCCTCTCTCCCCCAAAGCTTGAACACCACCAATAAGCTGTTTGTGGTGCTCTGGAAGCACTGAGAGGGAGGAAGAAGAGTTGGTAAGTGTGGGACTGCTGATGTGTGAGAGGCATTGGGGGAGGAGGCCTGAAAGGCGAGCTAATTTTTCCATGGGTGCTCCAACCCCAGAACATCCACAGAATAGGTGCCTATGGCTCCTCCTGCTGAATGTTTTAAATGGCTGTTAGCTAGAAGATGGTTGAAATTGCCTGTAACAAACAACTTGCATGTCAAATGGACGCTTACCCCAATTCACAACTATATGCTATAAGTAACATTTCAACAACAACAAAAAATCTAGAACAGTGATTTTCAAGGGATACGGGTACCCAACAGGATACACAGAGGTCTTCCAGAGAATACACATCAACTCTAGATATTTGCCTTGTTTTACAACAGGCTATATAAAAAGCACTAGCAAAGTCAATATAAACTAAAATTTCATACGCACAATCAGTAGTTTACACTGCTCTATATGCTACACACTGAAATGTAAGTACAATATTTGTATTCCAATTGATTTTTTTGGTAATTGTATGATAAAAATGAGAAAGTAAGCAATTTTTTCAGTGCCAAAGTGCTATGACATGTTTTTGTAAGCAAATCATGTTTTAGGCAAGCTGAAACTTAGGAGTATGGAAGAGAATCAAACTCCTGAAAGGAGTTACAGCAGTCTGGAATGTTTGTTGAGACCCATTGGTCTAGAACACTTCAACCTCCACCCCTAGAAGTCCAGAGGAGAGATACCAAAGTGTCCCCACTTCAATCATGCAAATGCATCTTTGAGGAAAACTCTTGTTTGGGTTGGCAACTGGTGTGCTGCAACCACTGCTTATCATGCTCCACCTTATTAGGTAATTGTTACCTTATGTTCCCCTCTTGTTTCCAGCTGTTGCGTCTTAACTTATACTCAATTGTAAATTCTTTGGAACAGGGACGGTCTTTCTTTTAAGCCTCTGTGAAGTGCTTTTCACACTGGAGCCTTTATCATGTCTCTGAGGGTACATCTAGACTACCGGCTTTTGTCGACAGAGGCTTTGTTGACAGATACTGTCGACAAAGAGTCTGTCGAAAAAGAGCATCTACACTACAACTAGTTCTGTCGAAAAAGCAAGCCGCTTTTTCAACAGAGAGTGTAGATGCTCTCTTTTGAAAAAGCATAGTGTGGATTCAATAACGCCTTTTTTCGACAGAACTCTGTCGACAAAAGGCGTTATTCCTTGTAGAATGAGGTTTACCGCCGTCGACAAAACTGATGCGTTCTGTCGACTTACTTTCAACAGAACGCAGCGGTAGTGTAGACGCAGGTATAGTTTTGTCGACAAAAGTCCACTTTTGTCGACAGAACCCTGTAGTCTAGACGCACCCTCTGGTACAACCACAATAGAAATAATTCATTGGGATGAATCAGCTAATGAGTTCTGTGAGAGACTAGATGGGTGAGACCCATTTCTATTTGTGTCTGTTTTAAGCTATACAAAGCTCTTCTTCAGGTTTGGGCTCTGTAAGAGCTGGTTTACTCTGCTCAGCTACCTAGGGAGCAGAGGTTATTCTCTGATTCCTATACTTCATGGGCAGCAGCTTTTCTAAGTCCAAGAACAAGCCAGGCACAACTTTGGCACTTGTGTTATCCCCGACTGAGATCCATGCTTTGACCAGCTATATTGTATTACTTTGGCTTATTCCAGACCCTTCTTAGGGGCAGAAAGTAACGTGATCCCTTTTCTTGTCAGGGCCAGATTATTTCTTGGTCAGAGCTGGGGTTCATCCCCCACTCTAGGGATTCTCCTGATCCTCAGGGTCACCTGGCCAAACAGCACACTTCCTCTTTGAGCCTGCTGCCTCATTCTGCTAAGGCATCCGCTTTCTCAAGCTGAGCTTCCTTCTTTGGAAAATGAGGTTTGGCTTTCCCTACCACATCTCCCCAGGACAATCTAGGGATATGATAGGCCCAGAGGATGCATTCTAGCATACCAAAGCCCTTGGTCTAATAACACGTGTTAAAATAACAGAAAGAGAAAGGTGAAAGCAAAAACAGAAAGAGAAACAAGCTTATAAGAGTATGTGTGTGAGGGGGAAAATTACCCAAACTTGGTGGAAAATTTGACTAATATTTCTGTGCCTCAGTTCCCCATCTGTGAAACAGGGATATCACCTTACATAACAAGGGTGTTGTGAAGGTAATTCTCAATAATATCTGCAAAATCACTGTGATACTACAGTGACGAGTGCCACAGAAAAGCCCCTGTGAAAATTAGTAAGTTTGTCTTCCGAGCAGAGTCTGAATAGTATACACTAAAGAAAGCATTTTAGCACCTCTGAAAATTAGGCTCTGATATAAAAAACACAATACCTGCAATGTATGTTTTATTAATGGCAGTTTCATACTTTGGACAATAACTTCTACAAAGCTCTTTTTTTTTTTAGTTTTAAATTCCTTTTTCTTTGCTCTCACCATGTGATTCATCTGATTTTTACCTCTTTCAGGGACAAACTGCTCTTACCCTTTTGCATGCAAAGCCAATCAAAGGAACAGTTCTATTGCACCAAGCAACTAACCTAATTTCTGCTAATTTAAATTCTTATATTCTCTGTCAAGAGAAAATAAAATATTTAACAGTAATAATGCATATTTAAACACACAGGGCTTGATTTGGCCTCATGGAAACCGATGAACTTGAATCCTAGGGAGGGCCCCCCCCCCAGTGGGGTCTTCTGACAGAGGAGAACAGCTTTCAACTCTAGCAGATCCGGCAGGCTGTCCAGATTGGGTTGTAAACCAGTACATTACCTGACAGTTCAGTACCTGTCTCTTCGCTGCTCTCTTGCGGTCTGGACTAGCTAGCTCATGGTCCCTACTTAGAGTAAGATCTGTGGTCAACTTATGCTCTATTCCAGTCAGACTATGTACCATAAAAAAAAACAACAAATGTGACAAGACAACTACTTGCAGGTCTGTCAGACTGTGGTTAGGCAAGCTGAAATGCTCACCAACAGGCTTCTGTATCTTCCCTTTATGTATATCTGATTTGTGTCCATTGATTCTTTCCCACAGAGACCGTCTAGTTTGTCCAATATATATAGCAGTGGGGCACTGCTGGCATTTGATGGCATAGATCAAATTACCGTACAGTCAAATGACCCTTTGATTTTGTAGCTTACGTTGTTTGCTCCAGTGATGAATTCACCAGTGTAGATATGTGGGCAGAGTTGGCATCTTTTCTGGTTGCAGGGCTGGGTTCCTGGAGGTTTATGATATGGTTGTGTGGCATGGTTATCAGAAAGAATACGTTTCAGGTTAGGTGGTTGTCTGTATACGTAAAGGGAATATACAGATGCCTGTTGGTGAGCATTTCAGCTTGCCTAACCACAGTCTGACAGACCTGCAAGTAGCTGTCTTGTCACAAACCAGCTCTACAAGCCAAATACACAGAGAAGCTCTGGAATCCCAGTTCATCCACAAATTCAATTCACATGCTAATGGACTCAATCGTGATATGGGCTGGTGGGGACTCTACCTACTTAACAACTGAAGGTGCTAACAGCTCCCTGAGTGGTATCGTTCATGTTTTAGGAATCTATCTATTGACTTTGATTTTTATCTTAGGTTTAAGTACCCATTCTCCAAATACTTAATGATGCTCTGTCTCCCACCCCCTTCCTTTTTTTCTTTCTCTCCCTCCTCCCCTTCCCCTCTCCTATTTATTTTGAGTTTTCATATCCCCAACTCATAACTCCAGTCATCTGAAGAAGTGGGCTGTGCCCACGAAAGCGCATGATACCATCTACATGTTTTGTTAGTCTATACAGTGCTACCAGGCCATTTGCTGTTTTTTTTTCTGTAACAGACTAACTCAGCTACCCCTGAAGCTTATGTACCATAAGGTACTCTCAGACTGAACTTCACTGGTGAAAGCCAGAAAGTGCATCTCATCTACTGCATCAAAGGCAACTAAAGTTATTGTACAGTAACAAAACAAGCCAGAGTACTTTACAGACCAAACAGAAAGACAAGCCTTGCACAAGATTTTCAAACATGGCTAGCAATTTTGAGTGCCTTCTTTTTTGAGGTCTCACCTTGAGACAACTTAAAGATGTCTGACTTCCAGACAGTGCTGACCATGCGCCCTGTGCAAACTAGGCCCCATTAAACTGTTTAATGTTAAACTCCAATATAAATGGTACTAACTTTTGAAAATATTGGCCAACTCTCTTGCCTTAGAGAGCTTAACCTGTTTTAGACAATACATGCTGAGCAGGGTTAAAACACTGAAGAGGAGATGAAGTAAGGAAAAAAATCACACAAATAAAAATGAATTACCAGAAGACAATATCAAATTTTTTAAAATTATTATCTGTGTTATTTTGAATTGTTACCAAGAAAGTGCCTAGTAAGGGACCCTGTATAGCAACAAAATTGGACTATTTCAGAATAAAGCAGCGGTGAGAAAAATCAGAAAGGAAATTAAACTGAAAAGACTGTCATCAGACTTCTCCTAAACCAAAGTGGTTCAAATTAATATTCCTTTGTTGATTTGTTGATTATAAATACATTAGTATGGCATGTGAAGAGGTAATATTTACAACAAAAGGTCTTACAATTTATGAAGTTAAAACCAACACTACATATTCTCTCTACTACCTCTTCTGCTTCCACCTTCCCTGCTGTGGCACTGCTGGTGAGTGTGTGTATCTGTGGGGAGGCATGAACTCCTGCTGCCAGTGCCAGCCATCTGGCACCACTAGTCCCTCTCCAGCTGCTGGCCGACCCTTCTCCCATTCATGGTTTGGTTAGAAGTGTCTGAGGTGCTCTTCAATGGCATTCTGCTGTCCTGTAGCACTGGAATGGAATTTTGTAACTAATAAGTCAGGTATAATAAATGTAGTAAAAGTTTGGATTAAACTTAAATATAAGAGGTAGGCTGCAGACAGGCTTAGACAGCTTTGTTAACTTAGCCCCAGCTCTGTTTGATATTAGCATGCAGAAATGGAATATTGTAATACATAGGGATGTTAGTGTTAGGAAAGGCCTTGGTAGATAGAAAGAAGTTTAATGTTAAAAGACTTTGTAACTTTGTTAAAGTGACTTAGAAGTACCCCTTTGTTCCATGCTGCAATTCTGTAAATGTATTGTTTGTGTGAATGAGAGAGAATGTTTTAGGAGAGATAAGTGTGAAGGCCACTGCATGCTCAAATGGTCAGAGGAGGGGCTGAACACTCAGAAGAACCAAATAATAATGAAAGCGCACCGAAGATGCAGGCTACCCGGGCAGACTGACAAACCCTGAAGCTAGAGGCAAGCACCCCTTGATAGGGAACCAATCACAACTTTCGCCGGAAAGACAACCCCGTCAGCATACTGATATCAGATGACTGTGAGAACAACTTCTTCTCAATAAGCACATGTCATAGGAAGATTGATTGTGATGCTGAATGACTGATTAAGGCCTGACGAGGCAAAATGCATAGACTTGCACAGAAGAAAAGTCCTATAAAGGATGGGGTGTCTTGTATGGTTCTTCGGGTTCTGTCCTGCTAAGATGAAGACCAGGAGGGGCATCAGTCCGGACTGACATGAACCCGGCTCACACCTGACCTATCTGGCCAATAGGGTGGGCCGACATGAACCCGGCTCACACCTGACCTATCTGGCCAATAGGGTGGGCCGAGCAATAGACTGGTAACTGTTCCATCAGCAGGGTGTGTGTGTGTGTGTGTGTGCGCGCGCGTGAAAATGCATATGCTACTTTGTTATATTGCCAAAAAATGTGGCGTTTTGTCTTATCTCCCTGAAAAAGATCCCGTGTGCTTCTTTTGAGCATAACAGTCCAGGTAGGTAAACTGCTGAAATGGCTGAGGGGTTGTCTATGCACCTTGCATAGTCAATAGGAAAATGTCCCATCTCAGCAGATTATGTAGCACATTTATGCCACATTGTCTGTAAGGATTTTCACTGCCTGGAGACATTGCTTGGCTGTCACCTGTGGGCTGCCTGTGATTGTTATTATCAGTTTAGGGCATGAAAATGGAAAAAGTAAGCCCGTCTGCATGAGAATGGCGGGGGAAGCTGCCGTAGAAAATGATGGTGGTGTTTTTTACAGTACTGCGTGTATCAAGCTAGAGGATGCTTTCTTAGTTCATGCATTGGAGCCTGGGCCTGAAAATATATTTGTTTTCTCTTGTTGGGACATCTCTGTACCGGAAGTTCCTGGTGCCTCTCAGTACAAGGCAGTCAGTACTGGAGCCCATTTTCTGATTGGAGAATGCCTCTTTTTAGGCTGGTCTCTTTGAGGTGATGCCTGAAGCCTGTGTTTGGTAGGCTTTTTTAGCAAAGGGAGCTTTTGGTGTGGGTAGCTGTGATCTGTGGTCAGAAGCTGCTGTTGGAGACCTTTGGCATGACGGAGATCTTGTTTCAAGATCTGAGAATGGTCTGAGTGATTTCTCCATTAGGAAAAGTTTGAGTCATAAGTCTCTAGCTTTCAAAGTTCTCCACGACAGATTTTTGCAGTGTGCACATTTCTTCAGGATATGTGTTTCTCCAAAACAGTGGATACACTGGGCATGTCCAGCTGAAATTGAGATTGAAAGCCTGTAAAACAAAGAATGTTTGAATCTGGGGAAACTGGGCATGTTATTTAAGCTCGGTCCCAAGATGCCCCTAAGGGGTGGGATGGAAATAAAAGGAATTTTTTAAAATAAGTAAAAGGGGAAATTAACTAAGATAAGTGGGGTAGGAAAAAAGCTTTAAGGAACTTATCCATGAGTAATCAGAAAGAACAAAAAAGAGGACTATGTAGCACTTTAAAGACTAACAAGATGGTTTATTAGGTGATGAGCTTTCGTGGGCCAGACCCACTTCCTCAGATCAAATAGTGGAATTCTATTACTAATCAGAAAGAGAAATTGTCGAGCTGCTGTGTTCTGACTTAACGCGGTACAGAAGGAATCAAGGGATGGTTGAAGGTGCATGACAGTTATTTGCTCACACTGGCACAAGGTGGACATTGTGTGTGCACTGCCACCCATGGTATTGTTGCTACAAATCTCAGATACACCTAACATGGAGCACCGAGAGGGACACTCCTCAAAGAAGATGGACAGGATAATGAGCTAAATGGACCTTTGGTCTGACCTGGTATAACCATTCTTATGATTTTACCTATAAAAAAAAAGACTTAAGAAAAAATGTGTTTTTATATATATATATATATATATATATATATATATATATATATATATATGCCTGATGAAAACAGTTAAGAGGGAAAGGTCAGTGTTTTCATTGCCTTAATATGTATTAGAAAAGTAGATTAAGAAAAATGCATGAAGGAACCCTCCCCCCTCCCCCCCGCTCCCTCCACCCTCTGCAACTCACCAAAGGTTATTATTACAAGGTACTAATCTAAAATAATATGAGGTGCAGTCTTTACTGAACTGAAATGTATTATAAATAGAATGAAGGTTAAGAAGGAAGCCAGATCTTCACTGGGATGAACGCAATCCTTAATACTTTACTGACTCCTACAGGCAGTACAAATATTCTGAAATACTATTAATAGCACAGAAATAATGGCGTCTGTTCTTGTACAGAAGGTTATGCAAGAATAGCTCCTCTATTACTATGCAAATATAAGTCATTAGACAACTAAAAATTGCATCTCTGCAGATGCCAACAGAGTTGAAGGACAGTTATTACTCAACATTATAAGAAGAGGTGAACTGAATCTAATTTCTGCAAAACAAGAACATGCATGCATTTGTTGCAACTATTTCTCTTTTCGTCTGACATACAGTAAAATCAGCATGCATTTCTACATTTTCATAAGTTATGCATTTGACAGACTTCTTTCTCGTGTGGGGATTCCAAAAATAAGAACAGCAGCCCTGTGCTGTGGTCTCAAACATACCCTGGTTCAGCTCTAGGGAATCTGTACACATATGTGTTGGTTTGTTGTGCTAAGTGGGGAGAGACAGGCTCTAAACATCACCACTTTCAACCTCATTGGAAAGAGAAAGAGAAGGGGTTGGACTGGGAGCCACCCTAATGCCATTTCTCTCCTCTCCCCTTTAACTTTCAATGAGCAGAAAAAAAAAAACAAAAAAGACATCACAGCTGGGGGCCAGTCCCTCTTCTCCGACCACAGAGAGTCAGTCTTTTAAGTTTATGAGTGCACTGTACAGTATCTTTATGTGTGATGCCCATTGGGACATCAATGAAATTTTCATGCCTTCTCTTTTCATGGATTCTGGAGTGATTCTGAATTCCAAAGTATGTCATACATGCTTGTGAGCATATCGGGCAAAGTCACTGGTGTTCATCTTGGTAGCTATAGCAATAGCATGACACTATGGTCTGGGTGTGGTGCGCTGCTATGCTGATTTATTTAACACAGCCTTCTGAAGATCATCTGATGTTATTGCACCAAAGTGTATGCTGCTCTTGATACTGTTCCTGTAGTGCTTCATTGGGTGACCTTAATTCTGATGTCCTTGTGCCAATTCTCAAAGAAAGCGTGGAAATCAGGCTCAGGAGGTTTTTGGGTTTTGATTTGGTTGGAAATTGCTCTGTTAGTAAGTAAAATTAGTTCTCATCTTTAAATCAGTGACTCATCCTTTAGAGGGTCTTGCCACTTATCCCATGATTGTGTAATTTGATGCGGGACAATATCAAAGGCTTCTTGAAAGTCCAAGTAAAATATATAAAATGAATCACCCTTGTCTATGAGACATGATTTCCCTTTAAAAAAGCCAGGTTGACTGTTCACCAACAGATCATGCTCATCTGTTCTGATAATTCTGTTCTTTACTTCAGTTTCAATCCATTTCCCTGGTACTGAATTTATGCTATAACTGCCAGGATCACCTCTGAGGCCTTTACAATTGTTTTTATATTAGCCACCCTCTAGGCATTTGGTACAAAATCATAGAATCATAGTACTGAAAGGAACCTTGAGATGTCATCAAGTCCAGTCCCCTGCCCTCACAGCAGGACCAAGCACGGTGTCTGTCTAACCTGCTCTTGAATATCTCCAGTGATGGAGAGTCCACAACCCCCGTAGGCAATTTATTCCAGTGTTTAACCTCCTTGACAGCTAGGAAACTTCTTCTAATGTCCAACTTAAACCACCCTTGCTGAAAATTAAACCCATTGCTTCTTGTCCTATCATCAGATGCCATGGAAAACATTTTTTTCCCTCCTCGTAACACACTTTTAGATACTTGAAAACTGCTGTCATGTCCCCTCTCAATCTTCTCTTATTTAACAAGCCCAATTCTTTCAGTCTTTCCTCATAGCTCATATTTTCTAGACCTATAATCATTTTTGTTGCTCTTCTCTGGACCTTCTCCAATTTCTCCACATCTTTCTTGAAATGCGGTGGCCAGAACTGGACACAATACTCCAACTGAGGCCCAGAGTACAGTGGAATGACTTCTCGTGTCTTGCTTATATCACATTAAAGGAGTGTTGTGAGCAACAGATTACATACAATGGTTAATAGTTCTGCAATTTCATACTTGAGTTCCTTCAGAAATTTTGGGTCAATACCATTTGGTCCTTGTGATTCACTGCTGTTTATCAATTGGTTCCAGAAACCTCTTCTATTAATACTTCTATCGGGAGCAGTTCCTCAGACTTGTTACAGAAAAATACAGTGTTATACTGTAGCTGATATAATTTAAACCTATGTACTTTTAATAATAACATTATTATTAAATCTTTCTCTTTCCAATGAGGTTGAAGGTGGTAATGTTTAGAGCCTGTCTCTCCCCACCTAGCACAACAAACCAACACATATGTGTACAGATTCCCTAGAGCTGAACCAGGGTATGTTGGAGTATTGATGTGGGAATCTTATCCACATCATTGGCCATGAAGACTGATGCAAAGAATTCATTCACCAGCTCTGCAATGCTCTTTTCTTCCTTGATTGCCCCTTAAGTGTCTCATCCATTCTGTGGCCACATGAATGGTTTGGCAAGCTTCCTTCTCATATACTTAAACAAAGGACTTTGAACAAAACACTCTAGTTCAGTGGTTCTTAACCTTACTGCAGCCTGCACCTCTTTGGTTCTCAAAATATGTTCTCGCACCCCTTATTAAAAATTGTTGAAATAGGTCAGTTTTAAACCTAAGATATATCATAAAAATCTGGCATGTCTCACACTCCCAGAAAGTAGAGAAGTCTTTCCTGAAAGAAGCCTTACATAAGTTTAATCCCTAAGGCACCAAATTCTAGACAGGCTTCCTACAAAAATATTGTTTATTAAATCTTATCTAACGACACAGCTATAAAAATGTCGTCAACAGTTGCTTGTGGTAACTAAGCTTATTAAACTTCTATCTTCCCACTGCTTTGGAACCCAAACAACAGCTGGAAACCAGATAATAAAGAAATTCAATCCATCATTCTTACAGATGAAATTAATATCTGTCAAATTCACTTCTGACAATTTAATAGGTTTAAAATAGCTGCTTAGATTTTTTTTTTCCCATTTAAAGTAGCTGTTGTAAGAAAATCAAGTAGTAATTTCTAAGCACTTCCAAGTTCAAGTTAATTATTGTAACCAGAAAACTATTATAGATAATAAGAAGCATAGTATGTGTATTACAAACAGCAGCTCTGTATAGCTGAATTAAAAATATAACCTTTTAGGAAAAGTAGGCCTGGTCCATGATACAGATAACCCCAGGACTGAGGACAGAATAAAGGACTAAAACCAGTACCAAATGATAATTTAAATTAATCCATAGTTTCTTCTAATGCATTCAGCTAACTTGAAGCATTTCAGTATAAAGTCTGCATTCAGAACAGGACTGCAGGAAAGTAGCAAATTTTAATTAAATATCTAATTCTGGTGAAATAATGCAGAAGGCCCAATCATAGCAAGCAAACTGCCTACTGTTGACACAATGCAGAAGATAACTGCAAAAGTAATAAGAACAAATGCATTAAAATCAGTACTTAATTTTTAAAAGACATGCTAATTCATATACTGCATACAGTTAAATCATTTACATGTTTGTTTATTTTTGTCTTTTTCAATTCTGAGGTGTGAAATGGAAAGAGTGAGAAAAGACAAGGTTACCACCATTATTTTCAGGTGAGGCATGGTATACATAATACAGTGAAACCTTTGTTATCCGGCATTCTGTTAACCAGAAAACTTTGTTAACCAGCATTGCCCCCATCCACAATCCTGTCACATCTTCAGGTGCACAGGCCTGGATTGGTTTACCATGATTGGCTTAACAATTCTTTATTTAAGAAGTACTAATCATCTTAAACTCGAAATAGAAATGTGAGACCAACTGCCTCACACTACAAAACTACCAATATTAAAAACTTGAGTTTTACTATTATTGTCCATTGGTTTTTCCTAGGTTGATGAGACCCTCAGATAACCGGAATTTTTAGATAACCGTAATGCCCTAATCCCTGTGCGTGCTGGATAACACAGGTTTTATTGTAGCAGGTTAAGAGTTTATTTTCCCTGTAGCCAAAACAATTTAAAACAAAAAAGGTGAAACAAGACTGACTGATCTCAACTAATGCATCCATGAAGCTTCCAAACCTTGCTCACCAGCCAGTTACAGAGGAGAATAAAAGGCATATTTCAGACTACAAGGGCTGTTCCATCATAGTCCACCATCAGCACTTGCACAGAAATTACCCTGTGGCAGGGATGCATGTTGTCTCCAATCCAAGGACAGCACAGCAGTCATAATCCTACTTTGCTTCTGGAATCCTCGTGCTTTACTAAGGGCTTGTTTATGTAGTGCAGTAATTCACATAAGGCAGAAGGATGTGGAATTCTGAAGTGCACCAACATGAACACTAGGGAACTTTCAGTGTATGCCATCAGGATCTATGCATCCAACATGTTGATGTGCTTTAGAATCCATATGCCACTGCCACGCATTTCTGTGCTGTGTAGAAAATAAGCCCCAAGACACAGTGTTTTCAGGAGCTCCAAATGTACAGGGACAATCCAACCTTTAGAGTGGTATTAACACTGAAAAGGAGCAAACTAGGATATCAATAGCTCTGCTGGAGCCTTTTCATACTTTAGTGAAAGAATCCAGCAGCAGGGAGAGGCTCTGGCAGTGGGAAGCAACATACATCTTCAGCAATTCCCTAATTCGATAGCCCTTTCCTGCTGTCTCTCCCTTCCCATCCTAAAGCATTTCAATGATGCGTGTAGCTTCACCCACCAGTGTGGACACAGCCTACTTTTTACTGCAGTGTGTCTCCACCCATACCCTACACGCTGCTGTCAACTGTGTGCAGTATAGATGTTGCCAAAGGCTAAGCCTTTAGGAAATCACAAAGTATTGTTAGGTTTTTTGGTCCTATTTGAATAAATTAATACTTTAAACTTTATTTTTAATATTAATATTAATACTTAATATTGTTTGACTAGTCCATTGATCAAACATTTGTGGACCGGTCAAATATCGTATAACCTAGCAACACTGACTGGTGAGTCGGCTTCTCCCTATCTCACTTTTATATAATCCTCATCTATTTGAATAACTAGTTAGCAACATGAAATAGAAGGTGGAAATATTACAGCATAAATTGTTGCCAATAAAGCCTTAAGACAAGGATGGAAGTGATTCGGTTTTGGCACATATAGTTATTTTTGTACCTTTCAAAATTAATGTCAACGTAATATTTGACAAGCAGGGGACCACATACACAGTAGAGAAAAACAAATCTAACAAACTAATAAATGAAAAGCTTTGTTAAATATTTAGTTGCACCCAATTTCACATCCAACCCACAAATACAGTTCTTCTCTAACATTAGTGTTCTCATATGATACATATATGCAAATAAAAATGTGAATAAACATCAACAGATAACCACTCTCTCCTTCAGTTTCACATGCCAGAACCCAACCTTATTCATCCTTATCTTCTGCACTTGAAATTATAAACAAACACTTTTTAAAAGGCTATGCTTGCCTATGTGTTTTCAATCATTTCAAAACCTGTTCCCTCTATGCCCCTCTAGTTATTCAATTCTACTTGACACTCCCCAGTGTCATCAGTCATAAATAAATAAAGATCTCTACCAAAATCCTTTTCAACCATCACCTGGCTCAGTTCATTCTACATCCTCAGCAGATAAACAATCTGACAATGATCTCCATGTTCAAGATATTTTAGTGTTGCTTTCTGTTCCCATTTGCTCCCTTATCCTGTTTTTTATATACAATAAAATTCTATTATCTAGTTTTACTTCCTTACTTCAGTTACTTAACACTGCCCTTCAATTTGCAACAAAAGTCCATATGATGGACATAAATGATACTCTGTAATTATTTACGTATATTGTTTCAGCCATCATTATGTTTCAGTCATCATTAAAAGCACACTAGAAAACTTTAAGAGTGCAGAGTCTGCAGGGATCAAACAATGTGCAACACATTAGTGTACTATAGAAATTACATTCCCAAGCTGGCATTACTGCTCCGGGTAGAGAAGATACAAACAAACAAACAAAACACAACAAACAATAAAAGATGTTTTTTCTTGTTTTTACTGGATAGATACTGTTTGTTTTTAATTAGAGTGGGTTGGGTTTTTTTGTTTAAATAATAATAAAAAAATCAGTAGCTGTAGAATATACTGGTTTAGTTTAATAGGAGGCTGTAAATAATTCAAGTAGGAGAGAAACAATGGCTTAAGATAAATCACTCTATAGTAAACTTTGAAGGTTATTACGGCACAATGACTGAGCCATTGCTTCTGAACCATCTACCTCATTGCCTTTGGGTAGGATAGGCTTCCTGGTGGATTATGGTTTTAAAATCCTCTCTCTCAATGTTTTGATCCTGCAGGATGAAAGGGATGGATCACTTGATGATTACCTGTTCTGTTCATTCCCTCTGAATAACCAGGCAATGCCCACTGGCAGAAGACAGCATACTAAGCTTGATGGTCCTTTGCTTGACCCAAAATGGCCATTCTTGTGTTATGTACTATAAATCAGTGTCTCTCAACCTTTTTTTTTTTAATTTTTTTTTTTAAGTACCCCTTTATGTATAAGTACCTCAGTACCTACAGTTTTCAGACACACAAAGATTTTTTCTACCATTGCAACACATTTGTTTAAACAACTAAATCGTAACCGGGTGGGCGATGAAATTTTTGGATGTAAAAAGTACAAAAATGATAAAGCGCTGTAAGACTTAACACAAAAATTCAGTTTTCTCCAAATTTCAGTTGTGTTTACATACCCCTCCCCAACTTCTCCAAAGCGGTGTACTCGTACCGCTGGTTGAAAAACACTGCTATAAATAATACTTTGATTCTGGAAGACTGTTTAGTCAGTATATTCACCACAGTTCACACATTTCCAGAAAGAAGAGAAGAAATGTCAGTGTCAAATCTAGCCGGACCTGCTGAGTAAGCCCTATAAATACCTAGGGGGCTGAAGCACATGATTTATGAGAAGAGGCTGAGGCATTTGGGTTTATTTAGTCTACAGACGAGTGAGGGGGATTTGATAGCAGCCTTCAACTACCTGAAGGGAGATTTCAAAGAAGATGGAAAGGGACTGTTCTCAGTGGTGACAGAAGGCAGAATAAGGAGCAATGGTCTCAAGTTGCATTGGGGGGTGGGGTGGGGTGGGGAGTCTAGGCTGGATATTAGAAATAAATATTTCACTAGGAGGGTGGTGAAGCACTGGTCTGGGTAATCTAGGAAGGGGAACAAATGTGCAGCTCACCACTGAATTTGCCAGATACCATATTCTCTTGTACCCACCTGCCCTAGCATCTTAATCCTACTTAACTATTAATATTAAGTTGTAAAATTTAGTTTTTTAGATGTCCATTTCTTAATTGTGCTACGTCCCATATTGAGCTCAGATTTCTTGGTGGAGAGTGTGAATTCTGATTCCAAAGGTACATAATTAATTATTTTAATAATTTACAGAATGTTTGAAAGACTCTGAACAGAACTAGCGGGAGGGGAAGAAAATCCAGAAAAAGTAGTGAAGACAGGAAAGAGACAATAAGGACCAAGTGAACAGTTATAACAATTAGTGAAACAGACTATGAATGGCCCTAAAAAAAAAAAACGCAAGCCTCAAATAACTGAAGAGAAGAAATGATTGCAACTGTCAGGATGAGAGAACTTTTGAAGCACCAAAGTATTGCAGACCCACGAATTGAGCTGGGCACCTGCTAACACAAAGAAGGCTGTTAAAAATGTGCAAGTAAGTCATTTTGTTTCAGTCAGTTGAAAAAGCACATTTAAGCCTTCAGATGTGTGGAGTGGGTACTGTTTTGAGGCTCCTTCTCATATCACCACAAGTTTTTCTGCCTGAACAGGTGAGTCATAAATGAAATAAGACAACTGAGTGTAGGTGAAAGAGGAAGGAATTTGAAAGTCCAAGCTGTTGCTGATAACTAGGAACACTTCTAACTGGGTGGCTCCAGCTATGCAGTGCTAGCATCAGGTGGCTCATCTGTTAGGAAAGAAATGCTCGTGTATGACTGCAATGCCATCAATTTTTTTCTACTAAGTAACACTCAATGTTGAAAGACCCCTTTTTAGATGTGGCAATAGTGAGCTTTCTTCTGAACATGTACAACTGCTTGAGCATCACTGCAAGCCCTTTACTATGGAGCCGTGACTTGTTAGATGAGTACCAGGTGCCACCAGGATCAAGATTCCCTAGTGTGGACCAAACTGTGCATGAATCCTAGGATGCAAACAAACCAAACCCACGCCCCCGATTTATCAAAAAATGTCAATATATGCAGTTAATGTTTAAAACAAATATTGGTACAACACCGCTACAACTATGGATTAATACTAATCTTTGAGGGCCTATGCTGTGGACTGTGAGGTGGATACCCACAATACACCAGCAGTGTAACCCTGGCAGTGGGTCCTATGTATACACATCCTGTGTAATTTTTTTATCGACCAAAGTTAGGGAAGGCAAATTACAGTATCAGAAATTAAGACACTTCAGATGAATTCTAAGTGCAATTCTATACAGTGGAAAAAGACAATGGTGCCCAGATGCAGCGGAGCTTGGAGGAGAAAAATTGTACTACAAAAGAGAGCAGCAGCTTCATAACTCCAGTGCTGCTTGAAAAACATTCACAAGGTTGTAGGCAGGAACTGGGGCAAGATGCTTCTTAATTTATTTTTTTTAAAGGGAGGAAGGACTTGAGTTTTTGAAAAGGAAGAGAAGAGAGTAACTAAGGTAGAATTTCAGATAACCCAGGTTAGGACCTAGGAAAGTCAAAATGGCAGAAGATTAAACAGTAGTGGCTAAGGAGCAGAGAAGCTAGCAACAAAACCGCTATGTTTGGGAAGCAATAGAAAAAAAAAAAAAACCATTGCAGAATTCATTGAGAGTCAGGAAACATGAGGTACAAAAGTACAATGCAGAGAAGTAGATATCAGAGGACTGCTGAAACAGCACAGAAAGCATGGGGAACAGAGGACTTGTTTTGAAGGCTTAAGTAACGTAAGAAAAAGTCACCTGTGCAACAAAAAAGGCTGCTAGAACAGAGACGGTCTCAAGCTGTCAGGGGAACTTCAGAAAAAAGCAAAAAAGGGTCCCAAGGTCAGCTTGGAGAAAGTTATTTCCCCCTCCCCCCCCCTTAAAAGGCCTTGATAAAAAAAAGGAAGCTATTAAAATTCTGGCCCCATATTGTCATTATTAAACTTTTTTTTGGTATACTACCTTTAAAAAGAATTCCAGATAGCCACAAAACAAATATGTATTTAAGTAACAATAAGAATCAAGTTCACCGTAGCAAGGCTTTTCAGAACTGATGGGTATAATCTGAGAGCAGCTCAAGGCCTGAATGAGATCAGTTCTTGCTCAGTACGGAGACAAGGAGATAAAATAGCAATAGGCCAACAATGGCATCAGACAGAAGAGATCACCACACAAAAAATAAATGGGATCTGAGTGGAAAGGGGTTGGGGACTAAGTTACTTAGACATCAGAACTTCATCAGAATGCAAGAATACATTTTTTTTTTTTTTACCCCAGGCAAAGAACTCAAATTGGTGTCATGGTTATAAATACATACTAAATGCCTAAAGCAGAGTTTCCCAACCTAGGGGTCGGGACCAGGATATCGGTCGTCACTACATTTCAAAAGTGTCTCCCCAGGTGGCTCTGCCCCCTTTCCACCCCCTGTTTTTGAATTGCCTTGAATCACCAAGACTTCCTGAATTGTCAAAATGGGTCCCCATCTGGAAAAGGTTAGGAACCACTGGCCTAAAGGGAAGAGTCTTTAATAAAATGTTATCTTTAAATTTATAAAACCCTAGAAGCTAAGAAATGTATTATATTTAAATAAATAAACAAACAAACAAACAAACCAAAACAAACAAACAAATTGGACGTTAATCAGCTCAATTTCAGCTATGGTTATCTTCACAGTATCCTGGAAATAGACAGCTCCTAAAGCATGGGCAATTTTTTTTCATAGTGTGGACCTCAAATTAATCCAGATATTGTCTCATGATCCACATGCCCTCTCATTCATTATTCACATCCCTTCCTCTGCTTACAGTGGCTTACAAAGAAAAATTAGCTTTACATTTTCTTTTAATGTAAGTTGCCCTCCACAGTAAGATCCGTCCATTTAGGCCACACAGTCTCTCACTATGATCCAGTGCGACAAGATAGAGCTGGTCAAAAAACAGGTTGTTGTTTTTTTCCCCTCAAAAACTTTAAACTTTTCACTGAAAAGCTGAAAACTGATTTTACCTACTTTTGGCAACCGAAAACCATCAACAGAAAAAAAAATTAAAAAATCAAAGGAAAACAACTACTTATTCACAAAAGATTGTGTTTAGTTGTCCACTCAATTTTCTGTCCAAGTCTAATACAAAATTCTGCCCTATATTGTCATTGTTCAGCTGACTTGACAGGGAACTTCCAATAACTCTTTTAAACACACACACACACACACACACACACACACACACACACACACACACACACACACACACACACACACACACACACACACACACACACACACACACTTCTAATATCACTCTTAATTCATGACAAGAATGAGTTGTTCCCAAAGTTGATTTAAACCTATTATTTCCCAACTTTCACAAATGGTTTACCTTGTTCAATTTAAATTTCACCAAGAAGTCCCTCTGACCACATGTATAACACTTGAAGTAGGAATGACCTTTTCTGAGCAATATATCAGAAAAACAGAAATGCAGACAGGCAAAAAGACAGGCTACAAACTATAATGTGTTTGTTACTTATGCTTTCTTTTGTATGCATGCCAATATGTGAGAAAGAGAACACTTCTATGTGTAATAAAATGTGTGTAAGATTCAAATTGACAAAAATTAGATAAGCAAAGAATTAAAGAGTTAAGATGCCCCAAACAACTTTAACTCAGCAACTATGATGCATTTTAAAGCTGTGCGTTGTCCATGTTCTATTCTGATTTCTATGTGAAAGGAGAGAGAATAATATCCTTGCTGAAAACTCTAATGAAGTGTGTTAAAGCGTCTTTTTTATAGCTTGAACCTCTCTAAACCAGGTCTCTCTGGTCTGGCAACTCTCCTCATATTTGTTTGGTCCTGTTTAGTATGCAACTATGTACTGGTTGTGGAGTTATCAAATAGAAAATGGAGGTATGGTGAAAAATTGTTACAACAGACAAAAAAAGGGGGGAGGGGAGAACCTTCTTGTCCATTGAATTGTTAATACATTAAAGAATATACAACAGCAGTAGCTTCCTATGCCATCAAGCAGTGACTTCAGAAACGATCAGCTCTTGGGTGCAGAAAGAGCAAAGCCAACCTAGGAAGGTACAATAAAATACCCATTTGATTGTTAAGTAACTAGACACTTGCAGGTAAAACACTGAGAAACAAAACTTGTTTTAAAATGAAAGATTTGTTAAGTTTCAGAGATGAAAAAAGCAGTGCTTGTGTGGTCAGATGTGAATTAGAAAAAAACCCAATGTACATAGTTTCTCACTTCAGTTATAATGCATAGTAAGAACGTAACATCACCGTAGTTGAATTAAATTACTTTATCCAATTCAAGACTGTGTGTGCCTGGCTTACATTTTTGGAACAAACAACTGTGTGCTATTCTCACAAAATCCCACCAATGCTGGCTGAGAAGGTAATCACTGGTAGTAGGACTGCCGTTTTCCTCACTGCTGCTACAGCCTCTTCTGTGACCATCACTGTATAATTATCGCATGTTTTTCTTAAAAGAATCAATCATTTATTTTTAAAAAAAGCAAAACAGTCAGGAAGATCTAACCAACCAGCAGGTTTAAGAAGAAAATGACAAAAATGAGAACACAGTAAGTTCAATATGTGTATGAGGAACAAAGGTACAACAGCTTATGCTAAGCATGTTTAAAAGTTTTCAGAAAGTCTTTATTATATTTCAAATGTAATGGCTTCAAGGAGATGTCACTTGAAGTCTCTGCATTTTTGATAAACAAGTCTTGTGATGGAAAGCTACATTTTTAGTCAGCAGTACAGAAAGAGCAGTTTAACTTAAAAAGCACATGGCAAACTTTGAGACACTTTCTAATCTCTGTTTCTAAGTAGCTGTTCGAAAGTTTCCATAACTGGACAAAAATGTGGTTGGTCTAAGTCATTCATTATTATCCTTTCCCACAAGTTACACAGGAGGAGGGGGTTCACCAAGAGGAATTATATAGCTCCACTTACATTTGGTAATTCAAAGTGAAGCCCATAAATGAGATGTCTCATTAGTTTGAGCAGATGGATCAAAATTAAAGGCTGAACCGCCAACTTTTAATTTCCCAGTAGCCAGGAAGAGCTTGAAGTCTTGTAGAGAATGACTGTTGAAAAATCAACATGAAAAGATTTTCTCCATCTGTCATAACACATGCCTGTGTAGAATACAACTACCTCCTACTGTCCTTACTCTTTAAAAATGAAAATGCACATTACATCCATTAAACACAGGAACATACAACTTCAGCTGAATATCACATTGCAATCCATAGTATAATAATGTGATACAGACAAACCAGCATGATTTCTGTAAACTAAGCCTTTGTAAAATGTCAGCATTTATTGAAAAAGGTAATAGATAAAAGGATAACCTATGAATATTATATATTAAGAATTTCCACCTAGCAACGTTTTTTGTAAAGACTCTCAAAAACATACTGAGGAAACTTGATAATCACAAGAGGGAAGCAGTAATTCCTGTCCTGAAATTTAAAAAGGATTGTTATTTCCCTCTACTTCTGCTTGTCTCTCAGAATTTTCCCTATTGCATCTTATGATCCAGTGTATATGACCTCATACAGCTTATTGGTCCTCTGAAGTAGCAATAGTAGAGACTAACATGAAATATTCCTCTTCTGACAGCCACGCATTACCACCTTAATATCTAGAACCTTCCAGCTAGTTACTAAATTCCAAAGAACATGACCCTTAGCTGGATAAAATAATCTTCTAAGATATTACAAAGAAACATACTTACATGTAAAGAAGAGGAAATCAATTCAGATTCTCAGCAAATAGGTATCTTGTGGAATATCTAAAGAATACAGAACTGGCAAACCCTAATAAGGCAATATTAAAGAAATGGGCTCATGTGCAATATGCATGCAAAAAAAAAAAAAAATCTCTCTCTATATATATAAAAAAGATTTTCCTGCTGGGCAACAGAATGACATCATCACGCTCTCTGGCCGCAAAAGCTGCCAGAGAGAGGGAGATTGGCGAGTGTAGTGAGCAGGAGACACAGACCCCTAGTTTATCTGTAAAACAAAGAGTAAGTGTCACACAATGACAATTCTAGAAGAACCAATGATACTCTCAAAGTTATGGTGAAGAATTAAGAACATAAGACCAGCAATACTGGGTCAGACTAAAGGCCCATCTAGCCCAGTAATCCAGATGCCCCAGAGGAATTCAAAAATTCCTTCCAGGGTATTATCTGTCCTCCCACTGGACAGCAGAGGGTGCAAAACTGAACAGCAGAGGGTGCATTAATCTCTACATTTTTACTATATACTTTAATATAATATTTGATAGCAAGAGTGACTACTGATAGCAAGACTATAGAAGCTATCTTTACAATAGGAAAAAAACACTAATTTACCCAACATGCTTCATATTAATCTACAGCACTCACTGCTGGAGAACAGTATGAAAGCAAACTGATTAGTAAGAATTAAAAAAGACTACATGTTGAAAGAATAGAATCTGCAGTAACATTAACTAAAATAATAAGAAAGAACACAACAATTACCTGCTAGAATCATTAAAAAATCCTTCATCTGCAAGCTAGAATACACTATTGAAAAGATATGTGCATCATGGTCAGGCTTCTGCATTATCAGAAGCAGGATACTAGACATCAAATCATCAGCCCATTTCAAGATGGTAAATCCTATGTTTCTTTAAGACTTAATATAGCAACAAGCATATTTTAAATTTTCAAATGAAAAAGAAATATGAAAAATAAAATATGTGTTTTGCCATTTTCTGTAAGATTGTATTCTTCATTACATTTTAAAAAAGATATCATTCTAGCTACTTACATCTGATACATCTGAAATCAGTGAAATAAAATACAATGAACTGCCTTGTAATTTTACATGTAATTTTGCAGTATTTAAGATTCCTCTTCTGGATATTCAATGGACTGAGGGAAAAAATGCATCTGCAAATGCTCTGAGTAGAAAATGTCAAGAAACCATATTTATCCTGAAATTTTAAGGCCAGAAAACCAAACAATTCTGCATTAAACGACATATTATGTCTCAGACTGGTTAAAACTAATATATAACATATATACATTTAACTTTTAAACAAGAAAGTGCTCAAAATTAAAGTATCTTTTTAAAGATACTATAAATGGCAATCTTGATCTCTCCATGTGGAACCAAATTGAGAGTTAAATAGCAAAGAAAACAGTAACACTGCAGAGTGTGAAAATGTTCTGTTTATTAGGCTGTTTGAAATATAATGTTCAGAAATTGAGTTCAGTGATTGTGTCCGCTTTTGAAACTGTTATATTAAGAAGACTGTAACTTTATTTGACCTTTCACAACCAGAGTATGCACCTCAAAATAAAATGCAAACCCACAATCATATTGTCATTTGTAACTGGACATCAAAACTATTTTCATGTAAAGCTATAAACAAAAATATTTCTCTCAAAGAGATTACACCACTTACTAAGTTTTATTTGAATTTCCTCAATAATAATATAAGGTTATTTAAGTTTGTAGAAAGTCACTGGCTCTTCAACCAAGAAGACTGTTCCACTCAAATTTCTAAATGAAAGTATCACTGAGAGATCCAAAGAGATGCAATTCTTTGTGGAGACTATCACAAATATTACTCATATGAAGCTGCACTAAATGGGATCCCCAGGCTCCAGATTGTTGAACAGCTTGATTTAGAATAATCTATAAATGAGTTTGAAAAGGCAATAAGGTTCCTAGCATTTAGAAAGCCCGCAGGAAAAGGCAGAATTCCAGCTAAAGTACCGAAGGATAGTGGATAGATTTCCTTAAATATCTGTACAGTGTCTTCCTTGCTTGTTGAACAGAAGGAGTAATAACACAAAACAAAGGATGACAAAAAAATGTTGTATAAAAATACAAACAATAGAGTGATTACAACAGTAACACAGGAATCATTCTCCAGGATTTGTTGGCAAGGCATTTGCATGGGTAACTTTCAACACACTGCAAATTCTTGTTTACCACATATATAGCCAGAGGTCAGTGTGGCTTCTGAGTCCATAGATCAGCCTGAAGACTACAGTCCCGTATGACGGTGCTCAGTATGCCATTTATTATCTTTGGTCTAAAACAAAGACGTGATCTGGCACCGATACTCATCAATATAGTCAACATAGTTCTCTCTCTAATGGTTCATCATGGTTTTCTCATCTAGCACCACTCTACACAACATACGTTGGAAAATTCTTCAGCATTGTATGTATGAGAACAAAACACAAGGGCTATGTGTACACTGTCAAGAAAAGTCAAAAAAAGATACTCAAATTGTGATCTGCGATTTGAGTATCTTTTCCCGCTTTTTTGACTCAAGCGACCTTTCAAAATTTGGCCCATCTACACGGGCCAAATTTTGAAAAAAAAACCTCCTCCTTTGGAACATCCCTTATTCCTGTCACTGAGAGGAATATAGGGATGCCTAAAGAACACACACGCTTTTTCGGAAACTGTTCCAAAAAAGCAGACGCGTTCTTTGGATGCGGCAGAGCATAAGCTCTTCAGTCTAGACATAGTCAAGTTTAAAGGCCTGTTGACAAGAGAACTTCTTTTCACCAATGATGCAGTCCTCATAACAGATAGTGAACTGAACTACAGGAATTTTATGATACCTTTGTGTCTGCTTGTGATTAATTTGGATAATCAACAGTCTAAAGAAAACAGTGATTATGGCACAAGATATATTGAATGAGAAGTTTTAATAGGTGGCATTATGCTAGAAGTTATGCATAAACTGTGTCTGTACCAACTATTTGGGATAATTTATCTCTGGATTACAGGATTAATTCTCACATCAGAATGGTAGCCATCATATTCAGCCAGCTGAGTGCATGTGGGGTAACAGGAAGGTAACATTGAGCCAGATGTGTGTTCTGAGTATATAGACATAACAGAAAGCTAAACACTTTCCACACACGCTGTCTTCATCCTGTTTTAAATATCAAGTTAGAAACCAAAATTCCTCAAACTGAAATACCTGAGAAAAGAAAACTGCCTATCAGTCATTATTCTTAAACAAAATGTCTGTTAGTTCTGTCATCTTCACCAGCTGGATGATGCACATGATCCAAATGTCCTCTTTATGGAGAATTTATGGATTCTACATGTCCACCAGGCTGACTAGGCTTAGGTTCAAGCATATTTGCAAGTGGGACTTGAGAACCTTCCACACTGACACCGAGAGTTGGGAAAAGGTAGCTAGCGATAGGTTACACTGGAGAGCTGTGCGTGCAGCACCAGGGAGTCAAAGAGGCTGAAGAGAGATTGTTGAGAGAAAGAGCTAAGAGTAAAACAGAGCAGACCTCAATTGCCAATAGTATGCCAAGTCATCACCCAACCCTGTGCCTTACATATCCACCATCTGAGACACTTGAGAAGTGGACTTAATAACCATTTCTGACGGTGTAAGACTGAACTAAACTGCTTTGGCACTTACGCCATTATTTTGGAGATGGATTATTGTCATGTATTATGTCACAAAAAAGGATTTTTTTTAGAATTATGATATAAAAATTATGTTCAGTGTCAATACCAGAAAATGTACAAATTTAAATAAATTGCCAACATTAGGTCTATGCATAGTCAGAGACAATACTGGCTAACCAGGAGAAAAACAAAAGATGGTAAAAAAAACCCTCATCTCATTGCTAGGGAACTTCGTGAACATTCTTGTTTTCTGTTTACAAATGGCACCAAGAAAAGAATCAGTTAATCCCATCTTGCTTGTACCAACAAAACAAGGTCTCTCTCCTTTATTTTAACTTTGATCATATCAGAGATTCTGTATGCACTATTTGTGACTGAAAATGTTTTTTCCAGTGCTTAGGACATATAGACTCTGGTTCACTTTCTTCACAACTCATCATCAGGAGGAGGAGAATAGGAGATTGAGGCTGACTCAATATGAGACCATGAAGATTAAGAACCTCTGAGGTAATTTCTCTCAATTTCAGTGTCCTATTACTCCAAAGAAATATTTGGTCAGGGCTAGAGGAAGTGACTATACCTTGAAATCCCTCTTGAAGTATTTATTCTTAGATGTTTTTGAGAAGGGGACTGAAATCTGTTTTACCTCTAGATCTTTTACTACTATGGATTTGTAAAGAAATCATGTCAAACCAATCTGATAGCTTTCTTTGATAGGATAACGAGTCTTGTGGATAAGGGAGAAGTGGTGGACGTGGTATACCTAGACTTTAGTAAGGCATTTGATAAGGTCTCGCATGATATTCTTAGCAATAAACTCAGCAAAAACAACTTAGATGGGGCTACTATAGGGTGGGTGCATAACTGGCTGGATAACTGTACTCAGAGAGTAGTTATTAACAGTTCACAATCCTGCTGGAAAGGTATAACAAATGGGGTTCCTCAGGGGTCTGTTTTGGGACCGGTTCTGTTCAATATCTTCATCAACGATTTAAATATCAGCATAGAGAGTACGCTTATTAAGTTTGCAGATGATACAAGCTGGGAGGGGTTGCAACTGCTTTGGAGGACAGAGTCATAATTCAAAATGATCTGGACAAAATTGGAGAAATGGTCTGAGGTAAACAGGATGAAGTTTAATAAGGACAAATGCAAAGTGCTCCACTTAGGAAGGAACAATCAGTTTCACACATACACAATGGGAAGCGACTGTATAGGAAGGAGTACAGCAGAAAGGGATCTAGGGGTTTTAGTGGACCACAAGCTAAATATGAGTCAACAGTGTGATGCTGTTGCAACAAAAGCAAACATGATTCTGGGATGCATTAACAGGTGTGTTGTAATCAAGACACAAGAAGTCATTCTTCTGCTCTACTGTGCACTGATTAGGCCTCAGTTGGAGTATCATGTCCAGTTCTGGGCACCACATTTGAAGAAAGATGTGGAGAAATTGGGGAAGGTCCAGAGAAGAGCAACAAGAATGATTAAAGGTCTAGAGAACACAATCTATGAAGTAAGACTGAAATAATTGGGTGTGCTTAGTTTGGAAAAGAGAAAATTGAGAGGGAACATGATAGTGGTTTCTAAAAGGGTGTCACAAGGAGGAGGGAGAAAAATTGTTATTCCTGGCCTCTGAAGATAGAACAAGAAGCAATGGGCTTAAACTGCAGCAAGGGAGGTTTAGGTTGGACATTAGGAAAAAGTTCCTAACTGTCAGGATGGTTAAACACTGGAATAAATTGCCTAGGGAGGTTGTGGAATCTCCATCTCTGGAGACATTTAAGAGTAGGTTAGATAAATGTCTATCAGGGATGATCTAGACAGTATTGGGTCCTACCATGAGGGCAGGCGACTGGACTCGATGACCTCTCGAGGTCCTTTCCAGTCCTAGTATTCTATGATTCTATGGAGGGAGTGAACATGTGTTAGTATTTGTTGCTGCTCTGGTCATGAACCGTAAGGACCATGGCCACTTGTCCTAGATGCATCACTGAGGAGATGAGTTTATATAACTGGTAATCCAGAAATACACAATAAAAGAGGGATAGACAATTCAGACATGTGGATAATAACCCCACCCCCAACTGCTTTTTGACTGCACAGTAGTCTCAAGCATAAAAACTCACTTCAAAAATCTCCAGTGCAGACTAAACTGGAGGACTAATTGTGATTTTAAGGTAGGACATGCATTAGAGCAAGAGATAGGCGATATCCTACTAAATATTTTTAAAAAAATGAAAATATTTTCCTGAGATGTTCATACTGATCTCGTATAGTACACCTCTTAAAAACAAAAAGTGGGATTAGGAAGTAGGCCAGAGACCGAAAGCAATTCTGATCACTCAATTTACATTTAGGTACCTTAAAAATTTTACTTTAGAATTGTTACTCTGGAAAGAGAGAGACTCTTTACAGCAAATTCTGAACAGCATCAGATGAGAGATGAATGGTTTAGTGACCTGCTGTGTAAGTGGCAAGGAAGAAATGAAATCTGTTAAAGAGATGGCCTTCTCAGTAATGAATGATACTACCACCATTATAAGAGCAAATGTATTTACACATCTCCCAACTGTCCATGGCTGATTGACTGATACATCAAACTGTAATAAAATCAGATTGTTCAGCTTGTAAGGGGAATCACTTCAGAAGCAATTTCATGATGCAATTCTACTAATTCATTTTATTATTATAAAATATAAAAAGTCTAAAATCCGGACCTGCCATGCATTATCATTTAAATCTAATTATAATCATTTGATATAGTTACATCAGTTGTTTTAAAGTTATATCACTTGTTTTAAAGTGCTATGCCAAAATAATATGTATTTTCAGTCTTATGCATTTTAGTTAAAAGTTAACATTTAATCTGTACGTTTTCATGATTATTTCTCATTAAAATATTTTTACGGTTTAGAAAAAAACCCTCAGAAATTAAGCCTCCAAGTTAATTCTCTTATACTGCAGAAGAGCCACATGAAACATTTATTTAAAATACGGACTAGAAATTCGTGTTCAGATTTTTCCCCCCAAGAAACAAATTCTGAGTAAAACACAATAAAAATAAAGATACCTGATGTCCAGCTGTTATTTGCTTCAAAAGGTTTTCGTAACATACTTCATCCATATTATTCATCTGCTGCACCTGGATAGTAGTAAGTGGCATGTTACCATTTAAAAGTAAAGGCAGTCCTTCAATCTAGTTGAAATATACTTTATATTAAATCAATTGAAAGAAATCCATCCAAAACTGTATTAGAAACAAGCATTAATGTCTAATATATACAATATAAAACAGTTATTTTTCTGTCATACTGAAGTCCTAACATCATATGAACAAAATCAAACATTAGTATTTGAATATCAGCCAGATCTAAGAATTTGCTAATAAAGCAAAATGTACTTGCCATCTATATAACAACATATACGGACATACGATCAGCTGTCTAAGTCACTGAGGTTCATTTCCTCCATCTAAGTTCAGAAAAATCCTCCTTGCATTAAAAAGGATTTTCTCTATAGGTATACGTAGTGGCATGAGAAGTGGAAACAATTTTGCAGAGTATTTTATACACATAGTTCCATTAACCCACTGCATTATTATTTATCAGTAATTCCATATCAACAACTTACCAGCAAAAATTTTGTCATAATGCCAATAAGAAGAGAAATGGCAAAGATGTTTGCTACATTCAAACAAAGTTTATACAACATTAAGGTTGTGATCAACCAAAAAGAAACAATGGAATTCGAAGTCAGAGCTGACACTCAATCCATAGCTCATTCTGTACATTTAAGGAGGGAAAAAAAGACACTTGAGCTACTCAGAATAGTGGAAAGCATTGTTAAACACAGCTTTAATGGGAAAAAAACAGTGAAAAAATATATCCAACTATAGTGTCACATGAATGCCATGAGAAAAAGAATGTAATGTGTCTTTCTAATATGGTGCTATCAATAAGAGAAACATTTTATAGATTTTGTTTCATATACTACAGACTAACATCATGATACAGTCCTAGGTCTTTCCTGCATGGAAAAAAAAAAGAAAAAGAAAATTGGATTAAACGAATAAAGCGCAGTATGGCATTCAGATCCTCTTAGCAGACCATCACACGTTTACCTAGTCCACCCTCCTCTTTTCCATTCAAATTGTCATAGCTAACGAGAAGGTCCATTGCAGTATCAACATTTAGCTTTTACATAGCATTTAATAAAAGAAAAACAGAACTTTTTGAAGGGTCATGACACTAAGAAAGGAAAGGAAAGGAAACCAAAATGAATCAACTGTGGTAAGTGGATCAAAAAGGATAAAATAAGAAAGGATAAGTGAATGCTAATACTGTAATAGCAATGCTGAGCTCAGATAATGATAATCTATTTAGAATTAGGAGAAAATTAAATCATTAGCTTTTCTTAGTGTCATAAACATACATGGGTGCCTCATAAAATATACAAGAAAATATGGTCACTATGGGTGATGGCATCTAAATTTTGGTGAAATAAGAAGAGCCCCATTTGACTGTACCAGCTGAAGGAAGGTGCATGTGACGGGACAAACTCTGGTTTAAGTTATAAACGCCTTGAGATAAAGATCACTCCTGACTTTGTTTTAAGCACACTGTTGCTATTCAGCTTCACTACTTAAAAAAAGAAAGAGAAGTTTTATCACAAAAATAATAACAGAAATGCAAATAAAAAAAACTAATTTTTGTCTGGCCATGCTGGAAGAAAGGAGGCCATGGATGTGCTTTAATTAGAACATAAGAACATAAGAACATAAGAACGGCCGTACCGGGTCAGACCAAAGGTCCATCTAGCCCAGTATCCTGTCTGCCGACAGTGGCCAGCACCAGGTGCCCCAGAGGGGTGGACCGAAGACAATGATCAAGCGCTTTGTCTCCTGCCATCCTCTCCAGCCTCTGTCAAACAGAGGCCAAGGACACCATTTTATCCCCTAGCTAATAGCCTTTTATGGACCTAACCTCCATGAAATTATCTAGCTTCTCTTTAAACTCTGTTATAGTCCTAGCCTTCACAGCCTCCTCTGGCAAGGAGTTCCACATGCTGACTACACGCTGTGTGAAGAAGAACTTTCTTTTATTAGTTTTAAACCTGCTACCCATTAATTTCATTTGGTGTCCTCTAGTTCTTCTATTTAGGAACTAATAAATAACTTTTCTTTATCGGCCCTCTCCACACCACTCATGATTTTATACACCTCTATCATATCCCCCCTCAGTCTCCTCTTCTCTAAACTGAAAAGTCCCAGTCGCTTTAACCTCTCCTCATATGGGATCCGTTCCAAACCCCTAATCATTTTAGTTGCCCTTTTCTGAACCCTTTCCAAGGCCAAAATATCTTTTTTGAGGTGAGGAGACCACATCTGTACACAGTATTCAAGATGTGGGCGTACCATAGTTTTATACAGGGGCAGTAAGATATTCCGGGTCTTATTTTCTATCCCTTTCTTAATAATACCTAGCATCCTATTCGCCTTTTTGACCGCGCTGCACATGTGTGGAAGTTTTCAGAGAACTGTCCACGATAACTCCAAGATCTCTTTCCTGATTTGTCGTAGCCAAATTAGCCCCCGTCATACTGTACGTATAGTTGGGGTTATTTTTCCCAATGTGCATTACTTTACACTTATCCACATTAAATTTCATTTGCCATTTTGTTGCCCAATCACTCAGTTTGGTGAGATCTTCTTGGAGTCCCTTACAGTCTGCTTAGGTCACAACTTTGTTCACTTACAATATCTGGAAGTACACAGCAACACATTACACAATACAGGGTCATCATTTTCTTATTCATTTCCACATAACCCCCAGCATGGTCCCAGCCATCTGATAGCTGGGATCCTGCCATCCTTCCCTCATATAAAGTGAAAAGGGGTTAGGAAAGCAGGGAATGGGGGATCAGCTCCCCATGTTCCAGTAAAAGGAATCCCTCTTCTCTTAGACCCTTTAAGGTATGCTTTTCTTCAAATTCTTTTCCAAACCATTTTATCCAGTAACTATACCCCTTTCATACATATCTGCCATAATGGAGGAGTCAGAAATTATGCTTCGTTGCCTCCCTCCCCACTCCAGAGTTCCCAGATATTAACTGATTCCTTCCTTTTTCACCAAAGTGAGTGCACCTAGGCTGTCAGTGCACAAGAAGCATCAGCTGGCCCATAGTATGTCCCTTCTTCCATGTCAGTTCAGCATTGGCTTACCTAGCTCCAGCTGTGCCACAGCCTAATGACCACAAAGTCTACTTGTGCACTCATTATACCATACTGTGCCCACAACTCTATATCACCACTAGAAGATTATTTATTTAAAATAAACAAAGGAAGTATTAAAGCATCTCTTATCTTTTTGACAATTAACTATTTTCTACTGAAACAGTTGCTAAACCAAATGTATCACCACTGCTTGATGAAGTCTCCTTGGTTAAAATTATAAAACAAAATATGACCTTTTGTAAACTTGTATTTTACATTTTAGAACTCTAACTTGTGTATCATTCAGAGATTAAGTAATAGTGCAATTTAACAACCATTTCATCCCTCAAACTAGAAACAGGAGAGGCTTCCAAATATTAAGTTAATCTTTTCACAGGTATCTCTGGAGGAACTTCAGCTGGGATGAATTTGCAGTATGTGCATTACCATTAGGGATCTTGAAGAACTAGATAAGTTCATGGACAATAGGTCCATCGGTAGCTATTAGCAAGGGTGGGCAGGGATGGCGTGTCTAGCCTGTTTGCTCGTAGCTGGGACTGGGTGACGGGACAGATTACCTGATACCTGCCTATTCTGCTCATTCCCTCTGGGGCATTGGCCACTATTGTAAAACAGGATACTGTTGTAAAACAGGATACTGGGCTAGATGGACCTTTAGTCTGACTCAGCATGGCTATTCTTATGTACAAATGAACACACTTCATCCCATGGATTAATACAGTGACATTATGATATTTTCAGTCTTATTATTTATATCGTTCCTAATGGAACCTAACGTTCTGTTTGCTTTTTTTGGCTGCCAGTGCACATTAAGCAGAGATTTTCAGAGAACTATCTATAATGACTTCAAAGTCCCATACATGAGTGTTAAAAGCTAATTCAGATCCCATCATTTCTACATATAAATAGGATTGTGTTTTCCAATGTGTATTACTTTGTATTTATCAAAATTGAACTGCCTTTTGGCACCTAATCACTCAGTTTTGTGAGATTCCTGTGCAACTCTTCACAGGCTTTGGACTTAGTTATCTTGAATCATCTGCCAAGTTTACCACCTCACAGTTTACCCTTGTTTCCTCACCATTTATGAATTTGTTGAACAGCACTGTTTCAAGTACAGATCTTTTGGAATCACCACAATTTACCTCTCTCAGTTCTGAAAACTGACCAGTCATTCCCACCCTTTCTTTTCTATCTTTTAATTAGTTCCTGATCCATGAGAAGACCTTCTCTCTTATCACATGACTGCTTACTTTTAGTAAAAATCTTGTCAAAGTTTTCTCAAAAAATCCCATGCACCTTACAGCCATTTCACTTTTGGTACCATAACTTTTAATTTATTTTTAACTAGATGTCTCATTTTTGTGTAGTTCTCCTTTCTGAAGTTATATGCTGCCATGGTGGGCTTCTTTTCCCCAAGGATGTTATATTTCATTATGTTATGCTTGCTATTAACAAATGGTTCAGTTATATTCACCTTTGCACCAGATCCACCACTTCTCTTAGGACTACATAAAGAACTGTTTCGCCCCTTTTGGGTCAAGGGCTAGCAGCTCCAAGAAGCAGTCACTTACGGTGAGAAGAAACATGCTCTGTATTCCATACTGAGGTGACAAGTACCCAGACAAATGGAGAGAGATGAAATCCCCTGTCATTGTTGAGTTTTCTATTTTTATAGACTCTTTAATTTCGCAGAGGATTTCACAAATCACCATCCCCATCTTGCTCAGCTGGTTGATAATATAGTCCTACTGCTTCTTTATCTATAGAGATTCCATCATTTTATTGATTGATTGATAATTTCCCCCCTCTATTTAAGTCTATGCTTTCTTTCACATATAGTATTACTCTCACATCAGCACACCCTACTGTGTCATTCCTATATACAGTAGAACTTCTGAGGTACCAACTCCAGAGTTACAAACACACACACCTCATTTGGAACTATAATTATGCAATCAGACAGCAACAGAAATGAACATTCAAAAACAAACAAAAAACACCCTAAATATACTACTACAGTGAAAGCTTTGTTACCTGGCACTCTGTTAACTGGAAAACTTTGTTAATTGGCATTGCCCCAGCCCAAATGCCACCGCATCTTCAAGCATGCATGCCTGACTCCTGCCTGTGCAGCCAGCCATTGCCGGGCTTCTAATAGCCAGCATTGCCACTGACATCAGCAGGCACTTCCTTCTACCTCAGCCTGCCTCGAGCTGCCAGGAGCTGGATCTGCCAGTAAGCAGTGGGGTGGTAGAACAATAAGCTTTGTTATCTGGCACATTCAATTAACCAGAAACCCCAGTTTCACATGAATGCCAGATAACAAAGCTTCCATTGTATATTAAATGTATACTACAAAAATAAAGGGAATGTTTAAAAAATATTTAGCACGCTAAAGGATTTTTATTATGGTCTGTTAACCATATACTGTATTTACAGTCCTATCAAGCAAATCTGCTTCAGCCCATGTTGGGATATCAAAAAAATCTCTGATGGGAATTTGTGCCCATCTGATGATCTGGAATAGAACCCATCTTCTGTATAAATAACAATAAGTTTTGAAAAACTGTGTTCTGATTTCACTTAAGCAGAATAGCAGAATTTGCAGAGTATTATTTTGTACTTTCTTTGATCAGTTTTAATTTTGTGCAGGCCAAGTTGCACGCTGTGGCTAATGGTCCTCTAAACATATCAAAACAGAAAAGAAGAAAAACACTGTGTTGTCTAGTGCAGTGTTTCTCAACCTTTTTTTTATAAAGTACCCCTTTTTCAGAAAAAAATGACCCCCTTTAAAAAAACTGTAAGTACCCCCAGTACCTATAGTTTTCAGACACACATTTGTTTCTACCATTATAACACATTTGTTTAAACAACTTAATCGTAGCCAGGCGGCTGATAAAATGTTTGGGTGTAAAAAGTACAAAAATAATAAAACACTGTAAAACTTCGAACAGAAATTCAGTTTTCTTCAAGTTTCAGTTGTGTTGGTGTACCCCCCCGCCCAGACTTCTCTCGAGTACCCCTAAGGGTACTTGTACCACTGGTTGAGAAACACCGGTCTAGTGTTTGGATTTAAGACCAGCAAAGAAACAATCAAGCATTAACAGATATATTTTATCCACCTTCTACACGGAGGACTCAAAAACAGTTTGTTTTATGTTGCAAATGAGAAAAACCACATCCCAGTCTCTCAAACTTTCAACACCTAATGAAGTGTCTAATAGGGGATGGAGATATTCTTGGCACTGGAAATTACTTTTCCTATAAAGCTGATGCATTTTTCCTATCCTAAAGCTCTTTTGCACAAATCCTACTTAAGTGAGGTAATGTTAAGTGTAAGCATAAAGGACAGGACTTGGATAGGGTCTGATCGACCCTGCCTTTATTAGCTATCCGGCACCCCAGCAGGGCTCAACTTTCCCCACGGTCCGCCCCTCCCTGGGGTCCAAGACCCTATCCCGTGAGGCTCTGACCATCCGTCCGATCACTCGGGTCTGTCCGGGGTCCCTAATCCACTCCTGTCCTGGGGTTTGTTTGCAGGCATCTCACCCACACTCATCGCTCGTCTACACGTTTCGGCCCACAGGCCCCGGCTATCACTCACGCCACACTA
Organism: Rafetus swinhoei; assembly: GCA_019425775.1. Classification (NCBI taxonomy): domain Eukaryota; kingdom Metazoa; phylum Chordata; order Testudines; family Trionychidae; genus Rafetus; species Rafetus swinhoei. Next base: position 73,826,449 of record CM033440.1, read on the forward strand.
CCCCGGAGTGGCTGAGGTAGGTAGAGGGGCTCGGGCCCACCCTCACTCCGAGCCCCAGCCCAGGGCCCTAAGGACTGGGGTCCGTGACCCTCGTCTGGTTCGTGGGGGAAACTCCCCTCAACGCATCAACCCACAGGCTTTTCCACTAGCCGTGCCCTGGGTCACTTCCTACCTCCTCACTAAGTCAGCGTTTGTCCTGGGGTGCGCCCTGGTATCGGCGTCCTGGGAGCAGAAGAAGCCTGTCCCTGCTGCCTCCATGCTCCCCTCCACGCTCCCCCCCTCTCTGGCATCGGCGGCGCCTTCTTTAAACATCCCACCACACCTGCACAGAAGTCACCGAGGCTGCCCTGCAGGCGCTTCTGCCCCACCCCCGCCTTCCTCTGCTGGGTGAAGCAGAAACTGGAGCCAGCTGGTGGCCACCAAGCAGGCTCCGCAAAGCTGTCCCAGCTCACGTGGCGGCTTTTCGCCACAGTACACCGGGGTCAGCGCCGCGCGAGTGCAGGACCCACTAGGGTCCCCATCGCAGTAAGAAAAAAAAAATCTAGCCAACAAGGAAGTACTTTAGTTAAGCTTTTCCAGTCCAACTATTAGGTTTTTTTCAGGAAGGAGATGTCCTTCTGCTCTGGGCTGAGATTTATCTGCCCTTTTGAGCAGAACAATATCCAGACGGAGACAAATTCCAAGGTCTTTTCTGTTTAAATTCTGACATTAGTTACTCAATGACTAAGAGGAGATGTTTGAAAAATATCAGACCCAAGCTTTACACCCATTTGTCTCTTAGCAGCTGAAAGTATGTGGGGAAATGATAGGGTCCCTTATGGTTATAGATTATGGCTGTTTCTATTGGAGAGAGAAGGATGCTGTCTGTTTTGAAAGAGCCTTGTGAGCAGTCTATGTACATGTTCTCGGAACAGATTGCTAATTGGCCAATCTTTACTTTTTCAGAGAAGGTTACGGAGAAGGTTGTAGCAAGGCAACTCTGACAATACCTAGCTACCTTATAACCCCTTGGTATGTCAGACCAGAAACAAACACTACATCTATTGTGTTGGCTGATGATCTCCTTCTAACAAAGGATACCAATTAAGAGTCCATGATAATATTATTAGATCTAACCGCTGTTTTAGTGGGTTGTATCAAGAGTTGCCTGCAGGACTCTCTCCTTGATCATAGCGAGGAGAGGCAGGGAGAGTTGAGAGAGAGACCTGGTTCTGCCAAGTCTCACACTCTGTTTAGGCAGGTTCAATTCCCGTTTTATCCTGGAAGAAATCTTCTGACATGATTTAATTCTCTTCATTGAAGATAACAGCTGCTACAAGGCTCAAAAGACTCCACAATGTCCATCCCCTCCATCTCAAATCTCTGATGACATTTTTCTGAGCAATATGAGGACTTTTCCTAGCCTGCAGTATTAATGAAAGCATTTCATCTGTCTACCTTTTTTAATTTTTTCCCTCCTGAACAGAGGCAATTCACTGATAATTTTACTTCCTTGTGAGTTTCTTTTTTCCTTTTGTGGAAGATGAGGGGAAAAGAATTGGTTATTTCATGATCACTTCAACAATACTTTGTAAAGTACTGACAATTTTCTCCTTTTAAACATATAAAGCTTATTCCAAAGTTGCTATAAGGAAACTACATTTTTTACTTTTTCCAAAGATACAGTACGAATAAACTAAATATTCAAATGAAGCATTAAGAAATTATTAAAGAACGGTAACAGCAAATATTATTGAAGATACTTGAAACAATTAATGAAGGTTAAAATATGCACATCATAATAAGTACCATATGGTAAACTATCCTTGTGTGCATAGACTTGAAATGGCTCCCCCATGGTTTTAAGATACCTTTCTTTTCTGCATTGCAGATGAAGTGAATTATTTAAACAATCTAATTAGAAAGTCACTTTTAAATATTTTAAAAACATACCATATTAACAATGGAACCCTGAAACTAACTTTTGTTTGAAAACATAATTTTAAAAAAAAGGCAACCTACAGTCTAGTAGGATATTCTAAGATAGTATGACAAGCTGGGCTACAAAATAACATGTTTCCTTATGTTTCTTTTTTTTAAGCAATCAGACAGTAAAACATTATTTACTTTACTTATTTCTAAGCCAAATCACTGAATTATGTTTGAATTAGTTCTCTTGCATTTAACTGCAGAATTAGTATTTGTTGTGTCAAGTACATTTACCTCAGACTGATTTAATATGTATTACTTAATTCTAAAACAAATATAGTTAACTTACATGATCTGAATAGCTTGGTTAGATTTACTGTATATTTCTCATTTTGGAAAAGAATATAAAAGACTGAGTTAAAGACTATTTTCATGTCTCTCGCTATCAAAAACTGAATACATCAAAGCTGATAACCAGGGGAGGCCCATGGATGTAGGAAACCTCGGCAGTTGCCTAGGGTGCCGCATTTAAAGAGGCGCCCAATGATGATGTCACGCCACTGAGGGCTATGGAGGCGGGGGCGCCGATCCCACATTCCACCGAGGGCGCCAGTTGCCAGCAGCTCTCCTCGAGCCACTCCTGCTGATAACTCATCCTATAACAGGTTTTGATCAATTACTCATATGGCATTCAGTACATCAAATCATATCTTCAATGGTTATATCCAAACTGCTTGAATACTTTCCTGTGAGTTAAGAGTGATTACTTCTCAGGTAACCAACAGGAAAACAAACCAAATTTCATAATTTCTACCAAACATAGGGAATGAAATGAGACAACTGGACAGAGCAATCGGCTTTGAAAACACACTTAACAACAAGTCATTGGTAAGGAAATAATTCAACTGATGACAATAATCGCTGTTTAATCAGGATAGAGCTTTGTTATCACACTCTGCTTGATGCAGAAACTACAAAGGAGGTAAATGATGTTTGACAACATTGAAAATTCTAATTTTCAATCTTAGTTATGCAAGATGGTACTATTATGAAAATTTGAAAGTAACTTCTGAGCCCACGTGTTTGTGAAGAAGCCTACTTAAAATGAATGAAGCTCCCACACTAAAGAATAATAAAATCGGGAGTACTCAACCACGGCACAAATGGGTAGGAAGGCATTTATATACTAGAATCAATAATGGTGTATAAACACACACACAAAAAATGTTAGAGATTTTCCACAGTCATTTACCTTATTTGTTGTCTTAATTCCTATAAATGTCTGCCCCAGTGGTACAGGTCGAAAACGGCCATCGAAGTAGAATAGTCCAATGTAAGGATTAACATGTAGGAATGTAGCTACATCAAGGTAATTGGGTAATGTAGCCGAAAGGCCCAAAATCCTGATCATGCTCTGTGTAGATTCAACCTATTTAAAAAAAAAAAAAAAAAAAAAAAAAAAAGAATGACTTAGATATGAATAAAGGATCTGAGTTTTATAAATCAGATACAGAAAAGGATTAAAATATATCTTATAAAATAAATCTTAAACAGTGTGATACAAACAGCTAATAGTTTAAACATAAAAGAGAACAGAACATATGCTGGTGTCTCCTATCCTCTATTCAACATACCTCATATCCATTAAAACATTCTAATATCTCTTCTCATTAAAACATGTTACTGTACCCAATAAAGTTAATAATTTTGTACTACTATAAAGAAGTTGTATCTGTAATAAAAACTACATTTAAAAGGACAATTACAGGGTCTAGTTGAGGAAGAGTTAATTAGCCTCCCTCACTCTAACTCAGACCACAGATGTGAGGTTTATGAACCTGAAGACAAGACCTAGATAGCTGTTTAAATGTTATAAATAGGTTAATTCATGTCTAACATTGCTGTCTGCCCTTTGCACTGATATTCAGTCGCTACTGAAAAAAACTCAACTAATGACTCTATAACAATGTTTTTAATGTAATGACATAATGTATCAAATTTCTTGATCAGAAACACACATATAAGCTTTTGTTGTATGACATTTCTTTTCATATGAGTATGTATATTACATGTACTCAGTAATTTTCAAATACAATTTCTCTTTTCTTACTACAGTAGACTTCCGATAATCCGGAACCTATGGGACCTAGGTGGTGCCGGATTATCAAATATGCTGGACTATCAGGAGGTACTATAAGCTGGTTATATATATACTGTATACATTATATACTGTATATAAAGTGTTCTTAACCCTTTTTATTGTACATACTGTATACAGTATACTGTAATGTTTTAGTTTTTTTAAGCCTTTTTACCCTTTTGCTCAGTTCAGCTGCTGCCGCTGTTACCTTGTGACTCATTTTTTGCCGAAGCTCACTCACTAGGCTCTTGCCATTTTGATGCCGGACTATCAGGAGTGCCAGACTATTGGATGCCGGACTATTGGAGTTTTACTGTATTCTAGTTTAGTTTGCATAAATCTCAGACCAATCTTGCTCAGCCTCCAGTCCTGCACCTAGGGGTTCTGCTGCTGCCTCTGCATGTGGGGTCTGCCTGCCAGCCCCATGCCCGGGGCTGCATACATTTCCCTAAGGTGATACAGGACCATATTTTTTTTTAATGGCAGAGGTTAGGTAACTCTGCACAGTGAAAGATGATCTGCAGTGTTAAAAATAATAGTGTAGATGTTTAGGCTTGGGCTGGAGGCCAAGTTCTTAAACCCTGATGTGGAGTGAGGGTCTCAGAGGCCAAGGTCCAGCCTGAACATATACACTATAACTTCAGCCCTGCAGCATGAGCCCAAGTCAATTGACCTGCTGTGACGGAGTTGCCCTGCCACGCCCTCTCTGGGGCGAGCGGATTAGCGCTCCCAGGTGCTGCCACGCATGCGCCGGGATTAAAACCCGAGCTTGTGCAAACGGAGGGGGCAGAGGAGCGCGTTGCACAGAGGCAGCAGAGAGCCGAGAAGAGCTGGCAGTGGCAGGGGAAGCTGCGGGGAGAGGTCCCAAGCCGGAGAGACCTGGGCCCTGGATATCCCGAGCGGAGGCTGCCAGGGATGAGGCCGCCTTCCTTGGGGAGGGAATTCGGCTGCTCACCTCCTCGACCCCTGCCAAGGAGTGGACAGACCTGAGGGCTGGTGGACACCATGGAGGACGGTCACCATGTGAGGCGCCAGTTAAAGCCCCACCTTTGAAGGGCCGGGATAGACCTACCCTGGCCTAGCCTGGCCAGTCCAGGAGGATCCTTCGCGAACAACCAAGACAGTGGTTCGTGGACTTCCGGGGGTAACCCCGACGCAGAGTTGCCAATGCACATCAGGCTGCTGCCCCAATGGGAAAGACGATGGAGTTGGTGGGTAAGACCAGTTGCCGGCTCTCCGGGGAAAGGGCATCACAGGAATATCTAGGAGGGGTAGGAGAGGACCAGGGCAGGGAGTAAACTTGCTCCTGTGAGGGTTGGTGAGTTGCGGTTTTTCCCCCACCAGCCGGGTAGTGGAAGGATTCCCTACCCTTCGGGCCTTGGGCCACGACCTGGTTGAGAGGGAGGGCCCGGGTCCCTTCCCCGCCCCGCGTGTCAAAACACACTTTTGTTACTTTAGGGGCTACAGCTGGGGATGGACTAGCCTGGCTGCAGGACCCGAGACTGTAAAACTATCTGGATACAATTCAGCTCCAGTCGGTATAAAGGCCAGGAGCTGTCCCCAAAGGGGGCCTAAAGACTAGAGACCCATGGGTACTGCCCCGTGGGTTTCAAGCTGCCGTGCTGCAGGCCCTTGGCCCAGTTGCTGGTGCAGTCTCGCTCCTGCAGGTGAAGTGGGCCTAGAGTAAACTCGGGACGGGGTGCTCCCCGCATCCTCGAGGAGGATTCACCATCAAACAAAACCTTAGGCTTTCCCTGGCGGATAACACCTGGTCTCTGAGATTTGCTGACATAAGCATTTTTTGACTTGATGTTTTTAATTTGCTTGTTTGGTGTTTGCTGTGCTTCATTCTTAATACCAGTCCCAGATATTTTCATCTCCTTTTCTGCACAATTTTGGAGATAACAAGAAGTTGAACTCAGACAAATTTACAGAGGCATTTGCTTTGGAAAGCCTTTAAAGGTCTATGTCTTTGGTGGAGTTCCAGTTTTCTCACCCATATGCTAACGATGTAAATAATATCTGAATTGAAGATCTGTAGTTTGGTCTTTACATTAGATATTCAAAGACCAAATCTGGTTTAGGTTAGCGAACGCAGCCAATTTAGGGCACTATTTCTACTGAACATCCACATTAGATTATATGTTACTACTAAGGTTTATGAACTGATTTCTCTGTCCTTTTGTCTTTTAAGAATGTTTGATTTGTGAGTTGCTAGGGATCTCTTATTTCATAACTAATTTTAACCCTGTCTTTTTAGCAGTGCTGGAAGATCTTGGTCTTTGCTTGCATTTTTATTTTTCACTTAGAAGAGCTTTATGATCAGAAAAATCTAAGTCTGTGTTGTTATGTCATAAAATGTCTGTGTTGTATCAGTCTACACCTTTTAAAAGATGAAGACAATGGGAATGCCAAACAGGAAAGATTGCACCTTTATTTGACACTAGTGTTCTGGAGGCTTTTCCTGGTATCATACTGTAAGTTGAAGAAAAAACATTACTCGTGCAGCATATTGTTTTCACCCGTTGACTTATTTTAAAAAATGTTTCTTTAATGTCTTTCTACCATGCCAAGTGTGATATCTTAAACTGAAACTATATTTTTAAGTTATCTGATCACCATATAGATATTCAACTGAAAAAGAGGTTTTGTTTTAATCCCCTTCTCTCACCAACTGAAAAACACCCCCTACCACATAATAATTAACAAGGTTTCCTACAAATTTCCAACACACAAACATCCCCCCTCCAACCCATTACATTGGACTTGGAAATATGAGAAATTTCATCACAATTTTTTTTTACTTGTAAACTACTGATAACAGGATCATTGTCTGAATCATAACTGCTTTGCTAGAGTGGCTTTAATTCCAAATAACTGGCATAGACTTAATCTAAGGATACTGGTGCAGTAGAGCAGAAGTTTCACACTAGATACCTAATTAGTTTCTCTGAAATGCATGAAGGATGAAGGAAGTGCCTGATTTTCTGCCTGATTATCTCCTATCCAAAGCAGCATCAAATAGGTCTTGAATATCAGGAGAGCAAAGGACTGGGTGCTTTGCATAAAGACAAAGCAAAGAAGTGTGATACCTTGATTGATGTGGAAGCATTAAATGTTATTGAGAAGAGAGAGAGACGCAGATAGACAGACAGACAAGGTTTTCAGGGGACATGAAGAGAAGATTTCTGATGCGAAGATAACCCTAACTTGCACACCTCTGTGCAGAGATGGTTACAAGCAGCACAGTAACTGATTGTGAAAAAATCGTACATACATAAGGAGAAGTAGATGTCCAAGTGGTCAAAGTGTACTTGTAAAGTAGTGAGTACTGCAATCACAAGTTAGGTTTGGATCATTAGGCTGTGCATACAATAGGATTGCCAACTTTCTAGCTGCATGAGAGGACTGGGGCAAGTGGCTGGGGTAACAGGGATTTGAGAATTCTAACTAGGGTTGCAGCCTCTGAGACAGAGCTAGGATGAAGGGTTTGGGGTCCAAGAGGAGGCTCTTGATTGGGTCAAGAGGCTCAGAATGTTGGAGGGGATTCAGGGGGCTCTGGAAGGGGGTCAAGGTGTGGATTCCAGGAGAGAGTTTGGATGCAGGAGGGGGCTTAGGGCTGGGGTAATGGATTGAGGGTTAGAGGAGGCCAGGGTGTGGGCTCCAGGAACACAGGAGCTGACAGCCATGCCAGGCCGCTAGACAAGGTGGTGGTGGTCCCAGCTCCACTCTGCCAGAAAAGGAGGGGCCGGTGGTAGCCAGCCCTGCTTGGAATATGTCATACCAACTCCCAGCCCTTAGAATCCCCCAGAGCACATGGTGCTCTAGCAGTGATTTAAAAGGTCGAGGGCTCTAGAAGACACCACTGCTGCAGTAGCGGTGGAGGCAGTCAGAAGCTCCAAGCCCTTCAGAATTGCTGGGCCCTGGATCAGTTGCCCACTTTTTCTCCCCACCCCCATCAATGGGCCTATCAGGTCTCATGGAAGAGGCAACATGTCCTTCTGGCTCCTAGGTGCTGGGACCTGCCCAACTCCCATTGGTCACAGTTCCCAGCCAATTCGAGCTGCAGAGCCAGTGTGCAAGGCAGTGCCAGTGTCATGGACAGGGTCAGTGCGTGTAGCACCCCTGGCAAACCCCGTTCCTAGGAGCTGGAGGGACATGTTGGCTTCTTCAGGGAGCCACAGAGAGCCAGCCACTGTGCCCAACTGGACTTTTTGCAGCCTGTGTCAGCTGTGTTGACTGGATCCACTGGGGGTCCCTTTTCAATCAGGCATTCCAATGAAAAAGGAGATGCCTGGCAAGCCTAGATGTGAGTTACTCATTAGCATAAGAACACAATAATATTAGCTAACCACATTCGGCATAACAGCTTCCTCTTATCATAACTTAAAGCAAGTTGTGCCAGGAAAATGGGATCTTCCTGGAAAGAGATTGCTTCGCATAAAACCATACAGAAATGTGGTTGTCTGGGGCACCCTCTCCCCTCCCCAGCAAACCTCCCACCACCCAGGCACACGGGCGGGTGGGGGAAGGGACTGAAGCTCTCCACTCTGCCCGATTTATATGAGAACATTGCTGGCTGTTCCCCTTTGTTAGGAAAAGAGGAGAAAGTGCATAGTTTGCTGCATTCCTCACTCTGGCTGAGGAGCACAAGGGGCAGACCAACCTGGATCTGCCTCAGCCAGATGGCATGCACCTCTCCCTCAGCTGTGCCTGCAGGAGCTGCAGTGGCCATGTAGAGGTGCACAATGGTCACACTTGAAAGTTCTGACATAGGTAGTAAAATTACCTCAGCTTGGATAATATTTCTGTACTTTCATATACAGTCACTGCACTAAACATTTCTCTTTTCCATGTCCAACATCTAGCTCCCTCCTCCTTGATATTACAGACGAGGGTAAGAATTTCTCAAAAGATATTTTCCCCAATTCTTGTCTCAAAGCATATAATCTAATTAAAATAAAATCTCTTACAAAAATGTCCCTTAAAACTCAGTTTTAGAGTAGTTGGGGTTTTTTTTGTTAGTTGCTTTGTTTTTTATTTGTTTTTTGTTTTTAATATGGGTGAGGAGGAGATTAATAATGGATTTTTTAAAAAACCTTAACTGCTCAGTCACTCAAAATTTTTAGGAATGACTTTTACCAAAACATCCAAAGCCAGACATTTAAAGAAGTTAAGAGTTTCAGTCTAAAGCTTCCATTTTGTTAGCAACAGTTTCCTTTTCCTCAATACTAAACAATAAGAAATAATATACATTATGGTTCCATTAAAGGTTAGCAAGAGAATCAGTCTACATATATAATTTCTTGTCTTTAATAAACAAAAATGGTAAATGGAAGAGCAAAAAGAAAATGTTACAACTAGAAAAATCTAAAAGCATATTACTATTAAAACTTTTCTAAAAGACCAGTCTTATGTAGGATTCATTTTGAAAATCCATGCCCCTTAAGAATTCAGAACAGAATGCATTTGTTACTAGGCAACCACCTGGTTGAGTAATTTATAAATGAGTTTAATTCTGCCTCTGCTGAATCCAAGGGTTTAAAATACTCTGATCTCTCCATTCTCCACTGACAGCACTTTTTTCAAAAATCAAGAAGTATTTGGGGGGGGGGGTGGGCAAAGGGGATAAATGAAGAACAATGTATTCACACTATCCTGCCATGGCTTAGGAGTTACGATATTTTTTCTGTAGCCAACATGATAAGTATGAATTATGTTGTCTCTCAAGAGCTTAAATATTGAATGTTAATTTGAGAAGTGCCATGGTCCTATGTAACCACCGTATTAATCCTTGTGAATGACAAAGTTGAAAAACAGAGTAAACTGTTTCTTATTATTTAACATGTTTATTATAGTAGTGCCTACACGCCCACCAAAAGTGAGGCCCGAGGCCCCCACTGTGCTCAGTATTGTTCATATAGTAGTCTGCGGCTTCCACCCTGAAGAGATTAGAATCTATATAGATGTGACAAATGCAAGATGAGGAAAGACGTATAACACACAGACAGGCAATAATGTAATGGCAGCAAGAATCATGTTAGTTCCACATTATTTTGAGTTCCACATTGTTTTGGTTTTTGGATGGCTTTCCTTAGGAAGGTTTCAGTTAATGAAAAGAAAAGGGGATAGATTTGGAAAAGGGAGGTGTAGAGAGGGTCAGGTATGGACTGAAGTTAAGGAGAAGAGCGTGAGGGTTTATTAAACAAACAGTTTATAGCAAACTGGGGTGTAACTCTACCCATCACTAACCCACTATACACTCTGCTTACAAATACTAAATGTTCCCTAGTGTAGTGAGTCTCAAACTGTGGAATGGGTCTACTAAGGGAGTCACAGGAATGCATCAAGAAAGGCATGAATTATGAGCTTTACTAATTGTTAAGAGCTCAGGCAGAAAGATCATGCACCCCCACTGCTAGGGGGGAAGAAAGAGGGGATATCTGGAGTACCACCAACCTAGAGCTGACAGCCAGAGCACCACCAGCCAAGTTCTCCTCTTATACTAGCCCCTCTTCAGGATGTAGCCCAGGCTCTCTTTCCCCCATCCCCATTCCCTTAACTGGAAGCAGTAGGACTACAGCTGTCAACCCCAGAGCAGAAATCTGGCAACGGAGCATTAAATCTACTGGGAACAGAGATATTGACAAATACCACTTTTCACATTGTCACCCTTGCTTCTGTGCTGCTGCTGGCACAGTGATGCCTTCAGAGATGGGTTACAGTGCATGTACTTGGGCAAATGGGATTAAAATTACTATAGAAACAAAGAAGGGGGGGGCTGAAAATAAGTGTGAGAACCAGTGCCCTAGTTCCTTTACATTACGTCCTGTTTCAAAGTGAGGTAGATCAAAGCACATTACAGATCAGCAGGATCCATCCGAATGCATGCGTAATGCGCAGCAGGCTAGTGAGAGGTAGATATAAACCCCAGCTTGTCACAAACTAAATGTTCATAAAAACAAGCCCTCTCAGGGCGAGGGAACAGGAGGTTTGGTGCCCTCACCAGCAGCAGAGGAGAGAAAATATCTAGTCAAGACTGTGGAAAGTTCTCTTAAATTTCCCAAAGTACTTTCCTTTGCTGCTTCTGTGCCTATTGGCTGCAGTTTCTTGACTTATCCGTATGATGAGATAATGTGCACTCAAGGGGTGAGACTTCTAAAGTGCACTTACAGGCTGTAAGTGTATATGAATTAAATGGTGTAGACCTTGCTGGTGCACATTAAAGGTTCCCTAGCATGCTTTAACATACCTCAGACCAATGAATGTGCAACACATTAGTGCACTTTGAAATGACGCTCCCTTAATAAGCATTAGAACACCATCTTGTAAGTAAAGACCTCTGTCTGGTTTCTTTCTGGCTACCAACTGACGTGAGTATCAAGAATGTTGAGGGGAATCTCTTCGGCAAAATTTTGGGTCTGAGCGATGCTGGAAGGAGAGGGGCCCCTGGCTGGGTCCTGCCCATTACTGCGGTTCCTGTTTTAGCTGCTTCTTCACCTACCAAAATATATTCTTTAATTTGTAAACAAAAAAGAAAAGATGGACTCTGATGCCATGCAACTCCAGTATGTCTCAGACTGTCAGATGGTGCTTGGTCCTGCCATGAGGGCAGGGGACTGGACTTGATGATCTCTTGAGGTCCCTTCCAATTCTAGTATGCTATGATTCTATGACTCATTTGTAGAGCTAGCTAATTACTGTCTAATGTATTGGTCTTTTCAAAAAGCACATAACCTAACCAGGATCTCTATTTTAATTTGTAATAAATGTTAGAAGCATAAAACATAGGGCTGAAAAGACATTGAGAGGTCATAAAAGTCCAGCCCACTGCACTGTGCAGAACCATGTGCACCTAGACAATCCCTGACAGGTGTTTTTCTCACCCGTTCTTGAAAGCCTTCAAGGACAGGGATTCCACACAACATCTCTTGGAAGCCTGTTCCTGAGCTTAACCCTCCTTTTAGTAGATTTTCATGTCATGTTCTCTGCTGCAGATTAAGCTAATTACTAATTGTCCCAACTATCCTGGACATGGAGAAAAAATAATCACTTTATAACATCTCTTAATATATCTGAAGGCTATAAACAGGTCCCCGTTCAGTCTTCTTAAGACTATAAATGCCAAGTTTATATTAAACCTTCCTATATCAGAGGCAGTAAGGGGTGGGGAGGTAGAAGCCAGTGCCCATGGGAAGCCGGCTTTTAATCCGGCTCCTCACAAGCACCAGATTCCATGGAGCCACCTGCCAATCCCATCTCCACACTGCTGTCTCTGATAGGGAGGCAGCAGCACGCAAGGTGAAAAAGGCAGATGGGAGCTGGTACACATAGGGGCTCTCCATTCATGCTGGCTCCACGAAGCCACCTGCCCCTCCCTTGCTGCCTCCCACGGAAGCAGTGGGGGGATAAGGGGAGGCAGGGAGGAGCCAGTGCTCGGGGGAAGCCAGCTTAAAAGCTGGCTCCCCACGAGCACAGGCTCCATGCAGCTGCCTGGCCCCTGACCTATGCTGCTGCTTCTGTGGGAGGCAACAAAGGGGGCGGGCAGGGCAGAGACAGCTCCGTGGGATGCCAGAGCAGCCTCTGTCCACAGAGACCACACAAACCCGCCCCTCCCCACCCCAGACAGGAGCTTCAGCCATCCCACACTGCTGCCTCTGTATCAGAGCACAGAGCAGCAGGTGGGAGCTAGTCTGCACAGGGAGCCAGTGGCAGGAGGCTGCCTGGGAGTGGGGCTGGCAGTACACTAGCTGTTAGCCCCACTCCTAGGGACTATCAAATAATTATATAATCACTAAATTTTGATGAGGTTACACGATTATTCAATTAAGCGATACCTAACATCCCTAATGCCAACTGGAGTGGGACAATTACATCCAGTGACTCACACAGTATACGACTCTTTATACATCTCAGAGTGATATTAGCCTTTACTGTAAGTGTGTCATATTGTCAGCATATATTCAATTTGTGATTCACTATGTCTAGTGTGTTATACTTGTCTTGATTCAATTTCATCTTGCTGAATTCAGACCAATTCTCCAGTTTCTCAAGGTCATTTGGAATTCTAATCCTGTCCTTCAAATAGCTAGCAACACCTCCTACCTTGGTGTCATTCACAAATTTTATAAGCATGTTTTCCTATTTCATTATCCAAATCATTAATGAAAATATCAACTAACAGACTCAGAAAAAACTCCTGTAAGATGTCACTAGATACATCTTCCCAGTTTGATAGCAAACCCGTAATAACTATTCTGAGCATGATTGCTCCCACCCACAAGACTTGTACCCTGTGAAGAGAGGAAATTAGGTTGGTTTTGCATTATTTATTCTTGACAAATCTATATTAACTATTATCCACTAGGTGCTTCCAAGCTGACTGTTTAAATAATTTGTTCCAGTATTTTTTTTTCCTGGTATCAAAGTTAGGCTGACAGGTCCATAATTGCCTGAGTCCTCTTTCTTCCACCTTTTAGAGGAAGGTGCAATGTTTGCCCTTGTTCAGTCCTCTGAAACTTCATTTGTGCTCCATAAGTTCTCAAAGATAATTGCTAATGATTCCATGATTGCTTCAGCTAGCTCCTTCAAGTACCTTATGGGGAATTTCATTAGGCCCTGCAGACCTAATACTTCTAATTTATCTACACATTTCTTTAATATGTCCTTTCCCCAGTCTGGTTTGTGTTCCTTCTTTCCTGGAATATTCCTCCTATTCTAAGAAGACAGGAAGACTACTTATGGGCCAATATTCAAAAAGGGAAAGGATGATTACCTACACCTGGAGGCTTTATGTTAATTGTAGGTAAAGAGACTAAGGGTATATCTACACAGCAAAGTTATTTCGGAATAATGGCTGTTATTCTGAAATAACTATGTGAGCAACTACACAGCCATTCCGTTATTTTGAAATAATTTTGAAACAACGGGCGGTTTATTCCAGAATCTGTAAACATCATCCTACAAAGATTAATGCATATTCTGAAATAGCTATTTTGAAATAAGGTGTGCATAAGACCCTCCACTTCTGCTATTTTGAAATAGCCCCTTATCAGGGCCATTCTAAGTTATTCCTCCCCAGTGCCTCCTTGGGCTCTAAATCGAGATAGCACGTCTACATTAGGGAAGCCTCAAAATGGCTTCCCTGCAGTGTAGATGTGCTATTTTGAAATAAGCTATTTAGGAATAACTATTCTGGAATAGCTTATTTCGAAAAAATGGCAGAGGGAGAAGAGGCAACTGGAACGAGATGAGTAGTAGAGAAGAGGATGGGGAAGAATGAGTCAAGTTTATGGGATATAGGCAGAAAAGTCTACAAACTTTCATGACCAACACCCTCCCCTCCAGAACCTACAACAGAACCCTCACTCAGCACATGGACAAAGATGGTCCACAGAAATATAACTTACAACTGCTATCAATCACTTCATTAACTTAAATGGCAGTTTTTTACGTGGTGAATCTCATGATTCCAGACCTACATGGATATAAGTATGATGTCACATAATAGAATTTCAGTGTGGGGGGAGGGGTTCAGTTGGCTTCATTAGAAATCTAGGAAATTTATGTTTTAAGGATATGCTCACTCTGGAGGATTTGAAAATCCTTTTTTTTTTCCTTGGGGGAAAAAACCCCATAGAAATCCCGGTCTATCATCTAAAAAAAAAGTATCACATCAGTGGATCATTCAGGGAATCAGCCAGGGAGCCTGCCTACCTGCCTTTTATAAGTATACTCCTAATAAAAGTTGAAAAAATAAAATTTCTAAATGGTATTAATACAATACAGACAAGATATTGGGGTAGAATAACGGTCACCCAAAAGCATGATCTTTGACATTTTTCTTTATTACAACTAAAACTACAAACGCTGTCTATTTTAGTGGTCTCGTGATTATTATGAGCTAATCGTTTTTCCAAGTGTAGAAAACAAGAAGCTGATTTAGCATACTTATGCTGAGGATATACTTGGACAAAACCAATATCAAAACAAGTGCTTAATATTGCAGGAATGCAGACAGGGTTTTTTTTATTAATGAGATATTCATTCGAGATTTTTAGTATAAACCAGGATTTTTTTAACTCATGCTCAAAGGATTTGGGAGGCACTAAGCAGAAAATCATTTTGACTGCTATTCTGAACAACTGCCTAAATATCTTTAATCACATTGCAAGTCTCAAGTATTTTTGATAGAAAATAACATAGTAAGAAAGTTGAAAGGCAACATAAACAACTGTGTTGTCCCCTCATTTTAAAAATTACTTCAAAATTCATTTTATTGATTTTGCTCATTTGGTCACAAGACATATATTAAGGTTAGGGTGAATGCAGGGTATGTATTAGGATTTTTGCAAGCTTTGTAATATTGTGTGTTATATTATATATGGTGAGTATTAATTCTAAAATATTCATGTGCTAGAGTAGACTGCCAAGAGAGACTTAGATTTGTCTTCAGTTGTATCAAAGCTGTCTAAAAAATTAATCTTCATTTTTGGGGGTCAAAAAAGGAGACAAGTTTGTTTCACAAAAATATTTTGACCAATTCTAGGTACAGTACTATGTTTTCAATTTTATTAAATTATTGACAGAATTTTATAATCTTGTTCATTTTATGTATGTAACTTCTGATTTCTTGGAGGGGGAGATCACAAACTCTCAAATGCTATTCCCACTGTTCAGTCAAGAACTACTGAAACTTGCAGTATGTCTTTGTGAGGGATCTAACTCACTAAGTAGAAAAAGTGTCAACAAGCCATCAACATCTCTAGATAATAACAACCAGATATTTCAAAATATGCATCACCGATTCAGAAAACAGTTCAAGTATTTTAAACTAATGTGATAAAAAATATTGTAGAGCTGTAGAAATTTTGATTAAAAGGTTTAAACATTTTGATTTTACATCTGTGTTATGCTGAAAACTACATAATTTTAAACATCAAAGCTACAAATTAGTTTCAAAGAACTCTTTTGATGTTATATACACAGTATATCAGCAGTGCTCAAAGCAATTTTTCCACTAAAAAAGTTTAGTAAAGTCAATTTAAATCACTTGCAAACACATTCTTCAAAAATTGAAAAGTGCAAAATGTTCATTAATGAGTTGTTCAATCTACCAAAGGTAAGGTTATGTCAGCAATACTATTGTACACATTTTTTTCAGTTGTTGCAAGATCATAGGTTTGGTGCTTGAAAAAGAAGGGCTCCCCCAAAATGGCCACAAGCCTCTTCTACAACCTCTTTAATCTAAGGTGCGACTTAGGGCAGAGCTCCTACCATCTTTGGTAGGAGCTCTGGCAACTCAGTTTTGGATGATTCATACTGGTGGACTGGCACAAAGAAGCTAAAGCACAGAAAGGGATCTGCCCTAACATGCATGACTTCAAAAGAAATATCTATTGCATTATTTTTAAATTATAATTTAACATTCTTACACACACATTTATATATATATATATATATTTTTTTTTTTTTTCAAGGGCCCTCTAATTTTGTGCACAATCTCAATTCCTGAATACCCAAGAGTAGACTGTGTACTTAGATACTTACATTTCTAAATTAACTCATTAGAAGCCTCCTCATCATTAGATCCAAGTTGTCTCAAGTTTGGCAACAAAAATCAGTGAACACTTCTGACAACTTCTTTCTTGAGGCTATTACACTGAACATGCCTTGCTGCCCCCCATGTGCCTAATCCCCTGCCTCCCCCTAAAATCCAATTTTTTGAAAACGGCTATAGCTACACAAGTAACATGTACAAAGTAATACATATGGCAGTATGACTAAAAGGGAAATTCTAGCACATTTTCTTCCTTAAGACCTCAGATTAAAATCACTAACAAGGAAATATATATAACCATATTATTCAATATTTTAAAACAAGATTTGGTATAAATTGGTAAATAGTTATCAATATTTTGAGTTATAAATCCAATATACAGAGCTATTATCTGCAAGAATTTCTTCATGTTCTAGGACACAATATATGTTTTATTCCATAGGTAATTATTATTTCAACAATAAAAATAGCAGATTTTGTTTATCTCCATGTGTAAAATGGATGTTTTTAAAAAGAGTGTTGAACTTTCCATTCTTATTTATGAGCGTAGCACAACTATTGATCCATCAAAACACTGGAGTATTTTAATCTACCATCTTCAGTCATATTGAACAGCATCTTAGTCAATGACAAAACATGATGAAAGGTGGCAGAACATGGCTTGTTACAATTTGTTATGAGTAATGGGCAAACATGTCCCATTCGGTTATTTTATAAAGATAAATCAGGTGATTGCTAACATGCCTTTTTTTTAAAAAGAGGCATAATTTTAAAAACAATCCTTTGATATATCAAGTTAGTAACCTTAAGTTACAAAAAAGGGTTTCTATCAGCAATTTTTGTAAAGGAAATTGTGGGTGAGACAGGGTCTTCCCTATATGGGTTATTCTAAACTCTCAAGTAGTTCAATTTATGATAGACTTAGTTAATCAAATCTGACATCTGCAACTGCAGGCAGAGTAGCAGACATTTACTTTTGGAAGAAGATGTGAGCATTTCTTGATCCAGGATCATGATCAAAGGACCTTAGGCAGATTTCATAGTACCAGTCACTATTCAGATCTGCCTCTTAAACTCTCAGTTTGAAGCACAAGGAAAGCAACAGCAAAGGGATAAAACAAAGATACTATAGGAACACACCCCAAGTTACAAACATCCTACTTACAAACATCCACACATGAAAACAAAAGCTCACCTGTAGCCTCAGGGGATTAGGCAAAAGGCACAGAGGGTGGGGAGCAGCCGGAGTGCTGGCCAAAGGACGTTGGAAGAGCGGGGGATGGCTCCACAGCTGGTGGCTGTAGAGAAGAGTTACTTTGAAAGGGAAACCCACACATCTCTCTAGCCACCAGCTGTACAGATGCCCTCTGCTCCTCTAGAGGGCTTCAGCCCATGTTTGCACCACTTGCCACCTCCTGGTCAGCTGCAAATGGTCGCAGCCCACTAGGGTAAGGGGGAAGTGACTGGGGGCTGCCAGACCTGGCGCTCAGCCTGCAGGGGCAAGGGTATCCGAGGGGATGTGACTGGCTACAGGAGCTGGTGCAGAGCCCGTGGCAGGGGGATGGGCAGGGATATCCAGAAGTCCCCTTCAGAATATTCGCTTACCTTCTCATCCTTCTCTAATTAAATCAGCTTTTCCTCAAGTAGAAATAAACTATTTTTACTAATTCTCAGTGTAAATATACAATATTTCAGTTACATTATGCAATAAATAAGCTTTTGTGGGCTATCCTAGGACTCTAACCACCACTTATAGCATTGTTTCAATGGAAAAATGTGTTCTTAGTTCTAAACAACTGATTTATCAATGAACTTTTGCAACAAAACCCGTTAGTAAATTGGGGACCTCCTGTACACGATTGAAACATCCAATCACAAGTCATAGTGCCCATTCATATGTGGAACACACACAAAGAGCAGCTCTTCATGAAGAACCAGTCACTATTTAATTTGTAGGATTGGCAGCAAGGCACTGCTGTTTAAGGCTACACTGCTGGTGGTATTCCAGGGCGATTGTAGGATGTCATCTAGTTTCTTAATTAAAGAACATTGAGTAAGACAGGGTCCCAGCAAGGAGACTTTTTCAGTGGAAGGAAGGAAGAAATCAGCTTGACTTCACATCACTCAAAAATAGGTCAGCTTGTTTGAGATATCAAGATTCTGCTGAATGAGAAGTAGATGTTTGTCCTGTGCAGACACTAATAGCTGTCATCATCACAATCCAGTATTTGGGTCCAAAACTGGGGCCTTTGTTCATCCAGGAAGATGAAATTTAAATAAATACATACATAAAGCTTTCAGTTCACAGTAATATTGAAAAGTCAAGTTTCTCAGTTTGCCTTCAAAACACTCTACAACATGTACAACGTTATCAAATGAAGCAGATGAGGCACGTTACTGGGCACTCACAAAAACAAGTCTTTAGATTCAGCCTCCTCACAGGACAAATATTTGAATTGGAACTTCCATAGCTGAATATGCTACTGTTTGTTCCACTTCAGGATCCAGCAGGAAACCTGCCTGACATCTGGTTATCTGGATATATGGGCTTAGTATTATTCACTGGGATTACAAAAGTGCAATGACAAATATAAGGGACTTCAGCTGGGTTTTCCCAATTTTGCTGTGTGGTCTGACAGGGAAGGAGGAACTTGCTGTGGGAATAAATGAGTACCCCCTCCTTTATTCTAAGACAGTCTGTACTCATTCCACACAAACTATCATTATTCACCTAAGGGAAAATGAGTTAGACATAGCAAAAGGGTTAATTTGTACCATCAGAACAGAGTTCTCATCCTCACTTCAGCTTTTTTCTTCTCCCTGGATTTGTGTTTGTGGTAATTGGCCAATTTGGTCTTGGTAAAAGAAATGTCAGAGGAGAAATATTCATATAAATTGTGCAAAAAAAATTACCTGACTATTGGCAATATTTATTTTCAGCAAAAAAGAGTGGCATACATGAAAATCAGCAAGGGGATTGTAAAAAACAAAAAATTAAGTTGCTGACCATAGGTATAGAAATAGCCTTAGGAAAGTCAAATTTGTGCCATGTGCACTTGTGGATCATAAAACAGACTGTCATTGATAAGAATGAATATCAAATTGAAAAAGGTACAAAAGGTCAAATGCTACTAAGATGGAACAGTGAAGCTCTGTGAATCCTGAGATACAAAGTCACTAGCAAGAAGCGTTATGGATCATTAACTAAAATAGAGATCAATTGACTTGGGAACATCTGAAAGATGCTATCAAAGAAGCTTCAGATAAATATTAGAAAAAAAACTCAGAATAACAAATGTAATAATTATTCTGATGGATGAAACAATGAAGGAAAAAGCTCACAATAAGAACAGAAAAAAGAGGAATACTGAAGATGAATAAAATGATTAACAATAAATGCAAATTTGTAAAGTCTAAACAGATGAATCAGAAATGCAAAGAAGTTGAACAGCTGGACAAAGAACAAATCAAGTGAGATGTCAAATAAAAGAGAAGGACAAACATGGACAATACTTCAAAGATCCTAAACGGTAATAATGAGAGATGGTGAGACAACATAAAAAAAATGTAATGGTGAAGTGCCAAAAAGCTCTCAACTAGAGATCAATAAAGTAACTGCCAATAATAGATGAAGAAATTATGCTAGCAATAAAGAGAGTTCTGAATAGAAAAGCACTAGGTTATATTGGAATACCAGTTGAACTGTTAAAAACCCTAGGGGATAAAGGCTTGAAAGGATTGTTAGAGGTAACAAAGATGATGTCTGAGACAAGCAAATTGCCATAACACTTTACAACTTCACCCTGTGCCCAAATGTATCATAAAAAGGATAAATAGGAGCTCCATTTTATCTTCTTTATATTACTCATTACTTTATCATGTCCCTTTCTATTAATTTCCTCTCTAAATTGAACAGTCCTAAATTTCAAATCTCTCATGTGGAGACTTGTCCGATGGCTCTAATCATATTCATTGTCCATCTCTGAATACCTTGTATTTGTAGAGCGCATCACAAGAATCTTGTATTTTTCTATGCTCTCTATTCCCTCCTACATTCCATGCTGATATTTAGAAAATACCAGATTATTACATAAGATTATGCTTTTACTATTGCTTTACATAAACGTTTCTAGCAGCACTATAATCTTCCTTATTTTCAGTCTACTACTTTGCAGTCATTCTTTGCCACAAATGGTAGCATATCAACAGATTTTGGTTTCTACTGAAAAATCCCAACATCTAAGTTAATATTAATATTTCCAGCTAAAGTAAAATACTAATAATTCATTAATGAAACATTAATTCTTAAAATAGTACTTTTCACATATAATTCCCTTTGATTAGTAATGAAAAGCAGTACACACAAAATTTAAATCATATATATTTTTTTGACATCCCTTCCCAGTCATTTAATGTATGAGAGGTCAGATTGCTAGAAAAAAATGAAATATATACCTGTTTCCTTTGCATTGTACCATTTATTACAACTAACCAAATGACATGCTGCCAAAGTATCATGAGTAACATTTTAAAATATTTGATTTCTTACCTCTGAATTCTGTTTATTCCTGAATTATTTCTGAAAGTCAACCTGAAGATTTTTATTCTTACCTGACGTAAGGTGCGTGCCACTAAACTCTCCAGTACTGGTCCTCTGTCTTCATGCAAAAGATGAACTTCATCAAGAATCAGGAGCTTTACAAGTTGAGAGAGTGCTACATCCCCAACACTCTTTCTTGTCACTACATCCCATTTCTCTGGAGTGGTGACGAGCATCTGGAAAGAAGAATAATCTTAAGCATCCACAAAAGGAAAACTCATGCCAACTACATCAAAGAAACTATTTTATCAAACTAACACTGCAGGTAAAAATTTCAAAAACATTTAAGTGACTTAGGAGACCACAGTTATACACACTGCTGCAATTAAACCCCAGGGCTGGCCAATGCCAGATGACTATGGTTTGCGTGGCTCAGGCTTACGAGCTGTTTAACTGAGGTGCAGCTGTTCAGGCTCTGATACCCTCAACGCTCATAGGGTCCCAGAAGCTAGGTTCCAGTCCCAGCACAAATATCTATACCACAACAATTAAGCAGCCCTTTAGCCCGAGCTGTGCAAGCTCAAGTCAGCTAGCACAGGCATTTAACTGCAGCACGACATACCCAAAGTCTCACCAAAAGATATAACTGATAAATACAATAAAAGCATGCTTCCACCAACTGTGGCTCCTCTAGGAGATCCAGACATTTCTTCAGGAGCTCTAACCAGGGACTAAAGATAAGTTTTTCCAAAACCAGCTTATTGTTTATTCATGCAAAGTTACATAACAAGCAAAGAAAAAGAGTTAAAATAATGAGAGAGAGAGAGAGAGAGAGAGAGAGAGTGTGTGTGTGTGTGTGTTTGTGTCCCCACACACATCCTCTCCCCCATCTTACCTAAAATTAGGTGATTTCTGTTTAGCCTAAATACATCAATCTTTAGGACAGGAGAGAGACAACCCTGTGGCATTCACTGTTGCTTATCACGTATCTGTCAATGCCCTGTTTCTCTCCCCATTACTACTCCTGAGCAGCTGCTGACTCATACACCCTTTCTTTCTCCAAAGGGAAACTTCAAACTGTTCTTTTGATCTCTAGACTCTGGCCAAGGCTGAGTTACTTTGCTGGTGCCTGGAAACACTATCTCCCCAATTACTTACCCAGCTATTATTATCTTAACTCTCATTAAATTGTTTACCCCGAGTGTCTTACCCCTACCATTATTTCATTTACTGCTTGCTCTTCCTAACTGAACCCTTTTAATTCACTCCATGTTTCAAGACAGATCATCAACAAACAGGTAAGCTGTTGTATATATAGTAGTCATAAAAACAGTACGAAACTTGCCCCCATTCTGCACACCATCTGATGACCCTATCAGACATGATAGGTTACAGCTTTATGCTGTAAGCAGCACTATCTTTAATTTGCAAATTGCAGACAGTAGCCACTAAAAGATAAAATATTTTACAACAGATATCATGGTTATTCTGTGCTTTAAGTACACAAAAAATGGATGTATTATATACCCTGCACAGTAAAAACTGTCAAAAAATGGAAGGTTTTTGGGTGTTTATTGCCTGGCATTTATTGTAAGGACAGTCATTTGTTATTTATTTACGCCCTTATAAACGATGTGATAAATCACTGTCCTGATAGTCATAAATCTGATACTGCAAGGACATGAAGAACACTTACCTGGCTCTCTTTCTTTAGGTTCAGTATAAAAGCAACTTTTAACTACTTATATACAGTTTACAGTACTATCATTATATTTGTAAAGCAACTTGTAAACAGAAAATAGAATAATTACAGTTCAGACCTGAATAATTAATTGAGGCTATATTATAAAATTAAGAAACCAGCAAATTTTACTCATATGAGATAAAATAAAAAGAGTCTTAGTTTTCCTCTAATGAACAATGAGGCGTACAGCTTCTGATTAACTTGTCAGTGTTAACACAGGCTGAGGATTTTTTATTAGTGAATGCATTGCTCATGAAGGAGTTCGATTAATAATTTTACATTTTTTTCCTATTTAGTAATAGAAAATGGATAGAATTGACCACTTTTCCACATTGCCTAGTCTGTGAAATTCAGCATAGACTAGTAAGGATTATTTCAAATAGATTAATTCAGTCTGAAGAGTATTTGAAAATTTGCTTCATTTGCTATGCCTGTTAATAAGATTACCAAAACCCTATCATAAATTGACAGTGTAGATGCGTGTCATCTAAGAATTGGACTCATAGAATTAATTCATTTTATATATGCCATTGAGTACTATGGGGATTGCTTTCACTTATTACTAATGTTGGCCAGATTTCAGCCAGTGATTTAGAAGGTAAGGTCCATACTGCCTTGCCAGTCTCAAACTAT
Source organism: Rafetus swinhoei (assembly GCA_019425775.1). Lineage (NCBI taxonomy): Eukaryota > Metazoa > Chordata > Testudines > Trionychidae > Rafetus > Rafetus swinhoei. The sequence goes on from CM033440.1 coordinate 73,849,973, forward strand.
CCAGGATTTTCTAGTTTGTCATAAAAAATGGGAATCCTATATTATAAATACTTCATAATTTCTGAAACATTTAGCTGCAAATTATGAAAAATCAATCTAGGATTAAAAGTTAAATCCACTTTGAGTACAGTTTTCTAAAAGACATATGTTTGGAGTGTGAGTACTGAGTCATTCTAGTCTGAGTTTTGATATAAAATGTAGCTATATTAAAACAGAAGACAACATTTTAAGAACACTCATTTATTTACACCTAATGAAAAAAATATTTTTACTGGGAAAAAATCATAACTAAACAATCCTTCTAAACTTTGCACTGAGCAAGAATCAATGCTTCACACCAGAAATTAGAATTAACCCTAAAGGCTTGCAAGATAAAACACGGCACAATTTTCTTTCAGGTTCTTCCAAACTTTTAAAAAACTCAACTTTTCAAAACAAGGAAATGTTAAGTGTATTAATGATTTGTTAGAATAGAACAAAAGGAAATGTTATCACATTATCTGTACCCAGCATGTGCCCAGTCATTACATTTGCATTAAATGCGTGACATCTAGTGACTCGCGTGATGCTATCCACATATTTTTATGGAGACATGTTTTTGAATATGCATAACTTCAATATACTTTATGCAAAAGAGGGCAAGTAACCTATCATTCAAGACCCTGTAATGCCCTGATGAATGTGTATATTTTACTAGAAGACTTACTTGTTAGAGGTCGTGGGGCAGAGGGAACTGCACAGGCCAGCCCCGCTGGCACTCACAGTCTCAGTTTGGGTACCAGAGAAGAGGACCTGCACAGGATGGCCCCAGTGATGCTCTCCAAACCCAGCCCAAGGGGGAGCAGAGAAAGTGGGGGCCGTATGGCGGGGCAGAAGAGCACTGGATGGCCTGGAGATGCCGTGTGAGAGAGCTGTGCTACCCGGCCCCAGCAGTACTCCTGAGGAGCGTGGGGCTTCCCTGCCTCCACTCCAGCTCTGCGGCCAAGGGCAGATGGATTTGGGGCAGAGGGGCCATTACCAGGGTAGTGGCTGACAAGATGGACAAACCTTGGTCCCAGCTGGGTGAGCTGAAGCAGTACTAAAGCTAATTTATTAATACAGATTCTTAAGGGTAAGGTGATACTCACACACGCATATCACATTCATACTGGCAGTTGAAGGTGGGCTGCAGATATGGTGTAGATATCTTTCAATTTCACTGGTGGCTTGAGCTGGCCAGGCATCAGCTTCCCGGAAACTGACCAAAGGGCTTACAGCTACCCCAGAAGTCCCTTGGATCTACAGGAGGGCTACTGCCTCTGATTCATTCCCAGGTTTCACATGTTGTTACATCCCTTGCAAAAGGAGATAAATTAACTGGCGAGCGGCCAGGAAGTTCATCTACTTTTCAGGGTCTTTGTTTGCCTTAAAAGCTCATGAATCCTCAACTGCCTTTTTGGTTGATTATTCCTCATTCACACTTCACATTCACTCCACAGGTTACATACATATGCATAAGTCTACATAGAACCCAGACTCATGGCCTTGAGTAACAAGAAATTGCATTGTCTAGCATACTAAAGATAACATACCAAAGGCATGATGAAAACCTTAACATAAATTCTACCTAAGAGCCAGAGTCAGGGAAAAGGGAGAAGCAGAGGAGTATGTCCAGTCAGCTATATGCCAGTGGAGAGGAGGGAGGGGGTCATGTCCAACTAGTTAAAGTATATACAGATTGTATCTCCCCTTAACCGGGACTCCCTGGTCTGGCAACATCCATGGTCAGCATAGACCACAAAGCCCAGGAAGAGGGAGGTCTGGCAGTCAAGCAGGAGCACCATAAGGGGCATCGGTGACTCATCCGGAAGCCCAGAGTATGTGTAGAGGGTGGGGCGGGGGCGGGGGCGGGGAAGGAAGGGAGGCATGGCGGGGAGTTCTGGCCCCAGCCGAGCGCCGTAGCCCCAGTGGCCAGGGAGCTCTAGCCTGGCTGCAGCCATGGACCTCCAGCTCTGGCCAGAGAGCTCCGACCGCAGCAGCAGCAGCCAGGGAGCTCTGGCACCGGCTCCAGCCCTGGCCATGGAGCTCTGGCCGCGTTCTGGCTCTAGAGACTGGGGAACTCCAGCCCAAGCCAAAGCGGCAGCCAGGGAGCTCTTGCCCAGGCTGTGGAGCTCCACCCTCGTCCCTCTACCCTGGCATCAGTGCTCTGGCCCTAGGCACAGAGCCAGGCAGCTGCAGAGCTCTGCCCTGGCTGCGGAGCTCTGGCTGCAGCGCTCTGGCCCTGGCAGTTGCGGGCCAGGAAGAGCCCTGGGGGACTGGAGCAACAGAGGGGGCAGACTGGAGCCCTAGCCTAGTGGCAACATAGACCACGAGGTGAGGGACCTTACCTGGTGGTCCAGCAAATCCCCTTGTTCAGGAACAGTCAGATCCAAAGGGTACCAGACCAGCAAGGTCCAACCTGTACTATTTTTTATCAATTGCCAGTAATTCTAAAACTGCTTCAGAGGAGTCATATGACACAAGAAAGTTTATGCTATCTCAAGATTTACCATGCAATAATATCTAAACATAGATATTATGTTTAGACTTATTTATTATTTAAATACTGCTTTGCACTTGTAGTTGATAATGACGGACTTTAAGGACCTCCATGGTAGTTCAAAGTGGAGAAATGTACAACTATAATTTATTAACTAAATTGTGACACTACTAATAGACACAGCTGTTATCACTTTGAAATGAGCCATGTCAACGACAAAAATTAGCAGCTGTACTTCCATAGAACATTAATTAGCAAACTGTAAAGAAATATATTTAGCAATGCATATTAAGAATTTAAGGTGTGAAATACTACAAATGCAAGCTACTTAACTAATTTGCTAAAGCTAAATTGGTCCTGTTGAGATCACACTAATTTTTAAACCATAGTCTTGGTATCAGAATTTTTAATTATAAACATATGCATATTCTTTCTACTCCTGTTTTTCTGAAATATGACTAAACATTCACTATGCACCACAATGCTCTGTTAGGTCATCAAATCTTAATTTAAAATGGCTCAAGACACTCTAAATAATCACTCAAATAAAAAGCTACATAAGATAAGGTAGTTCTTAAGGAAGACTAGAGACCTCTGGAAAAATGTCTTGTCAGCAATTGTGATTACATATTGGGTTTATTTTGGAAGTGGAAATCACAGAAAGAAAAAATTACTCTAGAAAAACAAACTTTCAGTGGCCTATTTCTGAAACAGTAAGTGTCCTAAACTAAAACTCTAATTAAAATACAAGCAGAAATAAAAAAGTTGACTACCAGCAAATGTTAGAACTACAGATTAAATGTTTATTAAAATAATAAACAAGTACTCTTATTATCCACCTCATAATTAGTTTTTAAGTGCTGCACTAGCACTTCTCTTATAATTAACTTTCAGGGACAATGACATGTTTCATCTATTAAATTATAAACTAAATTTTGAGTAATCAGAAAGCTATGCTACTTATCCTTTACAAAAATTTGAACTGAATCTTGAAATGTCTTTCTATTGCATTCTCCGGTATCCTTTGACTTCAGTTATCAGCACAGTGAGAAGTACTTTCATTTATATCACTATTTCACCACTTTATTTTCTCGCCATTTCAGTACTGAGAAAAACAAAGTGTCACATTTGCTTAATGAATTGGAACTCATGCAAGACATTTCAATCTGCCTTTCATATTAGGGCATGGCTGAATAGAAATGGGTTAACTGTCAATATTTTTACTGTCAACTTACATTTCTCTCTGCCCATGTAATTTTTTTTTTCCAGCAGCATTCCAATTATTATTAGGAAATGTTCCAGATTTAGCTTTCCCATTGGAAAATGCACATAGCAGACACCATAATTATGCAAAAGGTCTTGCTTAGCAAGGTTAGGGTGTGTAGTAATTTGATATTAATACAAATGGCCATAACATGGAAATTTTTTAAAGCTTTCAGTTAAATTCTGTTCAGAAGAACAGCCTAAACATGAAATACTCAGATCCAAAATCAGCCTTTTGTCTGTTGATCATCAAAATGATGGAGCTCAGCATCCATAGATATAACATGCTCATGCTCAAAGACAGCAACAACTGCTCAGAACAGTAATATCCTGACAGTCAATCCACAAACTGTAGCCTCTTGGCAGACATCTGTCTTTCATCTACTCTCCTACCCAAAGAACCTCAGAAATTTGGCAAGCTAGAGCTAATAAAACTTATGGAGGAAACAATGGTCTCAGAATGAAGGTGTGAGGATACTTAGGATTCCACTGGTGCTAGACATTGTATGAAAAAGCCCCACACAAGTGGTAGCTGCCAACTGTGATTTTGAACAAAATCATCTTCATTTTTGTCATTTGTCCCAGGGCTCGCTCTCAAATAGTTGAGTTTAAAACGTGATAAGGACATGCAAAACAATGAAAAGTAGACACGGAGATAGATATCTAAGTGGATTTTTTAACTTTAATAGAGGGGAAGGACTAACAACATTTTCCTTTCACCCCCATAACCCTCCAGAAACTAGGTGTTTCTTCTTATTTTGGTTTCGTCTAGTGTTAGATGGCCTCTGTATCAAATAATCAATATTCAGGATGGACCCTTTTCAGGATAATCTCTCAGATTCAGTCCACCTCTGAACTAGGTACTTCAGGTTGCAAAAAACATAGGGTGGTCTTCTTACTCCAAGCTAGTAGAATCAATTTTCTTTCAGGACCTCGTGTCTACTTCTGGGAGCTGGCCCCTTTGACACCAGGCACACAGGGCATCAGTAAACAGCTTGGTCACAACCTCCACCTCAGTCCCTAATTTCTGTCTTCCATCAAACCCATCTCAAAGGTCTCCCAAAAAATATCAATTCTTGCATCTGAAATGTGCTCATGTTTCATGTAAATCTGAAGATCATCATCCCAGAGTTTCCCGTATGTGATCAATAAACTGTCAATGTCCAAGATGACCTTAGTGAAAGTTCACAATCTTCCAGGCATGATCATACAAGCAGGACCTTATGATCATTCGAGTTACAGCCATAACTATATATTCCTGCTAAATCTTGATTCTCAAATTCACTCCAGTACAAACTCTAATATTGTTTTCCTCTAACTGAATAACATACAATGTATGTGAAAACATGGAAGCAGCTTGAATTGGTCCCACATGTCCTTGCCCCCAAATCACTGCAGACAGATACATGAAGCTGTGCAGTGACCTCCTTGCTGCTTTCCTACCCTTCTGTGGGCTTCATGGATTTATGCCTGTAAACCCAAATATCCATATTGTTTCTGAGATTTCTGGAAAACTGCAAGTACAAAAGATGAATTCATAGACTCCCCCTGTCCTGCTAATCCTCATTACAGGGTGGACATAAACAATAAAATTCTTATAGCCAAAGCTCAAACCCTTTTGAGACTCAAATACCTCCACAGCTGCAATCTTGCACCAACACATCTAAAGACCGTGTAACTGCATTTGCTGGACTGCAACCCAGGCAGGCTGACACATTCCTCAATACTGCAGAAAATGGATACCTGGTGAGATCGGGATAGGATGGATGGATACCTAAGTATAATAAAAAGTGTGGCTCTTCAAAGATTGTAAAAAAATAAAATGCACTTTATATTACATACACACAACTCAGACTCATTTCCTGGATGGCAGTAAGAGGCAAAGACCCCCACAGACCAACAGAGGAGGAGGAAGAGGGAGGGTGGGAGCAAGGATCAACATCTCTCCTCCCCGCCCTTGAAGACAGACCTCTGCCCTGCTGCTGCTATTGTTGCTGCTGCATCCCCTCCTGGATAAGAGGTCTGCCCCCTTTAAGGCTAAGGACATTCAGCTACAGGTGTTGCCTGCAGCCATTGTCAAGGGTGGGCTTACACCCAGGATTGCCATTGGCGGGTTGCGCCGAAGGGACAAGCCCAAGGGGGTTGCCCTTTGGGCCGACCCTTTGGGGCAGACAGAGGGCAAGGGTGTATGTTACGTTCTGGTGCAATTTGTTTAATGTGTGCTGGGGGGGAGGGGGATATCATTTGAGAGAGAGAGAGAGAGAGAGGTGTTTCTTTTTGTTTGTGCTGGTGAGAGCAGCACATTTGTTATTTGTGTGGTAGCCTACATAGTGTCTGGTGAGAGCAGGGAAGGCGGGGGAGGATTCTTGGTGAGAGAAGATTTCCTCTATCTATACACACTGAAGGTCAAGGAAAAGGTGTGTGTGGTGGGTTTTTCTCGCTCTTGTTATTATGTGTCATGGCATGGGCTAGAGCACCACTGGAGGAGAACTCGAGTGGAGACTGATGGATCATGAATTAGAGCCGAATTGCGAGCTCACTCTGTAGCGGTAATGATGGCAAAGAGTTACTTCCGCCCGCATTGCATCTGAACAATGCTGTCCAGCAGAATTGTTTCGAGTGGTGCGAGACCTCTTACAGTCTGGCCCTCATGATGAGAGGAGCCCTTGGCAATCCACTGAGAGTTGCTTGTGAAGCATATTTTACAGATAAGATTGCTTGCATCTGGTCTGACTTGAACCCTGGTTATCAGGTAAGTGGGGTACAGAATGCGTCAAGCACATCTCCTAGTTGGTTTTCTTTGGATTGGTTTCAGCTTTTGTAGACCAAGGATGCTGACAAAGTGCTTGGAAGAGTGTGACCGACCACATGCTCGCTCAACCCCTGCCCCCCATGGCTTATTAAATCAAGCCTGGGAGGGATGACTGGTTGGGTCCAGGGGATTGCTAATGCTTCTTTTCGATCCAGGACAGTTCTTGCTGCCTTGAAAGAGGCAGTGGTAAAACTGCTCCTTAAGAAGCCTTCCCTGGACCTATGCAACTTAAATAACTATTGCCCAGTTGTGAATACTCCCTTCTTGGGCAAGCAGGTGGTGGTGTTACAACTCCAGGCTTTCTTGGAAGAAATGGATTATCTGGATCCGTTTTAGTTTGGCTTCAGGCCTGGTTCTAGAACGGAAAGAGCCTTGGTCACCCTGGAAGATGACCTATGCCGAGAGATAGACTGGAGGAATGCATCCCTATTGATTCTGTTGGACCGCTACTGCAATGTGCTCTATGTAGGGCTGCCTTTGAAGAGTCTTTGGAAACTTCAGCTGGTCGAGAATGAGGCTACTTAAGTTGTAACTAATACTCGCTATACAGAGCAAAACATGCCAGTGCTACGGCAGCTGCACTGGCTTCTAGTATGCTTCCGGGCACAATTCAAGGTCCTGGTTATGACCTATAAAGCCCTAAATGATTTGGGACCAGAGTACTTGAAGGACAGTCTCCTCCCGTGTGAACCTGTCCAGGGATTAAGATCAGCTGGGGAGGCTCTGCTCTGTGTTCCTCCACTTATGGAGACAAGGATGACATCTATGTGGAGCTTTTGCTCCCAGGCTATGGAATTCCCTTCCCTTGGGACATTCACCTGGCACCAACATGCACTGTTTTGGGGCCAGGATAAAGCCACCCTTTTAGTGTGCCTTAGCAGGTTTTGTGCCCCCCTATTGGGGACTTTTATTCTACTTTTTATATATTGTGTTTAAAATATTTGAGGCAGCTTTCAGAATGTCAAAATAGAGAGGCAGGGCAAAAATACAAATTAATGAGCAAACAAATAAATGAAAGCTTCCAGCTTTAAGCTTGTAAGGAAAGTTTACATAAAAAAAACATTGTTCAGGGCTGATTTTAAATTCATAATCTGAGATTTTGCACCACATGAACACACTTCTAAAATCCAAAGGGAGAAATTTTGTTTTATAATAAAATATTGTCTTCCCAACCACAGCAACAAAAAGAAGGTAATGTTCCCTTTGTTTAGGTTGTGAACCATTAGGATACAAGAAAAACACTGATAATCCTGAAAAATGAACATTCAAACTATAATCTATGAGGATTTACAATGAGGACTGATCGCTCTTCTCACATTAAGCTCAGGCCTTTAATATGTAAGCTAGTAAGCCAAAACACATAACTACTGCACATAACTTGGGGGGCAAAGTACTGCAAAGATATATTTGGTTTACAGGAAAAAAAGTGTTTTCCCCCCATTTTTCCTGAAAACAGCCTAGATTCTGGGAGTTGAGCTGGGTTCTTTCCATCAACCTCAATATTAAGAGTTTCTGCAGGAACAATTTTGTTGTTGATGCACAAGATGGAATAAAATTCAGCTTACTTCATTCCTCATTAGACATATTCCAAATGTTTTATTTAAATGAAATATAATTAAATTAACAGTGGCATGACTGAAAAGTAAATGCTTAGTCATTAAATTGATACTAAGGTAAGACTTTGTATATAGCCTTGTGGAGAAAAAATAATACCTTCTTCACCCCAGCACTGCCAGAGCACAATTTCAAAACATTTCTATGCCACAATCAGTCCAATTTAGAAAGCAGTTTCTGCCAGTAGTGCTCTAACCTCCACCATATGCATTCCATTTGAAAATTAAAATTACCTGAAAACTACTATGAAGAGGGAATATTAGGAAACCATTGCTTCAGTGTCAAAGCAGCTATGAGATTGTATGTTCACTAGAAGAGCTGTCATCATCACATGCAGACTGAAGATACCCAAGAAAATATGACTAGATGATTACATTGAACCTCTGGTTAGAAAAGGAACAGATTAGCAGGCCAGTATATACACCACAAGTGTGGAAAATTCCAGAGGACTGTAGTACAAGATTAAAATGCATAGGAACCCATTTTGGAGAAACTTCTCCACCCACAGGGGGGGGGAAATGGCATACTGTAGTTACTCATCTTCTGTTCATGTTGACACCAGTGCTCATCTCATGTTTTTCCTGCAACTATGAATTCTCAATAAGAGATATGAAAAAGTAATTATTTACATTAAATTTTTCCCTGCCTCTTGGTAACTTGGGAATATTTGTCAACAAGTCTTCCTCAATAATCAGTTGCAACATTTATAGTTTGCATCTTATATTGATTGTGTGTCAAAGGCATTACATTCCTTCTATTCTTTTTCAAGAAAATTATGGTGTAAGTGACTCAGATATGGTCCCTACAAGGTGAATGATAAGAGCCATAAGAGCTATACTTTAACTTAATAAGGGAATATGAACTCATATTCTCCAAGATATTTTTGCTTGAGTCTGCAGGAAAATAAAATTACCAACTTGTGCTCTTCAATTTAAGTTAAGAAACTTTTAGAAAAGTTTCTGAAGTTCTATCCATTCAAGCAAATATAGATTTTAGCACTGCCTTAGCATTACTTAGCATTATTCTTCTAAGCATATTGATAAATGTAGGCAGTATTTTGCTACTAAAACAATGTCATTGCTGACTTATTCCTCAGAGTACTAGGATCACACTGGAGTGATATGTCAACTTCAAGCCTCTTGTAGCAATTGAACAGAATTTGTGACTCACATGGAAACTTGTGTTACTCTGTGTACTAGCCCTCATGAAGAATAACCCAAAACACTGCTGTCTGGGATGTCGCACAAAGGAAGGAAAATAAAATCTATAGAAGATCACTGTATCAATCCCTAACAATGGATTACAATCTTTAACAAATCAGAAGATATAAAAATTAATAGATTTACATCTTATCCTGCTCCACTACCTGGATGAAATCACTATTAATAGTAACTGACTTAATCTATAGCCAGGTCTGAAACCATATGAAGAACAATCCTGGAAATATATAGCCTCCAAGTTTTGATGGAGCATCCCTATCATACCTTGCCTGATAAACTCCTCTACAAAGGGTAAGTTAAAACAAATTAGAAAGCTGAAAGGCTGTTATCCTGTTTTATTGTATTGCACAGTATTTAGGTTTCACATCACACCCATCACTATATCGTCTAACAATGTTCCAACAGCGCTTTATGCAACATAGCATTGGTCATATGTTTGTTCTTTAATTCTTTTCCCAAGGGTAGGTATGTGTGCAGCAGAATGTTTTGTTTCTATTATAAAATAATAATACATGCATACTTTTCCACATGTTTATATTAGAGACGGCAAGGTTGAAGAAATGTGCCCGCACTTGGAATAGAAAGTGTTTTTTTCCCCTGTGCATTGAGGGCATCTGGCATCTTATTTTGTGAGGGAGAGCAGCCCAAATATATCTGTTAACCTTAACTAGCTGTAGAACATATTGGTTCATCTCCCTGCTTATTAAAGAGTGTGCGCGCCTGTTTTACAAATTTGCATGTCAATTATATAAACACACCCAGGAGTGCATGTACAAAAATATCTTAATCTGGGATGCATGAAAGAGCACATATGAACTTTTGAACATTAAAGGCTAATTATTGTATCTACTGACCAACAAGCAAGTAGTAAAAAAAGCTAGCCATTACTCCGATCTCTACATGTCCCATCAGTAAGATGCCTGGCCGTGCAGCCCATCAAGCACTGCTGTAAAGATAATGTCCTTGTGGGATCTCTCTAGATGTAATTTTGACTCCAGCACTAGAAGTTCTGACCAAGGGCTAATCTCCATGAGCACTCTCTTAGTCATAAGTCTTATCTATAATGTGAGCTGGGATCTTATACATAGCATTTCAATGGGTACGTCTAGACTACAGGCTTTTGTCGACAGATGTTTTGTCGACAGATACTGTCGACAAAGCTTCTGTTGACAAGGAGCGTCCAGGCTATATCCAGTTCTGTCGACAAAGCAAGCCCCTTGTCGACATGACAGCGTAGACACAAAGGACAGTGTAGATGCAATAATGCCTTCTGTTGACAGAACTCTGTCGACAAAAGGCGTTATTCCTTGTAGAATGAGGTTTACAGCCGTCGACAAAATTGCCAAGTTCTGTCGACGTTATGTCGACAGAACTCAGTGGCAGTGTAGCGCACTTTTGTTGACAAAACCCTGTAGTCTAGACACACCCAGTATGTAGTATGAAAAGTCTTGTATCTTCCTCATTATGAAATAATTTGAGTATCTGGTAACAAAACAAATTATATTCTGTTTATAATTTGTTGTTCTACAAAAGCTCACTTTATCATTAATAATTTTGCAAAACCAGATGTATTTTCCATACTATGTTATTCCTTTTTTTTTTCCTTTTGTTTTCTTTAACTATCTCTATTAATTACAGTTGCTTGTTCCATAACTACTTGTTTGTTCCTTTCTCTTCCCATTAATCACCTTCACTTGTCTCCTGTCTTTCTTGAAAAGGCAGAAAATTGTGTTTTAAATAATTTTAGAGGAACCTCCTGCCCAATATTGTATATGTGCTTATGTGTTCTCCTGATGTCTCTGCCCTTTAAATGCTAATCCACTGTGCTCCTCCCGTACAATGATTAATGATACCATGGCCATTCATATTGCTGAGTAAGAAAAAAGTTCTAACTGAACGTACTGAAGCTGAAACTAAATGTGGGGGGCAGAGGATAACGCCAGTAGCTGAAACACAGGCCAGAAACAAAGAAAATGCAGTGGCCTAATGCAAAATACACATGAGATATTTTAGAAAGTAGACATTTCACACAAAAAAATATTGGTTAGATAAGATTTATAATTAGAAATTAGTTCATTACTTGTAATAAAATGAATATTCTAATAAGTTTTACTTTAATGAAATTATCCAGAATACTGTAAAATAATTTATAAACATGAAAATTAAAGGATGAAATGTTTAAGAGTGCCAAAAGGATTTTTGAGCTTAAGACCCTTGTACTTTCAGCAAGACTTAGAGTTGGTCTACACTAGTCGGGTCAATGCAAGACTGCTTACATCAACTCATTTGTGCATATGTCTACACACCAACTGGTCTCCCACCTCTTTAAGCATATCCTATGTGAACACAAATTAACTAACCAACTCCCACAGTGGCATAGAGAAACTGTCAATGCTCTTAGGTCAATGCAGTACAAGTGTAGATACTGCTCCACTGAAATGTTTAAGGTTAGGGTTTAATCACCAAGATCACAGGAGTCATGTAATCCATGACTTCACCAGACTTCCATGACTTCTTTGGCTTTAGTGGTCAGTAGCTGAAGCCAGGATTGTGTCCACCCATACTGATCCTGCTGTCTTCTTCCTCCCTCCGACCCCTCCTGCTCAGTCTTCCTCCTGGTTATTTTTATTCACAAACAGGTCACAGGCTACTCTGAGTCTTTCTTGATTGTCCTTTACATGTCTATGACTTTTACTAAAAATAACCATTACAGAATTATGTTGACCCTACCTATCCTCTAGCAGCTGTCTCATAATGCCATACAGAGATCGTTGTGGTCATTATTGTAAACTCCAGTGCCCAGGGGTCATGGAGACTCAAAACCATTCCTGCCCTTAAAAGCCCCATGCATTTTTGGTATTTCTTTTCCTGATTGCTCAGCTTTATAAGCACACCTACTAGCCATAAAAACATCAACTTTATGAGTGGATTGCACAGGGGAAAGAGTGTTAGAAGGACCAGCAGCAACACTACCTGAAAGCCAGTGAGCAGGGGCAAACACACCAAAAGGCTAGGGAAGCCCACAGGTGATATCATGCAAAGGAGCAGATCTGCTGCTTTTAAAAAGTGCTGCATATCATCCTCAGAAGAGACCTCACCGCCTCCCCAAGAATACTACAGACACCTCTGGGGAACCCAATCACAATCCCCTGCCATGAACAGCAAGGAGCAGAAAATGGTGGACTGGGAAGGAAGAGCAGTAGTACGGGGACATGTGATCTGGGGATCCAGATGCACAGCAAGCAGTGACTTTAATTTGTTTGGTTTGGTTTTGGTTTTATATTCCAGTGCAGTCCAACCTGTAGAGCATGGATGTAGGAGGGAACAATCTGGGGTAAGACTGTAGATAATTTTCAATTACAGAGAAAACCCCACCCCTAAAGTAGCAGGACACAATCTTTGGACTTCTTGTTACTTTACTTGTGTTAGAAAAGATAGTGGTACAAGCACAAGAAGTAGAATATTTATCTGTCTTTCACTGCCTTTTAGGGCTGGAAAATGAAGCAATTTGTTAATGTACAAAGGATATCTCTTGAATCCTTCTGAGAAATGTTGATAAAACCTACACATTGTAGGAGATGCTGCAAGCCAGCACTACAGTGGACCTTGAGCACAGAGCTTAGAGGATGAATACTGAAGATGAGCCAATAAGCACAGGGCCTGGAGGATGAACTGGAGAAGGAAAGAGCAGAGAGGAGAATGGCACAGTAGTCTCTGCAGAATAAGGAGGAAGATGCACCACCACATAAGAGGGCTTTTCAGCCAGCAAGCAGCTGCCAGAGATACTGGTGAACCCGCAGGTTCAACAATCCTGGGCTTGTCTCCCTCTGCAGCTTATTGAAAATTCAATATTGAGACCTTCCAACACCCTGAGTCCCAATATTCCACATGACACTGGGATCTCTGCAGTACTCGTATGACTCCACCTTGGGGGACATTAAAGAATCAAAGATTCACATACAGTGACCTATGAAAGCCACTGTCAGTGTATATGTAGCTCAAATGGACATAAATATTCTTTCCTCTCTTATTTCATGGAGTTTTTAGCAATTTGTTTTAATATTGCATTTGTTTTTCTGCACTGATTTTGTTATAGAACAAAATTTTATTTGTAACATAATTCATCTATATTACTTCAAAATATATGCTGATAAGTGATCACTAGTTCTGAAAAGCAACCAATTACCTGTTACTGCACAATGTCACACAACTCATAGGGTCATTCATAAACAAAATTAATAGATGCATTTAGAATGCTATATTTCTACACATACAGCAGTCACCACACAATTCCTACAAGGCTACAAATACCAGGCCCGCATACTACTCTGGCGTTCTCTTAAAATGGTCTTCGAAGGCTTCCCTAAGCCACATAGCTCTACAGGGCGAGCACTTCTAATAGCCTTTGTTTCACACAGTGTATATATATTCAGCAGATAGCCACTCCACATCTGACCCCAGTAGCAACTTTACCCCGTATGTCACACATATTATGCAGGCCATAGCAGGAAGCTATAACCTTAGGAATATTTTTTTTTCCTCACTGAAGTCTAATCTTGTGAGTAAACAACATACACCACATGTAACTCATATTCTGCACTGGATGATTCAGTAGTTGAGTTGTTCTTTAGTGTTGTTGGGGTAACACTGCTCTACAGCCAAAATGCTTCTGAAATAAATGTAGTCAAACTTTACTAATTCTGGGTCACTGAGAACGAAAATGATGCTTAAAATTGTTGATTGGCTCTAGTTTTCAAGATATGCTATTGGGTCAGTATATACGACCCTTGACTTGGGAATGGCGGAGGATAAGTGAGTTATAAAGGAAGGGATCTCAATTTAAACCAGAAATGACTAAAATACATCTTTGACTGGATCTATGAATAAATCTATGACTGGGTTTGGACAGTACTTGCTTTTAGGCAAAACAATGAATGATGCAATCTGAAGCTGGTATTGCGTCATACATGATATGAATTGCATCATGTTATTCCTAGAAGTCATGGATGATGCAATCATAACGAAGCTTACATCACTCTGCTGAACAAATTGCCTATATCAGCTCTAGAAATCATACAGTGTCGTGCTCTCTTATTTGTCAGTGTTTGATTTTGCAAAGGGACACATTTCTGTTTAGCCACAGTGAGCAGAGATGCCTCGTACTTGTGTAAACAGTGCAGATAACTTCTGCTATGTTTGTGGTGAAGTGACTTTTGCATCACAAAAGCGCAGTATAACCACTATGGTTAAGAAAGCCTATCACCTTTATTTTGACTGCCAAACTGGAGATCAGGACAAGAGGTGGGCCCCGCACATATGCTGCAACACTTGTGCAACAAATCTTCGCCAGTGGTTGAACAGGAAAAGGAAATCTATGCCTTTTGCAGTGCCAATGATTTGGAGACAGCCAACACATCATACCAGCAATCGTTACTTCTGCATGGTGCCTCCAGTTGGGAAAGGTGTGTCAAAGAAGAAAAAGTGGACTGTGCATTATCTAAACATTCCATCAGCTATACGCCCAGTACCCCCACGGAGAAGGACTGCCGGTTCCTGATGCACCAGAATCATTCTCACTTGAGTCAGACAAGGAAGAGGATGAAACTTCTGGTCCTGAACCATCAATGTCACAGGACCCACATTTTCTCCCATCCTCCTCCTCTGAACCACACCTCATAACACAAGGTGAACTGAATGACCTTGTCAGGGATTTGGAACTACCCAAGAGTAAGGCAGAGCTGTCGGGCTCCAGACTACAGCAGTGGAATCTCCTGGCAGGCGATGTTAGGGTTTCCATGTTCCGTGACTGTCAAAAGGATCTTGTCCCATTCTTCTTCATGGAAGGCGATCTTATAGCCTGCAACAACATCGATGGTGTGATGGCAGCCCTCAACATCGTTCACGATCCAGACGAGCAGAGACTGTTCATTGATTCATCGAAGACGAGTCTTAAAGCTGTTTTGCTGCATAATGGCAATGTTTTGCCATCAATTCCAGTTGGTCATGCAGTCCATATGAAGGAAACCTATGACAACATGAAACAACTTTTGAGGTGCATAAACTATGACCAACATCAGTGGCAGCTTTGTGGCGATTTGAAGGTTGTTGCTCTCTTGCTTGGTCTGCAGACTGGATACACAAAGTACTGCTGTTTTCTCTGCGAATGGGATAGTCGTGCAAGAGATTCCCACTACATCAAGATAGATTGGCCACTCCGACAGTCATTGGAGCCTGGGAGGAAAAGTGTTCAGCATCCACCACTTGTTGAATCAAGGAAGATTTTGTTACCACCATTACACATCAAGCTGGGTCTGATGAAGAACTTTGTCAAGGCCATGGACAAAACACAAGCAGCTTTCAAGTACCTCTGTGGAAAATTTCCAAGGTTAAGTGAAGCTAAGATAAAGGAAGGTGTCTTTGTCGGTCCTCAGATTCGTGAACTTCTTCGAGATGATGCATTTGACCATGCGCTGCGTGGCAAGGAAAAGACGGCACAGAAAGCCTTCCAGTTAGTGGCAATAAATTTTCTCGGAAACAACAAGGCAGACAACTACAGGTTGTTGGTGGAAAACCTCCTCAAGGCATACAAAAGCCTTGGTTGCAACATGTCACTAAAGATACATTTTTGCACTCATCTAGATTTTTTCCACCGAACTGCGGAGCAGTGAGCGACGAGCACGGGAGCGATTTCACCAGGACATTGCAACAATGGAGAAACGCTATCAGGGCAAATGGAGCCCATCAATGCTTGCAGACTATTGCTGGACAGTGACAAGAGATGCTCCATTTAATGAATACAAGAGACAAGCCAAGAAGCGCCGAGTAGACACTGAATAGGACTAAACTATGTACATAATAGTTTTTGCCTTTTGTTTCATAATCAATTTTATTTATATAACCCTTTTGCTGATTTTTAAAGTGTTAACATAAACAGGACAGGTGAAATATTATCATGTAAAGCAACCATAAACACATGAAAAGACCTAGGTTTACAATTTATGATTAAAACTCTACTATCTACACAATATACATAGACGTAAAATGTAAAAACTTAGATATCTTGGAAACAGTAGCCAATCAGTTGTTTTAATTGTCATATCTGAATTCAGCACATCAAAATACATAATAAATAGCACATTTTATCTCTGAAGCAGACAACTTCTAAAAAATTGTAGACCAGTGTAATCAGTCTTCTGAGACAGTACTTGTGAAGGGGTATGAGAGCTCAAATTCGACTTCAACTCAGGTCCAAGACCTGTCATTTTTGCAGTATGGACCTAGAACAAGTTACAGACCTGAGGGAGGTGGTTTTCACAGTGCACTATGGACATATTAGCAGAGCTGGGAAACATAGGTATGGCCACTGTAAACCCAGGTATATAATACAAGGTGGACATTCAAGCAAAGATTAGGACACTGGTTTTAAAGTTTATGTAAGTGTGGATAGCCAGCAGCTCCCATTGACTGCAGTTCACTGTTTCCACCCAAAGGGAGGTGCAGGAAGTGACATGGGCAGGGCTGCTGCTTCCCACAGCTCCCCTAGGCTGGAAACAGTGAACCATATCCAATGGGAGCTGTGAGGCTTTTTGACTATAGACACATACATATAAAGTATTGTGGGCCTACCAGTGGCTTACCCAGGTGGGCCCGCAACCCAACTTGGAAAACCAATGGATTGAAAAACATCAAGAACATGTGTCCATGTCCCATAAACCCAGGCATAATGAACATTGCAGTCATGCCAATAATTGGATTTAAATTTTTTTGAAAAGTTTACCCAAATTACATAGGGGTCATTCCAAACTATATTTACAAATGGTATAAACCATTAAGAATAAAGGGGGAGAGAGAAAGCCGAATCTTTTATATACAATTTTAAAATACTCTGGAAAGAAAGACAAAAGTAAGTCGGTACAGAAAGCTGAATTCAATGAAAAAAATCACAATTAATCAGAAAGGACAAAAATATATGGAAAGGCTATAAATGAAAAGGGAGAAATGTAAACATATAACTAATCAAAACTATATTATTTTATAGGATCATTGCACTGTTGAGACCAATGGACAAACTGGAATTAACAATAAGGTTCATTGTGTGCAGACAATTGGCCAAACAGAAGGAAAGTGAAAGCTACAACAATTCAGCTAGGTAAAAATTCACAGAAAAACCCAACAGATAACCTCCCAGTTTATGACAGTGATGCCAAGATAAAGAGAGAGGTTAAGGTAATGACAGAGGATTTAATATTCAGAAGGACATATGCCTTTGAGGCTTTCAAGACTACTTAAAGTTTTCAAGACTAACTAGCCAGAATATTACACTTAACATAAGCCAGTAGATGGAACATAAGAATGGTCATACTGGGTCAGACCAAAGGTCCATCTAGCCCAATATCCTGTCTGCCGACAGTGGCCAATGCCAGATGCCCCAAAGGAGGGAACACAACAAGTAATCCTCACGTGATCCCTTTCCTCTCACCCACTTCCAGACAAAAGATTAAAGTATAGCTTGTAGTGATGGTTAAACACCTTACTGTGAAGGTGCTGTTGCTTCACTTGAAAGGCGAAAGCACTGCAGGGAGCACAGGGCCAGCAGGGGACTCAAGCAGTTCCCCATTGGCCCCGTGCTTCCCTTAGCGTTTCAAAGCAGCAGTGCCGCACGGAGCCCAGGGTTAGCGGGGGAGCATCTAGCTGACCCAGGTGTCACGTGGCGCTGCCGCTTTGAAATGCTGCATGCAGCCCGGGGCCAGCTGGGGAGTCCTGGGCTCCACGGAGCAGCCACTTTGAAGCACCTCCTGCTCTTCCCTCCCCCTTGCTGCCTCTTTCTGATAGAGGCAGCAAGGGTTGGGGAAAGCAACTAGACAACTAGAGTGTCAATTATCCGATAAGCATTTGCTTATTGGATAGTCGACATGTAATTCACATCCCTATTATGCAGGAAGTCTATTATGCAGGAAGTCAGTCTACCACCATTGACAGTCACCAGACACTTAAAAGCTCAATTTGTAGAGGAAGTAAACAAGTTAGAAAGCAATGAAGATAGCCTCTTCAAACTAATGAATGAAAACCAAGAAACAAGTGAGGTTTTCAAGAACAAGAAAACTTATCATCAGAATTACAAAGATATAGTTATTTCTCTCATTGGCTATGTTGCCTCCTGCATTACAAGTGCAAAGTAGCTAAATAATAAAATGATGTTGCTCTATTGCACAGGATGACAATGGGAATTTTGGACTGTTGATCTACATTCCAAATTGGGATGTTAAATATTGAATAGTCAAGTAATCTCATGAATTCTTATCAGTTAGTCGACTAGTCTACAGTCCCAAGGGGTAGGGCCGGCAGCGAGTGCACGCTGGCCTCATTCCCGAGGAGCACTCTGCCACTCCGTACTGCTGTGTCTGTATCAGGGTGCCAGCCAGGGAGCTGGTCCATGAGAGGAGCCAGTTTAAAAACCAGCTCCCCTCGCGGACCAGCTGCCTGTTGCCCTGTGCTGTTGCCTTTGTTAAAGAGGAAGCAGCACAGGGTGGCAGTAGCCCCTGTCTGGCGCGCGCGGGGGAGGGGTATGTCTGAGCTCCCAGACCTAGCATGAGCTGGAATGGAGCTGGGCTGCCTAATACACTTTAAATGCAGAGCTGAAGTGGGGGTACGTCCCGGACCCATCACAAGCCAGGACCGAGCCGGGCTGCTGGCCAGCCTGCTAAAAAATTTACTGACAGGGAAGGCGAGGGGCAGGGAAGGAAATGCATCTAGTCTATAGCATTAACCTATAAGCTTTTGCTTATCGGTTAATCAATAACACTATTACATCCCTAATCCTAACAGTTATATAGAAATCTCATGTAACCAATTACAGATAGATTAGAGATATAACTAAGTTTGTGAACATGCAGATCCACCAATCAGTGCACTCTGTTTAGGTGAAAACAGATGAACTGAACACATGAAGCTATAATAGAAGCTGTAGAGAAGTTCCACTACTACATCGTAGCACCTTTCTACACTAAGTCTTCCAAGCACAGTTTGGCACAGAGTGAGATTTCCTATTAGCATGAATGTATGCAGAAGCTGTTTGATACCAGAAAAGCTTCACAGTCCTGGTTATAAAATTATTCTCTCTGACTGAAATAAGCTGTAATTTTGTACAGGCCTTGTGTAAAGAATTCCATGGTGTCTACGTTATAGATATGTAACATGACCAGTTCAAAATACTCAATCAACATTTTTTGTAATGTTTATGTTAATTGTAAGTTTAAAAATTCAGAAACTTGTACATTAGAGACAACCTACGTCTGACTTAGAGAGTACAGCTCGATCCTACACAGGAGGATTCACAATTTCAGATAGATAAAAGACAGGAAAATGGATTACAAAATTCTCCTGTAAATTCTACATATTCCATTTAAAACTTGACATAGTGGACTATGACAGTCATAATAAACTGGAATTAAATTAATGTAGATAATCAGACAGATAATCCATTTTCTAACTGTGATTAAAGCATTCAAGATATGCTTCTTAACAGAAAAATATGTTGTATATGCAAACTAGTTACATGAACTCTAAGGAAAAACTATGCAGAGCATTACGGTCAGATTAACTGTACTGAAAAACAACATAAGCACACCTGTTCCATATATTTTTTTCTAGAGTAAAAACAGTCTGTTTGGAGTCAGTAAAAAAAAATCACATGTTAACAGCCAGGACAACAGATGAAAGAGAACAGCTTGCATGCTTCATTAAGTTCAGCTCTTATATTGTAAAATATATAATTAGTTACACAGCCAGTAAGTTTAAATAAAGATTTAAATATTTTAAACAGGAGTTGGAATTCCAAATGTTATCCTACTCTTTTTTTCCCTTTTTGCTGTCAATTGCTTCACTAATTATGATTATACTAGCCTCAGATATACCACTGTCAGATCTGATTGATGCCAATAGTCCCTTTAATCAAATCTGACAACTTACAGCTAGTGTCTGCCTCTTGGGGTACAACCAACCAACCTGTTCACTTTAATGCCTTCCCTATGCTCTTTTTTTCTTCATTTTGCTGCTCTTGCTTCTACAGAATAAATGTATTATATTGCAATAGCAATAATATTCAAATATATAAATAAATATTAATGTACATAATTATGTACTCTGAAGCATGACAATGGTTGCAGCTGGTTCAAGAATGACAACTTCTATTTACTGGATAAGAATTTACTATTAATAGGCAACAGTATTTGCTGGGAAATCTACTGGCAATTATGAGAAACATCTAAGATAACCATGTGTCCTTTATCTCAGCCCATGTTAAAAATGTTGAGTATATTTTCTTTTCCTACATAAATTTCATGTCCTATACATCCATTAATATGGGACTTAATTAGCAACAATGCAAAAAAGAAAAAATGCTATGAAAATCCCTTTTTTCCTTATTCAAATATAGATGCCAATTTTTGTAGCTTTTTAGACTAAGGCTAGCCACCTGATCTCAGACCCAGGATGTTGTGTGGGTTTGAAAATTTAGCTTCAGTACCCACGCTGTTGTGGGGTTGTTTTTTTGTTGTTTTTTTTTTAACGTATGCTAGCTTGAGTTCAGCTAGTTTGAGTCTGACTACTCAATTAGTTGCCATTTTAAAAAAATGTATGGGTTCAGTTCCAACAATTAGTACAAAAACACTCTCAAATTGCTTTGGAACATCACTACACTATAATGGTAACCAAAAAACAGTGGGATCCCATTCTCTGGAATATATGTATCCATCTTTTCCCTCAATTTTCTAGGAATTGCTTTTAGAACACAGAGCTGTTTTTGGCTACCTGTTTGCCTCATGTTGCACCCTGAAAACCATATTCCTGGGATAGGGTACAGCAACATTGGTTCTTCTGAGTTACTCTCAAAATATGATTACTTTAATGAGTTGAACAGAGTGGAGTAAGGGGAGGAACAGACATTTACTTGAAAAGCGCTCATCATTATACCTATTCACAAAGCCACAGTACAAGCACTAAATATTTTCCTTCCATATATTAATTTATACTCTAGAGAAAGTTATATACTCAAGTTATCTTGCTAATTGGAGATAGTGGACCTACAGTAAAGTACAACTCATAACTAGGAGAATATAACCATAAATATTACTAGAAAATATCCTGAGACCAACACAGCTACATCACCATGGCAAGCAAGAAAATTAATAATTTGCATTCCCATAGGATATGATACCTGTCCATAGCAAAAGTTTATTATGCAACTTTAAATCACAATTTAATCCATGAGTGCTCACAAATTATTGTTTGGTTTGTGGAATCTCTCTGGAATAGGACACTATTTTTAATAAACTCTCAAACTTCAATTCTAGATGCATTTATTTCAGTCACAAACATGGGATAAATTAACAATCATGAACAATTATACTTTACATAGGTATATTTACTGAAATAGTCTGTAAACATTGTGATTTCTTTTAAACGATTCTTAAGGACTTTCATTGTGATTCAGTTGTGGAATCAGAATACACTTTATATCTATAATTTACAAAATAAATTGGGATTGTGTACAAACACTTATATGTAGTCTTATTTAAAGTAAAGTTGTTCCTTTTCCATAAATAATCATATTAAATGCTAAAGAAAAAAAATAAACTAAGTACAGTGATTGTGGAAAGAAACAACCTAACTTAAGAGAATGTACCCTGTAAACTGCTTTAAATGTTATTTCTCAATTTAAATTTATGAGAGATGACTACACAGAACAAGCCAAAAAAGCAAATACTAACAAAACGTATTTTCTCTCCACCAACTCCACACCATTCAAATAAGACATCTTTCTTCAGAGGAATATTCACTCAGCAGGCACAGATGTTATTCTGCAATTTTTACAGCTAAATCAAAGATAATTGGACTTGTGAGTACCTTTAAATTGTACTCTGGGAAAAGGGTCTACCATAATGTATCATTTGCATTAACTATAAGGACTGCTTTTTTATCCTTTAAAATTTGCAGCACTTTTCTGGCATGTAAAGAAGCACAAAACAGCTATGCAATAGTTTATAGACATATGTAGATTGCTTTGCATGGAACATTTTAAGTTATTTTATAAGAGATCATTAAATCAGGAAAGTAAAAAAATAATCTATAACACTAGGCAAACTAGAGAACTACAACTATTTTAAAGCAGGCTATCAATAAATTTAATGAGATTCTTCAAAAGAGGGATTCTCTTATTAGTTTTCTTAATAGTCTGTATTTTATGCAGACAATGGCTGTCTTTGGCAACACTACAAAAATATTTGTGTTATATTTCATGCTTTAAATATGTTGCTCGATCTTATTAACCATATGCCTATGAGCAATATCACGTAACAAAACAAATTATTCAAGGCTCACCCTCTCAGCATTTTATAAAAAAATTCTAAGTCTTTTTAGATCATCTTTTGTGAAATTCAGGAACAATATATCAACTTTGCTTATCATAGCTTTGTATTTCATGTTTTAAAAGCTACCATTAGAATTTCCAGCCTTGATCTTAAATTAGAAAATACAAAATCACAGCTGTATTTTCCCCGCAGCCTGTGAACTATCACAGGTGTTAGATAGAATTTTAACGTATTTGATAAAATATCTTCAGCTACCATGAAACAGACTAACAGTTAAGAACGTCTCCACATGCAGGATAGTGTCTAAATTAACTCACGTTGTTCTTTTGTTGCTACATATAGTAGTCAATGCCACATGCAATTCAAATTGAGATGGCAAAAGTCTAAAATGGGAAAGACAGGTATAAATACCAATCTTTAATAATACAATTAACAGTAACAGTTGACAGAATTGTTAGGGTTTCTTGAAACCCAAAAGCTCTGGTGTTTTACATCTAGCTTTAAAATAAATCTAATGCTGAATATCTTATTGAACTGTGATTTGAATTAATTACATAATTTTTCATTGATTTATGAAGTATGGCTAGTACTACAGTGAGGGGTATAACTATTTTATTCTAGTTGCCTTAAGCAATGCATGTCTTGGTCACAAATCTGATGAAGAATGTTTTTTACAAAACACAGAAATGCAAAATATCTCTCCCCCATATTGATATATTTCTTATGTCATTATTTGGCTTAAAATAACATATTAACTAGCTTAATTTCCAATGATAGAGAGAACTGGCCACTAAATTGCAGAGTATTCACCTGGAAGTTCTATAGACAGGAATTTATAAAGCATAAATGTCATTTTCTGACACAAAACATGTATGAAGTAAAGTATTTTCAGTGTCTGAATAAAATAGTGTAATATATGTTATTCTCTTAACCATTCTATAAAAATAAAAGCAATATATTAAAGAGGCTACTAGCAGAAACCTTTAAATATACACTATAGCATTACAGATCTAATATTGGCAGGATGATATTCCCATTTAGATACACTGTTAAGGGGAAATTTTGTATTACTTTCTAATACACAAAATAATGACGCCTGCTCAGATAGACCTAATGTTAAGGCCTGTAATTAAAAAAAACCCAAAACATTTACTGAAAATACTACAAAGCATTAACATAAGGATTTTTATTATTCCACAAACCATGATATATTTTTTCAATGTTCTTCCCCATTAGACAGTACAACCTTTTTTTATTCTCCATTTCCCAATTATATTCACCTTTAAGAATTTAGCTAGGAAATACATGTAACTAAGTGATAAGCCAAACAATAATAGACTGCCCAAGGGCACGTTTGACAGGAATATTTGACCAAGAAAGAAGGAAGAGCAGCAAAGCATTGATATGTTTATCATCAGTATGGCTTCAGTATAAAGAGATAATAGTTCAATTTTGAGGAGGTGCAAAAATTTAAAATTCTTCTCTTCCTGAATAGCAAATCTACACTTAACATCACCACTAAATAAGACAATGTCTACACTTAAGAAGTTAGGTCAAGCCAGCTATATTGTTCAAGGGTATGAAAGATCCACACACAGCCTAAGTTGGCAATTTGGGAGGGTTCAAAGGACAGGTTGAATGGGTTTTTAAGCTTTATACCCATAGATAAGATGCTCAAATGCAATTCAGTTGTTAATGATCTAAAATAACTTAAAACTCATTCACTGAGTATATGAAATCAGTTAATGGCCTCAGTCTGAATCACTATGAACAAATATTTTCCTCCTGAAAGCCACCACCCTGCTAGCAATCACTTTGTGTTATTACTGACAGTCTCTTTCATGAAAAGACAAAGATGGCAATGAAGTTTCAGGGAGTAGCCGAGTTAGCCTGTACAGGATAAACGTAAAAAAACCCAAACAAATAGTCTGGTAGCACTTTAAAGACTAACAAAACATGTAGATGGTATCATGAGCTTTTGTGGGCACAGCCCATTTCTTCAGATGAGCAGAGTGTTGGATGTCCAGGACCAAAATAAATAGGGGAGAAGGGAAGAGGGGTGGAAGAAGGAAAAAATGGGACAGGGGAGCAAGAAGAGGCAGTGGGTAAAAAATATCAAGGGGAAAGCAGAGCTGGAATGTAATAGAAAAAACAAACAATGTTGGTCATAGGCATTTAACAATTCCACTTTCTGCTTTAGCTTCATGACTGCTGTAAATAAGGGCTGGGATATATTAGGAGGGCTATAAGAGGGAGCCGACTCGTCTGTTGCTATTTAGTGGGGGGAAATTTCAGTCTTCAAGTCCTCTCAATAAAGCATTAAAACTTTTTAAACACCATATAATCTCCTTTTAGAAACACTATACAGAAAATAGACCATCCTGGCAGTCTCATAGCAGAATAACGGATCACTGTTTTGTACCACAACTCATTAGGCAGGTGGGGTACTACGAATCCCATTTATCACACTGATCACCTTATTGCTGTTTGTTGTGTCCACCTATTATCTCATTTTACAGCTAGATTGTAAGCTCTTCTGACATTGTTCATTATATGTCTGCACAATGCAGTTGGGCTGTGTCTACATTGGCGCGATCTTGCGCAAAAGCGGACGCATTTGCGCCAAAACTTGCTGCCTGTCTACTCTGGCCGCGAGTTCTTGCGCAAGAACACTGACGTTCTAATGTATGAAATCAGTGCTTCTTGCGCAAGAACTCTGATGCTCCCGCTCAAGAATAAGCCCTCTTGCGCAACTGTTCTTGCGCAAGAGGCCAGTGTAGACAGGCAACATGAATTTCTTGCGCAAGAAAGCTCTATGGTTAAAATGGCCATCAGAGATTTCTTGCACAAGAGAGCTTCTACCCTGGCATGGATGCTCTTGCGCAAAAGCACATCTCTTGCGCAAAGGCACATGCCAGTGTAGACGCTCTCTTCTGGAAGAGTTTTTGCACAAAAACTCTTCCGCAAAAGAGTTCTTGCACAAAATCATGCCAGTGTAGACGTAGCCTTGGAGTCTCTAGCTTGTACTACAATGCAAATAAAATCAATAAATAGATGTAAATTTTGAGTTCAAGAATGAACTGTGTGTGGCCACACTTGGCCAAATGGACATAATGAAATACCCACAAGCAACATAGCAGGGTTGACCTAACTTCCTAAGCGTAGACCTAGTCTTACTTTGTGTTGGTGTTTACTGCAGATCTGCCATTCAAGAAAAGAAGAATTTAGGTGATTCCAACCCCCCTCCCCAGTGAAGCCATATTGATAATAATTGCATCATTGCTTTGCTGTCCTTACTAATTCCTTGATCAAATATTCTTCTATTAAGCATGATGTTGGACAGTTTATTGTTGTTTAGCCTTATACTGGCCAACATATTGCCCAGGTACATTCTCCAAGGTGAGTATCATTGAACTTTTTTTTTCTTTCCAATCCGCTAAAGGGATCCGTTATTGTGAGGTAGCTGAAATCTGAAAATAGGGTGGAAGGTCCATAGAGGATTGAGAGAACCTTCAAGGATAATTAGAACCCTGCAAATCCAAAGATATGGATAGAGAAATCCACAGCTCATTTTTGCAAATATAGATGTGGATGCAGATACAAATTTAACTACAACCCTGCAAATTTTGTGGATATCCACTTTATAGCCATGGGTACCCATTACTCCTTTTTGCGGATACAGATACAAATTTTGTATCTGCCCAGAGCTCTATGGATAGCTAACCCTTTCTACCAACAAAAATATATAGTTCATTAACACTAAGGACTTAGAGTATAAGTCACAATGTCTTATTATAATTGCAGATTTACTAAGATGATAGCAATATATTTTTACATTATTAGAATGAAAAAGGACCTTAGTTATGTACTACTAGAAAATTTACCTGATGTTGCTTGGGTCAGCAATATCCCTATAAAAATCGGGGGGGAGGGGAGGGGGAGAGGGATCTTCAGCTCCCCCCACCCTCCCTGAAAGGAGGTTTGGAGGCTGGGACAAAGAGTTCAATATGCAGGCTGCCCCTGGAAGAGAAGAAAACCCCAGCCCTCTCTCACCACAGCAGCTTGGGGCCAAGTGAGAAGTGTCTGTCTATAGCCACTGTAGTGGGCACAGTCAGGGGAAGGAGCATGGAATATCAACAGACCTGAGGACAGACAACCTCACAGAAATATACAGAAACTAACTCTCTCAAATATACAGTAGATAGCTCTCCCCTTCTACACCTCTACCCCCTTCTGCCCCTGCTGTCCTGGTCTCCACTTCTGGCCCCTTGCTGCCCCCCTCTGATCATTACATAGTATAAATGGCTCTATGAGCAGAGCCCTCTTTTTCCATGATATGAGAAAAATACATTCGAGGCATAGCCCAATGTCCAGAAATAACCAAACCCTTACCTTGCTTTATGTTATGATAAGAGGAAGCTTCATACCAAATTTGGTGGTCCTAGCTCTTATCGTTTAGGAAGAGTTCTTGAACAGACCTACAGACACACTCACTCTCAGACAAACTCTCTCAAATATATAGTAGGTAACTTCTCAAACAAAATACACCACATCTGTAATTTAGTAGAACTTAAAATCAATCTACCTTTCTTCCTAAAATATCAACAGGAATATTAGGTTTCATACAAATGCAAGCTGTCATAGTTTTCACTAAAAGGAATCTTTTCTGAGCATTTTTTCCCTGTAAGTAATGTTGATTCTCCAAGACATTTCTAGAGTTGGGAAAAAATTAAAAAAATAAATTGTGTGAATATTAATTTGAATTTCAATACATATTCAACACTCTCATGGTATGCATTCTATTTTTATTTGCTTTATGTATATGTCCTAGCATGAATTCATGAACAAAAATATTTGAGAAAAGTGAATTTTAAAGAGTTATTGCAGAATATTTCTAGAAAAAGAATGCTTATATTCTCAAATAACACTGGCTTCTAAGAGTTAATCTCACTAAATATTTGCATTGAACTCCTTGCAAGCAAGTTAAATGCATTGTTTCAATATTTTGCCATTTTTAATAGTTTGAGAAAATTACCATCTGTTTGCAGTTGATTGACACTTAGAATAAAAGGCAAAAATCATTAAAATATGCATTACAAAATTATTCACTTATTTTCAATAAATAACTTATCTTATGTATCTTAGATTTCCACCTTGAAGGATTAAGAAAGCTCTTTGTTTCACCTGCAGGTGACACTGTTGAGCTTACTCACACAATCAGAAAGCAAAAGCAGTAAATATTTCCACTCAATATATTCAACTGCAGTCTGGATCGATCATGTATCCAAAACACAATTATTTTCTTTATATTTGTACATTAGTTCTTTAAAGTTCCACTGTAATATCCAGCCTCTGCAGAGACAGTGACTAATGCAAGTGCTTCAAGTGCAAGTTTAGATGTATTAAAAAAACCTGAATTTATTCAGATAAAGTTGGAAATAAAATGAAAAAGGTGTACATTGTAGAAAATAGATATATATTCAGAGCCAAGGCTATTCACTTTCGAACTAATGCACTGTTTCATTTTAGTGTTGAAATACAATGCATGACAGATTATAAAAAAAACACATATTAATAAAAGTAAGATTGAGACTTTATTTTCAGAAAGGTTTAGAAAAACTTTCAGGAGAGTAGTCAGATGTGAACAAAGTTACCTCCAAAAAAACAAGAATGCACAACATTAAGTATGTAATTTAAAAAATCCTATATAATTTAACTACAGAAATTGAGTGGAAGACATTTGTTGTGGTACAAAATTACTATAATTTTACTTAGCATCATTTCAACTGAATTTTTCTTCAGAAACAAAGCAACAAATTAACGTCTTCCTTCCCTTTCTGGGCAAATTGAGAAAATCCAGATAGAAAGATTTGTGTAGACTGAACACAGAATATCAATATCAATTTTAATAGCGTATTTTCTTAAAGTGTGGGGCACTTATTTTTAAAAGCACAGTACACAACTTGTGTTCTGTATCTGAATGTCTTAGGGAAAATAGTATATAATGTCATGTTTGGAAGAAAAATAGTTCAGAAATAAAATTCAAACTCATGGTTAGTAGCTGCCCTGTCCAGCCCTCTCTTTCAGAGCTTTGAGGTAAAGTTCTCACAACAACCTATTCAGGGTTCTGCAATTACCTGTAGTCCACCTCAGCCAGTCTTCAGCCACTGGACCTGAGCTTCAGCTGGATCTGCAATCCAGCATACACTCGGAGCTGTCCAAGGTGCTACTACCTTCCTCATCAGTCCCTATGTCCGCCTGTCTTGAGCTCCAACAAGGAACTGCCAAGCCCTGGCTCAGCAGCTTTTTTAATACTGGCTTGCTGGGTCCTGAATGGCAGCAGCAGAAGCAACCACTCTTGCTTGGAGGACCTCTCTTCTGCTCTTTTCCCTGGAGAAGGGTTGGGCAAAGCCACCAGCCTCCAGCAGGGGTCTTTGGGCTTAGTCCACCCTGTCACGTAACAGTTGGGAGTGTTACTGGTCAATGCACCACTACACCTGGTGGTCACGCACCACTTACTGATGAAAAGACTGAACAGCTTAAGAATGCCAGAAAATAGGGTGTTCTGAACCTAACCATGCAATGAGGCAGAGGGCCAGAACAGTACTAATTTATTGCATTATTTACCGTGTAGTCCACTAACGTCTCTTTTACAGTAACTATAGCCTATACAAGAATAAGTAGGCTTTTGTGCATATGTTTCTATTTTATAAATTAGAATTCTGTGTTGCTGTTGTACTCCACCATATAATACAGCATATGTATAAGTTACATAAAAATACCTTTTCTTATTTGAAAAGACTCCTAATTTTTGCTCTGAAGACTGAACAAGCAATCTCTATCTTTTTTATAAAGAAGATGCTATAATAAGTAAGGAGGCAAAGGAATTTGATACACAGTCTGTAAATTTTTAAATCTTACCTATCTCAAAAGATATTCTAGATGGGGTGCTTTTCTACTACATAGATCTGCCATAAAAGCAGAATGGACAATGAAGAGGGAAGTAAGATTTTGTTCTGTAAAGTATAAATCCACCTGATACAAAACAAAATTCATAAGATGACACAACATGAGATAAGGAATACTTTGGATTACAGAAGTGACATGGCATAAAAAGGTTTTCATCTTTCTAAAGACACCTATGCACGTATCTTACAGCTCTGAGCAACATATCACCCTTTTGGAACGTTGTGTCTCATAGGAAAAATAAAAGTTTTTTGCACTTCATTTAAAGGGAGGGAAAACAGAGCTTATCTTTTAAGATTCAGTATAAAGAAATCTTTCTTTCATTATGATTATACTTCTGAGAAATATTATATGAGTTCTCTCAGGAAGAGAAGGAAAAATTCTCACTGCTGTTATTAGCATTAGATTTTGATGCCCTTTAGAAAAGTCACATTTCTGAGTCCAAAATAGAATATTCTGCTCCTACAGCTCTGTATGCAAGTGCAATCACTTTAGTCATGATGGAAGAAATAGCAGAAGTGTTAACTGGGTATAACTCTTTTCAGATGCAAAGATGTGGAATGGTAGCTACTGTGGGGGTTTTTCACCTATGGCTCATAATCCACTTCAGGTAGACTGCAGAGAGTTGGTGGATAAACTCATGATTGTTTGTCTTCCTGGCTTTCATCTGCTTCTACAGATATCTAAAGCTTCGATTGTAGAGCGCTTGGTAGCTGTAAAGCATGGGAAATAAGGAAAAGGATCCTGTCTAATTATCTCCTTTAGGAGATATTCTGACATAAGAAGGAAAAAAAGGGGGAAAGAGTCAGAGTATGACAACGCAGTAATTAAATGCCCACAGCTGGCCAAGGTCAGCTGACTCAAGACCTGGAACTTGGGCTGTGCCACTGTAAAACTGTGTCATGGATGTTTGGACTTGGGCTAGTGCCTGGGGTCTGAGACTTTGTGAAGCAGGAGGGGGGAATTTTACACCCTCACAGCCCAAGCTTGAGACAGTTAACACAGATCAGCAGCAGGTGTTGAACCGCAGCATAGACATACCATTAGAGTCTGGCATCAGGAATAAGACTGGTGCTTTCAACAAACCATTGAAAATTACTAGATGGAAGATAAAGGAGTCACCATCAAGAAATCAATGTCTATCAGAGAAGGGAACACCTGGGACACAAACACTACAGAGATGAGGGCTAGTTAAGTATCTAACAAATATAGACTACAAAAGCAGGGAAGAAGTGGACTAGGCAGCAGTGGAGCACATAGAGAAGGAAAGCATATAACAGAATGTACTGTAGAGCAAACCAAGACAAACAAAACACCTCATAACATCTTACCTAATATTTTCCCCATGTATGCAATTGCTGTAGTTGCCAAATAGATATAGGGTATAAACACTTCCACTATCCATTATAAATCAGTAAGTGAACATGGACAAGACAGATCCGGAATACAATTTGATTAATAAATTATAATGATTCTCTCCTCTCTATTCCCAACAAAGAAATCCCAAGGAAAGAATTGTGTATCATGATTCTGGATCTGGGAATACTTATCAGAGATGGAAATGCA
This sequence comes from Rafetus swinhoei, assembly GCA_019425775.1. Classification (NCBI taxonomy): domain Eukaryota; kingdom Metazoa; phylum Chordata; order Testudines; family Trionychidae; genus Rafetus; species Rafetus swinhoei. The sequence goes on from CM033440.1 coordinate 73,881,299, forward strand.
TTACCAAGGAAATGACTGATCTAATATCTTTTTAATAGCTTGAGTTCTATAATATGGTTGTTTCCCTACTGGCCAACAGGAAGTGGAATTTCAGACACATGGACATCACCAACAAAATGGAGTTACTTAATACTGTGGTATACAGCAACTCTGAAAACCTGTGCATTCAACCTCATGGTTGCTGCTTGATTCCTGCTCCACAGGAAGCCTCTACATGTCTCATCTTATGATCCAAAAGCTCCAACGGAAGTAGATCACGGAGCTGACCTAGAAAAGGATACAAACCACTTCTCAAAATAAAAATACCAATCTCCAAGCTATTATTCTGGACTATATCCAAATTGGAATATACTGCACCGCACAATTGATCCCTCTACCCTACCCTCAAAGAACCCACATAAGTTATACACTTTTGCTAGAATAATCATACAGTTTGAGTACTGTAGCTTAGTACATCTTTCTGAGATGAAGGAAAATAATATATTGTTAACGTGCACTATCCTTTTCAATCCTCCAGAAATTGCTTAAAAACAAATTAGTCAAGCAGGCAGAGAGACTAGTCCTCAGTCCAAACTATATGCTTAGTTCAGTAAATCTGGAAGTAGATCAATGAATTGGTATATATGTGTAGAGTGGCTTACTAACAATTGGATCATTAATTTCTGACAAAGCTGAAATATAGCTTTCTTTTTTAAAAATACTCAAAATTGCATAAGTCTGGATTTTTTTTAAAACATTTTTGGCTTGAATGTAAGCATGAAGAAGCGGAATGCAATAATTGGTGTTTTGAGAAATTTGTCTGACTAAAAATAATCAGAAAAAGTGTAGTTTTCATTTTCACTACTCTGGAATCACTCTCTCATTATTATATTATACAGAGATACAACTTTTAGTAGTATGTCTAGTCATGTAGTTAGAAGCTTGTGTACAGTCCGCTACACAGCCAAAATAATGAACTGCCAAAACTTGCTGTCTCCATTTTCCACCACTTACACAAAGAAAATACATTTCAAATTCACTATTTGCTCTTATCTATAAATATATTTTATTAAATTGTGAGGACTGTACTATGTAAAACATAGTAGATCACAGACAAGAGAGACTGACACTGCAGACTTATAGCTCTCTCTTACTTATAGTCCTGTAGCTTATTATTTTTATTTAGCAGGCAAGAATTTAAGAAGAAAAAAATATTGTCCCATTTTATTAGAATCCTATTTCAAAAGGGCATAAAACTTTTGTCTCTCAATATTCAAGTTCATTAGCTCACAAAACCTATCTAGGTAATCATCCATATTTCTCAAAGGTCCTAATGCCATTTACCATCCTCAACACCAGTCATCCCATCAGTTCTGACACACTTAAAGTCGCTGCCTAACTTCTCACTTCTGCTCTGTCATCACAAGTGCAATTAATCAACTAATCTTTAAGATGTCAAAATCTATTCAGGCTTCTAAACGATTTTTCATGAGCAGAGGAAATAATCTCAGCACCAATACCGGACAAGTACCTTTGCTACTAAAACCCCACTTGCATACATTCTGTTTTTATATTTCAAAAACGGCTCTTTGAAAAACAAGTTGTTTATATCACTAATGTGTTACTTTTATGATCTTCTGAGGACATTGATGTTTTTCACATTCCTTTCAATTTCAAAACTACACAATGTTGATCTTTGAAGCATACACTGCCAGTCACCATTGTTTTCATATTTATTTGAATATGACAATTCAACAAATCATTTGTATGTGTTTTTACTATTTTACAGTTGCACAATAAAAATATTTCTCATTTCATAAAAACTTTAAAAAGAAAAATGCTGAATCAAAAATGACTTAACCCTTTTTAAGCTAATTTAAACATAAACCTAGTATTTAAGTACTCAGATCTTCTACTATTTTGAGAAAAATAGAGGCAGTATATGTGCGTATGGCAACGACACAGCCGTACCTCTTCAGAAGGTAATAGATTTCAGTTTTCATCAGTCAAAAAATACAAAAAAGCTTTTCTTTAAAATTATATGTATTGCTGGATTAAAGTTCAGAACTGATCAAAGGTAAACAAATGTTACGTTTACATAAATTCATATAGCCAAGATGGCTACCTGTATGCTGCAATTTCAAACTAGCTGTGTCAACGTTTCAGTGAAAAAAAAATAACTTTAACCAGTGCTGTTGTAATATCCATACTATAATTCCTCTGGAGTGCAGCACATTAAAAGAAAACTTGACTCTTGCAAGTCCTTGACACTCTACTATAAGTTGAGAGGCAAAACGGAAACTTCTTAAACTGGGGACTAGTCAACAATGAATGTGATTAAAATGACATTTTTTTAAGCAGGCTGCTCTGAAATAAAATATACAGGAGCACAAAACCAAAGAATTTCCCTGTAACAGCAGGCTATTGAAAAACAGACATTTAAGTTGATTGTATTGACATTTCTTAATTTTTTCACAGTAAGGGCCTTTTAAACTATTTGTATCATATCAAATATGAAAATGTTTATGACATGCAATGGTGCCCTATTAAATTTGCCAATACTCGCCATAAAATGGCACTTTTTTATATTGTGGTGGTAGGGGAAGAAAGAGAGGAAATTAGGTCTGTGCTGTTCTGCTCCTGAGACAGGACAGCAAAAGGAAAGAACTGTGGCTCCAGGAAAGAATTAATTTGCGATTTACTGGATCCATGCCAGTAGCAGATTATTTCCATTTTTATGCCATTAAGGCTCTGCTGGTTGGCATATTAGGAGGTTTGCCCACATGGCACTCTGTCTGTCCCTTCCTAGTCTACCCAAGCAAGAAGAGCTTAGCTGTTTTTATGGAGGTTGTGATCTGCAATCCCATCTCTTCCCCTCCCCCCCCCCACACTTTCTTTTCCGCACACTCTCAAAGGGTATGTGACAATATTGTCCTGAAGCAATTAGTCCTTCTATGATATAAGAACAGTTTTGTGTGTAAATTAATAAATTCCAAGGCCAGAAGGAACCCTTGTGATCATTTAGTTGGATCTCTTGTGTATAACACAGACCACCAACTTGTATCCCCACAGTGTGCCTTATCTGCTAAGATACTGATCAATATGTATTCAAGATCATTTTCTTCTGAATTATCACTGACTTGGAAATAAGTAATACTTTTTTTTTTCCAATAGAGTGCCACCCCCACTTCCTTTTGACCACTGAACTCTTACTAAATAGGTTGATTTTAATATCCCAAGTAGGTTAATCAACCCACCAGGTTTCAGTAATACCTACTAATTTGAATTTAAGCCCATAAGTGAGCAATTATAATTCCTCTTGTTTGATGCCAGGCTCTTAAGTGTTCATGTCCTTTGGTTCTTTGACTAATTGTGTTCTCGGCATCTTGATGTTGTGCTGCGTGCTCATTTCTTCCCTCTTTTTACCCTCCCTTTTTGTAATTAGTTTAGCCCCTTCCTAATAATATGTGATCATGGAATTAAAGACTTTTTTTTCCATTTTACAAAGTCTTACACATTGGCTAAATTTGGACAAATTTTCACAGGTTCAGCAAAAGTCTCATTCCTAACACCAGGATGACCCTCTCTGACAAATGTTGAGTTCCTGCTGCAAATCATGCTCAATAAAACAGAAGTCAGATTTTTTTTCAACATAAACAAAAATGTATTTTCCATAATTAGTCCTAGAAAATGGCTGAACTGTTTGTGCTGAAACTAAACTAAAATTAAAATCAAATTAAGCCAAACCTAATACATTGCATAGATAATGGCACCCTACCTGTTAAAGTTTGATACATGTGTAAGCAACTGAAACGCTGTTTGCTCTCAGCCACATCAAAACTTTTAAATACACTCTTTTCTGACCATTTACATACCACTTGCACATTTGTAAGGAAAAATTATTGACATTTAAAAATGTAGATGGGTGAAGTTCACGGTCAAGGCAAATATCATTCCAAATTGCCACACCATAGAATACATAGGGGAATGTTGGTGATTTAGGTTCTTCGAAGATATATACCCTCAATTCAGGAGTCCTAAATTTCCATCAGTAGCTACAAAACAAACGTAACTGTGTCACAGTCTTATTCTTATAAAGAGATGAAACCCTGTTTCTTGGGACTAAGACGTTAATTGGAAAACATGGGTGTAAAGAGAACGTTATGATTTAAAGCACAGAAGACAACACGGGGAGCTAACAGACACTTTTTACAGGATCTCACATTTTTATAGCATGAATCGAGTGTTCTACTTTCTCAAATTAAATATGAATAAAAATAATGGCACGCAAGAAGTTAAGTAGACCAAATAGCTCCTTAGTTTTGAGGAACCTTGCTACCTTATTTCACCTAAGACAATATTTTGGGGAAATTCCCCTGTAAATACAGACCACAAACGGACATTAGTCAATCACCACCAGATTGGTTACATCCTAGCTTAAGATGTAATATGTAAGCTTTCTGCAGACACTTTGGATGTGCTTTCTCTCCTTCCTATCCTTGTTTTCTTCTGCCCACATTTCTTCAAGCTTGACTAGATTATGTATGAGTTGAACTGCACAATATGACCAACAGAAAATGCACAGGTAGCCTTCCCCCAGCATGAAGCCATACCTGTCCTAGAAGGACACTAGACAATGCCTACCAGATACCATCACAGATAGGGAAAGAAACATAGGTCCATGTAGCTGAATTGTATCTGCAGCACTTGAAGGAAGTAAGAATAAGCTGGACAGAAGCTTTTGTTTCCTTTGATTATTTTGTTCTCTTTCTTTTATGTGCTTGCCATGTGTGTCTAAGGAGCAGGAACTATCTTAACAACAAATCAAGTTGATATCCAATAGCAAAATGACTTCTTCCAATAGAAACTTTTGCTACCAGTAAGAAACTTTTTAAACCGAAAGGGGAAATTTTTGAAAAATTAATTATTTCACTGTTGAATCCCAAATGTTTTACTTTTCTGTTTTTGTTATTTTTAAAGTAAGTTCTATAAACGTTTGTGATAATCAAGCAAAAGTTCCTTTCCTCACAACCTGCACACTAAAATTAACTCTAATTCAGTAGCCATAAAAAGATGATTCTAACAACTTTGAGACTGATAAACAATCATCTAATAAGCCTTTACCTAGAATAACCACCACAACCACCACCACCACATATATACATCACCAAAATCTTTCAGGATACATAAATACAAGAGCATGACTGCAAGAGTATGTGCATTTTTGTGAACATACTAGTTGCACCTACCTTGACAAAAAAAATGGGTATCCCAAATTCATAATTGTTGCTCATGTCCATTCCATTGTAGATGTGTGCACGCCCATGAGTACAGTCATTGGAGGTTTCTGCCATAGCAGTATCTGCAGGGCCAACCCTTGAGTGCAATGTTCATTCGTTGGTATATCAAGCCCTGCAAAGACCATGCCCTCTCAATCCATTCTTCCCAACAACTGCAATAGAGGGCTAGGAGAGAAGGTAATGGAATGGGCATGAGCAACACATCTCGAAGAACAGTTACAAAAGGTGACTAACCTTTTTTCAATCCCCAAGTGCTTGCTCATGTTGATTCTATTGTAGGTGACTCAAACGCAGAATCTTTGGAGGTGCACTCAGCATTCAGAGTCTTGCAGACAGCAACACAGCTCTGCCAAAGCCAGCTTTGTCTCAGGCTTGCTGGGTTACCGCATAATGTAACACAAGCATGTGGATGGAAGACCAGTCGCAGCCTGACATATCCTGGATAGGTATTTGTACGCCTGCACCTAGCACAGTAAGCTGTTACAACTGCCAGAGGTATCTTTGCCAGCTCACAACAGTATTAGATACAGGCCTGATCCAGGAAGAGAATCTCTTCATTGACACCAGGGTGACCTTTCATCCTGTCTGCAACCACAACAAACAGCTGTGATGAATTACAGAATGGCTTTGTGCTGTCTATGTAGAAAGCCAGCATCTGCCTATTGTCCAGGGTGTGATGCCTCCATTCGTCATCTGAGGCTGGTACTTCAGACAAAGGACTAGTAAAATATAGCCAGATCCCTATGAAACTTGGATACAACCTTGGGCACCAGTTGTGGCCACAGATACACTTTGCCCTTAAAGAGAACCATGTAGTGTGGATCCAAAGTGAGTGCCCTGTCTCTGACACCCTATAGGTCAATGTTTTGGCAACCAAAAAGGAAACTTTCCAGGACAGAAGGAGAAGGAATCAGGAAGCAAAGAGTTCAATGGGTGAGCCCCTGAATCTGGAAAATCAATTCTACCATGTCCTGAAACCATGCTTCTGGGTGAAAGGCTCTGGCCCACATGGAGGAGTCAAGAACAGCCCTGACTAACCAGAAGACTAACCTGAACCAGAGTTAATGCGGACTTTTCTATGTTCACTAAATGGCCCAGACCATAGCAGCTGAAGCGCACTACGTCAAGACTCCAGTGGAACTGCTCTGGAGACCTGCCCTTGATGATCCAATTGTTGAGATATGGAAACAAATGAACCGCACAACATCTGAAGTCAGCAGCAACTGGCATCATGCATTTTGTAGACAAGCTCAAGGCCAATCAGAGGCCAAAGGGCAGTGCTGTGAACCGGAAATGGCACCCTCCCATTAGAAAATGGAGGAAGAGCAAGGAGTATAGAAATGTGGAAGTAAGTGTCTTTCCAGTCAAGAGAGGAGTACCAGGGCTTATCTAGACTACACTAAAGCGTTGAAAGAGGATATGCAAATTCCACGGGAATTTGAATATCTTCCTCTGATCTCAAAAGTGTAGTTTAGACACAGCTTTTTCGGTGAACCCCCCGCCCCTTGTCGAAAAGCTGCGTAAACCTCATTTTTTTAGGAAGAGCGGCTTTTTGGCAAAGATTAGTCAAGGCTTGCAGCACCGGTTGTGCTTAAAGAGTAGGCAAAGGTCTGAGTTCCTTTGGTACCTGTGACCCGGAAATCATCAGTGCTGGCAGGATGGCTGGACCTGTACCACTCACTGGAGTCACAGGGCGTCCTTTAGATGGCCTAATGTCCCTAGCTGCTGATTGACTGCCGCAGGGCTAAGGGTGGATGGGCAACTCAAGGCAAGCTCATTGCTTGCTGACAACTTCTTCATTTGCACTAGGAAGCAGCATTTCTTAATTCTCTTCTGTGGTACTAGCAATGTCAATCGGTGCTGGGCAAGTGCCGGTGCCTGAAGTGCACTGCTCACCAAAGTTGAAGTGTTAGGTAACTCATGTCCAGCCAGCTGAGATGCCAGATAGAGGGTGGATTCCATAAGGGGAGTTGTGAGTCTGATGTCCCTCTACTTCTGGGTGCAAGGACAGGCAGAGCAGCCCACAGTGCAGCAGGCCCAGTTTTACTGATGCAACCTATGCCATGCTATAGGCAGGAGGCTGGTTATGTGGTTAAACATGGTTACATGGGATTTTACATCGCCAAAGGAAAGGCACTCCAACTGACCACCATGGATGGAAAGAAGGAACTGAGAGGACACGGAGCTGACCCGGGAGTGCAGCACTTAAGGGGCGACACTGCTGACCCTACAGACACCACTAGTGCAAAAATTTCTGGTGACTACACACATGGGCACAAAGCACAACTACAACGGTATCAACATGAGTAAGTACTTGAAGAAGAATGTGGCTTTTACACTCAAAATAACAAAAGACTTGATGGTTCTTCAAAAGTAAAGAAATTCCACGTTTCTACCAAGTGAACAAGAAGTCATCTTAAATGTGTTTTCCTTTTATTACAATGTCATAGACCTCCCTACGTCTCTTTAAACAGCCAACTTCTTTGCATACACAGCAATAAAACATCCTTAACAAAAGGACAATTCAGCATATATGCAACTAACTAAAGTGGAAAGCACAACGTGTATCAAATCACATTATTCAATGTTATCTCCCTCTAGGCATTAATATGCTTGGGGGCCAGGAAGTCATATCTGTGATCCTCTAAAGGTTACAGCTGTCTACTACAGGCTAAGACATCATGCTAACAGAGCCATCTGTTTATAATACAAAATGCCAGCATAAGGCACATCACAAAAACATGTTATATCTCCTAGCCTAGTAATTTACAAACAAATCTGTACTAGTTCAAACCCATTCACGTTCTCCATGGTCCAAGGGATTTTGAAGATATCTGAAATTGTTCACTGTATGGGCAGAGCCATACAAGGATTGTTTTCTTCAAGGATTGCTGATAAACTGTGTTCAAAGCTGTATCAACCATTTTGTCAATTACATAAAACAAAAGGGTTTTAGTCTATTTTTAAGTCCAAGTCAACAACCATTCAGAAAGTTATCTGACAAAAAGACAACACCTAATGACTGCTGATATGCCAAAACCATCATTCTATGCATATTCTGTAATATAAACATTAAATGGCATGTATACATTTAAAAAGACCCACTACCTGGTCATTTTCCCCAAGGAGAAGCTGAGGAAACAACAAATCCATACCTAGCAGAAGTTAGTTATGTCATTTGATGCACTACTAGTAAGTGCTCACATATTAGGTGATCAAGGTGGTAAAAGAGACTGTATAGGCAAAAAAAAAAAAAAAAAAAAAAAGACTCCAAGCCACAGTCAGTCAACTGTGCACAAGAGAGAAACTTGTACTTCATAGCAATCTGGACTTAAACTATATAGTAAAACCCTAAATATTGCACTCTGGAGAAGCAAAGTTGAAAAAATAATGCAGCTCTATTTAAATTAAAACCCCTCATTTTAAAAACTGAAATAAACACAAAAATGAGCAATAGAATGAGTATAATAGCTATTTATTATTTTTATATAGTTATCACATTCAGTTTTCAATATGGCAAAAAAAAATTTGCATTGACAGTACACACCGTCAGTGCAGAAGTTATACTGAGGAAGAGGGAGACCAGAAGTTTTGCGGGTGGATTAGAGACAGTTAAAGTTTTGGGGGAAGTCCTTTAGGTATCTTTACATTAAGTGTAATGAAAAGACATCTGTAGAAACTTCAGTATGTTCAGACTCCAGGATTTTTTAACTGATTTTTTTTTGTAACTGTTTCCATTGTTTGGAGGACACTAGTGAGGTGGATCTTTTGATAGAAGCAAACAGAATTTGGATCATCTCCTGAAAGTAGAATGCTTCAACTATTAACTCTCTCACAAGATCCAAGCAGCAAAGTTTTAGCCATGTTGATCTCAAGATTTGAGAGAGAGAAGGTGGGTGAAGTAATAGCTATTATTGGATCAATTGCTGTTGATGAGAGACTAAGGCTTTGTTTACACTACACATCTTTTAACTACATAGCTGTGTCCATCTTGAACTTCAGGAACCTTCTTAAAGTCAGGTATATATTGAAGTATGTTCAATATATGTTTTATGTTCCTCCCACCTTGGGATCTTGTATTTTACTTTATATATATTTATTTATTGTGTTTTAAAAAATTTTGTAAGCTGCCTTGAGTATTTTAAATAGAGAGGCAGGGTAAAATATTTTAAATAAAATACATAAATTAAGTAGGCATCTTGCAGATGAAGAGCTATAAACCACATGCCCTTTTCTAGAGAGGGAATGACTGCTACAAGTAAAATCATATGGAATCATGGTTTGGCAATTGAACAGTTAAGGCATCAGACTCCATCCTCCATTCTTTTTGGGTACCTGAAAGTAGTTTGAACAAAACCCTGTTCCCTGAAATGGTTCTGGGATGGGTTCCATAGCTCCCCTCACCAAAGGGAGGCCACCTGTAGTTGGAGGGTGTCATAGTATAGTTGCTCCATCTGTGCACCAAAGTGGAGAGTGTTATGTGGGCATCATTGTAAACTCTATGACAAAGCTCCTCTGGATAACATCTAGGGCCTTCTTGTCTGTTGCTACAGCTTTTCTTGCTGGAAGAAAAGGGGTAGCCAGTAGGAGTACTGACATGCAGAATGGCTGATGGCTCTATAATGACACTCAAATATCATTTACATGATGATTGGGTAGTCGATGTAGACAGGCAGGTTTTGTGGACCGTAGACTATTTTTGAGGAGGCTTGTAGCTATGTTGATGATGTAGCTGTGGGTCCCTGTAGTGTTGTGATTAGGGCAGCAGTAGAAGATTCTCTTAGGTGCTGGTGTATACATGCCCAAAGATCTTAATGTGGCTCCAGAGTCTTTTAAGGCAAATAGGGAATTATCTGTCTTCTGGCTGGCGAGGTATAATTTGTCTTTATAAAAGGTCTTCTATAATGTTTTGCACCTCATTGGGGAAGCCTGAGGAGTGTAACTACAATTCCCTCCTCAAGACAATCCCTGTTGCCAACACATGGCATGCCGCATCTGCTGACCCCAATATAACTTGTAGCATGGACCAGATGAGTAACTTGCCTTCCTGAAAAGCCACCAGGAATTGGTTGCAATCTTGCAGTAACAGTTTTGTCAGAATACTCAGCCATAGTTGATAAAGTCATATCTAGCCATCAGGGCTAAGTAGTTGGAACTGGAATCTTGCTGATAAGACTACCTTTCTACCCCGTATCTGGAGAAAATACCTTAACTCTTCAGAGCCAGGCTAATCAAAGCATCATCCAAAACTCTCTTGGAGTGCTCACCTGATGAGGATTGTATTACAATGTGGGGGAATCCTCCTGAACTGAGTAGGGCCATTTGGAGGGTAATTATTGGGGCCATGAGCTCCAATATGGACATCCTAACTGACCCTGCTTTGGGTAGCCTGTGACCATGGTCTCGGTTACCACCTCTGCCTCAGTGCACTGGAACCTTACTAGTTACTAGAATAAATTGGATTGGCAAATATGTCCTATAGTGAAAGGCGCTAGGAATTCAACCTGTTAATTTTAACCAAGCAAAGTTTAAGGGATGACTTACTTACAGTTATAACAAAAAAGAGGAAACAAAATGTGACGAGAGAGCTCTTCAGTCTCGGAAACACAGGCATAACAAGATCTTATTGCTGGAAGCTGACAAAATACAAATAAGGTATATTTTTAACAATGCCAGTAACTGATCATTGGAACAAAATACCTTGGCTATGGTGGAACCCTCATGGTGGAAAACTTTCAAATCAAGATTATATTTAGAAAACAAAATCTAGTTCAAACATGAATTAATTTGGGGAAATCTCATGGTTTATATTATGCAGGAGGTCAGGCTAGATTACCATAATCTTTCCTTCTGGATTTATAATCAATACATGTGTATTTTTAACATAGGAAAAGAAATGTTCAGTCTAATGAGATGTAAAGTTGTAAGAGATGTAAAGTATATCAAAACTAAGAAAAAAAGTAGATCTCATTTGCATCAATTTTAATTACTACTGGATTAATTACACCAGTGTTCGAACTGATAATCAATATAGCCAGAGCTTATTCATTAAATTAGGAGACAAACTGGTAACAAGAAATTTAAGAATGTAAATACAAAAATATGGAAACGTGGCAGAAAGACTGTTTGCCCAAAACGTATACCTGAGAAAAGCCACTTTTCTAAACCAATAAGGCAATACAGTAAAACATAATTGCTAACAAAAATTCTGTATGCTGCACAGAACTGTTCATGAAGCCATGTAGTCAAATTCAGTTATTATAATGTCTAGAATTTCTCAAGAAGCAAAAAAAGGACTCCATTAGTGATATCTGATACTTTTCATCATAAATGTTCTTTATCAGAGAATATACTGAGGTTAGTCATCAACAGAATCTTCAATTTTATTAACCCTTTAAAAATATGATTGATAAGGAGATTGAAGTAATACCTTTTTATTAGAACAATTTTCAATAAGAGACATTACCTCATCTTCCTTGTCCGTCTAATAACCAAGGACCAATATAACTACAATACCACCTCATATTTTAAAAAGGTCTGACAAAATATTCATTTTCACTACGCATTATAGTAATATTTCAAACTTATTTTGCATTTACCCTCTAAGAACTTGACCCTACTTGACACACACTCTCTCTCTCTCTGTGCGCGCGCATGCATGCATGTGCGAGAGAGTGTGAGCGAGAGAGAGTGTTTGTGTTTTGTGCAGAGAGTGTCAAGGGAGGCGGAAGAGGACTTATTTTTAAATGAGTAACTAGTACCACAGTCATCGAAAGGTAAGAAGAATCAATTAAAAACTGGAATCCATAAGAAAAGTACCTGGTTCTACTAACGATTATAAGCAATGAGGAGTACATGGGTTTACTCAGGGACCTAATAAAAGTGGGATGTGATAGGAAAGTTGTGCGTATATTACATATTATAGATGGAACCTCAAATTTCAGTGAAAAAATTGATTTTAAGTTGTATTTCAGATATATCTGAAAGTTTTCTCCATAGTGTAAGCATTTTCAACTTTGCCATTTTAAACATACACAGTAAAAATTACACAATGTTATATTTCAACTGCCACATTGAAGTTTTTTTTAAAAATGAAAATTGTACACATGCATGCACACAGGCACTATTAATCTGAAACAAAACATACCTGTGTTCGCAGAATTTCACCTTTTGACAACTGCATGTCACCGGTCAACTCTTTCACTGTGATGCCTAGTGGCTCCAGACGCTTGCTGAAGTAATTTGTCATTTCAGCTGCCAAAGCCTTCATAGGAGCAACATACACAATCTGCACCAAAAGGACACTAGCTTGATAAATGAGCAAACTGCACAATGTCATTTATTTCATGGCAACCAATACAAATCACAATTTATTGTGAAATATGATTCTAGGCACTTAGAGTGAAAAATCTTAATAGTGATATATGAAAAGTAGTTATCTTTGTTGGATAAGTGTGCCGCTGTTTAGAAAACAATGGATTTTGTTTATACAGCCTCATTACTTTGAGAATTGGTTCTGCATCAAAGCTAAATGTATTTTCATAGCTTTTCACATGGGTAATAAGATTTTCAGAACACAAATAGGAATTGGTTTAATAGTAATGAAGTAAATCACCAGCATTTTCTATGATGCTTGGAGAAGTATAATACTCTTGAAAACTTCTTGATTTCATATAATGTGTATAACTGCATAATGGGTTTTATCTTGCGAGCTAAAAAAGTTGGTTTTGGTTCACTGAATTCCTACCTTAAACTCATCTTTTTTGATAACTCCTTGCTGAACATGCTGGCGAATTTCATGCAAGACAGTTAGCATTGCAATGTTAGTTTTCCCAGCTCCAGTAGGTGCACAGATCAGCATGTTCTCATTTGTATTGTAGGCAGTCTCAAAAACTATTGATTGGATTCGGTTCAGTCTTTTCATGCCTTTAAAAACAAGTTGCCCAATCTGAAAGAAAATAAAGTATTGCAATGAAAATGCAAAGGCCAGCAAAATTAAAGGGACAATTTTGGGATCCTCTTAGAAACTAGTTACAAGCCTTTGATCCCAAAGGCTAAGAATATCAATGCTGGAAACTACAAATTTCTTTTATGTATTCTAAATAGGATAACTTTTGAAACATTAACATGCTTATGAATAAGTGACTCTTAATTACACCACTTTTAAGTTTTAAACTATTTCTTTTACGAAAAACAGACTGACAAAACTTCATTCAGTTTATGAATATTAGCATAAATATTAATAAATGAGTTATGTATTTTAAACAATTACATAATTGTTAACAACAAAATGAATACCTTTATAGAACTTTATAAATTACAAAAAATGTTCTAAGTTGATGTCCTAAAGCCGTCCTAAGGCAGAGAGAGGAAATAGTGCCACCCTCCTCTCTGATGGGTGAGACATTTTCAGAGCATTGTCAAACCACTACCTACGTAGACTGCATAGCTAAATGAAAAGTCAAAAATATAAACTAACATATTACATTAAAAACAATATTAAGAGAGCATTAATGTTACTGAGAAATTAGGAAATGCCAGAATTAAGATTGTCTTACAAACTTATGGTGGCCCCCTTTAGCATATGCAATATGATTAGGGCCCTTCATTTTCAGGTTTTATTTTAGTTAATTTTTCCCAGGAATGTATCAGTGTTTTCAACTACAAACAACAAAAGCAGGTGAAAAATCAGAAAAAAAAAAAACCTGTAAATATTTTTTTTCCTGGGTAAATATATAGGGTTTATATTGTTGGATGGAAGGATAGGGAAAAATGTATTCAAGTAGATTATAGCTTTGATGAGTGGAATTCAATGTGGTTTGCTGCAGAAATAACCAGACCACCACCTTTGAGTTTAAGAAAACAATACATCACTAATCCCCAAATAAAACTTTGGTTTGAATAAACAGTGCACTGTTTAGACTTAAAACTATTATCCTATAAATACTTACATTTAATGATTGGGCCACAGCATTTGCAGTGCATACTCTCAACTTCATTCTTTTCTCCTGTTTTTTTTAATAAGTTTTGAATACTTGTTTGTGTTCTCAAAAGTATTCTGATAGGTTTTTGCTTTCTTCCCCTTTTAGTGTGTCAGAACCTTAAACCATTATCTGCTAAATGCTTGAAAATGTGCATGAGGTGGGAGTGAAATTCACCAGTACTTTGAGCATACACAATTAGTGGGAGGGAGATAAAAGTATTACCAGCTGGGGAAGTATAACCCTCCACGTGACACCCCCTCAGGTAACTTGTTCCAACTCCCTGCTCGCCCTCCTCACACTCGCCTCATCCCCTCCCCATGCTGCGTAACCTATTGGGGACACAGGGTACATTCTCCAGCCATGCTGCCTGCTTAGGAGGCTGCCAAGGGCAGCACGGTAGCTGCCTGGGAGACAGCAGCCTCTGCACTGAACCACGCAGCATCCCAGACAGGCAGTGTGGCTGGAATCAGAAAAGGAAGGCTCTGGATCCAGTCTCTTCCCTTCTGGTTCTGTCCCTAGCCCCCACATCAGCATTTTAGGGAAGGGTATGCATGTCCCTCCCTTGCGTCACCCCTGACATTGAGATGCACATACACTTCAGCGCTTGCTTGAGAGCCTATTCATTGTGTGTATCTTCTAGAATACTACATAGCCTTACTTCAGCAAGCAGCTTTGAACATACTCACAGACTAATACGCAATACAGAATATCATCATAATACATATCTTGTGCAATACATAATATTTTGCAAATAAAATAAATTATTTTTATACACTGAATGATTCAAAAGTAGAGCGTGTGGCAAAGTCCTCACCCAGGCCCCTTGCCCTGGAACTCCTCCTTTGTCCACAAGTCAACCGGAACCCTTTCTTGTGCAGTCACCTGTGCCTTTTATTGTCCGTGCCTATTTCCCATCACCTTCTATTTACAGCAGGTCTAATCAACTTTGGAAGCCCCGGGGACCACAATGATACTCACAGCACATGCCGAGGGCTGCAACTTAAGTGTAGTTGCATATACATGCAAATATATATGCAAATATATGCAAATAGCTTCTTTCACACTGACGGGCAAGACTAAACAACACGCAGGCCCCATTTAAGTCAGTTCTGCTGATATTAATAAAATGCAATATTTACCCGATTTCCACCCAGATGACAGCACTTTTAATGAGCAATGACAGTCCAGGAATGTAACTACTAAAACATATATCAACAGAAGACCATTATATTGACTACTTTTTTGGTTTGGCTGCCACCTACGGACCGCAAACAAATGGGCTGTGTATTGAGTAACCCTGATTTACAGAGCTTGGTTTGTTCCTTCCTGCAACAAATTCAGCAGCCTCTTCAGCTGGCTGGGGAGCACAGAGGATGTTAAATTGTGATTAATTAACTAATCAAATAGTCGATGGGATTTCCATCGACTATTCAATTAGTCAATAAGAACTACCATATTCTGACTTTGAAATGTACAAGAGCCCCAGCTGGAAGCGCCACATGGAGCCTAGGATTAGCGGGGGACTGCCTACTGGCCCCAGGCTCCATGCAGCATTCCAACTTTGAAATGTACAAAAGCCCCAGCAGGTACTCTTGCACATTTCAAAGTTGGCTGCTGCTGCACCCCTGCCCCCTCCCACAGAGCTAGAGCTGGGGGGAACCCGCTTTTAAGCCAGCTCCCTCCAGCACCCCTTCGCCTCCCCACCTTTGCTGCCTCTTTCTGATAGAGGCAGCATTGGGGAGAAGCAACTAGTTGACCAGTGTGTTGACTATCTGATTAGTCGCCTACATCCCTAGGGAGCACACTCAGCCACTCTCTAGCTCCTCCCCTTCCACTTCCCCTCACAACCGCCTCTCTGGCAGTCTTATCTAGCCCTCTAGCTAATGAAGTCCACAACTGTTTCCCATTAGCCCCTCAGGCATGGGCTTGCTCAGCTGGAGTCAATTGCCCTTTTCAGCCAGGCTGTATTGGCAAAGTTCTGGCTTAAGTTAGCAGCCTGTCACAAGTGATGCTCAGAGGCAAAACAAGTACTTCTTGTAAAAATTGGACTTTTTGGTTAAAAAAAATCAGTTAAAACTGAAAATGGCAAGGCTTAAATATGACACACATGATCATACACTACTCTTCCCACAGGACCTCTGTGTTATTCAGTAACCAGTAATCAGGATTATGTAGTGGAGAATGCTGTCTCTTGGGGTATGTCTTCACTTATCCTGAGATCATTGCTCTGGAGATTGATCTCCTAGGCTTTGATTTAGTGGGTCTATTAAGGACCCACTAAATCAAACACTGATGGTACCCTATCAACCCTGGTACTCCATCGGGTCATGAGGAGTAAGGGGAGCCAATGGGAGAATCTCTCTCATCAAACTCCAACAGTGAGGACATTGCAAAAATCTGTCCTGAAGTACAATGACTCCTGCTACACTATTCTCATAGCTAGAGTTCCAGGTAGTAGGTTGACTTTCTCCTGTAGTGTAGACCTGGACTTGTTATACATACACTACACACTAAACTGAGGCTCTCACTCAGGTTTGAGTCCAAGACCCTTTTCTGTCAACAACCAAATCAGATTGATTTTGGTGAGCAAGTTCAGGTCCTAAGATCTTGATGAGGTTTCTGGTTCAAGCCCTGCTGTGACTTCAGTCCAAAGCACTGTTATTTTGTAACATGTATGCAGCTAATAATACAGATTTGAAACAGAGTATATATAGTGCACTATGGAAACATAAGCAAGGCTATGAGCCCCAGGTTCAGCACCTGTAAGCCCAGATGTATGATGCAGTGTGGATGTTGGAAATACCCAGTCCACAGATACAGATTTAAAGTGCAGTGCAGACATATTCTCTAAGATGCCCCCCGCCCCCCGCTTCCCCCCCCCCCCCCCAATCTCATTTATGGAAGAAGTAAGTCCAGTGAATGAGACAAAGGAATGCAGGAAGAGAAAGGATCATGATATAAGAATTGCCATACTGAGTTAGATGAATGGTTACTGTGTCTTCCCACAGAGGCTAATGGCAGGTGCATCAAAGAGAATAAACAGAACAAGTAATCACCAAGTTATCCATCCCCTGTCTCCCATTCTTAGCTTTTGGCAAACAAAGGCTAAGGAGACTTCAGAGCATTCTTCCATTCCTGACCATCTTGGCTAATAGCCATTAATGGACTTAAACTCAATGAACTCCTATATTTCTTGTTTGAACCATGCTATAGTCTTGGCCTTCACAACACCAGCTGTCAAAGAGTTCCATTCTCCTTCTAACATGACTGGTTCTGTCCTTCCTACTCATATTTTATTAATCTTCCATCCTCTCCTCATCAGGAGAGTCCCCATTAATAGATCCTCCCTAAGGGATATGTCCATCCAAATCACGTGTTCCTCCACACCAGTCAGCTTTCCCTCAACCCCTTCTTGAAAAAAGTGTTTGTTCATAGGAGATGGGGAATTTGTCTTATTTTTTTCTAAGAGTGTGTTCATTTGAGAATATAGTGATTATCTGTTTTCTCTACATTGTTTTTTGTGACATTTGATGAGCTATACCCACACTGCATGAATAGGAGCAAAATCTTGAAAGATGTGGCTGGGGAGATATCTACACTGTAGTAGTGTAGATATGTTTTGTATCTGCTCTGGTAGGACATAGCACTACTTGTGTCCATGTCTGTGAGGAAAATGAAATCTACTTCTTTGACTGAGTGCTCATTTGGTGAAGGAAGGTTTGACGTGTTTTAAGTTGTGTAACCTAGACATTCTCGTCCAAATATATGTTGTGGTATACCAGTGCCTGATTAATCAAAGGGAAAACCTGCGGTCTTATCACACTAAGCTCTAAATATTTAAGCAATAATGCTATTATAAGTGAAATATCACATGGCACAAAAACTTCATATAAAATATACTTTTATAAATGTACTGATTGTGGCACAAGAACACAAAATAGCCAGCAAAGTATCTGTGCATGAAAATTATCTTAGTTTTCCCTTGTGCACAACTGTAGCAGTTCTACTCAAACTCAGGCTTGTACTTTTGTTTACAGCATTTGAATTTTTACTTCTATACATATCCCAAATATATCTGAATATCTGTTACAGTGCACTGAATCTTATATTTCAGGGGGGGAGGGGCAGAATTTCTCTCCCTTTATCTCTTTTAAAGTATATCCAGAACTTTTCAGGACGTCTCCTTAAAACTTTAAGTAGTTGTGTTTCAAAAGTGCACCAATCCTCACTAGTAATATCCTTTTATAGGTTATTCCGTTTGCAAATCTGTAGGCAGAAACCCATTCGTTTCGTATCAACTGCAGTAGTTGGATGTCCCTTCATTTTCATCAGTGGGGCTATAATAAAGTGTTAACGAGTTTCCTACAGAAACAATGATTGCACAGCTATAATAAGGTTCAATCAATGTATTTTACAGTCTTTTTATCTAGCCTTCATAGTCCTGGGTTTCCAGTTTGTGCACTATTTAATTTTATAAATTATTTAAAGCACCTCTGAAAATGGTTGCAATTGTTCTTTGTTTCTTAAAGTTCCATTTAATTAGGTTTTTCATATTGTGTAAACTGTTTGCAGGTCTTATTGAGGGAATTACGGGAGAACAATACACACATAGGTAACGAATACATAATACAGCGAAATAAAATATGCAAGTAACTTACAGTATTATATCTGAATGTCCTTTTTAAAAGGTAGATATAATATAACAGTTCATCTGGAAACAGCCTGTATCAGGCCAGCAGACAGACTTGCCAGGCCACTGGACAAGTGAGGCAGGACTGGCTCTACAGTCCCAGAAAGGGCGGGGCCTCATGCAGAAGGGGAGGGCTGGGGCAGCCGGCCCTCAGTGCCATGCAGACTGCGCTGTCCTGTTAATGCCACCTGGAGCGTGCTGCCTGGGGGTCTGCAGGGTACTGTGCGGTGCTCTAGTGGCTACTGATAGGGCCTGGTGCTCTGGCTACCACAGTTGCCTCCTTTGCCCTGCCTCTGTTGGTGGGCCTGTCCTATATTATGGTGAAAAAAATGCCTATAGCCTAGAGTAAGCAAAGAAACAAAGCATGCATTTAAGTGAATTATTACATCTTATCAATAGGATTATACACAGGATTATATACATATTATATATGATACTCAGTATGTGCTTACTATTTTGCTGAATCAGAGTCTGAAAAACAATATTAAGTCAGAGTCTGTTTATTATTTAGGACCCAATATATGCTTTCCTTCCTCCTCCCTTCCCTCTGCCCGGCATTCTGCAAGGGACCTTTGTGTTTTCTGTGGAAGGGGCATTACTCATTTTCCCTTTTTTATTAAGGTAAGCAGGGCAGCTCTTTGTATTAATGTATTTTCTTGTGAAACATACAGTATAAGAGCATGCAGTTAGTGCTTATATGTTTATAAATCCTAATAAATAAAAATTAATATATATTAGTACACAATGTAAGGTTCACTTAAATAGGCACGTAACTGTCACTGCTGTACGGATACTAAAACAATTTTAATAGGTATTTGCTAACACATACAAATGAAAGTAACTTTAGGTCTAGAATAAGCAACACAGAGATAAATGAGAAAAAACAGACTGATTTTAAAATATGTTGGGCGTGAGGTTGTTTATAAATTAAACCACTGGAAAACGAGTCTAACAGAACATTAGTCATTTGGTCGCATGCCTGACCCAGCACACCTATTATGGACTCCTGGGGCCACATAAGCATAGTTCCAGGAGGCCCGTACAGCTTATTTCATAAAGATTCTTATGCTTGTGCATAGAATCAAAATGCCTGGTGGTTCTTCCTGCCTAGAGCAGAACACCCTTGCTACAATTTATTAGATACAAAGGGCCTTGTGTGCATTCTCCATGTTCACTAAATTCCATACCTAGTGTATAAATACCATAGTTAGCAGAAACCATTGTGACAGACAGCAAACTCTAATATCACAAAATTTCACTAGATGGCTCATTATGCTTCTAAGTCTGCTTAAAGCTATTATGCTAGTACTTTATCAGCAGTGCACAGTTTTAATGCTTCCATGCACAGATTTAAGCTATTATGTCTTCACACAGATATCTGAAGCAACAATAGCAGATCAAATTTCTTTACCTTCTCCCTTGCTTTGCTACTCTCCCAGAGTCAATGATTTGAGTACTACTTCTCTAAACTCTGTAAGTACTTTAAATTATTCATAGCATGGGCTCAACATCTCTAATTTAAAAATACGTATCTGACATGGATAAATTTAATTTTTCTGGATGGATTTCACCCAGTAATTCTAGACTCAGATTATTTCTTATTATTTGAAATGAAAAATTTAGTCATTGTGTCTTAATTGTACAGCATACAATTATCTAATTAAGATAAATGTCCTTCCGAACTAAATTCTGTTATTTTAATATAACAAATTAAAGAGTGTATTACTCATTCATCATAATAAAGTTGACTAATTAGTAATACAGGTTGCATCTCTGCAAACTGGCACTCTCTGGTCTGACTAGAGAGCCCAAGAGCCTAAGGGCTGGAGGGGCCAACCAGCACCAGGGGCAACAGGGTCAGCAGGGGACTGGGGCTGGAGTCCCCTGCCGGCCCGCGGTAAACTTATGGAGCGCAGGGCTGGAGCACGGGGAGCCAGAACCCAGCGGCAGCTCCATTAAGCACGGAGCCGGAGACAGAGCCCAATGGAGAGTGGGACTAGGGCACTGTTGCTGAAGCCAAAGCCTGAGCTGCTCAGAGAGCTGGCAGCGGCTGGGCCAACAGCCCAGCCAGGTTGGCGGGGACAGAGGAGCATGAAGCAGGGTGCCTGCTGGGTTTGGGGGCTGGTGGAAGCGGAGCCTTCCCTGGTCCGGCAAATTCTCTCATTTGGGACTGGTCAGGTCCCGATGGTGCCAGATCAGGGACGCCCAACCTGTATTTTAAAACTGGACACTTCAGCAGCTATGCCAGAACCTCATCCCGCCCCCCTCCTTTCTCCCCAAAGCCCCACTCCCATCCCTCCCATTGCTCACTTTTCCCCTAAAACCTAGCCGTGTCTGCAGAACCAGGGCTGGAAGCTGAAGCTGCTCAACAAAGGCAGGACGCAGCTCCAGGAAAGTAGGGGCTGTCATGAATAATGGTCTGGCATCTCCCTGCCTCCTCCACTCACAGTAACCAGACTACAGATGTTGGTCAGTAGATCTTACTGGACATTATCAGGTTCCCTTTTCAACCAGACTTTCCTGTCAAAAAAGAGGCACCTAGCCACCCTTCATCTTGAGCGTTATACATTTAGATCAGATCACAAATTTAAACATGCAGCTTGTTCCCTATTAGTTGCGTTGGATTTTAATATATACCATAATCAATTGACCTTAAATGTTTTACATGTTATAAACCCCATCTTATATTCACTTGCCTTACTGCACTTTGAAGTAGGAGATAATTAATCTTACTGATATTACATGACTGACTTAAGTAATCTCACAGCGAGTCTATGAACCTCAGCAAGATCTGTATAATCCTCAGCCATGTAATTAAGTAATTCCTATGCTATGTTGGCCCCTCCCCCATGTTGGTTTATCTAAGTAAACAAACTAGGTTCATCAGAATTTTCTGTTAGTGGTCTACTGGCCTCTGCTTTTGCATGTCCCCTTCATTCATAGCAGGACAAGGCATCATCTAAACCACTCCAGACAGATACTTGTCTAGCCTGCTCTTAAATATCTTTAATGATGTAGATTGGATAACCCCCCAAGGCAATTTATTCCAGTGCTTAACCACACTGGCAGGAAGTTTTTCCTAATGTCCAACTTAAACCTGTTTTACTACAATTTAAGTCCACTGCTTCTTCTATCATCAGAGGTTAAGGAGAATAATTTTTCTCCCTCCTCCTTGTAATAACCTTTTAGTACTTGAAAACTGTTACTTCCCTTCTCAGTCTTCTCTTTTCCAAACTAAACAAAACCAAATCTTTCAGTCTTCCCTAACAAGCCACCTTTTCTAGGCCTTTAATAATTTGTATTGCTCTTCCCTGGACTTTCTCCAGTTTGTCCACATCTTTTCTGAAATGTGGTGCCCAGAACTGGACATAATACTACAGCTAAAGTCTAATCAGCATGGAATAGAACAGAAGAATTACACCAACACTAACACATCCCAGACTAATACTAGCCTTTTTTGTGCAACAGTATCACACTGTTAACTCATTTAGCTTGCTGTCCACTATGACCCCTAGTTCCCTTTCCACAGTACTCCACCCTACACAGTCATCACTGTCATGTAACAGTTCAATACTTTACCAGTCACAGGTTTTAGATCACTTAAAGTGTGTAGACAAACATTAACAGAAAGGGCACAGGCAAATAAGGGGTATGCACTATTCCGCACACTAGGGATGTAAAAGTTTAACCGGTTACCTGGTAAGAATTAGCCTTAGCAGAATGCTTACTGGGTAACTGGACCTCTCCCAAATCCAAATCCCAGTGGATGGACAGCAATGCCTGGCCAGAGCAGAACCAGCTGAATCGGGCCAACTGGCAGGACCCTGACCACGTTGAGGCAGCAGCTAGGGCCATGTGGTGGGCAGGACCCTGGCAATAACTACACCAAGGCAGCTGCATGGCAGGCAGGCGGGACCCCACTTCTAGCTTGCCAGAGTGGCTCCATTCTCATCCACGATGGAAAGCTTGCCCTGGAGTAGTTTCTGCCACACCTCCTGCATAGACCCAGTCAGACCGCAGCTCCAACTGCCCATGCTGTACCACCAAAGGCTAACTGGTCATTTAGCCAGTTAACTCTTTTGACAGATATTTATATCCCTACAGCAAACCCAAGTGGTGATGAATGTTGAAAAATTTATCCCAGGATGTTTTATCGGAAATAGTAATACATACATATATTTCTGATAAAGCACAATGTGTGTGAGAAAGAGTATCCCAGATCAGAATGATTCGAGGGTGGGAGGTATTACCCACAACCCTTCTCAACTGGGATATTTTTAAAGCCACTTGGGTCAGTTCCTAGTCCAAGCAGCAATTATATACTAATTAGTTCTGAACACTTAAGCATTCGATTATGTGATATATACTGTACATAGGTTTTTTTAAAAAACAATTTTGAATTGCTAGAAACATTAGCAAACTGACAAAAGTTAAAATAAACGTGATGAAGAAAAAAGAAGGCTGCACAAAAGATTCACTGGGGTCAACCATTGGACTACCAATCAAACCACCTTACTGATCATTCCTACCTCTCTATCTTCCTATCTGAAGTTCTAGCCATCTCCAAAGTTTCTCAGCCTTCTAAAGGCTTGGTTGAAGCAAACTCTGGACCAGCCCTGACTGTACTCCTCTCAGGATAACAGGACCCAGAATAGCCCTATTTTGGAATAGTTACTAAGTTTGTGTTTTTGTGCATCCCACACCCCAAATAAAGAACCCTCTAATTATCACAATTGCATAGCCTTTAGCAACAACAAAAAATGCAACTATATACTGATGTATTCAGTCACTAAGGTCAGCTTACACTTGGACATTTACAGAATTAACTGTTCTATAATATATTTTCTGGAATATTTGTTTTTATATAGGCCCCTACACACTAATTCTAGAATAAGAGTGGTCACATGAAGGTTTATACTAAAATAACCATTCCAAAATAATTACTCAAGAATAGCTAATTCAGTAAGTTTCCAAGTATGTTTAAAGATTCAGACTAACATGGCTATCCCTCTGGGACTTTCCAAGTATAGATAATAAGCCTTAAAACATTTTGGCTGAAATGTCTCATGCTTGCTCTCAGTGCAGATATATTTTTTAAATAAAAGTTAACCAACAATATTCACGTATTCTTTAGTTATTTGAAGGCGCACAATGAAGTGTGTTTATGAATAATTAAGAATCTTTCCAAGTGTCTTTCTGAACTCCCTTGTGCCATGGTGTTAACTCAAAAGTAGATTTGATTTATAACCTCAAATATGCAGGTACAGTACTTGTTGTGCTGAATAAGAATTGTTTTCTCCTTGAAAAAAGTTCAGAAATGATTCCATTACAGAAGTTTTAAAACAGTATCCATAGCATTCACATTACATTGTCATAAACTATTGAAACATCACACTTGCATACATTCAAATAAAATCAAAGAACTGTAAGATCAGCTATCAAGTATGTTTTGAATAGGAAAGGTATATACTCTTCCAAATAGATTGTCAAAATTACTTCATTCATACTCAACAATAGTTTTCAACCCTACCTAAGATGCATTTTCAATAAGCGATATAAAGTAACGAGCACATTTTGGATACTACCACAATCAAATTATGGTGATACAATTTTAAATCTAACAGTATAAAACAAAGATGAAAAATACTGTATAAATTACATTAAAATGGAGAGGTTGTAGAAGTAATTGTAGGAACCAGGATATAAACATTTCCCCAACCTATGAAAGCAAGAATAAAATAACACATTTCTAGTCTATTCTAAAATAGATACGACAGAACATAAAGAACTCGCTGACCTTCCTATACAGTATCTTTCAAAGTACATTTTCGAATTCTACCACCACCACAGATTTTTGTCTGTTTCCTCTTTTCTTGTTTTTCAGTGGCTCAGGTAACATAGTACTGTATTCTACTTCTTAGCAAACAAGTAATTTCTTTATGAATATGTTTTGGAAGAAGGGGTAGGTAAATCCTGTAACTTTCACAAAACTCACTGATTAATCATTTCAATCACTGTATGCATATTGATAGTTCATTTTTTATTATTAGTTGAATAAGGTTTCAAAATACAGAAGAAAACAAAATTTCTGATATCAATTACATGCTGCTCTTTCAGCTTAAGTACTACATGCTTGTCTGTAATTTGGTGAAATCTATTTCCCATCAACCTTCTAGAATTTAGATCTTCTACTATTTGCAGTTAGCATGTGATTTGGGAGTTAATAAAGACCATAAATCTCATCTGGATAACAATTCCTTTTAGCTAGTCACATCTCTTTCGCTTCTTTATCTAAAATGATGAATAAATATTAAAACTGGCTGATGATATCTAAATTAATCCTTGGTTCCAGAAATCAAAA
This sequence comes from Rafetus swinhoei, assembly GCA_019425775.1. Classification (NCBI taxonomy): domain Eukaryota; kingdom Metazoa; phylum Chordata; order Testudines; family Trionychidae; genus Rafetus; species Rafetus swinhoei. Next base: position 73,906,613 of record CM033440.1, read on the forward strand.
CAGGCTCCATTTCTGTCACTGGAATAAAGACAAAATCTCAATCACAAAAGGAAAATTCAGTTTCCAAAGTAATGCACTTCATGGATTCCTGTAACTAACAGAATTTAAGTTAGACACACTTCATGATTTGTGTTCAATAATATTTGCTAATAAGATGGAGGCTTTTAAATGTGGTAGTGTGCATGACTTAATGTAGACTCTGCCCCTCATCTAACATGGTTTCCATAAGCATGGAAATTAAACTTAAAAATAAAAACTATTTAGCCAAACTATATCCTCCAGTATAATTTTAGTTAGAATTTAAAATGGTAATCAATATACAGTAAAACTCCAATAGTCCGGCATCCAATAATCTGGCACTCCTGATAGTCCGGCATCAAAATGGCAAGAGCCTAGTGAGTGAGCTTCGGCAAAAAATGAGTCACAAGGTAACAGCGGCAGCAGCTGAACTGAGCAAAAAGGGTAAAAAAGGCTTAAAAAAACCCAGAACATTACAGTATACTGTATACAGTATGTACAATAAAAAGGGTTAAGAACACTTTATATACAGTATATAATGTATACAGTATATATATAACCTGCTTATAGTACCTCCTGATAGTCCGGCATATTTGATAATCCGGCACCACCTAAATCCCATAGGTTCTGGATTATCGGAAGTCTACTGTATATTTAAATTAAACTGAAGACTGAACATTAAATTCTGCTTTCAAATGACTGCACTGAATTGTTATTAAAGTTGACCAGTCATGCCCTGCATAATTTGGCTGTTTTCTTCTTTCTGCAGTTGGTTCTAGCAGCTACAAAATATCACATTTGCACTGTGAAACCTTGACTAGCGACTGGTTGCAGTTCTGGATCATGACAGAACGCAACAGAAGCAAATTAGCAATTCTCCAGCTATTCTGTTGCCCAAAGCTAAGATGTCAGTTTCTGTTATTCTAGCTGACAGTAGCTCTGAGATGTATGTTACAAATCAATCCTGGTCTCTTATACCTCTATTTTTAATTCATTCTTTTTTAGGAATCCGGGTGTGTGGAGGGTATAAATAGGTTCTCTTCACACTATTCATATCACTGCCATTTTAATGATTAAAACAAGGTGGACAATGTTTTAAGTTTTACAATGTTGTCCCGATTAAAGTATCATGGAGCAAGTGGTTTCCGGAATGCCTAAAATTATCTTAGCTACTCCCCACCACACACACACACACACCCCATTACAAACCCAGATGTGTGGCATATGCTAGAAGCAACTCTGCATCTAGGTAATATGAAACAAAACCTTTTTCTAAAAGCATAGAAGATAAGGATTTTATGAGATCATCTCATCCTCAAGAGCTTCAAAGTTACCTAGTTACTGCTAGATGCATTTATGATTCTATTTAAATATTTAAATATTAGAATGAATAAGGCTATGTAAAAAAACACAGAGTCCTATGAACCAGTAGGCTGGAGCCCTTTAGGCCAGAAATGTATATATTTCAGGAGCAAAACATCTCTCTGAAGCAATTTGGGGTGTTTCTTGGTGAAAGGGTTTGTTATACATTTATTTGAAATATAACTATCAAGTTACTATCAAGCCAACATAGATTTGTCCACACAGCAACAATAGCAGTGTTTTCTCTAAATTTACACAATCAGTACAGTGATTCTCAGTACTATTGGACTAAAACAACATATTTTTTTAAATACAACTTTGAATTAAACTAGTGCTCTACTTCTTAACTTGCAAGAGAGCTAAACTTTAGACTACTTCTGTGAATTGTTTTCATGTTATATCTAAAAACCCACAACCTTTTAACTTCTATTGTTTTTTAAAAACTTAATGAATCTCATCCTACCTTATGTACAACAGCTAATAGCTTCAATTCTAACTGCTCATGTATGAGTCATGATTAGAGCCATCATCAACAATTTTACCTTTCAAAATCTCTCAATCTCTAAAGAATAATAATTTTCAAACCACATGTTTAATACACATTTCATCCCATGATAGGATATAAACCATTTCTTGAAGCTTGGATTTACAGTATCTATTTAACAAAAAGGACGAGGAACTAACAGACTACTTTGAAGTTAATTATAGCTGACAGTAGTAGTAATGTTAACCCATCAAGTAAAATGAGACACCTGCAAATGGAAAGAACTTTCCTAAATAAACTGATGTCATGATCTCCTGATTTTTTTTAATTTATTTTACTCTTCTTCTATTCATTTCATGTTCCTGCTAACCAGAAGTCAAGTGATCTGTGAGGGTAGATGTAAAATGTATTTAACTATATTTTACTGAAAATGACAGCAAGCATGATCAGTCCATTTTTTGTTCCACTAGATCACACTTGGAGTGAGGTGGAGATGAACATAGGAGACGGAAGTATTGAGAGCCTCTGGGTTAGGCTAAAAGGGATTAAAAACAAGGGTGATGTCATGCTAGGAGTCTACTACAGGCCACCTACCCAGATGGAAGAAGTGGATAAGGCTTTTTTTAAACAACTAACAATATCATCCAAAGCCCAAGATTTGGCGGTGATGGGGGACTTCAACTATCCAGATATATGTTGGGAAAATAACACAGTGGGGCACAGACTATCCAATAAGTTCTTGGACTGCATTGGAGACAACTTTTTATTTCAGAAGGTTGAAAAAGCTACTGGGGGGAAGCTGTCCTAGATTTGATCCTAACAAATAGGAAGGAACTGGTTGAGAATTTGAAAGTGGAAGGCAGCTTGGGTGAAAGTGATCATGAAATCATAGAGTTCACAATTCTAAGGAAGGGTAGAAGGAGAACAGCAAAATAGAGACAATGGATTTCAGGAAGGCGGATTTTGGTAAGCTCAGAGAGCTGATAGGTAAGGTCCCATGGGAATCAAGACTGAGGAAAAACAGCTGAGGAGAGTTGGCAGTTTTTCAAAGGGACATTATTAAGGGCCCAAAAGCAAGCTATTCCGCTGTGTCGGAAAGATAGAAAATATGGCAAAAGACTGCCTTGGCTTAACCAGGAGATCTTGCATGATCTAAAAATAAAAAAGGAGTCATATAAAAAATGGAAAGTAGGACAAATTACAAAGGATGAATATAGGCAAACAGCACAGGAATGCAGGGGCAAGACTAGAAAGGCAAAAGCACAAAATGAGCTCAAACTAGCTCCGGGAATAAAGGGAAACAAGAAGCAAGAGGAAGACCAAGGACAGGGTAGGCCCACTGGTCAGTGAGGAGGGAGAAACAGTAACAGGAAACTTGGAAATGGCAGAGATGCTTAATGACTTCTTTGTTTCAGTCTTCACCGAGAAGTCTGAAGGAATGCCTAACATAGTGAATGCTAGTGGGAAAGGGGTAGGTTTAGAAGATAAAATAAAAAAAAGAACAAGTTAAAAATCACCTAGAAAAGTTAGATGCCTGCAAGTCACCAGGACCTGATGAAATGCATCCTAGAATACTCAAGGAACTGATAGAGAAGGTATCTGAGCCTCTAGCTATCATCTTTGGAAAATCATGGGAGACAGGAGAGATTCCAGAAGACTGGAAAAGGGCAAATATAGTGCCCATTTATAAAAAGGGAAATAAGAACAACCCAGGAAACTACAGACCAGTTAGTTTAAATTCTGTTCCAGAGAAGATAATGGAACAAGAAATTAAGGAAATCATCTGTAAACACTTGGAAGGTGGCAAGATGATAGGGAACAGACAGCATGGATTTGTAAAGAACAAATCATGTCAAACCAATCTGATAGCTTTCTTTGATAGGATAACGAGTCTTGTGGATAAGGGAGAAGTGGTGGATGTGGTATACCTAGACTTTAGTAAGGCGTTTGATACGGTCTCGCATGATATTCTTATCAATAAACTAGGCAAATACAACTCAGATGGGGCTACTATAAGGTGGGTGCATAACTGGCTGGATAACTGTACTCAGAGAGTAGTTATTAATGGTTCACAATCCTGCTGGAAAAGTATAACAAGTGGGGTTCCGCAGGGGTCTGTTTTGGGACCGGCTCTGTTCAATATCTTCATCAACGATTTAGATATTGACATAGAAAGTACGCTTATTAAGTTTGCAGATGATACCAAGCTGGGAGGGGTTGCGAGGATAGGGTCATAATTCAAAATGATCTGGACAAATTGGAGAAATGGTCTGAGGTAAACAGGATGAAGTTGAATAAAGACAAATGCAAAGTGCTCCACTTAGGAAAGAACAATCAGTTTCACACATTCAGAATGGGAAGCGACTGTCTAGAAAGGAGTACGGCAGAAAGGGATCTAGGGGTTATAGTGGACCACAAGCTGACTATGAGTCAGCAGCGTGATGCTGTTGCAAAAAAAGCAAACATGATTCTGGGATGCATTAAAAGGTGTGTTGTGAGCAAGACATGAGAAGTCATTCTTCTGCTCTACTCTGCACTAGTTAGGCCTTAGTTGGAGTATTGTGTCCAGTTCTGGGCACCGCATTTCAAGAAAGATATGGAGAAATTGGAGAGGGTCCAGAGAAGAGCAACAAGAATGATTAAAGGTCTAGAGAACATGACCTATAAAGGAAGGCTGAAAGAATTGGGTTTGTTTAGTTTAGAAAAGAGGAGATTGAGGGGGGACATGATAGCAGTTTCAGGTATCTAAAAGGGTGTCATAAGGAGGAGGGAGAAATCTTGTTCATCTTGGCCTCTGAGGATAGAACAAGAAGCAATGGGCTTAAACTGCAGCAAGGGAGGTTTAGGTTGGACATTAGGAAAAAGTTCCTAACTCTCAGGGTAGTCAAACACTGGACTAAACTGCCCAGGGATGTTGTGGAATCTCCATCTGTGGAGATATTTAAGAGTAGGTTAGATAAATGTCTATCAGGGATGGTCTAGACAGTATTTGGTCCTGCCATGAGGGCAGGGGACTGGACTCTATAACCTCTCGAGGTCCCTTCCAGTCCTAGTATTCTATGATTCTATGATCACCTAAATCCCCAACCACAAGCTGTTATACAACTACATTGTTGCTTCTTTTAATCAACTGTACAGTATGGACACTAATCAAGACTCCTAAAATAACTTCTATTGTTCACATGCATATTTTCCTAAAGACTTCAAATGGTATTCTTTCCCTCCTAAGCATATTTCTTAGTTAAATGTATATATTCGATAGGGAATGTTTTCTAGGTCAAGTGCTCAATGACTTTCAAAGTGTAAAATAATGGTAAATGAAACTTTGGACTGGCTGCCTCCAGCTCACCCGTACAAAAACTAGACCACAAAATACACACCCCTTTTTTTAAAAAAGCAAAAAGACACTGTGCTAAATCTTTTCTGAGCCTGTGGAAGTGCAGAGAAAGCAAAATGGGGTGTTAATAGCCAGGGCTCGAGAAATAATGCAATCTACTCGCTCGTGGCGAGTAGATTACAACCCAGAAGAGCCGGGTTTGGGTGATCTGCACATGCGCAGATCGCCGGACAGCACGGCTGGTGAGTGGGGCTCGCCGCGGTTTGGCGAGCCCTGTTAATAGCTACAAGACTGCAATAGAAGCACTATATGTTTTAGGGCAGTGGTGGGGAACCTTTTTTGGGTCAGGGGCTGCTGACCCACAGAAAAAAAAAAAAAAAATCAGTCAGGGACCACACACAAGTGAGAAGCAAAGTGAGAAACCCCTGACTGAGAAGCAGAAAGATATTCACCACATTCACCTCACACACCAGAGCCTGGGGGCCCAGGCTAGTAGATTTTCTGTTCTCCAGCCCTGTGGGTGGTTTGCTGGAGCCACGGGCTCCCTATTGCTGAGCCTCTGGGTTAGGATCCAGGCAAGACAGGGGCCGCATCCAGCTCCTGGGCACGAATGGCGTCTAGACTGCTGCCGTGTTCTTTCAAAAGAAAATCGAAAAAAAGCGGCAGTTTTTTCAACTGTGGTAAACCTTGTTTTACAAGGAATAACGTCTTTTTTCGAAAGTGCTCTTTCGAAAAAAGGCGCTATGTAATGCAAACTGTGCTTTTTCGAAAGAGAGCATCCAGACTGCCTGGGTGCTGTCTTTCGAAAAAGCGGCTTGCTTTTTCGAAAGTACTGTTTTTTTTTCGAAAGAGGCTTACAGTCTAGACGTAGCCTTACTGTGCCATAAACAAGACATAAAAAGCCGCACAAACCTGAATTAATAGCATTGTTTGCTAACCTTCAATTAATAGCAAAGCTGTAGCAAATGTTCTTTAAAATATATACTTAAATATAATATGTCCCTTTTAAAATGTGGGAAGGGGGTTTCTATTACTGTAACAACACTGCTCACATTACACATTATTTAATAGCTTCAAAGGGGTAGCCGAGTTAGTCTTTAAAGTGCTACCAGACTTTTTGTTGTTTTTTAAGTTTATCCTGTACAGACTAACTCGGCTACCCCGCTGAAGCTTTTGAACATGCAAATCACTGCATTCAGCCGTATGGAGTGGAAATCCATCAACTACACAAGAGAGTCATCTGAAGAAATGGGCTGTGCCCATGAAAGCTCAGGATACCATCTACATGTTTTGTTAGTCTTTAAAGTGCTACCAGACTTTTTGTTGTTTTTTAAATTTACATCATTTAATGTTTTAATTAATATGAACACTTGTTTTAATATATTTCAGGAAACATACAGTGCCGATACAAGAACACAGCTATTAAATTTTGCAGAGACACTCCATCCCCCAAGATCTCTACAGCTCATTCCTATATTATATTCTTCAGATAGCTATATTAGGAGCTCAGAGAGTATGCAAAGACACTGGCCTATGCTGGAAAACCCACATGACTATCCTATGCAATCAAATGCTTTCTTAAAGAATTTTCAAAGGCTGGTGCCTGTAAAAAAGGCAAAAGGGGCTTGGATGTGTTCATGGGTCCACTGAATTCTTGTCGCCATTTTAATTAACTCATTTATGGAGCACTTCAGTGCCAAACAGTACAGAACACTTTTAAACTCAAAAGCACAGCCAAGGAGAACCAACGAAAACCCAAGCAACAAAACAAAGCATCTTATAGACAAACAAGCTCAAATTTTACTTATACTAACAGGTATGATTTGAGTAGGGGATCGGTTTAAAAAAAGATTAACATAATTTCAAACTGCCAAACACAACAGATTAAATGTATAGTACTCCATAAAGAGAGCTAGCAAAGAATTGTGGCATAATACTCTCCATCTTCCAGAATAAATGAAACTTTACCAAATAATTATATCCTCCAGATGCAGTTAAACTCACCTAGCTGCATGAACTGCCAACTGGTGAAAACGTAATTACTAGGAGCACCCAATAATCTTTGTCATCCATTTCTGTTTCAAAAATTTATCCAAAAAATTAATTTATTTTAATGTTTTGAAACATTTCTCTCACAATCACTAGGAGGATATGCAGGTGAGGCGTAACGGCTATGGTTAACTAGTGGGGGCCAGAGCAGCCCTCGTCCGTGATGGGCGTGGCCTGGGCAGGCTGCAGGCAAGGGACTCCAGCCTGGCCAGAGCAGCCCCTATGTGTGTCAGGAAGGGAGGTGCTCCAGCCCCCGACCTTGCCCCCATTAAATCAGTTAACTGGTTAAACTTAACTTTTAACCAGTTACATAATTAAACAGGATTTTTAGATCCCTACTAAAGAGATACCTTGAATTAATCTCTCTCACTTTTGGGAAACTACAAAATTAAAAGCTGTAGAATGGTATTGAAGAAAGAGCAAAAGGACTCTAACTTTTCCTAAATGGAGCATATTTATAGGGAAAAAATCTTATATGCAAAAGTACATTGGCAGTTCATCTAAAAAAAGGTTTTTGTGAATTATAAATACACTGCACGATATTATTTAAATGATAGGCTCCATCGTTTCTTTCTATAATGAAAAAATATTTTCAGTTTGTGAGGGGAAAAAATTAAGGTTTTTTTTAATTGGTTCATAAGTGAATGTAGCACAAATCTAGTGGTACACAATTACAAGAATTTTTTATCTGAATGTTACGTATGTTGCATTATTTACAGTTAATGAAGTGTTGCAAAACCCTGACAATCTGATATTGTGTTTCCCAAGGAAATGGTTAAGGACCATATGCACAGGGTTAACGGTCTTTGGATCAGCATCATCTTCTAATCTAACAGTGAACAGAAGATTACAAGCCTTCCCCTGAGCTGAGATATTGTACCATCATATCTTTATCATCTCTGTTTAACAATAAGGGTCAACCTGTATTTGAATGTAACTTCTCTAATGCTGTGTGAAGATCACAACAACTTTGCCATGACTAGAATGCTGAAGTAGTCTTTTTTGCATATATCATGACAGACTCGGGATTTTAATAATTAGTTTATCAGTTGGAACAAAGTTAGTTTCATGAATGATCATAGTTCATGAAAATATTAAATAAAGTAGGCTGAAAGTAGCAAGATCATCAAAAATGTGCTCAGACGATTAAGAAAAAAAAAACCTGAGATGAAAAACCCAGAAAGTCCTATCATACTTCTAGTCTCAGAGAAATTTGGTTTTGCCGTCTAAAAATTAAAGAATTATAAGCCTACTCTAACTGTTAGCTGGAAATTGGTGCTATCTGTATGAATTCAGCAATTATAACCCAGTAATACACATTCCCATCACTCCTCTCTGAGGTACAGAAAGTTTAATGACCTACATTCTGCATTCATAGCTGTATAGCACAGCGACAGATCTATTTAGTTTTATATTTGTAAACACACTTTCCTGAAATTTTGTAGCTAACGGAGAAAACGCTAACAATTTTTCTACACTAAAAGTCTCCGGGAGAGGCATAAGGATCTTGTACAAAAAGGGGGTTTTGCGCAAAACGGAAACGTCCACACTGCTTGGTTTTGCACAAAAACCTCTTGTGCAAAAATGGATCGGAAGAGATTATGCAAATGAAGGAACACAACTTTTGAGTTTAAAACACAAATGAGAAAATGCTAATCAGTGCTTCATTTGCATTGCGCCTTCCGGCAAAACGCGTAGTGTAGGCATAGCCTTTATCTACAGTAGGTGCTTGCTCACAAATAATGATCAGAACAGACACTTATCCTGTATGCAAAATCCAAATGCCCAAAATTGAACTAGACAATACTTGCATGGAATTGAGTCTTTCAAAACAGAGAAGTTTTAAATGTTGCATTAGTATTAAATGAGGAATAAAAACAAAATACTCTTTTGATTACATATATTATAAAGAAATTCAAGTCAGTCAACAGAATAGCCTGATTATATAAAAGTAGTATAATACAAACAAGCAGTTACTCAACCTGAAATTTAATGGTTATTAAACTAGTGGAATGAGCACAGAGGTTGGTATTAGCAGACAGGCCTAGCAGATAGTAACTTGGTAGCAAAAGTACATAAAGAAAGTAATGTTTCAGCTATATGGCCAACGTGTGTCAATTCACACAGTTATATTGCTGTTTTAAAACAAAAAAGATGAACTACAATATTACTTTAGGATACGTAAGTAAAAAGAAAGTCTATTAAATCTACATTTCATGAAACATAGGTACAAAAACGTACTCTATACGGCACAATTTTAATATCCCCAACTGAGAACATCAAAGAACATGAAAAATGCATTTGTATAAAGGCATTTTACTTTCAGGAAGAAGATTAGAATACTGTTGCTATAACATACACAGAAATTTCAAAGTCCGGAAATTAGAAGATTGTACTGAAGCTCAAAAACACAAATCCTAGAAGTTAAGATTCTCAGTCCCTTTTTAAATTTTGCTCTCTCTCTAATTGTCTTCTATTTATTAGCAGTGTGCCAATACTATCAACTTCAAAGGAATTTGAATGTTGCTTCCTGAGTTATAGTAGAATACATGGTTATACAGAGTCTAAACTTGTCAAGGAACAGACACAGGCTTTGCCGTTTGTACAATATATAGTACATACTGGATGTTATCAGAAACATGAAATAAATAATGTTTATTAACAAGCTAGTACTCAGTATGATATTATACTGAAGGATAATACAGGGGACTGAACTGGATGACCTCTTGAGGTTCCTACCAGTCCTATGATAGGCTATATCAAGTACAGGAAGAACCCATATCCTGCACTGTCAGGATCTATGCAGGAAAAGTTCATAACTACCTTGCATAAGTATAAAGAAGAGAAATAAATAACAAGCTAGAACTGGATATCCAGCCCATAGTGGTATGGTCAAGAATAGAATCTGTTTGAATGGACAATAGGGGAAGCAATGTGGTATGAATAACAGACTAAGTTCATTAGAATGTGGAGGGTTTGAACCCCAGCTTCTAATTAGTGGGTAGCTCTATAGTTGGCATGCAATGTAGGTGTGTGCCTAGAACAGCAGAGGTTCTGTTATTCTGAAATTTCGGCTATGATCCTTGAAACATGTAAGTACATGTGTTGGACTACACAAGTAGCTCCTGAAATGCATGGCCTTGTTTAATTGGAAGTGATCATAGGACTATTCAGCTGGAAATTAAAGTATTTCCACATTTTTTCAAAAAGTTTAGGTTTTTGAGCTTCAATATTCAAGTTTCTCAACTTTCAAAGTTACTTCCATTATGCATGTCTTCACTTTCAAATTGCCTTTGTTACAACTACAATATTCCATTCATGTTTTTTTAATTCTGATACCCATTTACCAACTGTGAACTTTTGTTTGTTTTGCAGTTTGGCACTGCTAGAACCATTCATCAGTAATGCTAATGTGTTACATAGGGACACTTTTTTACCATCTCGACAGAGACCTTTTTCTTATTTAATTTTCATTAATAAATAAACGTACCTTTTTAAAATAAAGAGTTGCCAAAAAGGAGGGGAGGGAAAATTAAATTCACAGCCATGAAACAATCACCACAAATGGTAAATTCTTGTTTCTTCCTGTGAAATCTGGTCTTTTGTGTGCTTTTACCCCAACCTATACTAATTTCATGGGAGAGAACAGCATTTCTCAAATTGGGGGTCCTGACCCAAAAGGGAGTTGCAGGGGGTCACATGGTTATTTGGGGCAGGGTCATGGTATTACTAACCTTACTTCTGCACTGCCTTCAGAGCTGGGTAGCTGGGGAACAGGAGTCACTGGCTAGAAGCCCAACACTGAAGGTAGAGCGAGCAACAGCAACAGTGCACAAGGGTAGAATCATAAGGTTGGAAGAGATCTCAGGAGGTCATTGAGTCCAGCCACCTGCCCAAAGCAAGATCAAACCCATCTAAATCATCCCAGCAAGGGCTTTGTCACGCTGGGACATAAAAACCTCCAGGGATGGTGATTCCACCACCTCCCTAGGTAACCCATTCCAGTACTTCACCACCCTCCTAGTGAAATAGTTTTTCCTTTTTCCAACCTAGACCTCCCCCACTGCAGCTTGAGACCATTGCTCTTTGTTCTGCCGTCTGTCACTACTGAGAACAGCCTCTCTTCCACATCCTCTCTGGAACCTCCCTTCAGGTAGTTAAAGGCTTCTATCAAGTCCTGCTTCCCCATGTAGTCTTCTCTTTGATAGAATAAACAAGCCCAAATCCCTCAGCTTCTCCTTGTAAGTCATGTGCTCCCGCTCCCTAATCATTTTGGTTGCCCTCCACTGGACCCTCTCCAATGCCTCCACATCCTTTTGGTAATGGGGGTCCCAGAATTCAACACAATACTCCAGATGTGGCCTCACAAGTGCCAAATAAAGGGGAATAATCACTTCTCTAGATCTGCTGGAAATGCTCCTCTAATACGCCATTAGCCTTCTTGGCTACAAGGGCATAGTGTTGACTCATATCCAGCTTCTCATCCATTGTAATCCACGGGTCCTTTTCTGCCAAACTGCTGCTTAACCAGTCGGTCCCCAGCCTCTAATGGTGCTTGGGATTCTTCCATCCCAATGCAGGACTCTGCACTTGTTGATGAACCCTATCAGATTTCTTTTGGCCCAATCCTCCAATCTGTTTAGGTCACTCTGGACCCTATCCCTACCCTCCAACATATCTACCTCTCTCCCTAGCTTAGTAACATCTGTAAACTTGCTGAGAGTGAAATCCATCCCCTCATCCAGGTCATTAATAAAGATACTGACCAAACCAGCTCTAGAAACGAGCCTTGGGGCACCCTGCTTGAAACCAACTTCCAACCAGACATCGAGCCGTTGATCATTACTCGTTGGGCCTGACAATCTAGCCAGCTTTGTATTCATCTTACAGTCCATGTATCCAATCCATATTTCCTTAAATTGCTGACAAGAATACTGTGGGAGACCGTATCAAAAGCTATGCTAAAGTCAAGGTCTACCGCCTTTGCCATGTCCACAGAGCCAGTTACCTTATCAGAGAAGGCAGTCAGGTTGGCTGGGCATAACATGCCCTTGGTGAATCCATGTTGACTATTCCTGATTACTTTCTTCTCTTCTAAGTGCTTCAAAATGGATTCCTTGAAGTATACAATAAAGATACAGCCTCTGCCTCATCCCCCAACTCTAGGACCCTTATAATGACAACTCCAAAAAAATCTTGGATTTAAATGGCTTAAGTTATGAAATTTACATTTTTAAAAATCCCACGGCCATGAAATTGACTAAAATGGGCTGTGGTTTTGATAAGGCACTAACTAAAAGTATACAACTATGTGTAAGTAATGTTCAGGATGTATATCAAGCAAACAAATCCAAAATTATGACTCATTTTCACCTGCCTGGTTAAAAGAGTATACCATAGTTAGCTAATGTGTTGTCGTAGCCTTATTGATCCCAGGGTATTAAAGAGACAAGGGAAGTGATGTAATACCTTTTATTGGACCAAATCTGTTAGTGAAAGAGAAAAAAAAAAGTATTTTTCCAACAGAAACTGGTCCATTAAAAGATACTACCAGACCTACCTTCTCTATGATATGTGGAAAGTAACATTATGATCTAACCTCAGACTAATGAATACAGTTTACCACGGGACAAATTAAGTAGGCTATTGGCAGTCAGTATAGGACACAGTTTGTGCTCTCTCAATTATCATCGCCCCAGCCAGGCCATGGATTACATGGAACTGTGGAAAAATCCTTCTAAAGCACTTGAGACTAACCAAGGTTATTCTTCCCAAGGAAAGATAAGCTGAATGTGCAAAAGTTAGACCAAAACAGTGGGAAACAATTTCTCCATGTTGGTACTAGACCTACTTAAATTATCACAACGCAACATAGTACCAAAACAAGCAGAAGCCTACTTCTAAAAGGAAGAGAAAACAGGGAGCAGGAGGAGGCACAGTACTGCTGATACTGCTATGTAAAGAGAAGAGGGTCTGTCTTCAACTCCAACAGGCTGGACACTGCTAAGACAAAACCAAGAGAAGAAAAATGGTATGGGTTTAAGAAAATCTGTGGACAAAAGAAAAGCCACAGCTCAAAGAAAAATCAACTTTATTAAGAGACAGCTGAAGAACTGGGCTTATAGCCAAAACCAGAGCAGATGCACCTATATAACTGAAATCCCAGAACAACAGAAAGGGAAAAATGGGTCAACACAACCCGTGACACAAGATGGAAAAAGTACAAAATGCCTGAAATGTACAGACACATGAAGAACAAAAATAATTTTAGGAACAAGTAATTTTTCAATAAAAATTGATTTAAACATCTCCTGTATTCGCTGTTACCAGCTTTATCTTTTCATAAGTCAGCAGAGCCAAAAAGGATAAAAGGTACTTCAAGCAGTTTCCTATTTTTTGGTGGGGCAGTCATCCTTGGAGGAGCCCCTTGCATAATGTCACCCGGATCCTTAATAAGCTCCAGTTCCTTTTGCTGGCAATCTCCTATGATTCAGCTCTCTAGTCAAGTCACAAAATTCAAATCCCTTCCAGGGTACCATGAAGCAGTCTAAATTAATCTGCATAATTCCCTTGTCTCCTTAGCACCAGGCACTGACTCTGTGGATGCTCTGGAGCTGGGGCACCCTACACACACTGGTGAGCCCTCTCCTCCCCACATCAGCGCCCCTGTTCCCATTCCCCAAGCATCCCAGCATGATACCAAACAGCAGAGCTGATAGCAGCATGCAGAAGGCACTAGTTAGGAGGGGGAAGAGCAGAAGGCAGCCCTGGGTAACGCATGAACCCGATGCCAAGAGCAGGAGTGAGACAAGCCTGTTCCAGCCACTGATATGCTGCACTGTAGCTCTGCCCAGCAGCTGTCTGAGAAAGTCTGGCTCAAGAGTGACTTTCACTTCCATCCCCAGCAGCCAAGCCCAAGCAGGAAGCAGACGCCACCTCCTCGAGCAGCTGCTGGGCAGGGCGGCAGAGTAGCACTGGGAGAAATCAACATCAAAAGCAGTTCCCTCCTGCACATTGGGGTCCTTCCCACCAGGGAGATTAGCAAAATGTGAGGGAGGTGGGAGACAGTGGGAGAACAAATGACCACTGCTGCAGCTACCTCGGGGCAGGGAAAACATGGTGGCATCAAGGCTGGGGGGGCGGCGGGGGAGACAATACACATGACTTGCCCTTTAGATTGTAATCCCCACTATGGGAGGCACCAATTGAATATGGGGCACCCTTGAAGGAAGGGGCGGAACAGGGGTGGAGTGGAGGTGTGGTCTAGGATGGGGTAGGGAATAGAGCTCCCCCCCAAAAATGTAGAAATTGGCACTCATGAAGTCTTCTCCTTCTGCTTGAAAAAACCTTGTCTCAGAACTTCTCTGGCAGTATTCACTAGCCTTGCAGCTATGGAGGTTAAACCCCTTTCGCAAGATTCCATCAAGGATAGTTAGTAAGAATCATAAGAATCACATTAATGTGCACACACCATGGGAGATGGCCTTCCTGTGTGATCTTAGTCACCCAGAGTCTTTGTACCTCAATTCTCTATCTGTAAAATGGGAATGATAGCACTTGCCCACCTCACAGAGGTATTATGAATATACATCCATGGAAGACTGTAAGGTGCTCAGATAATAAAATAATAGGGGGAGAGCCATAAGAGACAAATACATATTTATAGTATCAGGCTACATTTCATATCAAAAGAATGCATATGGAATAATGACATAACTACTTCACAGAACCTGAGCAACACCTCAAAATATGAAAGGGGGCCACTGCAATGCAAATTTCAATTCAATGAGGTTCTGTTTGAGTGGAGTCAGGCACAAAAATTCTAGGGCAGAGGCAGCCAGAGTAAGGATCTTCAATCATTCAGAGAGCTTTCTACAGTTTTGACTGGACTTTCTCTGGTCTGTGTTGATTGGCCGTTTGCTCCTACCCTCTCCCTCTTTTCTTCCATCTCCTCACCCGTTTCACTTCATACCTTCCCCTTTTTCTTTTCATTTAGTTTATCCTCTAGTCTAAATGAGGACTCAAAAAAAATTGTGGCGCTGTTTGCTGCCAGCACACACACTGTTCATTCTGCTGTGGCTGTCTTATTTATGTAAATTAAATGCACCTTGGGGCCCTATCCAGAAATCCTATTAATCAGATTTCTTCTGAAGCTTGGCCAGGTCACTAAATTCAGGTAATTCCATAGAAGGCTTGAAAAAGCATGCTCCAGAGAACAACCATAGAACACAGTGCTAGCCACCCCTTATTTTAGAACAAGGAGAATCCAGCTGCAGCTCAGTTTTAGTAGTGCAGCATAAGGAGTGTGGTGATGCCTCTGGCAGGCCAGTTCCAGACCATTTAGAACTTTATAGGTTATCTCCAATATTTTAAATTCCAGCCATCAATCCATCCTGTCTAGTGGCAGGAGTACCAATGATCAAGTTCCAACTCCTCTATCACTAACTACTATCGTAGGTAGTAGCTAACAGAAGGTAACTGTAGATCAGTAGTAAATTCAACTGCAAATTTCCCACATCAGCACATAAATTTCAGTCCTTTGATTTGGTGTGCTTGCCTGATGTCAATGACTGAAAGCCTCAAAGATCATGGGGCAGATGGAAGTTTGCTCACTAACTGGATTGGAATTGCAGTCTCCCAGCCTATATATGGATAATATTCAGGGTTTAAAAACATTGAGACCACAACAGAGCTCTGCAGATTGTAGGTGATAAAGTCAAGAAAAATTATTTCAACAGACCAGGGCCCTAGCTAATATATTTAAAAAGCAGTTAGGGACGGATAAACAATCCCAGAGTGAATCATCCCAGAAATGCAGGTAAAACTCTAACTTCCTCTCCTTATCCTAAAACACAGATTTTGTCAGGACCTTTGCTGACCAGCCATGCAATTGCCAAAGCTCAGTTCACTTACATGCTTGATTTCAGGGGGAATTGAAATATACAGAGGCTGTAAAAACCATACTTAACTGAATGATCTCTGGGATTTGGACAAAATGTTTCCAGTATCTATAGCAAGATAGACTGTCTATAACTCTGTGTGTGTGCCATCTTCCTCCTTTCTTATACTTTTAACCAGATAATCTCCCCTTAAAACTATAGCTTATGTAGAGGTTAAAAATAAAATGAAGTCAATTTGAATATTCTGAATAGTGGCTAGGCAAATACAGAAAAGTAAAAACATTTTTGTTTACAGAAGGTGTTTTAGTTTGGTCTTGTTGTTTAAAATTTGATTTTTCTTTATTTACAGAAATAGATATCCAACAAAAAAAATCTCTATTAAGTTCACTATCATTTGTCACAGGACTAATATACAAAGCCCAGGACTTTCTATTTTTAAGTACATATGGCATGAACGTCACTCATTTAGAGAGAGAGGGAGAGTCTGATCTTGCACCATTGAGGTCAATGTAATTTTGCTATTTGCTTTAACAGAATAAAGGAATGACACCATAATGAGTGAAAACCACACGTTCAACTGAAGAAATCAAGTCTTGTATTTTTTGGTTTTCTTCCAATGTACACCATGGAAAGACTGTATAGTTATTCTATAAAAGGGCAACAAGAGAGGCTATTATGATTATAGTGCTCTTAATAAGAACATTTCAGGAATATGGTATAAAAAGAACACCGCATCACACCACAACCTCCCCTTTTAAAGAGGGGCCAGCAAAATTTACAATCTAACCACAGTGTACTATAATATTGGCTGATAATGCCTACTGTAACTCTAAAATGTGAGATTTTAATATCCGTTTTCAGCATAAAACTTTTTTCAATGATAAATCTTTATCCAAAGCACAAAACTGAATATATTTTTTAAATCTTTAATTCTTTGGTAAAAGTTCTAAAATTCTGAGAGAAGTTCATAGCATTTCAAATTAATTTAGGTTCACCAGAACTATCCAACTATCTAATGAAAACTGTTTCTAGATTTCCAAACATATAACACATTTAAATAAATGAGCCTTGAAATTATTCAATTATGTAAATGTTTGAGTATTTAATTTTTCTTTTTAATAGGCCTGTATCTTCAGGGAATTTGTATTTTCAAGTATACATTAAAAATTCTACCATAGATTTTTTTTTATATATATATATAAATATAAAGGAAATAATTTAAGTTCCCAAAGACACACTTATTTATTCCAAAATATAACAAAGCTTTTTAAACTACCAACAAGTTTTAGGAAGTTTTTTAAAAAATCTCTAATATTCAACTTCAAAAGCAATCAGGTAATTGTGAACAGTCAACCCCATTTACTAAATTTCATTGCACTGCTTGCCAAATTTTATCAGATTTTCCGAGACTCTTAATTTAATTACATAGTACCTCAGTCTGTGAGAAGCTGTGTTCTACTAGTAAGAGTATGACAATTTCCCCCTTTATACCAACTCAGTCTTAGTCCTAGAATAAGAGCAGCTAAAGAATAATTTCTCAAGACAAGATGCTTGTACCTCAAAAATACCACTAAAAGTATTCCTCACCTACGTTAATCATCACCACCACCACCTATTATTGCCGAGCCTAACTGTCTTATTAGGACACACATATAATCAAGTGACCAAGGTCTTACAGTCCAAAAAGACAAAATATAACAGGGGAGTGAGGAGAGGACGGAGGTAACAACAGGAAGTTTTAGCAGAGATCGCTGCATGCACAATTCATACACATAGCAAAATAATCGCTCACTTCTCCAGTCCTTATCAGATAGCACTATTCTGTATGTATTGTGGCAGATTCAGATGCTACATATTCAATTACTTTGATTTAAAATAAACTTTGTTAGATTCTGGAACATGTAAGCGCATTTACCAAACACTAAAAGTACAACCTGTTACAATACAAACAGGAAAAGTCAGAAGACCACAATATCCCATTCTTCCAATTTGTAATTTGACACGTTTGTCCATGGAGAAGGGTGATGCACTAGATCTCTTTCTTGCTTCCCCCCATACTCCTGTTACACTGGGGTAGGCTGGGAAATTTCTCTCCTGGACCAGACACAAATCTGTTTTTGAATTCACACTCAAGATCATTTTCTCTCCTTTTGCCTCAGATTTATGGGATTTGTCAGCACTAAGATTCAGAGAAGCAAATATATTTGGTTTACATAAGTATTTCTCCTTGTTAACTTGCTTTTTACATCCAGAAAATAGATCCCTTTGAAAGGGATCTTGAAAAATCAGAGCCTCCCTACTAGCACATAGATCACAGAATACTAGAACTGTTAGGGCCCTCAAGAGGTCACTGAGTCCAGTCCCCTGCCCTCATGGCAGGACCAAGCACTATCTAGATAGAGGTCTATCTAACCTGCTCCTAAATATCTCCAGAGATGGAGATTCCACAACCTCCTTAGGCAATTTATTCCAGTGTTTAACCACCCTGACAGGATGTTTTTCCTAATGTTCAACTTGCTGCAATTTAAGCCCATTTTTTTCTTCTCCTGTCCTCAGAGGCCAAGGAGAACAATTTGTCTCCCTCCTCCTTGTGACACTCTTTTAGATACTTGACAACTGCTATCATGTCTCCTCTCAGTCTTCTCTTTTCTAAACTAAACAAGCCCAATTCTTTCCATCGTCCCTCATAGGTCATGTTTTCTAGATCTTTAATCATTTTTGTTGCTCTTCTCTGGACCTTCTCGAATTTCTCCACATCTTTCTTGAAATGTGGTGCCCAGAACTGGACACAATACTCCAATCAAGATCTAATCAGCACAGAGTAGAAAAGAAGAATTACTTCTTATGTGTTGCTCACAAAACTCCTGTTAATGCAGCCCAGAATCATGTTTGCTTTTTCTGCAACAGCATCACACTGTTGACTCATATTTAGCTTGTGGTCCACTATGACCCCTAGATTCCTTTTTGCAGTACTCCTTCCTAGATAGTCACTTCCCATTCTGTATGTGTGACACTGATTGCTCCTTCCTAAGTGGAATACTTTGCATTTGTCCTTATTAAAACTTCATCCTATTTCCCTCAGACCATTTCTCTACTTTGTCCAGATCGTTTTGAATTATGACCCTATTCTCCAAAGCATTTGCAACCCCTCCCAACTTGATACCATCTGCAAGCTTAATAAGCATGCTCTCTATGCCAATATCTAAATTACTGAGAAAGATACAGAGCCAAACCAGTCCCAAAACCAGACCCCTGAAGAACCCCACTTGTTATGCTCTTCCAGCATGATTGTGAACCATTAATAACTTCTCTCTGAGAATGGTTATCCAGCCAGTTGTGCGCCCACCTTATAGTAGCACCATCTAGGTTGTATTTCCCTAGTTTATTGATAAGAAGATCATGCAAGACCACATCAAATGCTTTACTAAAAAGTGTAGGTATACCACATCCACAGCTTCTCCCTTATTCACAAGACTTGTTATCCTATTAAAGGAAGCTATCAGATTAGTTTGAAATTATTTGTTCTTTAGAAATCCATGCTGGCTGTTACCGGTCACCTTATTATCTTCCAAATGTTTGCAGATTAATTCCTTAATTATTTGCTCCATTATCTTCTGTGGCACAGAAGTTAAGCTGACTGGTTTGTAATTTCCTGGTTAGCTTTCAGTTGGCAAAAGGTTTAAATGAACTCTTTCTGCAGGGTCACTGCCAGAAGTAAGTATGGGCAGGCTGGAAATCCTCTGGTATATAGATCACAGAATCATAGAATACTAGGACTGGAAGGGACCTCGAGAGGTCATAGAGTCCAGTCCCCTGCCCTCATGGCAGGACCAAATACTGTCTAGACCATCCCTGATAGACATTTATCTAACCTACTCTTAAATATCTCCAGAAATGGAGATTCCACAACCTCCCTGGGCAATTTATTCCAGTGTCTGACTACCCTGACATTTAGGAACTTTTTCCTAATATCCAACCTAAACCTCCCTTGCTGCAGTTTAAGCCCATTGCTTCTTGTTCTATCCTCAGAGGCCAAGATGAACAAGTTTTCTCCTCCTCCTTATGACACCCTTTTAGATATCTAAAAACTGCTATCATGTCCCCCCTCAATCTTCTCTTTTCTAAACTAAACAAACCCAATTCCTTCAGCCTTCCCTCATAGGTCATGTTCTCTAGACCTTTAACCATTCTCGTTGCTCTTCTCTGGACCCTCTCCAATTTCTCCACATCTTTCTTGAAATGCGGTGCCCAGAACTGGACACAATACTCCAACTGAGGCCTAACCAGCGCAGAGTAGAGCGGAAGAATGACTTCTCGTGTCTTGCTCACAACACACCTGTTAATGTGTCCCAGAATCATGTTTGCTTTCTTTGCAACAGCATCACACTGCTGACTCATATTCAACTTGTGGTCCACTATAACCCCTAGATCCCTTTCTGCCGTACTCCTTCCTAGACAGTCGCTTCCCATTCTGTATGTATGAAACTGATTGTTCCTTCCTAAGTGGAGCACTTTGCATTTGTCTTTATTAAACTTCATCCTATTTACCTCAGACCATTTCTCCTATTTGTCCAGGTCATTTTGAATTATTACCCTATCCTCCAGATTAGTCGCAACCCTCCCAGCTTGGTATCATCTGCAAACTTAATAAGCGCATTTTCTATGTCAATATCTAAATCGTTGATGAAGATATTGAACAGAGCCGTCCCAAAACAGACTCTGGAACCCCACTTGTTATGCCTTTCCAGCAGGATTGTGAACCATTAATAACTACTCTCTGAGTACGGTTATCCAGCCAGTTATGCACCCACCTTATAGTAGCCCCATCTAAGTTGTATTTGCCTAGTTTATTGATAAGAATATCATGCGAGACCGTATCAAACGCCTTACTAAAGTCTAGGTATACCACATCCACCGCTTCTCCCTTATCCACAAGACTCGTTATCCTATTAAAGAAAGCTATCTGACTGGTTTGACACGATTTGTTCTTTACAAATCCATGCTGGCTGTTCCCTATCACCTTGCCACCTTCCAAGTGTTTACAGATGATTTCCTTAATTACTTGCTCCATTATCTTCTCTGGCACAGAAGTTAAACTAACTGGTCTGTAGTTTCCTGGGTTGTTCTGATTTCCCTTTTTATAAATGGGCACTATATTTGCCCTTTTCCAGTCTTCTGGAATCTCTCCTGTCTCCCATGATTTTCCAAAGATGATAGCTAGAGGCTCAGATACCTCCTCTATCAGCTCCTTGAGTATTCTAGGATGCATTTCATTAGGCCCTGGTGAGTTGCAGGCATCTAACTTTTCTAGGTGATTTTTGACTTGTTCTTTTTTCATTTTACCTTCTAAAACTACCCCCTTCCCACTAGCATTTACTATGTTAGGCATTCCTACAGACTTCTCGGTGAAGACCGAAACAAAGAAGTCATTGAGCATCTCTGCCATTTCCAAGTTTCCTGTTACTGTTTCTCCCGCCTCACTGACCATTGGGCCTACCCTCTCCTTGGTCTTCCTCTTGCTTCTAATGAATTTATAAAAAGTCTTCTTGTTTCCCTTTATTCCCGTAGCTAGTTTGAGCTCATTCTGTGCCTTTGCCTTTCTAATGTTGCCCCTGCATTCCTGTGCTGTTTGCCTATATTCATCCTTTGTAATTTGTCCTACTTTCCATTTTTTATATGACTCCTTTTTATTTTTAGGTCACGCAAGATCTCGTGGTTAAGCCAAGGCGGTCTTTTGCCGTATTTTCTATCTTTCCGACACAGCGGAATAGCTTGCTTTTGGGCCCTTAATGTCCCTTTGAAAAACTGCCAACTCTCCTCGGTTGTTTTTCCCTCAGTCTCGATTCCCATGGGACCTTACCTATCAGCTCTCTGAGCTTACCAAAATCCGCCTTCCTGAAATCCATTGTCTCTATTTTGCTGTTCTCCCTTCTACCCTTCCTTAGAATTGTGAACTCTATGATTTCATGATCACTTTCACCCAAGCTGCCTTCCACTTTCAAATTCTCAACCAGTTCCTCCCTATTTATTAGGATCAAATCTAGAACAGCTTCCCCCCTGGTAGCTTTTTCAACCTTCTTTAATGAAAAGTTGTCTCCAATGCAGTCCAAGAACTTATTGGATAGTCTGTGCCCCGCAGTGTTATTTTCCCAACATATATCTGGATAGTTGAAGTCCCCCATCACCGCCAAATCTTGGGCTTTGGATGATTTTGTTAGTTGTTTGAAAAAGCCTCATCCACTTCTTCCACCTGGGTAGGTGGCCTGTAGTAGACTCCTAGCATGACATCACCTTTGTTTTTAATCCCTTTAGCCTAACCCAGAGACTCTCAACACTTCCGTCTCCTATGTCCATCTCCACCTCACTACAAGTGTGTTCATTTTTAATGTATAAGGCAACACCTCCTCCCTTTTTTCCCTGTCTATCTTTCCTGAGCAAGCTGTACCCTTCCATATAAACATTCCAATCGTGTATTATCCCAGCAAGTTTCTGTGATGCCAACAATGTCATAATTGTACTTATTTATTAGCACTTCCAGTTCTTCCTGCTTATTTCCCATACTGTGATTTGTATATAGGCATCTAAGATCCTGATTTGACCTTGCCTCCCAGTTTTGCCCTGACCCTCCTTTCTCTCTGCCATTGTAGCCCACGCTCCCTCCCATTTCCGACCCATCTCCCAGGTCTCCATGTTCTCCACTTACCTGTGGGCTTTGCTCACCTGTCCCCGTCGAACCTAGTTTAAATGCACATAAGAGAGGGAATACTAGTACTTCCACAGGTAGTGCACTCCCTCCCTAGCCTCGAAAGTTGAAGTGTGGTGAATGGGCTCTGGGAAGCTGCCAGCAATATCACTAGAACTGGTCTAACTTTATGCTACAACTGAGCACGCTGTTATCTTTCCTTGCTTCACTCTGCCCTCTGCATACCTGTCCACCAGTAAAAGGCACGGCTTTGTGAGGAAAAGAGTTTCCTAGTAATTCCTCATTCAACTCTAGGTGAGCCTTGGTCACAGGTCAACTACAAGATCAGTCTACACTGCAGAAAATGTGAGTCTCCCCACCTCCACATGTGCTCTCTCTCTTCTAGAGATAACGGCTTGGCACAGGACGTGAGCTGCAGAATTGCACTCATTGGGCCTTTTCTCTTGCTGCTGCTGCTGCTTCTCTCCCAAAGCTGAGAGGAGCCAAGTAGGCCCTGGCGCCATTCAGTAGAAACATTTTTTAAAGTGAAAAAAGGGACTAACTACTAACAGTAAACTGAATCCTGTTGTCTGCTCTCCAGGTAACATTTCCAAGATGAACCTAAATCAAACTAAGGCCTTGTCTCCACTTACTGGGAGATCAACACTACAAAGATTGATCTTCTGGGGGTAGAATTAGAGGGTCTAGTAAGTGCTCACTAAATTGACCACTGATCATGCTACCATTGACTCTGGTATTCCACCGGGTGGCGAATAATAAGGGAAGTCAATGGGAGAGTTCCTCCTGTGAATGCCCCACAGTGGGGACACCGTGGAAATTTCAACTGAAGTATGCTGACACTAGCTACGCTATCCACGTAACTGGAATTGGATACCTTAATTCTACTTTGCCCTCTAGTGTAGACCTGGCCTATGGGTAAGAGGTCTGATCTGCTTCCAAGTTCTATGAGAAAAATAAATTTACCATACAGTTTGCTAAACATGTAAAGCTCTGGACGCAGTAGTAAAAATGTATTTACAGAGACTGTACATTTTGATCATTCCAACTCACTGATATGTATTTTAAAAATATGAATAAATATTAGCAATTTCAAAGGCCCTCTATGCATCAGTTGGTGATTTCTAGTAGATACACCAGTAACAGTGGATCTGTTACTGGTGTATCTACTAGAACAGATTCGAAGGACAAGAGATTTTACTTCCTAGTATAGGGAGAGCATTTCATCAATAATCATGGAAGACGGTAAAAAAAACACTTGTAGGAGAACTAGTAGGCGATACCAAAAGTCTTCAAACACAATGCAGTAAACATCACTGGAATAATAATGCAAGAATCATCCTAACTCTTAACAGGAGGAGATTGGCTTAAGCCCCAAAACATGAAGTGTTATATCCTTTCCAATACTTTTCTTTTTAAGCATTAACTATGATAATTATTGATATTTAAATGAACACAAACATATGCCACAAAAACCTTGCTAACTAGCACTGTATCTCAGCAGTTATCAGCAGTCTGAGTCTCTTCCAGCAACTTGCAAAAAGCAAACAAATAAGGAAAATACAGTATACAAAATCTTGTATAACCTGTTTCCCATGTCTTCCCATTCTCCTTGCAGACATAATTAAAAAATAATAATGTAAAAACATAAGCACAGCCAGACTGGGTCAGACCAATGGTCTATCTAGTTCACTGTCCTGTCTTCCAAAAGTAGCCAATGCCAAATGCTTCACAGAGAATGAACAGAATGATTGTATATTCTGGAAGAAGTACCTCCTTTAGTTTGTTTTAAACATGCTGCCTATTAATTTCATTGGTGACCTTTGGTTCTTGTGAAGGAATAAACAACATTTCTTATTTCTCTTCCCCACACCATTCATGACTTCATACATGCCCAACATATCCTCCTCCTTTGTCATCACTTTTCTAAGATTGAACAATGACTTTTTTTAAATCTTACCTATGTTCCAAACTCCTAAACTTTTTTCGTTTCTCTTTTCATTACCTTTTCCAATCCCAAAATATTTTTGAGACAGGGAAACCCGGACCGTAATATTCAAGGTGTGGGCATACCATGGGTTTATATAGTGGGATCATGATATATTCTGTCTTATCTATCCATTTCCTAATAGTTTCTAACATGGTTAGCTTTTTTGGATTGGCACTGTACACTGAATGGATGTTTTCAGAGAATTACCCACAGTGACTCAAAGAGCTTTTTCTTGAGTGGTAACAGCTAATTGAGAACCCATCATTTTCTATATAAAGTTGGGAATTACATTTTACAACATGAATTAGTTTGCACTTATCAACAGTGAATTTCACGTGAAATGTAGTTGCCCATTCATCCAGTTCTGCCTTGGTGACTCTTCATAATGCGCTCTGAGCAGTTTAGTATCATCTGCAAATTTTGCCACTTAACTGTTTACCCCTTTCTCCAGATCATTTATGAATATGTTGACTAAGACTGGACCCAGTACGATCCCTGGACAACAATACTATTTACCTCTTTCCATTGTGAAAACTGACCGTTTATTCCCACCTTTTAGATTCCTGTCTTCTAACTTATTCCTGAACCATGAGACCTTTCCTCTTATCCATGACTTTACATTGCTTAGGAGCCTTTTGTGAGAGATCTCATCAAAGGCTTTCTGAAAGTCCATGTACACTATATCCACTGGATCACCCTTCTCCCCATGCTTGTTTAGTCCCTTTAAAAGTGCTAATAGATTGGTCAGGCATGATTTTCATTTGCAAGAGTCATATTGACTCTTCCCCAACAAATCACATTCAGCTATGTGACTGATAACTCTGTTCTTTACAATTAGCTTAACACTGAAGTTAGGCTTGCTGGCTTCTAAATGCCATGATTACCTCTGAAGCTTGTGTAAAAGTTGTGATCACATTTGCTATTCCTCTCCCCACCCCCACCCCAATCCTCCTGTCATCTGGTACAGAAGCTGATTTAAGTGACAGGTTACATATTACATTCAGTAATTCTGGAATCTGGTATCTGAACTCATTCTGAACTCTTGGACGAATATAATTCAGTCCTGGTGACCTATTATTCCAGACAGAGGTATCGATTTGTTCCAAAACCTCTCCCTATTGATACCGGTCTGGGACAGCTCTTCAGATTAGTCACCCTAAAAAGAATGTCTCAGGTGTGCAACTCGCTCACATTCTCTGCAATGAACTCTGATGCAAAGAATTCATTTAGCTTCTCTGCAAGGGCGCTATCTTCCTTCAGATTCCACAGCAATTTTCCAGGCTTTGAGTAACATCTCATAGCACCCTTGTGACTCAATTAAATATTTTTCAACTAATATGGATCATGATGCAAAAAGAGGCTAAGTGATTTGCCCACAGTCTCATAGGACTGTGAGTGGACATTTCAACAGGACTTCAATCCCACTGATGCTACAAATGACAGCCACACCTTAATTGAGTCAGTAAACAACTATATTGTACTCTAACCCCCGACTCAGTCAGTTTTTAACATGGAAAGAGAGTTCTAAATTCCTGCTGAGCCCTGTGCTTTTCACCTTTGAGTAGTACCCCTCACAATATTAGCATTTAAATGTAGCTTTTTAAATAAACATTTAAAACATTGCAAAATTCAGTAGTAATCTATCTTCAAACAACTAATTATAAAAAAATAAGTTAGAAAACTATTATTTAAATTACCTTTTCAAGTATTTTACTCACCTCATCTAAGTCTTTGATATACACAATTTTTTCCTCAATACCAATAGGCATTGGTTCACTATGAGGGATCTTTACTTCTTCATACATTTTGTTGTTTTCTCTCTGGATTGCCTCTGGTAATAGCATCTGCAAATATTTGGGAAATAAATTACTGGAAGAAAAAAATGGCATTAAAATATGCCTGATAAAATGAACTGAGTGACCAATGATTTATCTCTTGTCCTCACATAAACAGTTAGCAACTAATATGACTAAGCATGAAGTTACATTAATCCATTTATAA
The DNA here is from genome assembly GCA_019425775.1 of Rafetus swinhoei. Taxonomy (NCBI): domain Eukaryota; kingdom Metazoa; phylum Chordata; order Testudines; family Trionychidae; genus Rafetus; species Rafetus swinhoei. The sequence goes on from CM033440.1 coordinate 73,933,454, forward strand.
CTGTACAGGTGGCAACAAAAAAAAAAAAACTGGGAGGAGGAAACAGTCATTTTACTATCAAGAGGTTGGTTCATAATACAGAGCGGAATTAGACAATACTTGTTTTCTATCAAAAATGATAATCTAATTCAATTTAAGGAGAGAATTATTAAGCTAGGATTTTTGAGAAGTGTACATTGTTAGAATCAACTCAACAGCATCTGAAAAACAACCAAGGAAGAAAAAAAAAAACTTAAGTCTCCATGGAAGTGAAAACCAACCCATCAACAGGGAGAAATGTCTAAGTAAAATAAAATATTTGAAAATAATAATCTGCAGAAGCAAAATTTGTATAGTGCTTCAGTTAGTAGTTAAAACCTCTGAGGGAACAAAAGAAACTCAGCTGCATATTATTTACTAGGACAGATCCATTGTTCAGAAAAGGTCATACACCAAAGGTATACCTTAGCACCCCCAATGAATGCTGATGTTTTCATAGCTTCAGCCTGGGAATCATAAACATGCGGATAATGAATTTTTTCAAAGTCCATCTCTCTCTGTCTGCCTAGGACTGGCACACTTCGAGCATTCAGAAGAGCTTGTTCTCTGTAAGCAGAAAAGTAACTGAAATAATTCTGTCAATCATAGGCCTACCTTGCCAAAACACAACAAAAACAAATACAGCATGTTAATATCGTAGTATTAATATGTTCTCATAGATGTAGTTCTTGTTCTCCTCACTCTCAGGTATATAATGTGTATCATAATTTATAGCTCTCCATATTTAAAAATTTAAACTGCTATGTTTTCCTCAATACCAAATCCAATGCCTTGTTTGCTTGTCCTTCCTCTTGCCCTCCCTACTTTTAGATAACATGGAAAACAATACCCATTAATGAAGGTGTTGACATATTTAGTACATAAATCTTAAACTGCTGGTGTATGCACAGCACTCAAGGAATATGGCTTACCTCCCTAATCTACATCTCTAAACCATGTGGAAGAGACCAAGAAAATTCTAATTAAGCAGATGACTGCTTTCTTATCCCAGAAAATTAGGTTTTCATATAAAAAAAATTCTACACTTGTAATAAAACGTGACTTGAAGTCAGAATCATATAATCACCAAAGGTGAACTAAAAGAATATAAATGATTATGATACATTAAAGTAGCAATTACAGCACAAGCATTTTTCAACTTTTGGCATTTATTACCTTTGTATCCGCAGCTCCTTGGGATCAAAACACATTAGTCCTTCTCCAAAAATTTCTCCCTCTTCCCCAGATCGTTTTTCTCGTCTGGCAATTCGTTTTTCTTCCCGACGATATTGTTTCATTAATAGCTTTTCTTGTTCAGACTGAATTGTGACTTGACAACCATAATTGGGTTTAGTGTTGTCACCCGCAAACTTTTTGCACTGTTCTGAAGCATAGAAACAGACATGGCTCTCTGTGAACACTGAAGACTGTCTTATTTTTCTAAATCATTTTAAAAGGTTATTTTTTCCAAAATTTAACACAAGTGATACCTTACTAATGCCTAAAATTGGTTAGTATTAATTAGATTTCAAATGTACTGAATTCCTTCAAAAATGCATAGAAAGTTTTGCTCCAGAGAGAATATAATTTAAAGGCTATCATTAGGAAAATATGCTTTCATTTACACAACTCAACTAGGGAAGTGGAGAGGTAACTGGTTTGCAAAACCTACAACAGTTATGTTCACTGTTATGTTCCATTGCTCTACACTGTATTCATATTACACACAGCCATGTTTCCATGTCAAACAAAGGAATTCTAATGTATACCGCAGACAAAAAAAATGGTTTCCAGACACAACTGGTATACCATATTTATCCAGAGTAGCTCGCTACACCAAAAATGTTAAAAATTGTGTTATTTAATTTAACATTGGAAGTGTAGACCAACCATAAAAAGCCATTCTCACATGTTCCACCTACTGTTGCGCTTTTCTCTGGGAAGATCTAGAAGTATAGTCTGCAGATACCTACAGAAGTGTGTGTGTGTATATATATATATATATATATATATATTTTTAAACACATATCTTTCAGCAATGAAATTCCCAGCCCAAGATCACGTTCCTAAGGTTTGCATGACCATGCTAAAAATAGCTGTATAGACAGGATATTGAAGTTAAGGTTCATACTCAATCTTGGGCTCAGAAGTCCATTCCCTTCCCTCAACATCAGAGCCTGAGCTCCAGCCCAAGCTGCCACATCTACAAAGCTATTTTAGTGCAGTAAGCCGAGCCCCACAAACCCACGTCAGTCAGTCCAGACTGAAAGGCTGGCTGCCGCAGACTGTATACACTTACTATGTGTTTCCTACCTTACTGCCAAAAAAAACCCTACTTTTGTATTTGCAACTAATGTAGTAGGAGAGAAATTAATTGCACACAATTATTTTCTACATGGTCAGGCTCCAATCTGTCTAGCAACCTAAAGACTGAACATCGAGGAAAAATACAATGTTCCCTGACCATCTGAGTCTACATGGGTTACAGAAGGCTGGCATACATTGTGACATAAATTCACATAAAAAAAAAAACCAACAACAACAACAAAAAACCACACACACTTCCAGCACTCTGCCATCTACTCATGTCAGCCCTAAGTTTTACAGGCTAGCAACTTTCTATTTGAGATTTGTAAAACAGAAGAGAAGGAATTTATTGCTGGACAAGTTAATTTTGATGATCCTATTCATGGATTTCCCCATTCTTCAAACAGCTTAAATTCCTTGGCAGCTCCTGGCATACAGGGATCTCTGGATGGACAGTTTGGGCACACTTTTTTTACTATAATCTGCAGTACAGTCAAACAAGTACTGCCTGCTTTTGCTGTTCCTGACCCAGTAACAAGTGAACTGATATAGACAGGGTACAAGCAGCCCAGGCATGAGCAGCTTCTCTCTCATCAATCTAACCATCAGCTGCTGCTGCCTATAGGTTGTGCTGGACAGCTAGTTTGTCTACATTGTTTGTGTAGTTCATAATGCCTGTAGGGTCTTGGGAAAAAAAGAGTTTGCTTGGCAGCTCACGCTATTTTTTTCAACTGAAATATCTTTTCCTACTCCCAAGTTTATATGAATGTTTCCATTCCGTACAGTTTCCAATTTTTTAAAAAAAGATATGATATAACATGTGATTAACAAGCAAGTGGGAAGAAGGGGGAAACAGTAAGAAAAACCATAAGGCTCTGTCTACGCTGCATCATTTTTGCGGAAGAGGAAATGCAAATGAAGTGCTCATTAGCATTTCTTGTGCTCTCATTTGCATATTCTCTTCCGATCCTTTTTGCGGAAGAGGTTTTTGCGGAAAAAAACGCAGTGTA